>CM066610.1:14637500-16137500 GCA_033884665.1 Argynnis bischoffii washingtonia
CCAGTGGTAACGCGCTCGCTTGGGAAACCGAGTGAAGCAGATTCAAATCCCGGGTCTCTCACCTCTGATATTTTCATGTGCGAATCATTTTCTAACTTGATTACCACTTGCCTTACGGTGAAGGAAAACATCGTGAGGAAACCTGCATGTCTGAGAGAATCTAGCAAGTTTTCGAAAGACATGTAAGTCCGCCAATCTGCACTTGGCCAGCGTGGTGCTGTTTCCCCTTGTCTTGAAAGGACGCCCGTGCCCAGCAGTGGGACGTTAAAAAGGGCTGAATACAATACAATATGTTTAAATGCACCTAAGTTAGTTCCTGTTCGTATACCTACCAATTACCTACACTAGAAGAAGGTGAGACATAAGAATTCCATTCTTATTTAATCGATTCTACTAACCTATCTATCTATAGTTTTTTTTTTGAATAGGCAATGGACATAAGCTTCACAAATTATTTCATTCAAATCAGTAAGGAGAACCAAAAATAGATAGATTATTGGGATTCGGCGTTAGTAATTTATAGCTTTTCCTTTTACGTTCCTTTAAGATATACATATTTTTTTTTAAATCAAAGAAAGCATTAACTTTACGGTTGTTTAAAGTCGATTAAATTTGAATACAATAAAATAATTTATCAAAATCGATTATTAAAATAATTCAGTAGATAGACAGAGTTACGCAAAGATTGCGATTATGTTGTTATTTGAAGCAAATTTCATTCCATCAGCTCTCTGCAGGCGGTTGGCATTAACATAAAATAATCCGTGCATAATCGAAGTTGTGCCGAATTGAAGATTTTGATAGATGAAAGCATATTGTACAAAACTATTGTTGTTTTTATAATAGCTTACTGTACTTTTTTCATTAGGAAGTTAGTAATTTGAGATAATGTTAAGTACTGTTGAGCTAGTTTTTAGTAATTCTTTTTTTACTTTTTGTATTTTGACTGTACTTTTGATGAATGATGCAAGTGTTTACTATGTAATTAAATTACAACATAAAATTTGGCCCCTAAGAGTAGAATAACTATTACCTTAAACCTTTAAAGTGATTTTGTTATAATTTGTGCTGTGTTTAGTACGTATGAAATTTAAACGATCGAAAAATTTAAAGAAGAATTATCTCTGCTTTCTTATGTTATGATTCATCGAGATTCGCCAAATTTATATTATGTCTTCCGTCGACATTATTATTTGCGATATTTAAATAAAACTATCTTTTCGGATTTTTTTCGCGGCAGTCTCTCCCGTGACCATGATTGCTATAAAGCAATCGAAACGTCGGGAAACAAAAATCAAAATAAATCCGCGAAAAAATCCGAAAAGATAGTTTTATTTAAATGTCTAATATTCGCGTAAATCTAAGAAAGTATTTGCGATATTGTCTATTCACGATAACTAGCCATTTTAATTAGAGAATTAAATAGAAAAAAAATGAATCAATCCTTTTTTTTGATTACCTGCTGTTAACCTTGGGATTTAGGGGTTTAAATAATTAATTTTACATCTACATCATCTAAATTTTCTAAAACTAAAGCATTTTCCCTCCATTTAGTGAATTTATTTAACACATATAATCTATCAGCAAAATTTTTATTAATATGTTTACAACTACTCCTCTTGTGATTTTTATTTGTAAGGCGTTTGTGTGAAATTTCACAAACAATTGTAACTAAAGAAATATCGCTAAAGTGTAATTTCTATAGCAAAGATTTGTTAAAACTTTCTTGGTTAATTTCTTGCTGTACAAAAGTAGGTATCTATTAATTTCTGTACAATACTGGTGTTCACCGGAAGTTGCTATGACTCTTCCATAATAACACTAAGATTTCTAACTTATGAGTGATGGATATACTTTTCGCGTAACAAATAAAATATTATGTAGCTTTTTTTCAAACATTTCATAGATTATTTTAATATATTGTTTTAATAAAACGAGCAAGATTCAGATTTAAAGGAAGGAGAGATTTTGTATAGATGTTTTTATTTTTTTATTAATTAAATTGGATTTTAACATTGAAAATGTTTTTTTCGTCGCTTCGGTATAGGCCCGATTTTCAGAGAAAATGCGACATCGCCTTAGTGTCGTGGATTTTAGGACTACGTAGCCGATTGGAATTTCGAAAGACGCGTCTGAATGAGGGCAACAAAATGCAAAAAAAAATTAAAACACTCAAAAGCTTCTTTTTAAAATCGAAAAAAATGTGAAAAAACGGTTGTTTTCCGCTCGGTTTCGGTTAGGAAAAAAACCATATCTCGAAAACTAAATAAGCTATCGAAAAATTAAAAAAAACCCCTAAAGATATGAGACTTTGTGCTTTGTGGGTTATGCAGAAGTTGTACCTTAGTGACACTGAGTTTACGCGACGAGAGCGCGTGAGCGCTCGGTAGTGACTGTGAATAAATGTTTTGGAACATGATTTTGTTTTTGAACGAAGTGATTCTTTGTGAATAAATGTATTTGAACTAATAACTTACTAATATGAAAATGTAAAACAATGACTATAATGTATTGTGTCCTGCAGAATATAAACCCCCAATACAATAGTTATTAAAATTTTTGTCTGTTTATCTGTTTGTCTGTATGTCTGTTTTCTTGTAAGTTTGTTTGTCTGTTTGCGCGCTTTTCACGAAAAAAGTACTGAATCAATTTTAACTAAAATTTGTGTAGTTATTACAAGTTATTACAAGTTTGCTTTGATTTGTATTGGCTGGCACCGACTTCGAAAAAATCTGATTAAGTATCTATTCTAAATGAAAACCCCCGTTTTGTTATTTTTTACTTTTCAGTGCCTGGAAGTCGGGGTTTTTTTTAAGTTTTTATTTTTCCATTTTTAGTGTAGACGTACCAATAAAAATAAGCAAGCCCAAACACCAGGTAATTGCTGT
The DNA here is from genome assembly GCA_033884665.1 of Argynnis bischoffii washingtonia. Taxonomy (NCBI): domain Eukaryota; kingdom Metazoa; phylum Arthropoda; class Insecta; order Lepidoptera; family Nymphalidae; genus Argynnis; species Argynnis bischoffii. The sequence continues at coordinate 14,640,389 of CM066610.1, forward strand.
AAATCGTCGAGGAGTTCCCTCGACTGTCTTTCGGGTACATCATCAGATCGACTCCAGACCTTCATTAAATAGTAGTGCTTTAAAATACCTAATGAAAATGTTAACGAACGCACTAGTCGCCGCTACAATTTTCAAAAGTTCCCCTCGATTTCTCTGCGATCCCATTATCAGATCCTGGTGTCCTTATCATGGTACCACTCTTGGGATATCTCCTTCCCAACAAAAAAAGAATTATCAAAATCGGTTCCTAAACGACGAAAAACTCCACGAAATATATATATATATATATATATATATATAATGTTTATTTATTATATATATATATATATTGTATGTATACGGCCGAATTGAGAACCTCCTCCCTTTTTTGGAAGTCAGTTAAAAAAACGTGCCAAGAGTTTCATTTTTACTTAAAATCATCACCAGCTATATTAAAGCAAATTTGTTCCTCTGATAAATATAAATATAGCTAAACGTTTCGGGTATATATATTTTTTAATTCGTAGCTTTTAAACTGACTTTTTCTGAATAAATAACTTTAAAAAAGTGTTTTTTTTTTTTTATTAACTACCTGTTAATTAACCTAAATAAACCAATGTCCCGTTTTGAGTCAAAAAATAAATGGTCCCGTTAATCATTTTACTCTCTTCTTCTAACTTTAAAAAGATGGAGTAGAAAAATGTGCAAAAAGTAGCGGTAGTGGAGCTTGCTAAATACTTTTAACGAAAATTAATTTACAGAAAATACATTAAATATCTTTCAAAATACTGGATATTTTGAATTACGATCGCTAAAATTAAATTGGTTTTTCATAATACCTTTAAGAAATACTAAAGTATCTATCTATTGTGTAAAAATTTTTTTAGTGTGTTATGTTAGTAAAAACAACACAATATTCGGCGGTACGGAACTCTCGATGTGCGAGTTAAAATCATACACATTTAAAAATATTACAGCCATCAAATTATTATATATGAGTTATAACATCAAGCCAAAAACTTTTTATAATGTGAAGGCGGGCGAAACCACGGGTTCTACTTAGTAATCGATAAGTCAAAAATTTAATTTAGTTCATTTGGCAGATCCATTTTCAATGTACACGAAGTTCGTGGATGACACGAGATCTGTGGATTTTTTCATTTGTTATCAAATTAGTATTTCTATGACTACCACTAGATTCTTAATAATTTAAAAAAAATGTAGTAGATTTTAATATTTTTTTTAATGTTGAGATCTTTATAGGCTAAAGCTAAGTTTAAGGATTTCCTTAGATATTTAAGTCTAAGATACATCTGAGTGGGGTTTTGCATGATATTTAAATATTTTAAAATAAATAAATAAATATTTATTGCCATAAAAACAGTAAAACGTAACACAATTCCTAAACTTAACTTAATCTTTCTTGTGGCTTATGGTAGTAACTCAGATAATGGTAGCAACTCAACTGATGCTGCTAAAATCGAAATTCCATTCAGGGCTCATTTTCAGTCATACCAGCTGGCAGCTCCCTAAGATATTGAGCGTGACTATTCCTCAAGTCAAAAAGAATCCTAAATTCCTCAAGTCAAATGGGAAATTATATTAATTCATAAGATATTAAAACAGCAACAAAATTCAATATGTAATTTTGTGTGTTGTAAAGAAAGTAATAGATTTATTATACTTATTTTATAGTATTTGTAGGGAGCGAAGTGAACAATCGAAATTAGAGCGGAACTGTAACAACGATACAATCGACATAGAAATGCAAAACGTAGACCAAATCAGGTGCTTGGCTATTGTTAGGTCGATAGTAAATATTGTAGTTCCTGCGATAAATTCAAGTAGGGCTTGATTATCTCTGGGCTAAATATTATATGGCTTATTGAAATAGTTTATAATTTCATAGAGTATTTAATAGATTATATTACTTAACTTTGAATAGATTATTATTTTAGTTATCGATTTAAATAAAAAACCGCCCAAGTGCGAGTCGGACTCGCGCACGAAGGTTTCCGTACCATTTTATCTATAAAAACGGCAAAAAAATCATGTCTCTTGTATGGGAGCCCTTAAATATTTGTTTTATTTTAATTTAATTATTTATTTTTAAAGTGAAGATATAACTAAATATTCTGTGAATATTTCAAGCGTCTACCTGTTGCTGTTATCAATATCGAGCAAAAACGAGCAAAAAAAAAATGCGAAAATTTTAACTGTCTAACTATCATGGTTCATGAGATACAGTCTGGTGACAGACGGACAAACAGACAGACAGACGGACAGCGAAGTCTTAATAATAGGGTCCCGTTTTACCCTTTGGGTACGCAAACCTAAAAAGTTTCGGTTATGATAATCTCAAATATAATACCGGCCCTGATCATTTAATAGTCATATGTTTTAGTGGTCATCTTTATTACTTTACTAATATGTATAAAAAAGAAAGAAAATGCTTTTGTCAAATCTGTCATTCAGATAACATATGTAATAATAAAGTTGTATTATCATAATACTTCTGTGAAAGGAACAACATATTGTCTATTGACGAGATTTTTGACATAAGGTATAGTTTATGGGGCAGAGCGTGGCAAAGATTATTTTTATTTAGACTTGTGGTCGCTATTGCATATTACAGTAGGTTAGTGTTGGGAGTACTTAGTTAGGGTCTGAATTAAGCAGAGATTACATTACACTTGCGGAAAAAAAAATATCATGTCATTAATGAAAGCGAAGCGATTTCATTTACATTACATTTTAATTATTAAAAATCAACTAAAATATGTATAAAATTGTTCTTACTACTTGTTTAGTTGAACTATTGAAATAAAAAAAAAACGATGAATCTTTCGCAGTCAATGAAGAATGCAATATGACGCGGCGCCGGCGACGGCAGTTAAAATACCAACGACAGTTTTGTTCTTTTTCTTTAGCCTTACACTGTCCGTTACTAAGCTTTTATTAATAAATACTATACTATAAAATACAACTAGGGCTTTACTATGCAGCCAATAATAATTATTTTTGAAATATAATATTACTTATGATCTGAGCTAAATTCTTGTTGTGAAAGTCTAAAATCCCACGGGAACTATATCATGTATTGGAATACTATGATACTCTTCGGCTCATAAACTATCTCTATGTAATCACATTGATACGTTGATGCCTGAAAATACAAACTTACAAATATATTTTCGCAGTTAAAATAATAAAGGAAATAATTATAATTTGTGATTATAGTAAAAATATTTAGAAACTTAATAATATTACAACTATCGTTGTGAAATGTAGAGTATTCCATTATAATACTTGAAAGGCAATGCGTGGTCATAGCAAATTCGGTACTTTGTCTTAATTGAACTGAGACTAATTTTACAGAAATAAATGTACATTTCACTTAATTTTACATCTAGTTGTCTTCTTTTCTTTGTTTTTATACCGAGGGTTTTCGGCACTACATATTCCCATCTTCAACTTCCCATGTCTTTCTCAGTCTACTATCACTTCTAAATACATCTACATTGATACATAGTATTCGCTTGCTTATATGACTTTCTTCTCTCTACATGATATGTCACTGGTACTACTTTAAAGTTACTTTAATATATTCTTTTTCAGAACATGAATCAAAATTTTATTATTCTTGTCATCATATAGGCACTATAACTTATGTACTAATAGCACTGCAATAGTTATGAACTTTTATGTACATGTAACATGCTACCGCTGCGTTACTTTAATGCAATAATATACATTTGAAACTGATTGTGTCAACACCTAAAGTTGTATGCATGTCAAATAAGCATTCGATTCAATTCAAATCTACTGAGGTAAGCTAAAGCATGCTAATATACGCGCATTGTTTCATATATGTGAGTTTAACTATTTTAATGACTTTGATATGAATGTATGCAATGTAGCAGGTGTTCGTTTGTGAATTATGCCACACCTGGCGTAAGTTATGTACCACCTATTATTTAGAATTGGTCTGATTCTTTCACAATCACATTATACTAGTATTTCACCATCTCTTCGCTCAGATTGTTCCCGAAACCACACATTTTTACGGGATAGAAAGTAATCTACGTGCTATTCCAGACTATAATCTATTCTCTGGGCCAAATTTCATGTAGATCCGTTCAGCCGTTCTGGCGTGATGCCGTACAAATATCCATCCATCCAAACTTATGCATTTATAATATTAATGGGATTTGTTAAGCTTTTTTTAGAGCTAACGATAAACATAGCTTATAATACGCGTAAAGGTAGGTCTCACTTATAATTTAAAACTTATTTTTAAGCACTAAGTTTTTATATTTAAATAGGTAGAGGTACTTTAATAATATATACAAAGCAGTTTCATTATTTTCAACTTTTCCATACAAATAAATACACAAACAAATGATTCAAGTAGATAAAATTACTTTTATGCAATACTTAATCAATTTAAAATATGTACTAAAAATTATTTATAATTATAACTACATAATATATATTTTTTAAATACCTACTAGCGACTCACCCTCGCTTCGTTCGGATTCGTCCCTAGGTTGATTGATACAAACTTTCTTCCCCATTTTCATTCCCTTAAGGGATGATTTCCGGGATAAAAACTATCCTATATCCTTCCCAGGGTCTCAAACTATTTTTTTACCAAATTTCATTTTAATGGGTTCAGTAGTTTCGGAGCCTATTCTGTGCAAGCAAACAAACAAACACACAATCAAATCCTTCCTCTTTATAATATTAGTATGGATAAATGAGAAATATGTAAGTAAGCATAAAAGTGCGTTTTCAAAGACTTTTTTTTCAGAGATGTATGAATTTTATAAGGAGAGTTCTTACTTTGGTAGGAATGTAAAAATGAAAAATTTAAAAGTAGTTCGATTGAACTAAAGACTTGAATAAACTAAGCGTAATCATATCTACGCTGTATATAGGTTATTGGTATTCGCAATGCATCTATGATTCCAGCAATGATACGGGAAGTAAATTTTTATGTTAAATTGAAAAATTATATGTAAATGTAAATTGAAGTACGTACCTATCTATACTGGGCATATGTAATGTAAGGGATATTGCAATACTGTCTTGACATATTGAAACCTGTTTAGCGAACTCTGAAGTCACTTAGGATGGATCTTAAATTAAGGATATCTTCCAATATACATACATCAGTAGAAAAACGCGACATATAATAATTTCGTCTCTGGCGTTCTTATCTACAACAACAAATTATTGTCAGAGAAGTATTTCTTTGTATACAAATATTCGGAACAAAAATACTTCAGTCCCAACTCACCCACTGAGGGTTCCTAGAACCAAGTTTCCGAGTAATATGGCTATGACAAACGGACAGACATTTTTTCATTTTTGGAACAAAACTCTAAAAACTATATATAAAATTCTATCCACCTGTGTTCGTCTCTCATACAGTATGTGAAAGTGAAAGCAATGGAACAAATTCATCTACTAAGACGCAACATTGACCCCTCATGACGCAACCGCCCTTCATGACATCGTGATTTGCGTGAGACATTTCGCTATACTCGTGATTTCAGATCGTGAGTCGTCGTGCACTGAAGAGCACAAATGAAACAATATGTTCAGTCTACATATAACTTAGGTACCTATCACCAACAATTTAACTAAAGATCAATTTGTACGTTTAAAATAACACACGAAATTCAAGGGAATCTAAATACCGATTGCGTGATTGAGTATTTTGTTATGAATGTTTTTTTTATGGCTATTAATTGTTAAGTGAATATTTCTTCATATTTAATTGTTATGGCAAATTTGGAGTATTCAAAATGTTTATTTTATTAGATAGCCGAATCTGCTATGTTTATGTTTTGACTGCACCCCATGCGTCCCTTAGTATATAACTATTTCAATATACCATTAGTTACATTGCACGGAAATAAAAAGTAAATTTTTGGCCTTATTATATACGATTATACTACTTTTATAAATGTGAGTGAGTTAGTATGAGTGAGAGAATTAGTATGAGTGAGTGAATGGGTTTGTTTGTTTTACTTAATCACTGTATTCTGTAGGTACTTTGTATTATGAATACAAGGGAAGTAGATCCATACCTTAACATTTATTATACATATAACAAGGGGTTATCCTTAATTATTGTGGTTTTCTGAAAATTGAAATAGCCACTACCAGATATATTTCAGGTTTATTTATATTTCGTTATGTTTCACATGGAAGGCAGGTATGTTGCACTTTATTTTTCCCACCGAACTTTGAAGTTAGGCGTGCTGAGGTTATTTTCTATGTACATTATTGTACATATATAGCATATATATTCTCTAAAAGATTACAACCACTATACTACAAATAAAAGATTTATTACTATAGATTACCTACTAATAATTGATTGATATAATAATTAACTATCATATTTTATAAAAGAAAGGTGAACGTGTTACCAGTAGAGTAGGCTTCTGCCACACCAACACTTGCAAATCAAGTTTATTTCAGAATTTTCCTTGACCGTATTCCACTTGGAAACAGTAATTTGTTGAAGCGTGTCAGACTCGATAAAAACAATTTCTCCGCAACGTCGACATAGTTTAAATAAGTATAATAAGTCTTTGATCTATCAATCAGCGATTAGTTGCGCATGCGAAGTTGCAATAGAAATGATACGTATTTATACGATGATAATAACACCAAAGAATTTATGTATAACATTTTACTATAGTCAAATACAGTTATAAGTATAATAATGATGACGTTATTCATACCTATGTTATTGTACATAATTAAAACGATACCTGAACTTTGGCGACATATTGTATACAAATATGTACCTAGTGGCAATAACTCATCTAGGTATTCAAATATTATGTACGAGTACCATAATATATTTTTTTAAAAAGCATATACGAGTATAACATATTTTTTAAAAAGCATAATGATAATATACCAATGAACATTTTAATAAAATCTAATTCAATAAAAACATATATTATAAGAATAAAAAACCAGACTGCATAAAGGCTAACTAAAAAGATGAAAACAAGTTGACGAAGGAATATAGTATTATGTAGTCGGATACATACATATGTATGTATGTACATCTCACGGCAAGGATGAAACGTGTATGTCTCCGACTGCATGACACTTGCATTATCGAGACGAATCTAACGACGTATGAATCATCAAAATCGGCCCACGTGTTTGGTCTCTAGAACGCCACGTAGGAACAAAAATATCTACATACATACATACATAGACTGATAAACACATTACGCTCCTTTGCGTCGCGCAGTCGGGTAAAAAGAAGATGGAAAACATAATTTGTGTATTGGAAATGATAATAGGTATGTAGATACAATGTACATTATACTGAACGATGAACTGCTTCTAATAATACTTTTTTTTCAAGGGTTAGGCATATATATTTCAAAACAATATTTTACCCTAAGAGTAGAATTATCACTTCTTAAATTATTTTAAAGTGGTTGGTTTTTTTACTTAAAAATAAACTAATCCGTATTCAGTATTAATATTATAATTCTGAAAGTTTGTCAGTATGGACGTTTGTTACTCTTTCACACCAGAACGGCTGAACAGATCTTGATGAAATTTGGCACAGACATAGATTATATTCTCGAATAACACATATGCTACTTTTTATTCCGGAAAAATGTACGGTTCCCATAGGATAGATTTGTTTTTGTTTTCTTAGAGGCGAACCTGAGCGAAGCGAGGATGAGTCTGCTATAAATATACCCAAAAATGTTGCTATGAATAGATATTATCAAAATAATTATTTTGTTTAAATTTAATCAAACCCACAATGGCATGGACAGTCAAGTTTATCGTTTTAGTTACTGTTTACAATTTACAAATCTACGATGTGATACTTACAACAGATTGCTTTCGTTCACTCCCAATTTCTCAGAAGTGCATTCTTTAGGCAATCAATTGCATCACCTCTACCGGGAACTAATCGAGATGTTATCGAACTAATAACAAATGGTGTAACTCTAGCCCGCGGAACATTCTATTCTATTACATCTTTGCTATTGATTCTTTAATAGATATTTGTTGAGTTACTTCACTGGTATTTATCATAATGTCAGACTTTATGGCCATGTTATTAAAAACTGTACGCTTCATTGCAACTTTACGCATTCTACTATGGCACAGGTCAACAAAAAAACAGGTGAATCATATTATATCCTTTATGGATGTGGAATAGAATGCATAGATTCATGCGTGTTGCTTCCTACTTCCTAGCATCGTCTTAATTTCTTTGCTTCATTTATATTACATAGTAGTGTACCTATGTAGTATATACATAAAACAATATAATTACCTTCTATTGGATTAGCTCGTGCAACCGCATAATATTATAGTCATAGCAATATTAATTAATTCAGTCCTCACTGCCAAAGAACCGATGTAATGTCCAAACCTGAAGATGTGCTTTAGTATAGTGCATATAATATTTTTATTTTATTATTATAATGTGACCCTATATTTTCTTATTTCATTCATTCATTAATTCATCGTAAATTTATTTATGTTTATATTTAACTAAATTTGCTTGCATTAAAATATTCACCTATCGTCTACGATTTAAGCGGGTATAGCGGCAAGTTTTAAATACATCTGAGCGTGAAGATATGCTTGGGGATAACTACCAGGTGCAGACAATCGGCGGCTACCTTCATAAGTGAACAGGAACAATGCCCATTGTGGCATCCGTTACCATTTCACCGAGTAGCTTGTATTAGCTATCAATTCATTTAGTAAGTTTACCTACATATGAAAACATATCTCTATGTAGAACTATTACATTTTCAGGATTTTATCATATGCTAGCGATCGGCCCTATATAAAAGGACATAGACACACAGAAAGATGGTTAACGCTTCTATGCCAGAAACCTTCTAGTGAACACACAATAATTAAGCAAACCATTCGGACAAACAATTAATTAGTGACTTACCCTCGTTTCGCTCGCGTGCGTCCCTAGGTGCGTATTACTTTACGCGGCGTACGCCAATGAAGTCTCCATTCGCATGATTTTTCTGACATCTTCAACAATAATCGTCATATTTCAGCCAATTTACAATTAAAAACTTAATGAATTATACACCTAAACCTTTCTCATGAATCGCTCTATCTATTGGTGAAAACCGTATGAAAAATCAAAAACCATTCTGTAGTTCAAAACTACAGAATGGATTTTCATTGGAAACTCAAAAGTTTATCGTGTTCAAACAGACAAACAGACAGACGCGGGCGGCGGACTATATTTTATGTGTAGTAATATTTACAGCTTTCTGATCATGCGTGCTGACATCGCGATAATGTTTATTAATGTAAATTTATAAATGTAATTTAATAGTATGAAAACTTTAATAACTCTTACAATACTTTTTATAATATGATATACAACTCTATTAGAAATAACAAACGCACTAGTCGCCGCTACAATTTTCGAAAGTTCCCCTCGATTTCTCTGGGATCCCATCATCAGATCCTGGTTTCCTTATCATGGTACTACTCTTGGGATATCTCCTTTTCAACAAAAAAAGAATTATCAAAATCGGTTCATAAACGACGAAAAAATGCCCGAACAAACATAAAAAAAATATATATATATATATACGGTCGAATTGAGAACCTCCTCCTTTTTTTGGAAGTCGGTTAAAAAGGCCAATTCTTAAATTAAATTATTACATTTTGAAATACTATAAAATATTTCTAAATTACATCAAAATAATAATTGAGATTAATAAAATATTTATTATTACATATTAATTACTTAATCATTTACGTTTCACTCAACGATATTTAAGGTATTAAAGAGAACAACGGCAGCAGCGAGCAGAACAATGCATACCATTTATGCTGATACTGTACTTGTACCTAATTAGCGGGTGTAAAGATGCCAGAATAACAGCTCATTGTCTTTAACTCGGACATGTAAAACTAAACTAATGGTATAGGCTTTTCCTCAATTAACGCATATTTTATTTTTATTATTTGACATTGTTAAACCGGTTGCCTGTAGAAAACCTATTTGCCTAAAAACATTTTTTCCTCCTGTCCATTCTAAGTGACATTAGTGAAGTAATCTGTGCCTCATTTCGCCAGTCGTTAGCATGTGCGTCTGCAATAGAACCTAGGTTCGAGTCACAGGTCGGGCCTAGTTACTAGATTTTTTGTCAATAAAATCTCAATAACAGTCTAAAATTGTGAAGGAGCACGTGTCCTTGGTCCTGCCCTTGAAGTCTCACCGGTCATGTCGAATTGTCGTCCCATCGGGCTCTGAGAGTAAAAAGAACAAAATATGCACTTGGGTTGTGCATGTACTTATGCACTATATGTATATTTTCGGCTATATATCTGCTGGGGTAGAAACACGTGCCTTCTTGAAGCGGTTATACACTTCATACTATGTGTCTAATGTTTTATTTGAAAAGGGATCTATTTTACAGTGTATCAAAATATTACTATGTATAATTTGGTTTGTTTGTCTGTCTGTTTAATTACGTCAAATAATGCAGCCAGGAAGGGACAGTACCCTATTTTGCTGCCTTTACAAGATACGGGTCAGTGCTCCTCAACAATGGTTACGACAGACTATGTGTAGGTAAACACTAAACAGTGAAATCGGTGAAGACTAGTAAATTATTATGATCGAAAATGGAAAGCCGATCTCTATATTAAACTAAAGGCTGCTACTTGATAGTAAAAAATCTATTTAAAGGTAAGAGTTACTTAAACATCAACATAACATGTAATATGTACATATGTATTTAGAATTACAAATAGGATCTAACATTAAAAATATCAGTTGTATGATTGAAATAGTATATGTATTTTTATACTTTTACATTTAGTTGGGTTATAATTTAGTGGACGCGTACTTAAAGTGTACTTTTTAGATTATTAAAAAGGCTAATACCTTAGTCTGGTAGTAAAGCGAATTCTTTAGCATTATAATAGGTAGATTGGATAGATATTATCTTGCTCCCAAAGTTCAGATTATTGTTTCAGTGGTAACAGTACTTAACCAAAACAGTTATTTGATTAAAAATAAGTTTGAGTAATTTTCGAAATGTTTCATGTAAATTTATTTTGGAAATACAACTTTTGCGTCACCAATATATGCAATAATAAAATGTGCAATTTTTATCTGACATTCTAAGAAGTTGATAAGATTATATTCATATAATAATGTAAAAACTGTACTTTCCTAAAATAATTTTGTGTAATACTCTCTACATAAACAGCCGTGTTTAGTATTTTCCTTTTCGATTTACAATGAAAAGTGGTTTACAATTTAAATGGTTGTGCTTACTGAGTGGAACCAATCAATAACGTACTCGTATACATACATACATAGACGTCCGGGAACCCGTGATGAGTGAGTATTATAATATACCGTATATCGATTGATGATATATTATGATATAAATCTTTAGAAATATTGGTACAACAGTTTAAATAATATTATAGTAGATTAGACATTAAAAAAATGCTGAAAAGTTCACTGTATTCATATCAAACAGAAGTCAGATATTTACTGTTAATTCGTGGCTTTCGTATTGCGCCACGCATAATCCATCTATCAAGATAGTTGAGCCGTCCATTGTATTACTATCTGATGACAGCTGTCGGCGATAAGAAAATATAATACCCTTATTTTCCTCTCTTGATATTAGTTAATCTGTTCTGCTATGATCTCTTGACCTATCTCGATGACGCTTTCTTTTGAAAATTCAAACATAAATGCATTTTTAGGGTTCCGTATCCGAAAGGTGCTAACGGAATCCTATTACTATGCCTCCGCTATCCGCCCGTCCGTCCGTCTGACAGAGGGCTGTATCTCATGAACTGTAATGGGTAGAGTTGACATTTCACAGAGTTTGTATTTCTATTGCCGATATAACAACAAATAATAAAATAAATAAAAATAAAGCAATAAAGATACAAGAAACATTTCTTTAACGTTCGTCATCGATCATCGAGTAAAAGTCATATTAATAAAAAGTACATGTACAATGGTACGGTATATTTAGGGACGAATTCGACTCGCACTTGACTCACACTCTTGGAAAAAAACGACGACAGCCAAAAAGCGACATGATGAAGTTAGCTGAAAGCTACATGATGAAGTTAGCTGTATTCCTTTTACAAACAGAGTTGTGACATACGGGATGAAATCCTTAGCTGTTTTTGTTCTGTTACGCCAAAGAAGTATAACTTCTTACGTGCATACATAAAAGTATACACACACGTTTTTTTTTTGATAGGCATAGTCTAAATGGATTTTACTAAAATTAAAAATCGTTCAATAGAAAAGGTTAATTTATACATGTTGATATTATATTTTTGAAGTAAAACTTCTTTAAGCACGCTTGACCGCGATGGGGGCAAGCTGGTAAATGTGTTACGAAAAAATGTACGTACGTTTGTTGTCATGGTAACCGTTGTTATTGTCTGTTGTTATTACATTCTTTCCGTAAATGATATTCTATAAATATATGATTGTAATATGCCTAATATGCGTTACTTTTAAATTTTTATCTATCCTAATTATTTAAAACATAAATTCAATTTCATAAAGAGTACCGATAACCTACAGAAGTTTTACTTCTTGCTCGTGTACACATTCATACACGCACTCTTTAATTTTTTTTATGATAATAACTACCTAAACATAAAATCACAACGCTAAAAAACTATATTGTTATTATTTACGAGAGAGGGGTATCCGTTTCAATCCGCATTCACAAACGGCTTCACTATAAAAATGAAAGTAGTTTCGTTTCCTCTCCCTAATACACGATAATTTTTTAACTTGGAAACCTTACAACTGAGCTGAGCCCTATTCTGTTAATTAAGAGATTATTGAAAACTAGACCGCCCTATTTTTGTTAACTAATTGAAGGTATTTTTATAAAAAAAGGTTCAAATTGTGTTTTGTGTGTTTATAGTATAGATAGTAATCTATACTTTATAAAATTGAGACTTTCCGTGATCAAAATAAATACCTCATATTTAGTTAGTTTATGTTACTAATGCCAAAAAAATCGGTAAATATTTTCGTTTTGCTAATCTTCGTAATGAGATATACTAACGTATAGTAGATTAGCCATTGCTTATATTGTATCTCGGGAAGTTCTGAAAAAGGAGTTTTAACACATAGGAAAGATTGGATTTAGTAATCAACTTAATTGAGACTTTTATTGGCGGGTAGAAAAGTAAGTAAAATGGTTATAATTAATTAAAATGGTTATAAATAATTTTATTGGTCACAAGTTGGCTGCATTTTTATCTTGCGAAAAAGAAAAAAAACTGTAAAATACTAAATTTATAAAAAGATAATAAAAATAACAAATAATAATTAATAGCTTATATAACAAATAATAATTTATTTATTTCAATAAATAATTAATATTAAAAATAACATTAGACTTAGCTGACATAATCTACCCATAAAGTTTATAGACTAATTAATTAAATCAATAAAATATCTTCATGACAGTTCAGAAATCGGAATACAGCTCTGCTCTAGCCACTTTCCAACAACGTTAGCATCCGCATCGTTGTCAATCCGGTAATGTGAGCATATTTTAAATACTTAATACCTATTATATATTCAGGTTCTTATAGGCTCTTGTATCGAACATCTCAAATATTTGCCTGATATATTTTTCCTCATCTACAGGTACGCTATGATATCCTATCCTACTAATATTATAAACACGAGGGTTTGTGAGAATAGATGGACGAATTTTGATGAAACTTTATAGTAATATAGCTTACACATCAGAGTAATACATATGTAGTTATAATTTTTATAGATATATATACATATTTGAACTACGCGTGCGGAGCCGCAGGGAAACACTAGTAATTAATACATTAAGACCAGATTTGTAAATAAATTGGAATGGATTGTTTGGAATGTTAAGTATCTTAAAAATGTAATAGAAACTAAATCAATATTTTTTTAAATTCATTTTACATGGTTAAAAACATGTTAGAGATCTTTAAGTTTATTGGTTACTAGTTAATCCGATAGACGTTGCCCTTTTCAAATTCCAATTTATTTTAAGATCTTTGAGTTAATACAAAAATTATATACTTAAGTACCTACTTAAATATAAAAAGCGCTTTCAATTTTTCTAAGAATTGATTAAGAAATATTGAAAGTGTTCAGACGATAAATTTTAAAAAATATAATCACAGAGAAAGATAAACCAGTCGCTTCACAACACTTCTTGTTATAATCTTAGTCTGTAACTTAAGTTACATCGCTAATCTGATATGCTTTGTTTATGTCGCAACATCCGGTTATTATTGACGTAAATATTTCTAAACGAAAGGCGCAAGCAGTCACCCACAAAAGAAAGTTTTGATAGTCTTTTCGTACTATTCTTGTCATTATTTTATTTCTATAAGAAGGTTAATTATGAATTGTTGCCATTGTTTAATTTCTGCAGAGAACTTCATGTATGTATTTAATATAACAAGTAAGTCGCACAGCAGGAAAGTTTGTAATAAGCACGGTAACTATATTATGAATATGAATTTAATATCTATTGTATTTTTCTATAGGTATATTTCCGCATATTTTCTGTCCCTTCTAATGTCGAACCTTGAGCACACGGTCTTTAAGTACTTTGAATATTCCATTAATACAAACAAGGATTTCATATTTATCAAATGGTCATTGCTCACTGCCTTTTACGAATAAAGATGCAAATATCTGCATGTATGCCTGCGCTGGCGCAACGCCAGTGCCCCTGGGAATGTAATACATCATGCGCGAAGTTATCGCCTCTTTCCAATTTACTATTTGAAAAATTTAAATAAAAAGCTACTATCACGTAGGATGTTGTGTATAGGTTAATACTATTGACAGTAACATTGCTCATTAATTAAGGCAATTCTAATTACTGAGGCTTTTTTTTCAAGAAATTCTCAATATTAGCCCGGAGTTGGGAAAATGGCAGTGTTACACCCCCGTGCATCAATATCAGTGAGATTGGCTGCCGTGGCCGAAAACGGTCAGGAGTACATCACTATTGGCATCACTTACTACATCATGTCCGATTATACTGATATACTACAGGGTTAGGTGGCGTAAAAAGCCTAGCATGTACCTATTGTTAAGAAATGGCCGGAAACCATATAAATAAATAAGTAATAAAAAATAACTAATTATAAATAATATATTATGCATTAGGTAAATGTTTCAATATTCATGAAAATAAATTCGTAATATTTTACGCTAGTATTCATCATTTAAGTATATACATATTTTTATTTTTTATTTAAAACAATTCGTATGCTCAAAATTCAAAAAATGTTATTTATTTTATAAGTTCGGAATTTATAACTATCAGATTATAGAAAATATATTTGAATAACTTACACTTTTATATATATTATAGCAAATCCCATACATGTACATAATTTCTTATCTTTAGTGAAGGTGAAGGACAACATCATTAACACTAATTTAAATATGGTGATTCACTTCTCACAAAATATCGTCTTCATTAATCATTTTTCATCGTAAAGGTTAATTAATACCTATGTGTGGAAAAATTAGGTACAGGTAGCAAAACTGTAAGAATTTAAAGGATAATTTTGCTACACATTTAATATTTATTTAGTTATTTATTATTTTTAAGGCAGATGTCAAGTTTAATTGCATTAGCATACTATCTTTAATTACATTCAAGTGCTATGTTTCCTTTGCGGCCGTTGCACTTCTTGGCAACGATCGTACTCGTACGAGACACGGCTCGATTGTTTTAAATGGAATTATTCTCTCCGCGTTTGCCTTTTAAATCCGTTTGCATTATCTGTGCCCCGAATTGAAGTTGAAGCTTGAATATCTTTACCTTATCTGTAATCCAATTTAGGAATCCAATCACTCTAGTATTCTTGTGTTAAAATATTTACCTACATAATTAACATTTGTTTAAACATATATGATATACTAATATGTATTGTACATGCAGTAGGTACTTGTTGTTTCATAAAATTCCATCGTATATGCAAAGATCATTTGTTACACTTATAATTTCGACAAAGTGATAATTAATTTGTTATTTCACGGAGCAGTTCTATATATTGATTTGATTTTTTTTTTGTATAAGATTTATACGTAGAGACACGTTTATGGGTGGGAGAGAGCCATAGGATACTTTTTACTCCGGTACATACATCCAGTGGTTGCAGTGAAAGTTTGTTTTTTTTTGTTTGATTAAGTGTCATATATTATTTCTGCATGATCTAGGCAATTAATAAACCAATTATAACATTTTGCACATTTCTTCAATTTGGTTATCAATAGAAAAATTAGTCATTTCAATCATTGACTATCAATGATTGGGTATCAAGTAAATTTTTTTTTGTCTAAATGCAACAACTGACTTTAATTTTTTTTTAAATTCTACATATTTTTACTTGAAACTTAGTGTTGAAAGAAGTAAAGTACTTGTTAACTTATTAATTTTGCATGTAAATAAAACAATATTATGCTATACCCGTATGCCATGATATTTCCGAGGCCGCTTCGAATAAACTAAAAAGCGTTACGCAAATATGCGTAGGTAGGTATACAATATACCTACGCTTCGCTAGGGTTCGTCCCTAGCTTGGATATAATATATATATATATATATATATATATATATATATATATATATATATATATATATATATATATATATATATATATACCAACATTCATTTTTATTTATATATAAGATAGAAGAAAGATAGATAGATAATAATAATTCTCGCGTATCTGGGAAGATAACCTTTGAAGATAAATTATTGCAATAATTTAATTACCCAAAGACTAGTTTAAATTGAAATATTAAGTACCTTACTTAATTTTACATAATTAACATGTAGTTATAGTTATCTATTTTCAATTTAAAATGAAAAAAAAAATAGAAGATAAAAAAATATTTTACTATAAAAAAACTTATATATAAACAGAATATATATACCTAATTGTGTAAAAGTATTTTTATAGTTTTGTAATATATAATAGTAAAGATGAGATGCCAGTCACGAGCCGATTTTTGTTACAGCTTTCCTTTCGAACGAATTTTATTTAGGCCGACGCGTGAGAATGACTATTTGTTAGTGTGAGAATGTTGAGGAAAGCTATGAGGAAACGTATACATATCAAAATAATAAAAGAGTATAATAACTATCATTATAATTAGACAATAGGTTTTATAATCAAGGAAATCACTATTTAATAGCAGTAATCATAGATTAAGAGTTAAAATTACTTATAAGTACATATTAAAAGTTGGAATTCTATATAAGGCAATATTATTTTTTATGATTACCAATCTTAAAGATTATAAAATTAAGTTTCATTTAAAAATAATCAAAACATCAAGTAGTCCGGCGATTACACCTTCTCTGTCTAGTGTCTTGTTATTATTTTATTAGTTGTTGTGAATCAAAGGTTTGTATTCATATTTATTATTATCATCATTCGCAGCTTTATTATATATTTAGACTAGTGAGTAGTGACTCACCCTCCCTTCGCTCGTTCATCCCTAGGTTGCTTCCCCATACAAACTTTCACCCCCATTTTCACCCCCTTAAGGGATGATTTACGGGATAAAAACTATCCATGTCCTTCCCAGGGTCTCAAATCATCTATTTACCAAATTTTATCTAAATCGGCCCAATAGTTTCGGAGCTTATTCGGTACAAACTAACAAAAATTCTTTTCTCTTTATAATATTAGTATAGATTTACCCAAACCCTTCATATTTGTACTGCCACTCACGAGTCACGACCCCGAGCTATAATAATAACATTATTATCTTTGTTATAACAATTTTTCGGATGGGGAAAAAAATTGCATTATTTTCGTGTGAAAACTCCTTTATGTTGTAAAGGTGGAAAATCAACTTGACAAATGACACTGTATAGCGCTCAGTTGAAGGTTATTCATTCTGTTATCTATAACTAAAAATACATGCATATTTTAATATTGATAATTTTATTGCTCACGCATTGAATGTTTTTATTAAAACCATAGCAACCGTAATAATATAAAGTATTTTTTTCAAAATATATAAAATCTAGCAGAACCTGCGGCTATGCTCGCGTTCAATTTACAAAAAAAAAGTCTTTGGCTTTATGTTATACTATGTATTTAAATAATATTGTTCATACAAAAATACCAAAATAATACAATCTCTATTGAGAAATGGGGGGTGAGGGTAGAAGAGTGAAAACACCATGACGTGAGATATTAACATCTATTTTACAAACTAATTCTACAAACGGTCTTCATGAACTTTAAATTTTATTTTATACTGTAAAATTCAAAATAAAACTGTAAAAGTTTGATATATCTCTCATATTATTTCGAATTTTTCTACTGTTTAATAATCTAATACATCTCCTTATGTAGTTAAAATTTCATGTCATTCATCAAACGGTATGATTTTAATATATATATATATATATATATATATATATATATATATATATATATATATATATATATATATATATATATATATATATATATATATATATATATATATATTTATATATATATTTATGAGATTCAGTGACAAACGAGCAGACCGACCACCTGATGGAAAGCAGTACCTGTCGCCCATAACACCTACAGAACCGCCGGTATGTTGTCACTGTGAGGAATAAGATGATATGCCTCTAGCCTGTAATTGCGCTGGCTACCTTATCCTTCAAACCAGAACACAACAATGCAATCATTGTTGCTTGGCGGCAGAAATAGATAAGGGGGTGGTACCCATCCAGTCGGACTCCTCAGGCTTGACAGAGTCCTACCACCGGTAAAAACTAAAAATATTTTAAATTATTTGAGACAAGAATTTCTAAAGTACCTATTATAAAAATATAAAGTGGTTTTTGTCAAAATATTGCTTAAGTCCAATTAAGCACCTATTAAAATCACGTGCGTGACATATAGGCCATAGCGTGATAATATAGTTTACAAAATATTGCTATTTTACGTTTAATCATAACATTAATGAGAAACATTTGATTCTTTTAATTTAACCTTTATTATATTTTGGCTGACTTCAAAAAACTTGAGCACTTCTTGTACTCAATTCGGATGTACACTGGCGTGCAAAAAAATCGGGCCACCCTTAATTTTAAGCATAATTTTTAGTTGACAATTGTATGATGAAAAAAAAAAATACCGCAAAGGTAATTAAGGAGATTAGACGCCTTTGTTTCCTTCAAAAAAGTCATAATATTCATGGAAATGCGCGTGTGCGCTTAATTATAGTCAATTAGCAGAAAATAGTGAATATTTGCATAATATGGATTTAAGCCACAAATACTGTTTTTTTGTTATTTTAGAAGCTTAGTTGAGTTCCAATTATTGAACAAGATACTTCTACTTTGATCTGCGATTATTAGAAATACTGCAAGATGGATCTGACCGAGGCTGAATCATCTCGAATTGTGACTTTGCTTGAAACTGGACAAAGTCAACGTCAAGTGGCTCAAGCTTTTTCTGTGAGCCGTTCTACGGTCCAGAGAGTGTACAAACGTTACATAGAGACTGGTGGCTTTATACGACGACGTAGTTCCGGCCGACGAAGAGCCACATCAGAGCGTGATGATCGATTTATTGTGACATCAGCTCTAAAAAATCGTCATCGCACAGGGGTTGACGTACGAAATCTCCTGAGAGAAGTGAGAGGTGTTAATGTTAGCGAGTGGACAGTAAGGCGCCAACTTAAAGCCGCTTCCCTGACGCTACGCAAGTCCGCAACTGGCCCCAAACTCACCCCTGCACATCGAATTGCAAGATTACATTTTGCCCGAGATCACATGAATTGGAATTTGGAGCAGTGGAAGAAATTCTTATTACTGACGAAAGCAGAATGTGTTTACATGGTGCCGACGGCCGTAATTTTGTTCACCGGCGACCAGGTGAAAGATATGCACCATGCACTATGCGGGAAACAGTGTCATATGGAGGGGGCTCAGTTATGTTTTGGGCAGGATTCTGTTACGAAGCGAAAACCGAGCTTATATTCATAGAAAATGGATCCCTTACAGCCGCTAGGTATATAACGGAGGTTTTAGAAGATCATGTGATGACTTTTACTGGGTTCATTGGAGAAGATTTTCGGCTTCTACAAGATAATGCTCGCCCACACACTGCTACATCAGTAAGGCAGAATCTTCAAGAGGTCGGAGTGTCTACTATTGCCTGGCCAGCGCGAAGCCCTGACCTCAATCCAATAGAGCATGTATGGGACCATCTTAAAAGAAAAGTTAGAAGTCGCGTAGTAGTCCCGAGCAACATTCAAGAATTAAAAAGTGCCTTATTGGAAGAATGGAAGTCTATTACACAAGATTATCTAAAAAAGTGTGTCAAATCTCTGAAAAACCCATTGAAAGCTGTAATTAAAAATAGAGGTGGTAATACGCATTATTAAAAATCATAAAACCAATCGAAATCTTTTAATTATCCCATTAATTTGCGGCTTACATTTTTATACTAAACTCGCGAAAAATCATTAAATTTGATTTTCTCTATTTTCGAGGGATAATTTTTATTTAAATTATTTAACGATTATTGATTAAGGTATCTAGGGTATAGAGCTACCCATATATAATAACAAAATTAATAAAAAATTATCATATCTTAAGTTTGTCCATTTTCTCTAGGTGGCCCGATTTTTTTGCACGCCAGTGTATATTTCATGTGTTACGTGATCTTCACCCATCGTGAATTGATTTTTATATATGTACATACATACATATTATGTATGCTTTTTAATGAAAACATTATACCCATATAAGTAAGGTCAATATATATATATATATATATATATATATATATATATATATATATATATATATATATATATATATATATATATATACATATATTTATATAGTAATAAGTTATTACCAGATTATTACTTTTAATTTACTTATTTCGGCGTACCATTTTTAGTATTAAAATAAATTTTTAGTCATTATTCAGTGTTTGTTTTAATTGCTTGAATTGAGGGTCGAGTAATATTGTGTGCTCCACTTAGCGTTATAAATAAATAAAAATGATCACTTGGTTATTACATAAATTGTAATAAACCATATATTGACCCGAGGAAAGATATTATTTCTACAGCAATTATGAAAAAAGTTACGCAACCGCTTATTATTTTAATCTACAGAAACTATATCTTCCAAACTAGTCTTGAGACTATTTAAACTAATATTGACATAAGCTGTCAATACCTTAAGTCATGTTTGTAGTGCTCATTGCTTTTTGATCATAATGAATGATATTGTAAACAATTTAGATAGCTCGTCAAGTACACCTCATGATTTGGCTGACAGCCAGCGGGAAAGGTGTTTTATATCATCTTTCTTCATTTATACAATGGCTTAAACTATTTAAAGGTACTATTATTGTTCTATTTTTAATATAAATACTATTATTTTAATATAAAATTTCTATAAATTATACAACATTTTTAGGTGAAATAATTTAAGTTTAAAATTATGAGCCAATTTTTTTTTTAATCGTCTTCTTATTTCAATGTAAACGTTAACTGTATTATAAATCTACTCATATCTACCAACCTTTCTAATTAAACATAAAGAGTAATTTAAAAATATTAAAAAGGGCCCTTTGAAATTTTGATAAATTCATAAAACTGAAGAGAGAGCTAAATATAACATCGTAGTTGATTGATAAATGGTAATGTCTTCACAACTATGACCTTAAAATTGCGTGATATTATCACAGTGTAATTGCATATAACATGAGTGTAAGAAATTAGCTTCGTGTAATGTTCGTTCTCTCCATATAAGGACTCAGCTATAACTTTCATTATGTATCACGAACTCATTACTTCAAACTTTCCAAGAAAATTTAAAAGAAAGTTTGGGTTAACACTGTCAAATATCGTTTTAAAATTTTACGTGGTTCAGTTACGAATAGTGTCACAGGAAGTGAGACATGGTGCGGCCCCGTCACACTACACGACTTTCTAAGGTAATATGGAAGTGCGCATATTATAACGGCTACATTAAGGCTACATCTTCATATTGATCATACTATCTTTACAGAAATTTTGTATTATCATTGTTATTAATTCTGTCTCAACACTCATTATACACGTGGAGATGAGATCATTTGCTTAGTAAGCTATAGTTATATAAATATAAGTCAGTTAACCAACTTGAAGATATTTTGTGCAATATATTTTTACGTAGGTGTATATAATTTAATACTTGATTTTGTTTTATTAATAAAGTAGCTAGTTTTAAAGTAGTTTAGTTTAGTTTTAAACTATTTACGTTTTAAAGTTTAATATAGAACGAGTATTATGTGATTTGTGATATAGATTTCTCGGATATGAGATATTTTCCCACAGTAAAAAGTATCTTATATGTTGACCAGAATAACCAGCTATCATCATACCAAATTTCATCAAAATCTGTCTAATGGTTTTCTCGTGATGCGTTTCCAGACGGGCAGACAAAAATTCTAAAAACTATAGATTCGGTCTCTCTATCGATAATAAAGTCTATTTCAATATGATTTTCCAAAAAAATTTTAAAGAACAGATTCGACTCAGAATTTTATTTTATGTATAGACGTATAGATAAAGTTGACTTAATACTTTTATATATACGTACAATTTGCTTTAACTTTGTTTTAATAATTTCACTTAGAATCTTTGGTTTTATATTATTTTATAAAAATATGTTTAATAAAATACTTAGTAACATTCTAACATTAGTGTGAATGCTAATATGAAAGTAATGGGCAATGGCATAACGTTGCGTGTTAGGTCAGGCATTTTACTCGGTCTACTTGAGATATGATCTTATAAAATGTGAATAAACTTTGGCTTTTTAGGTAATAATGAGGCTTGACAGGTAAGTAAATGAGGCAAGTGACTCTTTAAATGTTATTTTAGTGTTATTAAAGTAATGTTTAAATTAAAATATCGTAATATTTTTAAATTAATGAATTTATACATATAATAAAATTCTGAGTCGAATCTGTACCTTAAATATTTTTTGGAAAATCTTATTGAAATAGACATTATTATCGATGCAGAGGCCGAATCTATAGTTTTTAGAATTTTTGTCTGTCTATCTGTCTGTCTGTCTGCCTGTTACCGCATCACAGAAAAACCACTATAGGGATTTTGATGAAATTTGGTATGATGATAGCTCTATGTCGGGTAAATATATAGGATACTTTTCACCGCGGGAGATTATCTCATTCCCACGGGAATACACGTTATAACACAACCCAAAAAATATTCATGATCAGAATTTCTTGAAACTTGGTATTAATGCTCTTCAATACAATTAAATAAATACGTGTTGTAGCGTTTTTTTAAAATTCATCCATCATAAGGAGATAAAATAAAGGATGAAAATTTGTATGAAACCTACCTTTTTAAAGATTTTTTTGATGTAGTTTTAGCGCGAGCGAAGCCGCGGGTTTTGCTAGTTAGCTATAAAATGCAATGATTAAAGTTCCACTCTTTTTCTTACTGTTTTAAAACAACAGTTCAAAGAAGATATATGTGTAGTTATATGTAGTTGCATTGTTTAAGCTTATAGCAGTATATGTTATGTGTTTCATTACAAAAAGATTAGATCTAACTAATGTACTATTGTGGAGTAAAATGTATTTAAAACGTATTCAAAAGAGTAAGTTTAATAGGAGGTTGTTCAATCGTAGGCGAAAATTAGGCTAATGTTACAGTATAATAAAAATCATACTACAGTATTTATTCTATTGTGCTGCTTTTTATTCCAAATAAGGTACTTCTTTTAAGATTTATTTGAAATATTACTATTTATTGGTTACCAGTATGCAGGTGAGCCTTTAAACTTTTTTGTTTGTCGGATTGTAGTTAAAGGTCCTCTGGCGCTAAATAGATTTCAATGAATATATGACTAGTAAAGTAACTTAATAAAACATTATATTTTAACTGAATTAATAATTACTATTGCTAATTATACTTTACCATTATATATTAACTGTTAAATTTAATACGAAATTGAATTGATAAAGACTTGGTAAAATGATTAGAGAAACGTAATACATGTTACATATATCATTTGTAGCGTTTCTCTTAATTTAAAAGCTTACAATTGCTTAATTTTAAATTCTTATGAAAATGAAACTGATATCAATATTTCCACACTTTTTTATACATTGGCCGCGACGCGACTTGTTTAAAGCGGGTATGGCAAGTTTCGTGATAGCAGACTCTATTCCCGACCGCAGAGCACCTGACGTCTGACTTTGTATTAACGGACGTTAACTCTATATTTATTTTAATATATCGCTATACTAGATTGTATAGAGTAAGTTAATTAGTTATTACTTGTTTTTATGTGAATATCGATTCAAAAAAAGCGTTCCTTCATTTAATCATCAGCACATTTTCCTCACATTAATTAAAATTTCAAATTAAAATCAATAATAAATTTTAGAAATAATTTGTTAAAAATACGTGAAACCTTATTTCGTCAAAAAAATCTACAATTTATAATAGGTTTATAGAACATCTCTTGAATTGAGCTTCTGTAGCGGAATGCAAGTCCCGTTGGATTTGGCAAGATCCGTCTTGAACCTTGTAATAGAATATAGCTGATATTAGGACTCATTTTATTATATAGACACGATTTCAATAGGTTAGTCAAGTCAATCTGAATGGGATATATCAACATAATACAGCATTGGTTGAAATAAGTGAATTGTAGAGCAGTTTTCCGTCTCTATATCCTGATACAAAATTGATAATGTTGTTGATAGCAGATATTACTGTCTGTGTGGAAGTTGTACAAGTAATTGCAAAAAGTTCTATACGAAAAAGTTTATTCACACGAATCGAGGGACGCGGCACGGTGAGATCGCGGCGCGAGCGCTACAACCGGTGCGCCAGTCTGCCGCTAAACTTCGTCGCGCGCGCACGTAGATATATATAGAGAATAAATTCAAAAAACACCGTTATCGTCCTCAATGACCACCTAATGGGCGAACGAGGTAGTCCATGCATGTTATAGTGTGCTAGTGAAGGAGTGCAGTGTTTGTGTTCATGTTATGGAGGAGATCCGCATATCGGACTGGCCCGAGCCACCTGGCTCCCATGCATGGCTGCCTGCTTACGGCTTCCAGCATGAAATAATGGAAAAAGAGGACTATTTCGGCTCCAATGGTGAGTGTTTCTCACTCGACCAGACGAGGCCGTTGGAAGGCGTTTGAGCATCTTGATTCTTGACATTTGACTTTGCATGACTGGATCCTCTTAGTCTTCCGTAGACCTTGAAAGTTACTGTACACTTTGTTTTGTTTAGTCGACACTTCGAATCCCGCATGGTGTTGCAATTTTGTAATATACTCACTCTGATTAAGTGCTGATAGGTATTGTTTTGACTGTAACAAAACTAATTACCCTGATGTTTTATTGTTCTTAAACAATTGTTTCGCATGGTAAAGTTTTTTAACTAAATATACTAGTGCCGAAATATTGAGATAAAAAAGAACGTATGTAAATAATTGCATGTAGAGTTTAGGTATGATATTTTAGAATTTAATCATCATTTTATAATAAATTGTATTAAGTGATTTAATCAAAACTGATAAAAAACGAGTTGCCTTATAAAATTAAGTCACACTTTCTCCTCGAAAGTAGTAAGATGCTAATCTAGCGAATGCCATAAGTTGAAGAGAAAATATAAAACCAAAATTAGAATCAGCTCC
The DNA here is from genome assembly GCA_033884665.1 of Argynnis bischoffii washingtonia. Classification (NCBI taxonomy): domain Eukaryota; kingdom Metazoa; phylum Arthropoda; class Insecta; order Lepidoptera; family Nymphalidae; genus Argynnis; species Argynnis bischoffii. The sequence continues at coordinate 14,666,172 of CM066610.1, forward strand.
TTCAATTTAAATATATATCTATAATACATATTATCTTATATATTTGATTATATAATATTTAATTATGCAGGAGTCTCATTCGCTTCGTTAGTAAATGCATATATTAAAAGCTTTTTTTATACCAGAGTTTGTATATCAGAATATCTACCAAAATATAAAACTATTATAGCAAGACACGAAAATTATACATTGCCATGAATGTAAACATAGGTAAAATACCAGTAACTATGCGATAGCTTATCAAAGTATGCCTCCAGGATGTTGCAAAACAACAGAATTTTACTATTATTCTCTAGATTTTTATCTAGACATCATCATAATTATGTTTAACTTTTATCGTTAGTATTGAAGAACTTTTTCGTCGTTAGTATTGAAGTAATTTTGTAAGCGTTACCTAAATGTAAATTAAGGTTTACAAAATTAAATACATAAAAAATATATATAAATAAAATTCATGAAGGAAAACTCATAGGATTTGTTGGACTCATAGAACTCATAGGATGTAATAAAATGCAGCGCATGTTGCAGTAATTGTAAAGTCATATTCCTCGTGCATATTTTTGGTGACAATGAAATAGAATATCTCACTTAAAACTTCAATTAATATTCGCTTTAGTAGTATTAGTAGTAAAAAATTATCATATTATAATGAAACCTTTATAACTCCTTGGGACCCGTCTCGCGTGGAAACGTTTATGTTATTCTTTAATATTAGCTATCTCTATTTCATACACCCAAATTCACTAAGCCCAGCCAAAGTAACAAACATACATTCAATCACATGATGAAATTACTCCATTATTATATACAGACTAACGAAAATATCTGTCGATTTTGATATATGCGACGAAGTAGAAGATAATTTAATATTTCTTTAGAATATGATGTAAGATAGTAGAGATTTGTGTTTTATTTAGGGTCTTTCTACATTATTTTTATTGATTTTATTTCTACTGATATTTACTCTTTAGTGCAACTCGAATATACGAAAAGTGTTTAAAATTTATATATAAAAATACAGAAATAAAAGGTATAAACTTTGATTATTAATTATTATACACTTTTTCTATTCAGTACTTACATAGCAATTACCTTTCGATTTGTATATTGTGAAAGTAACTTGTACGAGCAAAAAAATATTATAGTTACTACATCAATTCGTGTGCATTCAAGTAGTTGATTTATGGATTTTACAAACGCAAATCTCGGATGACCGGATGATACGTATTTTTTATACTCTCTTCATCATGACTATGAAGTTGAGAAATGAGCATATTTTATTATAAAGTACAGTTAAAATTATATTTAGGACAGGATATAGAACGCTTAACATAATGTAGAGATCCTATATATGTATATACATATGTACATGTATATTGCAAAAATTGGTAAGTGTAAATATTTTACTGAAATAATATTATACCTTAACAATAATAATAAAAATAATAAATCCATATTACTTAGTATACTCGATATAACAATATCCATACTAATATTATAAATGTGAAAGTGTTTGTTTGTTTTTTGTGACGGATGGACATGATTTTTGTGTAGAGATAGTCGAAGGACTGGAAGCTGACATAGGATACTTTTTACTGCGGGAGATTATCTCATTCCTACGGGAAAGCACGTTATAATTCAACTCACAACAACTCATTATACCTATATATATATATATATATATATTTATATATATGTATTAATTATTAAAACGTATCTAGGGACGAACCTGAGCGAAACGAGGGTGACTCACTATAGTATTATATAATTTTTTAGAGCACGTAGAGTTATGAAAAAACTGCATTCCTACATATAACAGAATTCTTAATCAACAACGTATGATAGGCATACCCGAGGCTCCGGAACTCTATGTTTCCAAGAACCAACAGAATACGTCTAACAATAATTTATAATTGCAACGTTTCACAATTGTAATACGGGAAGTTTTTGTAAAACGTGTTCGTCCATTAGCTTTCTAATGACAAGTTAACGAATGTCCTTGAAAATTGACATCATTGTTTCATTGTTAACTACCGTTTTCCCGCGGCTTCGCCCTCACAGGTAGTAACTAAGTGACACTACATCTTTATAAATTATAGCCTACTAGCTACTCACCCACGCTTCACTCGGGTTCGTCCCTAAGTTGCTTCCCCATACAAACTTTCATCGCCATTTTCACCCCCTTAAGGAATGATTTCCGGGATAAAAACTATCCTATGTCCCTCTCAGGGTCTCAAACTATCTTACCAAATTTCATCTAAATCGGTTCAGTAGTTTCGGAGTCTATTCGGTACAAATAAACAAACAAAAAATCAAATCTTTCCTCTTTATAATATTAGTATAGATGTATGTGTTATTTGTGATTCTGATGTATTACTGGATTACCGTAAAGTTTTATCAAAATCAGTAGATTTTGCCTGAAAGAGTAAAAAACATATGTATGTATAAATATATACGTCCAGACATCCTCACAAACTTTCGCCTTTATTATATCAGTAGGAATGATATATTTAATAAGTAAATATCTATTTCTTCCTTAATTTTTTTACTTTCAAGTGCATAGCTACACTTGAAAGTAGCAAAAATACATAATACTGTTACATTTGTTGTATTAAACTATTAATACAACTATATATATATATATATAGTTGTATTAATAGTTATTATATATATATATATATATATATACTATAATCATATTTGTATATGCTTTATATTAGACCATAAAAAATTAAGCGTATATAAAAGAATCGCTGAAAATAAAAAAAATTATAATAAGTTGTGCAAAAATCTTTCTTGGCCTAGTTTCTGGTTTGAGCTGGTTTGGGATATTAGGAAAAATCTTTTCTAATAATCCAAACCAGCTAGCGATCGTCACATTCGTACCTAAACCTAAAAAACCTACGTGAAAAGTATAGACGATGTCAAATTAATTATTTTTTTACTTTCCGATCCGAAGAGTCGTACCGTGACTTTAGATTACTAGATGCAAAAAGAATTTTTCAAATCCGTCTAATACTTGAAGAAATTACCGCTTTCATACAAACAAACTAACAAGCAAACAAATACTTTAATTTCATATATAAACCAAGCAAGAGTCGTAAATAGTTAACTAATTTGAAACACACTCATGTATGAGGTGGACAATCTAGCTTCAAATAAAAATTGATCTGTATAATATAGGCAAACTCTATCTCAGCTTATTTTTATCTGTTAGGCAAAGCAAATATTTTACGTCTCTAACGTCACGATCTAACATGCGGCTGCAATTTAATCGGCGCGGCGTTTGAAAGCAATGCTCAAGGTAGGTAAGGCCAGTGAGCTTGTATTTTGTAGGTCGCAGTTATGAATATCTCATAGACAAATGAAAAATATTTAGGGATGAATAAATAAAGAATTTAAAACATCAATGATCATTTTCGATTTGTAGACACTTGATTGGCACATTTGGCTCAGTTTGTAGTGACCCAACTTGCTGTGCAAGCGGTCGCGGGTTTGAGTCCCGTTGGGGGCATTCATTTGTGTGATGAGCATGAATGTTTGTACTCTAATCATGGGTGTTTATATTTATAATAGTGTATCAACTATCTGATATCCATAACACAAGCCTCGTAGATTACCATGGAACTAGATGGTGCTGTGTGTTAATATCCCAACTACATATACTACGTATAATAAGTCCCATCATATCTATTTATTTAATTAAATAAGCTATGATACTACCTAGATGCTTTTACTTTTATTACACGTCTTAATATTGTATACAAATCTCATTATTTTCATGTAGACAAAGAAAGCGAATATTCAACCTCTATAATCTAGTAATTATATAATAAGACTAGCGTTCCGCATTCACTTAGTTTAGATACAAACAACTGCGTAACTAATTTTTATACAGTATCTTTCTAACTTATTGCAATATCCTAAGAGAATCTTTGGTTTTACCTATTAAAAAAAAACAACTAAATGTATTCCGCTTGATTTCTACAAATAAGCTGATCTGTCCCTCCGTTGCTGGGTGAGACAAATCACAAACAAACACATTTGTAAAACATGTAAGAATGTATAACACTGGCTAAAATGTATATGTATATGTAAATATTTCTAATTTAAACTGAATGTTATTATTACTTTGAACTAAACCAGTATCTTATTTACACCTGTATTATAAACTGGTTTAGACATAATGAAATAAAAACTATAATTACTGTCAAATATTTCTGATATACATTTGTACGTGTTTCGTATAGACTTAATAAGAATTTTGAAAGCAATCTGCTCAAGGCAGTTAGGCTGCGAATGTTAGTTGAAGCACAGATCACATAATACAAGTTGAAGTAATGGATTTTAAATTTATAAGTATTACCGAAAATGTTCCAAAATATGTACAAAAAAAAACACCGTTTTCATTTCCGAATGCATTTTTTATGACCATAGATTTATTATTTAATTTCTTGGCGAGCTGCACGTCACTATACTTTTAATATTGAGTAAAAGTAGTGAAACGAACTAGAGTTATAACACTGCTGTGACGTAAAAGATAATAATATATATTTATTAAAAAATAATTATCATTAAAAATGCTTAATTAATAGATATATTCAAGATAAATTTATAATCTGTAACATATCTTTTGAATCATTCTTGATTCGAACTCTATTTACTCGTATTGTAATACAAATATAAAGTTAACTCATTCAAGCGGATGATTGTTCAGGGTATTTTTATTAAACTTTATCTATTACTGTATTTACTACCCTTAGCTCACCCTCGCTTCGCTCGGAATAAAAAGTAGCCTATTTGTTATTCTGATGTATAAATTATATTATTGTAAAGAGTCATTAAAATCCAACCAGTAGTTTTTGTGTACTAATTGTAAGCTGTATCAGTTACTATAGTTTTAAAACTATCCCACGGGAACTTTTTAATTTTCCGGGATGAAAAGTGTCTAAAATGTTGACCGATGATATAAGGTACCACCATGCAAAATTTCATTTAAATTAATCCAACATTTTCGGAGATTATCCCATACAAACAGAGAAACAAAATAACTGTAAAAAATATGGATTTGCTCTATTTCTCTTCTTACATCCCCCTGACTCGGTTTTTAGCATTTTTTCTATGTACAGACATTCGACCTCTACAGTTTTATTATATGTATAGATTAGCATGCCACTTGATGTAATATTATAACAGATATCGTTATTGAGAACTGTGAAAATCATAATAAAATGGGAAATATGGTGGTAGATTTTGATTTAATCCTTTTTTGTGGAAAAAAAATAATTAAAAATTCCTTCTTTAGTTCTTGACGAGACCAAATTTTTCATCATCTGATGATACTTTCTTGTTTCTTTGACGGGTCAAAATGTATGACGAATATTATAGTAGGTAAATATATTAGTGCCTCTTTAGTTTGCGGCTGCAGATCATTAAGTCTCTAATATGAATCCTGGTTGGGCCCAATTAAATTTATAGAATTTCAGGCCAGATATTTTCAGTAATAGATAGAAATAATTAGTAGTATAATCTTCGCGCCTTGGAGTGATCGAATTTCGATCAGAAGGATTATACGTCCACGTTCACGTTCCGGTCACGTTCCGGTTACGGTCCGGTTACGGTCCGTTCACGGTCCGGCCACGTTCCGGTTACGGTCCGGTTACGGTCCGGTCACGTTCCGGTTACGGTCCGGTTACGCTCCGGTCACGGTCCGGTTACGGTCCGATCTCGTTCCGGTTACAGTCCGGTTACAGTCCGGTCACGTTCCGGTTACGGTCAATAACAAAGCAAGAAAAATCCGTTCGGATTAAACGAAAATAACATAGTTGATACTATACTCAGTTTGATCTTTTTTTTTAATTTTTTTAAACTGTATCGGTTAATGAGCTGAAACTAATCTCAATCTAAGTCCGCCTTACTATAATGGATTTGTTTCTATAGATTTTTATAGTGCTAATCTTTTAAGGCAGCCTACGCACATAGCTGTTTAAGGAAATTTTGTGGTATGGCATTTATAATGTCACACTATTCTAACCTAAAGGAATGTACAATTTGATATTTATACTTTTTTAAAACAGGAAAATCATGTTGTTATGTAGCATTAGTATATATTTAGTTACTTAAAGTCTTTATTTCTTTAATGATATTATAATTAAATACTTCTGAAGATGTAATTAATAATTATATATTTAAAGCATGGAATTTATAAAAAAGAAGGTCACCTCTTCTCAAAAACATCTTCGCATATACGTCGGAAGGCAAGTTTTATACAATTTATTCATGAATAATAATTGCTCGGGATCTAATTGTTGTGATAGCGGTCTAATTGATGTTCACTTAAGTAATAAAGAAAATTAATATCAACTTTAAAAATGAGGAGTTCAAAACAACTGTATTTTTTGTGTATGTTAAAACATAATCTTGAGAGTTGCGGTTTTATATTAGTAATGTTGTATGTATGTATGTATTCAGCCTTCTTCAACGTCCCACTGCTGGGCACGGGCCTCCCTTCAATACGAGGGGATCAGGCCATAGTCCACCACGCTGGCCAAGTGCGGATTGGCGGACTTCACATATCTTTCGAAAACTTGCTAGGTGTTCTCAGGCATGCAGGTTTCCTCACGACAATTTCCATCACCGTAATGCAAGTGATAATCATGTTAGAAATGATTCGCACATGAAAATATCAGAGGTGTGAGACCCGGTATTTGAACTCGATTCACTCGGTTTCCCAAGCGAGCGCGTTACCACTGGGCTACCACTGCCCAGTGATAGTTAGTAATGTTAGTTAAGATGAATTAAAACAATGGTTACTACCTGAGATTGACGAATGATAAATTTCTCAACAAAATATCTCTTTACCTTTCTTTGTTCAAAAGGTTATGAAATAAACATAATGATCACTTCAGGAATCTTACAAACGCTTGTGAGGCTATCTAATGAAGCAAATATAACATGTGAATGGCGTTATAAATTCCGCTGAATAAGAGGGAAGCATGCGGTCAGACCAGTCCCGGTAAGGTCGACGGTTATCCGTAGGCGAATCGCATGCCTTCTTGATGGGTTGACTTTTAACTTTTGTTCTTTTTAAACAGGTATTTACTATACTTGATATTTATTTTTATTAAATGCATGGGATTTTAAATAAAAATGAAAATATGCAAGCCTCTATATTGTGCTTAAGTTACGTTTACTAGACATTTTTATAAAATAAATTTACTCTAGATTTATTTTTAATACCAATATTAAAATTCATAAGTAGTTGCTATGACAGCAACGTTTATTTTTATATTTTCGTGCTACTAATATGGTTTTTTCAAGTGTTAAATATTTCTTAACTGCCAGTCTGAACCCTTATTATAAAATATTATTAGGTTAAAAAAAATCGATCAATACAATTAATAGTTTATGTCAGTTAAAGTTGTTAGTTATATATATTTCTGGTTAAAACCTACAATCGAAACATTTAATAGTGACGCTTACGTAAGAAATATTCCACAGCAACTATTTGACTTGAACCTATTTGACTCTCCGGTTCATAAATTAATTCTAAGCTAAAAACAACGCTAATAAAAAAAGGGTAAAACAATGAAATTGTCATATTTATAATATTAGTATGAATTGCAATATTGCTTTAAATTTCGATAAGAAATAGCGACAACGTCACAGTAACGATAACTATTGAAAAACAATATTTTATCAAAGTTGATAAACGTTTCACATTTAGGTATATTATTTATTTATATATCTATATAGAAACTCAAAATGCGAGATATTTTGAGGATTAACGATTAAAATGTATGAAATCTATACATAAATCGGCAAAGACAAAACAGTTTTTCTCTTAACCGATTTTTTTTCTTTGTTAAGTAGCTATTGACGAGCTTTAGTATTATCAATAAAAATATTGGAAACATTTATTTTTTTATATAGATAGGATTCGTATATGTTTTCCTCAAATATTCAATAATTTCAATTTTTTTTCAATTCAATTATATTTGGATTTTGACCAATGGGCGAACACTAGAAATAATAATTGACAATTTTATTAAAATCCTTAAAACATAAAAATAAAAAATAAAATAAAAAAATATATATACGGTTGAATTGAGAACCTCCTCCTTTTTTGGAAGTCGGTTAAAAATACAACGAAATATTTATTGATATTTTTAAACTTGCAATACATAAATAAGATAATTTTATAATTGTGCCTTGCTCTTTATCTGAAATCAAAAGACCTTGTGATTCCTCTTCAGTATTTCTTATAAGATACGATCGCTTGTCCCTTTTATCTCCTGAGGCAATATTAAGAGGCTGACTGAGAACAGCTGCACCTTCTTATACATTGTTTAAAGTTTAATATTGCTAAATTTGACCGTATATTATTATTGTGCATTAGATGTCAATTGGTTATGATATAAAGATGACGTCTTCATTGATAAATAACGCAATTACGTGACTCATTTTTATAAATAGCGTGAGAAACCGTTCCATTTCAATAACAATGAAATAGAGTTTGAAAAACATTCAAATTCACAGGAATGAAATAAATTAAATAGTGTTATTGTTTATTTTTTTGATTCAGATACACAATTTTAAAAAGAAAAATGGTATAAAAAAATAAAATTACAAACCACTACATAGTATAAAACAAACTCGCTTCCCGCTGTCTATCCCTATATATGCTTAGATCTTTAAAACAGCGCAACGGATTTTGATGTGGTTTTTTTTTAATAAATAGAGTGATTCAAGAGAAATGTTTACATGTATAATACATGCATAATATAGTAGAGAAACACTGATAAATTTAGAGGTTTCTAATGTGATGTCGTAAATAAACACATTTTTTTTGCGCTTACATTGCAAACGCTGGTTGAACCCTACGAGATAGATAAAAATAATGTACTATAGTATTGTACACCTTAAAAAGGTGTACAAAAAAGTCCGCGATGGCATATGTCTATCTCTTAAGGACAACATACTATATCCATTTTACTACTATAACCAAATGTGTTGTTCATGAAAGGTTTTTGTTTAAGATCAGTCAATACTTTAAATAAATATATATTTATATTTTAATATATAAAACAGCCTAATTGTCCATTTTACTTATATAATATTTGATAGTTGATACATATAGATACGTAGATTATTATTATTTTTTAAAATTAGTTTTAGCAGTCCCATTCGTTCACGTTTACAATTCTTAATTAATATAAAATGAATGAAACCTACATATTTGGCATGCAAAAGTCATTTGTGTCTGTACAGAACTAGAGCGCAATTGGCAATTCTTGCCTATTAAAGCTTTATTACAGTATAACGCGGTATGAAAATGCATTAATAACAATTCTGTTAAATTCCAGTTTAAAACAATTTGTTTCTCAATTTATGATTCCGTTACCCATCAGTGGAGTGGGTCGAGAATATTGTGTCCAGATTGTGTTAAAAATGTGCGCCATTCTTAGATTACAATGACTTGAACTAATTGCCGTTTCGAATTTCAGTATCGATATATTTGTGGCTTATGCCTTTTTTCGATAGTTCTTAGCTGCTTGTATCGTTAATAACTTAAATTTACGTGTTTCTTTGAAATAGGATCGTTAACTCATATCATCAATCAAATTAATTATGCTTGAGTGGAGTTTCTGACAAATAAAAAAATTCTGTAAATAATTCGCGTTTATTTAATTATTGGTTTAAATAACCATTGCGTCCACTTTATAAAACCAACATTGTATGGTCAAAAAATATGAGATTGTCGACCATAATACCATGCAGTTTCAGATAATTCCGGTATTAGTCATATGACTACACCTTACGTTAGTTCACGTTGCATATGCAATAGTAATGAGTCATTACTAGATTGTAAGCTCGAAAAAACCGGTAGCAATTCAGCTCGATTACATTGAAGAATAGTGTCAACTCAGTAAACCCAGCCATTCTATTTATTTTATTGAACCAGTTACTAGTAGGATATTATATTTTTTTGAACTTACACTTCTTTTGCACATTTGGAAAGAAAATATATTATAAAAATAAAAAATAAAACCCGACTGCATAAAAGCTAACTAAAAAGACGAAAACAAGTTCAAGATGGAATAAAGTACTATGCAGTCGGAGACATACACGTTTCATCCTTGCCGCAAGATGTACATACTCGTATGTATGCCGTACTCAATTTATAAGAAATTTCATGCAAATTTGCCCAAGAAATAAAAAGTTTCATACAAAATTTTATCTCCTATTTCACCTCCTTGGGGGTTGGATTTTGGAAAATCCTTCCTTAGTGGATGCCTTTGTCATATGAGGAATACGTGTGCGAAATTTCAATTTTCTAGCCTTAAAGGGTTTGGCCTGTGCGTTGATACATTAGTCAATCACTTTTGCCTTTTATATATATGTATATGTATATCATATTATACTTATGATGACTCTTACAATACTTAGAAGGTTGTAACCAGATGCTGCGACCGGAATTCATTGCGTAACTTCACAACAGATCACCATTTATACCGTACTCTTACATTATAAGGTACATATGAATATTATATTTATAGTTGAAACATATAATACACCGCGAAAACACGCGAACATTAAAGTTCTGAGAGCCATCAAAACTTTCTTTTTTTACTGCCATAGAGAAAAGGGTTTACTTTATGGGATTTTCACTTTTTACCATAATTTAAATTTATTACATGTACATACGTTATTATATTTACGCAAGTAAAACTAAAATTAACGTTTACTTCAGTACTTACTAACGGTTACTTAAGACACTTAACAACTAACTTGCAGTAATGTCCCATTAATTAGAATATCGCGTTAAATTCATATTTTACATTTAGATTTGAATATTTGCGTGTTGGAGGGAGCATTAAAATCATAACGAGAGTCTGATGTTGGAGTCAGGAGCTGGATAGTGGAATTCTTCAGTGGGTACTCGTAAAACCCTCGCAGGAGAGCTTTCGAGAAAGAACTAAAGTGAAGCTCATTTTCAATACTGATTTATGTATAATAAAAAATATGTTTTTAGAATTACCTCGTGTTCATTGCTTTAACTGTATAGATATATAATGTACGTTTGATAAATTTAAAATCACTAAATATTCTACCGTATTTCTATATATGAGAGCAAGCTGTATAATTTTTTAAATAAATAAATTTACCTGTAGAATAACAAAGATCCCAAAAAACTCAGTACAGCCTTTCTACAATAATACAACATTAAACAGACAGACATTCTTATAATATCTATACCTAATTACCGAAAGATAAAAACAATATACCTACTTTAAATACGTTAAGGAGATACTCGAGGTTTTGTGATTTTAAACTGTGTATGTTAATCTCTCTCTAATAAATTATGTAAATTAGAATGTGAAAGATCACGTCGATCCGTTAAAAACAAAACAACAACACATCAACACATTTGCATTTTTTTTATTAATAAAAATTGAGAAACTTAAAAAGCAATCTGAATAATAGAAATCTAACAAATATAATATGAGATTAATCTTATTAATATTATAAACGCGAAAGTTTGTAAGAAGAATGTATGTATGTATGTATGTTTGTTACTCTTTCACGCCAGAACGACTGAACGGCTTTGGATGAAATTTGGCACAGATATAGATTATAGTCTGGAATAACACATAGGCTATTATTTTGCCCGAAAAAATGTACGGTTCCCGTGGGATAGGTTTGTTACTCTTTCACGCCAGAACGGCTGGACGGGTCTGGACGAAATTTGGCACAGAGATAGATTATAGTCTGGAATAGCACATAGATTACTTTTTATCCCGGAAAAATTACGGTTCCCATAGGACATTTGTTTTTGTTTTTCTAGAGGTGAACCCGAGCGAAGCGAGGGTGAGCCTGTAGTATATTATAATTCTACTAGCAAAACCCGCGGCTTCGCTCGCGCTAAAACTACACCAAAAAACTTTAAAAAGGTAGGTTTCATACAAATTTTCATCCCTTATTTTATCTCCTTATGAGATGAATTTCAAAAAACGTATTTATTTAATTTTATTGAAGAGCATTAATACCAAGTTTCAAGAAATTCTGATCATAAATATTTTTTGGGTTGTGTTATAACGTGTATTCCCGTGGGAATGAGATAATCTCCCGAGGTAAAAATGATCCTATATGTTGACCCGGATATCCTATATATTAAAAATTAAAGTAGAAAGATTCAATAGCCATATTTTTTACTTATGTTTAAATTATTTTATTTATCTAATCAAGTTCAGTCAATGCTTAAGTTTCTTTACCTAGTTTTCATGAAATCAGTAAGCGTAGCGATCTCAAGGCAAAGTTCCATTCGACAAATTATAGATATTAGGTGTAATTAAAGAACTGTTTATTTATATAAAGGATAAGATATAGGTACTTAAGTATTTTTTATTTTTATGTTATTTATTGACATATCAACAATCATTTCAAGTTTATTCATACATATCCTGTGATAATAACTTATTATTAGAATAACGGCTATATGGAAGCTAAATAAAATCTGTCGGATCGAATGTAGGTGGATAATATAAACAGCACTATAACTCAATGTAATCATAATTAATTTAATAACAGCTTCAATCTGTATTTTGGTATCATTATGGGAGTATGTGCATATGTTTTTTATTAACCAATTCTAACTAGCATTTTAACGTTTAGTATAGATTTCTCAGAGATGAGATATTTTCCCGCAGTAAAAAGTATCCTATAGTTGACCTGCTATCATTATACCAAATTTCATCAAAATCCCTCCAGTGGTTATTCTGTGATGCGGTAACAGACAGACAGACAGGCAGACATACAGACAAAAATTCTAAAAACTATAGATTCGGTCCCTGTATCGATAATAAAGTCTACTTCAATAAGGTTTTCCAAAAGAAAAACTATCATATGTCCTTCCTAGGGTCTCAAACTATCTTCTTACAAAATTTCATCTAAATCGGTTCAGTAGTTTCAGAGCCTATTCGATACAAACAAACAAAAAAACAAACAAATCTTTCCTCTTTATAATATTAGTATAGATTAATTTACTTTAGCAAAAGTAGAGCTTTTAGGAAATTAATTTCCTCTGGCAAGTAAGTGGTAACTGCGATATTAATTTATATTAATTATGTTAATGAAGTTGTACATATTAAGGATATTTTCATAGCATCCGTTACCAAAGCCATTAGTTTTCATCGTAAGTGTGCTGCAGGCCTACAGCGTAACAGCCTCTTGAGGCCTACTTTCAAACAATTAAGTATGTGGGTGCACGCGGAGAAATCAAATAATATACAATGCTTACATAATTATAGCTATTGTTGAATTATATGCACATCTGTGAAAGTCTAACAATGCATGTGTTATTTATTGGACTTTTATATTGACCTAGAAGTTCATACTAAAAATATAATGTTTAACGTATCACGTATAGTAAAATTTTCTATTTTAATGTATCTATTTATCTTTATGGTTACGGGCGAATCTTTATACAGAATATAAGATACTTATATGGCAAATAAATTCACCGTTAGCAGGAATCAAACCCACAATTTCCGGCGGCACACAGACCACAACGCCAGACCATCGTCAAATTCTCTATTTCATACGTATAACTAGATTTGATTCTACTATAAAATATATATTCAGATTGTAAAAAATAATACTATTATAACTATAATTGCGATTGCATTAATCTTAAGATTGTTAGTTCGCTGTTTCGCGAATATTTCTCCATGATTTCTTAATAAGTATCAGCAATCATTCCACGAAATATGAAATATTTGTAAATATCATTGAGCTATGTCAGTTCTATTGTTAAGAAAACGTGATTTTGTTTTAAGTGTCCGTGAATGAATGATTTTGTGCCCATTTTTAATAGTCTTATTTGTCGTAATAGTGGCTGTATATTGCACATCTATTAACTGAATCTTTTGGTTAGCTTTCAAGTTAAAATTTTGCAAAACTTACTGTATTACACCTCCGTTGATAAAATATGATGATATGGTTCCAAATCTTCAGCTTGATTACAAACTTTGATGATGTAAACCCATTCACTTACTACAACTATTGTGTTTTAACATTTGTTGATATCAAGTTAGCTTTTTTGTTTCAGTCGTGGATTTTTAGCAAAAAAAAAATCTATAATTTATGTTGTGTATTGTATGTGTTCTATAATTTGTTTAAATATCTACATACATAAAAGCTGTTTCCAAAATGTTTTTATTGATAACACTAATAAAGTTCGTGAATAGCTACTAAACAAAAAAAAAAGAAGAAAATCGGTTGACAAACAAAGGACAAAAAGTTACAAAACTGTGTCTTTTATATAAACATAGATATGCAGTTAAATAGATCGATATGGGATTTTTTTTTTTCAAAAAACGTAAAAGATGGAAAAAAAGTAATATGATTTACTGAGTCTCAATGGCGTTACTTAGCTTCAAAGGCATTATGACATTGTATAAGTGCTAAGAATCTTCATTGTATAAGTGCTAAGGATCCCACGCAAATAATAATGAACAAAAAACACATTAAATAAAAAATGATTTTTATCCTCAGGATATATACCAGTTTTAGTACGACTTCTTATGGTCAAGTGTGGGCGGTAACGTTAAGATATTCACATATTATTCTGCAGTAAATTTTTAATATCACAAAATAGAACTTTATTTCTAAATTTTAATTATTTTGTATCATATAAGATCGACTTAATGTAGAATATTTTTGCCATTTAGCTTCTGATGTTTCATGAGATAAATATTAAAGATAACGTTATATACCTTGTGCATTGTACACGATGTTGTCATTTTACGCTATAATAGGAAGTGTTGGATTGTGTATTACGTTAGATGTTAAGTGTAATGTTATAAAAAATATCTTTTAAAACACTCTTACGTTTAGCCCTAATTGTATTTGGTTTTAAATAGGTGTTTCATCTGCATAGATTAAAACCAAAGCATTAGGAATGTTTTGTCCATTTTAAGGGTTCCGTACCCGAAGCGTGCCAATGGAACCCTATTACTAAGCCTCCGCTTAAAAAAATACAAGAAACATTTTTTAATGTTAGTAATCGATCTTCGAAGTTAATATACTACATACATAGAGTAAAAGTCATATTGATAAAAAGTATATGTAAGATCGTACGGAACCCTTCGTATGCGAATTCAACTCTCACTTGATCGATTTTTGTAATTTGTCTTCTAAAGAAGACAAATTATATATATTATCTATTAGATTAAAAAAGACCTTTTAAAACAAGATAACTAATCGAAATGCCCTAAACCTGATCTTCGTTGTTTACAAGAAAGACATTAAACAGAATCAATTTATAAATATCCTACGAGGGTTCAACCACCTGACTTTAAGCAAAAAGTCAATTTCATAAAGTTACATCGAACCTTACGATCTAATGATGCGCTCAACAACCTCGCTGAACCTAATGTTATTTTAATGTTATTCATAACCCAGTCATGTTCCATCCGATGCACAGAGAAAGTGCATTCTTAAATGATGTACTGCGGGTATATTATATGTTATGTGTAAAGACTGCATGATTGACAGAGTAAATAGTGCTCAGTCATTGGAAAGAAAACTGTTTACAAGATTTCCCTGTTATATTTGCTTTTTTCTGTCCAAAGACGCAATAAACACTGTTTAGCCTTTGTGCTAAATTTTTTCTCAATATCAACAAAATCTAACCAACAATTCAAAATTGAAACTCATTTATATATAATTTACTATAATCTATTATTAGAACATTATACATTACGGTATTATAAAGTCAAAACCGTAAACAATGAAAGTCGGCTTTACTAGACATTACATATTCCACCGCTTTGCTTTATTTAACTGCAACATACATTAATATTAATAAGTCATTATTTGGATGTGCATACATTCGTTGATTCTTCGTTATCACGCACGTAATATTGTTGGTAAATATTAAAGAAATAGAACTCGTGTGTAAAGAATTTGTTAGCTTGCCAATGTAACATTTGGCACGCAGTTGCCGTTTGGTAAATCAATTTTTAACGTATTCAATAATTTACAATTTAAACACAAAATTTTACTATTAGTCAACAACTTTGAGGCATGTACTCGTATTTCTAACTTACTTTAGGACTAAAAGGTTGTTAATTCGATTCCGCGTGAGAAAAATATTTTTAATAGCTATAGCTTTTTGAAGTGAAAACTTTTAATTTAAGATCAAACAATTTATTTGAATATCCAAAAATAACAACTGTTTGTTTATAGTTTTAAGTTTTCACTTCTGTCGGCTGTCCTTGTGACTGCTTTTTCATTCATTTATTTAGTAAACAAATCTACATTTTAATTTCACTTCTTTAATATACATGGTATATATTTAATTAATGTTGTTATAACTATAATTAAACACAAAATTATATTTGTAAAAAATGTCTCACTACCTCGAGACTTAACTTCTAATGCCTTGTGTACGACACTATAATACACTATAATGGCTTAACTGTAATATGTGATAAGAAAAAGTAATGTACTAATAAAAAGTATATTAAAACGGCTTAATAAACGTGACAACGGATTACAAGTCAGTTACTTTTATTTTTCTGTGAAAGCGAGCGAGAGTGAAACTATAGGTATCGTTGAAAAGTCACCATATTCGGCTGACACCTGCTTAGGGTTCCGCGGCTCATTGAAAAGACCTTTTGTTAAGTGGTAAACTCATTTTCTTAATAAAACAATGTTAATAATTACACACTTTAAACATTTAAATTGAAATTACGAAATAAAAATGTATACGTTTGTTTCACACAAGTATGATTAGGTAACAAGGTACTACATCGTTTTTTGTATTTTGCTAAAGCTCTACCGAACTCTAAATTGTTGAGACAGTAACATCTTGACCAATTTACATGAGTGTTTACAATTTATATATATGTATACAAAAATAAAAATAATAGTTTGCAGTTGTATAGTATGTACCCACAGTGGAACAATGTATATTCATAATTTGTATGTTTATGTATGCGTATTTTAATTCTTTTGAATGTAAATGTAAATTATTATTATTATTTATGTGGCTATTATTCATATGTTGTGTATATTTATGATTCATCTTAGTGACCACGCACACACAAATCACGGTGGCGATTCTGAAGATCGTTTTCTTTATAATTCCAGAAATTGCAATTATTCTAATATGGCACACAACATGCAACATATTGTGAATTCGACACATTATGTTAATCCCTGAATAACTACATAATAAGTGAGATTGAAGTGCGGTATTCATAAGGTTTCCTCACTTAACGTAATGTTATTATACAAATGCGGATGATGCGTACTGATTTCCGCACAAAGTGTATATTTAAAGACTATACAGCGCCTTAGACGCCTCTTACATCCAATCTGAAAATATTTTTCTTGATTCTTGGGTCTAAAATAGCCATAACTGTATTAATGTTCATTTATGTTGGATGAGATCTTTCATTAAAAAGCAAAACGATACACTACTTGAATTTTTTAAATACTTATATAAGAGAAAAATATACAAGAGTATAAGCATATGCTGGGTTCTCTCAGACATAGATGTGATATCTTAGAGAACCTAGCAAGTTTTCGAAAGATATATCAAGCCCTTTAACTGCACTTAGATAGCTTGCTGGACTCGGGCCTGATCCTCTCGTATGGAAGGGAGGCGCGTGCACAGTGGTACGTTCAAAAGACATGAATACATAAACATATTTAAACAATAATAGATTATTGATCATTTGTGCTATTTAAATACATACTAAATTCAATATTATGTATGTGTTATACTTTATTGTTTACATCTTTGCGTACTTCATAGTATTATATAAAAAGAAACTTGTTAACAATAACTTAAGAAAGAGATTAGTTACACGTTTGATTAGGCCCAAAGCCACTCTACATACTCTATGTTTAGACGCGTTGTGAACGAGACGCGTCGATATGGACACGCACACAAACAAGCCATCCTTGGTCTTGCTCTTGACATGCGGTCACTTGCCACGCATAATAATAGATTCAAATGATTCATATAACTATAACTTTACTATGTACTTTGGTGAGTTGAACGCGTGATATGCCTTAGAGCGCTCGCGTATCCGACGAAAATATAACAGGTTAATAAATCAATGGCTTTAAAGCAAATCCTATAAGAATGTGGTGTAGTGTGTGATTTGTTTGATGATGTGTGTGAGTAAGGGCTCGAGATTCAATGCCGAGGCGTTACAGATTAGGTAAGCCAATAAAATGTGGTTATTACTGGTGATCGGAAACAGTTTCCTTCAATTAAACCAATTTTGTCGGTATATTTCGTTATGCTAATTCAAAATCTAGCCAAGAAATATAGTTGCGCGCTAGACACACTTTTAAAATATGAATAAACTAGTGTAACACCAAGTCGCTATGTAATAATATAAAGTAGTAAATAATAAAATATGAATATCTAAATCCCATTAACTATATAAAGGCTTTTTTACTGTACAAGTAATTCCATTAAGCATTCCGAATTCGTCATAGGCAAAAATCTAATGACATTTTTTATTATCTATCGATACTGATTAGAAAAAGTAACTGCCGACTAATAAAAAACAAAGGTTATTCTACTGAAGGCAGTCGCATTGTCTGCTTATCTGATCCGAGCCGAGCTGCAGGTCTGCATTCCTTGCATGCCAGTTTATCACGGATTTGTTATTGCTATAAGAAAACCGGTTTTTTATCCTTTTAGTGCCTTAGACGTAATACTTTTGGTTATGGATGTCCGGTGTCATAATAAATAAAAGGTGTCATATATTATTGTTATTGTCTGTTAATATATATAATATGCTATTTTTGAAGTGAAACTTCTTTAAGCGGGCCATGAAGGAAAAAAAGTAATTGGCGTTACGACTTTGGTAACGGAAACGGTTGTAATGGAAGTAAAAAAATTAAAAATTATTTAAACTATTATATGAATATGTCAAAGAATAAATTAATTAAAAATAGATATTTATAAAAAATACTTCTTTCATTTATTTTTGAGTGAGCAAAGGAATCAAATGAATATTGTTACAAAATTTGTTACTTGAAATAATTTTTATACATTATAAATATTATTATTTTTTTTCACTAAAAAAATTGCATCTCTGTATTATTTTATTTACAAAGTAAAATCATATTTATTTTATTGCTATTATATATTTTTATCGTGGATCCACTGTCTTTAATTATGGCATTGATTTTGCGAATCGCATTGATAGTCAATTATCGCATGTAGGCTATTGACACTTGATAAGAAAAAGGTAATTGAATCTATTTATGATTACGATTTCGATTATTACCTAATGTAAGCGAATTTTGATAATAAACATAAATTCGGCTTACATTTATTGAGATATTATTAAATCCAGTTAGAACATTTTACTTGCTAAAAATTAAAATTACGACAAAATAACTTATAAGTATTAATAATAGCCTCTCTACTGTTCCATCCGGTGTGAACTTTCTTTCAGCGTGTAGTTTATAATACGGTTAATAATAACTTGTATCCAAGAACGGGGCCAAAATATCTTACATATTTTAAGTTTTTTTTATCTATAATGCATGATATGTTTATTTCTTTATTTTAAAACAGATTGTTCTATCATTTTGATGGCTCGTTCTTTAAAATAAACGTGTTTTATCTAATTTTTATACTATGCGCTGGCGAAGTTATTTCTAACGAGGTATACAAAATAATATTGGCGGTTGTTTCAGACTTATAAGTATTTGTAAATATACCTTTTATAATGTTAGCATATTTTCATAATACTGGCGACGCGATTTATGGTGACGATTAAATATTAACTTTTCCTTAAATGATATATATACACGAAACAGCTATAATCATATACAAATATAAACATTAATTCTTTATTACAAAAACTAAGCTATCCATATGATGTGTTGTTGAACTGGCCAAGGCGCGATGTATAATAAATTATTCAAACCGCGCGATTTCTCAACGGATTCCTGAACGCAGCTGCAACTGTCATCACCGTCAACCCTCGTTGGTCGTATTTGAATTTCGAATTGGGTACATTGACAAAATATAATTTATTATATCTTTTACATATAATTTCGCCTACGCCCTAAGGTTGCCTGGAAGAGATCGCTTAAAGCGATAAGACCGTCTCCTGTGCATCATCTATTGTTCATATCTTCTTTTTGTATATTTATTTGTGGTGTACAATAAAGTATCTATCTTATCTATTTTTTTTTTCATTTGAAAAGACTGTCAAGTCTTATTCTTTACCTAATGAAATTTAGACCCAAAAAAAGTTATCTATCGTAGTTATAGTAATAATAGATTAAAATATCGTTATTCATTAGAAGATACAAAACAAATATTAAAAAATAGCAGCAATAAGTTGTTTTCCTGAATCATTTTAATATTTGGTTGATTTATACCACAATTATAGAGATCATATTAAGAAGTTTTAACATCATCTTTAATTAATTTAAAAAATAATAATAATTTAAACTAAAATGTCGGAAAATGTTTAGCAAGTAACAAGTAGTTTTAACACCTACGTTTAATATATTTAGTGTTTAGATTTGATGAAACTAAAAGTAGTGGATCCTGAAGCATCAAATTTTCACACTTCCGTGAATTTACAAGTTAAAGTACATTATTTTACTTCATCTTGACCAATAATTAATTATTTAATTATCTTATTATGTCCAGTGGTAGCAATATTCATTTCTTATAACTCTAAAAATATATATTTATAAAATAAACCTTTGTATAGCCTTAGTATAATAAAAAGTACACCTAGAACTACATAAAATCCATAAATATTGATTTGAGACCTCCAGTTAACGTTATAATTTCCTGAGCTTACATTTATTTTTCGATATATGGCAAAAATAAAATCAGTAATACTATTAATTAACAATAAAACCTCCATTTAGTATCAATATATAATTTAATATCAAGCAAAATGAGTTAATCCTTAAAAGATTTAAGTGTCAATTAAATTAGTAAGAACTAAAGTAGATATATTACTTTTCTTCAAGATGAAATTATTAAACCATCTTCAATACTATCTGCTATAAACCAGTTTTGTGGATCTTTAATTGACTTTGACGTATACAACAGACGGCATAACGATTTGGTTCGATTGATTGGTCAGTGTAATTTATGCAGACTTCCCGTGATCGAGTCGTGATAGCTGGAATGGCATAAATTATTTGGCAAACATCAAAGAAAATTATTTCAATTTATCGATTTAAGATTAAAAGCAGCAATTTAAACCAATCTGAGTAAAATGGATTTAATACGAAACAAATATGTATGTTTTGATGTCCATGCTGTATATATAGTAGCATTTTCTTCACTCAGTGCACAATTAAAAGCGTGAAGTTAAGAATAAATTAACAATTAATTTGTTATGAATAGAAGCGAAATAGATGCAAACGGTAGTCATTGAACTGTTACTTCTTACTGAATGCTACTGCAGCTCTATCCACCATGTAATTGAATTTGCGATGAGGCGAGAAATATAAAACTTTCATATCATGTACGTATACGATATTATTTACATACTACATAATAAATAATAGTTAGTAAATACAAAGTGGTTATTCTAATATGATTTATTATTTAATTATATGACCTAATTATTTTTTTGCTTCAATTTTCTCAGAATCGATTTCATAATGTTCATAAGCATAAAATTTCTATAGTACTTTTTACGAAAGGACCTTAAAAAATTACAAACTGACTAGTGTAGGTATGATTTAGTGTGATTAAATTTCTTTATTTTCATATCATAATGTGAATGTGTGCTTGATGATTTGTTTTTGTTCTTTCACGCAACGACAGTTTAATCAATTTTTTGCATTAATTTTTTATATGTACGAAACTGCAAAAGAATACTTCTATCACATTAAGAGTGTCCCTTTGGATATCCAAGCTTCCCATCTATACTTTTATTAATATTATAAAGAGGCAGTATTTGTTTGTTTGTTTGAGCGCGCTAAGCTCAGAAACTACTAATCCGATTTGAAAAATTCATTTTGTATTAGATAGCCCGTTTATTGAGGAAAGCTATAAGCTATATGCTACTACCCAAGGGAGCGGAGAAGTAATCATAAATGTCAACAAATCGGGCAGACTTCCATACATTATTGTAAAACTAACATTCATAATATGTTTAAGTGCTTTGAGCTCAGAACATATAATATATAGTCTATCTATTCCATACTAACCGTTAAAATGTATACAAAAGCGAGGGTGAGCTGCTAGTTATAAGATATTAGTATATTGTGTGGTCATTAGAATAGTAGGCAAAGTGTAGTGAAGGTGTGAAACTATTAGTACGCGTATAATATGTGTATAAGGTTTCTGTAAGACCAATGTCCGAGTGTTGGGTGTCAGACGACCGCAAGCACGAGGAAGTGCAGTCAAGTGCGCTGAAGTGCACTGAGTGAGATGTATTACACGTCCCTGTTTGTTGTGATCTTGAGATTGCAAGCCTTTAGAGCTATTAACCTCATTGAAATAATATGTAAACGAATTGGTATATTAGTTTATATCCCCGTTAATGTAGACAACGAACTACTATATTTTTTGTCGTGTAAAAGAAATTTAAAGGCCAGAGAGGCTATACAGACTTTGATCCAAACATATATTTTTTCATTCTTTTTTTCATTTTTTCTATTTCTATTCTGGCCTTTTTAAATTAACGTTTGTACATGTGAATATTTAAATATTAAAAAAAAATTACTATTCACCCTGTACAAGTTCTTCAGCGTCAAAATTTAATAGTAACTACTGACGATTTAACCAGAAGGTTGTGGTAGCTTCCTTATATAATAACAACATTGATTATGAAATTTAAAATTCCTCACAAAAGGCTGGTCAAATCAATTTATTTTTAATTTGAGTCGGAACTTTCATAAATCAATTAAACTAATAATCTATGTTTAAATGCCGTTCGTATTTTTTCTGTAAGCCAGTATAAATAAAAAATACAAATGCTTTAGTTAATTTACAAAAAATGTATCTAACAACCTCTTACTGATGCAGTGAGAGCGTTACCGTCTCACCGCAAACCGTAAGCCCGCGAGCCGTGACCGCATAGCGGACACAGCGGTTAATACTAAACTGCTTAAAAAAACATTGTGACACGAAAAAATATAGAGCTCTTTATATTACAGTACAATACATAAATAATGTAGGTTCTTATTGTCTCGTAACTTTCATCAACATACTTAACTGAATGTATGTAGGTAATCTATACGTATAATAAAATTCTAACTGAATCGAATCTGTACATTAAATATTTTTTGGAAAATCTTATTTAAATAGTCATTATTATCGATACAGAGGCCGAATTTATAGGTTTTAGAATTTTTGTCTGTCTGTCGTTTGTCTGTCCGTCTGTTTGTCCTTCTATCTGTTACCGCATCACAGAAAAACAACTGGAGGGATTTTGATGAAATTTGGTATGGTGATAGCGGGTTATCCGGGTCAACATAATATAGGATACTTTTTACCGCGGGAACCCGAGCGGAGCGAGGGTGAGTTTCTAGTTGGTAATATGAATCCTAAGACTTTTGTCTTATTTATTTGAATTATATGTACTTAATACTTATAACATTAATTTCTTAGTCCTATAAAAATGTATATAAATAGTACCGTTGAATAATTTGTTTATTTTAATTAAGTGTACTTTTTACATATATCGACCGACTTTACAGATGGAATGTAGGTGTGTTTTATGTTTTAATAGCTATTAATTGGCTCGAAAAGGTACTACATATTTCATTTAGTATGAACCACTCTAATAACACGCTATAAATATTATTATATACTAGCGATTTACTCTCGTTTCGCTCGGGTTCGTTCCTAGGAACGTTTTAATTCTTTTGAGCGAAACCAAATTCTTTTCAAAATAAAAGTAGCCTAAGTTACTTCTTATACACAGCTATCTGCTAGTGAAAGTCACGTCAAAATCAGTCCAGCCGTTTCGGAGATTAGTCAGAACAAACAGGCAAACAGACAAAAATTAAAAAAATATGTGTTTTTCTTATACGTACTGTATATAATTTCATATGCATTTAGTAAAAAGCTGATATTTTGACATTACAAATAGACACTTCAATTTTATTTATCTGTATAGATTACTATACTATATTTCTTAGTTAGGTCTTCTTTTACGAAATAACGGGGCAAGTGTTCGCTATAATCTTTTTGCATGGAGATAGTTTTTGAGCCGGAGACTGGTATAGGCTTTATACGTCACTTTGTTCCTCCAATGGTGAGTCTACACGATACATACTTTCATAAACTATAGAATCTTGTTTCTGCAACAAAACAGTACAGACTAATGTCGACGTCGAAGAAAAGTCGAACATAACTGCGTATTTGTCAAAGCCAATTAACTTATTATTAAATGAATTAATTAATAATCTTTTAAGTAATGAGAAGTTTGAACGAACATTCTGTGGACAAATCTACGTGAAATATTTCCTCTAACTTCTTAGTCTGCGCAGTATATACTTATGTACGTATGTATATATGTATATAGGTAGATACAAAATATATGTATATATTTTTTTCTCATATTTGTATTAGTTAAAATCTTAGAAAATTACAATTATGCCTTGATCGAAAATTCAAATCATGATGAAATTTTAATAAAAAATATAAATATTAGCATTACGGGCTTCGCCTGTTATCGTGAGTTAAGCGGTTTTACTGCACGCGGTGGTCATAAAATTCACAAAATTATAATTAAAATTTATAAATAAATGAATCAATAAAAAAATATTTTCAAACAACTACGATCACATTAAAACGACAAAATTAAACATCTAAAATAAAACAATAAACACTTTGTAGTAAAAGAAAATGTTACATAATCGTATAATATATAATACTATACATATTATTGTTAACGCTGCGATGTGAATTATTTAGATACCTACTAAAGTTGTCTATACAGATAATAGAACTGTAGAGGTAGAATGTCTGTACATAGAAAAAATGCTAAAAACCCAGTCAAGGGGATGTAAGAAGAGAAATAGAACAAATACTCTCTCTCTCTCTCTCTCTGAACTCTGTCTGTTAATTGTTAATAATTCCATAATACAATGTTTTCATTTACTCCATTGGTTTACGCGTCGCAGCTCCCAGACTTTTTCCGACATATGACAATCATCATTATATTTAAGCCAATTTACACAAAACGTTAATGAATTATACGCTTAAACTTTCTTCATGAATCACTCCATTCATTGGGAAAAACTATATGAAAATTGATTCGGCAGTTTTATAGTTTATCGTGTACAAACAGACAGACGCGGCGCGGGGACTTTGTTTTATAATATGTAGTGATAAAAAACTTTTAAAGTAAAACCAGGATAATTTTTATGTCACGTCCACTAAACAAATGAAATAAAGAACAAGCGTAGCATTTTAATGGAGTCTAAAAATAATGAAGTGTTATCGAATTTTGTAATACTGGATTCTCACCGTGTTTTCTTTAGAGAAATAGTCGTTTAGAAGATCCGTTTCAATGTGTTGAGATGTTTATGTTGTTTTAATATTTTTTATAGTTAACTCATTTAATTCAATAGGAAAAAGTTAATTCGGGGTGAATTAACTTTTCCCTATTGAATTAAACTGAATTTATAAAGAAGGAGAAAAATAATTTAAAGATACATATGTATGTTTAGTTTTTGTAAATGTTATATAAAATCTTTACAAAAACTGAACCTATTTTTATGTTTTTTTAATGAGTAGTTTATATTCCAAGGGTGATCCTGCTCTGGAATATTTCGTAAAATATTACTACGCAAGATATGTTACTTTAATTTTGTATACATAGTTATATCACTTATTCCATTGGTAAACACTATAAATCGTAGTTAATGGTATTAACAAATAATGAACTCTTAACACAAAGGGATACCTAAACATAGTAAAATACCATAAACTTAATATAAAACATATATAGGTACTTTGATTGATAGTATCTACTATTATTCGGTTATTATTCACTTTCTACGATAACCTAAAACCACTCTACACTTCTAAACTACCTTTTACTTCACTATTTGTTAATTGTTTAAAAATAAATCGGTCAATGCATGCAATAGAAATAATTGTTGGGCATTACAAATTGGCTTAATTTAATGTCGAGAATGTTGTTTTTGACACGGTGTTTACCTCTGTATTTAGATCGGTTAGTTACAATTTATAGGTACTTGTTACTACATTAGTGTTAAAAAGGTGAAGGAAAAAGATTATCTTATATTATATTACTTAATATTAGATGGTTTTGTAACACATAAAATATGTCTTTAATACAATGTTTAGAATAACTATGATAACTGTCTACCTTGTAGAAAGAAATCACGTTCTCCTTTTTCTCCCCACGCTTGGGATGTTTTAAATACAATTTTGAATTTATTTATTTTTTATATTTTCTGTACTTATTTTAATGCTACCTTCGAGATACGATAAATAACCGGTTTTACACCATCACACGATGGCGGTTCGATGACCTTTGTTAAGATTCTTTTGCACGACATACCAAATAAGTATATCGAGTGATCAAATTACACGCTAACTATATTTTTTATTAGCTATAGGCTTGTTTTAAGGAGATAATTATGTAATCTATACATATAATAAAATTGTAACTAAGTCGAATCGGTACATTAAATATTTTTTGGAAAATCTTATTATTATCGATATAGAGGCTGAATCTATAGTTTTTGGAATTTTTGTCTATCTGTCTGTCTGTCTGTTACCGCATCACGGAAAAACCACTGGAGGAATTTTAATAAAATTTAGTATGATGACAGCTGGTTATTCGGATCAACATATAGGATACTTTTAATTGCGCGAAAATATCTCATCTGTGCTAAACGTTAAAACGTAACTAGGGACGAACCCGAGCGCAGCGAGGGTGAGTTGCTAGTAGAGTATATTTATTTTGATATGATTGAATATATGTATTATTTGACGACACGTTTGTCTCAGATTGTAGTGACCCCACTTAATATGCCAGCTGTCTCGGGTTCGAGCCCCGCTAGTGGCTTTCATTTGTGTGATGAACACGAACGTTTGTGCTCCAGTTATAGGTGTTTTATTTATTAGTACGTTTTAACGGTTAGTCTAGATTTCTCAGACATGGGATATTTTACCGCAGTAAAAAGTATTCTATATGTTGACCCGCATAACCATCCATTAACATACCAAATTTCATTAAAATCTGTCCAGTGGTTTTCTCGTGATGCGGTCCAAATTTCAATTTTCCAAAAGAAAAACAAAAAAATAAAAACCGACTTCCAGGCACTGAAAAGTAAAAAATAACTAAACGGGGGCTTTCATTTAGAATAGATACTTAATCAGATATTTTCGAAGTCGGTGTGTTTTGATTTGTATTGGCTGGCACCGACTTCGTAACTATGAGAACTATGAGAACCTTCTCCTTTTTTTGGAAGTCGGTTAAAAATACTAAATAGCCATTGTCAACTTCGGTATGTCACACGATCAAAATACCTAAAGCTAAGTGACCGTTATATCAGATGTTCTAAAACACGTCTGACCCGGGTCAGATTGCCAGTGAATAATACGGACGGCCTACTATTGTAACGCATTCGTGATACTATTTGGGCTTTAATCTGTATTTGATATTTTATTTACTTTATGAATAGTATTGGGTTGTAATGAGATTGTTCATCTACTTCTTATCATCAATAAATATCATATTTAGTTATGTATAGAAACTTGCTGAAAAGACCCACTTAGCTTTTGATAACTATTACCACAGATCATATAATTCTATACCTATTACTTTGGTACTAGGAAAACAATCATTTGTATTATACCCGTAACTTCCAGTAAACTCAAATTCTTATGTAAGATTTATACTAAACTAGCGACTCACCCTCGCTCCGCTCGGTTTCGTCCCTAGTTATGATATAACGTTTAGTGTAGATTTCTCAGAGATGAGATATTTATATATCCTATAAGTTGACCCGGATAACCAGCTATCATCATACCAAATTTCATTAAAATCTGTACAGTAGTTTTCTCATGATGCGCTAACAGACAGACCGACAGACAGACAGACAGATAAACAGACAAAAATTCTAAAAACTATAGATTCGGCCTCTGTATTAATAATGATGACTATTTCCATAAGATTTTCCAAAATATTCAATGTACAGATTCGATTTAGTTAGAATTATATTAAATGTATAGATATACAATATTGATGTAGATTATTTGATTAAATAAACAGTTAAAACGTTATCCTGTAATTTTTTTCAATACTACTTCCTGAATAACATGATGATGATGATGATGTTCTCCTGACCGATTCCGGCCACGGCGGCCAATCTCATTGAGACTAGCCAACTGCGCAGGAGATATTATAGTGCACAAGTGTACGCGCAGACACAAGTGCACTCTCTATTCCAGTCACTCTCATACTCCAGTGGGACGACTACTCGACACGACCGGTGAGAGTTAAGGCGCAGGACCGACGGCTTTACGTGCTCTCCGAGGCACGGGGGTGAAACACCGCCAACTTCCCAACTCCGGGCTGTTACTGAGGCTTACTATACAGAAAGACTCAATAACTAAACTTGGCCCGACCCGGGACTCGAACCCAGGACCTCAGGATGTGCAGCCGTACATGCTAGCCACTACACCACCGAGGCGAGGGAGAAAGACACCTGAATACCATACGTATATACTAAATATTGCTATGAATGAGCTTCGAAAAAAATTTTTTTATTAATCTTCTGCACAATTAAATAATATTATCCATAGACCGGGTCATAGATATAAGATTTTGGAAATAGAAAATAATAATAATTATTTTTTTCAAAAGAGGTATTTACTATTTAATATATTATAATTTATAAGGTATCATTACAGATTTCATTTACATACTAGCTTCCCGCGCAGTTCCGCTCGCAGTCTATTTATGTGTAACTGTTTCGAATTTCGATCCCAAAAGTGATGTTAACCTAATGCCTATAACTTACCATAAGAAAAAGGCGGGGCTATCAAATGCAAGAATAGTTTTAGAAATTAGCACACTTAAACAAAAAAGAAATGTACTTCAACTGTATTATATTACTTATTTGTATTGATAAAAATCGTCTTTACAATCTACGGTGTTTGTGGTCGCACTCCTCCGAAACAGCTCGACCGATTTTTATGTTTTTTTTGTGTAATGGTACGTATGAGAAAAGATCGTAAAGTATTTTTCACCCTCTCCTACGCCCACCCCCTATTTTTTAAGAGGATTGTGAAGTGCCGATACACGGCGCGAGTAGGTTTTTAAGAAAATGCTATCTGTTTCATATCGCTCGCTCTGCCAACCCTTATGGTGCGATAGAGAGAGTTGCAAATCTTAGAGGCAATTACCTACATTCCTGTTTGAAATATTGTTTTGGGCGATAACGTTTTTACCCCCCTAAACATTTACGAAATGAGACAATTTTGGTCTCATTAGATTCAGTACACCTTAATCTAGGTCTGTACGTTTTCCTTTTTTAGTAATTCAGTTTAGTTTAATTATAAAAAAATAAAAACGCTCGAGGAAGTTTTTACGTCAAAAATACAGATATTTAGATGCTAATAACTTCTATCATACGCAATATTTCTTTAAAATAAAAACGTACGGACCTAGTTTTTCATTATATCTACAACATTTCCAAAAATTATGAAAATTAGACTATGTTAATGGGGGGGAAAACGTTATCGCTTTTTGTATGGAAATTTACTTTTTTTATTTAGCTTCACAATCCTCTTAATAGCAATTTCAGTATTTTGTATGAACAATATTATATAAATACATCGCTATGTACGTATGAACCCGAGCGAAGCGAGGGTAAATCGCGGTATAATATAAAGCCAAAGCGTCAATTGAACGCGAGCGTAGCCGCGGGTTCTACTAGTTATAAATAAAATTAATGTACTGTATATATTACATATATTAATAACATTATAACACACTTTTTAAATAATTACAAGCATAAGTAAAACGTAAGACTAGCGAAAATTGTCAACACTACTACAGTATGTAAAAATGATTTTGATATCAAAATAATTAAAATATCTTGTTGGCAATCAAGCTGATGTTATTGAACTCGTTTGACGTATAGTTAATCAATGTATGAGATAATAAGTCTTATGGCTCTTGAATTACGGTCGTAAATTAAATAAATATTTCGAGACAATCATTTGTAGCGGCATGACTAATATATCAACATTACATAATTTAGCGAGTTAGGAGAGAAAGTCTACTATCGTACTACTGAACTAAAATATATTTTTTGAATTGAATCCGCACTACATCGGCGTTCACTACTAATTATTAATATTATTATGTCACTTCTTTGGTAATGGTTTAGTTTTTGTATTAAACGTCACGACTGACTGCAAAATAACAGTGTTACTTTCTTATGACTTATCTATAACTATCAATTACAACATTGTTTTTATTTATGCAGCTATATTAATAAAATAACAATATAACTTTTTTAGCTATAAAATATACTACAGTTATAAATTTTTTCTATTATATATTTTATATTTTACAGCGACATCTATCGGTGAGTAGTGGAAACTATACAGAATTTTATTTACAGGTGACAATGGCAGTACTCACGCTTTGTACCTCGAAACAATTGTCGAGGAAACAAGCGATGACCTGCGATCAGAGCGTTCATCTGCCGCCACCTGGTTATCCGATTCAGATGCTGACTCCGTCATACATGTACGGGGTATTGCAGGTAATTCAAAATAACCGCGCCACCTAGTGTGGAGTAGAAAATACTTTGTAATAATAAACCGTCGTAGTTTATAAAATTACACGTAGATGGCGTTGTCAAATCTCAATTCTTTAATTTGTTATATTTTGTTTTTTGTTCCCAACAATTTATAGTAATTTTTATTTTGTATAATATTTTAAAAAACTGTTGAATGAATGAATTTGTTTTGATCAGCGCTGTTGTTTTTCGGCATTACTTCGATTATTTCCCTCTGGAACTTTTCCAAGTGAATATAAATAAATTACTTTCTGTGTCATTGTCACTGTCGGCGGCCGAAAGTCAGCAGTGTGATAGCGTAGCCAACGGTTTTGAATAAGTTCCTTTCTATATACAGGATCAGAATGCGACAGTGAGTCAGAGAGGGAGTGGGCATGTCCGGCCAAGCGACGGCGGCGAGAACGCGCTAGTTCTCCCACAAGTATCGGCTCTCTTTCGCGTTCATCTAGCCTCGCGCAGTTCGAGTCTCTGGAACGTTCCTGTGCGGCCCCAGTTTCTCCTAGCCTCTCACCGGACTCCCTGGAGTCCCCGCCGGCGTCTCCAACGCCAGTGCGTCCCGCACCACGCGCCCATCTTTCAGCGGAGAACCTCAGCGAGGACAGTGGTTACAGTGAGCGCGCGCGCCGACCGCCCCCGCCCGCCCGTCGCGGCCCGCCCGAAATAGCGCACGGGCCTGCCGCCGCCGGCAGCGTGCCCTGCCTCGCGTCGCCCAGTGCCGCGCGCCGCCAGCCCCGCACCGCGCGCGCCGTCTCGCTGCCCGCCGAACTCGACGTGTGCGCCGAGCCGCGTCGTCACATAGCTCACAACGCAAGGTTCCGCCAGACCTTCGAAGTTTGTGACAGTTTCACCGTAAGCGTGGCTGACCTGACGGCCCTCGACTACCGCGGGGGGCCCCGGCGGCCGCGCCTCCCGCCCCCGCCGCCCCCGCCGCGCCCCACGCACCAGCCGCCTCCACCACCCGCCCTTGATGTGGTCGTGCGCTCGACGCGGACGACGCCGGCCCGCGAGCCCAGCGCCGGCAGTGACTCGACGACTGAATCCGAACAGGCTTTCGCCAGAGAAATGGAAGCGACCGCGCGTCGTCTTGACGAAAATGCAAAGAGAGCCCTAGCCGACACCGGAAACTACGACCGCGAACTCTCCGTATTGACAGCGAGACGGCTGCGAGACTCGTGGGGTGCCTGGGACGACGTGCTAGATGAGCTGCGACGGCGGATGGAGCCGTCGTCGGCAACGCCCTCACCGCCGCGCTCGCCCTCACCGCCGCGCTCGCCCTCACCGGACCCCATCCGCGAGCCTGCATTTTCATCAACACCTCTCCGCACCGGCGACGCGCGAGTGCGATCCACGCCGGAGCTACGCGCGCGGGCGACACCACAACGCGAGACCCCAGAGGAGCTGCGCGCCTCGCTACAGTTAGTCGCGCCTCGACCACCTGACGCAGTGCTTCCGGTGCGTTCCGTATCTACGGGTTCCAAAGGGGTGACGTTCTCCCCGGTAGTGGCCGAAGTTAGCTGGCGAGAGACGAGTGCGAGTAGTACTGAAAACTCAGAACGTTCGACGAGCGAGAGCTCGAGTGTGAGCGTCGACGCGGAGGACGCAGAGGTGGTAGTAGTGGCGGGGGGAGGCGAGGCAGCGCGCGCGCCGGCCGCAGAGCGCGCCACAGCAATGACGGAGACGGGCGCGCGCGCGCCGCGCAGCCGCATAGCGGGCTTCCTGTCGCGGTTCGCGAACTTCCGTTTCTCGGGGCGCAAGGAGAAAAAGCCTCGGGGCGCAGGCGCGGCCGTGCGGGTGGGCGGCGGTGGGCCCGGGCCGGCAGACGCGGGGCAAACAACGCGCGCGGCGGCCGCGCCACAGTACGTGCGCATCCCGCTGAAGGCGGAGGCTGTGTCGCGGGCGGCGGCGGCCCCGGGCGCGGGCGGCGTGGCGCACAAGCCGCCGCGCCCGCCGCCCGCCGTGCCCGCTGCGCCACCCGGCGTACTGGAGACCGACGTGGACACGCAACGCACGGTGCTGCACGCGCGCTCCCTGCTCGCCCTCGCGCCACCCGGCCAGCGGGCACCGCGCCCACACAAGTCCATGGAGTTCCTGCTCGACAAGGATAGCGCACAGACTGTACAGGTCAGTTAACAGTTACACCAATAACTACCCTAAACACTAGACATATAAAACACAGTGCATCGCTACAATCTTTCCAATCATTTAAGTCTCCGTCGCATACTGTCGCAATGTTTACAAACAGCGCGATCGATGTCGGCCGTCGAACTTTACCGGCACAACGTAGTATAGATATAAAATATTTTAATACCACGTATGTCACGTACGATATCATTCAGAGCAAAATTATAATGTACTGTTGCCTCTACATCTAAACCTATATCTGTATATATATTCTTGTAACCGCTAATAATCCAATTACACGCACTCGCACATCCCCGTTTCGCAATAATCATATAACATTAGTCCGCTAGACGCAAACACATCGGCGACGAGAACTTTAAACTATACCACACGTATTCTATTAACAATGCACTATGTAAATGAGAACGGTATTCCCAATAGGGTCGTTACGAGTTACGATACAGTATTCGCACGCGATCCATTTACAGAGGGCGGAGGTGAAAGTGCGGACATTGGGCATGGCTCAGTATAGTCGCTAACCAACAAAATGGGCGTAGCTGTGGTATCAAACCGTATGCGTAGCTATCGTTATCGCTTCACAATCGTGTATGATATACATACCACTTTTGTATTAATTATCTTAAAAATTCTATGCCATAAACCCTATTGTAACGGAAATTTCCCAACATTTAAGCTGAGTTGACAGTGATTTAAAGCTAAAATAATTCCCGACCGAATTATCTAGTGATTAGATAACGTAGCTGAGACAAAATTCCCACAAAGCAACGTCTATGATCCACCGTGGTAAAACAGGTCATTAAATAAAAAAACGAATAAAAAAAGAATTAACTTTGTCACATAATCTGGTAATTTACAATTTTATATGCTTTAAAAACCGTAAAATTAGTTATAAGTTATAACTATTGCTATTGTTCACAGGAGTTTTTGCATACAATACAAGACCTTTGATTCTTGTATGACTCCCAATGTAAAGTCAAACAAAATTACACGTTCATTATATTATTATGAACAAAGTGTCATACTCGTATCTATACAATATAATAATTAAAATTTTAGAGATAAATCCTTCTTTTGTTTATTTCGCAGAAACAGTGTCGCTTATCTCAACTTATTGTTTCAGTCAGAACTTACGCAAAGCAAACAAAACATATTTTTTTAAAAGCTGCCCTATTTTTTCACCGTCGACTCCCATAGCATAGACGCGTTAGCACTTAACCCGCATTATTTACCTAACGGTAGTTAAGTAGTGGTATGTAGACCCTTATGATGTTGTTCGTAATAAAAGCTGCATACATAACAATGAAAGTTGTATTAAAATCCCTTTAAAGTATTCAGTTATTAAAATATTATTAAAAATAAAAATAATTCAAATGATTTTATACCAATTATTATTATGCTCGAATGTAGGACATTCAAATTTAATAATAACTAGCGACTCACCTTCGCTCCGCTCGGGTTCGTTCCTACTTACCTTTAATGTTTAGTATAGATTTCTCAGAGATGAGATATTTTCCCGCAGTAAAAAGTATCCAATATGTTAACCCAGATAACCAGCTATCTTCATACCAAATTTAATCAAAATCCCTCCAGTGGTTTTACTATGATGCGGTAACAGACAGACAGACAGACAAAAATTCTAAAAACTATAGATTCGGCCTCTGTATCGATAATAATGTCTATTTCAATAAGATTTTTCAAAAAATATTTAATGTACAGATTTGGCTTAGATATGATATATGATAGATTTGGTATAGATTAGAGATTCTTACGAATAGGTTTCAATATTTCAAAAAATATGTATTTTTTTCAAATAGCATTTAGGTATAAGAATAAATACAATTGCAAGATTATCCAAGTTATAATATATACTCGCTTAGTGATTGATTGGAAAAGTATATTTAACGTATTTTCAGTCCTTATTTTAAAAAGTGTTAACTAAAAACGTACACCAGCTTCAAAATAGCTTTAAAACGAATTATGTAATAGTATACATTTTATAGATATCGCATGACATGAAAACAGTCTCAAATTGAGTACGTTCTCATATTTAAGTTGTTTGAAATTCATACAACAATATGTACTAAAAGCTTTAAACTTTTAAAGTTACTACTTTAATGCTTTTAGTACAAAAAATTACTATTTTTAATGAGCTTAATGAATATTTAAGGTTTTTTTTTAAATAAACACCATAAAATGCATATTTCTCACGTATTTCGAGTTAAGTATATGATTCTGTCACAATTGCTCACTGCTCTTCTCTTGAGAATACATTATCCATGACATATTGTTGTTATGATGTCACCAAATGGTATATGAATAATAATTGTATTATTTCCATTTGCACCTCGATCAGTGCGCAATATAGAACGCAGTTCGTACATATTGATAAGGCCTTTAAACCACAAGTGTTTGCGACGCTTTATAATGAATTCTTATGACAGAATCAACTAAACTTACTTTTGTCATAATTTGAAGGCGAATGTTCTAGAATACAGTCTGTATAGGGGCTTATATTACCAATTTCCTCTCTTTAATAGTCTACAGCTTTAACAACGTTGAGCAGTTGACTGCGGGCGCACGTTGTTCCTCCACATGATTAATTAACCGTACGCAATAATTGAAACCTCAAAAGATACATACTTCTATAGACTTTCACTGAAACATAAACTACCTATCTCTATTTGAAATTGTTTTACGACGTTACATCCGTCGTGAGCCAAATATGAATCCCATTACATTAGTTACGTTAAAAATAATGAATATTCTAAGCGAAAGTTGCTTCAGTTTTCTCGATGTAATCGATATTCAAGTTTTAATCGATTTAAATTAAATTATTGTACGAAAGTGGTCGAAATTCGACTGTTGTCATTTTTTTTATCTATAATAATAAAGTTCGTCAATAACTACTAAACAAAAAAAAGACGGTTGACAGAGAAAAGAGGTACTGAACTCTTTTGTTTTTACCTATTTATATATAAACTAGCAGATCACCCTCGTTTCGTTCGGGTTCGCTTCTAGGAAAACAAAAACAAACCTATCCCACGGAAACCGCACATTTTCCGGAATAAAAGTAGCCCATGTGTTATTACAGACTATAATCTATCTCTGTGCCAAATTTCATCCAGGTCCGTTCAGCCGTTCTGGCGTGAAAGAGTAACAAACATCCATACATACTCACAAACTCACATTTATAATATTAATACGGATTCTTCTTTGAAACGTAGAGAATTTTCCGCAATTATATCTAATTTGAGGGAAGTCGGGTGTTAGTGTTATAGCTACGGTCTGAACAGGAGGATGCAGGTGCTGAATAGGATACAGGTAAAGACGTCCGCGACTTACACACTAAGAATAGCTTTCCTGAACACAGAACACCGTTCCTCATTCCTCTAATCTTCTCTAATTGCATTTAAGGTCATAGCTTCTGTTATAGTGATTTAAGTGAGTACGTGAATTAAGTATTAGAGTTCAATTATTTTATACCATTTTTATAGTTTTTCCTTTAAGTCCCAGCTTTGAAGGTCTTAATACCTTTATACCGTATTTAAAATATATTCGCACACCATATAAGAATCTGTTATCACAATTAATTATATAAATTTAACATAAAACCAGTAATTTAATTTTTAATACAATTGCAAATAAAACTAATTATGGTATGAAAAATAGAGGATTTTTTTTTTTTTTGTTAAACGCGCTTATATCTATAACTACCAGTTCGTTTCGAAAAAAAATATATTATAAGCGTAATACTCACCATATTTATATATAAATATAAATAAATAGGACAAGCGGCGGGTACAAGTTAATTTTAAATATATAATTTCACGTTTCATTCTTATTTAATTAATAAAGGTAGAACATTTTACATTTGAATTTGATGGTGTAATATTATTCGGTAAAACGAGTTTAATTGCATTCATAAATCAAGCGGAAAATTAAATGAAAGTTTTAAGTCTCAACCTTTCTCTTAATTCCTCTTAATCTATAATCTATTAGTTATAATAATAATGAGCCTATAATTTTCCTTCTTGTATCGACATTTATTGTTGAATGTTTACTGGGCAAATAATAAAGCGAATGTTTCTAAAATGCATTTTTTAATAATGTCCCAATTAAAAAATATATTTTATTTTATTAATAATGTTAATTTTCATAATTAACCTACTTAATAAATATGTTGATGATAAAACATTTGAATCCTTCCAGTGACTCTCGAGTTGGTTGATTTGGTTTCTATATAGTATAAGAATTGAGATGTTACAATATAGTATTCCAAAATAAAAAATGACAATTACAATTTTATTATAAGTACTAGCGACTTAGCCTCGTTTTGCTCGGGTGCGTTGCTAGGTACTCGGATTTTGTTCGCAATTTCATGGGTTTTAATTTTTTTGTGCGAAAAAATGTGCGAAAATGTGCGAACCCTAATCCTTTTCCATGAACAAAAGTAGCCTAAGTTACTCCTTATAACATCATCTATCTGCCAGTGAAAGTCCCGTCAAAATCGGTCCAGCAGTTTCGGAGATTAGCCGGAACAAACAGACAGACAAAAAATTTAAAAATTCACTCCTCTATAAGTAACATAATATACACTTTCATATGCATTTAGTAAAAAGCTGTTTGACATTACAAACAGACACTTCAATTTATTTATCTATATAGTACTACGGATGTGATACATTAGTAAGTAGAAGTATCAGTTACATTTTTTTCTGAATAATCAGTTACATTTTTTGCATACGCAGACGAAGTTGTCGACAGACTTTAAATTTTAATCCAACTAACCAGAGAACTTCAGTAAAGCGACGATAATACTCGTACATAGGGAGACTTCCCCCTCTTCATGATGAAGCGTGTAGTAACATTTTTAATTTCACACTCAAGCCTTTTATGGACTTAGAATCATAATGTCGTAGCACAAAGCCCTGCTCCAACATGCATTTTGTATTGCAAAACTTTCTAGGCATGACAACATTGAACGTTTACCATTACCATCATCTGTTATAACCGGTTAGGTTTGCTGAATCAATCTCAGCGACCTTGCGCTGAAGAAATAGCCTAAGGCGTTCTAATATTTTCTCTTTGTTGCCGACTAGTGACTTTATTCACGACTAGCTTTTACATCTGGTTTTAACATCTGATAAAATATTTAATGAACACAAACTTTAAATAGGAATATGCGTCCTAGAATTTTTTTACAGACATTTTTATTTTAAAGTATTTAGAAGAATAAACGGGAAAGTTAAGAAATATTTATCTTGCTTATATATTTTTTAAAATAAATACTAGACTAAATTAGCTTAAATAAATTCACTAGTAAGCCGACTTCGTTTATATTACTACTAGCGACTCACCCTCGCTTCGCTCGGGTTCGTCCCTCGATTCCTATACAAATTTTCAACCCCTTTTTCACCCCCTAAAGTAATGATTTCCGGAATAAAAAGTATCCTACGTCCTTTCCAGGGTCTCTATCTTCTTACTAAATTTCATCTTAATCGGTTCAGTAGATCCAGAGATTAAATTCTTCGTAATAAATGTATGATTTTACCGGTCATTTCGAAATATTGATTTTTTCAAACAATATTTATACCTAATAACATAAACTTACACATTTACATTATTTCTATTATCATAAAGAAATTGCTACGAAAATATAATTTCTAGGAAGTTACTTGATTTTGATTTAGTTATTATACATAATCAGATTTCCGGACCATATTCGCTCTTTAAACTCAAAGAGCGGACATCCGGCATAACTATGGATCAGACTGGAAATATCTTGTTAGCAAATAATTAAGATTATATAGTGTAGTTCAGTAATATATCACTATCTATCTTAACATAGAATTTTAACTTAATTTTCGCATTGGAAAAGTATAACTTTGAAAGAAAGAAACGCATATTTGTTTTTGGCGATTTGTTAATAAATCCTTGACCTTTATTATAAATGGTTATTTGAAGTAGACTAAAGAAGAGACAAAATAGAAAAAAAAACCGTTCTTGTAATATTTAATATAATATACCGTCATAATATTTGACGAGATGCTCTTCGCGTCTAAGCGCCATTAGACGTTAACGACTTCTTTAATGTAAATAAATAAGACACTCGCCTAAGACTTCCAAACTTTAGAGATTGCCAAAGTTTAACATAAATTATTTATAACTAGCGACTCACCCTCGCTTCGCTCGGGTTCGTCCCTAGGTACGTTTTAACGTTTAGTATGAAATACAGATCTTTGAATTTCTCGGCTTTTCTGTACTATAGTATGCATGTATTATACATATAAAACTTCCTCTTGAATCACTCTATCTATTAAAAAAACCGCATCAAAATCCGTTGCGTAGTTTTAAAAATCTAAGCATACATATAAGGACAGACAGCAGGAAGCGACTTTGTCTTATACTATCCATTGATTTTATTTATTTATTCTATTACGAAGTATAGGGTCGATGTTTCTGATCAATTCATATTGAAACATATTTCTTTACTAGCAACTTCCCTCACTTTACTCGGATCGTCTTTAGCTACGTCTTTGAATATTATATATGTAGGTATCAAATAGCGCTTCATTTTGGCAAATTTTACTACTATAATAAATTTCAGATAAATTCATCCAGTCGCCTTAGCGTAACAAACACACTTACATTTTTAATAGTAGTGCCATATATCTCTATTTTTAATAGTAGTGCCATATATCCATCTGCATCAAATCTTGCGCCCTGTTAGCCTTAGTTTTAAGCCTTTTTTCTACCTCGCGAAACTTAAGCATCATCGCCGGAGACACGAAGCACCCAGCAAACCTCCGCTGACCTATATCTAGAAATAGAAATGATCGCTCCGATTAACAACGCTTTTTATCTCCCTTATAATTTTGTTGTGTAAAAAGCTTAAGTGGGTTATAATTTTAATTGCTTTTGTTTTTTTTTTTCTCTAAGATTTTTTTAAAGGCTTAATATATTTATTCTTCTTACGCTTTTTTTAATTAATTTTGTATTAGATTTATTAAGATATTTGTTTGTGGCTAGGAACAAAATATTATGTAAAAAAATAATCTCTTATAAAACAGAAATTTTAGAGATAGTAAAATAGCAAATCTAGAATAGTTTTTAATATTTTTTATGAATTTCTTTTTACAGTGAAATGATCTTTCGTAATAATTAAACACATAGAATATCGTTTTATTCACTTACATTGTATCTTCATTCTACTAATTTTTATATAGCCTACCGAAAATTGCAAAAAATAAATATAAAATGCAAAAGTTAAATGCATATATTACAAATCCTAAAACCATATAATAGTTTCTTTTATTCTTATTTCAAGTGGACCGCATTTAAGATCTTTCAAGTATTTATCCTTATCCGTGAGTGTTAAAGCTCTACTCTGGTACGATTATTCAAATACAAAAGATGCCTGCTTATGAGTAGGTACTATTGAGTACTAGAAGTACGTTGGTGTCTAACACCTCGTAATATGAGAGATAATTCCATAATTTTTATTTTTTTATTGTAAACTACATATGCTTGTACCTATGCTTTTTTATAAGCATAAATATTACGTATTAACGTTTAGCTCAGAGAGGAGATATTTTCTCGCAGTAAAAATTATCCTATATGTTGACCCGGATAATCAGCTATCATCATACCAAATTTCATTAAAATCTGTCCAGTTGTTTTTTTTGATGCGGTCACAGACAGACAGACAGACAGCCAAAAATTCTAAAAACTATAGATTCGGCCTCTGTATCGATAATAATGTCTATTTCAATAAGATTTTCCAAAAAATATTTAATGTACAGATTCGGCTTTTTAGTTAAAATTTTATTATATGTATAGATTATGTTGCAGCATTTTTAATAAAATATAGTAGACACTAGCGATTCACCCTCGCTCCGCTCGGGTCCGTCCCTAGAGTGAACACTATGAAAAATAGTTTACGTCCTATTCTCAGACCTACTGATTATACCTACACACAAATTTCATAAGAATCGGTCAAGCCGTTTCGGAGGAGTTTTGTTAGAAACACTGTGACACGACAATTTTATATATTAGACTGTACAATATTAAATTTAATTGGTCAACAGCTTAAAGTTAGATTACTTTATATGTTAAAATTGGCAAATTAAGACAATAAATGATCATCATTATCTCAGCTGAAAGACGTGAACTGCTAAACATATATATTTTATACGCCTCAAAAATAAATGAATTATTTATATAATAAATTTTCTCCAAACATATTGTTAAACAGGGCTTTCCTTATCTCCATTTCTTAAGAAAATATCTATTATAGCTAAAGAGAAACTTGCTAAGCGATAAATAAACAGTCATTGGTGTCAAGGCGCTTGCGCGAGGACCACCATGCTTATTTTGTATTCATTTATTATTATAAATTACATAATTCATTCCGATATCAATAAAATATTTCTATTATTTAAATTAACGGTACCTAATCGATATATTCTATTCATAAAGTAGATATAGAAATCTTTTTTCAAAGTTTTATTTTAGCTTTACTATATATTATGACAATATAGCTGCTTACCATCGCTTCGCTCGGGCGCGTTCCTAGATTTTAATTTTTTTGCACAGAACCCTAATTCTTTTTCTAAAATAAAAGTTAGATTATGTTACTTCCTATAACGGCTAGCTATCTGCCAGTGAAAGTCCCATCAAAATCCATCAAGACGATTCGGAGATTAGCCGGAACAAGCAGACAGACGGATAAAAAATAATTCAATTCCGTATAAGTACCGTATATATACTTTCATATGTATTTAGTAAAAAGCTGTTATTTTTACATTAGTAACAAACACTTCAATTTTACTTACCTGTACAGATTACAGATAGCGCAGATCATATAATACCTAGTCCTACTACAAACAAAACAGAAATTTTAGAGACAACAAAATAGCAAATCTAGAATAGTTTTTATTATAATATGTTTTGTGAATTTCTTTTCATAGTGAAAACGATATTAAAATAATGTGGAATATCTTTTTAATCACTTACATTGTATCTTCATACTACTAGTACTCATAGCTATTAGCTCTACATACATGATGAGCACAAATTATATCTTAAAATAAGAAATCATTTATATTTATTTTGTACTATATTTTTCTATTTTTTTATAAGTTTTTTGTATTTTCTCTGTAAGTATGAAAAATTTACAGAAGTATTAAATACATGAATTAATAAGGAAATGTAGCTAAGTAGTACAATTTATTTAATTTGATCTGTTATTATCTCATTAATTTTAGTCTACAATGTAGTTCAGAGGCACTGCTGTAGGATCAAGTTACGCTTATTAACACAAGTAGGCGATTCCCGCAAAACTGACTTGAATTACTATTTGGATTCTATGAAATATTCAATAGAAACGAGATATAACGTTTTGCTGAATCAATATAATTTTTTAAATAATAGAGAGATAGGGTTATTTAACATTTTCGTAAATTATACGTTTATACTAAATTCTACTTTGCTTGATTTTGTTATAAATTATATCCCATTAATATTATAAATGCGAAAGCTTGGATGGATGGATGTTTGTTACTCTTTCACGCCAAAACGGCTGAACCGATCTGCATGACATTTGGCACAGAGATAGATTATAGTCTGGACTAGTACATAGGTTATACTATTTATATATACTTTTTATCCCGAAAAAATGTACGGCTCCCTTGAAATAGATTTGTTTTTGTTTTTGTTTTTCATATTATACTAAATCAACTCTTCTCGCGGCTTTATAGGTTTTTACAATACGATTATAGAATTATATTATTGCATGTTTCAATGGATCTTATCTTTCGATAGTTTGGTACTCTAGATTCAAAACTTGATAGAAACTCCATAGTAGTTATGTCGAATATCTATTTCTAAAGGTCAAATAGACAAAAGATTGGTTGTTATTAATTCAGATTGGGTGGTGGTATGGTGTTCGATTTATGTGAGGTGGTGGTGAAGAGTTATTAAATCCGTTGCTGAGTAAAAAAAGACAAAACAAATAAACATAGTTATGGATTATCGATCTTTTACTACAGTAGACAAATGTTAGCATTGGTTATTTTATTATTTAAGATATTGTGGAATCAATTTTTTGAACGAGTGCCCAAAAGTATTTCTCTATATTAAACTTGTCATCACGCGATAACTTTTTGTGTATTACTACAGGGTCGTCCCTGCTTACGTTTTATCTTTTAGTAGGTTTAGATTCCTTAGAGATGAGGTATTTTCCCGCTGTAAAAAGTAACCTATATGTTGACCCGGATAACCAGCTATCATCATACCCATCAAAATCTCTCCAGTGGTTTTTCCGTGAAGCGGTCACAGCTAGGCAGACATACAAAAATTCTTAAAACTATATAATATTTCAATAAGGTTTTCCAGAAAATATTTAATATACAGATTCGGCATAGTTATAATTTTATTTTTTATAAATAGATATTCTATATCTAATAATAGCACATTATATCTAGGTAAATAATAGCGCAAGGTGGGAAAATATGTTT
This sequence comes from Argynnis bischoffii washingtonia, assembly GCA_033884665.1. Lineage (NCBI taxonomy): Eukaryota > Metazoa > Arthropoda > Insecta > Lepidoptera > Nymphalidae > Argynnis > Argynnis bischoffii. The sequence goes on from CM066610.1 coordinate 14,709,659, forward strand.
TGGATATATTTTGGTCATTATTATATATTATGTTATTTAGGTATGTTTTAATATAATAATATTTTGTTATCATTAAAATTTATCAGCGTTAATATTATGTTTTAATCAGTAATTAATAATACCCACTGTTAAACCGATACTTTGTAGTAATAATAAATAAGCAATAAAAATAATGATTAATGTTAACTTAGATTTATTAAAATGAGTGTAAAACATGTATCTTGAAATAAGCTGTTATAATTAATTATTAACTTTTCTTCACTGCAGTACTTATTGGAATAAGATTAAATCTTCTGTCAATCAGTGAAATACGTTTTCGCTGAAGCAGTACAAGTGGGCATCGATACTACACACGTTTTCAGGTCACCTCATTTACTTCTCTTAAGTCAGTAAATTTCTAGGTAGAGCTTCTTACAATAATATATTTATTGCTTTAACTAGCGAGTTACCTCGCTTTGCTCGGGTGCGTCTCTAGGTACGTATTAATTTTTTTGAGCGAAAACCTAATTATTTTTCTAAAATAAAAGAAGCCTAAGTCACTCCTTATAATATCAGCTATCTGCCAGTAGAAGTCCCGTTAAAATTGGTCCAGCCGTTTGGGAGATTAGCCGGAACAAACAGACTAAGAGACAGACAGACAAAAATTTTAAAAATTGTGTTTTTCTTATAAGTACCGTATATAATTCCATATGCATTTAGTATTAAGCTGTTATTTTGACATTACAAACAGACACTTCAATTTTATTTATCTGTATAGATAAGTACCGCATATATTTTAATTTTAAACTGGTCAGCACCACTTTTCAGATGTATCACATCTTTCGCTTGCTAGGATACTGCTACTACTATGTCCTGGAGTAACACATAGGCTACTTTTAAGTCTAATTTATCTATACTAATATTATAAAGCTAAAGAGTTTTTTGTTTGTTTGTTTGTTTGGTTGGTTGAACGCGCTAATCTCAGCAACTACTGATCCGATTTAAAAATTTCTTTTTGCATTTGATAGCCTGTTAACTGAGGAAGGCTATAGGCTATTAATAATAATTAATAATAATATCATCCCAGAAAAGTGTACGGATCCTGTGGGATAGCTTGGTTTTTGTCTAGGGACGAACCCGAAGCGAAGCGAGGGTGAGTCGCTAGTACAGTAATAAATATACCTACTATCAACTAGGAAGCTTTTCTAAAGCATAGTTACAAAGTAATCATCTATGAAAATTCGTATGAAATTTGACAAGCTCATTATATTTTAATGGCAGGACGCGGTTCCTGGCAATTTACCAACGTCTAAAGCCGCTCTTTAAGTTTGCATCAAGATTCACGATAGAGCCGTTTCGTTTCCTACATCAAAGGCTTTACTATGAAGAAGGAACGTACTTACAATTTATAATTTTATTGAGGTGGCTTTCAGCACAGAAGACCAGTTTTTGTTCATTTCTTAGTACATATTAGTTAACACAAAGTGTCTGTCTATGTTTAGGCCATTATAACTTTAGAAGTCCTATATACATACATATATGTATATGATTTTTTATAGGTTATTTTCTGTTTAGTTTCAGCTGCAATTTTTTTTTCATTATCATTAATTATTAGCATGCAGATGAAGACTAAAGTAGTTTATTTTTGTTTTTCTGGAAGTAACAGGTAATAGGTAAAATACTTCATATTATATACTTGGAGTATTCGTAAAATACCTTTTTTAATCAACGACCTAAAATCTATACATATAATAAAATTGTAGAGGTCGAATGTCTGTACATAGAAAAAAAATGCTAAAAAGTAAAAACCGAGTCAGGGGGATGTAAGAAGAGAAATAGAACAAATCTAGATTTTTTCAATTTTTTTGTTTCTCTGTTTGTAATCTTCAAAACTGTTGGACCGATTTAAATAAAATTTTGCATGGTGATACCTTATATCCCCATTCAACATTTTAGATACTTTTTATCCCGGAAAATTAAAGAATTCCCGTGGGATAGTTAAAAAACAATAGTAACTTATACAGCTTAGTACACAAAAATTATTAATTGGATTTTAATGAAACTTTACAATAATATATCATATATCAGCATAACAAATGGGCTACTTTATATCTTGGAAAAATGTACGGTTTCCATGGGATAGATTTGTTTTGTTTGTCTAGAGGCGTACCCGAGCGAAGCGAGGGTGAGCCGTTAGTTTTAATAATAAATATTCTAATGCTTTCAAAAGCGGCTCATGTTCAATTAAAATACAATTGAACGCCGCCCAAACAAACGGATTAACCTATTTACCTCGATTCTAAAGCTCGATAGGATTTGACAAACCGTTCGACGAATATACTTAATGTTACCTTATGTAACTATTAGTTGCATATTAAATGTTAATAAAATATATTATATAAATATATAGTTATAAATAAAATGTTGATGTATATTACTGATATGGACTCAATACATTTTAGGAATCAATTTCTTTCTTTAAAATTTTACAACTTATAAAAAAAACGTGTGTCTACTTATGTAGGCACGTAAGAAGTTATACTTCTTTGTCGTAATAGAACATTAATAGCTAATGATTAAATCGCGTATGTCACAACTCTCTGTTTGTAAAAGGAATGCAGCTAACTTCATCATGTCGCTTTTTGGCTGTCGGTGTGCGCGCGCGTCATAAAAATTTTACTCTCATAGTTTTTCCCAAACGTGCCAAAAGAAGTATAACTTCAAAAAAGAAGTTGCCAGGAAGGGTTATTACTTATTATATACATATGTATACATGTGTAAAGGGACAGGTACAGCTTTGCAACCCAACTTTTAATAATAGATACGAAATTTTTCACCCTCTATTGTTATGTAAAATGAGTTCGTTGAAAAGTTTTCTTTGATAAATCACACAACATTCATTGGCTCGGTTCCAAGGGAAATGGAATCGACCCTTGTATTGGAAAATCGGGCACTTGTTTATCCTTACGCCAACTTTGCTTTGGTCACATTTTATTAGGGACAGGCAAAATGTAATCAAACTTTACCAAAATAAGGTTTTTCAAGAGATTTTTCTAAAAATACTTACATATATATCATGGTCCATATTTATAACATAAAAATTTACATTTTGTGGCGCAGTGGCAGCTTAAGTACCTATTTGGAAATAAAAGTAGTAGGTAGTGAATTTGATTGCCACCTGTATTTAATTTGTATTATAGCATTTTCTTGGTGCCTATGAACACAAATTAAAAATATGAATTAAGAAAGAGTTACTTAAAAACTCACAATAGAGAAAACTCTAAACAATAAATCTTTCTTCAAAAAATACCATATTCAAAAATTGCACTCAATTCTAGCTTTAAGTTTTACTTTTTCGTCCAGTAAATATAAACGCTGCAATAGCAGTTTCTCTTAGCTTTTCGTTTATTTTACGTTTAAGCGCTTTCTATTCGTACCTATTAGAAAAACTTGAAACCGATTATTTACCTTGTTATTAAGATGCCATAAATTTTTATGAACTGCAATTCTATGTTAATTATATAATTTTGTAATAAATTATAATTCCTAACTAAGAAGACGCTTGAGCTATGAATGAACAAGTATTGATAAGAACAATACCATTTATACTAATTTAGACCCTTTAAAATCTCCGAAATAACCCACAATCTCCACAACTTAACCTAAATATAGATTTATGTGATAAATTTCAACATTCAGTAAATAGAGAAAAAATAACCTGTAAAAGACAAACAGACAGACAGATTCACGATTGGCGCATTATGTAAATTGAAAGTTTTCATCTATCTAAGAAAAAGAAATGTTTTTGATAGCCACATTCGAACCGCTATGAAACGAAAAAAAATATTTAATCAATTACCCGCAAATTCGTTTCACCATGTTCATATCTGGAATTCAAAATAGAAAACATTAAGCTAAATTGATTAATCTTAACAGAGCGTACTGCTAAATTAACAAGCTAAATTAAACACGATGTTCGCACAGGGGAGGTTGTTTAATCTGTCAACCGGCCATATTGCACTCGTTCCAGAGCCATAATTTAACATTTGAAAAAGGAATATGGTCTAATCGGCGCTTGCGCACCATTCAGTTCCGCGTTCGTCCAGAAATAGTACTGGATCGCCGCATTCCACATTTGCCCGCAAGCTGCGTACGTTTCGGCATTTCTGAACAGATACATATATCATCGATATCCTAATGCTTACACAAAATGGTTCTTCTAATAGCATTTTTTATCATTTTCACTCATTTATCAATGAAAATCTAAATATTTAGAAGCTGTGATATCGATCACGATCGCGTAATAGTTTTTTTTAAATTGACACTACTCATTTTATTTCCACGTATAGTAGCTATGCTTCGTTATCTGCGATGATTGGGTTTTCATGATATCTGTTTTCTTGAAAGATTGAAATCAAAGTAACACTTATAATATCATTAAACTATAATCTATAAACTTAGTAAAGAATAAAATAACGACGATCTGTGTTTAAGCTATTTATGTTGACGTCGAAAGTTAAATTGCCCTACTGCTACTAATGCTTAATTAACATTGTGTAGGTTGTAGCTGAAGTATGCAAAAATAATTGATTTATTTATTGAAATAGACGAAATATTCTTACTGATGTCACTCTAGACATAAAAATATTACAACTTCCTTCCTTCCATTTATCAAACAACTCCAGACGCGTTAGTTACGAGCGATCATTTCACACTTTAACCATTCAAAAGTTTACTTTTACAAGTGTTTTAATAGTTTTATTGTTTGACTTAGTAAAAATTGGCAAAGTGTGTTTTTTTGAAAACTTTAAGAGTAGATTATTTATTTTAAAGTAATATATTATTTATTTGTCATAAATCTTAATTATTTCAAAACTATTCTTATCACTCAGCACGGTGGATTTTTTTCCATTCCTCTCCATGTAGAGACCTAAAATTTAACGCAAAGGAAGTTGTATTTTTCACTCTGCTACAGTAACCACTCGAATGGACTTCAGAGACGGTAATTTTATTGTGTGCACATGCGTGAAGCGAATCTCTTTGATGTTGCCCGGAACGATGAGCTTCGGGTACTGGATGTGACAAACATTGTATTTTTATTCTGTAAAAAATCCAAACTTAGCATCATTGATAAATTGATGCTGTGCTCCCGATGTGCCCGCACAGTTAAGAGACCCACCACCGAGAATGTACTTGTACATTGTACAATTGGGAGCAAAATAAACAAAATAATATGTCATATTACAATGTAAAACTTAAGAATTCATGAGCAAATATTAAAAATAATATAAGTAAGATATGCTTTCTTTCTGATATTGATAGCTGTACTTAGCTTTACTTTTTGTTATAGACGTGGGCATCCTCATAGTCGAAACTCTAAGATATAAGAAAATCTTCCTTACATTTTTCTTTATAAACTATGAAACATTGTAAAATAACAAAGATACATCATTGTTTGAAAGCTACTTAAACTTTTATTTGTTAGAAATACTTTACACTGTCATTTGAAAGTTTTTGCGCTATCAACAAGTGAATACTGTCGTTAGTACTTTTTGCTTAGTACTTTTCTTTTCCGAGAGTATATGCAAGAACCATTTTATTGCATTATAATATTATTTTAACATGCTTCAAAAGTGTATATTCCCCATATCTAAATGATATGCGCCATAGTCTTCAAAGTTATAGTACAACTAGCAACTCAAGCTGGCTTCGCTCGGGTTCATCCCTAAAAAATAAAACAAATCTATCCCACGGAAACCGTACATTTTTCCAGGATAAAAATAGCCTATGTGCTATTCCAAACTATAATCTATCTGTGCCAGATCCGTTTAGCCGTTCTAGTGTGATTGAATAACAAGCATCCATCTAAACTTTAGCATTTGTAATACTAGTGGCTCACCCTCAATTCGCTCGGGTTCGCCTCAAGGAAATCAAAAACAATCCTATCCCACGGAAACCGTACATTTTTCCGGCATAAAAATAGCCTATGTGTTATTTCAGACTATAATCTATCTCTGTGCCAAATTTCATCCAGATCCGTTCTACTGTTCTGGAGTGAAAGAGTAACAAACATCCATACTCACAAACTTTCACATTTATAATATCAATACGGATTAATGAGATAAGGCGAATGTTTCACACAGCTTTAGGTAGTCGTATTAACCACATTCAAATATTTATATGAACAATATAAACATTTGCCTCAAGTGAGAATTGACACCGACCAAAGATTTTGAAATGTGCAATATCATACACAATTACATCAATTTGCGTCATCAAAGCGATAGATCGTAAACGGCTTTCCTGCACACAGTAAGATATTTACAGTTAGTTTCCTAAGAATGTGGGACGACATTTTGTGCACATAGGTTACCAGGTATAACAGTGAATATAATTGATTTTGCATACAATTATTAAAAATTGAATTTCATACTAGATTATTACAATATACATAGCGATTTAAATAAATATTATACGATAAATAGTACGAGATTAATGACTATCCTATAATTTTAAATAAAACTATGTTTTCGGATTTTTTTTTTGCGGATATTTTTATTTTTGTTTCCTGACATTTCAAATGCTTTATAACAATCCTGGTCACGGAAGAGACAGTCTCTCACGAAAATAAAAATAAATCCGTGAAAAAATCCGAATAGCTAGTTTTATTTAAAACTAGCGACCCACCCTCGCTTCGCTCGGGTTTGTCCCTAGTTACATTTAAACGTTTAGTATAGATTTTTCAGAGATGTGTTATTTTCCCCCAGTAAAAAGCATCCTATATGTTGACCCGTATAACCAGCTATCATCATATCAAATTTCAACAAAATCTGTCCAGTGGTTTTCCCGTGATGCGGTAACAGACAGACAGACAGACAAAAATCGATAATAAAGTAAAGAAAATAATAAAGTTCGCGAAGAAAGTATTATCCTATCATTTTGGGATAAGAGAAAGCTCAGTGTCAAAACCACTAACCACTCGGCAAGCCTTGATTAAGAAATTGAAACATCAAATGCTAAATGCGCCCCGAAAAGAAATGGCTGTATGCTCTTGAAACATTTTATTATATTAGTAATGGTTTAATTAAAACCATCTATAAATTTTGTTTCAATTACAACTTTCGTTGTTTCATAAAAAGCATGAGATTTGTTTAAAAAATAATAACTATCGTTAAAATGAATTCTTCTAATTCTACACAAGATATATATTACGCAAGTACGTCACTCTGTAGATAACCGCAACTTCATTCCAAAGGTGCTATTTCTAAACGCATTGAATTACCTCCGTTGTCGAACGAAATCGATTTGTTTTGATTTCGAAATCGTAAAGTATGAATTTAATTCAAAGCTTTAATGTCTAAATACGTGTGAAATATGTGTTTGTAAAGTCGAGACATTTACATCTATACCTACTAATATTATAAAGCTAAAGAGTTTGTTTGTTTGTTTGTTTGGTTGAACGTGGTAATCTCAGGAACTACTAATCCGATTTGAAAAATTCTTTTAGTATTAGATAGCCCGTTAACTGAGGAAGCTCATATATCATCCCGGAAAAATGTACAGTTCTCGTGGGATTGATGTGTTCTTGTCTAGGGACGAACCCGAAGCGAAGCGAGGGTGAGTCGCTAGTAAGTTATGTTATACAGCAGAATTGTAAAAGTAAAAAGAATCTATTTTAAGTTATATCAAGGCGCCTTCATTTACTTACATATTTTAAGTAACCACCTGATATTACAAATTATTATCTACTTATAATATGAATGAATGAAAATGCTACATATGTACATATGTTTGTATGTCTAACATAAATCTAGAGAATATGGCGTCCGCTAGAGAGGAAAAGTAAATGGCTATAATAATTTTTTTTTAATGTTGGAACATATTTTGAATTTAAAATATTCCAGTATTATTTATTATCCATGATAAATAAGCTTCTTTAATAAAACATAGACCCCGATTTAGAAACATGCCAAACATTTAAGCCGCTCACCTTGACTGACGCTCAATAATATGTAAATAGTCAGTGTTTATTTACTAACCAGCTGAGAGATCTCACAGAACTATGTAACACACTTCTTATATCAAATATATAAATATATATAATACATACATAAATAATAAAATTCCAATGGCGTAAAAAAATATAAATCTACAGATTTTAATGAAGCTTTAATCTATACAGATAAATAAAATTGAAGTGTCTGTTTGTAATGTCAAAATAACAGCTTTATACTAAATGCATATGGAATTATATATGGTACTTATAAGAAAAACTCAATTTTTACAAATTTTGTGTGTCTGTCTGTCTGTTTGTTTCGGTTAATCTCCGAAACGGCTGGACCAATTTTAACAAGACTTTCACTGGCAGATAGCTGATATTATAAGGAGTAATAAAAAAAACTACTTTTATTTTAGAAAAAGAATTAGGGTTCCGCACAAAAAAATTAAAACTTACCTAGGGACGCACCCGAGCGAAGCAAGGGTAAGTCGCTAGTATCTATAAATATTCACACCACACATTTTTTATTCTAAGTAATAATTGTAACAAAACAGTTGAAAGAGCCCCGGGTAATAGAAAGACATTACATATACTATATAAAATATTTTAATTGTTAATTGTAGTATGAAGGCCAGCACGCTTTACAGAAATAACGATTTGTGTAAAGAAAAGGGATATCATGTATGAACTATCGGTGACCGGATATTGTCGCTAATGTGCTTTTGTTATATTGTAACTTTTTAATGCGCTGCTTTTATAAAAGCTTGAAAATATAAACTTTGTTTCTCTTCCGACATAGACAAAGAGGAATGCCAAACAAACGCCACTTATGCCAAAGACGAAAGTCGTGCACTATTGTAAAATATAGAAAATATTTTTTTGATTAATTTTATAAGTCTATTAGTACCTATAGGTAGATTAAGAATATATTACGATTCCCAACGGCTTTCTTTTTTAATATCTTTCTTCTTTTTTAAAATTAAAAAAATGAAGAAAATGTTTTTTTTTATGTTTATTATTCTTCAACTAATGCTTTATTGATGAATTTGGATTAGCACTAGACGAAAAGTAGTTTTCAGACGTAAAGTAGTATACAGACGTAATTTAACGAATTGAGCTAAAAAGGATGTTTAGACTGATTGACCCAGCTTGCATGTGTTAAAATTTGTCATATGAAAATGTGAAAGCAATTTTTTTGCTGAAATAGTTTAGAAGCCAAAATATAAATTATTCCTACTTTTCTTATATTTTTTATACTATTTCAATATATATATAAGTGTACTTCAAAAACCTGAAAATTTTCGGACTCTATTAAATAAACATACCTATACCTATACAAAAAATTTGTCGACACTACCTCATATTTCATCTAATTTTGTCATCATTCATTTGTTTAATTTAAAACTATGGTAAAATGTGGCCATTAAATGTACCTAAGCGGTGATAATATTTTCGATCCTTTTATTAGTTGAAATAGCTGATTCTTTAACTCACTAACTATTCCTAAGTAAATAATGTCAGTGTTTACTCACTTATAGATGCTGTGTGCCCGCACTACTTAACACATTGTAATAGGCTTAAAAATCTGTCTTACAAACATGTTTTAAGACAACGTAAGTATAATCACGGTACTTCCTTTGTAAGAAAAAAATACAAGAAATGGTTATATGACATATGTATTTGCAAAGCATTTCACTAATTATAATTTAACATCGCTACTAAGTATCTTATTTTTAGGTTTTTTTGTGAAACATAAGCATTTTCCCGTCAGGGATTAAACCACGATATTTGACGAAGTTTCCACTGTGCTCTAACAATAGTATTTTTTCTGTTAATTCATGTAAAAAATGTAATATTTATATATCATTAGTAGTGACGTAAATGAACAAAAAATCGAGTTTCAAATATTAACTACAAGGAAAATGTAAAGAATATGTACATCTCATGTTAGAATAACAATAGGTATAACATAGCAAGGGCAATTACAAACACGTGTAATAACGTCAGTGATGCAACCCAATGCTCATTAGACTTCGGAATCATTCATTAAAAATTAGCAATAATGAAGGTAAAGGCCAACACATAACACATAATTTTATCTTAAGTTTGTATAATTTTACTATATGAATAGTTTTACTAATAATTTTAGAACAAATAGATATATGAAAAATCAATAAATATATATTATATATTAATAAATTAAATTTGTATTTTCTTTAATATTATTATGTAAATTATTGAACAGCCTCGTTATAAGTTAATTGAATTTATTGATATATAAGTGTAATTTTCCACTCGAAAATATCTTGGAATTGGGGTCACAGATTAGACTATTATACTCAAATAAAATCAATTTAACAGACATTGACGCAATTTACCAATTTAAGATCCTTACCAGAGTTATTGACATTCTATTTAGTACGCACCTAGTACATATATATGCATATACATAAAAATGTTGACACCCTTTTGTTCATATTCACTATCGATCAAAAAAGTACTAGATACACAATCAGCGACAAAAAATGTCCTCACCGAATGAGCGCTCATTTGAACATTTAAGCGCGCTTTTCATTTATTTTCTTTTTTTGTGAAAACAACCTTAAGCATTGCATTCTGAGGTTCAGTTTACGTTGTTGTATATTTATTTCAACTGGAATAATTACCTTAACACAATTGTTACAGTGTTAAGAGAACTTTTGTGTGGGATTGTGTATCTAGTACTTTTTTGATCGATGACATTCACACTCACTCTACACTTTTCATTTATTTTTGACGAAATACGTGCTATAAAAAAAGTTCTACAAAAACTATGATATACAAAAATAACCAATGCTTAATTAAATTCAATACCTAATAGGTTACGTTATATGCTATTATCTAGGTATATATGTATATAATAACATAAGAAGCATTTAGCATACCTTTTAAATACTATTTGTAAACAATTACTTATATACATATAATTATACAATATATATGTAAGCAATTATGTACGTAAATAGATTTTGTCTCACAATAAATATGTCGTGCATCTTTAAATACGGCGTAATTATTGCATCGTAACAGAACTGATTATAACAAGAAAATATTAGTTTGCATGATAATTTAATCGTGTTAAGTAAAACATTGACGAATTATACAGTCCTTAGTAAATAATAGCGGAAGGCCAGTAAAGGAAACTTCCTCCTCAATTGTTATTCCGTAAACGACGTGACAATCAAAACCGTTGGATCATTATATAACTGTCGTAGTGAATCAAGTAGAAGCTGATAAATTATGGCAAGCGCTATAGACATTGTTACACTCAGCCCTGTAACGGGCCTTGAAATCACGATAGTAAAGTTGATAAATTATAATTTAAAAACTAAAAAACATGCTTTAATGATGAAACGAATTATAAAGTAAAAAATAATTTTTAGTAAGTATAAGAATAAAGTTATTAAAGAGTAAATTAATGTTTTGTGAAAAAAGCGTGGAGTGCTTTGTACAATATTTGTATACTAACTCTACTTTTAGAATTCATACGAATAAAATATTTATAACAATTGATATCGAGCACCCCACGCTTCTTACTTTGCTTTTCATAGTAGTCTATGTCTATACTAAAAAATAAATAAAAAATTTAAAAAAATCGACTTCAAAAAAAGGTAAAAAATAACTGATTGGTAGTTTCCATTTACTATAAATAACTAATCAGATATTTTCGAAGTCGGTGCCAGCCGATACAAATCAAGCCATTTTACTAATCTTTATTGCACTTAAAAATAAACCCAACCTATGGTAATGAGAAATAGTGTTATAAAGCAGGCTAAAAATTGTGCAGTTGTAGTCATATAAATAATATATAGATACTCAAAAATACATAGCTAATTAAATATTATACAATATACACTACATACTATACCATACGTTGTTATGTATATACATACTACTACTTACATGAATACATATCTATATAACACAATACATACATAATAATAGGTAGTAATTAAGATAATTTTCGATTTAATTGAGTGAGAAGGTGCTGTTTTAATTTCTTTTAGAAAGAATGTATAAAGGGACTAAGTTGGATAAGCTTTTATTGTTAGGTAAGAGTGATAATAGAACCAATATTGATTGAAACTAATAATTTTCCACTTAATTATTATTAAACAATTATGCCGCATCCTGACCACATTATATTAATATTATAAAATACTATTTGTAAGAGGTAGTCGGTGTTTATTAATTATTCGCATTGTAACGGCTCAACATTCACATACAACACATTTGACTGAAATTCGGAATTGACATTGTTTTTTTTTCGGATTACCAAATGGGGTATATTTACTCGATCTTTTTTAATACCAGCACTAATTATATATATATATATATATATATATATATATATATATATATATATATATATATATATGATTTGTTATTTCTTTAAAGCTACATCTGAACAAAGCGAGATTAAGTTACTCTAAATTATATAATTTTCTGACACCGCGTAAAAAATGTTAATAAACCTATCAATTAAAACATTTGAAAATTAAAATTATTCTGTTTAAATAATCGAAACTAAGTGAATTTTGTAAAATTAATAGAATAGCTTTAGCAAGTGATGTAAGCGGTAAGCTTGGACCACACGTGTGGTTGCGACTTACTATTTATAGGTGCGTTGATACGCTGTTTCCGCTACTCTTACCGACAGACGGTTCATAGTTCATTAAAATTTTTACAGTGTGGACGGGTTAAAGAAAATTGTGATGTCCATATCAGCTATTTTATAATAAATAATTTAAAAAAACCGACCAAGTGCGAGTCGGAGTCGCGCACGCAGGGTTCCGTACCATTATCTATAAAAACGGCAAAAAAATCAGGTCTGTTGTATGGGAACCCTCCTTAAATATTTGTTTTATTTTAATTTAATTATTTATTTTTAAAGTGAATATATAACTAAATATTCTGCGAATATTTCAAGCGTCTACCTGTTGCCGTTTTCAATATCGAGCAAAAACGAGCAAAAAAATCACATTTGTTGTATGTGGCAACAGAAATACATCATCTGCGAAAATTTCAACTGTCTAACTATCATGGTTCATGAGATACAGCCTGGTGACAAATGGACAGACAGACAGACGGACGGACAGCGAAGTCTTAGTAATAGGGTTCTGTTTTTTTGTTTTTATGGGATTCAGTGACAAACGAGCAGACAGACCACCTGATGGAAAGCAGTACCTGTCACCCATAACACCTACAGTTCATGCACTTAGGTTTTAGGTAACAAAAATACAGAACCGCCGATACGTTATCACTGTGAGAACTAAGATGATATGCCTCTTGCCTGTAATTGCGCTGGCTACCTTATCCTTCATACCGGAACACAACAATGCAATTATTGTTGCTTGGCGGCAGAAATAAATAAGGTGGTGGTACCCATCCAGTCGGACTCCTCAGGCTTGACAGAGTCCTACCACAAGTCCGTTTTATCCTTTGGGTACGGAACCCTAAAAACTGTAAAAACGAATGTAAGAAAAGTTCATTATCTGTACTTCTTACTGTACTATTAATTAATTAATGTTTGCGATACACTATTATTCTATGGGAAACTACTTAAGATTAAGATTTTTATTGCTGGAAAATGATATGGTCTTACTTTTATTCGCTGCATGGAGGGATGGGACATGAGGGAAAGTAATTGTAAGACATGCAAGAAGAATTAGTCGGTTTAATGTAAGTTTCAATAGTGTTGTCTGCCTCTTTCAATATTGAAAAAAGGTAAAGTTTTTAATTTTGGAGGTAATCTCTAAAACTACTATTTCGATTCTGAAAATCAATCACTAATCTACCAAGTGCTCATCATTATCTTACTCATCATCATCACTGCCAACTAAAAGTAAAATTTTACTTCGAAATATTTACGTTCAAATATTATAATAACTTTAATTTGCTTTATCGACATGCGCTTCTTAACGGTTTCAAATATTACAATATAAGTATATCAATGGCTTAAAATAAAGGAATATAATTCATAATCTTAACATTTTCGTAAACAAAAAAATATAATAATTAAAAATATAGCTTGAAATAAATTAAAAATGAAAACACATACAAAGTAACAGGCTACACGTAGTACATTCTATTAACAGTAACACAGTCATCCAATTGCAGCTAATCCTCTGGAATGCGTTGATAACGTCGTGGGTGGGGAGGCTGACGCCCTATGATGCGATTACCGGGACTCCTCGTAGTGTCTGCATCGTGTGCTTTATAGCGATTATTTGTGCATGGATAGAGTTCCTGTTACACTTAGCGCTTATAATCTTGGGGGCCGTACTTAAATTACGTAACGAACGCAAGGGGGGAGGGGGGTAAGGCTCGATTGTTACCATTCGTTATGGTTCGGGGGAGGGGGTTTTTTAATGCTTGTACGTAATTTTTCCAATTGAATCTATAATTTTTAGGTCATTAATGGAAAAATACTAACGATATTTTTGGCGCCTAATTCTACTATAGCCAACCTTCATACATCTTGAAACTAGCGCTATACTAGATCGTCTGTGACAGCCATCTAATATATTCCTTTTAAGATATTGAAAAAATACATTGCTAAGTGATAATGTAATTAAATAAGTAATAAATAAAAAATATATGTTTGATTTTAATTAAATACTATGCAATGACGATATTCCATAACAAAAAATTACGTACATTTGGCTAGGGGGGAGGGGGGTTGACATTTTGTTACGATCTGTTACATCGGGGGGGGGAGGGATTAAAAAGCTCTTTAAATTGCGTTACGTAATTTAAGTACGGCCCCTTGCTTGCATACAACTTTGTAAAGATCAGTTGAATGCATGTAATATACCTACATGTTTTATAAAATTTTATGTATGGCTAATACATATTACACATATGAACATACATTTTATGGCAACCAGCGAATTACCCTTAACCCGCTCGGATGTATCCCTAGATGCGTAACGGCATATACGTAGTAGCCTATGAGGTACTTCAGGTACTATCTAACCAAATTTCATCCAAATCCGTCAACGGATTCAACATCAGGGTGTATCATATACACGCAAACATACAAACTTCCGCATTTATAATAGACGCCCGATAACGAAAGATAGTGATAACATTAATATAATATTTTGTCCGGGATTGAAAAGTATATTATGTAGTTTTAAACATATTTTAGTGACTCACCCTCTCCGCTCGGGTTCGTCCCTACTTACGTTTTAACGTTTAGTATAGATTTCTCAGAGATGAGATATTTTCCCGCAGTAAAAATTATCCTATATGTTGACCCGGATAACCAGTTATCATCATACTAAATTTCATCAAACTCTGTCCAGTCGTTTTTCCGTGATGCGGTAACAGACAGCAGACAGACATGTCTATATCAATAAGATTTTCCAAAAAATATTTAATCTACAGATTTAGCATAGTCACAATTTTATTATATGTATAGTTTTTATCTATAATTTAGATAATAACAATAACAAGAAAGCTGTATATTATCAGCGTCAAATTGCAAGCCAATAAACTAGGTTCAGAACTATAAATCTGTTCAAAGGAGTGTAGGTGGCTCGCACATTGTATTCGTAAATGTTTATGAATAGTATAAATAAGTAAATATTTGAATAAATAAGTATGTGCTGTCTATCTTACCTCATCTGCATGGTATTTTAGTGTCTTTTACTGCATTTATGAATATAGTCGCTTATTTACTAGAACATAATAATAAACAATTTAATAAAAAATATAGCGTATCCATTAAATATTATTATTACATTCTCTAACAAATTACATAATATTACGTATAAGACGAAATATAAATTTCATTGGTTATAAAAGCCCCGAAATACCTGAAATACTGATACAGCCCCTTATTGAATCAGGCGTGATAAATTTGATTTTCTCGCAAATCAAATGGTTCCAGGTTCTTATATATAGACTTCCTCCTCTCTGTTTAATATCCTTATAAAATATTTTTAGAATTCAATAAGGGTAAATAAATATACGTTTATTTATACTTATGAATAAAAATGAATGTCTACATGTGACATCAAACACCCTTTATTGATCTTACAGGGTTGTTAAAGGATATGAGTGAAAATTCCATGGGCTAAAGTTTCTTTTTGTAATGTCAAAATTACAGCTTTTTACTAAATGCATATGGAAGTATATACGGTACTAATAAGAAAAAAACATTTTTTAAAAATTTTCTCGGTCTGTCTGTTTGTTCCGGCTAATTTCCGAAATGGCTGGGCTGATTTTAATGGAACTTTTACTGACAGATAGCTGATGTTATAAGAAGTAACTTAGACTTACTTTTATTTTAGAAAAAAATCAGGGTTCCGCGTACACTTAAAAACCCCATGAAATTGTGAACAAAATCGAAGGAATAGGTACGAATCTAGGGAGTAGAGACGCATCCGAGCGAAGCGAGGGTATATCGTTAGTTTCATAAGTAAGTCTCTAGTATATCTATATATACTATACATAATTACTATGTTACATGAATACATAAAGAAAATAATTATGTATTTTGCATTAATCTTTAACGCCAAAAATATTTACTGTATATAAATATTTATAGCTTTTGTACTAGTAGTATTGATTATTTTTAGGTTTAACCATACTGACTGATATTAAGTTTTGTAAGTTATACCTAAAGTTTCAGTTACGAGATCTAACGCAATTTCGCAATGTGACAGCCATATGGCGTAGGCGAATGTATTTAGATTTCTGGGAATACATGTTACTTTTTGTTGATGGAGCTTTCAGTGTGAGCGTGACAGATATTATTAAATTATAAGTAATACTATTGCGTTTTATGTCAGTGTCTATTTTCGTTAGTTTAAAAATACTCGTAAACTCTATATGAATATATTAAGAACCAAGTACTAATAAAACAAAATTCACAATAATAGCAGTTAGAAACTTAGAGCGAAAGTTCTTTAAGTCTTGGAAGGTGTTTAACTTCGGAAGTTAAAAGAAAGTTTTTACTTCTTTAGAGCTATTAAAATCTACTGGAACTTTATTGCGCTCACTAGTTTTATAATTTTTAGAGCTTCTAAAGTAATTATTTTTTAAGTTTTCAACTTAATATGAATAAATTACGATATCTATATATACTAGGTATACATTTTTAAAATCATTAGGTACATCAATGTGTTTTAATTAGCCCGAACGCACAGATGGAGTCCATTACACGAAATCTTACAAATATATTTACGTGAGCTAAGTAGAAATTCAAAAATAAAACTAACACTTCACATAATTCTTTTAGCGTTGTCACTTAGTATAATAATGTAGGGTAGGTTTTATAATTATGATGTATTTAATAATTAGTAATTAACAATGGGTTAATGTATCTAGAAATCTTATATTAAATGTAAGAAAGCAGATGTTAGATAAAAGATATGCATCTTTAATTATCTTTTGCTGCACATTTTACACTTCCTCAATTACAAGCTTTTTTAAGGTCGGATATGTAAAAGCTGTGTGATAGTACAATGTTGTATATTTATAATTGCCTAAATTGGTGACAGTTTTAAGGGAATTTTTGCATGGGATTGTGTATCTTGTACTTTTATAAGCGATGGTTAGATAGGAAAAATTAATCATAATAAAGTAAAAGAGTTTTCAAAAATACTGAATACTTAAATGTAAATGTAATAAACTGTTTTAATCTAATAAACTGTTTTAATTGTTACAGGTAAAACACATCAAATTCATTCATAGCGTAAGTTTTTGTCAACCAAAATTAAATAAAACGCTACAATTGCAATTTAAAAATGGGTGTGCTCTTTTAAAATATAAAATTTAAAAAGAGCAGCCCAAAAATCTATATAGGACTCCTCCTCCTAAGTTTTATTCAAATTATGATCTAAAAACACATGTTTTTAGATCATAATTTAAATAAAACTTAGGAGTCCTGATAACATAAAATCAATTAAATAACACGATTCTCCAAGAACCATAAGATTTAATAAATATACAATTGCCCTTTTATTTAATCCCCATTATAATATTATTTTTCATCAATGGGATACAATAACATCATTCAACATCCTTTTTCATTCTTATACAATTGAACAATATGATATCTTCAATAGGATGAGCTTTACTGACTGATTTATAGCAGAACAAAAAATTACCTATAACTTTTTCATGACGAGTACATCAGATTCGGTACTTGAAAAAAAAAAATAAATTTTAAAAGCTCCCCTTTGAAATATAAAATCTATATTTTGCATTATATTCTTAAAAGCACATAAATTATTATTAAATTAAATTGGGGGCAGATATGGTTAATAGAGGGCAGACGTGGTTTACAAAATGAGTTTTCTAACCACAAAATTGATATAATCTAACATAAATTGGATAGAAAATAACAGAAACTCAGGCCAAGCAATGACTGCAAGACTGAAAGGGGGTCACTAACTCAGTGGTAGGTAATCCTTGCGTCCGACGCTTCATTCATCGCAACATTAACCATTCAGACGCGTCTCATTACACGTTGCTTTCAGTATCCGTTACAGCCAAAGGAAAACCTGAAAGGATACTTTATTCTACCGCTTTGCTTTACCGGGAACCTGCAAAGGGTAAAGCACTTAGCTATAAAACTATATACCGGCTCCGCTACGTTGAATTTCGTATTTCGCTCTAATTGGGAGCGGAATATTTCGACGTACTTTTTACAACTTCTAAAAAGTTCATTAATACGTATCAAGTGTGTCGGTTTACAAATAAATAACGTGATCCAATTTTTAAACTATGGAATTTATAGGTAAAGTCATGTGTGTGGAATTTTGGTAGCAAAGGTGAAACAAATATGATAAAAACTATACGTGTATGTTTTTAAATACGTCAGTCTTTTCTTTAATATAATGTTTATAGCAATAAGAAAGTTAAAAAAAATAAGTTTATTGTAATCATTTAGAGATAAACTAAAGTCATGTTTTAATTAATGCTTTGAAGTTTTGGTTATGCAATAGATACAGTGCCAAAACACATTTACTTCGAAACTCACGTCCTATTTTTTAATTGCATCACCCAAATAACGGAACACAAGAATAGTCTTTCATATATTTACATTCCCTTTTAAATGTTCTTCTTTATATCATAAATCACTAAGAGTAAAAGCTATTCAAATATCATCTAGAGTCGTATTTAGCACAAATACACTTTTGTGCATTCGAATGTGGTGTACGCTGGATTTATGGTAGAGATTATTATACTGAGGTTATTTCACTGTACCTCTAAACATGTACAGCACTACTTACCTTGGAACTATCTCTATCTGTGCAAAATTTATATATAAACCTATTTGATCTACTTTATCTAAGTACTACATAAATAACATTTTATGTATGTTTATTGTTTATATTTAATTTGCAACTAGTATATTTTGTAAGCATATTTTTTGATTAAAAATTTGTTTAAAAAATTTAAGAATAATAACTTTCATGTTTACATTATTTATCAAAGCATATAATTACTATGTAGTATGAACGTTACATATATTTAACATATATACATTAATTAATAACTTATAAACTTTAGTTAATTAATCAGTATTCCCTTAACCTATAAATTAAAAGACAAATGACTAGCTAAACGACTCTACAACCGCGTAAACCTAGTTCCAAGCCATCAATTTCCTACACTCGCCGTCATATCCGCAAACATTTCTTATTTCCGTTCGATTAGGGGCAGTAATCTTTCATCATTTAACGCCGCTGTGGTAAAGCTGTCGTATTTGTGATTTAAAAATAGTTCTCTTATTCTGTGGGAGTACAATCTATCTTTTATTTCACTTGAACAAATATTGTTACAATCTAGAGTTGTGGGAACAGAAAACTAAAGTTCACTTAAGAAATATACATATATTACAAGTTTAAAACAAATAACATTATTTGTTTTTAACACGAAGAGCACTTATTACCCCCAGACTAAAGAAATAAAATAGACGGAATGTCATAAAACTAAATATGAAGTTATACAAAAATATTATTGTCTCTTTGATCTTTATGATCGTAAACACGGTTCTGATGTTTAGACGTAAGGGTATTCTAAATTCACAACCACTTTATTTTAGATTAATATTGTGCCATAATTATAATATTACTAGCGACTTTCCCTTGCATCGCTCGGGTGTGTCCCTAAGCTTTACGAACGCATAAAAGACACGACTTTTTTGGGGCCAGGAACCTTTGCAGTAATATACAAAACATAGATAACCAGGTTGTAATCCTGAAAAACTAAATATTAATAATTTCTATCTTAAATATTTTATCTCGAATTTCGAAACATGTATCAAAATCTCAATTCTAATCCAATAGGCATCAGTCATCGTTACGAGGGTTATTTAACAGATGGCTCTGTAATCGTAAACGGTCAATTTGATTCAATTTAGCACCGCGGCCCCCACTTTAGCTAGATTGACTCGGACGGCAGGATATGGGCTAGGTGTTGATTTGCTTTGTTATAAATACTATAGCAAGTAGATTACATAAAACACATATTAATTTACAAAATAAGTCTTTAATTATTTATTTATCTTAACATTTATAGTAATAAATGGAAAAGTTTGGATGGATGGATGTTTGTTACTCAATCACGCCAGAACGATTGAACGGATCTGGATGGGCACAGAGATAGATTATAATCAGAAATAACACAATATAGGTTACTTTTTATACCGGAAAATATACAGTTCCCTTGGGATAGATTTGTTTTCATTTTTTACTAGCGATAAACCCGAGCGAAGCGAGGGTAAGCAGGTAGTTTGTTATAAATATAATAAATTTAGATCTTTCAGCTATTTTTCTAGTCTAGTTTTTCTAGACTAGTAGTAAGCGTCAAGATGCAATCTATGAGTAAGTTCTTATTCATCGAAATTTGTTCACGGTTAAAGCGTGAAAAGTTAACAAATACAGACAGTTACTTTCATTTCTTTCTTTACGGTATAGACGTACTCGTAAATGGAAATGGTATTATGTATTACGTAATTCTAAAAATGTCTATTTAATAAACTGTATCAGTTTTTGAAATAGGAGTAGAATGATAACTGTTCTTGATTTATAAATTGCCAATGTGCCTGTCACTGTTTATTTTTAACCAATACAATAGAATTTTAATTTATTATGAAAACAAAATATTAATTTTAAAGCAGTAACATGCATGAAATGAAATATTAACACATTTCTCATTCAAACAATTAGATCAATTTGTCTCAATGGCCCAAGTGCAAGCAATAAACGTCAAAAAGGGCATACACAAGTGGTCACATAGCGAGGGGACTTGTATATGTACTCTATTGTATGGCTCTTCACCATAATGAATTCCGTAGCGACCTTCCGTTGCATCGCGTGCGATAAGGGTTAAAGCACTGTTATGTTTAAGCTTATTTATGGTTAAGATTTATACTTAAATGTGTGAAAATAGGCTTGCATAGTGTTACTATATGTTAGGTACATATTATATTAATAGTATACATTCAGATAATGTTGTAGTGACGAAAATATCATCGAGCCATGATTTTCCAAGAATATATTATTTTTTAATACTAAAATTTAATTCAACAGTCGATATCGCAGATTATAGGTGTGTCAAAAAATCTGACAAGTGCGAATCTGCCTGTTATCATCCGGCGAGGTTGAATTGTTGTAGTTTTTACTTAGGTAATTTAAATGAAACTAAAAAAAATACGTTACGTGAGCGTAATATTCATTTAGTTGACTGTTGACCGCAAAAATAAATTTATATTTCTGACGATTCTGACGACAGGTTTGGGCCAGTTTGTAGTGACCCTACTAGCTGTGCCAGCGGTCGCGGGTTCGAGTCCCGCTGGGGGCATTCATTTTTGTAATGAGCACGAATGTTTGCACTTCAGTCATGGGTGTTTATATTTATAATATGTATGTATTTAAAGTTATATGTATGTAGTGTATCAACTATCTTGTATTCATAACACAAGCCTATTTATTATTTATTTATAGTATTTTATCGAAATACTATGTAAAATTAACGTCAATTTGCGATCGCTAAACGTGTAACTAAAATTATCTCATATCTGTAAAAACTAAACGTATATTCTTCAAAATATATTCTGTGACAACTTAAAAGCTCTATCTATTTACCTACTATCTATCCTTCCATCCACTTCATTCTTGTTCAAAATGCTTCACTCCATATTTTAATAATTAGTGGGGAAGGGGTATTATACGAACAGGCTATCAAAACTGCCCTTTGCTACAACTGGTAACGTCTTAGCAATAATAAATCAATTAGAGCACATTTATATAACAAATTTACATAACTAAATATTTATGTACATAAATGATTTAGATTCATCGGAAATAGGTAGAATTTGTTATATTTTAGGTTAAACAAATTATAAAATGTAGGTAGCCCCAGCAAGTGGCCCGTTGCAAGCGTTGGAGCAATGCCAATATTTCTTGTCAAAACGTTTACAGTTAAAAAGATTTGAATGCAGGAAAAATAATTAATATGCAATGGAAATTTGTAGGAGCTGGCTCATCCAAATGTTCCAAATTCTTAGAAAGATATAACAGAAGCATTTATTCATTAGGTTTTATGAAACCTTAGCAACCTTATAATTACCAAGCTACCGATATAATGTGCGAGTTTTTCAAATTAAGATGAGAGTGACGATAGTGGAAACTTTTCAAGAATAAAATAATAGTTATAATATTTTTCTCATATTTCTGTAGAAATTTAATTTCTAGTCTTTATGTTGTGCATATACTTATGTATATACTAGGAAAACCCGCGGCTTCGCTCGCGCTAAAACTACAACAATTTTTTTTTGAAAAGGTAGGTTTCATACAAATTTTCATTCCTTATTTTATTTCCTTATGGGATGAATTTCAAAAAAACGCTAAAACACGTATTTGTTTAATTGTATTGAAGAGCATTAATACCAAGTTTCAAGAAATTCTGATCATAAATATTTTTTGGGTTGTGTTATAACGTGTATTCCCGTGGGAATAAGATAATCTCCCGAGGTAAAAAGTAACCTATAAGTTGACCCGGATATCGAGCTATCATCATACCAAATTTCATCAAAATCCCTCCAGTGGTTTTTCTGTGATGCGGTAACACACAGACAGACAGACAGACAAAAATTCTAAAAACTATAGATTCGGCCTCTGCATCGACAATAATGTCTATTTCAATAAGATTTTCCAAAAAATATTTAAGGTACAGATTCGGCTTAGTTAGAATTTTATTATATGAAAAGATGTATGAAAAGGCTATCTATGAGATTTATTATATAATTATATAAAAACAAAATCTTTCTTAGTAGGTATGTCATGTATGTACATGTTACTTAATATACTACATAGGTACTTGCAGAAGAAAGCAAAGTTTTATAAATTCCATAATATCGTATAAATTATATTGTTTTGTGTATTATGTATCAACCGTGTCAACTTTTCGGTTTAAAGTCATTTTATAATGATTAACAAACAAAATAAACATTATAGCTATAAAATCTTATGGCAATCTTATCGCGGTTCATTCCATGGATGACAATGTCAAAACACGCATCTTACTTATTTAATGAACCATCTGATGTACGAGTAGATATACCTACTACGAGAATATAGCTCGGATGTTATCTAAGAACTAAATAATACAGTTTGCATCAACATACATCCAATATACTCCTCCTATTACTTACAGAAAATTCTATAAGTACTTATAGAATTTTCTTTATCAACTCTCGTCTAGATTTATCGATGCAGTGTTAGACGCAGAGCGTTAACAACATTTTGCCTGATGCCTCTAACAGGCGCTGTTAAATATAATTAGCGGGAACACTTCGCGAGAGATGTGTAATTAGGTCTGGTGCAATCGCGTGCTACATTCGTTTTTCAAATCAACTTGCCTTTCCGACTTTGATTTGCGAAAATCGCGTTCTGTCAGCGATATAAGAAAGGTTTTATATTTGTTGTTGGGAAATATTTTCAAGAGCTTTCTGAAAGTTATTGTACGTTCCATTATATTTGTTTGCTGTTTAAGTAAAATTGTGTGCTTAGTTTTAGGTGATGTATAGATGTTTTTGTTTAGATAAAACCGATATCAATTATTACCCTGTTTATCACATTGCTTACTTAATAAGTGTGAAGCTAAGGTCATTTTCGCTTCGAAACCCCTACTCATATTTCAATTGACATTTTGCAAATCTACCAATTTATTTTAAAAAAAAGGACAAATTTAATCTCAATATTATCATACCTACATATATTTTCAGATAGATACATGTATATCTTTTCTTATGATTTTTTCTTTCACAACGTTTACAATTTAAGTAAGGTAAATTTAAACTAACGACTGTTATAAAACATTTATGAAACTTATGTCATTAAAAGAAAAACAACTTCAATTAATGGCGACATCTTATTTCATAAAGTTAAGGATATTCGAGGCCGAGCACGTCACGCGATGCCACGCCCTCAAACTCAATAAAGGCTCGACTGAACTACTTTTGAAATGTCAACTTCCATAACTTTACCTTCAGTCATCTCCTTTGAGGATTATGAGTCGTAAACTATAAAGCGATATCAAAGTCTCTCGGGAATGCCATTGTTAATGCCTTCGAGGAAAAACAGCGACCGCAAATGAAAAAAGACAACGCATAAAGGAGCATTCCTCGTTAGTATTTTCAACTGAAAAGCTCAACAGAAAGGACGTATCCATCATTGCAATGAGACGTTTCTACGTGAAGGCACTAGAAATTGGTAGTACGGGTTTATGAACGCATGCGCGAGGCCCAAGGACACACGTCGTGGCTCAGTCTGGCGGGAGGCATCGTCGCGGCCACCTGTCCCTCCACCCCTGCAAGATGAGGAGCGCCGTATAGCTCTCGACTGCGACCGAGCCCCGCATGCCCCAGCCAGGAGCCCCAGCCGCCGGCCGCAGAGCGACCATTAGCAGTGAAGCGCCAAGGGCGCTCCGATTCAGTCTCGTAATTGGATTTTGACGTTCAATAAGCAACGATATGCTGATTTGATTGGAAAGCGCTTTCCGCTTCGATATTGCAGCTTGCTTTACTTCCTCTCCGCGACTTCGCTTTGTGTAGATGCTTGATTTGTTTCTCAAAATTAATAAGGTATTGGATCTATGTCATTTGTACTTACGTAATCTATTACGAAGTTACTTGTGCATCAAAATGTGATAGTACTAGTATGCGAGTATAGCTTGTAACAGACAGGAGTGCGAAAAGTTTTTAGTGAACATGACTTGCTGGGAAAGCGTAGGATTACTCGGACCCTGTGCGCTTCTTGCCTCATCTGACGTCAGGGTGAGTCCAAAACCCAATAACTCAAGTTCTCCCTGACCCTATTAAAAATACAATTGTCAATTAAATTTTTCTGCTTACTGCAATATAATATTAACTTAACTAATTACAAAAATTACACAGTTGATCCGGTACCAACGTTAATTTTTCGAATCAATGGTCTGTTAAATTGCATTATTTTCTTTAATTAATGAATAACTACTACACTCGTACATTAATTAATTTTATTAGAATTATTCATAAAGCTTGACATAGCGCCATATTTATTCTTCGGAATTATTATTTATAAAAATATAGATAAAGATAAGTCATAAACAAGTCAATTAGATAGGCGTGTATGAACATTTGGGAAACTTTCATTGTAGTAAATATTTGTGTTGTTAATGATTTATCTAACTAATACTAGAATGATTCAGTCGAGTCGTACAGCGTTAGTCAATAACAACTTAACTATAATCCTATAATGGTGTCAATTGTGTTATTAACCACAGAAGAGATCCTACAAAGAAATGGATTCTGGTATTGTTTGGACACTGTTTGGATTACGCAAGAGATGGAACCGTTTGAAGAAATAAAACCCGAGCATCTTTTTTCAAAACCACTTTCAAGGGACGTTTATTATGCAAAGCACCCTGAAATCCCAAGAAGCGAGTCCGAAGAAGAAATTTCTTTGACTGTACATGGTTTTAAAAATAAACACCGAGAATGGAAATCTAGGATAAATTTAAGGAATTTTGAATATTCTCAAATTAAAAAAAGGAACTCTTCGCAATCAAGTAACAAAGCCAACTATAGTAAAAGAAGTTTATCTATCAACGATGAAACTAAAAGAATTACATCACTAATGCAAAACGTAGAAAAAGATAATATTTCAGAACAAAACATAAATAATGAAAAGCGCTTAGACGATTTTTTTAAAAAGCTGTATGCGAGCATTCCGCCCCCGCCATTAGAGGACCTAATAGAAAACAGTTCAATTATTCAACCACAATTACATCTCGAAGATGACAATGACTTCGATCTTCCAAATTATAGCGATTTTGAAAACAATCGAATAAATTTCGTGAATGACAAACAAATTGGTCCGTTGACATCTACTTTAAAAAGAAAGCCAGACGTTCGCAGTTCAACTATGAACTTCTTGAAGTCGGACTCAGATGAATTTGAATCCTGGTATGAAACTATCTATGGAGTATCGGACTTGATAGAGTCAGATGAAAATGAAAATTCAAGTGAAAATGATAACTTGTCAGTCGACTCCGAAAATTTTATATCGTGGACGGAGATAATTGATATGTGCGGATTTAGTGAAAGTATCTTTATAAGTAAAGAGTTATCAGAAACTGAATATTTGATAAGTCAATCGCATCATTTTAATCATATATCAGATATATCAGACGTCGATGATGACATAGCTTATGCAAAGTTCGCCGTCAACAAATTACAGCAATCACTTAAAGTTAAAGGAGGATTACGAGACTCTTCCTCTATAGAAAACTTAAATTACGAAAGTGAAGTACTGAAACCTATTGTGCACATCAATGCTTCCGTTTATAGAATATTCTATCGCTTAGCCCCTGGTGACGAAGATGTGGTAAATGTTTGAATATAGTAAATGTGAACTATTGATACTGTATTATTTGTACAAAATATTTATTAAAATAAACTAAAAAATTGACACGTTTTATTTATCTGTCATCTCAATCCCATGCTTTCATAGTGTAAGTAGTTTTTTTTTCTACTTTAAGAATATTGTAGTGTTATTTAGAACTTACAGTATAAATATTTGTTTCAGCCTCCAGAAAACGAGTTGCAGAAGAATTCCGATCGCGTGCTCTCTGAGCACGAATTGCGGGTCCAGAGGTCACTGCAAAAACTCAATGTACCGGAATGGTACGTATCTAAAATAAAATGAAAATAAAACTACATGTGTACACCAGTAGGTACCCTAAATTTAGGTTTATGGGTTACAAAGAACTATGAATTAAAAAAATGACCAGGTTTACGACAAAAATGTTAATTCAGTCACGTAAACATGTAAAAAATACGATCTTACTTTCCTTTTCTCTTCAAATTGCTAGTGGCGTAATATTATACAGTGGCTGAATCGAGATATGCATAATTATTTCTATTCAGCAAATAAGTTCTCACGCTTATGACTAATCTAGTGTTGTTTATTAACATTAATGAAGTCCTAATTATATCTCATGCGGACATGACTTAATGATCATCAGAGCTAATGTTAATTGGTTGCTAGACGGCACTAGTAGCATCTTACACTTCGCTTAACAATTCCCGCGATTTTGCCTAATATAGTGTATTTTACTTGTAACTCTTGAGAAACGATTAATATTATGTAACTTCTGCTGCTTATTGTTAAATATTCATTTCTAAAAAAAGGAGCTTATGTGGAAAAATATCACGATTTAAGGTTACGTGTTTTCTTTCTCTATTCTTTCGTTCTATTTCCTCGCAAAGTAGGCAGTTGACAAACAACGTAAAACAATACCAAACAAAAAATATGTTTATTATTTGTGTAGGTATAAAGATTTCTAATAGCTATTTGTGTTTTTACTCACTTTGTATAATATTTTTATATTGTTAAAAAATTTAAACTTTTCATTTTCATTCAAATGCTAACCTAACAATTTTATTTAGCTATTCTTTAATAACTCCATAGAGCCATATCAAGATAACTCGCACTCTAGTTCCCTATTGTGTGACCTGCGCTTCGCAACACATAATACGTAACAGAGTAGGTAGGTAGAATTCCTGCAAAATTCGAAATTAATATAGTAGAACAAAATAGTGCCCGGATATGAAGTGCTTGAGTGTTTTGTAAATTATAGTTATGTGTCTCTTGCTTATAACGTAGGTACTCGATTATTCGATCTTTACACAGGTTTAATAAATTTATATATTTTACTCATAATTTTAAAAGTTTGTTTATGCAATTAAAAGTTTCTTTACAAAAGCTTGTCTACATTAATTAATCCTTGTTATTTCGTTCATTTAACAAAAGCTTTACAAGAGCTTCCAATTAGCGAGAATTGTATGTAAACATTACAAAGAGATATAGGTAACCTTGTTTTAAATTCCAGGTACAAAAATGCACCAGCCCCTCGAGAGGGTTTCCTCCTTCGCAAGCGACTATCTGACGCATCAGCGTCTGCGGCACGCTGGAGCGGCCTCAATTCTAAGACCACTTCGCTTGGGAGCCTCGGCGCAAATGCGCAGCCACCCCCACCTCAACTATCCCCACACACTACTAGCTTTGGTAGATGGTCCACTAGCCGCCTTAACTCGAACCAGGTTAGTGCATCTTTCCAGATTTTTTGGCATACATTTTTTTTTGATGTGATAGGTTTCTCTGATATTGAACGAATGAAATCTCTATTATTGAAATTGGTCAGATACATAATATGACTAATAATTTTTAATTCAAGTACATGACTTGAATTCAAAAATTCTCGATAAAAGTTAGTATTCTTTTGCACTCTGCGCCATATTTTTATCCTCTTTAATGAATAATTATTTTATTATTATATTTAAATGTAAATTAAAGTAAGTATAAGCAAATATTTCTTTTAGACATCGCCGTGTTCCTCAACTCGTAGCAGTATCCGAGGCACAAGTCCTTTGTGCTCACCCTCCACTCGCTCTTCATTCAGTGCACGGCAGCCATACCTTGGTTGGAGGAGTCAGGAGAGATTGAATACCACCCCGCGAACGCCACACGAGAGGTAAATAATTAAACCACATTTTCTTTATCCTTTCTTTCCATATAATTTAAGAGATATTCAAAAGGAAATCTCACCTTTACCTTGTGACATAATCTCATTAAATTTGAATTTGTTTTTATTCGGGCTAATCTCAGAAACTACTGTACCTACGAATTTTCACACAGTTTCTCTAATAAAAACAAGAAGATTAAGGGCTAATTTATGAACATTTCACAAAAATAGCCACCGGTATGAGGAAATTTGTTTAAGTCACAAATACCGGAAAGAAAGTTACAAATACCGGTTCCTCATAAGGAAAAATCATTTCTAAGCGTTGCCGCGATATTATAAAAATGTAATGTAGTATAA
Source organism: Argynnis bischoffii washingtonia (assembly GCA_033884665.1). Taxonomy (NCBI): domain Eukaryota; kingdom Metazoa; phylum Arthropoda; class Insecta; order Lepidoptera; family Nymphalidae; genus Argynnis; species Argynnis bischoffii. Next base: position 14,739,063 of record CM066610.1, read on the forward strand.
GGTACTCTTGTTTTTAACATGTCAAAATATTTCTCTACTCTACATATTATTTACATATGACTTTAAGTGGACATTTTATACATATGTTATCATTATTTTTTACTGTATTTCAAACGACTTAGAACAAAGTCATACCATGTGATATATTCGCGAACCACGCCTTATACTCCCGTAACTAGCGTGACTTGACCTCGTAGCGCGTTGATACTGCGTGGCTTAGAAAAATAACAGAGGCAGTGAGTGAAATTTACTTTCCGCATTAGTGAAACCCCTGTTTTCCAATAGTTTTTTTTACAAAATCTTCCTTATATTTAAAGATGTTAGTTTTTTTTTATTTGGCTTATGGACATTAAAGTAAATTTTATGAGTATTCCTTTGCTGTATAGGAAAAAAACCCTGGAGTAAAAGGTAAAGGCGGTCTTAATATCACTAATTAGCAATAAACCTAACTTTTTGTGCCAGTTGGTCCTTTTTTTGATACATTGTCTTTCTACCGGTCTATGGTGAGGTCTTTATAAAATCGTGAAATAGTATCTGCACACTATGTCAATAACCATTTTTTTCTATTCAAAATATAAATGATTATTTATTTTTCCAGGTTAGCCTCGTCTCTTCTTCAGCAATCCGCATCAGCAAAAGCGTCGGAAGAAATCCAATCATCGATCAAAGAAGTCACATCGGCGATAGTTCATTACGTGTCTGGGCTAGAACCAGCTAATGGGGACATTGAGAGACAGCCCTCGCCCAGATCCAGTCAGAAATTGTGTTGGGTTGAAAGTTCGTTTGTTGGTGAGCTTTAAAAATATCTCTGAACTTTTGTATAAAAAAGTTTCGTTAATGGAATATGTAATAAAATGAATGAAAAGTTTTGTACAATACCCAAAGCGTCTTTTTTCTCTTAAAATATTCAAAGTAGCTTTTAGTATTTGCTTATTATTTATTAATCAGCCTAGACTAAGATACTCTAAACTGATTACCATATATGTAGTTTACTTCAGTATATCACTGCCGATTGTACTAGGCCGAGCTTGTATCATAGACGGCAATTCTTTCTCCTATGATTGTTTTCAATGAAAATATTACTCGCATTCCTTTGCAATGCAGCGAAATAATCGTAGCCATAGTAAAAGCAATAGGATGAATGAATGAGAGTTTAGTTCGAAACAAATTTCAATTTCAGGTACAAAACCACTAGATTCACCACAAACGCCGCTAGTAGTATCGGAGGCGCTTCCCCCGCCCCACCCGCGCCCGCCGTCCTCCCTGCGCCTCGACCACCGCGCGGCGCCCGGTGAGCGAGCGTGACCATCTCCAATACATTGCAGGTTTCGATACAAGCCGCGAACACATTCCCCTAGCAAAACACCAATGTATCACTGGAAACTATCGAGCCGCGATAAATCTTAGTACCTGAATTCATTTCAATGCATTTAGCCTCAGATATCCAAACCTGCAGTGTTTTATTTTAATACTCTGTGCGTTCACTTTGTGCTGTTTGTAGTGAATGGAATCGTAAAGTCGCTGAACTGAAGGATTCCATTTGAAATGTTGTGTAATAGAGCTTTATAGACTGTAAGACTCAGGACCATATGCGTAATTAGTATCATGCACTGAACACAATGTGTGCAAGCGTTTATATGTGCATTAGAGTAAAGCACTGGCTTTTAGCGGCTTCAGAACTTTGTGTTGTGCTTAACACAAACCACATGTTATTAAATTGGCAGCAATTTGTTGACATCTTCGAAATTGTTGCCAGTACATTTTCTTATAATTTTGTAATGCTAGCAAAGATTAAATTAAAATATTTTTAAGTTGATTATGTTTGACATATTTTTTATGTTTTATTTTATTTTTTACTGTGAACGTATGCAGCTTTTCAGACATATCAATATGGCTTTGAGTAATGCTTGCACAATATTTGTTAAAAGAATAGTCAATAGATAATATTTTAATAAATTTATTGCCATAAACTATAATTTCAAGAAAATCAAAAATGAAAACCAGTTTTATAATGTACAGAGTAAATTATTTTGTTTGTGTGTTTATTTTGTTAATGCAAATCTATATTAATTAGTTTTAAAGCTAGTGAATAATACGTAGTTTTGTAAATACAATATCACTATATATTATTTTAGGTGCTAATTTTCTGTTACCTACTTACATCCTATTTAAATTTTCGCCGTCATTTATAGTTTTTATAAGTCACAAAACATCTAATATATCAAAGTAATGTCCCTGAATATGATATAATATATACAAACATATATGCTAAATTAAATACACAATGTAAGGCGACAGTTATCAGAACCATGATATTATGTGGTGGTGAGAAGTGACACAGACTGATGTCTCAAAAATTTAAGTTCCTTCTACTTAGATCACCTCGTAATTTATGTTTGGGGCAGCACGTCCCTAAGTAAATTATACAGGTTCTGATTAGGTTAGAAATTAACGTTCCGCGTACAAAATTCGCACCGCCGAAGACAAATTCCGAAAATACGCCCCGATTATGTTTAATCAACGATAAAATAAACTTAACTTTCGAAGCTTTTTTTTTCTATATCACCTTGTTCTGTTAGTCTGTGCCCGTTTTTAAAATTGCTGAACAAATGTCTATGGAAGGATAATCGTAGTCTGGAGCCATTTTATTAAAGGAATATAGTAATATGATTTTAGTTCCGTAGCTCTCTACATTAACATGAAATTTTAAATTAACTCTAAAATATTATATTTAAAAATGTAATTTGATTATAGAAATAAATAACTTTATGAAATGTTATAGAATCTCGGTACCTTTTTGTTTTAAAATCAGTGAATTTTGTATGTGTCCAATACATTTATATCATTGTATGTACCTTTTAAGTTAAACTTTACTTATAATGATTATTAAATATATTCAGTTTTATTTTATTTTTGTTTTATTTTATTTTTGTGGCGTTTCAACATTTTTTTTTAATTTTCTTGCTGGTAGAAATAGATTATAGTCGTAAAAGTAATTCGAAGAAAGTAGTCATTTGGTCAATCTAAGAGGTGTTCGATAAATTATGGAATATAACAAGACTAACCTGGGTAAGTGAACATTATTATTTGAAATTAGCAATAATCACCATGTCCTGTTTTACTGCACCTGTTTCAATTGTTTTACATTTATGCTTACTAAATAGATATATACTTATATACTAAAGAGTATTTTTAAACACCAAGATTAAGATTTCAACCACCAACATTAAGATTTCAGTGTTGCCCTTATAATTTTAATGCATATTTTGTTTTATGCATTTTAGTTGGCCCTATTATATTACATAAATTAAAATAAATAATAATATTTGACTTTAATGACAAAAAATATAGTACCTTAAATTAATGATAATGATTGAATTAACAAATAACAAAGTAAAGAATTGTAATTAAAATTCGTTAGCTTGCCGTAACTAAAATGTTGATAATTGCAGACTGGCAAGATTCCCAGCGGTCGCTAAACCTGGGTGTAACAAAGCCGTCCCCCAGCTCTACTACGTTAGAGGACGTGCTCGATTCGCTTCTAGGCCTTCCTTCCCAACCTACGAGGATACCGACTCCTCAACCCAGTCCAAGGAAATCAGCTAGCCCATATTTTTTGTTAGGTGGAAAGGTATATGTTTGCGATACACTCTTAATTCTTTACTATATAATATATTCAAACTATACACATAATTGAGAACCAATTTCATATTTAAATTGTTTCATAAAAACTTGCTTTTTTATTTGAACTGTTTTGCATTTTTTAATTTACATATACATACACACATAAATAATAATCTAGAATTTTCAAAATTAAATATAAATACGTTGATTGCTCAATATTCAGCACCCTTCCATACAACACTTCCAGAGCCCGCGATACGAGCAACTAGCGAGTAGCGGCCATAGCAGCTTATCACCCGCCTCGCGCTTTATCAGTACACCGAGCGACCCCAGCTCATTCACCGACCCCAGTCCCGATCGACCAGGTAGGAACGATATGTAAGTCAAAACCGTTCCAATTTTTTTATATTCTCTCACCTTATACGCCTTACATTTTTATCCTTAACTCTTTCGCTTGAACCAATTCTGAGTTTTTAGGAATTCACGTCGAGGATCAATTATACAAAGAAGTTAACAGGTATTATGTGCCCCTTAATTGTCTTTGGTCAATATTTGTGTCTACTTCCTACCATTTTTTAACCCTTTATAACCCCTATTTTCTGGCAGTAAATTTTAAAATGTACATTCAAAATAATTCATATATCACTGTAAGATGCATGTCCCTGTCATAGACTAGAATGTTTAGTCTCCAAGCATGCTGTCTTGTCGTGTAGCATCTTGACATACATAACATTCTTGTTTATTTGCTATATGGTCCTGAGTCTTTAGTCATTTATCGTAATCGCTTTGATATTATTTAGTACTAATGTGCAAAAATTGCAGGGAAGGATACAGTTGATGTTCTGGGAACAATGCAGGAGTCTAGACGTCCGAGATCGGCGCAGGGCGAACATTCTAGAAGACGAAGTGAGCCCTTCGCCCATCCCAGTACGTCTTTAGACCGGCGCACGAGCCTCGACGCTGTCGCACTTCGCCCCGAAATCTCTCATCATGATTCCAGAACCTCCCTCGCTTCATTACATACGGAAAACAGTACTGAAGATGCTTTTATTAAGTGCAAGTATCCAAAATGTTCCTCACGCGCTTCCCATACAGATGCCAAACGCCATTACAAAACTTGCCATAACTGCACCACTATGTATTGCTCCAAAGAATGTAGACGATCTCACTGGGAAAAACATAGGAAAGTTTGTTTACATTCCCGTGCAAGTACGTTGTGCCGACAAATAATTTCAGCCGCTAAAGAAGACTCCAACTCCTTAACACAAATAAGTACAATTGCGCATAAAGGATACTTAGCCCACGGGAGGGGAGTTGTTAAAGTCTTTTTTACAAGCCCAGAAGCAGCTGAAAAGTTTACAACTCACGGCTACCAATATTTGAGTGAGCCCGAATTTGTCAAATGGACATCACTACAACCTAACGAAATGGGTGCGGAATTATATACTGAAGTAGTAAAACTTTGTAAGGCTTATAATCCAGAGACGAGAGTAATATTATACGTGGCTGTTTGCATAATTAGTGAGGTGCCGACAAAAGGTGCTGTTAAATGGGAACGACAGATGGTATCGAGATGTGCGAAACTGCGTCTAAGTAAAATAGTATCCCAAGCGATTCAGGAACAAAATCGAAAACGTAACAGACGAGACAGCAAAGGAACGCCTGAAGATCGAGAAACATTAATACTAACATCAAAACTAATCCATGCTGGGGAAAAGAACGCGGCAACAGCGCACAAATTCAGAGAGATTTGTTTTAGGAATATCTTGAATGAGTTAGAAGGTCGGGGGGTAATTTTGAAAAAGCATTTCCCAGAGGTGTACTCGAGACTAGCGGCGTACGTGGACGGTACGAGTGACAGGTTCATTCCAATGACTATATACCCAAGGGACGCAAACAGTGGCAAGTCATTTGTGTGCGTGATTATACCAGACAGTGAAGCGGACAGTACACCAGTGGATGGGAAAGTCATTACCGTGGATATCGGTGTCGACCGGTCGAAGCACCAACTGTCCACACCGATGTGATCCAGGTTTAATGTTAGCTTATTTAACATCAATGTATATATTTATGCAAAAAAAGAATATAATCGCTCAAAGCTAAGGTATTCTTATGAACGATTTTGGCTATTTCATATTTCTCTTCTTCATGAGTCTCATATGTGAATTGATGTTCGGTGTACTCCTTATGTACCTTTTTCTCAAATTATATAATGTATTTATTATGACACCTAATTTTTCTGTGTTATTGTAATTCCTTATTCGTGAAAGACATACAATATGCGAATATCAAATATCTATAGGTACTTAATATTACTATAAATTGTAATTTTACAAACAAAGGCCGAATTATTGTCATCGCGTATTTTAAATAAAAGATCTTCGCAAACAAAATATCCATTTAAAAACAAAATTGTCAAATATAGACGATGATTCACATAGTGAACGATGGATTTTTAAGTTGCATTCACAAAATAAATATGTTGTCACTATTTCACTAAAACATTTGAATGTCTAACACATTGGATAATCTAAAAATTAGCATTTTTGATGATATTTTCAACTATACTTACCTTTGAATGAAATTAAATGAAAAACCTTTCAAATTATTATACAATTGTTGTTTTACTATACATAATAGTTAGGATATTAAATCATATAGTATATTAGAATCTTATTTAATTATTTTATTGTTATTGCCTCAATGGACACGTGCGTATAAAATGTGCTTTAAATGCAAAATACTTAATTAGTGTAATCGTCACCAAACTTTTTGATCGCCCTGAAAGACCTTGCGCAGATACATTCGAGTGGACAATATTTAACGCAATTTTAAATATATGTTAATAAAATAATATAAAATTGTTATTTATTATTTTTTCAAATATAATTCAAATATAATGATTTGTTTTATAGTTTTAATAAATATGATTATAATATTGATAAACAAAATCGATTAATAGGATTGGGAAATTAAATATATTTCATTATTAAAGACATTTTAAATGTCAAATTAAAAACCTTTTCGAATATACTTTTCATAAATTCTAAGAGATAAATAACTAAAGTTAAAAAGAATAAAAAGTGAGTAAATAAATATTATAACAAAAAAAAACACACTACGTTAGACTAGCTTTCGGGTGCCGCGGGCGGGAAGCGGGGATTAAAATTTCGTTCTGCTCAGCAGCTCGCACCAATTCATCGCGACCAAAAAGTTTGGCGGGGACTATAATGTGCTATTTTTATTTCTGACAAGAAAATTAGTATATTTAAAATGGCTGTCATTTTACATTTTTGACAATACTAAAGATAATTAATAACAAGAGTGTCATTAATTATTATGTATTAATATTTAATATTATATAAAGAAGTTACAAATAATTATTAATTGATGTAATTTTTATACAAAGCATGCAAGCTTATCTAGTTATATGTGTCTTAATATTTTATTATAAAATAACATTTTTTTCACCATTTTCATTGCGTAAAATTAAAAAGCCTGCTTTTATGCATGATAAATATAATATGTATTTATTATGTAATTATATATTTTTAACGTTAAACGTTATTTTTATATTCACGGTAATAACAATCACCATCCAGTGACGGAGTAAGAGACAAGTATATTAGACAGACGCATCATCTCAATATAACCATCTGCATTATTAAAGTCATCACCTGCATCTCATTTGATTATTGATACATTAAGGTTTAAATAATGGCACAAAATTAAATTAATATTACTCCTGACAACAGTGCCAACTAATCAATTACTATTTACTGTGGAAGAGTGTTTGTTTGTTACATTTACTAATTAATATAATAAACAGATTATTAACATAAAGACTAATTTTTTAACTGAATGTTAGTAGATCCTAGCAATGGAAAACTTTATAAAATTAATTAATAGGCAATCGTTATTAGTCTTATATATTCTCATCTATAAAAAAAAATAGATTTAAATTAAATTGCATTATTATAAAATAAAATATACCGCGTTCATTGATAAATTTATAAGTTCTAAAATACTATGAAATTGCTAGGGTTCAATAATAAGCCATTTTGCAGAACATCAATGTCAGAAACTTTAAATATTAAAAAAAATAAAGAGAGAATGGATTATTGAAATGATTTGAATTTTGAATGTCAGATTTAAGGTGATTTATATTTTATATTGTGTGTAACAGTTAAGTGTGTAACACTTATAGACAAATCTTTCTTACTTTGTAACTTTGGACGATTATAAGCAAATGCGAATATACCTAGTAGGTATGTCATTGGACAAATACATCAAACAATATTCGATCAATGTTTGCAGGTTGAAGCATAGAAATACTTAGGTATATCTTATAATTTGGCTTAATGTAATCAACTTTTTGAGTCATTACTATTTTTTTTATAAAAACTTCGGCAATATGTACTACTTATAATCGTCCGTACCTGCCTGTTCTTGTTTTTCCGCAATTAATTGTTATTATTGTCATATTACTGTGGTGTTCAATTTATATAATGATGTCATAATATAATGATAATGTCTTTTTCTATATAAAAAAATGTCATAATGAAATATTAATATACCTACTTGTTCAAGATAGGTGTACAGTGCCTCGCCAGACTTCTTACCAAGAAAAAAATAATTTAAAACATTCGTTGACATTGTATTACATAGTGCTTTATTTATTAGACCATTTAGAATTTATCTGTCATTTTGTTTTATTATAAAGATTATGATATAGTTAATGAAAAAATGTACACTTGTTATTATTAAGTAACTCTTTGACATTCCTTTTAGCTAGCCTTCTTAATAATGCATAATTTAGACATAATTTAATCTCTTACTATAATTATTTGTAAATCTCATAATTAAAAATGCCTCTTACAAAATGTTTCATACATTAATATACTTATATTGTTACCATATCAATTGTTTTTCATAGTCTGGTATATAGATTTTTTTATCTAGTTGTCCTTATGATGTACGTATTTCAAATAAACTATGCAGCTAACTCTTTTTTTTTTATTTGCATAAATTATTATAATTATCATACTTCTCCTGACTAAATAGATAAAAAATACCCAGTGCATGCCTGAAATAATTTAGCAAATTTATAGAATTTAGCTTATTGTTATCACTACGATATCCTGTGTTCATCAATTTCCCGCTATTGAAGAGTTTGAGGTTTTTAAAAATTATATGTGTGATGTATTAAACCTTTAATTTACATTATAATGTTCAAAATAAATAGTATATCTGTACTAATATTATAAAGAGGCAGAGTTAATTTGTTAGTTTGTTTGTTTAATCTCAGGAACTACTAATCCAAGATGAAAAATTCTTTTTGCATTAAATAGCCTATTTATTGAGGGCCTTGCTCAATAAATGGGCTATCATATAATATAAAGTCTATCTATTCCATACTAACCGTTAGAACGTACCTAGGAACGAATCCGACCGAAGCGAGGTTTAGTAGGTAGTTTTCTAATATAAAGAAAGATTATTAATAATTAGATACCCACGTCTAATTTAGTTCCTAATTTTTATTTTAACACGTTGACTGACCCGACTATTTTGGGTGTTACAGCCCGTACGTCCATTAGGTGTTTGTTAATAAAACGTTATATTATGAGGTGAATTAAGGTAAAATAAGTTAATAAAAAGCCTTTTGTCAATTAAAACCTGAATTTCAGCGTGAATTGATTTTTGGCTTGATCTACGTGTACCTATTACATTTAAGGCACGGCCGTTTCAGCTTGAAATGCGTGCATTACATAAGTATAAGATATACCTAGACGTTATAAGCCACTTTCTTAAAAGCAGATATGTTTTTCTTGGTGATAGCCCCGTTTCAAAGCTAGTTTAATAGGTACTTTTATTTATTGATCCGCTGATTCACTTATTGAAAGGCCTTTTAAAATTTTGTTTTGTTGTTGGAGTAAACTTTATTTTGTGATGATACCAAAAAGTGATTTCGACATATTATAATGAAGGCGAGAAAAGCATAGACGTGACAGACCAACTAGCCAGCCACTATGCTTACCGGTGCGAAAAATATCCATTTGGTACAAAAAGATCTCAAGTCAAAGACGTTGCGCAGGTTACTACCGAAAACTGAAAGAAACATGGGTATACACCAACGAAGCAAGAAAAAAGGCTACACAGGTCTTAACTGAATGTCTTGCTTGCAAAAAAGCATTTTCTTTAAGCTGTTATAACGATTGTCATTGATAAGTTTTTCTCGAGGTTACATAGGGCTAAAAAAGTTGTAAATTAAAAAAAATCGGCGGGACATTGGTTTTTTATATTTCATTTATTGAGCATGAAAAAATCTTGCTCCCACGCCCAGTAAAGAAAATGCTATTGAGCACGTGAATTAAATCTAATGCACGGACGTCACACGGTCGACCCCAAATGCATTGCATTTATTACACGGACAGTCAACGTGTTAAAATATTGTGCTCTTTATACATAGTACCTGGGCGACCGAGCTTCGCTCGGAGTTCTTGAAAGATTGTATATTTTACATTAAGTGACTAAGTGTTACTGAGAAAGTTGTATAGATGTCGCTATAAGAACAATTTTCTTTTTAATTTGGCTAAAAAATAATTTTACATTAAGTGACTAAGTGTTACTGAGACGGTTGTATAGATGTCGCGATTAAATTTTGCGTAGAATAATGCATAAGAAAAACGCATGAAAACTCGAAAACACGCGTTTTCCCAGACATGTAACTAATCTAGATCAATTTTTCGCCCCCGAAAGCCCCCATATACCAAATTTCAGCAAAATCGTTAGAGCCGTTTCCGAGATCGCCGGTATAAATAAATAAATAAATAAAGATATAAATATACAAGAATTGCTCGTTTAAATATATAAGATATAAAAATAAGATGTTCATACCTATATACTTAATAATCTTCAATGTTTATGAAATTACATAAAATATAGGTATGTACATGTTTTATATTTCGTAACTAATTTTTTTTAGTAAAAATTGCTCAGTCAAATAAACGTTTAACCTAGGAATGGAAGGTGATTACTACAAAAAAATTGTATATAATGCACTTTTGCAATGGTATTTTATAAAAGGCTCAAAAATTGATATAAACTCTTGCCTAGATCTATACAGATAAATAAAATTGGAGTGTCTGTTTGTAATATTAAAATAACTGCTTTTAACTAAGTGCATATGAATGTATACACGGTACATATATTAAAAAAAACATTTTTTACAATTTTTGTCTATCTGTCTGTTTGTTCCGGCTAATCTCTAAAATGGCGCGACCGATTTTGACAGGACTTTCACTGGCAGATAGCTGATGTAATAAGGAGTAACTTACTCTACTTTTATTTAAGGAAAAAAAATAGGGTCTCACGAAAAAAAATTAAAACTAAATTAATTAATTTTGTTTTGGGAAGCAACCTAGGGGCGAACCCGAGCGAAGCGAGGGTGAGTCGCTAGTAAATAAAATAAACGTAGCATTGCAACATACGGCTTAAAAATATTATATACTAATTATGCGATCCCATTCGTCCTTTCTTTCTAAGACCATATTTGTAGAAAATTTTATTCTGTAATGACTTCAAATCTCATTTTGAGCAAAGGTCACAAGATATTTACAAAGAAAATAAGATTTTCGTGATCTTTGAACTCTTTACGACTTGTGATTAGGTACAAAGTATATAGAAATTGATTAGAACATGAGATTATATAGACTTGTATAAAATAAAGGCACGTAATATAGGTATATCAGTTTACAGCTTATTACTTTTTATTTCGAGGATTGCGTCTTTTTACCTTATTTTACTAAACAAAATCAAAATATTATTGGTGAAATGAAAAATAGCGAGTGTAAAAAGATAAATTATTCTTAATGAGATACTGCGCAGTATATATAGCATTAAACCGTGAACGGCTTTTTAAATACCGTAAAATGGGGGGAATAGGGTCTTGGAGGTGAATTGGGACAAACCTCAAGGTTTATTTGCGACCTTACTCACGCATTTATTTTATCTGTTATACTTTATGGTAGGATTTAAATTTGAAGCTTACAATATTATTTCTATAATCTGACAATACTAAGTTATCATGTCATTAGGATTTATGAAAAAAACGAACTTCAAAACATTGAGTCAAAAACGAGTAAAATTTGCTCCTCAAAACATTTCAATTTTCTCTGGTGTATATTACATTTGTGTCAAAGTGAAGTTTTCAGTATTATCTTCAATTTCTTGGGAACGGAATAAGCTATAATATAAGTGATATAATCTTATTGTTTTTTCTATAGCTTAACGAATTCTTACCGAAGTAAATTTGAGCAATAAATGGGGGGAAAAGGGTCGAACAATGGGTTGTGTAGGGTCAAACATGAGGGGAATCGGGTCAGGAATGGGTTTAATAGGTACAAGACTGGGGTTAATTGGGACGGCTGTGGGTGTATTGGGTTTTTATTTCTAGGGTTGTCGCAATCTAAACGTAACACAATGAAGGTGTAGGTAGGTAATAGGTACTTAGCTAAACTGTAAACTAAGGTAAGCTGTAAACAAAGTTTCTACTGCCTACATTCATATTTAAGTCACTACTATTAACCTATTAACTATCGATGAGTTGATTATTATAAAATAAAAATTAGTACGTATTTTGGGCGATATTAATGTTTTTTTATCCTTTCATAATTTATTGATATATTTAGTTATACTCTAGATTTATAATGCCACGCGTATATAAGCCAAGACCAGGTGGGAAAAAGTATAAAAAATATGACTTAATCCGACTGCATAATACTATATTCCTTTGTCAACTTGTTTTCATCTTTTTAGTTAGCTTTTATGCAGTCGGGTTTTTTATTTTTATAATATAATTTTTATTTACAGCATTTTAGTTTTTTCCAATTAGACATTTGAATTAATAAATTTTTAGTAATTTTTTACCCTAAATTACTTTAAAAAACCTTATTTTGATACCCCACTCTGATATTTATTACTGATTACTTTGGAAAAAATTTTTTAAAGAAACACAAATTGGCATCTGAAATCCGCCATTTTGTTTTTTTTTTCTTTTAATATAACAAGTGTCACTCTCACAGTAAATATGAATTAACGAACCTCTCAAGCTAAAATTCATTGAGCCGTTCAGGCCGCTGAGCGTGCCAAACAAATTATACATACATATAGATACATACTCTCAAAAAACATAACCCTCCTTCTGGCGCAGTCGGGTAAAAAGACACTGTGTAGGTAGTATGCAAGTGCCAGCCCTATCGAAAAACTCTATTAACCCCTTACGCGATCCGATTCACCCCAACGTCTGGGTGAATCGGGACAAGCAAGTTTTTGTCGCTTTTTATGCTTATTCTTTAATAAACCATGTTTTAATGCATTTAAAATGAAAATTTTAACTACCGGAACCATTATGATTTCAGTTTTATTAATATACATACAGAAAAAAACAATGAAAATCAATGTCGAACTTATAAAGTGTCCCGATTCCCCCCATTTTACGGTATTTATTTATTTCCGAACGAAATTTTGACCTTTGACTTTGACATTAGTTTGTCATTTGTACAAGTGTTTCTATTGGATCATATTCCGTTCGAAGAGCGGAAAACGTAATTTTTATTTTTATTGTACTTATGTTACGACACTACGTGCATTCGTAATAATAAATAAAAAATCATTTAATACTTTATTACACTTTAAATTAGATATGGTGCCGACAAGTGTTATTTACGCAGCTGTACCTATTTCGGTAGTAGTTGCATTAGGTTTAATTCGTAAGTGGCGGTCTAGAAAATGGGCGAAGTGTACGAGCAATACATGTTTGAGGGGCAAGACTTTTCTAATTACTGGAGCAAACAGTGGTATAGGTTTAGAAACAGCGAAGGCTCTAGTTAAAAGAAAGGCGCGAGTAATATTTGCTTGTAGGAATATTGAAAGTGCAAAAGAAGCGATCGCTGTAATAAGAAAAGAACAACCAACAGGCGGTGAACTGGTAAGTTCAAAACGAATTAAAATACAACCATTGTTTTAATATAAAATTTAATTTTCATGACCATTGTTACTCACTAGTTTTAGTAAATAATGTATACTTTTCTTTCAGATTCCTATGCACTTAGACCTGGCATCATTTGATTCTATAGAAAAGTTTGCTACAGTTGTTAAAGCAGGTTTTTACAAAATAGATGTGTTAATAAATAATGCTGGTGTGTCTATTCCAATAAAACTGGACCAAAAAACCAAGGAAGGTTTTGAAATTCATCTTGGTGTAAATCATTTAGGACATTTCTATCTCACTAATTTACTTCTAGATCAACTTAAAAAGGCTTCACCAAGCAGGTAGATAAATATATACTTTTATACTAAACAAAGAAAATTTTCTCTGTGAAATAATAAACATTAAATATGTTTTATACATATAATGTTCTAAGAAATAGTATTCTTTGCAGAATTGTTATTGTATCATCAACTCTTCATGAACGGGGAAAATTAAACTTCAATGATCTAAACCTTAGAGCGGAAATTGAAGATGCTAAAAAAGGCAAAGGTGGCCGTATGAATCCTGGATACTGTAATTCAAAATTAATGAATGCATATTTTGCAAGAGGATTAGCTGCGAAACTGAGAGACGAAGGAGTTGATATATACACATGTTGCCCTGGTTTCTGTTACACTAATTTATTCAGGTAAATTTAATTCTTATGATGAAATGGCATTAAGCATAAAGACACACTTAACAATCTTTTTTGCCAATTGTAACCATTGATAGAATATAAAAACACTTTATAAAATAAAAATATTATCACCATATATGAAATAATGTCTCTACGACTTATGTTGCTCATGAATCATTAAATCTATATTTGATAATTGAGTTACGGCTTATATCAACATGTAAAACATTCTCATTGTTTTTTTTTTTCTACTTATAAGGATTTCCTGTGCTTGGCCAGAGATTTCTACATAATATGTTTATCATATTAGAGGTCAATGGACATTTATATCCATTTTTATCTATTTAACACTTATTACAATATCACATTTCTTATCAGTGCATACTTTTAAAAGCATGTGATATTGTATTTTGTAATAGCAATATTGTCTTGCTTAAAGTTATTTTTTAAATTGTTTGCTTCACAATATTTTCTATTAAGTTATAATAATTTAAGTTTAAAATTAACAATACATATATTACTGAATAAAGTGTATTATGCCTTTGCACAATACTTTGTAGATGTAAATGTGTGGGACTAATTTCTGGTTGTCTGACATTTGATAAGTAGATAATTATTGTATATTATTGCAATGTTGTAAACAACTATTATTTCAATAGAGCAACTGAGTTGAGTATTGAGTTCCCGGCCTGCTCTTCTCAGCAGGATAAACTTCCGAGCCAGTGGCAGCTTTGTTAGGATATATATACTGACACTGACTGACTGACTTTCATTTAAATATTAGAAATGTAAAATGTGACTATTCAAAAGTGCTTATAAATGTCTTTTTGGAAAAAGAATATTTTGATTTGATTACATAAGACATTACAAATATGCAATAGAATATTTTAATACAATTACAGTCTCCATACTATATAATATTATAAATATGAAAGTGTGTTTGTCTTTTTTTCACATCAAAACTAGAGTGACTGATTTGTGTGAAGATAATTGAAGGGCTAGAAAGTGCCATAGGCAAATTTTTACCGCAGGAGATTATCTCATTCCCATGGGAAAACATGTTATCATACAAGCAGCAACTCATCATAACTATATATGTATATTTATTATATAATATATGTATTCAGCCCTTTTTAACATCCCACTATTGGGCACGAGCCTCCCTTCAATACGCGGGGAATCAGGCCATAGTCCACCACGGCGGCCAACTGCGGATTGGCGGACTTCACATGTCTTTCGAAAATTTGCTAGGTTCTCTCAGACATGCAGGTTTCCTCACGATGTTTTCCTTCACCGTAAGGCAATATAAAGCACCGTAAGGTAATCATGTTACATGATTACCTTACGGTGAATGATTCGCACATGAAAATATCAGAGGTGCGAGATCCGGGATTCGAATCCGCTTCACTCCGTTTTCCAAACGAGCGCGTTACCACTGGGCTACCATTATATATATTCCATACTAATTACTAACTGTTAAAACGTACCTAGGGATGAACCTGAATGAAGCGAGGATGAGTCGCTAGTTTAAAATAAATGAGTGTTACGTACTACAAACTAACATTATCTTGCACTTGACAAGTTTTAGCTGAAGCATGTTGAAAGTATGGAATTTGGAACAAAAATATTTTTAATTGATTTTGGTACTGTGTATAAATTATATGTACTAACATATTATTTGGTAGCTTTTTTGTTATCACATAAAGACATTTCTATTTTATCTATAATTATTGTATCTCACGATACAATAGTAATTAATAGACAACTTTTAAAGTGACTATTATTCTAAAGTTTTTATTTACTTCTATGTGTTACAGGTACTTTGTAAGATGGTACCATTACATTTTGATGGCTCCCATCGCCTTTCTCTTCATGAGGTCAGCTAAACAAGTAAGTAATTATTAACACTGAATGTTAACAACACTAATGATAAAGGTCAACTAGCACATTGTGAAATGTTGAAATATGTAGGGTTACCATTTGTTTCACTTTTATGGACATGTCCAGAAATTGTTATATCACGAAAGTTTCGACTAACTGCGTTGACGAAAAAATTATCAAAAATTAAAATTGTGAAGTGTCGATACGCGGCGCGAGTAAGTTAAAAAAAAAATGCTACCTGTTTAATACCGATCGCTTTGCCAACCCGTATGGTGCGATAGAGAGAGTTGCAAATCTTAGAGGCAGTTACCTTTCCTGTTTGAAATATTGTTTCGGGCGAATACGTTTTCACCCCCCTAAACATTTACACATTTACGTAATGAGACAATTTTAGTCTCATTATATTCCGTACACCTTAATCTAGGTTTTTACGTTTTTCTTTTTTAGTAATTCAGTTTGGTTTAATAAAAAAAAAACACTCGAGGAAGTTTTTAGGTAAAAAAAAGCAGATATTTCGGTTCTAATAACTTCTATCATACTCAATATTTCTTTAAAATAAAAACGTACGGACCTAGTTTTTCATTATATCTATAACATTTGCAAAAAATATGAAAATTAGACTATGTTAATGGGGGAAAAACGTTATCGCTTTTTGTATGAAAATTTACAGCTTCACAATCCTCTTAATGTCAAATTGATTGATAAGTAAAGACCTCATAATATTTCTCGTTTTTAATGTGAGACTAGGCAGGCAGTGAGTAACCCTGTTTAAAAATTCCAATAGGATCCCATCAAAAGCGACAAAAGCCACATGGAAACCAATAAATATTTATCGGCTTCTATGTGGCTTTTGTCGCTTTTGATGGGATTGTATTAGAGTTTTTCAACAGGGAAGCACAAGTGCACTCTGTACTCTCTATGCTTTACTCTGATGGACCAGTGGTGCGACAATGCATCAAGTATTTTTGAGGCTGCCTTTATTAGGCAAGAAACTAAATAACTATTTTTGACCATGACATTTTTTTTTCATTTCCACGTGCTAATACGATTTCTACATGTTTACTGAATCTATTGGTCAGGTAAGAATTGTAATAGACGAGCAGACATTACGTTATATTTTCATTTAAGGAATATTTATGATTATAGGTAATTTAAAATTTTCCATTATTAAATATGTATAATGGTCACACTACACATGTGTATTAAAAGCATACCAGAAGATACGTTACAAAAATAAATGATTAGTGACTACTATGTTTCTAATAATAGCATTGCGCCACACGTACGTCACTCGTTTAATAAAACGTTTAGGAATGATATTGCCGATTCAAATGAGTTTCTGTTGAAATAATAAATAATATTAATATTATATAATCGATTAAAAATCAAAGATAAGTTTTTTAATAATGTATATTGTATAACCTATACTGTAATAAACAAAATCGTGAGTTGTATTTTTAACAAGGATATATGAGTTAGCATATGTATGTAGATCATACATACATTCTGATTTCTGCGCAGCGCGCACTGGGTGCGTTAACTAACGTTTACCGCTCCTGATTATTATTGAACACTAAACAACTATTTATAATTTAAATTCAAGTTTTATATCTAATTTATTTGATGGAAAATCACAAGAAACACTAGGTTATGGAATGGGATATGCCCATCCAATACCTATAAAACTATAAATAAGATAAAAGTTAATTACAATATATGCACCTATATAAAACTTATATGTATATACCTATATAAAAATATAATTGTATACCGGAAATGTAACTGATGATGATAAAAACAAAGCCATTTGCAAAATGTACTTCGCCCTTTCTGATTACCAGTGATGTTAAATATAATATATAACTACTACATTATACTTCTTATAATATTGTTACTTGTTACTTGCTGTTACCCCGTCCCTTCGGTTTTCGTTATATAAACTTTGTATACTACTCAGGTTAAAAGTGCCCTTGCGCAACAAAGAAATGAAGGTTTTTAAATTTTAATAATATTTCATGCTTTCTAACATTTTTTTATTAGTTTATATTTCGCAAAACATGCAGATCTTATATAATTATAAAATTTGCAAATAAATAAGTATAAGTTTACAAAAATTATTAATTCAATGTTTGTAGATTAAAAAAAATACTATGGGAATCGTAACTAATCTCACTTCTAAATTTAAATGGCTTGGAATTGTGTTAACAGGCGGTATATTTTAATCTATCTAATTTTATTTGAAAACCCATATATGGCAAGTCTCATAGATATAAAAATTAAGAAAAATGAATATACATCGATATGAAAATAAGCTGGTAGGAGATTGGCCGCCATGGCCAAAATCGGTCAAGAGGACATTATTATTTCATAGTTGCAGATCGGTAGTTTACTAATAGAAATGCTTCTTAAATTTTTGTTAACTTATTATATTTCGGTTTAGACAAAAAGAAACAAAACTTGATACCTTGCAAATAGTTGCCAACTTTTTCGGCGGCATTGCGACTTAAGGCTATCTTCCGAGCAACCGACCTTTAACATTCTGCCCATCAATCAACTCACTCGCAGTCACGTCACTCGAAAATTTTCATTGATTTCTTGACTTTTTTTAATTGAATATTGGTCCGAAACAAAATTGATATTGATCTTTTAAAAAAAATAAACGTGTAAAATATCAATTTTGAAATGATCCATCAAATGGTGTTTACCATACCACAGTGTACAAAAACCTACACCTACCTGCTGTACCTTAGGTGATAGACACATAATATTGCGAACTTTTCTGTAGGCCTTTTTAAAATCTGAAGTTTTGCATTATAAAGGTTTATTAAAGTCAGCGTTAGCTGTAAAAATTTTTAAGGACAACTCGACAAAGCTAGTTTTATTTTCCCGTTGGAACGAGAGATTTTCCTGTTGTAAAATCCTAAGTGTTGACCTGAGTAATGAGTTGTCATTTAATAAAATTTAGCTAAAGTCCGTTTACTATTTTTTTGCGTGAAACGCACACAGACATACAGACAAACAGACAAAAATCTCAATAAGTAATGCTTTGGGATCTATATTCTGTACACAATACGTAGAAGTCACTGTTTTTAAAAATAGTCCATGTACAGATTTCGCTTTGTTACTATTTTACTATAATATGCATATAAAGCTATTACTGTCTGTCTGTCTATAAGGCTGTCTGGTAAAAAAATACTTACTCAAGTTACGACTTGAGCATTAAGTCTACGATGCGGTTATGCATATAGTTTAAATCGGACTACTAATTACTATTATAAATTCGAAACTTTGTACGTGTGTGTAAACGGCTGAACGACTTTGAGTAATACAGGCTGTTAGGGATCTAGGGAAACAAGGATAAGGCGCTATTAACTAAATGGATACAATATTTAGTCAACGATTTTTTAAATAACAATAATAACTATTAAAAAATAACAATAATATATTATAATTTATGTTAACTATATTGCAGTGGAGTTACCCAAACAAAAGATATAAGCCCAAAATAAAGAGGTTCACAGGTAGCCAGATTCAAATTTAGGGGAAGTCAACCTAGTCTATATAACCCCGGGCCCCCACTTTAGTTGGAACCCTATAATAGAAACTTTTATAAACCTATTTTTTAACTAAACAAAGGAAAGCTTAAAGAACTCCCACTTTTAGATCTGACTTTAAAAAATTCCACTACCCTTCTTCGGACTCCCATCATGTAGGTACGTACTCGTATCTAACCAATTTAATGATATTTATGGACTATGATAAATTATTATTTGAATTCGAAGCCTGCCTCAAAGCCAAAGTGTCAAATTATTTAAAGGAGGTGAAAAAACAAATTGAAATTGTCGTAGATAATAGCTTCATTTTTTTACCTTATTAACTATTAAGACATTATATAATACGGTTATTATTAGATATTATATAATATGTTTAGGTACTTGATATACCGACGATAATATACTCGTATATTATGACGTTAGTAATACAAAAATATTTAATATTCTGCCCGTCTGCTTGACTTATCGCTCAAAGTGCAATTACGTCATGAATAATTATCATCTATAATCTTATTTTATAATTAGTACCTGGACGACCGAGCTTCGCTCAGAGTTCTTTTTTATTGTATCATATTTTTAGACAAAAATAACTAAAATATTAAATAAACACAAAAAAAAAAAACAAAAGTAACTTTGCATCCGATCGAGATTTGAACTCGGACACCTGTAATTGTTAATTTTGCACCTTGGTCGCTTGACCACGATGCTTATCGAGTGTAAGAAATTATCAACCATATTCTGCGTAGAATAATGCGAAAGAAAAACGCATGAAATCTTAAAAAACACACGTTTTCCCAGATATGAGACTAATCTAGATAGATTTTTCGCTCCCGAAAACCCTCACATACCAAATTTCAGCGAAATCGTTAGATCCCTTTCCGAGATGGCCGGTATAAATAAATATACAAATAAAAATATAAATATATATACAAGAATTGCTCGTTTAAATATATTAGATATCATTATTTAAAATGCATACTGTAATTAATTTTTACTTTTATGATTTAATTTTATAATAGGTGTACAAAAACTTTATTTGGTTAATTAATAATTAATGAAAATTATATTTTTAAATGTATTTAAAAATATAATTTTTAGTATTATATTTTTAAATATATTTAAAAATATAATTTTATAATATGCTATTGCTATTGCTAATCTATACTAATATACTAATAATATTATAAAGCTGAAGAGTTTCTTTGTTTGTTTGAACGCGCTAATCTCAGGAACTACTGGTTGGAATTGAAAAATTCTTTTTGTGTTGGATAGTCCATTTATTGAGGAAGGCTTTAGGCTATATAACATCACGCTATGACCAATAGGAGCATAAATGAAAAATGTTGCAAAAACGGGAAAAAATGATTTCTTTTGAGAGCTTCCGTTGCGTGCGTTGCGTAAACGGTTAAAGTTACGCAAAAATCGTGTATGACGGAATTGTTCCCCTTTAAAAGTTGTAAAAAAAAGTCCGCGACAGCATGTATCTATCTTTTAAAGTTGATTCAATATAACCCTTTTTATGGTAATCAAATTTGTCCTAACATAATGCATTTCTTCCGAAGGTGTTTTTATAAACATGATATTAATCCTTATCCAAATAAATACGTTATTCATCAGAAGTATTTAATTTTGAACAAAATTGCCCTTGACATTATTTGATTTTAATAAATATCTTAGGAGATATCATACTTTTAAAATATACATATTTAACTTTACGCGGACTATGGGTGAGCGCGCTCTCAGCCCGATGCAAGGCGAGGGCGGGGCGGTCATGAGGGGGGAGGGCGCTGACCGCCGCGCGGTAACTCTGCGAGCAAAGTCACTATTCCACGCAGACGAAGTCGCGGGCAAAAGCTAGTATGAGATATAATATCTCATGCTAGCAACTTACTCGCGCTTTGCTCGGGTGTGTAGCAGTAGCCTATACGTTTATCTGTGTACCTACCTACTAAGTCTTATCCAAATCAGTCCAGACCGTGGGGTCTCATCACGAACAAAGAAAAATTAGTTAAAATAAATGTCAATAGATGACGTTCCATGTATCGATTTGTTGTTAAAGTTGTGTAAAATTAACAAAAGATATAAAAATAGATCCTAAAAAGGTGTATTATTGTTTTAAAAAATATTTAAAGTGAAACGAAATAATGTGCTCGTAAATCAAATTAACGTAATTTTACTTATTATTGAAATATCAGCAATTCAATGATAGATTTGTAGTGTATATTAACAGATGGCGCTTTTACTTTTTATAAATTGTTTATCATGGTTAAAATCACAGTTTTTTTTAAAATTTGAATGAAGAATAAATTTTACAATATTTAGCGTTCGTAAGTTTGCACATGTTTATAAAATACTAGCGTCTCAACCTCGATTCGCTCGGGTCCGTCCCTAGTTACTTTTTAACTTTTAGTATAGATTTCTCAGGGATAAGATATTTTCCCACAGTAAAAAGTATCCTATATGTTGATCCGGATAACCAACTATAATCATAGTAAATTTTATCAAAATCCTCCAGGGGCTTTTTTGTGATGCGGGCACAGATACAGACAGACAGACAAAAATTCTAAAAACTATAGATTCGACCTCTGTATCGATAAAAAATAATAATGTCTATTTCAATAAGATTTTCCAAAAAATATTTATTGTACAGATTCAGCTTAGTTACAATTTTATTATATGAATAGAAAACAGTTTAACTATTTGCGAATCAATGACATCTATTATCTATTCAAGCAAACAAAAATAACCCGAATTAGCGCTGTCTAATTTATTTGTATGGGATGAGACATCTGTACTAGTACAGTAATAATTGATCTGTGGTCCAGACGTTTCTCACACACACACACTTTCACATTTATAATAGTAATCCCACTGGTAAAAAGTTCCTTTCTATTTTAATAATAGGATAAAACGTGTATGTATATTTCATAATATTTTCTATGTGTAGAAAACTTTACAGTTTAAATTTTTCAGGGTTCCGAGACAGTGGTATATTGCGCCTCCGAATATAATATCGAAAATCAAACAGGTAAGTTCTACCGCGATTGTCAAGAGTACGTGTCAAAATATCCCTTCAACAAGGAAGAAGAAAATAAATTATGGGAAATCAGCGAAGAAATGGTTAAGAATAGAGGACCTTTGAAGAATTAGATGGCCTTCATATTAATGCGATTTGATAATCTATTTTAGCAAAAGCTTATGAATGGCAAATAATAATATATCTATTTGTTCTTCTTAATTATTGATTTTTCATTTTTTAAATAGTATAAGCAAATGTAGCGCAATAATAAATTACATATCAAACCGAATCATTATTAATTCCATCTTTATATCTCTGTATTAGTTTAGACTTAGTTATAAGTACCTACTTAGTGTTCCTTTTGTGTTGTATTTTTTTTTGGTGTTACAATAAATATTGTATCTATATACAAAAATATAATAAAATTATGTGTAAATTGACAATAATAATATTGCTTATCCCGAATAAAATGTTTATAAAACAGTTACACTTATTGATATTTATAAGTATTTAAAAAAATATTTTTTCTGTTATTTACCATTAAAGAAAGCCAAATTAGTAATAAAATTCAGAGTTGTCATATTTTTTACTTAATTTCAAAATTAATGGTCCTAAGGGAAATAAAAAATATATTTAAAAATTTAGGTAAAGGTATATACATAGTGGAGTAAAAATTCAATTAAAATGTATTTTTTAAAACATTAAGGTTTTTATTAAAATCAATATAATTATCTTAAATCAAAATAAAGTCATTAATATAAAATTTAAGTCTGCCTTCAACTGGTCATTGTGAACTTGACTTTATAATTTTATGCGACCTAACAATTGGTCGGGGGGCGTGGCTAGGTCGGTGGACAACGATGACTCACTATTGTCTTAACGCGAATGAACTGTAATGAGGTAGTCCAAGATCAACCTTAACTTTTTTTTAACTAAAAATAATAATTTCTCATCTGCTATATATTTTATTTTTATCTAGTTACTGTTCGAATAACATGTTTGTTCCTATTTGTTGACCTAATTATTTATTGTGAAAGATTAGTGTTAAATGGTTGAAGTAGATCATATTCCAAAGATGTATGTTTATTGTATAAATTATTAAAATATATAACATTCGGGTATATATCTGTGTTTTATTTTTATAAAATCTTTTAAGATATTAATAATACTAAAACAGTACTATCGCAGGCGGCTTTACTCACGTCACTATACAACAAGTTTCTAAGTACAACAAAAAAGCCTATACAAAAGTTTCTGTGATTTCGAATAAGCTAGTTTGTATGGTTATCTAATAATTACTATTAACTTATTAGTTTTTCTATTACACTTATTATTATTTCATTTACCTTCACCTATAATATTTTTTTAAACTTTTATGGCGTCTATTTTTACCCGACTGGGGCAAAGCCCAAAGGAGAGTTATGTGTTTGACCTGTAGGTATGTATGTATGCATGTATGTTCCCTCGTAATTACTAAAAGGCTTAGCCGATTTTGATGATTCACACGTCATTAGGCTCGACTTGATAACGCGAGGGGCATAGGGTATAGGTATAGATATCATTAAAAATTTCTTGAAAAAAATTTACTTAGCTCGTTATATCAGTAAAGAAGCGATGGGCATTGGCGATGTTATAAATTATAATAACAAAGCCTTATATATTGATATTAGTTTTAAAAAGCTCTTCATCATATTTAATATTTCGCACCTCTGATATTTTCATGTGCAAATCATTTCCAATTACCACTTGCCTTTCGGTGAAGGAAAACATCGTTAGGAAACCTGCATGTCTGAGAGAACTTAGTAAGTTTTCGAAAGACATGTGAAGTCCGCCAACCCCCGCACGTGGCCAGCGTGGTGGGCTATGGCCTGATTCCCCTCGCATTGAAGAGAGGCCCGTGCCCAGTAGTGGGACGTTAAAAAGGGCTGAACACACACACATTGTTAGATAAAAATTTGCTAAACATTCATTAATATATTCTACTAAAAAAGTTTTATTTGATTTGATTTTACAAAAAGAACTCTTACTCGTACACCCCAAAAAGAAAGTTATATCAAAGTATGTAGTTAGAGAATGACAAGCAAGAGTGTACACGTACGCACAGCAGTTTCTTCAATTAATTATTAGTTATAGGAAATAGCAAACTGTAAAAGTGAAGGTTATGTTATTTCACTGTAGGAGAAAAAAAAAAACAAAAATATTTTCACAATTTATATTGATCCCTCAAAGGTATCTTTAAATCACAGCTTATTAATAATTTTAGCTCTAATCAGGCGTTGCTAAAAAAAAACAAAAACTAATAGCTTGCTTGAAAACGATGAAATTAAGGCCAAAATTGGCTACGCCTAATATTATAACTATGATTTTAATCATACATCTAAACAGTGTAATATGCTAGATCATTAGAAACAGATTCTTCTTTCAAATATAGCTACAGTCTCAAACTAAGAAAATAAGATATATGAAGCGGTTACAACACTAGACGATAAAACAGTTGATTTCACAAAAAAAATTTAAGTGTAAAGCGGACATCGAACGCTCAATCGCAATTATCAATGTGCTACGGTATTGTCGATTGCGATTGATGCAGTTTTCAATGTGATTGTACTTAGTATGCTTTATGGCATTGGAACAGATTCATTCGCACAGGCAGCTAGTAATCTCCTTAATCTGTGAGCAGCTTCGCAGCCGAATGACGGAAACGATTGTCAAAGACTCATTAAAACGATCAATTGGCAACTTCAATGGCTGCTGTCAATGAGCATCAATTAAAATTCCCATATCATCAATTGCTTTCAATCACGTAACTGCGATTGACAATCGTTTCAATTGTACTTGTAAATGATCAATGGCAATTGTCAATAACGTAAAATTGTCGACGACGTCCGCTTAAGACGTGTGTAGCGCCAGGAAATATGTATATTATAAACAGCTATTATAATATTTTTTTAGACTTCATTTATTATCTTTGGCACGCTTCATCCATCTTATTCTTTTAATCTGAGATTACAGTTTAAAAAACAAGTAACATTATGTATTTAAATACTTTTATAATCTAGTTACATTTTTGTCTTCAGTAAATTTTTAATTTATTACAGTTAATGAGGCGTTAAAAATTCAATGAAAGGCAAACTTGTATCTTAACATATTATAATATTCATAATTTAGAGACTTTCAAGTAGATGTGTTTTATTTAATAAATACGGTAACCATAAAGCTAGGCACTTAGTGAAGTCATTTCAAAAAACACAACATGGCCGTCAGCCTATATAATAAATGGCCATACATACTAAAAAAAAACATATGAAATCTTATGATTATTTCTTAAAAAAACAAGGCCACTTAAGAGCCGACAACCTTCCCCATTTATACATACATAAACCGTAAAATAAAATAGACGTTATTGATTAGTTTACGTTAGACTTAAGAGTGTGTAGTTAGCTACGAGTCAACACTCAACGTACAAGACAGTAATGTAAGTACTGGAAGATATACAGGGTGGATCAAATCGATGGGACATGAAAGAAAAGTACCTTAAATATTGAAGTTATTAAAAATTTACTCATTTAACATTGCTTGCAGCAATACAGTGGAACATTAGAAGAGCTAAATACATAAATACATAGTGGTTACCTAAGTAAATAAAAGATTTTTTACTTTTATAAAATAAATAGTTAAACTTGTGATGTTAGATCGATATGTGCGAGTTGTAAGATCACACAGTTTTCATTAATTGTAAAATACAATTTTTGTTCGAGACATTTTATCCTTATCATACACCCGAATAATTCGATAAAATAGTGACGGTGTCCTTTTTTGCATTTAAAGTTGGTTCGATTCCCGGTTCAGGTAAGCTTTTTCTTTAAAAAAAAATGCAGTTATTATTATTTTTTTAAATTATGTTTCTTTTGAGTAAATCTTGATAACTTCAATTTATATAGATAATAATATGTTTTGGGGTATATACAATATTTTATTAAGAAGTATTTTAATAATTTACGAATAATATAAAAAAAACATAATACAACAAACAAATACTTTCGAATTTCAAGAAGCCAACTTCACTTAAGAGTATTACATATTTAGCTTTGTACAAACTGTACGATTCTATGCTATGTAGTAAGCATCGAGTGGGACCGCATTCGTGCATATGTTACAGCGAAAGTAATAAATCCGTATATATATATAAATACAATCCAACCATTATATATAATATCTACTCAATTAAGACAAAGTGATAATTGACGCAGAACTAATCACATTAACTATTGAAGTAAAACTTCTTCACGCACGCTTGACTTGGGGGTTAAGCTGGTGAATGCGTTACGAAAAAATGTACGTACGTTTGTTGCCATGGCAACTGTTGTTATTGTCTGACAAATGATATATAATATTGTATTCTTTCCTTAAATGATATTCTATAAATATATCTTATATATTTAAACGAGCAATTCTTGTTTATTTATTTATTTATTTATACCAGCGATCTCGGGAACGGCTCTAACGATTTTGCTGAAATTTTGTATATGGGGGCTTTCGGGGGCGAAAAATTGATCTAGATTAGTCACATGTCTGGGAAAACGCGTGTTTTCGAGTTTTCATGCGTTTTTCTTATGCATTATTCTACGCAAAATTAAATAGCGACATCTATACAATTGTCTCAGTATCACTTAGTCACTTAATGTCAAATTATTTTTAAGCCAAATTAAAAAGAAAATTATTCTTATGGCGACATCTATACAACTGTCTCAGTAACACTTAGTCACTTAATGTAAAATTATTTTTAAGCCAAATTAAAAAGAAAATTGTTCTTATCGCGACATCTATACAACTTTCTCGGTAACACTTAGTCACTTAATGTAAAATATACAATCTTTCAAGAACTCCGAGCGAAGCTCGGTCGCCCAGGTACTGATTGTAATATGCGTTATTTTTAGTATCTCACCTATCATAATTATTTAAAACATAAATTGAATTTCATAAAGAGTATCGATAACCTACAGAAGTTTTACTTCTTGCGCGTGTGCACATTCATACACACACTCTTTAATATTTTTTATATAATTTTTTTCTAAACATTTTGGTCATTTATGGGACTCGGCGGCCGCTACCACGGTACACTCGCTTCGCTCGCTCGGCTTGTGCGTGTGGTCAAAGTTGCAACCTAACCTACCCTATTTTCCGAGTAAGTGAATTGTGAAAGTGAATACATAATGACCAAATTGTCTAGACAATATGATAAATTAATCACTTTCAACTCACAATTCACTCAATGGGAAAAAAACCGGACGAACCATAAACGACTAAAACTTTTAGAAAAAAATTATAGAAAATAGCTAAATAGTATATGATTAGTTCTGTCAATTATCACTTTGTCTAAATTGAGTAGGTATTATATATAATGAATGACCATTCATTATGTATAATAGCTATTTAATCATTATGACAGTAACACATAGGTAAATTGGTAAAAGAAAAGTAATTAAGGCCCTGTCCGCACTGCGATATTTCACCGTGCGATTTTTAATCTCGCGTAATATATTCTGCGATCGGAATTATACTTATTACGCACTGCGAATAAAATTTCGTACGATATTTGTCAGTTCGATGCAGTTCCCGACAGAGACGAATGTCTTAAAATGAATAACAGAAAAATTAGCTGAAACAACGGCGGCGGCAGCAGCGTGACAGAGCTATTAAAAGATGTCATGAACATTGGATTCACCCATTTAAGACCTTGAGAAATCCGCGCCGCATGGCGTTCAATTTGCATCAAATCATAGATTTTTTTTCAAGATTCAATGTGTTACAGAATTGCGAGAAAAAAACGTGCGGTAAAATATCGCAGTGCGGACAGGGCCTTAAAAGAAACATACCAAACTTATACCAGTTAGACGATACCAGTAATAAATATTTAAATATTCTATCATAGCCACTCAGCCAAATAATTTAAATATACATACGCATTACTTATCAATATTTGAATTATTCATTAAACAGATAGTTTTTGGGAAATAATTCAAAAAAGATAACATCACAATTAAAAACTCCTTAATAGACGCAAGCGTATTAACTAAGATATTTTAAATAAATATCATTAGAAGTTTAAGGAAAACGTTTCGTTCAACTTTGAAACGACTAAAATAATACCAGTTAACCAAAGTTACAAGCAATGTATATTCTTACGAAGTATATAACTTGTTTTTGTTTGTGTTTATTTTTATATATTACCTATTATATAGCTATTATTTATGGAATATTCTTCGCTTCACACTTTAAAACTCTCAATAAAAATTAATTAAATTCTTAATCTATACAATGGTATATAATATAGCATTAGCAAACATGGTTATATGAATTGCAAAAGTGCACTTATATTACTTATTTTAGGCTACATAATAATATACGTTTGCAATTTGCATATACTAGTGAATACTTGAAAAATTTCTCAACTGAAAAAATTATACGAGCTACGAGGCTTGTGTTATGGATAACAGATAGTTAATACACTACACATACATATATAACTTTAAATACATACATATTGTAAATATAAACACCCATGACTGGAGAACAAACATTCGTGCTCATCATACAAATGAATGCCCCAAGCGGGATTCGAACCCGCGACCGTTGGCAAGTACAAACTGAGCCAAACGTGTCGTATAGATACTTACCCCACATATATTTACCCCAAAAAAGAGTATAGATAAAAATTAAATACATGTAAATTGTAATTAATTCACAACCAAATCAAAATAAAACATTTTGTTGCAATCACAGTATAATATACATTCTCCATTATTTCTTAAGGATTTTATTTATTTCAAACGAGACAAATTGTTAAAAATTAAATGTTTTAAATTGAAAATAAATATATACATTATAAAATATTTACACAATATGGAGGCCAAAAAACTGGCATATATTAAACTTCACTATTATTCTTTAACGTGACGTTTTTAATTTATATAGATGATAAAATAAAAATAACGTTCCGATAAAGGAAAACACACAAGATCCATTACAAAATGGCTGCAGTCATACAATGATTACAAGAAGAAAATAAATATTTAATATAATCACTAAGTCCCAACGGAATTCATGTATAATTCATAAAAACATGTTGTAACAAATTAAAACCATTAAAAACATTTTACAGTAATAACTATTACAACAAACAACTAAATCTAATATATGGTGTTCGTGCAAACTACAACTATTTCTCAGACTAATACAGACAGAGTCCGACAAAACAAATGTCAAAATCAAAAATAGTAACGCGATTTGCTGTATATGCTATTCTCGATTTTGCCAGACAGACAGACAGATTACTTTCTTTAAAAAATAAGGAAAATTTTATATATGTATGTAAAGAAATAAGATCTTTTTAATATGTTTTTTATTCTAATATTTTTATATTAAACTAGCGACTCACGCTCGCTTCGCTCGCGTCCGTCCCTAGGTACGTTTTCACGGTTAGCTATGTTTATGCTAGCTAATTTCATGGGTTTTATTTTTTATGAGTTTTATTTCAGAAATAATCAGGGTTCCGCGAAAAAAAAAATGAAATATTTACATTCTATGAAATTATAATATAATACTATGAAATTGTGAACAAAATCCACGTACGGCGTACGCAACCGAGTAAAACGAGGGTAAATCGCTATATAATTTAAATGAATATCTTAGTAGTAGCAAGCTACTGTTTATGTATACCTAAACAAAGCTAACCGTGAAAACGTACCTAGGGACGAACGCGAGCGAAGCGAGCGTGAGTCGCTAGTTTAAAATATTATTGTTAGGCTGTGTGTTCATGTTTTGTTCTATAACACTCTGTCTATATTATTCCTTAGTCTGAGCGCTATTTCTATTCCATATATTTAATTTAACACATTAAGAACTGAGGTGACTTTTATAATATCTAATCGAGATAACTTGAGATAAATATACACTAAAATACAAATAGTGTACTTTTTAATATTACGCTTTTCGCTTAGGCATTTGAGGCAAGTAAAATCAAAATATAAGGCATTTTACAACCGATTAATTATCTGTATATTATGAGGTGTAGTGGCTTCACATCCAGAGGTCTTCGATTCGATTCCCGGGTCGGGCCAAGTTTAGTTATTGCGTCTTTCTGTATAGTAAGCCTCAGTAACAATCCGGAGTTGGGAAGTTGGCGGTGTTTCACCCCCGTGCCTCGGAGAGCACGTGTCGCGTCGGTCCTGCGCCGACACTCTCACCGCGAGTGTCTCGTGTCGTCCCACCGGAGTATGAGAATGACAGGAGAGTGTGTGGCGAAACAATAAAAGAGTTTTTATATGTTGTTTCGTTTCGCCTATTTTAAAAGTGGAAGAAAAAGTTAAGTTGACTCACGTCATGTAATTTTATTAGGTTTTTGACATTATTAAACTAATGTAAATAATTCAATTGGAGTTGGTTTTAATTTCTCCCATACTCCAAAAGTGCACTTGTGTCTGCACTATAATGTACGCAGATGGCTAGTCTCAATGTGATTGGCCGCCGTGGCCGAAATCGATCGAGTTAACATTGTTATTATATTTATATTATTTAAAAAAAATACATTTACCATTATATTATTATAATTATATTTGGAATGTTAAGATTAAATGTACCCTTAAATGTTATTTGTTTTCATAAATATGTACTTCCTTAATTTTATATAGAAAATGTACTAGCTCTATTAGTAGTACATTTTCTCTACATTATATTCTAATTTCTAGACCAATATACTATGCATTATATTATTATAAAATTTATTACACTTCTTAAGTTATTTTATCGAAGATATGTAGTTTAGAATGTACTTTGTGTCTTGTCGATTATTATAGGGACGGATGATTTGTTAATTTAAATGCAATTTTCGAGATAAGTACTGTAAAGCTAAGCGTATACATAAGTGTTTCGTTCAAAAACATTTACTAATATCATACAATATGACATTGTAAAAGACAATTACAAATATTGAACTCTATTTTAAACGTGGCATTCACTGTTCAGGCGGTGGCGCTTAGTCGGGCATGATTGCGAAGACAGGAAGGGAATAACTACGCAAGTGGCATTCCAATGGCAACCTGCCGGTCGAAGCATGGTCGACCAACATCGATCAAAAAAGTACTAGATACACAATCCCATGTAAAAGATCTCTTAAAACTGTCACCAGTTGTTTTTTTAGGTAATTATTCTAGTTGAAATAAATATACAATAATGTAAATTGAACCTTAAACAACTTTAAGCATTTGCTTAAAGTTGTTTTCACAAAAAAAATATTAAAAGAGCGTTCACATGCTCAAATAAGCGCTCATTCGCTGAGGACATTTTTTGTCGCTGATTTTTTATCTAGTACTTTTTTGATCGCTGTCGACCAATTAACACCTGGAGGAGGTCCATCGAAGGTCCGCCTACCTTAGAAGGGTGGGAATCTCGTGGAACCATGTGTAAGCAGTAGCTAAAGATAGACGGACATGGAAAACTGCCGCAGTAGCCCTAAGTTCCACGACGGAATAATATAACATCATTCACTGCGCCAGACGCGACTTTATATATATATCCATCGCTTGGAGACATAATATCAATAATTAATTATCTGTAGGAGGTAGTTATTTAGAAGTGAGATTACAAATATTTATTATAGAGTGCGCATTAAAAATAATGTACCATAAAAATTGAATGTATGAACTTTTTTCTATATCACGAAATATAAAGTTTTCATGGTCACTGACAATGTTTTTTTTTTTATATATAACATTCACCCTTGACCATGTCGCTTGAAACAGTGCTGAAATATAGGGAACTCACAAAAGTGAGTGAAAAACATTACAAATAGGCATTCAATTCGACATCATGAAAACACACACATTTATGTATATAACAACAGCAAGCTGTAGAAAGCCTACTCGAATTTAGCCTTTTTTTAATGTCCCGCTGCTGGGCACGGGACTCTCTTTCCTACGAGGGGGATAACTCTGTTGAAAAACTCCAATAGGATACCATCAAAAGCGACAAAAGCCACATAGAAACCAATAAATATTTATTGATTCCATGATGTTATTGATTGTCCACCACGCTGGCCAAGTAAGAAATGCTTAGACTTATCGCTCATCGCTTAGTGGAAAGATAAAAGAGTAATAACATTTTCACTGTAATTTTGCAAGGATTATGTCATAAAAAATCATATTATTTAGCTCTTTTATTAAATACGTAATATTACATATTACGTAATTTAATGTATCAGCAATGACAGTTCCTATTCGAAATGTGCAACCCTAAATATTTATTTATAATAATTTTCATTAAGCATTTTCATATTTATATTTAAAATTAAATACATAATATTAAATAATATAAAATAAATACGATGCTACGATCGTCAACAGATTTTATACGAGACGCGATTTCGATTTCAAACAACTAGATATTTCTTATGTAAATAAGTGAATGTTTTAATACATAACCTTGTATTTAGTTAAGAATCGATTATGAATTCCTTTAACTTGCCATAAAATTAAAAAAAAAACTATCTTTTCCGATTTTTTGACGGAATTATATTGACAGTACTCATGACCATGATGATTGCTGTAAATCTTTCGAAACGTCGGGAAAAAATCGATTATAAATCTATTTAACTTGCCATACAATTTAAAAAAACTATTTTTTCCGATCTTTTGGCCGAATTATATTGATAGCACTCTTGACCATGATTGCTGTAAATCTTTCGTAAGGTCGCCAACCAAAAATTTAAATAAATCCGCAAAAAATTTCGAAAATATAGTTTCATTTAAACTGTCACATATTCGCGTAAACCTAAGAAAATATTATTTTGCCATACAATGTTATATTTCGAGGACCCTTGAACAGCAACTGACTCTGAAACCTGAAGTAGGACTGGAACCATTAAGCGTGACCGTGTCTGGATGATGGTACATGCGAAGTTCCTTCTCTGCTTTCTGTTCTATGTCGACCCATCTGAAAATAAAATTGTTTTATGAGTGGAATATTTGTCATGAGAGATGTCATGGCAAATACGTTGAGTATTCTGTTTGACACATAAAAACGTACATGGGTCGTTCTTCTTTTCTTGCGACAATTATCTGTCTCTCATCTCATTTTGTGTCATATTAGAGTATAGATTATTATATATTGATTGTTTGAATTTACATCCTCATCGCTTTATACCTTTTAATACTAAATAATTTTTAACTTTCTGTAGCCAATAATTTTTTTGCATGTGTTTATTTTTCATTAAATACCGTGACAGAGTAGTAATTCATAATGATGTCCTACCGAAAAGAAACCACTCTGTCACAGTGTTTTCTCGAAAATAGCCACAAAACAAACAACATTACGGGCATGAAAACAAAGATTAAATGATCCAAATGAAAATTAAATGCATTTGCAAAAAAAATATCTAACACTGAAATAAAAATATTGTTATTTGAAAAACTGAGAAACACCAATTCATTGTCGCAAGAAAAGAAGAACGACCCACATATGTTTGTAATATACCTAATAGGTAGATGTTCAGGTTTGGTAAAACAAATGGTTTATAGTTTATACATCAATGGTGTAAATACGGTTTCAATAAAAAAATAACAATTCTCTTATCCTTTAGATTTTCTCAAGAATCTATAAATTTTATCTATACACTAGCGACTCAACCTTGCTCCACTCGGGTTCGTCCCTACTTACTACTACCATGGGGTCTTATTACGAACAAAGTAAAAATTAGTAAAAAACATTATAACCGTGCGTAATATGTATCGATTTTTAATATTCACCTAAAATTCAAAAAGTAAGGGAAAATTAAATAATGGATAAATATATAATATTTAAAAAAAATTATAAAATTCAATAATATTCTTGTATATCTGGCGGCAATAATAGGTACTATGTTGTGATCACGATCTTTGATAATAATTATGTATAGGTACTCTGTTCACACATGGCGTTCAATATACGAAAAAAGTTGTTAAATGCAATTAATATATTTTAGTATATTTTAAAAATATAATTTGTAATTGTCACAGTGACCTTGAGAGGCCTTACATAGAGGTTTTACAAAAAATATTTAATATACAGATTCGGCTTGGTTACAATTTTATTACAAATGTAGATTATATGTATAGAAGATATAATAAAATTCTGAGTGGAATATGTACATTAAATAATTTTTGGAAAATTTTATTTATATAGTCATTATTCTCGATACAGAGGCCGAATCTATAATTTTTGGAATTTTTGTCTGGCTGTCTGTCTCTGTGTGTAGAGAGACCTCTGGAGACGTATCACGAGAAAACCACTGGACAAATTTTGATGGGTATGATGATAGCTGATTATCCGGGTCAACATATTAAAGGATATTTTTTACTGCGGGGAAATATGTCATCTCTGAGAAATCTATACCAACCGTTAAAACGTAATTAGGGACGAACCCGAGCGGAGCGAAGGTGAATTTATAAATATAGTAAGTAAGCAGTGAAAAGTATTATAAGAAGCTGATGTTAGGTGAATAGTGTAAAAATATTTTCCTAGCCTATACAGACAATAGTTTGTCCTTTAATTTTAATTTTGTCCAAATAAGTATAATGTCCATTTAAAATTGTACAATAATAAATATTTAAATACTACATGAACTCGCTCCAATTTTTCCCAACAAAGCTATCATAGTGCATCATTTTGTTTCTATAATATTTATTTATATTATTATGAGTAATTTCAATTGTAAACTAAATAATCATGAAAATATCTTGCAAATAGATTTACACAATTACATATTATATCCGTTTGCACGGCACGTATGAATGAAAATTGTGTTTCAAACTCCTTTCTGGCATTTTTTGTCATCTCTAGAACTGCGCAGAATTTTATAGTAATACAAGTGATCTATGTTACTTTACTGGTGGTAAATAATTAATAAATAAATATGTTAGGACATTAACACACAGCGCCATCTAGTTCTATCTTAAGCTACGATGCCTGTGTTATGGATACCAGATAGTTGATATACACATATGTAACTTTAAATACATGCATATTATAAATATAAACACCCATGACTGGATTATAAACATTCGTTCTCATCACAAAAATGAATGCCCCCAGCGGGACTCGAACCCGCGACCGCTGGGGCAGCAACTAGGGTCACTACAAACTGAGCCAAACGCGTCGTCAAAATGTGTGTACGTAAATGTTTCTTTTGGTCTTCAAAAACCTAAATGTATATTTAGTTTTTCGCTAATAAATTAAATATTTAGGTTAAATAAAAAACAAATGAATAAATAAAAGTGTAACGTTTTTTGTTTGTATAAACTATAAAGAATTATAGAACTTCACATTCATGGAAATAAATAAAAAGAAATGGTGAAGAGTGTATGCAATCTATACAGACAAAATTGAAGTGCCTGTTTGTAATGTAAAAAAAAAACAACTTTTTACTAAATGCATATGAAATTATATACGGTACTTGTAAGTTAAACAATTTTTTAAATTTTTGTCAGTCTGATTGTTCCAGCTAATCTCCGAAACGGCGGACTGATTTTGACGGGAATTTCACTGGATTGCTGATGTTATAATATTATGTTAAGGAGCAACTTAGGCTACTTTTATTTTAGAAAAAGAATTAGTGTTCTGTTAAAAAAAATTAAAACGTACCTAGGGATGCAAGTCACTAGGTCAAACAATAGTCAAAAACAAAAGTCTAAATTTGGCGTTGATTGGTTAAGTCCCTTAGCGATACGTTCAGTAGTTTTTACAAGCTGGAGTGCCAAAGGAAAACCGTTTTCATTATATACGAGTACATAATGTATCTAATATATAAAATTCTTGTGTCACATTATTCTCTAACAAAACTCCTCCAAACGGCTTGACCGATTCTTATAAAATTGTGTGTATATTCAATACGTCTAAGATTAGGACGTAAGCTATTTTTCATACCTGTAAGTGATAAGGGTGGTCCACCCTAGGGACGAACCCTAGCGGAGCGAGGGTGAGTCGCTATAGTATATAAATATATAGAGAACAAGAAGATAACTCAATAATGAAACACATTTACAAATAGAATTTAGAAATATAGTAATCGAGTTTGGAGCTCAAAGTCGCTATCATGTTATATCGGTTGCGGTCGGTAATAATTTATACTAATCTTATCCTCTAACAGGTATCGACTCCACAACCTTCGCTTGTAAACATATATTTTACCGCAAAGGGTCTTATCCTTGTATTATATCCTTATAAAAAACATCAAGGAGGTCAGTTTAAAAAATAAGTATTACTAGTTTTAGCACGCAGCTCCACTTGACGTGTAGTCGATAAAAGGCATATTTTGGATTAACACAATAAGCTCTTCATTACAGCGTGAAGAAAAGTGCGACGACGACAAAAACAAAATACGAAAACAATTTCATGAAAAAAATAACATATCTTATTATTAACTAATTTACAATTATTATTTTATTGTTTAAATATTGATCATTACATATTATTGTATTTAGGAATATTTGTAAGTTTTGGTCACAATATTCTTATTATTTTATAATTAGGCAAATACTTATTTCATTTCATCTATACATATTATAAAATTCTGAGTCGAATCTGTAAATTAAATATTTTTTGAAAAATCTTATTGAAATATATTGTCTTATAGAGGCCGAATCTGTAGTTTTTAGAATTTTTGTCTGTTTGGCTATCTATCTCTCTGTCTGTCTGTGACTCGTATCACGAGAAAACCACAGGACAGATTTTGATGAATAGCTGGTTATCCGAGTCAGCATATAGAATACTTTTTACTGCGGGAAAATATCTCATCTCTGAGAAATCTATACTAAACGAAAAAAAGTAAGTAGGGACGAACCCGAGCGAAGCGAGGGTGAGTCGCTAGTTTTAGTTATAAAATAATAAAACACTCCATACATATGATAGATAGACGACAATAATATTTAGATACTTAATAGTAAGGGTCATATAAATTAGTAAAGGTGTCGTAATTTGTAGAATATTATGAAGAGACGCTACTTTGACTGCATTATTTGACGGATTTCATTACATATTTATTGTGATATCTGCTTTATTCAGACGGAAAACATAATTTTATCTCTATCAGTTGAGTGGATCTAAAGACGACTCGTGATCTCATATTACATGACACGACCCTATGGCAATGCCATGTAATGAGCTTTAACGATTAGTCTACTTCAACGATATCTATCGCGATTGCGAAGAATTAGACGCTACGCTAGTGGTCACTAGTTCGATTCCCGAATCTTGAAGGTTTAAAGTGACTGTATTCATAATATACATAATTGTCTTATTTCGACAATGCGGTAACCATAAAATAATAGAATTTGCATGACAACGAAATATAAAAAAAGACGAAATATGTAAGAAAATACATAGTGGAATTCACAGAGAACATTCTAAGCAAATATTAAATAACACCAATTATTTATGCAGCATATATGAAGGTGACATGAAGGTTATTTTTTCTGGTTCACATGAGAAAAATTGTAATGAACAAGCTAATTCAAGCGATATTTAATATGTAGATAATGCTTTATCGCGAATTGATCTAAAAAGAACAGATTTAAGTACCATGTATTGTTAACAATTACCTGTGTGACAATATTAGGTATATTCAGTAACAAATTTAAGTGTTTAATATTTTATTTGCCAAGAGGAAAAAACCGGTCAAGTGACTTTTAAACAGAATAAAGTCATCATTTTTAGTACAGAAATAAAAAGCCTACATCACTCTAATACACCATACATAATACATATATTATGAATATTAAAAAATAAATTACAAAAACAAATAAACAAAACTGCGTAATATACGAACTAAAAAAAAAAACAAAAAAAAACATAATGACGTAGGCACAAAGTATTATGCAATTAGAAACATAATAGTATATAGCAAGATAGTATGTAGCGTGTAATAGTATGTAGCAAGATTCGCACGCGCGTCGCCTCAATGCTCATTTGTCCAAACAAACAATTCTTACTTACTAAATTATTAATTTTAAATCAATTCTATTGGTATTCATTACACATTTTACTTTAAAAAAACCAAAGAAATGTATTTTCCCTTTATATGTATGTATATAAATCTTAGAAATAAAGCTTCGTTAGGGTTCCGTACCCAAAGATTACTAAGACTCTGCTGTTCGTCCGTCTGTCTGTCTATCCGTCTGTCACCAGGCTATATCTCATAAACCGTGATAGTTAGACAGTGGGAAATTTTCACACATGATGTATTTTTGTTGCCGCTATAACAACAAATACTAAAAAACAGAATAAAATAAATATTTATGGAAGCCCCATACAACAAACGTGATTTTTTTGCTAGTTCTTGCTCGATATTGATAATGGCAACAAGTAACTGCAAGGGCAACGCTTGAAATATTCACAGAATATTTAGTTATATATTCACTTTAAAAATAAATAATTAAATTAAAATAAATATTTAAGGGGGGGCTCCCATACAACAGACATGATTTTTTTTGCCGTTTTTATAGATAATGGTACGGAAACCTTCGTGCGCGAGTCCGTCTTGCGCTTGGCCAGTTTTTTTTAAGTAGAAGAAAAAAACTGTCTACTTAATAAAGTACAAGTATTGGTCGTTGGCACAAATAAGTAGTAATTTGTAAGGCGACGTCGCAGCCAGTAAAGACACATGTAGGTTTGGAAGAAAAAAAAATCATATCTTTTTCACCCGAGATCTGCCATTTTTAATAGTTTTTATATACTCTATGCCCTATGACACTCGCGTTCTCTATCAACACGGATCTACCTACGTATAATTTATCAAATTCCAGGTCTGCCGTTTAGGAGTTATGAGGATAGGGTCGGAAATTTATATATACATACATAAATTATATTGTATACACATACTATTTTACTTATAATATTGCGTGTGAGCGGCAAGCGTAGAAGTTATAAATATGTTGTTTCATTAATTCATTAAATGCATCACTTTCAAATGATTAAAATTATTATATTCATAAACAAGACCACGAGAATATTCTAGCTGTAACATAATAACAATGCAAATATATTTACCTTTGTACAGATAATGAGAACGCTTCGACCACATTGCTATCAGTTTTTGCCGATGTCTCTAAGTAAGTTGATATTTTGTTGTCTTCGCACCACTGCTTCAGCTGATCGTATGAAACTTCTCTATCTTTTGATGACACGTCTGACTGTATAGCAAAATTATTTGTTACATATTAGATAACTAGCGACTCACCGTCGCTTCGCTTCGAGTCGGTAGATAAAAAGAAATCTATCCCACGGGAACCGTACATTTTTCCGGGATGATATATAGCCTTCCTCAGTTAACGGGCTATCTAATGCAAAAAGAATTTTTCAAATCGGATCAGTAATTTCTGAGATTAGCGTGTTCAACCAAACAAACAAACAAACAAACTCTTCAGCTTTATAATATTAGTATAGATAATATAGTAAAAAAAATCGCATGATTGACGATGATGAAACGAATCGCACGCCGAAGGTTCGCTAGCATGAGACATTAAAATAAGTTTATAATAACAAAAATGTTTTTTTTTTTATGTAACTACAAATTTACGGTTTTCAAATTTTTTCCTTGACTTGTGGTATAAGGTACATCGCTTTTTGCCAAATTTCACGATTCTAACGGGAAGTAGGTACTCTATAGATTTTCATTATATATATAGAAGTTTGATTTTTTTTTACAATTTTAAGAGATTGGAGACCTGAGTATCTGATAATAATTTCAAAGTCTCGACAGACTAAACAGAGAGATGGACGAAGAAGTGATCCTACAAGGGTTCCTTTTTTCCTTTTAAGGTACGGAACCCACAAAATAAAACAACAAAAAAAAAAACTCTACTTCGAATAAATATACATTCCAAAAATTTACACTCTATCAAGAAAAAAAAAGTTAATGCTAAACATTTTTTCATATTCACCTTATTTCCAACAACAATAAAAGGGAATTTTTCAATTCCATTCTTAACTCCAGCGTAATGTAGAAACTCATTCAGCCATGTCTTTATATTGTTGAATGAACTTCTGTCGTCAATTGCGTAGGCCAATATGCAAATATCTGTTCCTCTATAGAATGGTGTTCGTAATGATTTGAACCTTTCTTGGCCTGCTGTGTCCCATATCTATAAAATAAAATTATTTTGATATTCATTTAATCAAGTACTGATT
Organism: Argynnis bischoffii washingtonia; assembly: GCA_033884665.1. Lineage (NCBI taxonomy): Eukaryota > Metazoa > Arthropoda > Insecta > Lepidoptera > Nymphalidae > Argynnis > Argynnis bischoffii. The sequence goes on from CM066610.1 coordinate 14,780,024, forward strand.
TTTGAAGTAAAACTTCTTTACGCACGCTTGACTTGGGGGGTAAGCTGGTGAATGCGTTACGAAAAAATATACGTATATTTGTTGCCATGGTAAACGTTTTTATTGTCTGACAAATGATATATAATATTTATTTATAAATTATTCTTTCCTTAAATGATATTCTATAAATATATGATTGTAATATGTATAATATGCGTTATTTTTAGTATCTCACCTATCCTTAATATTTAAAACATAAATTGAATTTCATAAAGAGTACCGATAACCTACAGAAGTTTTACATCTTGCGTTACACATTCATACACGCACTCTTTAATTTTTTAAGATTATATTTTTTTATAGAAGATTATTTTAAATATTAGATTAATAAGATGTTTATTAAAGAGCTTTTATTTTTGTGGTAATTTCATTGATCTGTCAACAATTTTTAACTTTATTTGTTTAAGCCATATTTGTATTATACGTTATCCAAAATGTAATGAAACCCTATATTAAGAGCTATCCTCTCAGATATGAGATTCGTCACGAAAAAAATGCTCATGAATAAATTGAGTTTAAAGGGCAAGGTATGTGACAACGGCTACTTAAAACTTAAAATGACTGGTATTCTCTTGTAAAGTAATAAGTTATATAGTTTTAAAAGTTGATGAATAAAGCTAAATTAAAAATAATAAAAAAATATTCATCACACAATTTTTAGAAACTAGATCAATAAGTAAATTTACATACACATAAATGCCAAATCATTAACCAGTTTAATCATTTAGTTTATAATCTAAGAATGGCAAAATTGAATATATTATAATCTAAATATAAAGGTTAAAACAAATATATATTTGATAGATTATATATCTACAGTATTAGACTATTTTAAATGAATTAAAAATAACTTTTGGATAGGAACTATTATGTTTGTACCAGAATCAGCCTATAATATATAAATAAAGAATTGCCCCTTTTGTTTTTAACCCCCGACGCAAAAGAGGGGTGTCATAAGTTTGACGTCGATGTCTGTCTGTCTGTGGCATTGTAGCTCTCAAACGGATGGACCAATTTCGATGCAGTGTTTTGTTCTTAGCTATGTTTGGTTAATATCCATCCAGCAGTGTAAGAGTATCAGCTCTTTTCCAAAATTATTTACTTTTTTAGGGTTTTTCCTTAACCATAAGTATTTTTTTCGTAGGGTTTTTTTTTTAAATTATTTATGATAATATGTATAAAAAACATTATGTAAAGTCCCTTTGTTTTTGTAAAGTTGTCATTTTCTATAGATACAGCAAACCACAAATTCAATTATTGAGCACAATTAAACAATATTACATTATAATGTTATGATCACATTGATACTTAGTTAATGTTTCATTAAGAAGTTTGTATTTAAAATGTGATTATAATGAGTACCTATCTGAATAATAATAAAATATACTTAATGCTATAGTTTTTAGATTCTAATAAAACAGACATATACAATTCTTTAATTAACTTTAGGGCTGATTTTTCAATCCTCAGATAAACAATCAGATAGCCTTTATTCGATATTCTTGGTTTTTTAATGGTCAGAGTAGTTAACTGTTGAATAAAGCCTCTAACAGAGGAATATAGTTACCTGATACTTTAAGGGCCAGTTAGGGTTTTATCTCCCCGATAAGTATGATGTTTTGTATAGAGTAGCAACATGTTTTGTTATAGTACATTAATTTTTATTATAAAATCATAATTTTATTATTGATGCTATCTGTACTTTATAACATCAGGTAGTAATAATTTTAATCTTTGTATCAAGAGATTGCACATAATTATGTCATAAAAACTGATAATTATGACCTTGCTCTTACAGTAATTAGTGTCAAGGATTCTTTATGAATTCAACATAAAATATAGTTAACAAAATGACAATTATTTTATTTAAATCTATACAGTTAAATAAAATTGAAGCGTCTATTTGTAACATCAAAAAACAGCTTTAAGTGCTACTAAATGAATATTTAATTATAAATGCCTTAAGAAAAACATAGTTTTTTAAAAATTTTGTCTATCTGTTTTTTCCGGCTAATCTCTGAAAAGGCTAGACTGATGTTGACGAGACTTTTACTGACAGATAGCTGATGTTATAAGGAGTAATTTAGGCTACTTTTATTTTAGAAAAAGAATTAGGGTTCCACTCAAAATAATAAAAACAAACTGTTGCCAGTTTTTAATATTTTTGTTACAATTCAAGAGATTAAACTATATTGTTTCTAATTTAAAAATGGTTTGATGACACACACTGATATGAATAGCATAGTAATAGAAATGCATAATTATTTTTTTATTACATATAAACAAGAAATTTAAAGCATAATTGCATATAATTTTACCTGTAGTGTATACTGTTTCCCGTTAACTTCAATCATCTTATTCATAAATTCCACTCCTATCGTATGGAAGTTGTGATCGTCAAAATGATTTGATATAAATCTGCTCATCAAACATGATTTACCCACACCCCCATCGCCTAATATAACAATTTTCAAAAGTACATTTTTGTTCGTCGTCCTCCCGTAATTTTGATCATTATCTTCAACCATCATGCCTTTGTTATTGTCATAATAGTCACAAAATATACTTATTTCATTGGTTCAGCCTTGAGTTAATGTAAATTCTGTCTATTAAAAATATGACTCAAGGATACGTTGGTAATGTTGTTAAATATTTAACTATATTAAAACTCACATAAATGAACATTTACTATTGTAAAACTATTAATTACAAGACTTCATTACACTCTGAACACTTTCAGTTTAATGAATAGTAAATTAAATCAAACTAAACTTTCAATAGGTTTATTCCACTACACAGCTGTTCTATTTGAAAACTTCAAATTATTAAACACAGATATAAAATAATTATCATATGATGTTACAGATAACATATACATATTTATAACATATTAATTAGTTAAATATATAAAAGGATATTTTTTTAGATAATTTGAGTGTTATTTAAGTAAAATTATGAAAATAAATAATAAAAAGACATAAATATTTGAAATATCAATTTTCTACTTACGCCATCTATGTAGCTATAATATAAAATATTTATTATATTACTTATAAAATAAGCCAACAGATGTCGTTGCTAAATGTTTGTTTTGTGGTTCAGCGGTTGTGACGAGTGACTCGCGAGATGTCAGTTTGTTCGAATGAGTTTATTCCGCTTTGTTTTGCGGAGGTGAGAGGACATGGTGTAAAGGTTTTGCGCGTAAACTCGTTGTGCTTAATGTTTTTCTAGTACATGCATTTTTGAGTGAATAGACGTTGTACCTCTTGATTAAAGTGCTTCCTAAATCGAAAAACCTCAGTGTGTGCAGTCGAAAAATCGGAAAATTAGTACATTTGCGCGATTGTGCTAGCGACTCGATGTCAATAAACTTGTCGGTGATATTTTATGGGAAAGGTGTGCCGCGTCGCTAATACCTGTTCGCAGTGGGAGGGTGCATGAGATCGGGATGTTAGCGGGCGGTGGCGCCTGATGGTGCCATGGTGTCGTAGATAGATAGGAGGTGAGTGGCTTTAGATGGCATTCGGGGCAGCAAAGCGGGGCGGAGGGCGCGGGGCGGGCTGGCGTGCATTCACCTCTGACCCGCGCGGGGCGAGCGGCGCTCAAGGTCGGTGCGCCGCCTGAAGGTCGCTGGTCACGTGACGCGAAGGGTGCCTACCCCCGCCCCTCACTCGTAGCGTCCCCGATGTTTGGGCAGACTGTCGCGTTCATAAATTCATAAATGGTTTTTTTTTTAATTTATCTCGTCATATAAAATTTATAACTATATATTACATATTTTTTCTTTATATGGTGTAAATTAAGTTCGAACTCGTTAAGTTCTTGCTCCTTTATTGTGATCCGAGGATGACATTTGTTTGATAGAAATTGTGCAATATGTTTCAGCTCATTTGACATGAACACTTGTATTGCTGAAAACATACAAAAAATATTATATATTAAACTATAAGTACTTTTATATTCCAACGTTAGAAATGGTTATATTATTTTATATTACTGTGGCATAGCTTTGAATTTGCATACGATCTAACGGTATGGCATGAAAGCTTGATGGCTACTTGATACTACGATTTAGTATGCGATTATCATATCCCCGGCCAGAGAGGCACGATTTATAAACAGACAAGTACATATGTATCACAGTTTCATATTTCATGTAAAGAATGTCACGTACATTATATACAAAATTTATTTCGACAGCGAGCAATGTTTTATTTGATTGAGTGAATTGATAAACTCGACACCTGTGCTTGTTTATGTCGGCAGCTATTTTTTATTGAACTACGATTTAGCTAACAATCCATCACTTTTAATCGTACTTAAAAAGTGGCGCTAATGAATTCGACTGAATGTTTTGTTTGTATGTTACGGGATATTTTTGCCTATAGTTAACGTATTTTAACAATTCAATTTTCTTAAAGACTTATTTTTCAAGGTTTTTTAAGTGTCGACTTACATTACGAGCTTCTTTATATTTGTCAAACAAAATATAAATTAATGTCTAATTATTCGGAAGGTATGTTATAGTTGCTCAAGTGATTTTAAATCAAGTCACTTCATATGTATTGAACTAAAACACTAACCCTGCATCGACCTCACCTAAGCTACATTGTTGACGTAAATAACCTACGTTAACATAACAATATTTAACACTTAGTAACTTATTAATTATTAATCTTACTAATATAAAAAAACGTTTGTACTAAAATAATAAAAAATATTTGTACTAAAATAATGCAAATTTTAATCTATGCATCATTTACCAATTCCACAAAAACAAAATTTAAACCTATAAATGTATAATTTATGCAAAACATGAAATAGTGTACGAGCTAACAAAATAATACCGGGCCCCACGGCAGCGCCGCCGACCAGACACGTTCTCGACAAAAAAGTTGCATATCAAGGTCAGGATTTTGATATATCAATTATAAATCGCAGCTTGATTTGAATACTCCTAATACGAAGTATTAAGAGTATTATTTCTAACGAAGAGTACATGACTATAGTATAGTGTAGTATCATGGCGTATATAGATGTAAATAAGATTTTCTTTATGTCATCTTATATAGTAAAAGTTTTCTAATTAATATTGTATTTATTTTGTTATCTCTAAAGCCATTTGGGTCTGCTAATCTTAATTTTTTACTAGTAAAATATGAGTAATATAAGAAATCGGCGCTGTTTAATGATCACACTTTCTTTTTATGCTGTGTATTATGTAATGTTTATGAATTACAAAGCCACTCGGCTGTTTTTATTCAGTGGTAATGTAGGTCAATGTAAATACTACAGTCTGTCTGTTTTTACAGTTAACCAATCTTAGCAACAGGTCCCATTAATTTAAAGAAGACAAAGTTGCAGAGAATAGTACCTTATAATAACAAACAATATAAATGCTACAGTCATATGTTACGTTCTGCAACTTCAACACATTCATTTAAATTTACTTTTTACAAGTTTCATATTTGTTTGTGATACATATACATAAATCAAATCAGATAAATAAACTGTCAACACTTTACTTAATTTAACATTAAATTAAAAAAGACTTAGTTTTAAGAAATGAATGAGATAATTTTATAACATTTTTTGGTATTTATTGTAGGTAATTTATGTACTTTGCATAGTAAATTGAATCATAAATAACGTAGTACTTCGAGTACAGACACACCTTCGTATATGTTAATAGTTTCGACAGACAAATGCGATTCATGGACGTGGGCTGTAATTGTATTGTTGATCTGAATAAGTATAAAATAATGTAGCCAGACGTTTGTAGGTGACACAATTAAAATAACGGTTCATTTCAATTCCTAGACGCTACGCGACGTTATGCCCTTTTAAATGTTATTCTTGCCTTATTACACTAATAAAAACGATACATTAACTAAAACAAGTATAATTCAAGATTACTAAGCTGAAAGATATGTATGTGGGATTTGCGAGATGAATATGCGTGAAATGATATTTTAAGAATAAAAAAAGAGGTATGATATAATGAAAGAAAAGAAGGTTGTATTGTCATAATGACGACACGACGAGACACTTGAATATTGTATTATCTGATTTAAAAAAATAAATAGGAATTAGTGTACTATAAACGTTTTTATTAGTATTCCGGGATCCTACATGTATCAAATTATGCCCGAAACATAAATAAATACCTAGCAAAACAAAAACAAACCTATCCCACGGGGACCGTACATTTTTCCGGGATAAAAAGTAGCCTATGTGTTATTCCAGACTATAATCTATATATGTGCCAAATTTCATCCAGAACCGTTCAGCCGTTCTGGTGTGAAAGAGCAATAAACATACATCCATACATTCTTACAAACTTTCGCGTTTATAATATTATTATAGGACTCATACTGAGGTTAAACTTAAATATTTTTATAAAAGTTAAATTATATCTATTATTCAAGTTTTAAATTAAAAACATTAGTATACAATTATTTAAATCACATGTGGGAAAATTTGCTTGTTTTGGCTACGGTACAATATTGGTAAAATAACTGTACAGGTGAAATCAGTTAAAATTCTGAAAACAGTTAATTTGTGATGATTACAGTAATGTTTCCAAATAAGGACTTTGAACAATTGCTTTTGTTATCACAGTGCATATCTTTTATTCCAATTCTAACAGTGGTTTAATTGTAAATTGAATGTCGAAATAGGATCTCGGTTGGCTCATTGTTTGCATTTAGCCGGATGGTGATGATTATTCGTTGATCTACAGTAATTAGTAATTAATTCAACAGTTTGTTATAACGCTATGAATGATTATAAAGTAACGTATGGAAAAAAAATAGCTGCACAGTTTCTAAAATACATATTAGGCTTTTAAAATATTGTAGCATACTATTAAATATAGGTTTTTTTTTATTATTTTAAAACCAATAAAGATGTCGTCCATATGTCCTTTATTTTATCAATATGATGCGATTTTGTAAAAAATGCAAATTTAAATTTGCGGTGATTCAAGGACCGGATGTTGTTTAAAAATCACGATTGAATTTTATTCCAACAGAAATAGACTTGTTTTGACTGCTTTTTGGCACCTTGTCGCTACCTTGATACTAACATTATTACTAATTCCTAATATACTGACAATTTTTAATAGCTACACATTGAACTGTTTAAATTATTTAATACCAAGTTTTCTTTGTAAATTATGCAGAAAAGTATTCGGGAAATTGTGAATATTTCAAATATTTTGTCATAAATTTGTACCAGCATAACTAATAAAGTTATGTATGTTGTATGTACTTATATTTATATATAGAATATTCATTTATTTAGATTAATTGTCATAGCTTAGGATATGAGTTTAAAAGTAATAATATCCTTTATAGATTATATAGTAGGGTGGTCCTTATTTTTCGACTTTTGAATTATCCCCGGGGCACTTTCTCATTTGATTATATACCTCTAAATATGGAATAAGTTCTTTTTGTTTTTTTTTTTGTTAAGATTTAGAGGTCGCTACCAGCTGTCAAAATTTTTACAAAAAGCATTGAAGGACAGCTTAAATGATGGTTTCATTAATGTTTCATTTAGGTGTTTATATCACATTTTACGTGCAAGTGAAACTGGCATAAACAATCGCTTCTTATCCCTTCTTTCCCTCGACCTCTCTTCTGTACCGACGCGTCGAGATTTAGACCGTTCAAACAATCGAAAACATAAACCCATGAGACGTACAATTTGAGATGTACGCGTGCGCACTAACATCATAATAAGTTAAAAATTGGTTTGTGCGCATGCGTACGTCTTAAATTATACGTCTTACAGCTTATCTTTTTGATTGTGTGAATACCCTTAGTCATAGTTTTTATTTAAAATTCAAACCTTGGTAACGACCTCTAAATGTCATTTAAAAAATTCAAAAAAAATACTGAAATACTTTCTTATGGTATATAATCAAATTACGTAGTGCCCCGCGAAATTAAAAAAAAAAAATTTTTTTCTTAGGAATAAGGACCACCCTATTATATAGATATTAATTTTAACGAATATTACTTAGTTTTTGTAAGGAAAATAACCAGTTTGTTATCGTTGTCATTTAAAAAACAACTATAAACAATAAATCACACCAAGCACCAAAGCATTAACTTGAGGCTCATCTACGAGTATATATTAATACGTGAAGCAAAAACTTTCTACCCCTTTTTACGAGGAGTATGAAATAATTTCCCACAATTATAGTTTATATAGAGAAAGAGTGCGGATTGTTAATAATTTTTGAAAATTATACGTAAAAAGCCGGCAGTGGTAGCCCAGTGGCAACGCGCTCGCTTGGGAAACCGAGTGAAGCGGGTTCAAATCCCGGGTCTCGCACCTCTGATATTTTCATGTGCGAATCATTTCTATCATGATTACCACTTGCCTTACGGTGAAGGAAAACATCGTAAGGAAACCTTCATGTCTGAGAAAACGTAGTAAGTTTTTGAAAGACATGTGAAGTCCGCCAATCCGCACTTGACCAGCGTGGTGGACTATGTGCTGATTCCCCTCGTATTGAAGGGAGGCCCGTGCCCAGCAGTGGGACATGAAAAGAGCTGAATACATACGTAAAAAATACATGAAATCAATAAAAAAAAACATTACACACACTACCATGTATTTGACACACACACGCATATATACTCTTTTGTTCATTGTTAAAGTCTGTGGTCAAATTGAGAATAGATTAATATTGTAATATACGCAAGACAATAAATATATAACTTAATGGATTATGGTTGATTTTCAACCATGTGGTGATCACTAGTGCGAATAAATCGCGAAGGTAATAACTAATAAGGTTGCGCGCGACTGTACTCTCACTACTTTCACGTGTGGTTGTGTGCGTCGCGGCCGGTGACCTTGCTATCAGGCGGAAGCGGTGTGAGTCAGCGCGTCTGGGAGCAGGGACCTTCGCGTCTATTCCCATTTTGTTTGATACTTATAAAAAATCAATCTTAGTAGGTACCTCTTTTAATATAAAAAGTTAAAACATTACGTCTTCTATTTGATTTGGTAGCGATCGCGCTTTCTTTTGTTTGTAATGGCTTTTAAAATTAATTTTGTATATTTACAACACATATCATGTGTAAGTAAATATTATATATAAAATGTTTTATGGTTTATCAAACTAATTCAGTATTCCGTAGTTGGAATAATTTCTAGGTACAAACGCACGCAAGTGTGTTGTGTTGTACCTTTGAATTGTTCTTTGTTTAAATTTAAATTTCTCTTTCAGACCCGTTTCGATTGCCGTCATTGAGGTTATACGTTTTAATTATATTTTCGATTGTCTGTGGTTCTTCGAGTCATAATATTTTTGTGATATATATAATCTATATAATGAATATGAAGCTTCAAGCTTTAGTTGTGTCATAGCGTTGTTGTAAATATTTTCCTTAAAAAAATTAATATTTTCCTTAAAAATGTTCAATCTTATCTACATTCTCAGTTATTGTTATTCTCTAAAGGCATTACGCAGAGGTTCTGAATGAGGAAGTTAAATTATTATCTGTACTCAACGTACTAACTTGGCTCCTTATTGTTATGCACGCAAGTATGCTTCCATTGAATAGTATGTAAAATATCTTTACCTGTTTAAGTATTCATACTAACATTACATTATTAGGTAGTTTTGATATTCTCAATGTTAGGTTTTTAGTAGGTACGGTTACCAGAATATTCGGGACTTTTACAAGGAACACTAAAAAGATTAATAAGTTTTTGGCTAGGCGATGTAAAAACAAACTAAACCTAAACCTTTTTTGTTATAAAAAAAAAATTAACAATAAATTACAGCTAATAACATTAAGTTGGTTTTTATTTTTAATATTAATTATAATTTATAATTCTATTTTTAATATTTTGCGCTTGCAAATTAACGAAATTTGCTAAAATATAATGAAAACTCCATTACGAGGAAACATATGGCAGCAAAAAGAATATAGTAGAAAATATACTAATATCAGTTCAACAATTTAAAATATTGTATACATGAAACAATCTCAACAATCATCTTTAATCGTAGTCTTGTAACTATTAAATATTACTTATTGAAATTTGATACCACATTTACCTACTGGAGCACATCACTTTGACCCTAGCGGTAGTGTTGTGACACGGTTCGCGCGACACCGATTTCGATGCAATGAGAAGCCTACCGTTATGTGATATGATCATATTCTTATATAACGGATTTTAATAATGAATGAGCTTTGACTCGAACTACAGTGACTAAACCAGTTGTGGTGTATGTGCGTTCAAACGATTAATTTTAGCTATGGTTAATTTAGTCGGTTTTTTTTAGGCTTTTCGGCACTTAGTTTATGTCAATATGACGATTACAAGGTTTTTTCCTTTTTTTAGCTTTTTACCGTCCACTGTTGGAAGAAAGCCTCCCTCCGTCATAGAACGCCAACCATCCCGATCTTTATTACAACTGGTCTAAGAGCCGGATACACCACGACCTTCACCGATCTGTTAACCAGATGAAACATATTTTTTGTAAGGTTTCAATAATAGATAAATACGCCTAAAATAGCTTGCGTATCGAAATCCTGACCAGGCTATTTTTTAATTAATTAAAATTTTTTTTTTATTTTTCACCCTTCAGCTAACCAGTCGAATTTTAAAAAAAATTGTTTCATCTGGTTAACAGATCGGTGAAGGTCGTGGTGTATCCGGCTCTCCGGATAAACGTTTATCCCAACTTTAGAATATAAGATTATATTAAAGTGTTCACAATAATGGCGTTATCACTTAGGCACGTAGGAGTATTTTTTATATTTACCAAAAATGTTATTTATTATTATGTCAGATTACCTATATACCTTTATCGTTTGAAAATAAGTATGTTTATAACAATACGTCGTCATTGATATGTCACAGGTTTCATACCCGTATGGTTAGATAAAGCACGAATAAAAATAAAATTTTAAATATTTTTAAAGAACATATTTTATTATACAATAAAGGATTGTATAGAAGATGCCCTTTATTGGGATTCATTTGGGAATTGTGAACGTCGGGAGGCTATTTCGAAGCTAGAAAATTATAGGTATTCACATTTTTTTAATATACATAATAGGAACAATATAACAGTCCTCCTAACCTTCCTTCACCAGTTTTTCTTAGGACTGCATTTTTTCCCAAATTAGTAATAGATTTAAAAACGTCCAGTAAAAAAGGTAATGATTTAATGTTAAAAAAATGAAATATTGTAAAGGTACATACATATATGTTTATGTACCTTAAATTAATGATTAAATTACAATTTACAACACATCACACGGGTCAGGCAAACATTGCAGGCATTTCAAATTTCATCCGTTCACGTACATTCTGACCCCGGCTTCAAGCTTGCGTCACTAAAAGTAAAAGGCTGGTGTGGTATTGGTTTAATGCTGTTTTTTTCCTATTAAAGCTTACAGCTGCAATAAATAAAGGAAAAATTGTTTATGTTTTCTAAGTTCTAACAAAGCTCATAACATTATTAAAAGTAAATATTAAATAACTTTTAGTTTTCTTTTATATGTGTCGATTTCTTCCATTAACGTTTAAAAGTAAGGCCACTGTGCTTTATATTTATACTATAAACTATTTTGTTTTTATAAATATGTAAATGTTTAACCTTCTTGTAAAAAAATAAAGTGCTTAGGTTAAATATTTATCCATGAATGGTCTTTGGAGGTTAAATTACTTATAGATAGGTACTCGGCAGAAAAAGCCTTAAATGTAAATTATTGTGTAGGTATATCTAATTGAACGCTCTATACTAGTCCCTAGATGCCTCTTTTGCTTCTTCCAATCATAATTTTCGTGTTACACATCTAGAGGCCCTCAGGCTCATAAAAGGTCTTATTTAATTATAAAGAATACTTAATCTAAAAAATCCTTCGAGGTCACCCCCTTCTTCACCCATCTGCCTATACAACGTACCCAACCTTTCTGAATATCAAACACTTTTTTAATTCAATATTATAAACCTTACATATATAGTAATAAGGATGACATGTTAAACTGTCAGTATATAGCCCTTCAACGAAAGCCTTTAACATTAAACATCCTCTGAAGTTTCGCAACGGTTCATCCATTCGAAATTCATTTCGAAGAACCCATTATTGTGACTCATAGGAACAGGTCTTGAGTGGCGCCGCATAAAGGCGAGATTACACTGTGTTTTTATTTGACCTTGATCTAAAATTAGAATATTGCGTAATTCAAAGCACTTATTACCTATAGATATACTTATTAAAAAATATATCGTACCATTTTAAGTATTTGTTGGTTCATATTTATCTGTTTCCTATATTAAGGTAACTCACTTTACGCATATAAATATATAAAGTTCTTTTAAAAATGTTGAATCTTTACTTGGAAATTTAAAAAAAATCTACAACGATAATATATCAAATAAAATGAGTATAATTTTCTTTATTATCATGTTGAACTATATTTATTACTACAAGCGGCTCACCCTCGCTTCGCTCGGGTTCGTCGCTAGGTACGTTTTACATAGATATTTATAATAGTAACTAGCAAAACCCGCGGCTTCGCTCGCGCTAAAATTACAACAAAAAACTTTGTAAGTTTCATAAAAATTTTTATCCCTTATTTTATCTCCTTATAGGATGAATTTCAGAAAAACGCTAAAACACGTATTTTTTTAATTGTATTAAAGAGCATTAATACCAAATTTTAAGAAATTCTGATCATAAATATTTTTGGGTTGTGTTATAACGTGTATTCCCGCGGGAATGAGATAATCTCCCGCGGTAAAAAGTATCCTATATGTTGACCCGGATATCCAGCTATCATCATACCAAATTTCATCAAAATTCCTCTAGTGGTTTTTCTGTGATGCGGTAACAGACAGACAGACAGACAAAAATTCTAAAAACTGTAGATTCGGCCTCTGCATCGATAATAAAGTTTATTTCAATAAGATTTTCCAAAAAATATTTAAGGTACAGATTCGACTCAGTTAGAATTTTATTATATGTATAGATTTGCCAGCGTTAGACAAATAAATTTTAATATATTTTTTTTTAATTTTTCTGATGTTTTAATACCTACTTATTAATTATTATCCTATTCCGGACTAAGAGAAATCCAAAAAATAAATATCATTAAAATTTGTCCAGCCATTCTTGAGTTATAACTAGGGAATGCAATCTCGTTCTCGCGAGATCTCGGCCTTATTTAGTGAGATTGATCTCGGACGGAAAAAGGGCGAGATCTCGCGAGTTTAACGAGATTGCACTAGAGCATAAAAACATCTTATTCGAAGCGTGGACTGACACGGACTGCGAACTTTTACAGTTCGTGGATAACTGCTTGAGATCTGTGGTTCCAACAAGCGTTGAATCCGAAAGGGCCTTCTCAGCGGCTGATTATCTGGCCAACAAAATAAGAAGCCGTTTAGCAGACGATTCTTTGGATATTTTGTGCTTCTTAAGGAGCTACTTTCAAAATTATTTTGTAATAATGGCTTGTGATTTGAACTAAACAAATCTTTCATTTGATTGGTATATTTTGTTAATTAATCTGTAATTGCTAATGGATCTACTGAGTAGATATAATTTTATTTAATTGATAATAATATCTCAGTTTAATAGTCAACTTAGATAATAAGTTCCATTATTTTTTGACTTTTCGTTGTTTTGTTTGTTATAAAAGAACTGTTTCGGTACTTAAGGATTTTTGTGTGATATTAGAAAAGAAGACTGGTTGTTTCTTCTGTTTGTTATTTGATAAATACGTACGTCAAAGTTTATTACTTAGAAGTTTATTAAAAAATTATTGATAGATACGTTAAACAATGTTTGACGCATAAAGTCTATAGAAAAAATTCGTGAAAATAAATGTTTATCTTACAATACTAATAAATTTTATTATTTTCTTCCAAATTTATTCAAATATTGTGATTATTTGCAAAAAAAAACATTCAAAACTGCCAATCTCGCGAGATCTCGAAATTGGCGAGATCTCGCAGTATTGTTATTCATAAACTCGCGGGATCACGCTTGAGCCCCAATCTCGCGAGATTTGCATTCCCTAGTTATAACTGGTGTAACTAACACGACTTTGTTGTATATAATATTACTAGCGACTCACGCTCGCTTCGCTCGCGTTCGTCCCTAGGTACGTTTTCACGGTTAGCTATGTTTTTATTGTTTAGGTATACATATGTAAATAGTAGCTTGCTACTCCTAACTCCTAAGATATTCATTTAAATTATATAGCGATTTACCCTCGTTTTGCTCGGATGACACGCGGATTTCGTTCACTATTTCATGGGTTTTAATTTTTTTTCGCGGAACTCCCAGTTACTCCCTATAACATCAGCTATCTACTAGTGAAAGTCAAAATCGGTCCAGCCGTTTCGGAGATTACCCGGAACAGACAGACAGACAGACAAAATTGTAAAAAATGTTGTTTTGGTATATGTACCGTGTATACATCCATTTGCATTTAATAAAAAGCTGTTATTTTAATATTACAAACAGACACTCTAATTTTATTTATCTATATAGATTATTTCATACTAGCGACTAAAGAGCGTCTTCGTCCCTAGCTAGATACGTTTAAATAGTATAGATTTCTTAGAGATGAGATACTTTCCTGCAGTAAAAAGTATCCTATATGTTGACCCGGATGGCCAGCTATTATCATACCAAATTTCATCAAAATCTGTGCAGTAGTTTTCTTGTGATGCGTTCCCAGACAGACAGACAAACAGACAAAAATCTCTGTATAATAATGACTATTTCAATAAGATTTTCCAAAAAAATATTTAATGCACAGATTTGACTTAGTTAGAATTTTATTATATGTAATTAATGATCTATTTTTTGTTAGTCTTCGAATTAGCCAATTTATTCTAAAAAGTGTTTGTTCCTTCTTTACAGTTTAAATACCGTAAACACAGTCATTATTACCGTTTTTACTAGAATTGCCGTTTGGTCCCGTTAGGTGCTAATTATGAACGCGCCTTAACATTATTTCGTGAATATGGTACCTATTTCTTGTTTTGAGTCACCAAATTTCGGAGCAGATCAAAGATCTTAGTCATAGCCGGCCATAGTGTTATCGTGGAATAGGTAAACAAATTGTACGCTAATGTATTTTCCCATTGTTTCGTACACTACCTATATAGTTAAGATAAAATTAGGCATTTCAATAAATAGTATTTTTTTAATGTACCTAAATTTATCGACTTTATGTAAATAAATCAAATTAAAATTTTAAATATATAATATACTTGTATTGCTTGTAATTATTATAATTTTAGTTATTTTAAACTCAATTCATATTTATACGTTGATTGTCTGGTATTGTAGTTTTTAATGTTTATCAATCTGAAACAAATATGTGACCATATGCATTTCAATTTCATGCACAGATGTATCAGATTATGTGAATTCAATGCCAATTATAAAATATGCAACAAAGTCCTAAAGAAATAAATTCTCAAATTTGCCTTAGACATGTTTAATGTCAATGATCAAGCGCACAGCAATTTCCGGATGCCTTTTTTGTCCTATTTCATCCACGAACATCGATTACTTAGTCATCTCCTAGACCGGTCTGAATATTTATAAGAATGTGGTTCACACTTCACATTATATTAAGTTTATGAGCTTGAGAATATCAGCGCATAACTTGTTATTACGTCGCCTGCTAATTACATAAAATATATAAAACGTATTTTAAATTGTATACTTTAGTAAAAGATAACGCTATAGGCATTGATTTTTACTTTAAATTTTTCATTACAAAATCGGTTTTCGCACTTTTTTTATTCATTATTTAAGTACAAGGCAAAATATTGCAAATTATTGTATTTATGCAGAAATCTATACATATAATAAAATTCTATGTCGAATCTGTACCTTGAATATTTTTTTTTAAATCTTATTGAAATAGACTTTATTATCGATACAGAGACCGAATCTATAGTTTTTAAAATTTTTATCTGTCTGTTACCGCATTACAGAAAAACCACTGGAGGGATTTTAATGAAATTTGGTATGATGATAGCTGGATATTCGGGTCAACTTATAGGATTCTTTTTACCTCGGGAGACTATCTTAATCTCACGGGAATACACGTTATAACACAACCCAAAAAATATGTATGATCAGAATTTCTTGTAACTTGGTATTAATGCTCTTCAATACAATTAAATAAATACCGTCTTTAGCGTTTTTTGAAATTCATCCCATAAGGAGATAAAATAAGGGATGAAAATTTCTATGAAACCTACCTTTTTAAAGTTTTTTTGTTGTAGTTTTAGCGCGAGCGAAGCCGCGGGTTTTGCTAGTGTATTATAAGATTTTTGATGACTAATAATTATCTTTCAACGTAAATGGTTTTATCTAAATTTTTATGTCATGCTCAATGACAAATAAAGAAAGAGATAGTCAAATATCAAAAAAAAATCGTAGTCTATAGGTATGTATGATGTTCAGACATACTGATGTTACTGTTTTATAATAGTTCCTTATAAAATTTAATTTGATTATTTCGAGGTCAATAGCTTGGTTTTATTAACCTCGTGTATGGCTACAGATTGCATGAAATAGTTCCATTCCTACAAGGTGACTCACGGATCGGACCAATGATGATTTTGTTTTATCCAAATGCTTTATTTCTTAGCTCGCAAACACTCAACATCCAGATTAATCTAAAAAATACATATATGTAACTACCAATTATATAAAATTTTTAACAATAAGATTTTATTTACATATTGCAACTGCCAATTCAAAAAGTCGATTCATCAATATCGACAGCACGTTTCTTAGAAGCAAAACAATCGCTTGCAAGCTCACTTGAGGTGTCAACCTTAGCGGAATGCGGCTGCGGCGACCCATTTTCCATACTCCTCCCGACACTGCACGCCTCACCGCACTCGTTACTTACCCCCCGTCCCTACACGTCACTGGTACCGGTCTCGTGCCCTCGATACGTTCGATTCCGTGTTGCGAAAATATTTGTTCAAGTAACTTAAACCTAACTTAGTTTTCTTTGTAACTTAAAAAAGTAAATAGAAAGTCCGCAGCAAATTCGCCCTTCGCTCATACCTATACGTACAGAATATAAAAAAAAATGAATTAAACATATAATAACAAATATAGATAACGTAAATGGGTTAAGATGTACTTTAATATTATTAAGGTAAATTTGCAATAAAGTGATGAAATATTTTGTTCACTCTTTTACCAAATTAATCTGATTATAATTAATTGAAAAAATAAAAATAAACATATTTTTAGGCATTTTAGTATATCAAATGCAAAAAAGGCCACAAATATTTATATGAATTTCAAACGTGGTATAGAGAAAAAAGGATTTTGATACAGATTAGACGGATTTTATTTAATTCAGCTATAAAAACATATATGTAACTACTAAATTATTGTGATATTTTGTCTTATATATGTATGTAACAATTTTTTTTTTTTCACTCCAATTAACATTTCACAGCATTACCCTAAAAACTATGTAATCAATAGGAATTTCCTTTCCCTAGTTTTTGCAACGGTACTGCTTACGACTTACAAGGCTATCAACAATATAATGAATGATTCATTGCTGAAAGATAAATATATGTTTAATTAATGCTTTGACCCGGTATTATTGCGAAACGGTCTAAGTGTCAGCATTCCAACGGTGGCAACTGCCTTAACTCGCAAAAATTCAGACAAAATTCTCCTTGGCAATAGGATGAACGAAATTGTTTTAATATTGAAAAATATTGTAATCTACATATATACCTAATAAAAGTATAACCGATCGCTGTCTGTACATGGAAGATATTTGGGAAAAACTATTATTGGGGGTCTTTATTAACGCAATATAACCCAAAACAATGATTTTTAGAATTTCTGTCTGTTTGTCTGTGCGTTTGTGCGCACGAAACGGCTTAACCGATTTGGGTGCGGTTTTCACTAATATAATGTGGTAAGCTTCATTTAATATTTAGTATTTGTTTTATTTCAATCGGTTCATAAGTAAACACGTTATGTCAATATAAATTATCACCAAACTTCTATTCTTATACAAATAAAATTATCTATAAAATTATCTATACATATAAATAAAATTGGAGTGTCTGTTTGTAATATTAAAATAACCGCTTTTTACTAAATGCATATGGATGTATACACGGTACATATACCAAAACAACATTTTTTACAATTTTTGTCTGTCTGTCTGTCTGTTTGTTCCGGCTAATCTCCGAAACGGCTGAACCGATTTTGACGGGACTTTCACTGGCAGATAGCTAATTTTATAAGGAGTAACTTAGGCTACTTTTATTTTAGAAAAAGAATCAGGCTTCCGTAAAAAAAATTAAAACCCATAAAATTGTTAACAAAATCCGCGTACGGCGTACGCACCCGAGCGAAGCGAGGGTAAATCGTTATATAATTTAAATGAATATCTTAGGAGTAGCAAGCTACTAATTATGTAGGTATAAACATTGCTAATCGCGAAAACGTACCTAGGGACGAACTCGAGCGAAGCAAGCGTGAGTCGCTTGTATTTTAATATAATTTTCTGAATTATTCATATTTATGGTGGTAATTTAGCGATTATATTTTTTATATTTAAACTAAAACGTACTATTCGCTTACAAAAAGAACTGGCAGTTTAAATGGTAAAAATATTATCTATTAACATATGCGGTTAAAATTTTAAGTTCAAACTGTGGTTTCTTTTGTTAATCCTTTAAAATAATGCCCATATAATATTTCAATACCTATAAGTTCTAGTTAACATCAAACATTACATAGTGTAATGTGTTGAATAATTCATACTCTTTTATAGTCTTTATTTGATTCTAAAGTCAAATTCTAAGTTTGTAATTAGTTGTATTACTCTTTAACGTAAAATCATTTTGAATTCTACGGATGACTCTGAGCGGAAATTGAAGAAGGAAGGCATGTGTATAACAACGCTTTAGCAAATTTACTTTGACTATTTTGACAAATAGTATCTTACTTTACTAATATTTTGTAAGTTTTATTACTTTTTTTTAATAGTAATTAACACAAAAAACCTCATATAGTTTGTTTTAGTAAAAAATACGTAGAACATTAACCCAGATTGCCACAAATACTTTTATTGCACGAGTGATACTCGAACCCGCGACCTCTGTCATAAATTCACGTACTCCGAGTTCCGACAATTACACCAATTGTTAATTTAGTTCTATTAATAAAATTTAAGCTTTCAAGGAATCGAAATGTTATATAGTACGAGATCCTGATCTCCTATATAATATTTCATGGTGATGGTTTAAAAAATATATTTCGCCTGGAAAAAGAGTGAGGGGTCCACCACATAGATCGGGATCTTAGACTAACAATGTCACCTTCGTCGTCCCTGTTAAAATTGTGCGTCTTTTTCGTAATTAACTAGTTTTATTACAATCATTTCATTAGAAGCTTTGAAAGCTTGGTGTAATTTTTAACCGACTTAAAAAAAGACGAGGTTGTATAATCGTTCGATGTTTTTATATGTTACATTTATAATCAATCAATGCAAAATTATTGTTTACCTTTGGATGTAAGTTCACCTGTTCACAATTTCAGAGAGGGCGATATCGTTAAACAGTGCCGAGGTCAAATGACCTTACACGTTACTTTGTGATTTGTCACGCGTCTGTTTCAGCCTTGTTGAATATCATACTCCTATTTGTCGACAAAAAAGATCGAAAAATAATATTGTTAACAATGCCGTTTAATAATTGATTTGTGTAAAAAATATATTGCAGTATAGTAGTCTAATTATCCAAGTCTAGATGTAGAGATGATTATATATATTAGGTGCTGCAGTATTAGGTGGTATATATATATATATTGGTGGTAACTGCCTCGGTGGTGTAGTGGCTAGCATGTACGGCTGCACATCCTGAGGTCCTAGGTTCGAGTCCCGGGTCGGGCCAAGTTTAGTTATTGAGTCTTTCTGTATAGTAAGCCTCAGTAACAGCCCGGAGTTGGGAAGTTGGCGGTGTTTCACCCCCGTGCCTCGGAGAGCACGTAAAGCCGTCGGTCCTGCGCCTTAACTCTCACCGGTCGTGTCGAGTAGTCGTCCCACTGGAGTATGAGAGTGACAGGAATAGAGAGTGCACTTGTGTCTGCGCGTACACTTGTGCACTATAATATCTCCTGCGCAGTTGGCTAGTCTCAATGAGATTGGCCGCCGTGGCCGGAATCGGTCAGGAGAACATCATCATCATATTAGGTGCTAGGTGCTTAGACGGATTTGAATGAAATTAATTGGACAAACAGATTGTGACCTGGAGTAGTACTGTTTAGCACTTTGGCCACACCCGAGCGAAGTAACCCTTCGTTAATTGCAAATAAGTATATTATTAACTATTACATCTGACATTGGCCAAATAAATTATGGTCAATTTGCACACCTAAAACTCTGTTAACCCAAAAAAAAAAAAAATTGTAATAACCTCTGATAAACTTTTGTAACTTATCTCCAAAAACAAAAAAGAAACTTTCCGTAACATGATATCAAAAAGTATTGTATATTTTTATATTATTCTGCAATAAATCTTTAAATCAAAGGAAATACATTCGCTGAGATTGGTTTCACAGTCTGATAAATACGAATTGGGCAAGATATGTATGTAGTAAATGCATGCCAGCAATTACATTTCAGAAGCCAAGGTGTACTACATTTACCAGCGAGACACTATAGTCGTGTTAGCTGGCGTTGTAGATTACGCTCGGCCTAGACGCCTATTGATAGATTTCATTAATATATGTATGCTATTTACAGTACGTTTTAACGGTTAGTATAGATTTTTTAGAGATGAAATATTTTTCCATAGTAAAAAGTATCCTATATGTTGACCTTGTTAACCAGCTATCATACCAAATTTCATCAAAAGCTGTCCAGTGGTTTTCTCGTGATGCGTTCGCAACAGACAGACAAAAATTCTAAAAATTTTTTTGTTCACAATTTCATGGGTTTTAATTTTTTTTCGCGGAACCCTGATTCTTTTTCTAAAATAAAAATTACCTAAGTTACTCCCTATAACATCAGCTATCTGCCAGTGAAAGTCCCGTCAAAATCGGTCAAGCTGTTTCGGAGATTAACCGGAACAAACAGACAGACACAAAAATTGTTAAAAATGTTGTTTTGGTATATGTACCGTGTATACATATGCATTTAGTAAAAAGCGGTTATTTTAATATTACAAACAGACACTCCAATTTTATTTATCTGTATAGATTTACATAACGACGTTGGATGTAAGTCTTATTAAAAAAAAACTTAAAGAGTGCGAGTATGAATATGTACACGCGCAAGAAGTAAAACTTCTCTTAGTTATCGGTACCCTTTATGAAATTCAATTTTTGCCTTAAATAATTAAGATAGATAAGATACTAAAAATAACGCAAATTAGGTATATTACAATCATAATTTATATAATATCATTTAAGGAAAGAATATAATATCATATATCATTTGTCAGACAATAACAACGGTTACCATGGCAACAAACGTACGTACATTTTTCGTAACGCATTCACCAGCTTACCCACCAAGTCAAGCGTGCGTGAAGAAGTTTTTTTTAAAGCTATTTAAGGATGTGAGCGAAGCGAGGACGCATTACTAGTTTATAAATTAACACGGTGGTGATGACCTGGTAGGTATTGCTGTGAAAATTTGCTAATTACGTATTCAGTGCAATAAATACAGATGTTTAGTGCATACTGGAGTACGTAATTTGGATTAAAATACCGTGTTATAATAAATCTGTTACTTAAGTAGGTTAATAAAGCCGCACTTTAGTTTGTGTCGTCATAAGAAACACTTAAGAGGCAAATGACATTATAAATTCGTTTAATGGCAACTCTCTGTCATCAAAGTAATCTATTGCGGTGAATGCCAAAGGACTTTAACGTAATTTAGTAAAACTTTAGTTAAGGTTAACGAAGTAAAGTAAGTATAAACAGTTAAGATACTAGTTTATTTAAATGATTACAAATTATGTCTGCGAAAATATATATGGGGTATAAAATTAAAACATTTTATTTGTCTTCGTATTAATTATTATTTATAAATTATGTTGTTTGTTCTGACTTCAGATTAAAGATTTACATAGACTGTGTCCGCCAAAATAAATGTCAAAAAAAGTAGCGAGACGTGCTGTTTATGCTACTATTTCTGATTTTGTCGTACCGATCGTCTATTTTATATGAAAAATAAGGGGAATTTTATATATGTATTAGTTAAGTGAATATACAATTTTTGAGAATAAAATATGTATAGTAAAAAATATTACTACCTTGGTATATTCTTTTGTATTTATTAAGCATTAGTTTTCTTCCACTTGAAAAAAGATAGCATGTATTGTATTCAGCCCTTTTTAACGTCCCACTGCTGGGCAAGGGCCTTCCATCAATACGCTGGCCAAGCACGGATTTCACATGACTCTCGAAACCTTGCTAGGTTCTCTCAGACATGCAGATTTTTTTCCTTTTGACAGATCCTCATGATGTTTTCCTTCGTCCTTAAGACAAGTGGGAATCATGTTGAGAATGATTCGCACATGAAAATATCAGTGGTGCTTTTTATAAGTATCCTATACACTGTAGGTACCTATAAAAACAAAAGGCAACTACTTTGTTTATTAAAAAATAAAAGAAGACTGTTATTAGCACCTATTAGTTTTTATGTTAGTGATAATGTGGATTTCTGCATTCATTAACTATGTTATATTGATAATGTTAATTTATGAGACGTTTGCCGGCTGTTATATAGTACATTTATCTTTAATGTATTAATTTTTAATGATTGACACTGTTTCATTTATCTTAGTTTATTATATGTAATTGAACTGTTGCTTTTTTACTAAGCATCGTTTGACCTTTAGTCTTTAAAGTAAAACTAAAAACAGCCATGTGTTGTTAATGTATTTTTATAGTCTTAATTTTAAATTTTCTGACATAAAAAGTTAACTTTCCTCGCTTTGCTTACTGATTGAAGTCGAATATTTCACAAATTATTAGATATACCGCGAAAAGGACATTTTATCACTGAAAAATTTGTCAGATTTGAATAAGGATGTAGGGTACTAAACTTTGCCTACTATCACACACCACCTTTTTACTAGGTACAACAATTCAGAATCTTTACGAGTATCTATGCACAATATTAGTTAATACTTTGATATTAATGATCTTTAAATATACCGAAAGCCCTAGAAATCTACAACCTCCACAATAAACACAAACGTGACTTACGCTTGTTAAACCCTTAAATAGGCCAAGTAAATATGTAGATCATTACAATTTGTTTGATATTATTGTATACAAACAAATAAATTGTTTCACATTTATACAGTAAAGTTGTTAGTTAATTGTTGTGTCTGGTGCTTGTTAGTGGTCATAGTTACAAAATGCCGTTATGAAAGATTTCCTTTTCGAGTAGGCAGTTGGACAATCATGTCGCAAATAGATATATTCAGGATTATATTATCTTTAATGGTTACCAGTTGTCGTATTTAATAAGGACATTCTTAATAGACTGCTGTTAGTTGTAACTAAAAACAAATTTGTGGAGGTTTGTGTTTTAAGTGATATAGAATAAAAATATTTTGAAGTAAAACTTCTTTACGCACGCTTGACTTGGGGGGTAAGCTGGTAAATTCGTTACGAAAAAGTGTACGTACGTTTGTTTGATTGTTGCCATGGTAACTGTTGTTATTGTCTGACAAATGATATATAATATTATATTCTTTCCTTAAATGATATTCTTTAAATATATGATTGTAATATGCGTTATTTTTAGTATCTCATCTGTCTTATTTATTTAAAACATATATTGTATTGATAACCTACAGAAGTTTTACTTCTTGCGCGTGTACACATTTATACACGAACTCTTAAATTTTTGTTAGAAAGCAATTCATAAAATCGAGAATTCTTCATCAAATTGTCGTAAAAAGAAGTGAATTGAACAAGTAATTTTAGTTATTTCTTTTTATACTGCCCTTTTTAACGTCCCACTGCTGGGCACGGGCCTCCCTTCAGTACGAGGGAGATTAGGCCATAGTCCACCACGCTGGCCAAGTGCGGGTTGGCGGACTTCACATGTCTATCGAAAACTTGCTAGGTTCTCTCAGACATGCAGGTTAGAAATGATTCGCACATGAAAATATCAGAGGTGCGAGACCCGGGATTTGAACCCGCTTCACGGGTTCCCAAGCGAGCGCGTTACCACTGGGCTACCACTGCCGTATTTTTGTATACCTAGCTAATTTTGGCGAGTGCCAAAGACATTTTTAAGATTCATCCTTCTTATATCAACCCCCAATAATTTACTTAACTCAGAAACTTCTTTAAAATATTTTCTTACCCAATCAATTGCTTCTATTATTTTTTTATTTTCAATTTTTTATCTCGACACATGAAGTAATTTCTGTTCCTAACATTAGTATTATATTGTAAAAAAATATTGAAGAGCGTGTTATGTACTGTCTGTGTAAAGATAGATCTAAAGTTATATTTTTACTTTTACTTAAACTTATATAGTACATATATTTATAGAATATTATATACGGAAAGAATATAATATTATATATTTGTACCAGGGCAACATGACAATGTATTCTATCTCTTTCTCTCGCCGACTTAATCCTATATATTTATGTGTTTGTCTCTTTTTAGTATAGCATTTCCGTTTCATCCAGTTTCAAATCACAACGATTCTAAAGAAGTTTCACTATATAAGACCAAAAACTAATTTATACATTTACTGACTTCAATATTTTTTTGTAAAATGGACAAGTTAAAAATGCCATGCCACATATCTATCAAAGCGCAGCTATAATAGCCTAGTGAAGTGACGGGATCGATTACGACATAACGATAAATCGCAAATTGTAGATTTTATCGTAAAACCTTGTCAACAGTTACTTGCGACCTCAGATGTGTAGAACAAATAATAAACGACAGTCATAAAGTAAACGTGTTCCATATTTTAAATTTTCAATTCACGATACTTGCTCATTGCGTTTGGACAGCTGTCGTCTGGTAGTGAGAAAATATTGCAACCGCATTAAATTATTCTACAAAATAAACTTTCAAATGTTATTCATTACTTTTAGAGTAATATGGACAAATCGTTTTATGAAATTATATTATTTAATAAACTAGTCTAAGCCAATTAGCTAATAAGTTTTAACTGCAATTATAAATAAAAGTAAATTGTTTTTATCTTTTAATATAATTCTAGGAAAATATAACTTGATATAGCACTAGATATTACATTTTAAATCCAATCAAAATTATTATTGTTAAGAAAAGCAACAAATCGAAACGATATTGTTTCGAATAAATAACTCAAAAGCATCATTTTTTGCTCTAATAACATCTCTTGGCACAACTAGCATCAGTTCAAGCAGAGTTCTCCGACTGCGCGTCAACTCTATTTAATAAGTCGTTCACCTCTTATAAAATATTTTTATTTTCTTCTATAGTTTCTATGCTTCGGCGCAAAAACTTGACTCTGAATTGCAAAGGAACTTCATTGGTGAGGCAAATGATTAACCAGTATCTGTCTACTGTTTCCGTTTGCAGCAAGTTTTAATCGATATCAATTTTAATAACAATATTTACGGATGGACTAAAAAATTGCAATTATCATGTTAAAAAAGTTAATTCTAAATTATTACTCTAGATTAGAAAAAATACTAAGTGAAACCAATAAATACTATATAATGAATCCTAAAAAAATGTTGTCATCATAATTAAATAAATAAAACAAAATAGCTTAACAGTCTTGATATGAAATTATCTTATTAATAGACATTAAATGGAGTTCTTTGTCCTGTAGTTAGCAGAATTGTATTAAATGGTAGTTATGTTTACCTCATCTATTTACGTGACGGTGTGGGTGACGGGGTGCGTCGCACTCTGGGGATAGACGACCTCAGCAATCATCGGGTCAAGGACATAGGAAATACCAAACATTACCGATAGCTAGTATAAATAGCAGTAAGACAATAATTATCTATCACCGTTATTGCGAAGTTAAATTACATACATGCTGAGTCAATGATCTTGAGGATACGCTTCAAGAGGCTGTAAATCTTTCTTAATTTATTACCTATGGAAAAGACAATCTTAAAGAAAAAGTAGTTGTTAATTATTAACTTTTATTAAAAAGTACTAAAAATACTCGTATAATAACCATAAAAAATCTAAATAAGAATTGAAGTAAAACGAAAATGGAACATTTTAATTAAATTCAAAGTGCACCTGCCTTTTCTTTAATACAAGTATTATCGCAATGCATGGTACGATGTTGACGTCATGCTGATAGTATTGTGACCTTAAGATAGTTATCGGTCGACGCCTCGTCTCGTCTCCATCGACAACTTGAAAACCACAAGGACATCATTTAATCAAGCCTATTATTATATATTTAATGTATTTACTGTTTACACTTAAAATGACACTAAATTATGTATACGAGAGGAACATTTTTGTAAAATTATTATAGCTTGTGTGTCCTTACTTGGAACAATAAATAATATAACTTTTATAATAATTGCTAGTTAATATATATTTTATACATGTAAATTATCAAGAAACCGCAAAATATAATAAATAATAAATAAAGCGAAAATTTTCCACGTTGCGTTGCGCGCTAATTCACATAATACTGGACAGACAAAGACCGTCTGACGTACAAATAACCGTTCGGCCTTGTCTAGGCCGCGATGACGCCATTCTGTGAATATACTTAGTACGCCGAAATTATGCGTGCATCCTGCTTACACATCACTGTATCAGCAACGTATGAAAGAGACGACAAGTATAATCAAAATTCGCGTTGATGTACCTTTTTATTTTTTTATTTGAGTTCTAGAGGTGTTAATCGTTCGGAAGCCGAAGAATAATAATTATGAAGTTTAACAATTTCATCTAAATCACAATTTGTGGAGAAATATCCTAAGGAGTTAGCGGAACCATTATTTAAATGAAAGTTGTTATCTGCCAATCGTTTCCTAACAGTGTCTACTGCAACGCCTAATGTAAGCCTTGCATTGTGTAATTGGCAATTACCGGAGTTGCCAAGGCAACGGCTGTCTGATAGCGATAACCGAGAAATGTTGGGGGGCAAGGGACTCTATTGGACGTTAATTGGTTCGCCAGACGGTCTTCACTTCTTGATATCTAGGCATCCTTCTTGTTCATTCAACTTATACTTAAGTTGATTAGGTACAAAATTTCCAATATATTTTATCACTCATTGTCTGCATACCATGTCCTTACCTTTTATAGCTCATGAGGAAAATTTAATTAAATTTTTTACCATAATCAATTAATATAAAATTAAAGTAAATTTTCTAAATAAGATAAATAATTCACAGGAAAGTTTTGTAAGTTAAACTCTGCATAATACACTCATCTAAGTTATCACAGTGGAGTGACTAGTGTATTGGGAGCGGCGGACCAGTTCGCGCGAAAGGCGAAATGCTCGCGACCGCCCGCCCGGCTTACATGTTACAACCGGCTCCGTGAAGGCCGATCCCCCCACTCGCCTCCTTCGCTAGTGACTGCTGTTTTGTCGACAAATACTATTTTAACACTATTCCACACCTATTAAACATCGATTGTATATCTAAAATACCATTGTCCTCTATTACGTTAAAGAAATAAAGTTTAAAAGTATAATTTTCACAACAAAGACATAGAATATGTATGGTCGAGGCAACAAAGCAATATTGGAAATTTTACTTTCAAATTCATTCAGCAAGCGCTGACGATGTCATGTTATCGCGTCTGCTTCTCACTGTGAACGTTGTAAACAAAATGCCAATGACACGGAGGTCGACCGTTCTATCGATAATTTAGTGCGGTTATCGTACAGCACTGGGTGCGTCGCAAGGCCGCGGCTCGACGGCCCTACGCGTGTCGTCGCGTACGTGTACACAAACACATCGTTTTGAAGCGACAGCTTTATTTCAACTTTCAATTGGACGCGAAATTTGTTGCGTTTTTGTAGAAATGTGCTTAACGTAACTTAAGTATTACTTAAAATATATAATTCAGTTTAAAATACTGATTTTTACAACGAGATTACATGTCTTTTTCTCTTTTTTTACAGATAAACAAGATGCTGGTATTATCGAGTCCTTTTCGATATCAAGCAACGAAACAAAAAACCTCGCTTTATTCCGACACAGACGGACCAAGATTATGCGAATACATTTCAGTATACTACCAGGATTTACCAAGACTGACTCCCTCTGATGCCTTAATAATGACAAGCGATGCAAGATGATTAAATGAATAATATTTTTGTGATAAATTATGATAGAAAGGCATTTTTAAATATTTCTGTGTATTTTTGGAAATTTTTTAATAGACTATGCTTGCATGGTGCTTAATAGTGTAGTGAGGCGAATTAAAACTATCGATAATTTGTAGATTTTTTACGAATACCGCTATGTCGAATGAGGGAGAGCCTGTAAAGGTTGAAGGGGGACACGTCTCTGTTACAACCATCAGCATGTCTGGTCCAGAAACGAGCAAGGGTAAGTCTGATTGAAACGCACATAGAAACAATAAATAGGATAATTAACAATATAAAAATAACATTATAAAGCATTTTATTAATTTTGAAGTTCAATTTATTTGAGCAACATAATATTATAAATGTTTTTAAAAATAATAAAGGTAGGTCATAAATAATATTTTGTAATTTTCAGGTCAGTTCTCGTACAGTTCAAGCGGTGTGCGCATCAGTGTGTCTTCGGTGCCACAGGACGAAGACTCTACTGATGCCGAAATCTCTAAAATAGATTTCACGCAACATCAATATGAGGTAATTAGAATTACGTTAATTAATTACTTTTAATTTCAGGGGTTCGGAGTTTTAGTTTCATCAAAGGTTATCGAAATTTTGCATAAAATGGATATCGTTTTGATTAAGTTTAATTTTTTTGTAGTTATTAATTTATTGAAAAAAATATAATTTTATAAAAGTTTACAATTTTTCGAAAACCATACTAAGTATGTAGTTAATTTTTTTTATTTATATGTTTTTGGAATATAAAAGAAGCATTTTCGATAACGCGAAGAAAATTTTTTTCTCACCCCCCGAATTTCGCCGCCCCTAAAAATTTGCCGCCGTGGGCGCTAGCCCCGAATGCCCTTAGTATAAATCAAGCACTGCAGCTGATGATGTTAAAGTCGTGGTCTCGCATATGTTACGTTGCTGCTTGAAAAAAAATACAATCTAACAAATACATTTTAACATTTATTATTTTTAATAATAATATGTACCTATCTAGATAATATAGAGTTGATCGCTGTTATTCACTTTTAAGGTCAACATGAGAAATAAGAAGAAGCGCTCATCTAGCGGCCAGTGCGAGCAAAACATCGAGCAAGAACGACCCATGTCATGGGAAGGAGAACTTTCTGACTCTGAAATGGTTATCGACACTAGTGTTAACAATGGTAAGTAATGGAACTCGCCTATCTAACATAAAAGAAACCACAGGGGCTCAAAGCTGTAGGTAGGTATATTAAATGAAATAAGTTTATAACACTCACATTTCGCCTCCAAAACGTAAATTAAATCATAGGCTTAACGAAAAAACGCATATATAATAAAATTCTATAAACTATGCCTAATAGAAGCCTTCTAACATTTTTTGTCTGTCCGTCCGTTTGTATTTTACCGACTTCCACATTTCATGAGTGACATATATATATATATATATATATAGGAACATATTCATTGTTTTGTTACAGACGAAAACAGTAGTTCTCTTGATCTGCAATCGTCTCGGGACTCTATAGACACGCTTCGCAACGTAACAATCAAGACTGAGCCTCTCAAAACTGAAGCTTTCCAAAGTTTGGACGATCAACGGGTGCTGGAGCTAAAGTACGCAGCTCTACAGTCGCATCAGAGAAGTCTCAGTATGAATAGGGTATGTTCTTTATTGAAGTTATACATCTTTTGGCACGTTTGGAAAAAAAATATGAGAGTAAAATTTTTACGATGCGCGCGCACACTGACAGCCAAAAAGCAACATGATGAAGTTAGCTGCATTTTTTTTACAAAGAGAGAGTTGTGACATACAAGATGAAATCCTTAGCTATTTTTGTTCTGTTAAAGTATAATTTCTTACGTGCGAACATAAGTATACACACACACGCGTTTTTGTTTAACGGAAATTATTTTTTTACTTATTTAATCTTATTATGTGTTTAACCCCCGACGCAAAAAGGGGGGTATTATGAGTGTGGCCACTATATCTGTCTGTGGCCCCGTAGCTCTTAAACGAGTAAACCGATTTGTATGCGGATTTTTTTTTATTTCAAAGCTAGTTTCTTGGCGATGGTTCTCAGATGCGGCGGCGCTCATCATCAAAATATTAATGGATACTTTTAATAAAGTTAAAAGGTCAAAAGAGATATTTTACTTTTTAGAGATTTTTTTTTGTGTCGGGGGTTGCTTAATATTTTTGTTTTATTCGATAAAATATTTATAAGAAATAAGAACCTTTTTATTGTGGACTATTATAAACTATAGGCTAAATGAACGTTACTCGTATTATATAGTTATCGCTTCCACACGGTCTATGCTGACCAAAGTTTAGTAATAATGATTAACTGTACATTAAGTTTGTAGTGCATACAATATGAAACACTATTTTTTTTAAACTAAAATTACTTTTATCTATTGCTAGAGCTAATAGAATGTATACAAAATAGATCGCGTAGTAGCAGATATAATATAGTAATAATATTACAAAGACTATGTCCTGAAACAACAAACTAAAAGACCGGTGGTAGGATTCTGTTAAGCCTGAGGAGTCCGACTGGATGGGTACGACCCCCTTATCTATTTCTCTCGCTAAGCAACAATGATTGCATTGTTGTGTTCTGGTTTGAAGGATAAGGTAGCCAGCGCAATTGCAGGCAAGATGCATATCATCTTAGTCCTTACAGTGACAACATGCATTTTTGTTAGTTGTTATATAAAACCTTAGTGTATAATCGAAGGTGTTATGGGCGATAGGTACCGCTTTCCATCAGGTGGGCTGTCTGCTTGTTTATCACTGAACATCATAAAAAAAGGGTTCATTAGTGCATAGATACATACCTTAATATATACATATACATATGTATTATTCATACCTTAATAATTCATAAAAAAAAATATCTAGCGTAAAGTACCTCTGATTTCAGATACCAGTCCTAACCGACAATTCTCTGTCTCTCGCGCGACGGCCGTCCTCGCCCACAAGTAGTGCCAAATCTCTCCACTCTGAATACGACACACCGATTATGCAAAATCCAACAATCGAAGTACAAAACTTGACTATTAAG
This sequence comes from Argynnis bischoffii washingtonia, assembly GCA_033884665.1. NCBI lineage: Eukaryota > Metazoa > Arthropoda > Insecta > Lepidoptera > Nymphalidae > Argynnis > Argynnis bischoffii. Next base: position 14,811,466 of record CM066610.1, read on the forward strand.
AAGGAAACTCAATTATCTGGTAAGACATTTTTATTTATGACTGTGCGTTATGGGTTTTAATTTTTTTATGCGGAACCCTAATTCTTTTTCTAAAAAAAAGTTGCCTAAGTTACTCATTATAATATTAACCATCAGCCTGGAAGAGCACCGCTAAAATTGGTCCAGCCGTTTCGGAGATTAGCCAGAACAAACAGACAACTAGACATAAAGACGGACAGACAGACCAAAATTATTTTTTTATCATAATTGTAGTATACATATCTTTCATATGCATTTAGTGAAAATCTGTTATTTTGATATTACCAACAGATACTTCAATTTTATCTATTTGTATAGACTAGAAACTTACCTTCGCTTCGCTCGGGTACGTCTCTGAGCTTCAATAGTTTAGGAACGCATAAAAAACGAACGTCCAAAGAAAATTCTTTTTGCACCGGAAACCTACGCAGAATAATCCACCAGTTTCATCACAATCGGATCAATGGTTTGAGAATGCATAGAGGACAAACATACGAACATTTATTTTTATTTATGTAGATATGTAAGCGATATTGTGAGTAACATATCGCTTATACGGTCGCTAATACGGTGAAGGAAAACACCGCAAGGAAGCCCACTAACCCGCACTTGGCGTGGTAAACTATGACCTGATCCTCGCATTGAGGGAAGCCTATCAGTGGCGTTAAAAAGACTGAGCTACGAGTGTATTAAAAATTGTTATTTTTTATAAATGCTTAATATTAAGCAATTCTTATTTTAATTTTATGTTTATGTTTATTCGAATAAACACACGCATTTTATGTTTTATTAAACGACCGGTTATGTAAATTTTATATAAAGTGAGTTTTATATAAAGCGTGTTTAGTTTATTATTATATTAAATAATTTTATATTTACAGAACTCAAATGTGAACCATCAGCAGGAATGGATAAGTTGTTAGGATTACACGGGTCGCCGCTACTAGGGCGTCTACCGAGAGTGCAGTCGAGTGCCAGCACAGATTCAGCTGTACACTCTATGTATGCGCATAGGTAAGTTTCAATTAATGCCATTTCTCTTTCATTTTTTTCATACAAAAAATCTATAAAAAGCACTTTTAGTTTTTCCAAATTTTCCAATTTTCCCGGCAACTTTCCCACTTTTTCGCCCTTAAAACCCATTGGGACTACTAAAACATTTTTACAAACGAATTGCCCAAATCGATTCTACCTTACTTAAGTGATATATACATATTATGGCAACATTAAAAAAATAAGCATTAAATAATTCATTTTTTAGTATTTTTTTTAATTTTTCATTGCACTTTTGAAATATAAATAAAACTTACAAATTGTAATAAAAGATTAACTTAATATTAACAATTATTCGAATATATTCATTTTGTTGTACTAGGTTATCACATTTCACTTCAGTTTATGAATTACGATGAATTAATTTCATATGTTTCTCAAGCAATATTTTGGTACAGCTAATGAAATTTTTAACAAACTCTAACTTAATACTTGCTTAGATTTTCGCGAATATTTGACATTTTAAATAAAACTATCTTTTCGGATTTTTTCGCGGATTGATTTTGAAAAAAAATCCCACGAAAAGTCAAAATAAATCCACGAAAAAATTCAAAAAGTTAGTTTTATTTAAAACTCTTAACTTCATAGTTTACCTTATAAAGGAAAAAATAAAGACATATCCATATTACAGCGTATACAGCAGTCCGTCAGCCAGCCCGCGTCCGTCGCGCCACTACACGCCGTCGCTATCACGGAACAATAGCGACGCGTCGCATTCCTCTTGCTATTCCTATAGTTCGGAGTTCTCCCCAACACATTCACCTGTACAGGTCAGTCTTTATTTCATTGTATAAAACACATATTTTAATGAAAATTAGCCTTGCAGTCTATTACCTTAAGAATTATTTGGCGTGCAAAAAATGTAAAGGTTTTAATGTAATTTTTTTAGTAATTTATAAATTTTTTAGACTTAAGAATTTATTTTGTTTATTTTCATTTTAATTGATGAAAGAGTTACGGTTCAAAAGCATACAGAGTAGTAAATTGTATCGCATTATATGATACCACGTAAAGTCATGAAGATATTCCCAGGACCTCCGGATTTGCAGCCATCTTCGATCAACAATACTACTAGATTATGTGTCACATACAAAATCAAAGCTAAACCTGTCCGCGCAAATACGTACTTATACAGCTACATTTGTACACTAACGAACCAAGATAAAGTCTTATAATAGTTTTATTTTCAACCTAATCAACACCGTATCTCCTTGTAATAAAGTCACAAATCTTCAAATTATCATCATACACTTACGATCATTTCGTAAGTTTTATAACATTCATTGTAAAATCAACCTTATATTAAAAGCCTAAAGCATTTTTCTCGTTGTTGCTTTGTGAGCTAAATTGTTATGTTTTGTCTCTGTTTGCTTCTTTGAATTTCGCCAAACGTACTTAGCGGATTTAAAATTGTTCAAAATTTCATTTTTATATTATTTCGTAACTTACTTTGCAAGTTAGCTTATATTTAGCGAGACGGATTTCTTACGCCGATACAATCAATATCTAGTAGTATTGTTGATCGAAGCGGTGCTGCGGATCGATAGTCGACTATCGATAGCATATGGATAGTTAATCGATAGTGACCGATAGTTAGACTATCGATAGTTATATCGATATTACCGGTACTATCGATAGTTTCAACTATCGGTAGTAGCTCATTTGCGATAGTATAGTTAAAAAAGAGAGAGGAAGTGGGTAGTGAATAAGTAAAAAGGATCTTTTCAAAATAAAAAAAAAGAAACCAAGTATTACTACTAACACACATACGCGCTATTATCGATAGCTGAAACTATCGATAGTATCGATAGCATCGATACTATTAATAGTTTATGATTTGTTAGCATCAATACTCGATACTATCGATTGTATCGATAATATCGATATAGCTATCGATAGTAGGGCTTTTTTAGATGAAAACTATCGATAGTGAAACTATCGATACTTAGGCAACACTAGATCGAAGGCAGTCATACGTGCTAGCTACTAGACCACCGATACAGTCTATGTCAATAATTAATTATATAACCTATTCCAGAGTCGACACCCACACGTGGTGTACCGCGAGGCGGCGGTGTACCCCGCGTCGCCGGCGCACGACGACGACCCGGACGCGGCGGACGAGCGCTTGCACCATCACCAGGGGATCAGTAGGCAGCAACTCATTAATAGGTATTTGTTCCCTTGTTATTTATCTAGATTTACATTGTATTCAGCCCTTTTTAGTGTCCCATTACTGGGTACGAGCCAAGTGCGGGTTGGCGGACTTCACATGTCTTTCGAAAACTTGCTAGGTTCTCTCAGACATGCAGGTTTCCTCACGATGTTTTCCTTCACCGTAAGGCAAGCGGTAATCATGTTAGAAATGATTCGCACATGAAAATATCTGAGGTGCAAGACCCCGGATTTACATTTCTGTTACGCAAACCTAATATATGGGGACCACCCAGGTTGCACCGACCACCAACAATGCATGCCACACCTGCAACGCGTCAACATAACTCGTGTTGCAATAGTGCTGCGACATTGGACTGCGACATCCAACGGCACATTTTATGTATAAGAACTTTATTAGGTCACTAGCTGTGCCCCGCGGTTTCACCCGCGTTAAATTTGATTATAAACATCAGTTTTACAATATTTTGTTGACGTTTATGGTTACTGCTCCGTTCCCTTGGGTAATAGCTTGATGATATATAGCCTATAATTTTCCTCAATAAAAGGGCTATCTAATGCAAAAAGAATTTTTCAAATCGCATTAGTAGTTTCTGAGATTAACGCGTTCAAACAAACTCTGCCTCTTTATAATATTAGTATAGACTCGATGATCATACTTCGATCATTCGACCTTTAAGATAGTTAGATTGTAAAAGTATTAGAAGCAAGATTTATATTAATAAAGTATTTGATAAGATTAAAAAAAAAATCATTTTTTTTGCATCCTGTGGATGTGACTTGTAAAATTTGACATTTCTCTGATCAAAACACACAGCGCAACAAAAACCATGTATAATGTTCCTGTGTTGAGCTATTCATTTAATTTAATATTTATATTAAATTAATGTTAGCTATTTATTTCATTTTCTTCGTGAGTTGACCATATTGTTATTGATTTTTAGAAAATAAATGTGTGTTGTATATCGGTTACTCCTTCACGTTAAAATGGCTGGTCGGATTTGGATGAAATTTTGTACACCGATAGATTACGATTACTGGAGTAACACATAGCGTTAGCATAATTCGTTAAGAGGAGGCTCCCTAAATTTAACGCTGATTTGCTTTCATATTCTATGTATACCAGACATTAAATCAATGTGATAATTTCAATGTATGATTTTTCAAACCTTTTTCTATGGATCAGAAAAAACAGAAACACAATTGGATGAAATTTTCTCGATAGTTTTATTTTTTTTAAAATATGCCTTTTTTAGAGATTAATGGATTTTACTCTTAAACTACTTCAGTTATATACGCAAAAAAAATACTCAGAGAAGGAAAATATAGTTTATTATCTTCTGTACGAAAGACATTTAAATTGACCAATTATTATTCTCATAATAAATTAAATTAGATTTGAGACTTACGTTTTTTAATTCTGTGCAAGAATAAGATCGATCGGATATTCGATATTCAACCTTGTTCGCAAGCAACTAAGGTGCAACGACGATAATGATTCAGTCGGCCGCTGGCCCTTGACGAGGTAGGACCTATGTCGCTTTTGCTCGCGCACAACCCCCCCGCTAATTCATCGAATTATTCATTCCTTGGACATAGTGTAAAAAATCAACGTTTTTTGCTTTTTATACATAGCTTAGTATAAACAACTTTAAGTAACACATTTAAGGTTGAATTTACATTATTGTATAGTTTTTAAACTAGAATTACCTAAATACAGAATACTTTTGCTTATGATTTTTTGTGTAATATCTAGTTTAGTGATCGATGATTCCGTTCTGTCGTATACTAAGGGTTTCGCGCGGCTATGCTTGTGATTAATATTAAATATGAATAAATAATATAATTAATAAATATAAATCATTTACTATGCGCGTTGTATGTAAGTGTTTGTATATATAACATACATACATACATGTGTTTGTATATATAACATATATACATATATACGCGTAGGATTTGGACGCGGGTTTCAAATAAATCTACATGTAACATACCTACCAAATTTCATAAACATAACGCGAACTTAGCTAACCATAACTAGTACGGGTAAGTAAGTATATCATAATAAAACATTGGTTATGTTTGTCCCTCAAGGATAATGCAGATTTCTATCACAGAAATAATTTTCAAATCGGACTGGTAGGTACCTATCTACATATGTAGTTTAGCAGATTATCTTCATATTTATAACTTTACCTTTTATTATGTACATATAAGTATATACGGGGCCATTTTAAATTTACTGAAGACCTTTTGTGAATATATTATTTACATCATAACATCGTCGAAGTTTTTTTATGTAAGATAAAGCAGTATGTAACTAGTTAGTGTAAATATGTTATTTGAAGTGGCGCCCCTGGTGTAATAGGCACAGTGGATAGTGAGCGCAATCAGCTGAGCGCGGGCGTCGAGCGGTTAGAAAGCCAAGCGCTTAGAAAAAAAAGCAAATTTATATTTATACAGATAAATAAAATTGGAGTGTCTGTTTGTAATATTAAAATAACCGCTTTTTACTAAATGCATATGGATGTATACACGGTACATATACCAAAACAACATTTGTTACAATTTCTGTCTGTCTGTCTGTTTGTTCCGGCTAATCTCCGAAACGGCTGGAGCGATTTTGACGGGACTTTCACTGGCAGATAGATAGCTGATGTTATAGGGTATATATAGTTGTAACTTAGGCTACTTTTATTTTAGAAAAAGAATCAGGGTTCCGCAAAAAAAAATTAAAACCCTGAAATTATGAACAAAATCCGCGTACGGCCTACGCACCCGAGCAAAACGAGAGTAAATCGCTATATAATATTTAATTTAAATGAATTTCTTAGGAGTTAGCAAGCTACTATTTATATAGGTATACCTAAACATAGCTAACCGGGAAAACGTACCTAGGGACGAACGCGAGCGAAGCGAGCGTGAGTTGCTAGTCTATACTAATATTATAAAGCTGAAGAGTTTGTTTGTTTGTTTGGTTGGTTGAACGCGCTAATCTCAGGAACTACTGGTTGGAATTGAAAAATTCTTTTTGTGTTGGATAGTCCATTTATCGAGGAAGGCTTAGGCTATAGAACATCACGCTACGACCAATAGGAGCGGAGCATAAATGAAAAATGTTGCAAAAACGGGAAAAAATCATTCCTTTTGAGAGCTTCCGTTGCGTGCGCTGCGTAAGCGGTTGAAGTTACGCAAAAATCGTGTATGACGGAATTGTTCTCCTTTAAAAGTTCTAAAAAAAAGTCCGCGACAGCATATGTCTATCTTTTAAGGTTGACTCAAAATAACCCTTTTTATGGCAATCAAATTTGTTCTAAAATAATGCATTACTTCCGAAGGTGTTTTTATAAACATGATACTATCCTTATCCAAATAAATACGTTATTCATCACAAGTATTTAATTTTGAACAAAATTGCCCTTGACATAATTTGATTTCAATGAATATCTTAGGAGATATCATAGTTTTAAAATATACATATTTAACTTTACGCGGTCTATGGGTGAGCGCGCTCTCAGCCCGATACAAGGCGAGGGCAGGGCGGTCGTGAGGGGGGAGTCACTATTCCACGCGGACGAAGTCCCGGGCAAAAGCTAGTAGATAAATAAAATTGGCGTGTCTGTTTTAATATTAAAATAACCGCTTTTTATTTATTGCATATGGATGTATACACGGTCCATATACCAAAACAACATTTTTTACAATTTTTGTCTGTCTGTCTGTTTGTTCCGGCTAATCTCCGAAAAGGCTGCACCGATTTTGACGGGACTTTCGCTGGCAGATAGCTGATGTTATAAGGAGTAACTTAGGCTACTTTTATTTCAGAAAAAAAAATCAGGGTTCCGCGAAACAAAAATTAAAACCCACGAAAAGCGTACGCATCCGAGCGAAGCGAGGGTAAATCACTATATAATTTAAATGAATATCTTAGGAGTAGCAAGCTACTGTTTATCTATCTTCTTCTTCTATACTATAATAAAACTGTAGAGGTCGAATGTCTGTACATAGAAAAAATATGCTAAAAACCGAGTCAGGAGGGTGTAAGAAGAGAATAGAACAAATCCAGATTTTTTTTTAATTTTTTGTTTTTCTGTCTGTTTGTCTGTTTGTACAGGCTAATCTCCGAAGCTGCTGGACCGATTTGAATGAAATTTTGCATGGTGGTACCTTATATCCACGGTCAACATATAGGATATTTTTTATCCCGGAAAATCAAAGAGTTCACGTTGGATAGTTAAAAAACTACAGTAACTTATACAGCTTACTACACAAAAACTACCCATTGGATTTTAATGAAACTTTACAATAATATAGTTCATACATCAGAATAAGCAATAAGCGACTTTTTATTCCGGAAAAATGAACGGTTTCCGTGGGATAGATTTGTTTTTTCTAGAGGTGAACCCGAGCGAAGCGAGGGTGAGCCGCTAGTATATAAATAAACATAGCTAACCGTGAAAACGTACCTAGGGAAGTACGCGAGCGAAGCGAGCGTGAGTCGCTAGTAAAAAATAAAAAAATGTTTCGCACCTTCTGAACCACGTATTTCAATTCGCAAGCCAAGCAAAAGTGGGTGTAGCGGTATGATCTCGGACTAGAATTTCGATGATCGTAGATTCGATTCCCCTCGTGTGTAGACATTTTTTTCCTTTTTCTCAATTATATATTGAATTTTGAATTTTAATATACAAAGATTTTTCGCATGCGCTTTAATTACTATCCCTTGTTGAAAAGTCCAAAATCCCATTTTTTTATCGTTTCTATGCCTTTTGCATATCTATACATATAAACAAATTGTGACTAAGCCGAATCTGCACATTAAATATTTTTTTGGAATATCTTATTGAAATAGACATTATTATCGATACAGAGACCGAATCTATAGTTATTAGAATTTTTGTCTGTCTGTCTGTTACCGCATCACGGAAAAACTACTGGAGGGATTTTGATGAAATTTGGTATGATGATAGTTGGTTATTCGGATTCCGGGTCAACACATAGGATATTTTTTACTGTGGGAAAATATCTCATCTCTAAGAAATCTATACGTAACGTTAAAACGAGGGTGAGTCGCTAGTAAATAAATAAAAAAAAAACGATAAATGATAATAAATAAATAAAATACTTATTTCTTTGCATAATTGAAAAATGAATAATATTATATAAAAATGAGAAAAAGAAAGAAAAATGACTACGCACGGGGAATTGAACCTACGACCTTAGAGTTATTAGACCCAGCTTTTACCGCTACGCCAACTCATACTTGGTATGCATTGTGAAATAAGTGGTTCATAATCATAATCCTTCGATTGCTTTTGATTATTATTTATTCAATACTACAACAAAAATTACATACTAATTTGTAAATTTTTAAACATCAAACTAACAAAAACATAAGTAATTTCCTGATAAAATTCCTAAATATGTATTTATATATTATGAATATATAAATACTTGAATAAAATATAATTTACATGTTCAATATCTACTCAAATTCATTTATTGCATAGGAATAAATGTCTTAGCTTTTCGCGATTACTAAATATATACGTATTATAATAAAGTAAAATGTTATCGGATCAATTCCCGTATTTTAAATTTTAATAATATTAAAATCAAATTGATAAGTTGGCCTACTGCTTATAGACGCGCTTGCGTACTCTGTGACGCTTGACCTGTAGTTATGAGTTCACGCCGGCGACGTGAGCGCACAGCTCGCTTTGCGGGAGGGGTGGTAGCGTTAAATGCCTACTTCGCCCGGACAGCCTGGCCTTAACATGCTAAGTGCTAAGTGTATTTCTGCATAGTTTACAGAACACAACTTTAAACATTGCATTTAAGGTTCAATTTACATTGTTCTATATTATTTCAACTAGACTTACCTAAAGACAATTGGTGACAGTTTTAAGACAATTTTTGCATGGGATTGTGTATCTAGTACTTTTTTGATTGATGCCTGATAAGTGTTATTTATTGTATTGTCATTGGGTTTCACAAGTATAAAAATAAGTTGCAAATAGTAATAATTAAACGTGAACTATGTAAAATGAACTTCCAAGATTAAATTACATAGTTAGTTACAAGATCGAGAAGAAACTAATAATAAATTATAAATTATATATAAAATATATAAATAAATTATATCTTGAGTTTAAGCTTGATATTAATAGGTTCGATTTCCGCTAGTGCTGGATTCAACTACAGTTGTATATTGTGTATATTTTTTTCAGTCCATGCCCAATATGTGGTGACAAAATAAGCGGTTTCCACTACGGAATATTCTCATGCGAGTCGTGTAAAGGGTTTTTCAAGAGGACAGTGCAGAATCGCAAGAACTACATGTGTTTGCGAGGTGGGAACTGCCCGGTCACGGTGGCCACGAGGAAGAAGTGTCCCGCTTGTCGGTTTGACAAGTGCTTGGGGTGTGGGATGAAACTTGAAGGTAAGATTTAAAATCACTTTAATTTTTTTTTTTTTTTTGGACATTAACACACAGCACCATCTAGTTCCATGGTGAGTTACGAAGCCTGTGTTATGGATACCAGATAATTGATACACTACACATATATAACTTTAAATACATACATATTATATGATACATGATATAAACACCCATGACTAGAGTACAAACATTCGTGCTCACCACACTAATAAATGCCACCAGCGGGACTCGAACCCGCGACCACTGGCGCAGAAAGTAGGGTCACTACAAACTGAGCCAAACGTGCCGTCAACAAATATTATTATTTCACTCTTTGTGGTAAAAATTCTATATCTTTTTTCTTCTAGAAATTTATGCGAAGCCACTTTTCATATAAACAGTATATAATCGAATTGAATACCTCCTTCAAAGTCGATCAATAAAAAATTTTTAAGATGGTCGTTAGGTTTATAGGTTTATTTCATAAAAATATGAATTATCACAGTAGGTTATATTGCAGAAAAATAATCGTCCAATATATTATACGTTCCTGTTACTAAATATTGCGTATACATTTTCTTTTAGTAAAATACAATGATGTTATATCACTGTTTTAAAAAGCCTTTATAAGTTATTTAAAAAGCAATTTAAGCTTTCCAAGTATACATCAAAATTTTAAAAATTTTAAAAGATTCAAAAGTTTTAGTATCATCGTACACTGTGTAATATGCAATATATAAATACGTATTTAACTATACATGCTCTATATATTAATTACATTTCATCATTTATATTGCAGCAATAAGAGAAGACAGGACTAGAGGGGGCCGGTCCACATACCAATGTTCGTACACATTATCGGGCGCGTCGTCAACGGGCTCGCTGCTCTCGGCGCACGCGTCGCCCACACTGCGACACGCCTCCAGTCTCACTTGTGTAAGTACTACTAGCGACCCTTGCTTTGCTTGTATTCAGCCCTTTTAATATCCCAATGCTGGGCACGTGCCTTCCTTCAATATGAGGGGGATCAGGCCATAGTCCACCACGCTGGACAACTGCAGATAGGCGGACTCCACATGTCTTTCGAAAATGTGTTAGGTTCTGTCAGAAATGCAGTTTTCTACACGTTTTCCTTCACCATAAGACAAGTGGTAATCATGTAAAAAATGATTGGCACATTAAAATACAAGAGATCTGGGATTTGAATCCGCTTCATTCGGTTTTTTAAGCGAGTGCGTTACCACTGCCTGTTAGCTTTTCTCACAGTCCACTAATCTATACGGTCGACTGGTTACTTTTCTGAGAGGTACATCTCGCCTCTAAGACTTATATTTGAGGGATGACTTAGTTTGAGCTTCTGCCTCTCTCTTATGGAGACTAACTATAACATATGTTTATATTTTTAAACTAGCGACTCACCCTCGCTTCGGGTTCGTCCCTAGACAAAAACAAATCGATCCCACGGGACCCGTACACTTTTCCGGGATGATATATAGCCTATAGCCTTCCTCAGTTAACGGGCTATCAAATGCAAAAAGAATTTTTCAAATCGGATTAGTAGTTCCTGAGATTAGCGCGTTCAACCAAACAAACAAACAAACAAACAAACTCTTCAGCTTTATAATATTAAGTATAGGTGTAAGATCCAATCGTACATATGGTAGAAATAAATAACTAAATTAACTTAGTATTGGCATAATAATTCTATACACATGTCTAACGAAGGTTTCTAGACAGAGAAATCGTGCGAAGCGCGCGAGGTAAGACGCGAGTGAAACGCACCCGATTGTAATATTTACATTTTACTTATTTAATCCCGATTATAAACAATATTTTCAAATATATTTTTTTTCAGGTAAACGGCCCAGGATCATATAATAGTCGAGGAGAATCAAGTAACAGCCGGCTCACCCCTGATATACCGCCATTATTACAAGTAAGCTTTACACTTATAAATTCTGACAAAAAAAATTCTTAACAGCAATAAAATTAACTTTTTTATATTATTTAATTAAATTAAGTACTATAGTTACTATGTACCTAAGGTCGTATCGAATTAATTTATGTTATAAAAAATTAAAACCATTTTTTTAATGGTAATACCATATATTATAAACATAAGCTATAGTATGCGAAATTTCAATCTATTTTGAGGTATATATATATAAAAGAAAATATTATGTTAAAAAATACAATTTTTTGTTCCAGGAAATAATGGACGTGGAACATCTATGGCAATACAACGAGTCGGAACTGAGTCGCATGAGCAAGTCCACTGGCAGTCCCTCAGCGAACCCGCTGCTGGCGGCCAGCGGCATCACCGCGCAGAACTCCAGCGCGGACTTCCTCGCCGACCTGTGCAATATCGCAGACCACAGACTGTATAAGATTGTGAAGTGGTGCAAGAGTTTGCCATTGTTTAAGAATATTTCTGTAAGTATACATATTACAGCCTAGGCTGCTTATGCTATTATAATCTAGACATAATCTTTAGCTCTTATTACTAATTTAGTTGGTTTATCTATACAGATAAATAAAATTGGAGTGTCTGTTTGTAATGTTAAAATAACCGATTTTTACTAAATGCATATGGATGTATACACGGTACATGTATCAAAACAACATTTTTTACTATTTTTGTCTATCTGTCTGTATGTCTGTTCCGGCTAATCTCTGAAACGGCTGGACCTATTTTGTCGGGACTTTCACTAGCAGATAGCTGATGTAATAAGGAGTATCTTAGACTACTTTTATTTTAGACAAAAATAGGGTCCCACGAAAAAAAAATTAAAATCAAATTAATTAATTAATTTTGTTTTGTTGCAACCTAGTTCATTTGCAACTCTCTATCACTTGGAATTAAATTAATTATCCTGAATACAAAGTATAAATCACTTGAGCGATCGAGCCTCGCTCGGCGTTCGGAAACGATATGAAAATTGCTTTTTGTCAGAACAGGCACCTATATAGATATACATACTTAAAAAGCAAATCCATATTTAAATATAAATTTTGATTCAAATTCCATTCTATGCTATTCCAGATAATATACAAGAATTGTTGAATTAAAATCATAATTGTCCCCAGATCGACGATCAGATCTGCCTGTTGATCAACAGCTGGTGCGAGCTGCTGGTGCTGTCGTGCTGCTACCGCGGCGTCAGCACGCCGGGCGAGGTGCGCGTGGGCGGCGGCCGCGGCATCACGCTGCATCAGAGCGCTAAGTTAGTACTCATATTCAACAAACATATCTATACTAACTAACATATCTATACTAATTTTATAAAGCTGATGAGTTTGTTTGTTTGTTTGGTTGAACGCGCTAATCTCAAAAACTACAAATACGATTTGAAAAATTCTTTTTGCATTAATTAGATTCGCACATGAAAATATCAGAGGTGCGAGACCCGGGATTTGAACCCGCTTCACTCGGTTTCCCAAGCGAGCGCGTTACCACTGGGCTACCACTGCCTATCATTTTCTAACTTGATTATCACTTGCCTTACGGTGAAGGAAAACATCGTGAGGAAACCTGCATGTCTGAGAGAACCTAGCAAGTTTTCGAAAGACATGTGAAGTCCACCAACCCGCACTTGGCCAGCGTGGTGGACTATGGCCTGATCCCCCTCGTATTGAAGGGAGGCCCGTGCCCAGCAGTGGGACGTTAAAAAGGGCTGAATACATTAATTAGATAGCCCGTTAATTGAGGAAGGCTATAGGCTATATATCATCCCGGGAAAATGTACGGTACCTGTGGGATAGATTTGTTTTTGGCTAGGGACGAACCCGAAGCGAAGCGAGGGTGAGGCGCTAGTCATACTATAATATTATATATATTGACGACACGTTTGGCTCAGTTTGTAGTGACCCTATTTGCTGTTCCAGCGGTTGCGAATTCGAGTCCCGCTGGGGACATTCATTTGTGTGATGAGCACGAATGTTTGTACTCCCGTAATGGTTGTTTATATTTATAATATGTATGTATTTAAAGTTAATGTGTAATGTATCAACTATCTGGCATCCATATCACAAGCTTCGTAGCTTACCATGGAACTAGATAGTGCTGTATGTTAATGTCCTAACATATTTATTTACTTAAAATATTTTATTTTACTTTCTTAACTAGTATGGACACTTAATATACTTTTTAAAGTACTATATTGTTAGAGGCACTGGTAGCCCAATGGTAACGCGCTCGCTTGGGAAACCGAGTGAAGCGGATTCAAATACCGGGTCTTATTTTCCAAAATAATAGTCCGAGGTTTAATTAAAATGTCTCACACGTGTTTTTAAGTCCTTACAATCAGTCACATATCTAATAATAAAGTAAAAATAACTGCCATCTTCATGGGCTAAATTGTTATGTAATTTGATTAATTTAATTATTATCAGGTACGGCCTCACTCCATGTATAGAACGAATGCTCAGTTTCACGGACCACCTGAGAAGACTGCGAGTGGACCGCTACGAGTACGTCGCACTGAAGGTCATCGTACTTCTTACTTCTGGTAAATATTATTACAAGCCTTTGCAAACAAAAATTGTATTTATTTTTAAGTGCAATAAAGAATCTATACTAATATTATAAAGCTGAAGAGTTTGTTTGTTTGGTTGAACGCGCTAATCTCAGAAACAACTAATCCGATTTGAAAAATTCTTGTTTACATTAGACAGCCCGTTAACTGAGAATGGCTATAGGCTATATATCATCCTGGAAAAATGTACGGTTCCCGTGGGATAGATTTGTTTTTTTCTAGGGATGAACCCGAAGCGAAGCGAGGGTGAGTTACTAGTAGTATTTAATATTCAATTTTATTTGTATTTTTAGCACGTTTTTATTACCTTCACTTGTAAATAACTAACATGTAATCAAATCTTGAAAGTCAATTTTAATCTATTTTGAATTCTCGTATGAAAATGAAACTTTGTATGTATATGTAGTTCGGATTACTGTACTGTAATTTGGTGTCTTGGAGTTGATCTGATGATGCAGCAAGGACGTGAATAGTGGACCTCCTCAGTCTCTCTGAAACGGCTGAACTAAGGCTTTATTTATTTTAGCAAAAGAATTAAGGTTCCGTTCGCCCGAGCGAAGTGAGGATAAGTCGCTAGTGATATATTGGTTAAGATATTAAAGTAATCTTAATTGTATTTTCATTAGACGACACATTTGGCTCAGTTTGTAGTGACCCTACTTGCTGTGCCAGCGGTCGCGGGTTCGAGTCCCGCTGGGGGCATTCATTTGTGTGATGAGAGATGATGCGAATGTTTGTACTCAAGTCATGGGTGTTTATATTTATAATATGTATGTATTTAAAGTTATATATGTGTAGTATATCAACTATCTGGTATCCATAACACAGGCTTTGTAGCTTACCATGGAACTAGATGGTGCTGTGTGTTAATGTTCTAATATTCCAACATAGATGCGCCAGAGCTTCGTGAAGCGGAAAAAGTAAGAGCGTCTCAAGAGAAAGCGTTGGCGGCGCTTCAGGCGTACACAGCGACGCACTCGCCGGAAACGCCCGCTAAGTTCGGAGAGTTGCTGCTACGTATACCGGAATTGCAAAGAACTTGCCAGGTGAATATAGACTTTATTTCTTATGTGTTAAATTCGTAAGTTGTATTACTAAGTTTGTGAAAAACAACGAATCTGTCGTTATTCATTAATTTGTCTGTATTTAAATTTGTAATTGTATGTATGTAGTTTTTTTTATTAAATTGAAATAAGAGGCTAATAAGGGTTTCTTCAACGAAAAATTAATTATAATTAACACATATCTTCACAATTTGCACTTTTGAGAATTCTTCACCCAAAAATACCCTCAATAAGAATCCCTTAAGGGATCAAGGAACTAGGGTCTGGATATTTGTATGGTCAATTAAAAAAAAATAACGATATGGAAAGCAAACTTGTGCCCTATGTTGTAGTACGCAATGTACGTAAAATATATTTTATTTAACAAATAAAGCTGTGAAAAAGATTGTTTTATAATAATTAATTTTTGTCTATTTCAAAATTTTGATATTTTTAAAAAATATTTACTTACATTTTAATTGGTTTTGTTTACAGTTCTTCATGCAGGTTGGCAAAGAAATGCTGAATCCGGCAAATAAGAGTAAAGATGGCGATGGTCCTAGCTTCAACCTTCTCATGGAACTTCTTAGAGGCGACCACTGAGCTACTGGGTACTTCAAGTATGAACGAAAATGTAACATTGTATAGGGTACTTGACTATAAAGAAAGGAAAAACGTGATTTAAAGTGTAATTTCGACATATTATTAAAAACCTTTTTTTTATTTCAATACCCTATAATGTACGATATGTTAGTAGCGATAAATACAATAATACAGTGATATTACAATATTGCCTTCAAAGCCCTAAATAAATCGGCCTTGAATCAAAGACTGCTTTCATGAACATTAGTTATTGTAATGCTTTATATGGTCTTGTATCAGTAATTTGATCGTAATCGAACTTGAACTATGAAATAACTTCATTTAAATAAATATTAGGTATCGTAGATATTTACCTACCGGCTACCATAGCTCATAAACCTCCAGACTAAAATAATAAGACGATGACGTATGCAGAAAATAGTTATAGAAGTCAAAAATGGTATTATAAGAGCTGTTTTATAATATCAAAAAACATTTGCGAATGGAACAGATCCATATATTGCGAAATGTCAGTTAAAAAACAAATCTGACATAACATGTGAAATGTAAGAATAAAATGAGAAATTATCATCAAAACTAACAATTTATTTCAGTTTTTTTTTTACTAAACGTGAAAAGTTCTATTTGCTATTTTAATCATATTGCTAATACAAGACTGCTTTATACTAAGTGTATTGTAATGTATTTTTGTAACATTGGATATTATAACGCATTTATTTTTCATACGCTCTCGAAACATAATAAATACTCCTGGTATCTCTATTTTTTAGTATTTATATATATACATATGATATATACATATGTATAATTTATAGAGAACAGTAACTCAAATTCCAACACTGCCATATGCTTTTACTAGTATATATTGTATTAAAAATAAGAAACGGGAACAATTATAGATAAAATATAAATGCTCCTTTCGTAATTGCCGCTCAAATTACAATATTTTAAACATTACAGACTAAAGTATTTTTTTCGGCAAGGAAAAAAGTAAAGGTGTTGCTCTATTCAAAGTTGCCCGGAAAATAAGATAACCAATTAACCGTTATATCAATCAAAAATCTTGCCAGTTATAAGTTTTTGAAGAATTTTTCCCAATGTCTAAACATAATCAATAAAACGTAATATATAAGTAAAATATAACTTGATAATATGAAAAATAAGAACTATTTGTATTTTTGTAATTTTATACTTGACTATCTTAGAAAATGTTTTTGAACTATTGTCTTCTGTCTGTAGTAATATTGATTTAATTAAATATTACACATGATGAGTCCCAAGAAATATGTTAGGCTATGGACCTTTGAATAGATAACTAATATTTCATTAAAAAATTGATAATATTATGTTACTACAACGGAGTTTACGTTAATATTTTAATTAAACCCGTTTTTGCGGATTTATTTTGATTTTTCTTGCCCAAGATTGCTGTAAAACATTCAAAATATCGGGAAGCAAAAATCAAAATAAGTTCATGAAAAAATTCCGATTTTTTTTTTCAATATTAAATATTCGCGTAAATCTAAGAAAATACTTTATTATTCCAATGGTATTTTATATAGATAAATAATTGATTTATTTATAATATTTCCATAGCAAAGATATTTGTTGGTGAAACCTTGTAGGGAGCGTTTAATAACGCCCTTTGTAATCATTGCCATTTTGTTTAAGTTACTTAAGTTTGTATGTCACGTAGGTTAAGAAATGAAGGTAAAACTTTCATATGATTCTGAATTATCGAGGAATGAAACTTTAGATATTAATCTATCACCGCCCGCAACGGACTACGTGGTAAATATATAATTTTCCGTCTTTAATTATAATATTGTATATATTAGTTATTGTTTTTATAACATATTTTTTTTATTTCCTTTTAGTGCAATACTTGGCATAAAGTTTTATTTTTTTTTGGTTAAAATAAAAAAATATATAATGTATACTTTATGCTTTGTCTATGCACTTTATTCTTAAAGCTGCTCTATGACAGCTATTGAAACCAGTTAATCACTGCCCATAATTAGGATGAAATTGCTAAAAGCAAATAATTTGTTTTGTTGCAATAGTTTTTTTCTAAAATATATTTTGTTTTATTGTAATTTTAGATTTAGTAGTAAAATATCGTAGATACAAATGTAGTTTAGAGAATAAAATCTGTTGTAGATTAATTTAGTTGCAGTTTAGAAACTTCATTCTAATTTTTATATACTCTATTATTATTATTTTTCGACCTCTATTATGCCGTCTATGTAAATTAATAATTATTATTGGTTTATTTTTAATTAAAGTCAAATTGATAAAAAACGTCGCGTCGTAGCGATGTCAATGCCACAAGTTACTACATTTTTATGAAATATTGAATCATATCAGGTATGGTATACATTTATTTTGATAACGTATATCAATGCGAGCCAATAAAACATCAATATTAGATTTAACAATGTATGTATGATAAGGGCACAAGTACTTCGTTTTATATTTAGTTATAATATTTGAGCTCATATACTGTAAGTTATTATAAGCGTTTTAAAAATGTTTAAAAATGTGCCACTTGAACGCTATATTTAGTATGTAAGAGGTCGAGATTTATATGTGATTCAGTTTGCTCATCGCAAGGTCTTGTTACACATAAAGTAGAGGACTGTTAGTAATAATCCAAAAATATATTAATATTTTTAATTTAAAGTTTTCAAAAACGTAATTTCAAAATTATTATTACTGGTATTACAGTGCGTATAGGTAAAAAATAACAATGTGTAATAATATGATGAGGACTAAAATTTACCGGACTCTTTGTACGTGAGATTTACACATAATAAAATAATTATTAATATTATTTAACATAATATAGTTTTTCTTATGTTCAAACTTTTTAATTATGAAGTTTTGAAATCAATTTATGGATAGGAGGAAAAGAAAAAAGTTGTGAAGAAATATTACTGGACTGAATTTCAAATACTTTATATTATTATTGGTCTTTGAATTCTAACTTTGAATATATAAATAAAAAAAAACATAGTCCGTTAGTAAACCTTTTAGTCCTCTTTCAACAATTAGATTTTTCACTTAAACTATGTAAGCAATTTCTTGTTTATTCTATTTTGACTGTTGCGATGTTCCCTTTATCTGTAGGAATAGGAAAGTTTGTGGCTAATTTGTATAAAAGTTACTGAACTGATAATGATAGGATTAAAATAAGTTCTCAAGTTTTAAAACATTTTTTTTTCGTTATTTTAAAAATTATTGCATCCAAGCTTAGCCAAGCAAGCTTATCCACAAAAAAAATATTTTTCAAAAAAAAAAATGCCGATACAAAGTTTGTATACATACAATATTGTTTTGCGATTGGGTATTTTGTCGCATGGAGTGAATGATGCAATTTCAGAGAAGGCAGGTCTGAGTGGGTCCGAATAATTTTTATATTAAAAATTAGAAGGAATGAGAGAATGATATTACGTCCAATAATTTGTAATTTTACGTTTGTTACGATATATACATAAGTATTATATTGATATTCTATTTCTTTATTTTGTAGAGCTACGGAAATATTTTTATATATAGAGCAAAATAAATTGGATTTCAGATATTCTATTCATTTTATTCACCTTCCCAAATTTTCTGTGTCCAATTACTAAAGAACTAAAATACATTACCTACGTAATTTCCTTCTTGGGTATATTATTCTTGTAATACGAGATACATCATACAATTGATAAGTTATAATTATGTTTATTACATCTATTTCTTTAGATCTCGCCCTCTTCCCTTACTTGAAAAATGAGTTTATTTTATAGCGTTAGTTACGTGACTTGCACCTACTGACGAGTGCGCCAATAAATAATAATCCCTAGTTACGGGAGTTTTTATATAATTTTTGCCTCTTCCGCCGCATTATTCCACCCAAAATATGGTCGCTAATGTCGCACGCTCGAGCATAAGCATCGTGTTCAAGCGGCCAAGGCGCAAGATTGACAATCACAGGTATCCGGATCAAATCCGGTCGGATACAAAGTTTTTACGTTTGTTTTTTTTTTTTGTATTTATTGGAGTTTTTAGTTTTAAGTTATATCTAAAGTGTTATCTAAAAGATACGATATAACAAAAACGAACTCCGAGCGATGCTCGGTCGCCCGGGTGAATGAATAATTAAAATCGGTTTAACCGTTTATTAATCTATAGATATAATTAAAAATCAAAATAGCTGATCCTAGACGCCAATTTGCTTTGAAAAAAAAATTTTCATCCAATAAAGACAGATTTTTAAGAGGCTATTAAAAAAATATTACACAAATTATTTAAAAAAAAATAATTTAGGTTAAGAAATGGTTAAATTAAACTAAAAATGTCTAACTGTTCAAAACTAAAAAGTTGTAAAAAAACCCCGATTGCGTAAAAAGCGAAGTAAACCAGATGTAAACAAGTTAAGGTAAAAATTAGAATTCATTATGTAGTCGGAGACATACCTATGTATGTACGTTAGGTATATTCATGTCTCCGACTGCATAATACTATTTTTTTTATTAACTTGTTCTCATCTTTTTAGTTCGCTTTTTACGCAGTCGGTTGTATTTTTATTTTTGTAAATTATTTTTATTGTAATTGAAGACATTTGATTAATTATCTTTGATATATCGATATCAATCTGATACCAAAACCACTGATTAGAGAAACCCATTTTCGGGCCTTGATAACTAGGATAAAAAAAATCATTTTTTTTTGATTATTCCATTAAAATCTTAATTTTATTTGCAACGGCCAAGTTAAGAAAAAAATGCATAAACATATAATACATCTTATTTATTTTGTAAAATGTCAATATACATAAAATGATTTTATAGAATTGTTCTATTAAAAATTATAATCAATTTATTTGAGAATTTATGATGTACGGTTTGCGTATATTTTTTTTGAATTTATGCTGAATTATATTTTAAGTATAACGTTAAAAATAAAACAAAAATCTAAAATATTATTTATTTTTAACGCTAAATAAAAACCTCCTTAGATATTAAATATCTGAATACGAAAATCGTATGACATAGTATTGTCATTTGCTTTTTGTATTTGGACGCAAGTAAATGTGTTTTAACCGAATCCTGATCTTTATCGAATTTCTTGTATTTCTGCACGTACACCTACCGATTATTATTATTGATTGCATACGTAATAAGTATTAACTTAAATCGGCGTATATATATACTAGCGACTCACCCTCACTCCGCTCGGGTTCGTCCCTACTTACATTTTAACATTTAGTATAGATTTCTCAGAGATGAGATATTTTCCTGCAGTAAAAAGTTTCTTATATGTTGACCCGGATAACCAGCTATCATCATACCAAATTTCATCAAAATCCCTCCAGTGGTTTTTCCGTGGTGCCGTTAACAGACAGACAGACAGACATAAATTCTAAAAACTATAAATTCTACCTCTGTATCGATAATAATGAATATTTCAATAAGATTTTCCAAAAAATATTTAATGTACAGCTTCGATTCAGTTAGAATTTTATTATATGTATAGATAAGTGTAACTGATCCCTGTCTGTATATGGGAGATATTTGAGAAAAACTATTATTTAGGGTCTTTATTTTACGTAATAGAACCCAAAACAATGATTTTTAGAATTTTTGTCTGTTTCGCCTCATGAGTAAAGAAAAGGAACAGAGACAAAGCTTCTAAGAAGCGGACAAAATGTTTACCTATTCTGATAGGGTTGGCACAGGAACATAAAATTAAATAAACAAAACGTTTATCAGCTTTTTATTAAACAACTATGATAAAATTTCTTTTTATAGATTACTTACTCTAAATACACTAGTCAACAAATTATCAACTTTTGTAAGCCCATAAAATAAGTTGAACTGATTTTGATAGAGCATTGTAAAACATTCATAGTGGTACTAATTTCATGGCTTTGTTGCTCGGGTTTTCTGTGGATATCAATAAAAAGATATATAGCTCAGTTAAAATTTTATTTAGTATAATAATTTTAAAAATGTACATTTGAGGCACTTTGTCTTCTATAATTGCGATCTACAGCTTCTCTTCTTAACGACCAACAATAATCTGCTCGCATAGCAGGACTCCATTTTCCTTGATAGCGCCGTTCCATGCTCGCTATGTCTTGATGGAAGCGCTCACCATGCTCGTCGCTAACGTCTCCCATATTTTGAGGTAAAAAATCTAAATGGGAATCCAAAATGTGTATTTTGAGGGACATTTTACAACCAATAGCGTGCAAGTTTTGAATCATTTCTTTGACAAGTGTTTTATAGTTTACAGCTCTAACATTTCCTAGAAAATTTGTAAATACTTGTACCATGGACATCCAAGCCTTGCTCTCTTGTTTATTTAATTTATTATTAAAAATATTGTCCTTGATCAACTGTCGTATTTGAGGTCCTATAAAAATACCTTCTTTTAACTTTGCATCTGAAATTTTTGGGAACTTCTTTTTAAGGTATTGAAAAGCTTCACTTTCGCGTTTAAGAGATTTTACAAAGTTTTTCATAATTCCTAATTTTAAA
This sequence comes from Argynnis bischoffii washingtonia, assembly GCA_033884665.1. Lineage (NCBI taxonomy): Eukaryota > Metazoa > Arthropoda > Insecta > Lepidoptera > Nymphalidae > Argynnis > Argynnis bischoffii. The sequence goes on from CM066610.1 coordinate 14,833,844, forward strand.
TGTAAAGGTGGGACAATAATATTTTGCTGTTGCACTAATGGAGGATGAAGAATGTTCTCTGATCCTGGAGTGAAACTTTTCCTAGGTGGCCAAACTTTTCTGATGTAATGATTTTCTTTATTACGACTGTCCCAAAGGCACAAAAAGCAGCAGTATTTAGTGTAACCTTGTTGCATACCCAAAAGTATAGCAATAATTTTAAAATCAGCGTAGATCTTCCAAGAATATTCCTCATATTTTATTTTTACCAGTAAAAGTTTTAAATTTTCATAGTTAATTTTAATGACGTGTATTGTTTACAAACGTATCCACACTACCGAAACATGTTTCAACCTGCATTTCTTAGTAAAGTCGAACTAAGACAACTATAAAATGTATATGGTTCATGAGTACTTATCAAGTATTATCGAATAATACTACTCATTATTGTTGGGCAAAAACCTTGTTGACTAGTGATATTATTACTTTTTTTGTAAATTTTTTTTCTGAATAATTTGTTTTTTAATTGAACAGTAAATTCTAAATCCAACCATTTTTTTTTAAATAATCTAATGGAAAGCACTCGCATTGTATATCAAATTTACATTCTTGCACAAGTATTAAAACACTTTCAAACCGTAAAACGATAACAAACACGACTCCCTGTATTTGAGCACACGCCGAGCCAGTATAAACTAGTTTTTCTCCATACGTGACGAAGCCGCGAGTGCTCACGCACACGCGCGCCTCAAGCTTGTAGTAGTGTACCTATCATAGCGCGGTTGTATGAAGCATTGTCTTTGTTCCTCTTCTTTACTCATGTGGTTAGACTTTACGTTTGTACGCGCTAATCTAAGAACCGGCTTAACCGATTTGAGAGCGATTTTCACTAATGTATTGTGGTAAACTTCATTTAACGTTTAGTATTTGTTTTATTTCAATCGGTCCATAAATAAAAAAGTTACGTCAATTTAAAGAATCAACATGATTCATGTGAAACATTAGGCATGGCACCGACGGCTATATGTGCTTTACGATGTACAGAAATGAAAACATTACCAGTGTGCCAACTCCGCGCTGTTAGTGTGATTTCTTGACAGAAAACCCCAATAACTATACTTGGCCCTATTCGAACTCGAACACCAGGTCTCCGAATTTACAGTCTTACATGCTAGCCTTTGGACGACCGAGGCAATTTAGAAGACGAATTGGTAGATTTTATTATTTCAATCTGTTTTTTTTAAACATATAAAACTTATTATGCTGTATAGTATATTATATTTGTGTCTCTAGTTACGTTTTAACGTTTATTATAGATTTCTCTGGCATGAGATATTTTAATAGACAGTAAAAAGTATTCTATATGTTGACCCGGATAACAACTATCATCATACCAAATTTCATCAGAATCCCTTCAGTGGTCTTTTCGTGATGCGGTCACAGACATACAGACAAAATTCTAAAAACCATATCGATATTCGTTCAATTTATAATTTTCAATGTATACTTTTTTATTAATAAACTTGCGACAGATGTGATCATCTCATCTCTAGACTGATTTTTTTTTAAATATAGACATTTTTTTTGTCGCAACAAAACAATATAATATGTAGATATAAAGTCATTTAAGGGCTGATTAAGTATATTTTTTACCTTTAAGATAGTTTAGTTGGTTATTTCGAAAAATTGTAATTTAAGCATGATTAATCTATCTATAACTTTCTTTTATAGTTCTATTGTCGTCTAAATAGGTGTCAGCTAGAACATAATACGGTATAGGTATAGGTAAGGTGGCAAACAATAAATACTGTAATCAATAAATTTCATATTATTAAATCAATGTATATAATATGTCTTTTAGAATGATAAGATAGTAATATTTTTGTGCATTTATCACGTTAATTCAGCCACTAATTAGCTTATTTATCAAGATATTTGTTATAATGAGTATATAAAGAATTCTTTGATTCTTAAATAATATCAAAATGTTGCGTTTCGGTCTGCTGTTGTGTGTTGCTGGCCTGGCTGTGGGAGGACCCTCCGCTGCCAAGACGAGAGAAGAAATTGAGACCTTTAGACAATACTTGGAACAAAGCCGTACAGGTATTCATTATTATAGTTTAGCAATATTATAATATATCTAATCTAATGAATAAAATTCTCGTGTTACAGTGTTTGTAACAAAACTCCTCCGAAACGGCTTGACCGATTCTTATGAAATTTTGTGTATATAATCAGTATGTCTGAGAATAGGACGTAAACTATTTTTCATACCCCTAAGTGATAAGGGTGGTCCACCTTAGAGACGAACCCGAGCGGAGCGAGCGTGAGTCGCTAGTTATAGTATATTTTCAACTGTAATAGGTTAAAGTTTCACAAATAAAAATATTATTATGGTGAATATCCAAGCACACTAAAAGGAAAAGTGCTACTAAAAAAAGTATTAAAGAGTGCGTGTATGAATGTGTACACGCGCAAGAAGTAAAACTTCTGTAGGTTATCGGTACTCTTTATGAATTTTTTTACTTTTAAATAATTAGGATAAGTGAGATACTAAAAGTAACGCATATTACAATCATATACTTATAGAATATCATTTAAGGAAAGAATATAATATTATATATCATTTGTCAGAAAATAACAACGGTTACCGTGGCAACAAACGTTCGCCTCGCCGATTACACTTTTCGTAACTCAAGCGTGCGTAAAGAAGTTTTACCGGTGGTAGGACTCTGTCAAGCCTGAGGAGTCCGACTGGATGGGTACCACCCCCTTATCTATTTCTGCCGCCAAGCAACAATGATTACATTGTTGTGTTCCGGTATGAAGGATAAGGTAGCCAGCGCAATTACAGGCAAGAGGCATATCATCTTAGTCCTCACAGTGACAACGCATCTGTGGTTCTGCATTTTTGTTATTAAAACCTAAATGCATAAGTGCATGAACCGTAGGTGTTATGGGCGACAGGTGCTGCTTTCCATCAGGTGGTCTGTCTGCTCGTTTGTATATGTCATAAAAAAAAAACTTCAACTAGAAGTATATTGTAACAAGAATATGCGAAATATTTCCATATTATTTAATGAATTTTTGGTGATTATGATGCACATAGGATGATTTTCTATTCAATTCCTCGGAATAATTAGATGCCTCATACTATAAAAACAGAATCGACTAAGGGTAGTTTGGTTTTAAATTGTAATATACATAAGTGCGGCCAAATATTTGAAAATAAATCTATACTAATACAAATATTATAAATGTGAAAGTTTAGAAGTTTGGTTGTCTGTTACTCTATCACACCAGAACGGCAGAACGGATCTGGATGAAATTTAGCACAGAGGTAGATTATAGTTTGGAATAACACATAGACTACATTTTATGGTTCCAGTGGTATAGATTTGCTTTTGTTTTTCTAAAGACGAACCCGAGCAAAATGAGGGTGAGCCGCTAGTAATATACTTCATAAGAAAAATAAAATTCTTGTCGTTGTAACGTACATTTTGTTTTAATATGTATTTAAATATTTAATACGTACTTTACTTTATTATGAAAAGAAGAAGAGGTGGATCAATAAAGTTTTAACTGTAGAGTCTCAATCTTTTTTCAGAAAATGGTGTCCGAGTTGACTCTAGGGCGCTATCGGATCTTCAAGGCAACATTTGGGAGAACAGTGGCAAATTTCAAGGCGATATAGTGCTAGATGATTGGCAAATAGAGGCCCTAGTCACAGATTTTGCAGCTGGAAGATCAGCTTACATCTGGCCAAACACTAAATGGCCTAACAATGTTGTTATTTACGAATTTGGGGCCAACGAATTCAGTAAGCAATATTACAGCTTATTAGAAATAAGCTACAGTAGCTTAAAAATAAAGTTTAGTTTAAGTTTTATATAAATTCAGGGCATTCAGATCAGAATTTTTTATTTTGTATTTACGTGATGTATGTAGAGTTCTATTTAATTTATAGATTCTGCACAACAGCAGGCCATTTTGAATGCAATCAATTTGATCGAACGTAACTCATGTGTCAGATTCCGTCGGCGTAACGCTAATGATCGTGATTTCGTTTTAATTACCGTAAGTATATGTTTCTCTTAACTATTACTCTACTTGTTACAACATTCCGTATTTTTATGATGCTGGTTTGCAATTTAAATGGCTACTCTCCGTACCCATTAGTGCTGCTCGAGGGTTCGCCCACGAAAAAACTATACTCTTTTTTTCAACGTTGGATAGCGCTACCTAGTACCTTTTTTTTTTTTTTTTTATGAGATTCAGTGACAAACGAGCAGACAGACCACCTGATGGAAAGCAGTACCTGTCGCCCATAACACCTACGGTTCATGCACTTAGGTTTTATGTAACAAAACTGCAGAACCACAGGTGCGTTGTCACTGTGAGGACTAAGATGATATGCCTCTTGCCTGTAATTGCGCTGGCTACCTTATCCTTCAAACCGGAACACAACAATGCAATCATTGTTGCTTGGCGGCAGAAATAGATAAGGGGGTGGTACCCATCCAGTCGGACTCCTCAGGCTTGACAGAGTCCTACCACCGACCTATTAACAAGTCAAGAAATAAAGTGTTGGTAAAATTGCAATAATGTAGCGTTATTATCGCTTTCGAATGCTTTTATTCTTTAGGGAATGTATTATAGTTCCGTGCTCTATGTGTTAGTCCAAGACTTGATCTCTTGACATAATACTGTAATATTTCTTAATGTATTTGTATACATTTAATCTGACTACTATTATAATTGCGAAATTTCGTATGTATGTTATGTGTATGTTTGTTACTCTAAAACGGCTGGACGGACTACTTATGCATCTACACGAGTGGAATGCGGGTAAATCACTAGAAGAATATATAAAAATAGATTATATATATATTCTTCTTGCACCTTCGCTTCACTCGGGTTCTCCTCTAGAAAAACAAAAACAAATCTATCCCAGGGGAACCGAAATTTTTTCCAGGACAAAAATAACCTAAGTGTAAGTGTATTATTTTAATGTATAAGCTGTATTATTGTAAAGTTTCATTAAAATTCATTTGGTAGTTTTTGCGTGAAAGAGTAACAAACATCCATACTTCTATACATCCAAACATCCAGATATCCATACAGCCTCACAAACTTTCACATTTTTAATATTAGTAGGATATATTATATATGTGAGTACTTTGGGCGACCGGAGTTTTTGGTTACAAGTAATTTTTTTTTTAATTTGGCTTAAAGACAAAAAAAAACTAAAAGCTTGAATAAATGCAAAAAATAAATAAAATAAAAGTAAAATCTTTGTATCCGACCGGGATTCGAATACACCTGTTATAGTCAATCTCGCGCCTTGGCCGCTTGACCACGATGCTTATACATAACTGTACGAAATGATTAACATATTTTGCGTAAAATAATACTAAATAAAATCGCATGAAAACTCGAAAATACGCGTTTTCCCAGACATAAGACTAATCCAGATCGATTTTTCGCCCCCGAGAGCCCCCATATACCACAGCGAAATCGTTAGAGCCGTTTCCGAGATCGCCGGTATAAATAAATAAAGATATAAATATACAAGAATTGCTCGTTTAATTATATACGATTATGTATCATCTGTAAATAGATTATTTTTTCTTTTATAGGGTAGATCTGATGGGTGCTACGCAAATGTTGGATTCTGGGCTACGCGAGGTGTTCACGTCCTAAATTTAGCGCGCGACACCCCTGGACGAGGATGTCTCATGCCTGTGGTCATCGTCCATGAGTGGCTTCATATCCTCGGCTTCTTCCACATGCAATCCACTTACAATAGGGATAACTACGTGCGCATCCAGTTCGAGAACATTGTGAATGGTATATTCAAGATAAAAGTCATTCATATCTCTTTTTGAACACAGTAATAGAATTCAATATATTATTTATCTAATATTTTTTGATTATTCTCATAATCAGCTTAAAAAGGTCCGTTAAAAATAAAGAAAAAAAGGTAAATTAACAGTATACCCAAAATATGTGTATGTAAATGTTTATCTTGGAACTCAATATTAATTTAAATTTAAAAATGTTATTCTGATCTAAATAAAGCCATTGATTCGGCTTCTTCTTAAATTTTGATTTTGATGATTAATAAAGTTACGATTTGAATTATATCTGCAATTTTTACGTAGCGAGCGCGCCTTCCATATTGAAAATTGTAATTATTTGTAGGTATGGCGTATAATTTTGATAGATACGAGAGGAACATAGTAAGCAATCTCGGCCTTCCTTACGAGTACACTAGTTGCATGCACTACAGCTCTCACGCCTTCAGCAAAAATGGAAGACCTACCATCGTGGCTCTTAGGGTGAGGAAATTTTATTTTATCCAGTCTTTATGAAATAATTCAGTTTAAATTACTTCAATAACAGATTTTGACCGAATATTCGTAATCACCCTTGCTCTATATATTTCAAAATTCAAATCCTTTGATTTATATCATAACTAGCGACTGACACTCGCTTTACGTTTTAGAGTTTAGTGTAGATTTCTCAGATATGAGATATTTTTAATAAGATTTAAAAAAAAATATTTAATGTACAGATTCGGCTTAGTTACAATTTTATAATATGTATAGATTAATAAGTAACTTATTGTTAAATATATTCTTAATTTATTATCTTTAAGCAAAGTTTTTTTTTTACTACTAGTCTTTCTCGGGAACAATGGGTCAAATTGAGCGAGTAACTGACTTGGACTGGTTGAGACTGCGGAGACATTACAACTGCCCTGGAGCGTGGACTTTTGGAGACATTGAGCATGTAGACAATGAACAAGATGTCGTCGATTCGGAACAAGGAGAGATTTCTGGAGTAATCGGAGCTGAAGAAGCAGAAGAACAGCAGTGATTAATTATAAGAACTTCAAATGATCAATTCTAAATTATCCAGTTATTCATAATAAAGATTTCAAAATTCAGGACATTTCATTTATTGATTTTAAAATTTCCCAAGAAAGAATCTGCTAAAAACATTATCAAAAAATAAAAGTACAAGTATTTATACGTACCAAGAAAAATAGTACTAGAAAAAGCTTTTAAAAAATTTAGCTAAGTTTAGGTTGTTGCTAAGACTGAACTTACAAAATCTTTCTCTAACCAGGCTAAAAGATATATTTCCAGTGTATCAAAACAATGTAGGTGTTTGTTTCTAGTAGGACCTATCGGGAAACGTTCCGATAAGTTACAAACCGAAGAGAGGTAAAATACGCGTTAAACACGCATATTTTATGTAACACACAGTGAAAGCTATTACCGCTTAAAGTAACTTTAGAATTTGGGCTTGAGTTTAAATTTGAGCAAATCATAAGTAAATGAGATGTAATACAATTTTGATGTCGGTCTTATTTGTTAAGCGGCTAGGAGTTTGTCGCTTAGACATAACATTGATATCACAATAGGGAGTAAAGTATAGGGAGAATACAAGAATAGGGAGAAAAAAAGATTGTGTAAGTATTTTTTTTTCTTTTATTATATTGGAAATTCTGTAGACCTTTAAAAAACAATGTTTTAAAGTTCAACAATAAAGGCATTTGCTAACTTAAATTGCAAGTTCAACATGATGAACAGCTTGGCTCAGTTTGTAATGACCCTACTTGCTGTACCAGCAGTCTGGGGTTTGATTTCCGCTCGGGGAGTTCATTTGTGTGATGAGCACGAATGTTTGTACTCCAGTCATGGGTGTTTATATTTATAATATGTATGACGTATGTATTTAAAGTTATATATGTGTAGTGTATCAACTATCTGGTATCCATAACATAAGCCTCGTAGCATACTATAGAACTAGATAGTGCTATATGTTAATGTCCCAACATATTTATATTTATTTATTTATTATGAATTTAGTATGAAAAGATACAACTTGTTATTATAAATTATAATAATATTTTATTCTTACGAACAAGAGATCTACAAGACAAGAAATCAAATTTGTATAAAAATAATAATAGGTAAGTACTTTTTTTATACTATTCTGAATTAGTGCTTGACTACGTTCCACCTGATGTTAAGCGGTAACGCAGTCGTAGATGATAAGTCGCACTAATTCAGTAGCCACCTATTCACTCTTGCCTTGAAGACACCCATATTGTAATCGGACGGAAACACCGACGCAGGCAGGTTGATCTAATCCTTATCTGCACGTAAAATAAATGACGTAAGCGAAGCGCTTCGTCCGGACGGGTGGAATGTCCACGACATAAGGATGGGGACCAGCCGTCCGTCGGGTTGTCCGATGATGGAAAGAATGGAATTAAGCTGTGTAGTTCCTGCGCACACTCTCCGAAATGTAACCTATAAAATACACAAAGGCTGGCAACCCTACGTCGGTGATCGAGGTTTTGTAAGTTAGCTTTTACCACCGCAGGGTCACCAATAAGCTTTTGAGCACGCCTCTCAATCGAGTCCGAGGCTGACAGATGGCATTTCGCAGCACTAGCCCATATGTGACTACAGTATTCCACACACGACCGGACTTGAACTTTACATTCGAAAGTAAAAAATTAAATGTTAAACGTTCGGTCTGACCTCAAAAAGAGAAAATGAATCCCTCTAAGTTTTAGATAACTCTTACTCGTGAAACTGTTTTCTTTCAATGTACTGGACGGAAGCACTGATTGTATATTTATTAATTCTTAATTAATTTCGACCTCTGCAGCGACCCTCAAAGAGCCTTCTTTCTTCTTATAGGGCACAAGTAAGCGCGCAAACAAATACGCTCACACTTAGGTATACTCCAGTAGGACGACAATTCCACTTGACTGGTGAAACATTAGGCATAGGACCGACGGCTGTATGTGCTTCACGATGCACAGAAATGAAACATCTCCAGTATTCCAACTCTGACCCGAACTCGAACCCTAGGCCTCCGGATTTCCAGCCGTACATGCTGGCTACAGGACGAACGAGGCTTATTAGAAGATGAATTGGTAAATTTTATTATTTCAATCTGTTTTTTTGTTAAAAATAAAAATTTTATTATGCTGGCTAGTATATAATATTTCTCCTATCTTCTATATCTATACATATAATAAAATTATAACTGAGCCGAATATGTACATTAAATATTATATGGAAAATCTTATTGAAATAGACTTTGTTATCGATACAGAGACCGAATCTATAGTTTTTAGAATTTTTGTCTGTCTGTCTGTTACCGCATCACAGAAAAACCACTGGAGCGATTTTGATGAAATTTGGTATGATGACAGCTGGTTATCCGGGTCAACATGTAGGATAATTTTTATTTCGCGAAAATATTTCATCTCTGAGCTAAACGTTAAAACGTAACTGTTAGTTACAATATAATATGAATGTAGATGTAAAGTCATTTTGAGCTGATAAGGCATATTTAGGCATATTTTTAACCTTTAAGATAGTTACTACAAATAAATGTAATTTAAGCATGATTAACCAATCTATAACTAGAATATAAAGATAAAGTGGCAAACAATAAATACTGTATCAATATATTTCAGATTATTAAACCAAAGCTTCTCCTGATTTGTCAATATCTACTATACAGGATGGAATAAATCGATGGGACATGGAAGAAAAGTACCTTAAATATTGAAGTTATCGAGATTTTCTCAAAGGAAATATTTCTTTATTTTTTTAAATAATAATAACTGCATTTAATTTTTTTTAAAAGCTTACCTGAGCCAGGAATTGAACCAAATAAAAATGTAAAAAAGGACACCGTCACTATTTTATGGAATTGATCGATTGAAGGATAAAATCTATCGAATAAACATTGCGTCTTAGAATTGAAAAAAACGGTGAAATCTTACAAATTATACATACATATCGACTCTAACACCGCGGAACAAACGCGCAGGACGTGGAAGAAAAGTGTCTTAAACACTAAAATAATATAGTTTTTCTCAAAGGAAACATTATTTTATTTTTTTAAATAAGATTTACTGCATGGAAATTTTTTTTAAAAGCCTGAACGGTAATCGAACTAACTGAAAATGCAAAAAGGTACACCGTCACTATTTTATCGAATTAATGGATAGAGTCCATGGCAAGGATGAAATGTTTCGAACGAAAATTGTATGTTACAATTAATGAAAATGATAAAATCTTACAAATAGCACATATAAATCCTAACTAACATCTTTTCAGTTAGTTCGATTACCGGTTCAGGTCACTCAAAACCTCTTTTTAAAAAAAACAGTCAATTTTATTTTTGAAAAATAAAATAATATTTCCTTTGAGTGAAGCTTAATATTTTCAGCGTTTAAGACACTTTTCTTTCATGTCTTGTACGTTTGTTCCACTATGTTAGAGTCGATAGGTATAATTTGTATGATTTCATCGTTTACTTCGAAATATTTTATCCTTCCCATAGATCGATTAATTCGATAAAATAGTGACGGTGTCCTTTTTGCATTTATATTTGGTTTGATTCCCGGTTTAGGTAAGCTTTTTAAAAAAAAAATTAAGACATTTTTTTTCTTTGAGTAAATCTTGATAACTTCAATATTTAAGGTGCTTTTTTTCCATGTCCCATCAATTTCTTCCATCCTGTATAGAATGTATTTTAGATTGATAAGATAGTTATTTTTGGTGCATTTATCACGTTAGTTCAGTCACTAATAAGCTTATTTATCAAGATATTTGTAATAGTGAGTATATAAAGATTACTTTGATTCTTAAGTAAATTTCAAAATGTTGCGTTTCGGTCTGCTGTTGTGTGTTGCTGGCCTGGCTGTGGGGGGACCCTCCGCTGCCAAGACGAGAGAAGAAATTGAGACCTTTAGGCAATACTTGGAACAAAGTCGTATAGGTAGCTAGCTCTTCATTATTATAGTTTAGCAATATTATAATCCGTCTGTCCTCTGTTTACCAATCCGTTAGCCGTTTTCAAAAAAGGAAGTTTTTTTTTTAAATAATAAGTTGCACGATGTCTTTTGTATATTTTCAACTGTAATAAGTTAAAATTTCATAAATAAATATGTTATTGTGATGGATATCCAAACACATTAAAAGGAAAAGCGCTACTAAAAGAAACGAGTAAGTATATTGTAACAAAAATATGGGAAATATTTCTACATTATTTAATAAACTTTTGATGATTATGACGCACGTTAGGCTGATTTTCTATTCGAATAATTAGATGCTTCATAGTATAAAACAGAATCGACTAAGGGAGTTGTGGTTTAAATTGTAATATAAATGCGAACAAATGTTTGAAAATAAACAATATAAAAAAAGGAAATTCTTGTCGTTATAATGTCAATCAATTAGCCTATCGCCGTCCACTGCTGAAAACAGGCCTTTTTTTATGTTGGGATATGTGTTTACGCATACCATCTGTAGACATACAGGTGGTTATGTGGGACTTACCGGCTAGAAAAACCAGTACTACCCACTAAAACCCAACAAAACCTCTCCCGTCTTAACCGCTTGCGGAACTCGTACACGCCAGCGTATCAGTTAACGATTGATTTCTTAGAAATTATCCAGGAGGGGTTAATGGGGCGTCGCAGGATCGCTTACGCACTCAACTACGATGCCCCGATGGCAGGTTTGCCGAAGCAGATCACAACAACCATGGGGTTGCTCCACAGTTTACTATACTATCAGACAAGTACTTGGAGCAACCCGCATGGTACACCGCCCACTGAAGTAGGTCATCTCCCTGTGCGTTTCTTGGCTTCGCGCCCGGCTGAGCTGCCGGACGCTATTGAGCCCCGACCATGACGTGGTGAACGCACTTTGGGGGGATGCTGAAAGAAGGCCTCACCCAATGAGCGCCAACCATCCCGGTCCTGGCAGCCCGTTATAATGTACATTTTGTTTTAATATATATATTAACTACTATTTAAATATTTAATACGTACTATCTTATCAAAGGAAGAAAAGATTGATCAATAAGGTTATAACTTTTTTCAGAAAATGGTGTACGAGTTGACTCTAGGGCGCTATCGAATCTTCAGAGCAACACTTGGGAGAACAGTGGCAAATTTCAAGGCGATATAGTGCTAGATGATTGGCAAATAGAGGCCCTAGTCACAGATTATGCAGCTGGAAGATCAGCTTACATCTGGCCAAACACTAAATGGCCTGACAATGTTGTTATTTACGAATTTGGGGCCAACGAATTCAGTAAGCAATATTACAGCTTATTAGAAATAAGTCACAGTTGCTTAACAATAAAGTTTAGTTTTATATAAATTCAGGGCATCCAGATCAGATTTTTTTTTTGTATTAACGTGATGTATGTAGAGTTTCATTAAATTTATAGATTCTGCACAAGAGACAGCTATTTTGAATGCAATGATTTTGATCGAACAGAATTCATGTGTCAGATTCCGCCAGCGCAACGCTGATGATCGTAACTACGTTAGAATATCTGTAAGTATACGTTTTTTTAACTATTATTTTTTGTTAACTTATTTGATAATACGTTCTGAATTTTGATGATACTGATTTACAATTTAAATATCTACTATCAGTACCCATTAGTGCTACTCAGGGGTTCGCCCACGGAAAAAGTGTAGTCTTTCTTTTAACGTTGGATAGCGCTACCTATTAACAAGTCCCGAAATAAAATGTTGGTAATATAGTAATAATGTAGAGTTATTACTGTCTGGGAATCCTTTTATTCTCTATAGAATGTATTATAGATCTGTGCCATATGTGTTAGTACAAGACTTGGCTTTGGTATAATAATGTAATATTTTTAACGTATACGTTTAATCTGACTACTATTATAGTTGCGAAATCTTTTGTGTATGTTTGTTACTCTGAAACGGCTGGACGGACTTGGATGAAATTTAGTATACATAGATTACTGACGGCAGGTTAAGGCACCTAGTTGTGCATCCTCACGAGCGGAACGCGGATAAATCATTAGAAAAATATATAAAAATAGATTATATATCAATCTACAAATCTATCCCACGGGAACCTATGTATTATTCTGATATATAAGCTATATTATTGTAAAGTTTCATTAAAATCCATTAAGTAGTTTATGTGCTAATGTTTTAGTTTAATAAGTAACAAACATCTATATATATATATATATATATATATATATATATATATATATATATATATATATAGATTATTATTTTTTTCTTTCATAGGGTGCGTCTGGTGGGTGCTACGCAAATATTGGATTCTGGCCTTACCGCGGTGTTCACATCCTAAACGTAGCGCGCGACACCCCTGGACAAGGATGCCTCGCACCTGTGGTCATCGTCCATGAGTGGCTTCATATCCTTGGCTTCTTCCACATGCAATCCACTTACAATAGGGATAACTACGTGCGCATCCAGTTCGAGAACATTATGAAAGGTATATTCAAGATAAGTCATTCATATCTCTTTTTGTACACAGACTTGAATTAAATATATTATTTATCTAATATTTTAAGTTTTTTCTCATGATCAGCTTCAAAAGCTCTTTAAAAATAAAGAAAAAGAGGTGTATTGATAGTATAACTAAAATGTTTATTTTGGAACTCAATACTAACTTAAATTTAAAAATGTTATTCTGATCTAAGCTAAGCCATAGATTCAGTTTCTTCTAAAGTTATGATTTGAATTGTATCTTCAATTTTTACGTAGCGAGCGCGCCTTCCATAAAGAAAACTGTAATTATTTATAGGTCTGGAGTTTAATTTTGAAAAATACGGCGATGACATAGTAAGCAATCTCGGCCTTCCTTACGAGTATACCAGTTGCATGCATTACAGTTCGCACGCCTTCAGCGACAATGGAAAACCTACAATTGTGGCTCTTAAAGTGAGAAAACTTTTATTTTATTAAGTTCTTATAAAACAGTTCAGTTTAAATTACTTCAATATATGTATATAGACTTTGACCGAATATTCGTAATCACCTTTGCTCTATACATTTGCTTCAAAACTCAAATCCTTTGATCTGTATCATAATTAATAAGTAACATATTATTAAATATATTTACAATTTATTATCTTTAAGCAAAGTTTTTTTTTGCCACTAGTCTTTCTCGGGAACAATGGGCCAATTGGAGCGAGTAACTGACTTTGACTGGCTAAGATTGCGGAGACATTACAACTGCCATAGAGCGTGGACTTTTGGAGACATTGAGCATGTAGATAATGAACAAGATGTCGTCGATTCGGAACAAGGAGAGATTTCTGGAGTAATCGGAGCTGAAGAAGCTGAAGAACAATAGTGATTAATTTTAAGAACTTCAAATGATCAATTCTAAATTATCCAGTTATTCATAATAAAGATTTCAAAATTCAGGACTTTTCATTTATTGATTTTAAATTTCCCAAGAAAGAAATGTCCTCACCGAATGAGCGCTCATTTGAACATTTGAGAGCGCTTTTAATTAAAAAATATGTTTGTGAAAACAACTTTAAGCATTGCATTTAATGTTTAATTTACATTATTATATATTTATTTCAACTAGAATAATTACCTAAATACAATTGGGGACAGTTTTAAAAGAACTTTCGCATGAGATGGAGGAGGACTGCCTCGGTAGGTTGTAAATCAATTTAAGTGATCCCTTAATATTCGTTAAATAATCCTACTTAAGGAAATAATATTCATATCTGTGAGTGGATTTTATATTGATATCTTAAGCTGAAGAGATCATTTGTCTTTTTGTTTGTTTAAGCACGCTAATCTCTGGATCTATCAGACCGATTTGTAAAATTCTTTTTGTATTTAATAGCCTATTTATAAAGGCTGCCTTACGTCTCACTACGTCCCTAAACAGAGGTTAGCGGTACAATCATACATTTAATAATACGCGAGCGGAGCCGCGTGCACTAGCTACTACTATTTATTTCAAATCCAATCTCTACAAAATATTGCAAATATTTATTAATCCTTGATAAAGGTATTTAAGACTTATAATACTGTTATAGTATTTTTATCAATTATCAAGTGTAAAACCCCAAACATAAAATATTTCAAAGAATAGGAATACCCATAAATTAGTCCTGACTATGCTTTATATTTTTAATCTATGTAAAATAACCATTTCGTTATTTTTTTTTATTTAAAGTCATGTACAAAAAAATATGAAGCTAAACTTTTAAGCTTATATCCAAGTAAATATACGAAAGCTATATATATAAAAAATATATGTATATATAAAAATGGCTACAACTATATGTCCATACTAATATTCTGTAGAAAAAAAGGACGAAGATTAAATAATGGCTTAATATCAATATGCATAATTAGATTTAGTTATCATAATTTTCATCATTCATCATTATCAAGTTGATAGCTATAAAAGTAGTTGGAAGAATGAATACACTACTATAACGAAATAATGAGGACGATAGTAGTGGTGCTGTGCGTAGTTGCTGCGGTGGTCGCCAAGCCCTCGATAGTGAGGACTAAGGAGGAAATAGAAGCTTTCAGGAACTTCTTGGAAAGCACAAAAACTAGTAAGTGTTATTTTAGTCTATACTTATGTTATAAAGAGGTAAAGTTTATGAGTTTGTGATGTTGTGAGTTTGTGACGTTATAGGGTAATCTCTGGATCTACTGAACCAATTTAGATGAAATTTGGTAAGAAGGTAATTTGAGACCCTAGGAAGGACATAGGATACTTTTTATCCCGGAAATCATCCCTTAAAGGGTTGAAAATGGGCATAAATTTTGTACTGGGAAGCAAGCTAGGGACGAACTCGAGCGAAGCGAGGGTGTCGCTTGTGTAAGGATAAAACAAAATGGGTATGATTGGAGAATAAAAGTTGGAATAATTATAAGAATCCGTGGACTAGCAATTAAGATGTAGACGATTTATGTATTTGATGTATTTTATCGGGTAGAATAATATGTTCTTAGACTAATATGTTCGTAAGACAAGTGCGTGATTTTGTACTAACAGCTTTAAAAAGTGCAGTTTTCGAAGAGCGCAAAACGGCGCAAATGCTCTAAGCTGAACACAATGTCTTCGTTCATTGGACTACTATTATAATTGCCAACATATGCACATACATACAACAGTGAGGAGGCAGTGGTAGACCAGTGGTAACGCGCTCGTTTGGGAAACCGAGTGAAATGGGTTTAAATCCCGGGTCTCCCATCTCTGATATTTTTATGTGTGAATTATTACTAACATGATTATCACTTGCCTTATAGTGAAGGAAAACTGCATGTCTGTCTGTATATCTGTTTGTTCCAGCTAATCTCCGAAACGGCTAGACCGATTTTAACGGGACTTTCACTGGCAAATAGCTGATGTTATAAGGAATAAGTTAGGCTAATTTTATTTTAGAAAAAGTCAAGTCAAATTAAGTCGCTAGTTATTAACTACAATACTACTTTTCATTTTAACAGGCGATGGAGAACATTTCATTGCTCGTACCAAAATGTTTCCTAATGCGAATCCCGAGGAGAACAGCGGGAAATATCAAGGAGATATCATCCTAGATGACTTTATGATTGAAGAAATGTTGAAACAATATGCCGCAGGTCGCAACGCGTACATTTTCCCCAACGCCAAGTGGCCCAACAACACAGTAGTATGGGAATTCGGAGAAGATGAATTCGGTAAGCTCTTACAATGACTTAAAACAAAATGGCCTGGATCAGATAAAATATAAAATTTTTGATATAAAAATTACTTACTGTATTTCTACATAAGTTTAGTGAAATGCGCTACATATTTATATTGTATTTCCTTTAATAATGTAATAAATGTACTTTATTAGCCGTTCCAAAATTAGCTTAACGTGTACTTACTCTTAAGGGTATTCTCAATGTACTACTTAGACAATGTTTTAACAATTTGTACGAAATATCTTTTATATTTCCTTGTCATCATTAATAGATACGAATAAATGTATGTAAATTACTTACGCAAAAATAAGGATTATTCGTTTACGTCATAAATACTGTAATTTGAAATATTGCTAGAGATGCGTAGCTTAAATATAATATAGTATTATATTTATATTCTATACATATAATAAAATTGTAACTAAGGTGAATCTGTACATTAAATATTTTTTGGAAAATCTTATTGAAATAGACATTATTATCGATAGAGAGACTGAATCTATAATTTTTAGAATTTTGTCTGTTTGTCTGCCTATTACCGCATCACGGAAAAACCACTGGAGGGATTTTGATGGAATTTGTTATGATAATAGCTGGTTATCCGGGTCAACATATAGGATACTTTATACCGCGGGAAATTTTTCTAATCTCTTCTCAGAGATCTATACTAAATGTTAAAATGTAAATAGGGATGAACCCGAGCGGAGCGAGGGTGAGTCGCTAGTATCTTTCAATATTCTTAAGTTATTCTAGGAATTAGATAATCTGAAATAGAATTTTTCCGGGATAAATTTTTTTTTTATTAGCAAATTTTTTGTAGGCGTAATTGTATTGTATTTGTATTGTATAAATACAATACAATTACGAGGCGTAATATATGAATAATAACAAAACACGTTTTTATTTAATATTTACCTAATTAACATAAATATTAAATAAAAACAAAATTAATTTCCTTGTCATTAAATCGACACAAATGCATAATCGAAATTTATTAAAATTTAAAAGGTATCATACGAATTAAGAAATAATAAACTCTATATTCGTAGAGATGCAGATTAAAGTATAGTACAGCAGCTTGAAAAGTACTCTATCTAATACTGAACCCTCCTTTCAAAAGTACAGCTCTTATCGTCTTATCCTATTATCAAATTATAATGATTTTGAAATTTCAATAATCGTGATCGATATCCTCTAATCAATTAATTATCATACCATTTGAAGTACTAATAAGGTAACCGTACACTCTTGAATAAGAGTCAGAATCATTAAATAATGATATGTAGAGCTTTCATTATTTCGTTCATTAGTTTCTACCTGTTTAACCACTAAGTATAGCCTCTGCTTTAAGTAAAAAGCTCAAACCAAGCAAATAAAACTTATTCATATTTTTAGGTAGATTCTAAATTATCATCAATCTATGCAAAATGTTCTTTAGCCACATATACTTAATATATAAACCTAATTGATCATCTCTCTCATTGGTCTTTGCCATATTATGCATAATTCAAATAGTTCAAATATAAAAATATACCTACATAGTTTTTGTGACACGTGTTACATTTTTCATGTAACGTATAAGCTTTTGCTAAATAATTTCAACTTGATTGCTTTTTGAAGCATTTCTTTTTACAAACTCTTTCTATTTTGCTTTAGGACCCTTGCAGCAAGCAGCTATTTTGGATGGTATTGCTCACATCGAGAACATGACTTGTGTCAAGTTTCGTTACCGTGAACCTGAAGATACTGCCTACGTAAGACTTACTGTAAGTGTCTCTTATTTTATTTTTATTCTTCTATTTAAAAATTTGTAATTCTTTGTAATCAACATAGTATAGTAGTTATCTATTATAAAATAAACATCTATGTGTGTATGTATGTTCCCTATGGACTCCAAAACGGCTGGAGCGATTTTGATGAAATTTTCAGACATTCTTCAGATTAGCCCAACGGGTGATCCTGTGAAGTTTGAACGCGGACGAAACCGCGGCTACTGCTAGTCTATTATAAAATTTGTACTGCGTTACCAATTTAAACAATAATAATAGGAAAGCATTCAATTTAAAATTTTTAATACATTCTATACATTTCATGATGTACTCGTACTTTGTAATAAAATTGTATCAGAGGTAAGAATAAAATATAAGCACCCTCATAAATCATATTAAATCTGTAACTGTCCTGTAAATTGTCATTTAATCCTCACTTATATGACTGTTTTTATTATTTTTTACGCTGTAACGGCTAAACAGATTTGAGTGAAATTCGGAAAATCTTGCATTAATATGTATTTTTCTAGGCAAATTTACCACAAAAACGAAAAAAATCTTGTAACATTAATTGACCATTCTTGTATATACATGTATAAATTTATTTTGTATCTTGGAAACAGCTTTAACGATATGTATCTGTATGTTGATAAGGTTTAGTTTTTTAAGTTTATCTATAGGTATATATGTCTTTTCTGAAAAACATAATTTTTATATCTTTTCCAAAAAACAGGATTTTATAAAAAGAAACGCCGGGCGAAGCTCGATCGCCGAGGTACTTAGTATTTTATAAGTGAATCATTTTAGGGTTTGCCTGCTGGCTGCTATGCTCATGTGGGCTATTCAGAGACCCGTGGAATACACACGATGAATCTTGCACGCAATTACCCAGGCGTGGGATGTTTCCGCCACGCTACTATCGTCCACGAATGGATGCACATCTTGGGCTTTTTACACATGCACTCTACCTACAATCGCGATGACTACGTCAGAATCGCTGAGGAAAATATTATGAGCGGTAAGATTAAATAAATAATAAGTATGTTAGGACAGTAACATAGAACCATCTAGTTCCATGATAATCTAAGAGGCTTGTGTTATGGATACCAGATAGTTGATACACAACACATATATAACTTTAAATTAGTGTCCGACCGAAAGTTCGGTTTCGGTTTCGGTTTCGGTCGAGTTTCGGCAAAAAAACGGGTTTCGGTTTAATTTCGGTTTCGGCAGCAAACCTGCCGAAACTACGGCCGAAACCGAAACTGCGTTCGGGAGTTCTCGCGCTGTGATCGGTCATGTTCGACGCGTTGAATTACATCCAAGCGATGAAGACATTTTGCCGCGTCCACGTGCTATCGTTACTGGCTTGTTTGCAGTTAGTTTTGTTTGTTATGAGTTTTCGTGTGATTTATTTTGAATTCAGTAAGTTTTATCACATGATATAGCATAAAAGTAGGTAGTAAACATTAAAAAATAATTCAATATAACAAATCAATACATAGATTATAGTAGAATCAAGTTTAACCTATCTAAAAAAATTTTTGGTTAATTTAACTCGCTCGCTAATGCTATACCTAAACAAACATTAGTGTACTTGGTACTTACTATAGTGTGTATATTAGTGGTGATAATATTAGTGGATTCAGAGTTTCAAAGTTCATTTTAATACTTATTTTATTTTATAACCAAGGTATCCAAGTGGCAAGTACAGTTAGATACTTACCTACGTACCTAATGATAAACAAATAAGTAATTTTATGTTTAATATAATACTTTCTTAGATTTACGCGAAAATTTGACGTTTTAAATAAAACTATCTTCGGATTATTTCGCGGATTTATTTTGATTTTTCGTTCCCGACATTTCGAATGCTTTAAAGCAATCATGGTCACGGGAGAGACTAAGATTTTAAGACATCTCAAAGGCGTTTTACTTCTGAGAAGATGGCCGAATACTACCATCATCATGGGATCCTGTAATAAACATAATAAAATCTAACAACAAAAACAAACATAACAGACCATAAAATGTAGTTAATTCATATTGTGTGGATCACAATAAGAGTAATTCAAATTAATATATATTTTTTATCTAGAAAGATAGCAATAGTGTTATTTAATATTTTAACTTTAAATAATAGCAATCTAAATTAATATTTTTTTTAAATTAAATTACATATAAAACAATATATTTTTTCAAATTACAAAACAATAATATTGCTTAAATAAATAATTAATATTTTCATTTTTTTTTAATTTTCTTTGTGGTTATACATATTGCAGTAATAGCAACACTAAATAATATCATTAATTAATAAAGTTTTTTAAAATTGTAATATTTATAATAATAACAGCTAAAATTAATTTAATAATATTACTGTGTTTAATTATAATACTTATTAAAAAAAAACAAATGCTTAGAATTAAAATCAACAAATATTGTAAGGTACTCTGGTGCCATTTTTGAATTTTTGAAATCATTTTTTGTAAAATTGTGGGTAGGCACTGTCTGTAACAAGTACATAACGCCTTTGAGATGTCTAAAACCTTAGTCTCTCCCGCGACCATGATTGCTGTAAAGCATTCCAAACGTCGGGACCCAAAAATCAAAATAAATCCGCGAAATAATCCTACTTACTCAAAAAACACCAAATGAGATTTTAGGTATTTTTAAGGCGCAATATTTTTTTTTTAATGAAGGGTTGAGTTGATTATCAATAAGTGAAACTATCGAAGACTGTATAGCTATGTCATTTAAATTTTAAAGATAAAAAAATAAAGACCGACTGATTATATTAACGTTTTCTCTATTTTTCCCTCAAAACATGATCCTTGTAAGGAAGTTTCGGTTTCGGTTTCGGTTTCGGCCGAAACTGAGAATGTTGCCGAAATTCGGTTTCGGTTTCGGTTTCGGCCGTAAAAACCAGTTTCGGTCGGACACTACTTTAAATACAAACATATTATAAATATAAACACCCATGACTTGGAGTATAAACATTCGTGCTCATCACATAAAAGAATGCCTCCAGCGTGACTCGAACCCGCGATCGTTGGCACAGCAAGTAGTAGAGACTTAGTAAGTTAGAGAAGACTTAGTATTATAAATGCGAAAGTTTGTATATGTGTACGTTTGTTTGTTACTCCTTTATACTGAAGTGGCTGGATGTTAATAGATGTAAAGTAGTACACAGTTAGACTATGACCTATTGATGCACAACCAGTGAAACTCAGGCTGTGCTGATGAAGCACAGAAGGGTAAGTTCCTAGCTATATATAAAATCGGCCATCCACTTAAAAACTTTCACATTTACAATATTAATATTCTAGATGATCGTTGCAACAATCAATGTATCTTTTAAGTCTATCTTTAAATATACCTTGTTTGTACCTATGTTTAGAATTAAAATCAACTAATATTGTAAGGTACTTTGATGCCATTTTTGAATTTTTAAAATCATTTTTGTAAAATAGTAGGTAGGCTGTCTGTAACAACTGTATAATGCCATTGAGACATCTAACACCTTAGTCTCTCCCGTGACCATGATTGCTGTAAAGCAATCGAAACGTCGGGAACCAAAAATCATAATAAATTCGCGAAATAATCCGAAAAGATAGTTTTATTTTGAAATATACCTTGTTAGAAACCTTGAGCGCCATTTATTAAAAACCTGATAGGCAAAGTGATTTTTAATAGTAATTTATGTGGTAGTACATTACATCAGACTATTAGTTTCTGAGATTACGTCCTACATTAGAAACTCAGATCTACCGTATACCTAATATTATTTTAGAAATATATTCTCTAATATGTTTAGCTTTATTAAGTTTACTGTAACTAAATGAATGGTACCTATATGATGTTTGTTTTCAAAGTCTTTTTATTAAACCGATATAAAAGTATTTTTCCGAAACCCATTTTAGTTAGTCAGCTAGAAAAAAGGAAATTATAAAGGATAGATTGAATGATTTGAATTGAATTGTTTAAAACCCGACTGCTTAAAATTAAGGACTCCACTATCAGGCAGGAAAAATCCTTGAGATGAACAGGAGTTTATTTCTTTCATTATAATGTAACTAATCTTAACAAACCTTATATTTTTAGGAACTGAACATAACTTCGATATCTTCGATCCTGAATTAGTCAGCAACCTTGGTGTTGAATACGACTATGTGAGCTGCTTGCACTACGGCCCCTTTGCATTCTCTTCTAACGGCGAACCTACAATTATTGCACTTAAAGTAAGTATTGAATTTCTATCTTTTATTCAAAAATATGTTATTTTGTAATAATTTACAACACCATATTTAAGTGAAAACTAATCACAAGAGCTATTTATCCGCTTTAACTGATTTAGTATATTGACTGTAGCACGGGAGTCATACACATAGTTTAAAGATATTTTATCAGATATCCTTACCGTACTAATTAATTATAATCTTGTAAAACAATTTATTTCTATAAAGATAAAGTGTTAGATGATAATTATATCGATTATCTACTAATAACCTTACTTTTAGTGCTCTAAATTCTTATAAGGTCGAAATACAATATGTAGGACGTAGGTATAATTAAACACCCACTAACAAATAACTGAATGTTGTGCAGGAACATGAGGGGCAAATGGGTCAGCGAGTTTTCATAACAGATAAGGACTGGCTAAGAATCAACAGGCATTATAACTGCTCCGGTGCATGGGATTGAACTATAATTTATATACAATATTAACATAAATAAATTATTTGAAAATTGCTGGATTTATTTCATTTTATTCATTTACAGAGAGAGAATAATTGACAAAAATTAATTTATATATATCATACATACACAACAATAGGAACATTTCCCGTCATTATTAAATTGAACAGTTTTGTGTTTTACCTTGGACATGTCTTATCAAATTCTGATTAAAATATAATATGATAAAATAACATATGTTATTAATAATTTGTATAGAAAAGACTCGACTTTTTATACTCGCATAAAAATTTTGTAAAATCAAGAACAGTTAGAACTTTTGTGTAACTTAAAAATCTTTCAGTTTATTACAGTTGTATGAAATCGACATATTTAAAAATTCTTAAAGAATAGAACTACATAACATTGCTTTCATCTTTTCTTTGGATTATTATGATTACATTACAAATAATTTACTATACATAATTAGTTGAAAATTACAGAAACCTCCAGTAAATATTGCGTAGTTTATTTTTTGCCTTTCGACTACCGTTTGCTTTTTTCGGTACTGGCAAAAGAGCTCTAATAAAGTATTATTTACAAAACATACACGCTTAATTTTTTTAAGCTGTCCCCGAGGAGCAATGCGACCTTCATGTTGTCGGAACATGTGACGGCTAAGCTTTAGGATGACCATGAAATTTTGTGGATTTTTATTAAGTACTTGTAAAAATTAAAGGTACTTTACACGTACAAGTTATCTAAAATAAATAATTCAATTAAGAAAATAATAATATATACTCGCATTTACTGACTTTGCTTACCAACTTTGTTAGATAATATTATATTGTTATTTCTTTTTTTTTTGCGAAAAGGTCTTTAAATAATTTTTAACGACTATTTTATTTTTATTTTACACGCAATTCACTTTTTACCAATATGTTTAAATTTAATCTCATAATACTTCTTTTTCCCAAACTTTTTCCTTTAGATTGTCACAGCGGGACGTAATTTTAACAAATAAATCTATACAGATAAATAAAATTAGAGTGTCTGTTTGTAATATTAAAATGACCGCTTTATGCTAAATGCATATGGATGTATACACGGTACATATACCAAAACAACATTTTTTACAATTTTTGTCTGTCTGTCGGTCTGGCTGTCTGTTTGTCTGTCTGTTTGTTACGGTTAATCTCCGAAACGGCTGGACCGATTTTGACGGGACTTTCACTGGCAGATAGCTGATGTTATAGGGAGTAACTTAAGCTACTTTTATTTTAGAAAAAGAATCAGGGTTCCGCGAAAAAAAATAAAACCCACGAAATTGTGAACAAAATCTGCGTACGGAGTATGCACCCGAGCAAAACGAGGTTAAATCATTATATAATTTAAATGAATATCTTAGGAGTAGCAAGCTACTATTTATATATACTTAAACATAGCTAACCGCGACAACGTACCTAGGGACGAACGCGAACGAAGCGAGCGTGAGTCGCTAGTAATACAGTAATAATATAATACAAAAAAAAAAACACATAATTTCTAATATTGATTACAACTAATTGTACACTTATAAATTTCGCACTTTTTACTAGATAAATATTTCAGTTGTAAATTAATTTCACCAAATAAGATAAACGTATGGTCGCATTAGTTATACTTTGATGTCGACGCATCATGAGCTACTTACCGCTGTCGCCGTAAATATTGTCAGGACAAATTTCCACTCTTTGAAATCTCGCCACTATACGATGTGACGATTTAATCGGATTTATTACGCTAACTACATGAATGAAATAATGGGGTATAAAGCAATAAAATTGTCATTTTGTTTGCACTAAAAATAATTGACTCGATTTAAAGTTTAAAATAAATAATATGATTTATTTTAAAAAATTATATTAAAATAACTTCATAAAAAAGTAGTTAAAATTTTTAATTTCGAAAAAAAAAATGGTGTCCCTATTGTAGACCAATAAAATCATTGCTAATATTTTTATTAGATCACTAGCGACTCGCCCTCGCTTCGCTCGGGTTCGTCCCTAGTTTGCTTCCCAATACAAACTTTTATCTCCATTTTCACCCCATAAGGCTTGATTTCCGGATAAAAAGTATCCTATATCCTTCCCAGGGTCTCAATCTATGTTCTTACCAAATTTCATCTAAATCGGTTCAGTAGATCCAGAGATTACCCCCTACAACCTCACAAACTTTACTTCTTTATAATATTATATTAAGTAAAGGCTAACATTTATTTTCGATGTCTTTTGTTAATTATGTTTATTGTTTGAAAGAGTGAAACAAAAATGATTATTTATATGCAACTATAACTATAAAAGCTTTTTATTGTTGATCTTGTAAAACATAAGTATTTTCTGAAAATTTCTTCAGTGAAATTTTAATAACTACTTAGATTAAAGTTTGGTCTACCCTAGAAAAATATACAATACACTAATCATATTAACTACAAAATATTAATATATACTTTGTTTTATTAATTATGTCACTAGACTATGATCTGAATGTAATAAAGAAATCACTATGACTTTGACAGGTCACGGTCCGATGTATCAACTGACAGTAGATGTCGGTCTGTCGGCGTGATCTCTGAAACTGATACCCTCCGGCGGAGGGTGGTCGTTTATTTAAGAAGATTCGGAGAATCTGCTTTGAAGTATTGGATTACCTATAGCGTTTATTGAAAGAAATATATCTTTAGATATATAACAGTATGTATGTTCGTACTATAGTCGCCCTCACCGTATTGATTTTAATTCTGTTGTTTTATAGTAAAAAATGACACAGTTAACAAATTCAAAGTTACATACAAGCAAAACTACAAAAGTCTATTATTTTAATTTAAAAAAATTAAAGAGTGCGTATATGAATGTGTATACGTGCAAGAAGTAAAACTGCGTAGGTTATCGGTACTCTTTATGAAATTCAATTTATGATTTAAATAATTAGGATAGGTGAGATACTAATAATAACGCATATTAGAAATATTACAATCATATATTTACAGAATATCATCTAAGGAAAGAATATAATATTATATATCATTTGTCAGACAATAACAACGGATACCATGGCAACAAACGTACGTAATTTTCGTAACGCATTCACCAGCTTACCCCCCAAGTCAAGCGTGCGTAAAGAACTTATACTTCAATAAAAGGAACATTTATATGCAATTTTTTTTAATATTAACGGTATTTTTGTTTTGCATAAAATCACTGGCTGTTTGCGCCGACAATCGAAGCCCGATAAAAAATTAAACACGCCGCATTAAAAAAATAAATAAAAGGGACTGTCAAAATTGAACCACTTTAATTCCCTGAAGACTGCCACTAGCTTGACATAGAAAATTGTAAATCGAAGTGGGTTACATTGACAGGCTCTTAACGAAGCTGATAAATAGATAAAGCTCGTCGTAAAAAAGTGTCAAAGTTTAACGACATCACGCACGTAAAAAGTAAAAGGACGTCCCGGTCTTACTATTTTTACTGTAGAGACTGTTTTCAATTAAGATTATAGTTATGCGTTCACAAATTATACATATCCTCAGGAAACATTATATTTGAACTTTTTTAAGTATCCACAGAAAATTTGTCAACGGTGATAAAACATTAGCTAGTGAAAAATCTTTTTTTTTTTTTTGTAAAAGTGTTTTGGTAGCTTTACTTATTTGTTGTCATTTTTTTTAAATAGCGTTTTTTAATGAAAGTTATTTTAAAATTTCTCTTTTTTTTAAGTAAATTTAAAAAAAATAACTAAATAAATCTTGTTCTTAATATCGTCTGTTTACTGGACAAAATCCAATCTAAGGTTTACAATTAATACATTTTTATTTTATTTTGATATCTGGACCTATTTGTGATGTGTATTTCTTGTATGTATAAAATTATTAGTGAATTTAGGAAGGAGAAAAAAAAAACTTAACTTACATCCTAGTCAATATCAAAAGTACCGATAATTCTTGTTTTGCAAAGATACGGAATCTCCTGCATGTTTTTAACATAAATTTAAAAGTACATAATTTTAAATTATTACTTAGCTACCTAACTTACGCGCATGTCATGATTTATCTTCATATTTCTTAACCTCCTAAACTGAATGTTAAACTTTTTAGGATAGTTATAAGTATAGTGTATGGCGGAGGATGTAGTAATGTTACATGTTAGCCATACATTATTTTTACACTTAGGTACAAATAAGTATTATACAACCACTTGGTAAACGAACAGTGATAAGCAATCAAGTAGCACTTTTGCTGCCGACTTATAAAATTTATTATTACCATCAATGCTCAGCTTCTATAAATTCTGAGGTAAAATGTTAATTGAGGTTAAATTTACCACTCTCTTAGTGGAGATTGTAGGATAAACGCTCGCTGGGCACTTCATTTTAGGGAAGTGTACGGCTGCTATAATTATATATATAATCTATACCTAATATATTCATGTTAAAAATAGTGTATTTGTTACCTACGTCATTACGCTTTAATGGCTTATCAGATTTTAGTATTTGCAAAGATCACATAATAGTATACTAGTGTATTTGTAAAGCCGTAATGATAGTAGCTTAAATCCTATTATTAATATGTATAACATGCTACTTTATATCCACGTGCAAGTGCCTCCTACCCGCAAGCAGAAAATGTTTAAATAAATAAAACAATCTTTTCGGATTTTTTCACGGATTTATTTTGATTTTTGGTTCCCGGCGTTTCGAAAAGATAGTTTTATTTAAAATGTCAAATATGCGCGTAAATCTAAGGAAGTATTATATTTAATTAACTTAATACTTTGAATCAATTGTTCCATTAACAATATTTTCCAATCTATTTAAAATAATCCTATAATGACGTTTCAATAACTAATATAACGTATCTAAAATCAATTTTTAATTTCTCGATTTAATATGCTAGAGTACTTAACTGCGTCACTATAGTAATTAAAAATTCCCAATAATGTATATTATAAAACGATATATTATTAAACAAGAAATTATTATAAGTACAATCATTATAATTGCTTTAATATATGAAAAATTCCAAAAAGGATTTTATGATCCGACGGCTGGCGCCTCTAAACAGCTCTTCCGGATACGCGCGTCGCAAATCGCACGGCCCGTTAACTTTGTAAGTCATTAATTTAGTAAAAACATCCACACTGAGTGTTTCGCGATGAGGCAGAAAGCAACAATGATAAATAGTTTGACAATTATGTTTTTCCAAAAAAAAAAAACTTATATTGATTTAAATAATTGAAAAAACATATATATATATATATATATATATATATATATATATATATATATATATATATATATATATATATATATATATATATAAAATAATTTCTAAGATTTAGAATCATTTAGATTAATTGTTTATATATATATATATATATATATATATATATATATATATATATATATATATATATATATATATATATATATATAAACAATTAATCTAAATGATTCTAAATCTTAGAAATTATTTTTTTTATTGTTATTAATTAGATATTAGTTTGAATTGCGATTTGAGATTTTTGTTCTATTATATTTTAATTTTTAAGCTAGTGAATCCATATGAAACTTAGGAAAAGTAGAAGTTATCACTGATTTTTCCAAATATCGCTGAATTTTGGTTTGTGCCTACTTTGATATAATATTCTGCTTGTACTTGTACTGCTACTTGTTGAATATACGACAGTTGAAAGAATAGGTAGTGCAAAGTCTCAATGGTATTATTCTCCACTTGTATATTTAATTTTCCGCATCATTTCTCAAAGTAACAATTCTATTTAAACACTAATTAAATATTTTAAGAATTTTTCGTACCGACGTTAAAATAAACTCTTAATTAATCGTTGGGGTGAAGCGTTGCGTGAATGCGACGTGAGTGATGGCCGCACTGAGTTGCGGTAATTGTGATGCGCGCGCGCATATGTATTGACATCTTTTAACATATGATTATGGACAAATCCTGATAAAAATTTTACATTGGTGCTTATAACATAGATGCTGAAACTTGTAAAGGTTAAAATTATGTATTTAAATATAATAATTTTAAGTATAAGACATTTAAATCAAAAATACGCTGGTTAAAAGCAATGCTAAATAAAGCTCAAAAGAACTAATAGATGTTATTGAACATTATATTTTATATATTAAGTTTTGAGAATCACGTCTAATTGCTTTAGAACTAAAACTTTAAATACTTATTTAATATTTTAAGGTGCGGATAAGGAATTTATCCATAAAAATTTATAGCCATAGCTACCATACCGGATGATGTTTTGACAAATGATCGTGTTCACGCATTATTGGGCCTACATCCCTGCAAGATGAACATGTACAATATAGACCACCGTAGCGAAAATATGCCAAACGTGAGTTTTATGAAATATAGTAAAACTCTACATTGTGATAATTTATTTTTTTGAATATTAAACAAATATCGATTTGAAATTGCAACTTATTTTGTTATAATCGAGCTTGTAATACTAACTTTTTTTAAATAATAGTAGCAAATACTACAAGCTACCTGGACTACAACTCTACTAAGGCGAGCTGATTTGACATATCCTCGCTTCGATCGCTTCCCTAGGTGCATATGTGTTATTCCAGGTTATAACCTAATCGTATACTAAATTTTATCTAAATCTATTCAGTTGTTTTCGCGTGAAGAAATAAGAAACATACACTCACATATATACACTCAAATTTTTACAATTACAATAGTAATCAGATTATTTCATATAATACCGGACCATTTGCAGGCTGCATAAGCACCGATTTATTCTGACTTTAGGTATATATTTTTATCTACAAAATATTTTGGCCAGAGTTTTTTCATTAAAAGTTAGGTTCAAACTACATACTTCTTAATGAAACTTAAGTTAACTTACTTAAATAAAAATACATTATTATTTGTTTCGCGTTTTTTTTACTAAACGTATTACTTAAAAAGGATTTTTAGAAATTCATTATAAAGCTAAGGTTTCTATTTTACGTATGAGTATCGAACTTGAAAACCTTTTAATAAGAGTTGAAATAACAGAAAATATGATCACCATTCATTTATGTACAAATATAATTTAATAACAAACGCTTTAATGTCTATCCGTCTTATTATTAAAGAACAAGACAAGATTAGTGCGTTCTCGTTACGCGCCTGCGCAAACGAGCGCGCCGCCGACAACTGTCAACCCCAATTATGGCCGCCATGACACTTTCGCGCGCTTGCTTTTGAATATAGAACGTTAGGCCTACTGGAATTTAATTCTTTAACTGCTTTGTTTGTTAGAAATGTCGTGTATAAGTTTATAATAGTAATATTTTTAGAATACTGCTGTTATTTCATAAATGACGAGATCTCAAATACCCTTTATTTAAATAGATATTATAGCTACTAATATTAGAAAGAAGTAAAGAGTGTGGCTTAGATTGTAATAGAGATAGAAAACTTTAGAGATACTGATTCCAGTCTAAAACTCATTTAGTAGTAAGAGATTATATGATGTGGTTCCTGGGAATTAATACTATATTGCAAAACGTAACTAAAGGTAGCGCGGGCTGTAGGAACTAAACTAAAATATAAAAAAAGACTAAACTCCAAGGAAATCAAGGACCTACGTTAATGAACTTAAGTGTTATATCAAGATATCTTCATTTATGCATTACCTTATCTTTTCGGACCCCTTTTCAATGTAATAGTTGTTTTCTTTAATATTTTATTTTATTTATTTTATTTTATTTATTTATTTATCCCAAAAAAGAATGACAAGTGTCTTTTGTGGGATAAATAAATAAATAAAATAAAAAAAAAATATCATCTAATAAAACGGACAACATAAAAATTAAAAACAATTACTTCTGAAAGCCTTTATTTTTCACAGCAACACATATATATATTTTTTTTTGTGGAGTAACATTTATTATATTATTATGAATATTCTTTCTTAGGTCTTTAAATCTTTTTGACCTCTTCTTCTTTTTTATCTAAAAACTGACTTTATTATATCCGTTTTACGCAATATTTTCAACTATTAATGTTTTCTATTCTAGTCTTCTTTTTTTAAATAAATTATTTTATTGTTAAAAAATAAATTTCAAATAAAAATAATTCTTCAGGTGGTATAATGTCTGAAAGTATTTAATTGTTAAGGTGTTTTTGAAGTTAGTAAACCTTTTACATACTAATCTATACAGACAAATAAAATTGGAGTGTCTGTTTGTAATATTAAAATAATCGCTTTTTACTAAATGCATAAAGATGTATACACGCATAAGGATGGTACATAGACCAAAACAACATTTTTTACAATTTTTTCGCTGTCTGTCTCTCTGTTTGTTCCGGCTAATCTCTGAAATGGCTGAACCGATTTTGACAGGACTTTCACTCGCAGATAGCTGATGTAATAAGGAGTAACTTAGGCTACTTTTATTTTAGAAAAAAAAAATATGGTCTCACGAAAAAAAATTAAAACCAAATTAATTAATTAATGTTGTTTTGGGAAGCAACATAGGGACGAACGCGAGCGAAGTGAGGGTGAGTCGCTAGTTTACATAATAATTATAAAGGAACTGAGTATTTACCTATCTAAATATAAGTGATTCTTACATATGTAAATCGTCAAGTAAAATAATGCTACTAAGAAAATTAAATTAAAATTGAATTTTCTTGCTAGCGTGATAGAGCCACATTAGTTTTCATTTATATTACGAACATATATCAAAAAAAATCTTTTGCATCTTTATTTTAGCCGTAATTTGACAATTTATTATAATTTTATTTAAAGTTATAATGTAGTGTAGAGCGCCTGGCAGTCGGCATTACAGACGTTTTTCGAGATTTTACACTAATTCGATGCGACGTGTTCGTTTCTATTCCCGGCTTGGCACAGCCGGGAATGCAGTACGACGGAAATCTCAAAAATTAAGTGAGTATGCCATTTCAATATAGAGAAAACTATTTTCTGATACTAGATAGTTATTGTGAAATTCCTTTTTATCTATAAAATGAGATATAGAAATTGTATTAAATTGCTAACATTCGGCTACAGGACAAGTTAAAAAAAAGCAATAGGTAAATGAATAGATAAGCAACTAAAGTTTTTATATTTTAGCAATATATTATCCTCTACATCGAGATTCAGAACAAAAAAGAAATTCAAATTTATTCAAAAAATTAAAAATTATTCAAACCTATATAATTGTTTATAAAGAACAAAATTTCATCACTTAGGAAGTAAAGCAGGTATGCAAGTGTTTCCTAAAGATTTTATCTTTGATTTTTTTAGCGTAGTAGATAGTCATCTATTCTTTTCTAAACTTACATCTAAATCCGACATCGTAAAAACAATTTTCTCATCCGCACTCCTGCACATAAACTTTTCAAAACCAATTATATAAAAACTTTATGTTAATTTTCTAAACTATAAATAATATGAGTTGACGTGTCAATTATTGTGACTCAAATTGTTTCCCTCTCAAAGTTTTTTTTTTAGGCGGGAAAAGAGACCACGCCTCGATTTCAAGCAGATTTCAGATCGTTGTGTGTTGAAACACCCATTTGAACAGATACGTTTAGAAATAGATTCAAATACATGAAGTTAAAGTTTATTTTAGATAAATTAATTGAAGTGTTAAAATTAGGCAGTAGTTACAAACCTGAGTTCTATAGGTATAGAAATAAAGGATACGACTTTTCTTCATTCGCATTGTGGGTGTGTTCAAAGGGATGTTTACAAGGTATTTTTTGTTACACACATGTTGTTATTGGCATCACGTAGCTAAGAAGCCAGATCACGATACAGACTCCATTAGTTCGCACATTAGGCCGAGTTAGTCGAATTATTTAATTATAGTAATTCAATAAGGTGGTGAATTAATAACAATTATTTAAATTTCTATCGAAGTTGAACTGGACATCGATGCTTGTGTAAACAAAGTGTGACGTTGTTGAAAATGAAGAAAAATTTGATTTTAATCAGCAAATAACAAATTTAAATTTAAATTGCAAGTGTTGTAATAGTTTCTTCGGTTACGATGGACCAAAATAAAGGTAAGTTTTCAGATGATATAGAAATCCGTATTATTTTCTTGGAATGTGCGCCTGCGCATCTGCTTATTTTACATAATACCTCGGGAAGCACTTACATACATATACCTAATATGGTGTGCAGTTATATTCCCATATTATGGATGGAATAAAATGATTTATTCTTTAGATAAGAACATGTCAATGTTTCAATGGATTCATTTTAGTTAAAACTAGCTAATCAAAATTAATTTATTTTGAGATAAAGCGGGGCAGTATTTCAATTAAATTTTCAGAAGAATTTTTTTATCTTTCAGAAAAATCTTTGTACTGGCTTAATGTTTGAAGTAATTTTATATGCTTTTAGGCATACACTAAGACAATTGATTGTAGTTTAAAAGCGTCGTAAGTAGGTAAGCTATATGGAAAAATCTAAAATACAAATAACCTCTACCCACCCAAACCAGCTGATTTATATAAGGTTACCTATTTGTACTAATTATTAACGTGTATATTTTAAAAAAGAACATTAGGGCTGAGTATTTTGTTACCGTTAAAATTTTTGTCTTTTGTTTATTTGTGCCCTCCTTTTCTAACCTCCGAAAGAGCTAAATAGGTATACTAAATGAGACCCACCCAACCCAGAGAATCTCCACACGAAAATAAGAGGATTTAATGGGATAAAAAGGCAGGAAAGTATGGCATGATAAATTTTAACGGGATTGTCAGTATCGAGTAGAGCATTGGTTTAAAGGCGACATAGGGTTTTAATCGCAAGAAAAGAATCAATTAACTGAAAAAAAGCAAAATCCACGCAGTAGGTAATAGATATACTAAAAAGAGTTTTCTTAGAAGGTACTTACAATTCATGCGCAATATCACCGGTATTTGCCTACTCGAGTATTAAGCTCAAAAAACTTTTAAGGGATAGGTATTAGGTAACTACTCCCACATTTTTTTACGCTATAGTTTTTGATCTACTTCAAAAAGGAATTTACTAGGCTGTGCTTTTTGTGTTATTCATCGATATATCCAATTATGATTTTTAAAGTTTTCTTAATTCTTTTTTTATAAAATTCGATCATTGCTGTGCCGCAAGGATGGTCCTATATACAATTCAAAAATGAATTCCACTTCCAAGTGATTTTGAAGTCCGTGTATTTTTTTAGTAAAGGCTCAATAGAAATATTCTCTGTTTGTCTAATCTGCACGATTGAACGATCATAACAAGAGCGAAATAATAATAAGTAGGTAGGTTTTTTTTTCACTTTTGTAGAAGAAATGCTGCTGTAGTCTGTCTTCTTCGTCGAGTTTAGGAGTACGAACGACAAGAACGTACGAACTACAGTTAAACCTTGTAATTTTATTACTCATATTGCTTTTTCTTTGCCATCACAATGAACCAATGCATATACTTAGTATAAATTAATAGTCAAACATTAAAAATTATATTTATATATTATTAGAAGTATTTAAATTAATTGCACGTGTAAAATAGTGTTACAGAGCGCAAATCCCTAGTAACAATAATACACACATGCCGCCCTTCGAACCGTGTGCAATTCAAAACAACGTCTTTTTGTTTTCATATTAAATAACAAAAGTAAAGTAAAAGGATATCGATCGACATCAACCTAACTTAAAAGTAGCATGACTATCCTTAATTTTTATGTGTTTATAAAAATCCTAGCGGCTTACTCTTGCTTCGTTCGGTTTCGCCTCTAGAAAAACAAAAACAAATCTATCCTATGGGCATCATACATTTTCCAGGATAAAAAGTAGCCTGTGTGTTATCCTGATGTATGAACTATATTATTGTAAAGTTTCATTAATATCTATTCAGTAGTTTTTGCGTGAAAGTGTAACAAACATCCATACATCTACACACCCAGACATACATCTATCCTTACAAACTTTCGAACTTATAATATTAGTAGGATATATCACCACGCCTTCCACCAATATCTTATAACTCTAAATATCAGTTTCCAGTATAGTTTTAAAAATAAATCTAGGTACCTTTTCTTTCAACTTTCGAAAGATTCAAATTCAATGCGAGCTATTGAGTGGACAGATTACAGGGAAATTGTTAAAATCTACAATTTAAATAAATCCGAACATTTCAATTGATCACACGTGTGTAATTAATAGTGTTTTGGAGCATAAGTCCGACAGAAACAGTCGAAGCGTATGCAACTTGAACCGGCTCTTTGTTTCTTTGTTGAGACTCACGTATCTGCATAAAAAACTTAGCTTAACTCTTAGATAATAAAAATAATCCTAATCTATATTTTTAATAAATATTTTAACTCAGAAATTGTATAAGTATAAAAAATTCGTAAAATTGTTACAGAAATTCAAAATTCTGGAAAACACGACGTAATATCAAAGAATTATGACGCCAAAGCACAGTCTCAGTTAAATTACAATATAAACTCAACGAACTATCCAGAGAACAACCATAACCTTTTTCAAATGATTAAGTGCCATGAAGATAGTTTATTACGTCTACATCATTTGACTGCTGGACGACAAATCAATGGCACTTATGAAAATAATTATCAAAACGATATATCTTGGTATCCAAAGGACTTTCAAAGGCAATATATAAAACCAGTTGATTATTTGGCATATGAAGATATGAGGCGAAAATTTGACGAAGTCAAAGGTAAAGAAAAAGAAGTTCGAAAAGATTTAGAAGATGAAAAGGAGGGAAAAGTAGACGATAGGAAAAAGCCCAGAAGAAACAGAACTACGTTTACAAGTCAACAATTGGCTGCGTTGGAAAAAGTTTTTGAAAAAACACATTACCCTGATGCTTTTGTTAGAGAAGATCTGGCATCACGAGTTAATTTAACCGAAGCGAGGGTGCAGGTAAAAAACTAAAATAGTCTTTATAAAGTATATTAGATGCTGCTCATTTTTTTGTTCATAAAATGTATACTTACAATTATAAACAATTATGTACATTTCTTTTCTTCAATATTTTTTTTCAAATAATAATACACTACAATCTACAGAATATACGTATAAT
Source organism: Argynnis bischoffii washingtonia (assembly GCA_033884665.1). NCBI lineage: Eukaryota > Metazoa > Arthropoda > Insecta > Lepidoptera > Nymphalidae > Argynnis > Argynnis bischoffii. The sequence goes on from CM066610.1 coordinate 14,869,924, forward strand.
AATTTAACTATTTTATACAACAGGTATGGTTCCAAAACAGACGTGCTAAGTTCAGAAGGAATGAACGGTCTGCTTTATCGTCACACAGGACATCAACAAGCCAAGGCTCTCCAGAACCTATACCAGTTCCCATAGGCATTGCCCAAGCAGACCCTCGACAAGAGTTCAATCGTAATTCAAAAGAACCTTGGATACACCATTTTCAAGCGAATAATTTAAACTTTAATCTTGGTTTACCTATCGCAAATTCAGGACTATATCAAAATGATTATACGCTTATGATGCAAAACGTAGGAAACAGACAATATGTCTCTAATACAAACACTCTCATGGGACAAAATATGTCAAACTATGCAAGTACAAACGACAATAGCTATGGTTCTTGTGCTCTAATAGGAGGTTACAGTGGCACACTTCAACCAGCACATCATAGTTCCTATAATTTAAATCTCAGGCTGAGACCTCATGATTTTAGTATAATATAGCTATTTAATCTTATAATGATTATGTAATAATAATTGATAATTATTTATTGCAGTCAAAAAATAATAATTCAATAAAAATTTGTAATAAATGCAATTTAATTTATTTCATGTTAATGTAATTTCATTGATCATTCTCACATTTTATTTTATTTTCATTGGACTATAAGTCCGTAGTAGTAAGTTATAAATTAAAAAGTGAGTAAGAACAGCTGGTATGTTCTGTACCATTTTATTTTGTGTACCGGCCGTATCAATTTTAATATTGACTAATAATATAGCATTTAAAAAATATAAATACCAACAACTGAAGTATTACTATTCCTGAACGTGGGCGAAGATGTTGCGGGTTACCATTATGGCCGCTGAAGGTAGTAGAAGAAAGTAGACCTTGAAAAAATTACAATTTTTTCTTTGTAGTAATTTGCTATTTTCAATTGTATTTTTATTACTTTTGCATTAATTTGTGTATTTTGGTCCATTAAGTCAAGTCGAGTTTTAATTTTTATTTATTTCTTTTAATGCTACTTTCAAGTTTCAATATCGTGATTATTGCGTTTGAACTTTAATAAATATAAACAATAAGGAGTTCCATTGCTTATCTTAAGAATCGTGAAGTCTTAATCTTCTCACAAACAATGATGCACCTATTTTGTAAAGTTTACATCACTAAAAAGGTCAAAATGGGCAGTAATGGGGACTGTCGTCATAAGTGAAAACTTATAACTTTGGAATATTAACTGCTTTTTTTTTATTTTTAATTAATTTTAATAGGTATAACTAATTAAAATTTCATAATTTGTAATTTGAAATTATTATTAGACTGGTTTTCACATCCATTGGCACTCCAAGCAATAATTATTTACATTTCGATATAGTTTATTTATTAATGAAAACTTATGATGCTGTGCGTCACCAGTCTGCGCCAGAGTCCAGACTGCGATGAAACGTCTTGACTCTTACGCAGTGTTGCCAGAGTGATTTGGTCGAAAGTTACGTTGGCATCCATGAAAAGTTACATTTTTAAAGTAAAAGTCACGTAGTGGTAATTTTTAACCGACTTCTAAAAAAAAAAAAAGTAAGCCACACTGTCGGTTAGCTTAACCGTCGGTTAGCTTATCCGATGGTTGGCTTAACCGATGGTTAGCTTAACTGATGATTAGCTTAACTGTCGGTTAGCTTAACCGTCGGTAGCTTAACCCTCGTTTACCTTAACCGTCGGTTAGCATAACTGTCGGTTAGCTTAACTGATGGTTAGCTTAACTGTCGGTTAGCTTAACTGTCGTTTAGCTTAACTGTCCTTTAGTTTAACTGATGGTTAGTTTAACTGATGGTTAGCTTAACTGTCGGTTAGCTTAACCGTCGGTTAGCTTAACCGTCGGTTAGCTTAACCGTCGATGGTTAGCTTAAATGTCGGTCAAGTGTCGCTGAAAAAAGTGTCGCTGATAAAAGTGTCGCTGAAAAGTGTCGCTGAAAAAAGTGTCGCTGAAAAAAGTGTGAAGGTGCCGAGAGGAGCCGTAAGGTGCCGGAGGAGCCGGTTGGTGCCGGAAGGAGCCGGTACCATCCGGCTCCAATGCACAAACCGGCACCTTCCGGTACCAAACGATACCTTCCGGCACCAACCGGCTCCTCCGGCACCAACCAGTGCCATCCGGCTCCTACCAGTGCCATCCAGCACCAACCCGGTCCTCCGGTACCAACTGGCACCTTTAGCACCAACCAGTACCTTCCGGTACCAACCGGTACCAACGGTACCATCCGGCTCGTTCCGGTACCAAACGGTACCTTCCGGTACCAACCGGCTCCTCCGGCACCAACCGGTACCATCCGGCACCAACCGGCTCCTACTAGTACCATCCGGCACCACCCGGTACCATCCGGCTCCTACCGGTACCTTCCGGCACCTTCCGGTACCAAACGGTACCTTCCGGCACGAACCGGCTCCTCCGGTACCAACCGGTACCAACGGTACCATCCGGCTCGTTCCGGTACCAAACGGTACCTTCCGGTACCAACCGGCTCCTCCGGCACCAACCGGTACCATCCGGCACCAACCGGCTCCTACTAGTACCATCCGGCACCACCCGGTACCATCCGGCTCCTACCGGTACCTTCCGGCACCTTCCGGTACCAAACGGTACCTTCCGGACCAACCGGCTCCTCCGGTACCAACCGGCACCTTTAGCACCAACCAGTACCAACGGTACCATCCGGCTCATTCCGGTACCAAACGGTACCTTCCAGTACCAACCGGCTCCTACCAGTACCATCCGGCACCTTCCGGTACCAAACGGTACCTTCCGGTACCAACCGGTACCATCCGGCACCAACCGGCTCCATCCGGTACCAAGCGGTACCTTCCGGCTCCTCCCGGCACCAACCGATACCAAGTGGTGCCAACCGGCTCCACCCGGCACCAAGCGATACCTTTCGGCACCAACCGGCTCCTCCCGGCACTAACCAGTACCAAGCGGTACCTTCCGGCGTCAAGCGGCTCCTCCCGGCACCAAGCGGTACCATCCGGCGCCAACCGGTACCAAGCGGTACCATCCGGCACCAACCGGCTCCATCCGGTACCAAGCGGTACCTTCCGGCTCCTCCCGGCACCAAGCGGTACCTTCCGGCGCCAACCGACTTCTTCCGGTACCAAGCGGTACCTTCCGGCACCAACCGGCACCTTCCGGCACCAACCGGGTCCTTCCGGCGCCAACCGGGTCCAGCCGGTATCAACCGGCTCCTCCCGGTACCTTCCGGCACCAACCGGCCCCTCTCGGCACTTTTCAGCGACACTTTTCAGCGGCACTTTGTTCAGCGACACTTTTCACCGACACTTTTTTTAGCGACACTTTTCAGTGACACATTTCAGCGAGACCTTTTTCTCCCGGCACCATCCGGCTCCTCCCGGCACCTTCCGGCTCCTCTCGGTACCTCCCGGCTCCTCTCGGCACATAGTTAAAACGTACATAGAAAGGACTAAGAGGAGATACTTGTGTGTTCCACCCATCCTTAAAGAAGATCCATTTTCACATTATTTATTTTAACCCTTTAGATTCTTTGATTGAGGTAGGGAGCAACAAGATTAAACGCAGCGCCCTATATGCTGATTGTTAGCTTAACTGTCGGTTAGCTTAACCGTCGGTTAGCTTAACCGTCGGTTAGCTTAACCGATGGTTAGCTTAACTGTCGGTTAGCTTAACTGATTGTTAGTCGTTTAGCTTAACTGATGGTTAGCTTAACTGTCGGTTAGCTTAACTGTCGGTTAACTTAACCGTCGGTTAGCTTAACCGTCGGTTAGCTTAACCGTCGGTTAGCTTAACCCATGATTAGCTTAACCGATCGTTAGCTTAACTGTCGGTTAGCTTAACTGATTGTTAGTCGGTTAGCTTAACTGATGGTTAGCTTAACTGTCGGTCAGTTCAACTGTCGGTTAACTTAACCGTCGGTTAGCTTAACTGTCGGTTAGTTTAACTGATGGTTAGCTTAACCCATGATTAGCTTAACCGATGGTTAGCTTAACTGGCGGTTAGCTCAAACCTCGGTTAGCTTAACCGTCGGTTAGCTTAACCCATGATTAGCTTAACCAATGGTTAGCTTAACTGTCGTTTAGCTTAACTATCGGTTAGCTTAACCGATGGTTAGCTTAAATGTCTGTTAGCTTAACTGTCGGTTAGTTTAACTGATGGTTAGCTTAACTGTCGGTTAGCTTAACTGTCGGTTAGCTTAACTGTCGGTTAGCTTAACTGTCGGTTAGCTTAACTGTCGGATAGCTTAACTGTCGGTTAGCTTTACCGTCGGTTAGCTTAAACGTCGGTTAGATTAACCGTCGGTTAGCTTAACCCATGATTAGCTTAACCGATGGTTAGCTTAACTGTCGGTTAGCTTAACTATCGGTTAGCTTAACTGTCTGTTAGCTTAACTGTCGGTTAGTTTAACTGATGGTTAGCTTAACTGTCGGTTAGCTTAACTGTCGGTTAGTTTAACTGTCGGTTAGCTTAAATGTCGGTTAGCTTAACTGATGGTTAGCTTACTTAGTAAGCCACAGTAGAAAAAAAAAAAGTTAACATTTGAACGTAAAGAAAACTGGCGCCAATAATTTTAAGTTTTTTCGACGTTTCGTTGATTACTGCTAACCGTTTGCGTACTGTTTTGTATTTTGTTGAATAGTTTATTAAAGCAATACCGTACAGTAGAAGAGATGTTGATTGAGCAGTTTGGTGAAAATTTTATTGCAACGCATGGTCCTGTGCCATGGCCAGCGAGGTCACCAGATCTTACACCCTTAGATTATTTACTCTGGGGGTATGTAAAAAACGAAATCTATAAAGACACGTATAATGTAATCGATGACTTGAAACGGTCTTTGGAAATATTCTAAACGGAATCAATAATATTGTAATGCTAAATGCAGTACAATCCTTGAAACGTCCAATCCAGCTATGTATTGAAAACAACGGCTATCATTTTGAACAATTGATCTGTTTAGGTTTAATAAGTAAATAACAAAGAACAATAAAAAAACATTTTGTTGAAAATGAGCTCTTTCCTTAAGTTTGCCGTATGTCATGACTTCCCAGAATGCGTTCTTTATTAGCAACACTATCGAATGGTGTAATTATACAGTATGTGTTTGTTTTTTTCAAAATCAACAGGTTCGATTCCTGGCTAGGAAAATTGATTTTTCAGAAATCCAATGATGCAGTTTTAGTTTTCATGAAAATTGGGCCCGAGACTCCTTTGAGTACTTTTCGCTATTCCTCATAGTTTCGGATTTAGCCACGCACGCCCACTTGAAAAATTCACCTGTATATTCAAATTAGGTTGCATCGACTAAGATTTAGTTACTGCATTGTCAACAAATAAATACTTCAATATTTGTTTATTTTTTACAATTGATGTAAAATTACGTATTTAATCAACCATAGTAATTTTTAAAAATCAAGAAAAGAATGATATCATTAATATTATATAACAGGATTACTTACATAAAGATTTTTTTTAATTTTCTGAATATTTTTATTTGATTATAGTACAATTTCTGTGATTTTCATAAAAGATGTCGTTGCAAAATATGTATTTATTATTTATAATTTTATAATAATTATGACTTATAAAAATGAATATTTATTACTAATAAAATTATTATTTATTATATTAATATTTTGATTTGTTTTAATTTAATTGCGCAATCTGCTACAGCGCCGAGGAAGTTCTACTTCAACCGCGCGTAAAGTTTACATGCATGCACTAATATAATTTATCAAAATGGGTAACTTTTTTAAATGTTCTCGATGTCGCTATGATTTTCAAAAGATCCGCCTTAAATGCGTGCATGCGCAACACAAGTAGGTAACTATCTGAATAATAATGGAGCTAAATAAACAATTTTATTAAAACAAAAAATAGGCACTTTGACGATAGAACAAACGTATTTTTAGCACTCCCTGGTTATCTTCTAAGAAATTAATTGTTAACTGGTGTACCGGTGTACCTGCGACTCTCGAGCGAAAAGTAGATAGCCTGTAATGTAAGAAAATAATAATGAACCACGTAAAATATAACAAAATAATTGATACGAATTATTTTATTTACGAACAAACAATTATTTATGGCGGATAATCAAAAACAAACGACGAACAAACGATGTGTGAAAATAAAAATTAAATATTTAGAAAAATACAATACTGGGGGCCAAATGAAAATTGTTAAATAAGTATACAAAAAATAGGCACTTTGACGATAGAACAAACGTATTTTATAAACGAACGAACACTAATGAATATTTAAAGACACCTAGTAACAATAAAAATTATATATTTCGATTGAGGGGGCTATTTTGAGGATACATTTTTGTTTATTTAATTATAAATAAACAACTGACGAACAAACAATTATTTATGGCGAACAATCAAGAACAAGCGACGAACAAACGATATGTGAAAATAAAAGTTTAAAAATTAAAAAAAAAAATAATCTGGGGGGCCAAGTTTGGTGAGCCCTCTGAGTATGATATGGAATGAAATAGTAAATACTTTTAACTTTTTAAACGCGCCAGTTCCGGATGCGTTCAATTTGGATGCGTTCGTAAACTGTTTGCAATAAAAATCTAGTATTACAAATCTCGTTCTCAAAAGTTACGAAAATTGCCTTAAATATAAAAATTACTTACATGTTACGCGAGGGGGTCAAAAGTTACGAAAAATGTAAGAAATGTAACCTTCTGGCAACGCTGCTCTTACGTCACACGTTGCATGTCGGTGACGCGAACCCATAAGTTAGCCCCTTAGAGTATACAATATAAGCTATAGAGCGCGCGCATCCCTCATTGTCCATTCCAGAGACAAGGAACAACAATGATCCATTATGCGAAACGTAAGCAGATGTTCTATACACACTTATAGATACATACTCGTAGATGAAGCGGTTGAATATTGATGCGCCATTATTGACATTTGTGCATGAATGTAAAGCATGGATGACAAAAATGTAAAGTGTTAGTTTAAGTCATAGGTATATAAATATTTAGTAAAATTCAGGTAGTAAGACTTAGTATTTAATTAAAAAAGAAGTATATTAACATAAACTACATTTATTCACGCACAAATACATGCAAACTTTATTATCTAAAATTTCATTTTAACACTTATTTATGGCTAATTCTTGTAATTTTTTGTTTTTGCACCAAGTTTTCTACAGTTATTTTTCTTTATGTCTATAAATATAATAATGGCAATACTAAGTAAGATTACTAATTAATAGTTTTCTAAAAAAATTGTAATAATTATAATAATAACAGCTTCAACTAAACAAATAATATTCCATACGCAATTATAAAACTTATTAAAATTATAAAAATGTTTAAAATTAAAATTAACAAATATAGAAAGGTATTTTTGTGCCATTAAAATACTAAGGTTTTATTTTTGACAAATAAAAAGGATCTTAATATATAATACTATGGTTACGCAAAACATTCGAGTAGTAGTATAACATGGTACAATACTAGCTCTTTATGAGGCAAAGTAGGAAGAAGGGGGCACGGAAGCACGTGTTGTTTTGACCCGCCCGCGCGCCTCCCGTAACATCCGCTGACACCTGTTTAATTTTGTAAAATCAATGTTTTCTGATTAAAATATTATGTACCGATGAAAAGAAATATCTTTGTTCTTTTTAGTTTGCTTCTGTGAATCGTTTTTACAACTTAGAACTGCACATTTCACCATGATTACATACATCTAAGTAAATACGGACAAGAGAAATGATCAGCGCGCGTGACTTTTCGTGACTAACAACGTTGCCCTTGCTATTTCGAGACTGTTCATACCCGTGCTTACAGTTCATACTTGCTAGCGCGCGCTCTACGGCAATGTATAGGTACTCTAAGGGTTAACCCTATCAAAACACTCCAATAACATACATGTTTCTTGAATTATATTTAATTTACTTCTATTATTATAAGACCTTATCTTCCGTCGACTATGTTAGATTCTCATAATTAGATAACTACCATAATATTATACGTAATTCCTTTGCTAGTATATATTCTCAAAAAATAATATTCGCGGTTTCAGCTTAAATAAAAATGTGTAAGTTGTATTCATATAATATTTCCTATAGTTCTTATACGACATTCTTTACAATAATCCTGCGACTTGATAACTGAAAAATTGTTAACTTTCAATACTTCTCTTATTTAAAAAAAGCACATTATATGTGGCTGTGTGGGTTGAGACCTTTGCTTTTGAAAATTGAAGTACCTAATTTATGTCAACTATCAAGTTAACTGTCAAATTCCAAATGTCAAACTTCAAAATATTTGTACGATGGGCGGTCAACTTTATATTTGTTATAAATTAACTTAAAACTTTAGCGGCAGATAGTTTAAATTATCCCTAAATATCATTTAAATATATATTTAAAATATAGTGATAACTTCAGAAACTAAAACTCCTGTAAAAGTTGTTTAACTTATTTGTTTAGCAATAAATTTCTCGTGTATATTGGCGCCAAAGACGAGATCCATAACTTACCAGTATTCATATTTCATAAATCATAATGTTCTTAAATGTAAGCAATTTTCTGCTATTGACACTTTCTTTGGCTTCTGCTTCTTATTTTGTATACGATTTATATTACAAAAGGAAAAAACAAGAAAACAATGACATATATGAAGCTATTATGTTTTCATATGGTGCAAAAGAATTAAAAAGGAGTAAATATTCACGCTGTATGATCACAGAAAGCATGGATCGCTTACTATATTATTTGAACTCTCCTCGGCATAGCATAGATATTTGTATGTATGTTATTACCAACATGGACTTAGCAAATGTTATTATTAAGCTGCATATTCGAGGTGTAAAAATTCGTATTATTATTGACGCTGATATGGCTTTTTCAAATGGATCAGCTATGAAACGATTTGAAAAGCAAGGTATACCAGTCCGGTGGATGAAATCTACTAACATTATGCACCACAAATTTTGTTTAATTGATACATTAAATATGGAAAATGTGAAAAATACTCCTTTTGTGATATGTGGATCATTAAACTGGACTAATCAAGGTTTGAGTGGGAATTGGGAGGATGTAGTTGTTACATCGCAGAGAGAAATAGTTGAGCAATATAAGATTGAATTTGAAAAACTGTGGCTCCAATTTAAATCAATTGTATAATATTGAAATTTAATATAGGCTCTAATTAAAGGTGTTTTTGTTTTTATTTTTGCAAACAATAATAAGAGTTTAACATTACTAATGACTATGCTTCTATACCTATCTTTTTATTGAAGATTGTATTATTCATATAACAAAAGTTCTTAATATGCAAGAAATTGTTTCTTTTTATAATAATACTAGTATGAAGCATAATTTAAAAAAGACAATATAGAAATATGTAAACATTTATTAATATGTTGATAATTCTAAATGTTCATTTTACAGGGCCACAATTAAATCTTTTAAAGGTAATTTTAATAAATAACTCAGTGTAATAAATACGCTGAGTTATTTATTAAAATTTCCTACTTAACATTATTTATGGATAATAATAGAATATGAAAATCTAACAATTTAAATTAAGAAAACAAATTTAAAACTGTGATCCTGTAAAATTTACATTTATAATATATTCACACCAGCCACCCATGTAAATAAAGTAGCTTATATCCATCAACGTCCATGCCAAACTACTGAACGAAAATATTTACAGCTCATTAACATAATGGTGTATGTTGATTTTTCTCAGTTTCCTTTGATTATATAAATTTAAAAAGATCCACAGATCTCGTCTACCACGTGACCTTCCGGTACATTGAAAATGAATGTGCCAAATGAATTAAATATTGATAACTAGCAGAACCCGCGGCTTCGCCCGCGTTCAAACTGCAAAGAAAAGTCTGGCTTTATGTTATAACCCACACTACGCCAATTACCCGCATTAAACACAATAACCGCAATACTCACATTACCCGCTCATTACTGGCCGTCCAGCGCATTACGCCATACGAGTGAGAAACTTTTTTAAACGAAAATTACCCACGAAGGTGGATTGGAGGACACCTAGGACCTATTTTGTGGCCTCCATGGTCTTTCAACCTAAATCCTTTGGACTTTTTTTACTGGGGATGCCTGAAGGAGATTGTGTACAAGAAGTGGATTGTTAATATTGAAGAGCTGCGTGCGCGTATCCAAACCACTGCTCATGAAATTTCATTATTATTAATAATGCTGGATACGCACGACGAATCAAATGTCCTTTTGAACATCTTTTATGAAAAATAAATGAATAATAATAACTTTTTGGTTTATTTTTTTCATACTATTCGTCATATCATTAGTGTTTTTATAAATTGATTTAACTTGAAAACTTGTTTTATTGTTAGTTTTGGTTCCATTTGGCCACAATCTCTAAGTTTTACAGTATTTTGAGATTTACTGCAAAAAAGTTTTTCGATACAATTTTTTGGTCTGACCAAAAAATTGTATCGAAAAATTATGATGTTCGGCAATGACATAGCAATAGTTTTTTGTTTTTTGATATTTTCGAAGTCGGTGTGCTTTGATTTGTATTGGCTGGCACCGACTTCGAAAATATCCAGTGTTGCCAGAGTGATTTCGTCGAAAGTTACGTTGCCATCCATGAAAAGTTACATTTTTTAAGTAAAAGTTACGTAGTGGTCATTTTTAACCGACTTCTAAAAAAAATAAAGGAAGTTCTGCATTCGACCGTATATATATATATTTTTTTATATATTTGTTCGCGGAATTTTTTCGTCGTTTATTAACCGATTTTGGTAATTCATTGCCATCCATGAAAAGTTACATTTTTAAAGTAAAAGTTACGTAATGGTAATTTTTAACCAACTTCTAAAAAAAAAAAGCATTCAGAGCCATCTCTGAGTATGATATGGAATGAAATAGTAAATACTTTTAACTTTTTAAACGCGCCAGTTCCAGATGCGTTCAATTTGAATGCGTTTGTTAACTGTTTACAATAAATTTTATACTGTTTACAATATATTTTTAGTTTATATTGAAGTAAAACTTCTTAAGGCACGCTTGACTTGGGGGTAAGCTGGTGAATGCGTTACGAAGAAACTAACGTGTTTGTTGCCATGGTAACCGTTGTTATTGTCTGACAAATGATATACCTATAATATTATATTCTTTCCTTATATGATATTCTATAAATATATATGATTGTGATATGCCTAATATGAGTTATTTTTAGTATTTCACCTCTTAATTATTTAAAACATAAATTGAATTTCATAAAGAGTACCGATAACCTACAGAAGTTTTATTGCTTGCGCGTGTACACATTCATACACGCACTCTTTAATTTTTTTAAATCTTCATTCATAGCACTATTTTTTAAGCCAATGGGCATCAAGGATGTAGTACTTTTGTAACACCACAGTACCTACTTTAAACTTGGATAAAAATAGATATAATATTCAATAAAAAATAAACGTTTTCGCTATTTCAATAAAATAGCATGAATTATACATAAGTATTCAGGTAATAAATTTTCAATAAAATCATGAAAATCAGAAAATCTTGAAAACTGCAAAAGTTTTACTAAATTTTTTTTGGCTTTTCTCATAGGGCTCAATCTCATCATTCGCCTATTTTCGTATGGACTACTATTAATGGGACATATTCTATATAATTTGATGGCTGTAATGATTTTCAAAAGTGTGAGTATGATTTTGACTTGCGCATCAAGAGTTCCGTACCGCCGAATATTGTGTTGTTTTTACCAACATATTTATACACTAAAATAAAAATTTTCTTACTCCCTTACGGGATGAATTATAAGAAATGATAAAAGACGGGTTTATTCAATTGGCATGATGACTGATTTTGAAAACCTGGCCTATGATAATCTAAAGTATCTACTATTTCCAAAAAATATATTATTTCTGCAGGAAACAATAATTACTCCTGTGTATAAGAATGGCGATAGAGCTCAAATCAATAACTACAGGCCGATTTCAGTCTTAACGGGTATCTCTAAAGTAATGGAAAAACTTATTAATAATAGACTAACTCAATACTTAAATAGATTTAATATTTTGTCAGCATCGCAATATGGCTTTAGACAAGGAAAATGTACGCAAGATGCCATTCTAGATTTAACTTCGCGTATTGTCGATCATCTTGATAGTAAAAATAAATGTCTGACTGTCTTTCTGGACCTAAAAAAGGCATTTGACACAGTATCTATCCCCATCCTTATAAAAAAGTTGGAAAATATTGGTATTAGAGAAAATCAGCTTAACCTAATGAAGGACTATCTAAGTGATAGGACACAGCGCGTAAAAATAGGAGACTATAGAAGTAATGATCTCAAAGTGACCTTCGGTGTACCACAAGGTAGTGTCTTAGGACCTACCTTGTTTTTAATATATATACATAAATGACCTATGTGACCTCAAAATAGATAATGGGCATATTTATTCATATGCAGATGACACTGCTATAGTTTTTCATGGCAAAACATGGGAAGAAGTTCATAGTACTGCAGCAATAGGCTTAAGAAAAATATCTAGTTGGCTTAAATCTAACGTTCTGACACTAAACACAAATAAGTCAAATTATATATGTTTCTCAATAAATAAAAAAACTCAGCCTACAGTGTCAAATCTACAAATACACCAATGTAACGACCAAAGTATAAATTGTGCGTGTCCTACCATTGATAAAATAGATTCAACCAAATATTTAGGCATAGTTATTGATTATAGACTATCTTGGCACTCCCATCTGGAACTACTATCAAGCAGAATTAGAAAATTTATTTGGATTTTTAAAACCTTGAGACATGTTGCAACAAATAAAGTTCTTACCCAAGTTTATACAGCTCTTGCTGAATCAATTTTATCGTACTGCATTCCAGTATGGGGAGGAGCATCAAAAATTAAATTCCTTGAGTTAGAGCGTAGTCAACGGGCCTTACTAAAAGTTATGTTCTGTAAACCGTATCATTTCCCTACAAAAGAGCTATACTCCATAAACAACTTATTAAGTGTGAGAAAGGTATACATATTACAACTAATACTACAGAGCCATAAAACAGTAACTATAGATATAAACACGAAGACAAAAAGAAGAGTAAACATTAGAGTAGAAACAGGTATTGTAAAATCTAAATTTGCTAGTCATCAGTTTGCTAAGAAATCAGCTTGTATATACAAAAAGGTGAATAGTCTGATAGGAATATATTTGTTAAATAATTACAAATTAAAAAAGGTACTAACTGACTGGCTTATAAAACTAAATTATGAAGAAATAGAGGCTTTATTTGATGTAATTACCTAAACATCCATTCCAACACATTATGTACACACACACACACAAACACACACATACACAAACTATTTTTGTTATTATTATAAGTTTTGGTTAAAATAAGACTATTTGAGTTGTAAAATGTCTAAGAAATTTTCTACGGAAGAGCGGGACATCCTGGCACAGGTATATATTTACTTAAAAGGATGTCCCAATAACGGACTTAATGTATTTGAAAAACTCTTTTTATTAATAAATCATTTTTCACTTTCATATTATATGCTAGTGGCTCACCCTTGCTCCACTCGGGTTCGTCCTTAGATACATTTTAACTGTTAGTATAGATTTCTCAGACTTGAGATATTTTCCCGCACTAAGAAGTATCGTATATGTTGACTTAGATAACCAGCTACCCTAATACATACATCATACAACAGATGTCTCTGATAGAGCGAAGTGGAGGAGAAAAGTAAGAAAGGCTATCCTTGCCACCATCATGTGGGATAATAGCCAGGAAGAGAGACAGAGAGAGACTTACAGCAAATTATTTTAGGCGAACAAAAAGTAATATTTATCAATAACAACGCTAAATACGGGGAGATTTCATTTGGAGCAGATGATATCACTGTTAAATGGCTGGATTTGTATGCAACGGATTTAGTAAAAACTAGAATCAAATTAATAAAAATCAAAAAAATAGGAAACATTTTCTTTTAAATTTCATGAAGAGGTTATTATAACAATTAGGATTTCAATATTTCTATAAATTTACTGAAACAATGTTTTTTTTTAAACTTTGGTTTCACTGAATTATTTAAATCAATTTTTTTGTTTAGTGGCTTCTGAGAGTGACATTTAGGCATAATTTACTTCGCCAATGTCGCGTAGAATGGAACTCATTGAATTATCGATAGTTAGGTACCTACCTACTCTATAGTGTTTTGTTAGCGGGTAGTAAAATAAATATTCACAAAGTTCGAGACCTCAATTTTATCAGGATTTATCATAAGAATTGTGACAGTGAATTGCATAATAATTCGTGGTAATGTTTTAACATTAAGCCTCCATAACTTCTGTTTTTTTTGTAATCCCAAAACTAATTTTATATAACTAGCGACTCACCCTCGCTTCGCTCGGATTCGTCCCTAGCTCATGCTTCCCAGTACAAACTTTCATCCCATTTTCACCCCCTTAAGGTATGGTTTTCGGGATAAAAATGCCCCTTAAGAGATAATTTCCGGGATGTAAATGTATCCCATGTTCTTCCCAGGGTCTCAAATTATCTTCTTACCAAATATTATTCAAATCCGTTCAGTAGATCCAGAGACCCCCTACAACCTCACAAACTCACAAACTTTACCTCTTTATAATACATCTTGTTAAAGACTTAGATTTCCCATTGCATCCCCTACTCAAAAATATAACCCACTCATCCAGGAGCCACGTTCTACATATATACTAAATTGTAGCCAAAAACTTATATTAATTTATGGATTAACAAATGGTTTTGTAATAACATAATATTGTTGTCTACGTTAATTTAATGCAAGCGAAATGCCAACGGCTAGTTAAGGTGGAGTGCAAGTAACCATAAGGCTTTGTAAATTGTAGGCTCGCCCACTTCCAAGGATCTTTTTATGTTTAATAGATAGGAAAAAGAAAAAATATATAAATTAAATTAATAATAAAATATCTATATAATATCTCAAAAAGTTCACAGTTTAAAATAATAGTTTGAAGTTACGAAGTGCGAGGCCTCGAAATTTTGACCGCCTCGAAAGGATTATACAGAATGGTTCAAAATTCAAATCGCCGTATTATTTTCATTACCTATTTATTATTAATTTCTTCTCAATATTCTTTTGTCATATGCCAGTGGCGCCACTGTGTTTCAGGTTTCAACTTTCAAGTGAATTGTGAAACTACTGTAACCTGTCATCCATGCTACTGTAAGTACTGTCACAAATGTCATTGCTATGTGGGAAAACAAAAAAAAAGATTACTCAAAATGTTACCTTGTGGAAGCGGTAATAAGGATTATTTTATACAAAATGCACATTCCTTTACTCGTTTAAGAATAAAGATTAGCCTACTCTATAGCTTCATAACCGTAACTTTGTATAAGGGGCAAAGACCAATTTAAAGTTAAAACAAGTGATAACTGATAAGCAAAGCTATAAGTTTGCTTCTTATGTAATAAAAGTTATTCAGTTCATATTGAAAATGGTACGAGGTATTGTATCTGGAAGATTAGCTCTTGTTACAGGTAAGAAAGCTTATTAATATTTTAAGAATATAATTTTATAATAAAAAATATAAAAATATTTTTTTTATCATAGAAGATGCCGCAACTTTAATATTTATTTCTAAAAAGCCACACAAAATTTCCAGGTGCTGGCTCTGGTATTGGTAGAGCAGCCTGCCAAGTTTTATCAAGAGAGGGAGCTACAGTTATTGCAGCAGACAAGAACTATGATGCTGCATTGGAAACTATACAAAAACATATTGCCTTGGCATCAGGTTCTAATGGTAGATAATATTTTTTTCCTCTTTCTATATTATGATGCTATTGATGATCAGCTATTTTGTATTTTATAGAAACAGTTTGAATTTACTTGTAGAGAATTATTATTATCATTAAAAATATGTTATAGTTTTTGTTAATGGAGTATACTTCTAAGAATCTATGTTTATATAAGGTCCCCGGTATGGAAATTTTATGAGAAGTGAAATTAATACAAGTGTTAACTCAAAAGCGTTATGTTTTTCTAACAACATACCTTGTACATTTTTCACTTTGAAATTATGTACATATGTGTAATGTGTATACTTAATGTATACACATTACACATATGTACATTATATTGTATTGTAAATCATGTATACACATATCATGTATTAAAAGTTTAATAACATATTAAAATTAAATATAATATATATTAATTATATTACATTTATTTGTAGGTATATAATATTATTAATTTAATCTTAATAATAAAATTAAATATTTTAAGTTATCAAATATTCTGTTATCTGTATCTTGTAGGAGTAAACTCCAATCATGCTTCAGAAGTGACACACATTTTTATCTTTCAATATCAACCGCATTTCAACTTACTTTTGATACTTATTTATAGACGCGGGTGACCATAGTGCTATGGAACTGGATGTAGCTGATGCAAAATCTGTACAAAACCTTCTTAAAAATATAATAGCACAGTATAAAAATCCACCAAAAATAGTTGTAAACTCCGCTGGAATTACTAGAGATAATTGGTTACTTAAATTATCGGAAGAAGACTATGATAGTGTACTTAATATTAATTTGAAGGTAAGGTTGCTTAGATAACAATGTTTATATCAAATATACATACACTTCTAACTATAATAAAATTTATTGGTTGTTAGAAAATAATGTGTTAAGTTCTCACTCTTAAATAAAGAAGCTGGTATTTTGAGCCTTATTAAATTCCAAGTTATATATAATAATATAGCCTTTATAATATGTAATAATAATATAGCATTTTATTCAGATCAATGTTACAATTATATGAAAAAGAACAATACATGAAAAACTTAAATTTGAATCTTAATCTAATCTTTTATTTGAATTTTACTTATTTTCTGTAGATCTATTTGCCAGTCGGCAAAGGTCTTCTCCAATCTTTTCCACTAATATCTTTCTTGAGCCACCAAGTTAAATATAGTGTAGATTTGATTATGTCCATATTTCTTTTCATTTCAGGGAACTTTCCTCGTAATGCAAACATTTGCAAAGGCAATGACAGAGTCATCAATCCCAGGCTCTATAATAAATATATCAAGCATAGTTGGAAAATATGGGAATATTGGTAATAAAATATATACTTATGTATATGCAACTGAAAAGGCAGATTACATCTGCCACAAAAAATAAACAATGAGATTTCTTATATATTTTAATACTAGCTGTGCCCCGCGGTTTCACATTAAAGTTTGATTGTAAACATCAGTTTTACAATAATGTACAGAAGTCTGCCCGATTTAATGATATTTATGATTACTGCTCCGCTCCCTTGGATAGTAGCATAATGATATATAGCCTATAGCCATCCTGTATAAACAGGCTATCTAATGCAAAAATATTTTTTTAAGTTGGACTACTAGTTCCTGAGATTAGCTCGTTCAAATAAACAAACAAACAAACTGTCCATTACAATGGTTTTCATTGTAGGTGTTGATTTAACATTACGAATAAAGCTTTATTCTCTGAGTGATTGTCAAGGTTACATTTTCGTACATTAAGTCTTGTAGAGTCATTATGTGATAAATTAAATCTATACAGATAAATAAAATTGAAGTGTCTTCAGTTCAGTAAAATTGTGTTTTCCTTATAAGAACACGATTTATAAATTCTTGTTTATCTATCTGTTTGTTCCGGCTAATCTCCGAAATGGCTGGACTGATTTTGACGGGACTTTCACAGGCAGATATCTGATGTTATACGGAGTAACTTAGGCAATTTTTATTTTAGAAGAAGAATTAGGGTTCCATATAAAAAAATTAAAACCTACCTAGGGATGCTCCCGAGCGAAGAGAGGGTAAGTCGCTAGTTGATATAAATCAATGCTAAAAATAAATTAAAAGAGATAACATTAATAGTTCAATAATAAATATATTGGAATATCATGATAGTATTTTTAATTTTCTTTCCATTTCTTTTAGGTCAAAGTAATTATTCAGCGAGTAAAGCCGGTGTGGTGGCCATGACGCAAACTGCGGCTAAAGAATTAGGGAAGTTTAATATAAGGTTTGTATGCTTAAACTTGGTGTGACAAAACAAAATGTATTAAATTTACTTAAAAGAAATATTTATTTATTTAGGTAAAACAAATATATATATATTAAAACAGATACCTTGTACAAAGGATAACTTATCTCTTTAAGAGATCTCTAACGAAAACCCTTGTATGTATGGATATTTGTTACTCTTTCACCCTAGAATGGCGGAACTGATCTGGATGAAATTTGGCATAGAGATAGTTTGGAATAACACATAGGCTACTTTTTATCCCGGAAAAATGTACGATTCCCGTGGGATAGATTTGTTTCTTTGTTGTTAAGACAGTGTTTTTATATCAAACAAAAATTTTATATAGGAAAAAATTGAGAATATATTTTATATTCTGTAAATATACGTTTACTATAAGGTTAAAATTTAGAATTATTTTTGAAGGTTCTATTTGTCGATTGTTTTAATTAAAAACACTTTTCCTATAATTCACAGAGTAAATGCGATTCTACCAGGATTTATTGACACACCTATTGTGAAAACGGTACCTGATAAAGTGAAGGAACATATGCTTAAATTAGTACCATTGGGAAGGCTCGGTGAACCCGTTGGTAAAAATATTATTTTATTATTTCATAGACAAATCTCTTTTTATAGATATAATAATAATAGTGTCCTTTCAACCGATTTCGGCCACGGCAGCCAATTTCATTGCGACTAGCCATTTGCGCAGGAGATATTATAGTGCAGACACAAGTGCACTCTCTATTCCTGTCACTCTTATACTATCTGAACATCATCTAAACATGGCCCGACGCGGGACTCGAACCCAGGACTTTCGGATGTAAGCCGTATATACCAGCCACTAGACCACCGAGGCTATAACATCGAGATAGACTAATGAAGCTAAGGCAGCAAATGGCTTCTATAGGAAAAAAACTTTTTATAGAAACAGAAAATATATGTGTCTCTTTTTATTTCATAATGAAGTTTTCAAAAGAAGTTCAGAACGCGGCACCTTTAGCTCAGTTGTGTAGCAGCCGCTGGGGGCATTCATTCGTGTGATGGCCACGAGTGTTTGTACTCCAGTCATGGGTTTTTATATTTATAATATATATTTAAAGTTATATACGTGTAGTGTATCAACTATCTGGTATCCATAACCCAAGCCTCGTAGCTTACCACGGAACTAGATGGTGATGTGTGTTAATGTCCCAACATATTTATATTTATTTATTAAAAAATAAATAAAAATAAAATAGAAAATAGAAAGAACGACTTGAACGAATATTTTTATACTTCTAATTTTAAGATTACCACACCTACTAGTGTGATGTCTGGTTATTCCTAATTAGTACATTATAATACTTTTTTGCAATCTATACACATAAATAAAATTGAAGTGTCTGTTTGTAACGTCGAAATAACAGCTATTTATTAAAGGCATATGAAATTATATACTGTACTTATAAGAAAAACACAATTTTTAAAATTTTTGTCTCTGTGTCTATTCTGGCTAAACTCCGAAACAGTTTGTATATTTTAATACATTTTAATTTTCAATTGTTTCTTTTGACTACTATTGTTCAGGTTTTTTTCTCCTAAATTCACATGTGCGATGAGAATTTGAGTAATTTGGTAATTGTTTTCTCAGAGGTGGCAGAGGTGATCACATTTTTAAGTTCAGATAAAAGTTCCTTCATTACCGGTGCAGCTATTGATGTCTCCGGTGGATTTTGAATAGCTCATCATAAACAAGGGTTTATACTTAATTTATTTATATATTGACTACTGTGATAGGTTTTGAAATTTTTTGGATGTTGGGAAATATATTATATATATGTGACTTATAAATCAATATTATACTTTTATGTAAATAAAGACTGTTTATTATATTGAATTTTGATTTCAGTGTTTTTTTTTTTATAAATGCCATTGATCCAATCATTTTTTAATATATTTTCAACTAGCGACTCAATCCTTTCGTTTAGGGGCAGGGGTTCATCCCTTGTTATGTTTAAACACTAAGTATAGATTTTTCAGAGAAGCGATATTGTTCTGCAGTAAAAAGTATCCTATATGTTGACATCATCATACCAAATTTCATTAACATCCATCCAGTGGTTTTCTCGTGATGCATTCCCAGACAAAAAAAAATCAAAAAACTATAGATTCGCCTGTGTATCGATAATAAAGACTATTTCAATAACATTTTCCATAAAATATTTAATGTACAGATTTGACTCAGAGAATTTTATTAAATGTATGGATTATTCGGGTTAAAGATATTTATTTCCAAAAAAAAACAATGTTCGCTTTGCATTAGGAAATTCAAATTTTAAAAGATTATAGTCTACAAATTTAAAAACAATGGTGATTCTATACAAAATCTGGATTTTTACATGACATAATGTAATGTTTGAACTTTTGCTTAAAAAACATATACATAAAATACACTTCATTAGAGAAGATGTAGTGTTTTGATTTACCAAAATAGTCATAACCTTTTACATATGATACTAGCATATAATAAGTATATCAAATAATTAGATTTTGTTATGTTAAAAATTAAAGTAAAAATTAATGTCAAAAACAAAAAATTGTTAACACTGTTTACCTTGACCAGGGCTTCCAAATATTTTTTAACCATACTCTGTCAAGACTGTTATAGACTTATTTGAAATACCCTTCTAAAATGCACTTGAGTGTAATTTTTAACAGATAATAACTGAGAAGACTCAAAAGAAAAACTTAAACAATATTTAAAAATAAATTTGTTTTTTTGATGTGTATATATATAATAAATTTGTTTTTATAAAAATATTCATATTAAAAAATATTTTATGAAAACAAAAACAAACCTAGCCCATGGGAACCGTACATTTTTTCAGGACAAAAAGTAGCCTATGTGTTATTCCAGGCTATAATCTCTGTGTTAAATTTCATCCAGATCCGTTCAGTCGTTCTGGCGTGAAAGAGTAACAAACATCCATACTTACAACTTTCAAATTTATAATATTAATACGGATTTGTATGTACAGCTAAAAGAAATGAGTCATCCGTATACTAATATTATAAATGTGATAGTGTGTTTGTTTGTTTGCCCTTATTTCACGTCGAAACAGAGAGTCAGATTAGCGTGATTTTTGTGTAGAGATAGTTTGAGGGCTGGAGTGACATAGGCATAAAAAATAAACCATGCATAAAATAAAAACAATAACATCAAAATCATAGTATTATTTATTTACTTTTCTTAGCTTTTAACTTATTATTTTTCAAAGCTGCTTTATTCTTTTGTCTTTTATCTTTCATGAAGGTTTTATATTCTGTTTTCCTCTTATCATCTATGATCTCTTTATATTTCCTTTTATTGTACTTTTGGAACTCTGCATCAGCTAGCAGTTCATCAACCATAGTCCTCTTTCTTTCTTTCCTAGTTACCCTCTCATTCACATGATCCAAAGCAGAATCCATAACTCGACCAACCTGTGTGATTATAAAATGTAACAATAATTTATAGTAATAACTAATAACAATAAGTATATATAATCCTCACCAAACTTTGGCCGCCCTCAAATTGGCACTAGCAAGATCTTCACGCAGATACATTTGAGTAGACAATAGTTAACGCAATTATAAATATATGTTAATAAAGTAACATAATATTGTTATTTATTACTTTTTAATATGCAATGATTTGTTTTATTTCGTTTTAATAAATATAATTATAATACTGATAAAAAAGTCAATTGATAGGGTTTGGAAATTAAATACATTTCATCAACAGTTTCTTTCACAACAAGTTCTTTTTGAGATTACTTTTCATAAATTATAAGAATAAGTAACAAAAGTTCAGCACAAAAAAATAAATATTATAAGAAAAATAAAAACTTAAGAAAGCTTTTGGGGGTGGGGGCGTCTCACACGGTACATATTTATAAATTAAACCTTTTGGTGTATTAGCACTATGCTTGTCAATTTTTTCAGCAGTAGGTATAGTCATTGGATAAACATGACACCAATATATCTTAGTTTTAGAAATGTGATCTTTGAAATTATCTACTACAAATTCATAATTACAATAGTAAAAATTTTTATATAATGCAATATGTACAATACATACCTGGAAATACTTTGGCAGAACCTCCATATCATTCTTTTTATAGAAATGTTTTGGATCCATAGCTGATCTCATTTTAAGAACTTGTAAATCATTTTTCAGCTCAGGTGTCATTTCTGGAGCTTTCATGTTGAACCATCCTGGTCCTTTAGTCTTTGCTCTTTCTTTCTGTGACATGATATAACAAACAACAATAGATAAAAAAACCTATTTATGAACATTTTTAATAAAACTTTGAGTTTACACACTTATAGGAAATGTTTCCTATAGTTTGTGACAATGATAGTTACTTTTTTATGATGTAATATTGAGCTCTTAGTAGAATATTAAACATTGGGAACTAATAATCAAAAGTCTTAGTGAAATTCAAAATGCAAATAGCATATATCCTAGATAAATACAACAAACTATTGATATACATACAATATAAGTAGCGCAGACAAAAACTAGATTAATAAAATATTCATATAAATAAAAATAAGTATAAATAGAGATGTATTACTACTAACCTTGCGCATTGCTCTTAATTTTCTATCACTAACATCATATTTAGGCAACCTATGCTCTTTTTCTAATCCAGGTATGAGTACTGACTTTTTCATTTCCTTTTCAACATCTACTCCTCCAAGATTTGACTTTAGCTTTCCTGTTTCTATGTCTAATTGCTCAAAGTGAAATAATCGTTTTTTCTTTTCTTTTTTTATAATTGACTGATTCCACCCCATTTCTTCAAAGAATTCATCAAAAACATCATCAATTTTTAAACCTTTAAGCTTTTTTTGAACTTCTTCTTCAGCTAGCTCCAGTTCATCTAGTTCTTGTTTTTTCTTTTCAAATAACTCTAATATTGCTTCATTCCTTTTTCCAATTTCTAAAATAAATAGTATTAAAAGTTAATATCAGCAAAATAAAATGAATGTAGTATTTATATTTAAATAATCACTAACCTATAAAAAGTTTGTCGTCTTGATGTAATAACTCATCTTTTCCATGAAGTTCTTCATTTCCAACTGTGTCTATTATAAAATCCATAATGGTAATATTTTTATGCCAATTTTAAACATACTTAGTTGTGTAAAATAATAATAAACTTGTGTATTTTTCTTGTAAACAGGTAAAACACACGTGTTGTCATTTGTCAATTAGTAATGACGACTGACGTTGACAGATCGATAGTTTTTTTTTAAATAAACATAAGTTTAGAAATATATAATGTTAGCTGTTGAGGCTGGCCGCACACGTACGGTTTCCTGAACAGGATTCTTGATTCGGAATTCCATATGATTAGTGCAGACGTTAGATTTTTTGTATTAGGGATTTTACACTGCCAGTTAAAAGAGTGACGCTTTCTTGAAACCACGCTTAACATGAACGACGATGAATTGATTGCTATTGCACTTTTGCTGGCGCTGAGCAAGAAAAAAAGGAAACGTCGTTATTGGATTCATCCATTAAATACTAAGACATGGATATTTTTCCGCAGATATTATTAAATTTTCTGACTTACACATTCTGTTATGTAAAAATAGTAGACACAATATAGTAGAATTACGTGCGTAGACGTCCACGCGACACAGCGCAGGCGCTGTTCTGAACAAAAATTTCCGTTCTTGTGCGGCGGACTTGCAAAAATTTATGCGAGCGCTGCATTCGGGATCACGTCATTCGGTTTTTTCGTTCTGAATGACCCGAACGCAAGGCCTATTCCCGAAACGAACGTTTTTTTTTTTTCGTTCGGAAAATGTATATGGTCGGTAGCATAGGTACGGTTTCACAAACCATAACAAAATATATATAACAAATATATTTTTGCAATTAAATACATTACTTAGAATACTAATACATTACTAGACCTTATTAGACTTAAATAAAACTATTCAAGATATTAATGCAGATCTACTCAATATTTCGCGTAGAAGCAAACCATTAGGCTTAAAAGTAAATTCAAGTAAAACTCAAGTAATCATTATAGGGAGTTCAAGATTAAAATCCAGAATATCTCGATCACAATTACCACCTATTTTATTTGACGGAATACAAATTCCTTATAGTGATAAAGTGAGAAATTTGGGCATTATATTTGATGAGACGTTATCTTGGAAGTCACAGGTGGGCGAGGTGAGCAGAAAAATGTTTGCTGCCGTTGCATCCAATGTCAATGCCAATACTTGATTACGCTGACGCATGTTACCTTGATTTAAGAGAGGAGCAATTAAATAGACTTAAGCGAATTCAAAATCTCTGCATTCGGTTTATATTTGGACTTCGTAAATATGACCACGTTTCCGAATTTCGTCAAAAGCTCAAGTGGCTCCCTATTCGCTTTCGCAGGAATATTCACGTTCTATGTCTCTTATACAATATTTTATTTAATCCTAGAACACCCCGATATCTTAAAGATAGATTTCAATTTTTAAGTGATTCTCACCAATTTCCTCTTCGTTCTAACCAAAACCTAACTTTAAAAATTCCTCCACACTTCCTTCCTTCTATACTCACTCTTTTACTGTCCAATCAGCCCGTCTATGGAACTCACTACCAAATATAGTTAAACATGCTGGTTCGCTATCGGTTTTTAAAAAATTAACTAAAGAATATTATCTTAACTTGTAATCTGCTTAGTATCATATTTTGTGTATAGTATAGGTATATTGGTATTCCTGTCGGTAAATATATGTATGTATGTATGGATTTATGTATGTATGTATGTATGTTTGTATGTATGTATGTATTTATTTATGTATGTATTCTTTCTCTCTGCCCAAAGGTTGCCTGGAAGAGATCGCTCACTTAGCGATAAGGCCGCCTGTTGTGCTATACCTTCTTTTATGTATTATATATGTCATGTATATTTTGGTGTGCAATAAAGTATATTTGTATTTGTACTTTAGATTTTATTTTTGCATATTTTTTCGGCGACTATTGCATATGTTTAATGACGTTCTAAAATATTTTTCCGACTTCATTCGGTACTTGTGAACTGCAAGGGTATCGGCAAAGTTGAGTCGACGAAATGCTTTGCCTTCCACCAATGCATAGGGCAGCATATACACAATTATAAGATCCATTCTTGCTTTATTTATCCTTTTTGAAATTTCATAATCATCAGGTTATTGTATTCAGCCCTTTTTAACGTCCCACTGCTGGGCACGGGCCTCCCTCAATACGAGGGGAATCAGGCCATAGTCCACCACGCTGGCCAAGTGCGGATTGGCGGACTTGACATGTCTTTCGAAAACTTGCTAGGTTTTCTCAGACATGCAGGTTTCCTCACGATGTTTTCCTTCACCGTAAGGCAAGTGGTAATTGTGTTAGAAATGATTCGCACATGAAAATATCAGAGGTGCGAGACCCGGGATTTGAACCCGCTTCACTCGGTTGTCCAAGCGAGCGCGTTACCACTGGGCTACCACTGCCTTCAGGTCAGGTTATTGTAAAAGTTTAGATTTAGTGGTACAACTTGGAATCGTCGACTGCACAAGATTTGGTTGATCTGAACTAAATAATTCTGTGATTTTTGTATCGGTCCGCCTTACTTCAGTTTCTTTTTTCAATTCAACAATTTCTGACTGTCATTTAACACTTGTATGTACTCCTCGTTATGAATTTTTGATAAATGTAGCTTTATTCCGTGCAATGTTATCTTTTTAAATAGTACCTGGGCGACCGAGCTTCGCTCGGAGTTCTTGAAAGATTGTATATTTTACATTAAGTTACTAAGTGTTACTGAGAAAGTTGTATAGATGTCGCGATAAGAACAATTTTTTTTTCAATTTGACTTAAAAATAATTTTACATTAAGTGACTAAGTGTTACTGAGACAGTTGTATAGATGTCGCGATAAGAATAATTTTCTTTTTAATTTGGCTTAAAAATAATTTTACATTGAGTGACTAAGTGTTACTGAGACTGCTGTATAGATGTCGCGATTAAATTTTGCGTAGAATAATGCGTAAGAAAAACGCATGAAAACTCGGAAACACGCGTTTTCCCAGACATGTGACTAATCTAGATCAATTTTTCGCCCCCGAAAGCCCTCATATACCAAATTTCAGCAAAATCGTTAGAGCCGTTTCCGAGATCGCCGGTATAAATAAATAAATAAATAAATAAATATATAAATATACAAGAATTGCTCGTTTAAATATATAAGATATGTGACGACATAATTTTTTTTAAAAGAGAGTATAATATATTTTAAGTATTCAAGGTTAACAGGGACGTCTTGAGAAGTTCCCGAGGGAGCCTCATTATTGTCACAGGCTTCCTGAAAGCCTCTTAACGGTTGATTGTTCAGCCACCACTTTGAAGGGACCAAGGCTACATAATGTTATACTCATTATATTTCATCGCAATACTTTATAAGCAAAAGGTTAATGTATTATATACCTAATATAAAACATATTTTTTATTTTAATAAATATTGTCTCGTGAGTTATCTGAGCAATATGGCTAAAATATTTTTTGGCAATATTTTCATTTAAACATTTTATTAACTTTTCAACTTTTAACAAAGACTTTTCAACTTTTAAAAAGACACAAATATATTGCTCTCTTAAAATTCAATTTGAAGTAATAAGTGTAACCACGCACTTCGTCCATTTTTTATCCTTGAAGGATGGAGTCGCAGGCTTTTAGTAGTAATTTATGCCATACTATTTAGCTCTATAATATTTAGTAATACCTATTTAAATAATGTAGAGCAATAACCTATAACATTGCATCACAAAGTCAGAACTGACTATGAGAAGTTATAACTAAAATTACAAATTAAATGAAATAGAAGTCTTGACCACTAGCGTAAACCTTTGCTGCTAGATAATACTAAATTAAAAAATAAATATAAATATCTCAACCGTAGTTAAGTGATTTTATTTTACTTCTACACGTAGTCCCTATTATCTTTATTATTTGCCTTTGAGCGTGATAATAGGAACCAATGGGTTGTGTGCGGTTTATACGACGATTAAACTAAAGGTTAGTAGGCCGGAAGGGCAATATAGCCTTTCGCTTTGTTTCTTCAAAACTACCCACAATTTATAATCGACAAAGATAAAATTGTAATGATCAAGAGAATTAGTGAGGTTCAACGCCATTGTCGGTAATTATGGAATATTTTCTACTGTCTTTGGTTTCTTCTATGTATTTTTATTAAAATCACTACCTACCAGGTCTTATACCTACTTGTGTCATATTTATCTATACATATAAATAAAATTGAAGTGTCTGTTTGTAATGTCGAAATAAAAGCTTTTTACTAAATGCATATGAAATTACATGTGGTACTTATTATAAGAAAAACGCAATTTTAAAAATGTTTGTCTATCTGTCTCTTCCGGCTAATCTCCGAAATGGCTGGACTGATTCTGACGAGAATTTCACTGGCTGATGTTATAAGAAGTAACTTAGGCTACTTTTGCTTTAGAAAAAAAAATAGGGTTCCGCTCAAAAAAAATGTACCTAGGGACTCACCTGAGCGAAGCGATGGTAAGTCCTTAGTGGTATAATAAATGAACACGATACAGTTTGCTATATTTATCTATTCCATTGACATGAAACAGTGAACTTGAATGGTGTACAATTAAGCAGCCAGACAAACAATTATAAACGTGACCCAAATACGCTTCATGAGTTTAATTTTAAATTAGGCTAAATTCTAGCTTCTAGATACTATTATTAAAGTGTATAAAACCTTAATTGTGTATAGTTTATTTTTGGATACATGACGAATCTATTCTCTTAGATTATGTGTTGACGGCAATGTTTTTTAATTCTATTATTGTATTTTAACACTAACGATTTTTGTGTTTTGTTCGTAATGTCCAATCAGTCAATATTTTCAACTGGAGATTTAGGAAATGTTGATAAATATTCCAAACTTTATAACAGATGGATTAGAAATTATAAGTAAAATCATATATTTTTTAAAAAAGATAAATTCATATAGAACTGAAATGTATGTAAAATAAGATTAGAAAAAAACGTAAAAATGTGAATTGAAGTTGGCATTTTGCTTGTATCGATAGAAAATTTTAAGTTAGCCTGAATTAAATAAAAAATTTATTCTTTATAAACCTTTTGCCTACTAAAGTAGATAGTGGTAGGTAGTGGACCACCAAATACCTACAAGACTACTGTACTTATTCCATAGAACCACAAAAATATGGCATTATTCTATGTGACCTTTTTCATTAGGCGTTTAAAATGTTCCTCGATGCATCAGCTACAGTCTAGGATAATTTTGTAGGTAACTAGCGACTCACCTTCGCTCCGCTCAGGTTCGTCCCTAGTTACGACGTTTAGTATAGATTTCTCAGAGACGAGATATTTTCCTGCAGTAAAAAGTATCCTATATGTTGACCCGGATAACCAGCTATCATCATACCAAATTTCATCAAAATCTATCATATGGTTTTCTTGTGATGCGGTCACAGACAGACAGACAGACGGACAGACAGATAGATTAAAATTCTAAAAATCATAGATTCGGCCTCTGTATCGATAATAGTCATTATTATCGATACAGAGGCCGAATCTCAATTTCAATAAGATTTTCCAAAAAATATTTAATGTACACATTCGTCTCAGTTACAATTTTACTATATGTATAGATTTACATATGTATCGGCTCAGACTCGTGTATAATCTACACAAATATGAGAATTCGATTCTTTGCAATTTTACAGTTCGTGGAACCATATTGTATGGACCGCGAACAAGTTGGTGGCTTATCCACCAGTCCAAATAGTATATTTATTGGGAAAAATATCCGCACTAACTTCAGCGAGCTTTATATTTCTGTAGAAAATTTCAACCTTTGTGTCTCTTACCCTAGCTTACTTAAAATGACTTTATGCAACTTCTGTTTGACTATTCCCCATGGGAACCATTTGATAGACCATGATTATAATAAAAAGTAGCTTAAATCGATTTCCCAATCATCAACTGTAAAAAAAAATATCACTCCATTGCTTCATTACAACGTGAAGGAATGACAAATCAAAAAATACACATTCGCATTATATTTCTGATGAAGGAAAAGAATTATGAATGGGACATCTATCCTTGTTCTTTCGTTGGCGGTTGAATACTTCCTTGAAATCTATTCGAGTGAATTATCTCGCATAAATTTACTTTGAATTATATTCGGGAGCGTCATAAAATGTAAGACAAAGGAAACTGTCTCCAAATTGAAACTGAATCTTTTAATTAAGCCTAACGTAGATAAGAGGATTTCTAATTAAAAACAAATCGCCGGTATTTCAATCTTAATGAATTTTAAGCGAATTACTTTTGTTTCTTGTCTTCATATTTAATTCGTTGTATTTACGATTTGTAATTTTTGTTTAAATTTTCTTGACAATTGAGAAGCTTCAGGGAAGAGAAAATTAAAATCGTTATGGCTTTAGGAGTAGACGTTTTGATTAAAAATTCCATCAAAACTTTTCTTTTTCTTAAACATAAAAATATTTCAATATATTTATTTCAAATCCTCTTCACCTTTATTACTTTTAAATATTTTATAGAAGTGGTATCTTTATTCAAGGTCCAACCAAAATGGCCCTGAACTAACCTTCAAACGGTATTGAGCGGTCGGAATCAACATTGACCCATTTTAAACCATAACTGTGAAATAGCCTAGAGTGGAGTTAAGGGCAAAAGCGTTAAGTGCCAGATTATGCCTAAACGTAACTACAAAGGAAATTGTATTAAAAGTTGTTTTAAAATTATTTGTCTTATGTGTTAGTAAAAAGGTTTATATTCAATTTATATAAGACAAACTACTTTATTAAATTAAAATAAATAAAATAATAAAAAAAATGGAATTTATCATTATTTAAGAAGTCGTTCTCTCGATGCTTATATATTTCTTTTATGTATGTATAATGTACAAAGTCCTTTGTGGCCCCTTCTCTTTCTCATAGATTTCCAAGTTTTGGCATACTGAGCTGTTTAAATATTACATTCATTGTATATAATCATCCACAAACTCGACGGCTTATTAAATAATCGAGTGCTCAGTAAATTTTACTGCGGGTAGATCATTGTTAACTTAGACAAAGGTCATTATGGTCATTACCAAATCCTTTGGCGCTAAGATTAATCCAGGAGATTCCATTCTCGTATATCTTATTCCGCAAATTTCGCCTTAAAAGTTTGACAGAGACAAAAGTATTCAAAGATAATACACTGGCCTTTGTGACACTTTAACCCTTTATAATGTAGGTTAAGGATCAGGTATTCAATAGCACTTACTATACTAACGATATAGATAAGTAAATTCAGTTCGATTAACATTTCATTTATTACAGAAATAGACTTTCATTGTTAACATTATAACCTTTTTAACCAAAACGACTTCAATAAAAGAAAATATATCTTTACTTATACGCAAATTAAAGTGTAATGGAGGATTACTATGAACCGGTGGGAATCGGGTTATATGGACCTCTTAGCCACTATTGCCTTTAGATATTTTAGCATTGGTAAGATATATATTATACATGTATGTTTATTACTGTTTTGCAACAATATGAATAAGTTCTTGCCCCTGTTGATGATTGATGTTATTAATTAGTATTTTTTTTAATGAACTACTTTGCTACAAATTATTTGTTGAGCGAAAAAGCAAAACAAAATTACATATATTTAATTATATAATAGTAAAAGGAAATTCGCTATTACAAAACAACTATCACCCTTCGATATGTCTGAGTCTATTTGGAAGGGAGTTTAACTTGTGAATAGAATATTCAAGTGCATGGGCAATTATTGCAGTTAAAGTGACAAAAAGATTTATTTTAGCGAGGGTGTGTTGCTAGCCAGAAATAGAATCAATCTTTATAATCTTAACTAAGCTACCTATACATATGTACATACATATAATGAAGTAAAACTATTTGTAGTCGAGCCTAACAACCGTTTGCAATCACTTAAGTACTTACGTAAAAGAACAGATAAATTGAAGCTTGATGTTAATTTGTTTGGTTAATTCCTAGTTTTTATCGACTTGAGAATCTTTTATTTTCTGTCGACTAATCCTTGCTAATGTTATTAATGCGAAAGTGTGTTTATTGTTTTTTCTTTCTTTCACACCGCATGATTATTTGTATACATAAAAGTCGATAGGTGTTGTGAGGTACCCAGTAGGAACAAGAAGGACAGGAACAGGAAGAAGTTCTATTTGCTGTTTGGCCTTGGCTTTTAAATTAGGTCACATAAATTGTCACATTGCACATGTTGAATCTCAATAAATAAAGGCCTTAGTAAATAGTGTCGTGACGGTCGAAATATTACACTTTTACCAAGTGTGCCGAGTATAACGTGCGATAAGGAACTTCAACTCTTAGAACAAAAGTTTATGAATTCGAGAGTCATATAGGCGAATAGGGCTCCAATGAATTCAGGGTAGGTCAGAATTGAGGTCACTTGTGGTAATTTAAATGATGTCATAAGAGTCCAGAGTGACAGCATACTGCGTGTATGTAAATAAAAGAGATATGCAAAAACCCGCAATTGAGCAAAATGACTTTT
Source organism: Argynnis bischoffii washingtonia (assembly GCA_033884665.1). Taxonomy (NCBI): domain Eukaryota; kingdom Metazoa; phylum Arthropoda; class Insecta; order Lepidoptera; family Nymphalidae; genus Argynnis; species Argynnis bischoffii. Next base: position 14,901,622 of record CM066610.1, read on the forward strand.
AGTATTGAAAATTTCCTTATTTTCGTAAATCAGTTTGAATTGAATATTGAAATTGAATATTGAATTGAAATTGAACTAATTATTATCAATAATTATTGTTTGTTAAATCGCTTAAACGACTATAAAGTAACACTTAAAATATCTGCAAAATTGGTATAGTATTATATAAGATAGAGACTTCTTTTTTAAGCCCTTGCGGAACGCCTACACGCCGGCGTATCAGTGATTTCTTAGAAATGAAATTAAATTAAAATGAGGATAAAAATATAATTTATAAACGTTAAACTGAGCCCCAAATACGTATAATATAAAGGAACAAAATAAGAAAACTTAAGATATGCTGAAATCAATTTAAAGTTCAAGTCTCAAATAATCTAACAACAATGGTGTCCTCTTTAGTTGGTTTATTATATTGTTGTGTAGTTGAGAGTGTAAAAAGTCTTTATAGAAAAATTGCTTAGATGGACTACACTTAAGAATAGATATACGGTTTTCAACGAATGACATTCTGTTACAAAACCAAGAACATTCTTTAGAAAACAAATAATACTAGAATTAATATATTCGTTTTTTGAACACCTATCTTTGTTTATGTATATGTAATAAATGGCAACAGTGTCTGTGTATATTATCGGTTGTAGTTCGGAGCTAAGGGAAGATAACAAAGACAGAAAATACAGAAATACGAAGAAGTGACAAAGAGAAGTAAAATGTGAAGTAGTATGTGTAGTAGTGAAAATTATGTAAAACTGTGTGTATCGCGAGCGTTCTTGAACTGTTAAAAGTAGATCTCGTTAAGTTAAAGTTATAAAACATTTAACAACTAGCAGAACCCGCGCTAAAACTATAAAAATAAACTCTAAAAAGCTAGGTTTCATACAAACTTTCATCCCCTATTTTATCCTCTTATAGGATGAATTACGAAAAATGTTAAAACACGTATTTATTTAATTGTATTGAAGAGCATTAACGCCAATTTTCAAGTAATTCTGATCATAAATATTGTTTTGGGTTACATTACTCATTACATTACATTACATCTCTCGCAGTAAAAGTAGCCTATGTCACTCTCCACTCCAACTATCTCTATACAAAAAGTCACGCCAATCCGTCACTCTGTTTTGACGTAAAAGAAGGACAAACAAACACACTTTCACATTTATAATATTAGTATGAATATGGATTTATAAATATACAAATTAGTCGTAAATCTGTTAAATTTAATTTCCGAATTCCGAAATATAGCTTGCAACAACAATATATTTATTATTGGTTTGCCGCTTATTGAATAAGCAAAAAAAAATCTCTCGTTAATATGTTGTAAGTAATATATTATTATTTTAATGAATACGTTTGCGGTTTAGCTTGTTATTTGGAATGATAATTAAATTTATATTTGAAATCGGATATATTTAAAGGGATAATGCCGCTGCTCTCTATCAAAACCCAGTAAATACTTCTGACCAAACTTTACAGGTGAGTGCCAACACATTAATTTTTATCCGACTGCGGCAGAAGGAGGGTTATGTTTTTCGATAACTGCCTCGGTGGTGTAGTGGCTAGCATGTACGGCTGCACATCCTGAGGTCCTGGGTTCGAGTCCCGGGTCGGGCCAAGTTTAGTTATTGAGTCTTTCTGTATAGTAAGCCTCAGTAACAGCCCGGAGTTGGGAAGTTGGCGGTGTTACACCCCCGTGCCTCGGAGAGCACGTAAAGCCGTCGGTCCTGCGCCTTAACTCTCACCGGTCGTGTCGAGTAGTCGTCCCACCGGAGTATGAGAGTGACAGGAATAGAGAGTGCACTTGTGTCTGCGCGTACACTTGTGCACTATAATATCTCCTGCGCAGTTGGCTAGTCTCAATGAGATTGGCCGCCGTGGCCGGAATCGGTCAGGAGGACATCATGTTTTTCGAGTGTATGTATATATTTAATTTTTTTTTAAGTACAAGAACTCTTTTCCTGTGATAAGTTAGTATCGATCGAAAGGAAAAGACTTGTAGAAAATGCCGTCATACGTTTGGCGGCCTTTTTCGGACACATTATCTGACATTCAGGTATAAACAGGTAAATTGAAGTACTGAATTGCTTGTATCGTTGTTCGGAACGAACCAAGTATCAAAACGTAGATAATTTTATAACAAATTTAATGATATAGGGTTGTCCTACCAAAACATTTCCGGACTAGAGGTTTTTTTAATAAAAAATAGCATGGAGCAAACTTTTTAATGTTGGGAAATGCATTTACGCATACTACCTGTATACATACAGGTGGTTATGTGGGATTCATCGGCTACAAAAGCCAGTACTACCCACTAAAACCCAATAGAACCTTCTCCGTCTTAATGGGGTGTCGCAGAGTCGCTTACGCATTCAACTACGACGCCTCGACGGCAGGTCTGCCGAAGCAGACCACAACAGCCATGGGGTTGCTCCACACTGTACTCTATTATCAGAGAAGTACCAGGAATATTAGTGACAACCCCTTGGGTCGTGATTGTTAATATGTTTCATGGTTTAAAAATTATATTTCGCCTGGAAAAAGAATGGGGGATCCACCACATAGATCGGGATATTAGACTAACGCGTTGAGGAGGAATGTGCAGGACGGATAAGATCTCTATATTGTTATAAGGTTGAGAGGTTCGGGGAATAAGTAACACGACTAGTTATCTTGACTATAGATTTAATACTGCCTTAATGATCTAATGGAACTGTTGTACGTACATTTATGCATAATACATTATGAAGAATAGATATGATTATGAGAACCTAGGTTAAGTTTTCAGATCGGGCCCAAAAAGTGTTGAATTTCTTCGTCAATTAATTCTCAGCAGCAGTCTGTTGCTGGGAAGCAGGTGGCGATTCAATATTTAAAGACTCAGGCTTGGAAACTAAAGTAGTATAGCACATTGGTATAGTAATTCTTGTGTACTACAGTACCATAAATATCTTCCCTGCCAGCTCAGAGATGAGATATTTTCCCGCAATAAATGTATCCTATATGTTGACACGGATCAGCTATCATCATACCAAATTTCATCAAAATCTGTCCAGTGGTTTTTCTGTAATACGGTAACAGACATACAGACCGATTTACCGGTGGTAGGACTCTGTCAAGCCTGGGGAGTCCGACTGGATGGGTACTACCCCCTTATCTATTTCTGCCGCCAAGCAACAATGATTGCATTGTTGTGTTCCGGTATGAAGGATAAGGTAGCCAGCGCAATTACAGGCAAGAGGCATATCATCTTAGTCCTCACAGTGACAACGCACTTATGGTTCTGCATTTTTGTTACTTAAAACCTAAGTGCATGAACCGTAGGTGTTATGGGCGACAGGTACTACTTTCCATCAGGTGGTCTGTCTGCTCGTTTGTCACTGAATCTCATAAAAAAAAAAGAAAAGACGGACAGACAAAAAATTTAAAAACTATAGATTTGGCTTCTGTATCGATAATAAAGTCTATTTCAATAAGATTTTCGAAAAAATATTTATTGTACAGATTCGGCTTAGTTCCAATTTTATTATATGTATAGATTAAATTAATTATTTACGTTGCATAAAATAAATAATTTATGTATTTTATTCCTAAAGTAAAATTATTATGACAAAGTAGAGCTTTCGTTAACAAAGCTTAGTCGCTTTTAAATAATTTTCTTAACTTCAAAGATACCAGATGCTTTTGAAATTGTAAAGGATTATCGTAAATAGATAAGCTATTTCTGATCATTCCTTTGTACTTGTCAAAGTGTTTTGTAAATAAATAATGTTTATACATGTCTTGACGTTCCTAATATAATATTTATTTTTTACCATTTACATTTAGTATTTAGAATATTTTTACTCAGCGTAGCAGCTGGTATAATATATGTATTTGAATGTTGGAGCTATAAGGTTGCTGTGTTCAGAGAAAATATAATTTAATGATTTCGTTCAAGTTTTTTTTTTACCTTTAAGTTTGTTTAATGATTATTATTAACAATATTAACAAAGTGATAAAAGCTAGATGAAGTACGTAATAATTAAATTTCAGACTCCAACAAAATATATCCAATTTTAGTTTTGTAATTTACAAAACAAGTAGATATTCTAGTTGGTTCTAGTTGGTGCTACATAATTATTTTTCGACTTTAGTATATGACATAGTATAAAAAATGGTTAGCAATTTTTTTTTTAATTCAAAGTTCTAGTCTGGAAGTGGAAATATTGCAAAAAAAAAATTGATTCAAAAATGTGTATTTTAAAAATGAAATATAATGGGTTCTTAAGTCAAATTTTCTTCATTTTATAATTTTACTCATGATTAAAAAAATATCTCATTTGGTAAAAAAAATTGTAGTTGTTGTCTGTGACTAAATGTTTGTTTTGTTATTTCGCTTCGGCGTAAGGGATATATGTTACCCACATGTAACTGACCATAACGAGGGCACTCACTTTAATGAGAATTTTTGAACTCTAGCCCGAGGCATAGATGTGAAGGCGCACTGATGTATCATGTTACTACTTTGCAAGATCGAAGTGTTTATTATATATATATATAATAAACACTTCGATCTCTCTATATCATTTATAGCCATTAAGTATCCGTTGCAAAGTTATAAACGTACTCTTATGTTGATTTATAATTTAAAAAGTCCATACTTTATACTTATTTGTTCTAGTTTAATTATCACACGGCGGCAGGTAGAGTGTAGAAGGAAGATTAATCCATAAAACCTTTCCTAACGATATGCTCCGGTCATCAATCAACGCCTGAATTCAATTACGACTTCAAAAGGGAAAGTGCGTATAAATGGAGGAAAAATTTTGATGAATTTTAAAGCCAAACATTTAAATTACTATGCTAATGATTTATTTGTACTTATAAACGTTAGTATTATTAACTAGGCACTGTCCGTGGCACTCCTCGTATACTTATCTAATTATTTAGTTTGCTATTGTTAAGCATGTAGGTACGCTTTTGTTACGAGACGTTAATATATGAATATATTTGATCTTATCTAATCTTTTTAATCAGAATGAATTAGGTATTGGGTAATTGACACCGTTAACGATTAATTCAAGATAACCAAGATAAAGCCAATATATATAATAAATCAAAAGGGAATATGTGTGTAATTTAAATAAAGGTGTTTTTTTTTATAATCATTATTGTTTTTTAATTAATGTAATTTCTTTTTGATTAAGGAAATCATTATTAAAAAGTGCAAATATAGATGGGGAACTCAAAGTAGGTCAAACACCATTGCTCAGACCGAATATTATGACGTATATTATAGCAGAGCGATTAGCGATTTTGTCGCTACTTTTACAAACTAACTGCTTAAGCAAAAATCAAAAAAGTTTAAAGTATTTGTATAGGTATGATATTATTATTTTTAAAAAAAATTATTAATTTTTAGTTTTTTGGAGCTAGATATTTTTTTTTACAATTATATAGCGATGTAAACTATATATATATATATAAAAAAGCAGTCGTGAGGACTGACAACAGAAGTGAAAATTTAAAACTACAAACAAGCAGTTGTTATTTTTCGATTTTCAAATTAATTGTTTAATCTTAAATTAAAATTTGTAAATTGAAACTGTTTATATTTATCTGGTTTTGACATCTATCAGCACTCTGAAATGATAGCGTTAACACGTCACGTGACAATGTCGATGACGACTTACATGAATTTACTCCCCAACCAAACCTGCCTATAGAAGTTTTCACTTCAAAAAAAAAACACGGAGATTTCCTTTTGATTTGGCAAATAAGTGACGTGCTCTTGCAAACAAAAAATAAGGTTGAATCGCGTTTTGACAGCACTTAAAAAGTATGTCAATTGATTTGTAGTGTCAAGTATCCAATTCCTGGCTACGTACATTTAGTATAATAATATTTTATTATAACAACACATTACACTTAGAAAATTGCCAACGCTTTCTTTTGTTACTCCCTCAAGAAAGAGAGAAGAAGAGAAAGAGAGTTTTTGGCAATAAATGGCCACAAGAAAGAAGAAGAAGGCCAGGAGTGTCGTTTAAGGAGTAATATAGGTGTGCGATATATATCTACAAGCATAAAAACTTTCGAAATTATTAAATAAATTATATTTATTTCAGAAAAGGGAATTTTCATTTTCGGTATTCTTTAAATGACACCAGCTGTGTTGCTTTTATTTAGCTGTATTTTGTAGTAGACATTTATATCCATCATGTGCTAAAATTGAATCAAAAATATCCATTTTAATTGGTGAGTGCATTGTCTGTTGTTGTTTTACTACATTTATTTTGAATGATCGATCCGCTCTTATTAGGCATCCGTACACCCCACTATGAAGATACACAGAACTATCTTTTATACAGAGTGTAAATTTCGCACTATAATTATCGAAATATCGAATATCGAAGTTAACACATGGTAAGTGGTACACATATCTCACCATCTTATTTGATGTATGGGTTTATGGCTATTAAAAAACAACTGCAAAAAATCTTCAGTTCTCGAAATCGTATTAGATTCAGAGATTTAGATGGTAATCTATACATATAATAAAATCGTAAGTGATCGCTGTCTGTACATGGAAGATGTTTGAGATAAAAACTTTTAAAAAAAAAATAAAAACCGACTTCCAGGCACTGAAAAGTAAAAAATAACTAAACGGGGGTTTTCATTTAGAATAGATACTTAATCAGATTTTTTCGAAGTCGGTGTGCTTTGATTTGTATTGGCTGGCACCGACTTCAAAAATATCTGATTAAGTATCTATTCTAAATGAAAACCCCCGTTTAGTTATTTTTTACTTTGCAGTGCCTGGAAGTCGGTTTTTATTTTTTTTTAAAAAGTTTTTATTTTTCCATTTTTAGTGTAGACGTATCATCAATACAAATTAATCAAGCCCAAACACCAGGTAATTGCTGTAAATCGTTGAGGAGTTCCCTCGACTATCTTTCGGGTCCATCATCAGATCGACTCCAGACCTTCATTAAATAGTAGTGATTTAAAATACCTAATGAAAATGTTAACAAACGCACTAGTCGCCGCTACAATTTTCGAAAGTTCCCCTCGATTTCTCTGGGATCCCATCATCAGATCCTGGTTTCCTTATTATGGTACCACTCTTGGAATATCTCCTTTCCAACAAAAAAAGAATTATCAAAGTCGGTTCATAAACGACGAAAAAATGCCCGAACAAACATAAAAAAAAAAAACATATATACGGTCGAATTGAGAACCTCCTCCTTTTTTTGGAAGTCGGTTAAAAAACTATTATTGGGGATCTTTATTAACGCAATTGAACCCAAAACAATGAATTTTTTTGTCTGTTTGTCTGTGCGTTTGTGCGCGCTAATCTTAGAAATGGCTTAACCCATTTGGGTGTGGTTTTTATATACTAATGTATTGTGGTAAGCTTCACTTAACATTTTGTATTTATTTTACTTAAATCGTTTCGTAAATAAAAAAGTTATGTCAATGTATAAAATCATCTAGGGGCGAACCCAAGCCAAGCGAGGGTGAGCCGCTAGTGATATAAATAATAATAAAAAATCCCACATATACATAAATATCTATACCTACATATAATAAAATAGTAACTGATCGTTGTTTGTACAGGAAAACTATTATTGGCGAATGGGGGTCTTTATTAACGCAATAGAACCCAAAATGTGGTTTTTTAAATTTTTGCCTGTGTGTCTGTTTGTCTGTGCGTTTGTGCGCACTAATCTCGAAACGGTTTAACCGTATTGGATGCGGATTTCACAAATTTATTGTGGTAAGCTTCACTTAACAATTAGCATTGTTTTAATTAGTTCATAAATAAAAAAGTTATATCAATTTAAAGAATCGCCTATGGACGAACCCGAGCGAAGCAAGGGTGAGTCGCTAGTTAATAATAACTCAAGTACTTTAGATGAGTTAAGGTTACTTTATAAAAACAGTTTGCAAATATTTGCTAAGACATAGGCACATTAACAAAGCTCTGTTTATGTGATTTCCCTAGAGTCACAGATATATGTTGGGTCGTTTCACAGAAATCTGCATACAAAGAGTACCTACTATCCATTTCGTGAGATAATGTAAATATTGGATTAAACTATACTTGTTTGCTTACTAATTACGTTGGGTGCAGCCAGGGGATGCAAAGAAATACAAATATGCTTAAATTGATAAATATTTATTAACTATACATAATTACTAATTAATAATTATATGACTACTGACTGTGCGGTTTGTAGGGCAATGCTTATGCGGCGGTTCGCTAGGATTGACCGTGTGTAACATACTTATATACCTTTCTCAATAATGATCTGCTGTTTCGAATCGAAAATTGATTTATAGTTATAGCGTGAAAATAAAACACAATGAGAATTGTTAATTACATCAGAATTTTGTTATAGTAAAATATTGACTATCTCAATCAAAAAACGCTATGTTATTTCGTTTCTACATATCGCATATCCGTTACTAACTTTATTCACATTATGGCGTTGGTTACGCCACACCATAAAGCAAAAAGTTACCTACGTGAAATGCTACGTAGTTGGTCTACGCTGCGTAGTGACGTGAATTTATTTTTACCCTTTCGTTCGTAGCAATAAAGACATCAATATTACTTACAATACTAACACCTATAATTAGCGACCTGTGTATCCAGGTGTCTAACGGTAGCCGATAGGGCGACATAACGGTCATTATTTTCCAACTTCAATGAAAGTTATTATAATTTCTGACAGTGAACACAAATAGTGTGTAGCACTCGGCGGAAATGTAGTATTACGAGACTATTTCAGAAGTAGGTCAGGTAGGTCAAGTCAAATTCGATGTAACAACACATAGTTTTTATTATTTTATACACAGTCAGAGTAAAGCCTCAAACGACATTACAGTTAAAAATGACGTATTGCATAAAGTCAAAAAACAAAACACAACGCTGTTCCCGCCTTTTTTCCACTCAAGGTGACAACGTCAGAAAACTCAATAAGTATTTTATATCAGAATGACGACATAAAGAATCAAGTAATTAAATTAAAATAATACATTTAAATCCTATTTTTATATAATTTATAATTTATATTATTTTTAGTATAACAGAAGCTTCCAATTAGTAAAAGAATTTTCAGAATCAGATCAGTAGTTTCAGAGATTACTTCCGTCATCCAAACTAAAATAGTGTAGATGAGAAATATAATAATAAGTGATAAAATGTAACAATGTTTCATTTATACTAAGTATGTTTTCGAAGTGGGTGCCACATTAACCAACACACCCAAAATATGAAAACCTTGTTTTTATTTTAGTATTGCTGGTTACGTAAGTCCAAGGTTACTTTTTCAACATCCCACTGCTGGGCACGGTCTTCCCTTCAATACGAGGGGGATCAGGCCATAGTCCACCACGCTGGCCAAGTGCGGGTTGGCGGACTTCACACTGTCGTCTTTTAAAAACTTCGTAGATTACCGGTGGTAGGACTCTGTCAAGCCTGAGGTGTCCGACTGGATGGGTACCACCCCCTTATCTATTTCTGCCGCCAAGCAACAATGATTGCATTGTTGTGTTCCGGTTTGAAGGATAAGGTGGCCAGCGCAATTACAGGCAAGAGGCATATCATCTTAGTCCTCACAGTGACAACGCACCTGTGGTTATGTATTTTTGTTACTTAAAACCTAAGTGCATGAACTTTAGGTGTTATGGGCGACAGGTACTGCTTCCCATCAGGTGGTCTGTCTGCTCGTTTGTCACTGAATCGCATAAAAAAAAAAAGATTCTCATACATGCAGATTTCTTTACGATATTTTCCTTCACCGTAAGACCGTACTTAAATATATTATAAGTACAAGAAAAATATGTACATATTTTAGAAATGTCTAATGTATGCAGATCTAAAGGGATTTTTTAGTTTTGTTTGCCCACATTATTTATCACCACTTTACACGTTTTTACGACTTTGGTTTTTTTATTACATACATACGTACAATGTACATACATTAATTTTTAATTTTAATCTTCATACATCGAGAAATATATTGATATATTGGCTGTTTGCCTTTGTTAGCTACAAGACAAATACTTCGTCTAGTCAAGGGAATGTATAGTGTTTATATTGCCAACAAACGAGCAGTGTGATTGTTGATTTTATGTAAGTTGTATGTATATAATAATATTAATTTAGGTAAAGCTTTCTTAGTTGTCAATTTTTTTTTATTTGTTTTTAGGGTTCCGTAGCCAAATGAATAAAATGAAACCTTTATAATTTCGCCATGTCCATCTCTCTGTCTGTCTGTATATTATATATATTTCACTTGAAAATTATTGCTAACGACGAGGTACATTACTGAGATTCAAATAAAAAAAAAAACTTCATACATGTAGCTAACTGAGAGGTCAACAAATTTTTTAAGCCCATATAAGCGTCTGTGGCATGGGATGTAAAATTAAAAAAAAATAAGATTATAGAGTTTCTAAAATACTTGCAACAAAAATTATTTTAAGTTTTTGAAGTATGGGATTACCATTTTACTTTAGTATTCAGCCCTTTTTAACGTCCCACTACTGGGCACGGGCCTCCCTTCAACACGAGGGGAATCAGGCCATAGTCCTCCACGCTGGCCAAGTGCGGATTGGCGGACTTCACATGTCTTTCGAAAACTTGCTAGGTTCTCTCAGACATGCAGGTTTCCTCACGATGTTTTCCTTCACCGTAAAGCAAGTGGTAATCAAGTTAGAAAATGATTCACACTTGAAAATATCAGAGGTGCGAGACCCGGGATTTGAACCCGCTCCACTCGGTTTCCCAAGCGAGCGCGTTACCACTGGGCTACCACTGCCATTTTTTTTGCCATTTTACTTTAGTATTACCATCAAATTCAAAATTATTTATGCCGTCAATAAAATAAACACCGTATTTTTAACTTAACTAATTAATGTATTAAAAATTATAATATTTAATGTAAATATATATAATGTTTATAAATTTTTATGTTTTATGTTTCATGCTACGGAACCATCGATGTGCGTCGGACTCGTACTTGTCCAATTTTTTACTCTTCTCGATTTTCTGCAATTTCATGTATCACTTATATATTATGTAAGTGTTGCTATTTGCTTATTCTTAATCTACATTTTTAATTAATTGTTTTAGTGCTCAAAGCTAAATATTATCACTAATGATGCTAGTGGAGAGCGAAAAATATCATCATCCCGTAAAGAAAAATGTACGGCATGAAAAAGTTATACAAAATAAATATTCCAATATGTTTATCCTTCGCGTTATAATATTTGAATTTCATCTTAAATATATTTTATTCATGAACCGAAGAACTCTATAATTTTAGAATTCTATATGTTCATAGTCTAAGATCCGGTTTCAAAAGTTTAGTTTAGTCTTTTATAATAGCCATCTGTCTTTTTTATTATCTTTTCGATTAAAATTTTATACTTCGATACGTAATATGTATAGATTGCAAAAATGTGATTATATTTTTTATTGCATTTAAAGCTTTTGTGCGCTGTTTTTTAAGACTAGTGAATTTTTTTATTATTATTTATTTTAGCTTAGAGAAAAAATTTAAGAAATATATTTTCAGTTTTCTTTATAGCAAAAACGAATAATCTCAAAACCAATATAAGGGAGGGTCTATTCCTTTTCCCAAGAGTAAATGTAATACGAAATTTTTGTTTATCGGAATTATAATGTACATTCATTTTATCCTCATGAAATAAGGAAAAAAAAAAACAAACAATAAACTTAACAAATAACGTCAGAAATGACCTCTCCATGATTTAACTTTAAGCAAAGATTTTTAATTTTTAAAGACATAATATATTGTTTTAAACTTATATTGCAATTATCTAATCATTTTAATTAAAATAATATACAGTTAATATAAACAATATATTGTTTAATATTATAATTTTGAAATTTTGATTTTTACTTTATTATCTCTTCTCTGTCAGATCTATGTGTTTTTATTTGCATAGTATTTACCTTAAGTGAAGCTTCTGTGAAGGCAGTGCCTTTGAATCATTTAATGCGATTACGGTGCGATGGAATGTTAATATTATAACATAAATAAACTACTAAAGCTAAATACATTAAAAAGTTTAATTAAACTGGATTTAGAACCGCTTTGTGACTTTATCTTATATACTTCGTCGTTCAAAGTCAACGTATCTACTACCTTAAAAGTTAGAAGGTGTACTTAAAAACTTAAGGTTGTAGCTTTGTAAAACTTATAATTTAATTTATATATGGAAACTACTGAAGTTTTTGAAGTTTTGGTTTCTTTAACTAAAACAATAATAATAATATGGTAATAATAAGAATTATAGGATAATATTTAATTCAAGCAAGCAGGTTTGTAAAAATGAAATATACGAGTAATGTTGGCCGGAAAATCATTGTTAAAAATATTGTGTTTTTTATTAATATTCCAAATTGTTTAAAAATCTACATATTATTTAAATTTAAAATTATTTAAAATACAATTTATTAAAAATACTTGTTTGTTGCTTTTTTATTTTAATATGGCAATATTAGTTTTAAAAACATAAGGATTTAATTTTAATAATTTTGGCCATGCACTTTTATGTTTTTTTGTAAGTTGTCAATGAATATATATATATATATATATATATATATATATATATATATATATATATATATATAAAATCTTCATGGACCCCATACTACGATTATACACCCGATACAGTACTTGTCAACTCAACCCACAAACTCTACTTTGACAGAGCCATCCTCACAGATCGAACCGTTTACCACAATAGACCAGACATAACCCTTGTAGACAAGACTGATAAAACAGCCCAATTAATAGACATCGCTATCCCCAATACACACAATATACAAAACACTATTGCAGAAAAATAGACAAAATACTTATACTTAAAGACGAAATAGCCCGAATGTGGAATTTAAACGAAGTAACAATATTCCCGATAGTCTTCTCCACCACAGGTGTTACACCAACCCAACTCTATAAGTCCTTAGAAACCCTACAGTTACCGAAAAATACGTACATCACCCTCCAAAAAGTCGCAATTTAAAACACCTGTAGAATAGTTTGAAAATTTCTTCAAACAGACCCATACCAAATGTCCGCTGAACAGCATGGTTCCCTCAATCTTCCATGATCCACGCTTGGCTTTGGTCCGTGCGGATCATTTAGTCACCGGTTTTTTTTAAACCCAGGCTTAATAAGAGGAAAACAGAAAAAATAATAATAACCTCCTGAACGAAGTCGCCCACAGCAGCTAATCTCACTGAGACTAGCCAAATTGCTGTTACTGAGATTTTTTTGATAGCGCTTAAACGCTTAATAACTAAACTTGGCCCGACCCCAGACTCGAACCCAGGACCTCTAAACCTTTCATTTACATTTCATGTACATTTCAGCCACTAGACAACTGAAGTAGTTAGCATCTTAAAATTAAGATAACTTTCTCGGTGGTCTAGAGTATTAGATATTTATTCGCTATTACACATATATTATGTACAAATTAGTCTCAGTAAGGTCTGTCGTTGTGGAATAATCCGCCAGATTACTTCATATTTGAATGGCAGTTTTACGTTTCTTTTTTATTAGGAAAAAAATGTCATAAAATACACAGACTATAAACTCATATGACCAAATTATAAAGGACATAAGTGAGATAAGTCTTTTTTAGTCTTTTTCTATACTTAAGACGAGGGATACAGAAATTAAGTTACGGAGACATTTTACTCGCGGCTCAGATGTGACATCTAAGAATTTCTTATGAGTCACGTAGAGTTCGCACGTGAGCTATCTCTTGACAGTATCGCTAGGAGTAAAAGTCTTCTGTACAAAAATACATACTATTAATGTTTTATACCACCTATATATGTATATACATGCTTAATTGAATCTATATTAGAAAATCGTGGTTTTATTAAATATAAATATGTTGAGATATTAACACACAGCACCATCTAGTTCCATGGTAAGCTACGAGGCTTGTGTTATGGATACCAGATAGTTGATACACTACATATATATATAACTTTAAATATATACATAATATTATAAATATAAACATAGAAGACTGGAATACAATCATTCGTGAGCACCACATAAATGAATGTCCCCAGCGGGACTTGAACCCGCGACCGTTGGCACAGTCAGTAGGGTCGTTTCAAACTGAACCAAAAGTGTCGTCAATTGAACAAATAAATCCTATAAGATTATATAATCATGAATATTATGTCATCAGTGGTATAACATACTAGTGTTTATGGTACCGCACTAACGGTAAGTTCTGAGAAATTTATTGAGACGGCTACATAATATATACATAATGTATTATTAAATTACTAACTAACCCTCGTTTCGCTTGGGTGCGCCCCTAGGTACGCTTTAAATAAATATGAATAGTTATTGCGAGTGTACCTTAGGGGAAAGACTTATGCTATTGAAGATTTTTCTGTAGGTCTTTCTAAGACCTACAATTTTCTAGTACATTATTTTAATGTATCTCTTAAGGTTAAGCCAGCATTAAACATGTAAACTAAGAACGACTCGATAGAATCAGTTATTGTGTTTTCTCGTAGGAATGAAAGATTATAGATATTCTAAATGTTGACCGGAGTAATAAGTTATCACTACACAAAATTTGGTCAAAATCGGTCCAGTACTTTTATCGTGAAACGCGAACAGATAAACAGATAAAAAATTAATAACTCTCTCTCTCTCTCTCTCTCTCTCTCTCTCTCTCTCTATATATATATATATATATATATAATACATTCTAATATGTATGTATATATGTATGAATATATATATATATATATATATATATATATATATATATATATATATATATATATATATGTCTCTCTATATATATCTCTATATATATATATATATATATATAATACATTCTAATATGTATGTATATATGTATGAATATATATATATATATATATATATATATTCATACATATATACATACATATTAGAATATTGAGGCAACAAATTAAATGAATTTTGTACGAGTATATCTTCTACTACTATTACGATAGCGAGAATATGATTAAATGATGCAAATAGAAAATAATGTTGTTTTCCGTCTCTGTGGTGCAATTTGGTTTCAGTTGGTGAACTACGTTAGTATGTACATAATATATTGTATTTCTTTTAACAGAATAATATATGTATAACTTCTATCCCATAAATATTATAAATGTGAAAGCTTGGATGGATCGGATCTATTTGGAGATAGATTATAGACTGAAATAACGCATAGGTTAATTTTTATACCGGAAAAATGTACAGTTCCCGTGGGATAGAATTGTTTTTGTTTTATAGTAATATTAGGGACGAACCCTAGCGAAGTGATATATAATAGTGTTAGGATAAATAGTTTTTCGAGAATTTTACCAGTTTTTGCGCAAATTCTTTCTAAATATCCCTATTTCGAAAAAAAAATTGTCTATTTGATAAGGTCTGGATATGTCATATGTTTCTATGAAACTTTTTAATATATGAATATATGTAGTAATATCAATTAATATAGACAAGGTTTAATTCTATAAGTTCCAATTCAAAAAGCTGTACCTTCCCGTTCTACGAGCAAATATTAAGTGAGTTTTTTGTGATACCCAGTGTTGCCAGAGTGATTTGGTCGAAAGTTACGTTGGCATCGATGAAAAGTAAAACAGAAAGTTCTGAATTCGACCGTATATATATATTTTTATATGTTTATTCGCAGATTTTTTCGTCGGCCAGTTCCAGATGCCTTCAATTTGGATGCGTTCGTAAACTGTTTGCAATAAAAATCTAGTATTACAAATCTCATTCTCAAAAGTTACGAAAATTGCCTTAAATATAAAAATTACTTACATGTTACGCGAGGGGGTCAAAAGTTACGAAAAATGTAAGAAATGTAACCGTCTGGCAACGCTGGTGATACCTAGTGTATTACATAGAAAAACTCGGCTGTCATAGAAAGCATACTAAATAGTACGTGTAGAAAGCATACTAAATAGTACGTAGAGTGTGGATGTGTGTTTGTATACTTACGGTTCAAATCATTTGATCAAGGAATATCATAATATTTTAAATAAAACTATCTTTTCGGATTATTTCGCGACGTTTCGAATGCTTTACAGTAATCATGGTCACGGAAAAGACTAAGGTTTTGATTGTCTCAAGGCGTTATATACTTGTTACAGACATATCTATGTATAACTAATAATAAGGAGGCAGAAAAAGTAAATATAAAAATATTTCCCGTAATCAAAAAGTCATAAGCAATTGCTAGTATTTTGTAAGCTTATTCAGAAACATTATATAGATAAAAAGTATAAACTAAAACGAATATGAATAGCTCTACATTATTCCTCCAAAGCCGTAGACAAAGGGAAAGTACGCAAATTACATTACATTTTGTTTTGGCAGAGTTATTTATAGCTCTTATTTCGAAATGTTTTTCGGTAATACACTATAAAGATTCTATTTAGTATTATTTTTGACTGTTATGCTTGCTTAAAAAGTGCATGTATGAACACGCGCAAGAAGTAAAATTTCTGTAGGTTATCGGTACTCTTTATGAAATTCAATTTATGTTTTAATTGATTAGGATAGGTGAGATACTAAAAATAACGCATATAAGATATATTAAAATCATATATTTATGGAATAAAATTTAAGGAAAGAATATAATATTATATATCATTTGTCAGACAATAACAACGGTTACCATGGCAACAAACGTACGTACATTTTTCGTAACGCATTCACCAGCTTACCCCCCTAAGTCAAGCGTGTGTAAAGAAGTTTTACTTCAAAAAACAACCCTTATTTCCTTCTTTCTATATCTACTTGTTGCATTTACTAAATAAGCTTATTAAATAATTTAAATAAGCTAATTTTGTCCGTTTATTTGTTTGTTACGTTTTTAAATCTAAATAGCTAAACCAATTTTGATTGGTTTTGGTATAGAGGTATATTACAGATTGAAAAAAGACTACTAAATTATTCAAAATTGAGCATGGCTTCGACTGTCACGAAAACTTATTTAGTTACTTCTAATAACAGTCAAATATCTAATATCTTACCTTATATATTTAAACGAGCAATTCTTGTATATTTATATCTTTATTTATTTATACCTGCGATTTCGGAAATGGCTCTAGCGATTTCGCTGAAATTTGGTATTATATAAAAATTGATCTAGATTTCTCTCATGTCTGGGAAAACGCGTGTTTTCGAGTTTTCATGCGGGTTTGTTTTGCATTAATCTACGCAGAATATGATCGACTAGCGACTCACCCTCGCTTCGCTTCGGGTTCATCTATAGCCTTCCTCAGTTAACGGGCTATCTAATGAAAATAGAATTTTTCAAATCGG
Organism: Argynnis bischoffii washingtonia; assembly: GCA_033884665.1. Taxonomy (NCBI): domain Eukaryota; kingdom Metazoa; phylum Arthropoda; class Insecta; order Lepidoptera; family Nymphalidae; genus Argynnis; species Argynnis bischoffii. The sequence continues at coordinate 14,918,988 of CM066610.1, forward strand.
ATTAGAAGTTTCTGAGATTAGCGCGTTCAACCAAACAAACAAACAAACAAACAAACTCTTCAGCTTTATAATATTAATATAGATAATTTTTTACACTTAGCCATAAACATCGTGGTCAAGCGACCAAGGTGCAAGATTAACCATCGTAGGTGTATTCGAGTTCGAATCTCGATCGGTCATAAAGTTTTGCTTGTTGTATTTATTAAAGTTTTTAGTTTTTTTTATCTTAAAAAATATGATACAACAAAAAAGAACTCCGAGCGAAGCTCGGTCGCCCAGGTACTTTATTATATTAAATTAGCAATTTTTCTGTCTATTCTGTTGTCATCTCGTAAATGTTTGTGGTACTTGCATTGTCACCAATCGATTATCATCGTTAACGATTATAATCGAAGCGAGAAGTCAGTTCCTTTTGTTACTATTCTTAATCTTAGTTTTGGTTATGAGTTAAATTAAATATTACACGTGTATAATATCAATATTGTCGGTAGTTAGAGTTAATTTAAATTTCATAGTGTTTCTTAATTAAGAAATAATTATTTTTTCAGTCGCCCATATGTCAAATATACAAATAATTATATTACTATTGTTGAAAATATATGTGTAACATCTCCTGTGAAGGCACCTATAATATAACTAAACGCTATGGATGTAGAAAAAATGACAACATTTTAATTTTAATAAGGTCGAAAAAAAGAAAAAGAGTTTTAAATTGTTAAAGTTACAAAAAAAATAGTACCTTTGTTAGAGTTAAATAAAAGCATTCATTAAAATATATTGCGAGACTTAAGACTTATGAACTAAGATCAAAGTTGCCGTTTTTTGCTTGTCGTATCTATTATAGCTTTTTTTTATTCATCCCTTTTCATTATAATATACAAGTTACTCGACTCGTAATATTAATATGATAAAGTTTAGAATTTTATACTGTGTGTATATATTTATCCGGGCAGACGTTGTAATGTAGAAAATTCAATAAAGTTTGTAATATATGTATGTAATATGTATAGAGTTCACGCAACAATTTTAAGGAAAAAACCAATTTCATTCGAAAGTCCTAATTTTCCGGTCAACTTTTTCATTTGTTTCCTTAAAACGTTTGAAAGCAAAATTATTGGTCTTGCCGTTCTTCTGTGATGCGCGTACGAACAAACAGCATTTCATTTCTATGTACTCTTATATAGCTAATTTAATAATACGACTATAATATTTACTTTGTTGATCGACTTCAAAAAATGAGGAAGTTCTCAATTCGGATGTTTTTTTTAATGTATGTTCGGGCATAACTCTGTCATATATAGACAGACGGATTTACAAAATTCTGTTTTTGTTTGAAAGATTATTAGATTTATATATATAGTTTATTTATATATATAGTTTTATATATATAGATTATTCTGAAATGGTCCCATTTAAATTTGAAAAAAAAAAATTTACCCTAAGTGTAGAAAATAGGGTAAGGTAGGGTATGATTGATTTTCCACCAACAGAATTTTTCAAATGCTTTCTTCTTATTTTGCTACTATAATGTCTACACTAAAATTGATAAAATAAAAACTTAAAAAAAATTAAATGCGACTTCAAAAATAAAAAAAAAACACTAAAAAGTATAAAATAAGAGATTGGTAGTTTTCATTTACCTAATCAGCTATTTTTGAAGTCGGTGCCAGCCGATACAAATCAAAGCAACTAACAGAAACTTTTAAATATACGATACGTACGTACGTACGATTTTGTTACGAGATCCCTATCTCGTCTCGTTGGAATTGGAAATTAAAGCTGTTCACTTGTAATATAGAGGTTTTTCTTGCTTTTAAGTGCTTTTATATACTTATTACACTTCGATTGCTAATTCAACAATTATTATTAAACAAGTTTAGACATAGTATTTAAATACGTTTTACACTCACAACTATGCCACAATACATTTGCATTATTTCCAGTCTTGTATGCTAAAATATGTTAGAATTAGATATGTAAGATAATAAAAAGTCTAACCTTTAAACTTTTTATCAATTTAATGGATAAAAAATGCCATAATTTTACTATTTTAATTACTGTATTTAATTTAAGTGTAATGAAGAATAGTATATTATTCGCCATTTATTCATCTGCAATATTAGTTTTTTCTAGAATCCACTTTTTGAAAGTAAAAACTCGGGAGTAAACATCAGGATAGCCCCTAGCGCATGGGAAGCCCCATGATACTATTCCCACCACCCTGTCGTCTTCCACGAGAGGTCCGCCAGAATCTCCCTGGATTAGAATAAAGACAAAGATTATAAAAATAACATTTTTTTATATATTTAAATTAATATTGCTAAAAAATGTATTTAAATCAGTTGCTCAGATTTTCCTTAGATATTAAGGTTTTTTCTTATGTAGATCCCAATAAAGTTCGTACACTCTTTTTTAAGATTTTTCATTTTCTATAAATAACTAGAGAGTCACCTATTTATAAATTCAGCTCTTTAAACCCCCGTTTTCCTAATGCGTTATTGGCGGCCTAAGTAGGTTCTCTCATACGTAGATGTTTCCTTATGATCATTTCCTTTATTAAGGTAAGTGGTAATCAAAAGTGCGAGGCTCGGGATTCAAACCCGCTTCACTTGGTTTCAAACAAAAACCAACCACGTAACCATTAGGCTACCACTGTTTTTACCTAATATGTACGAGTATTTCCAATCGCTCATTAAAAGGTACTTAGTATGTCAATAGTTTAGCTAATTGGCAATGCATGTTAATTTCACGATCAATTTGCTACTTTAGTACATTGTTACTGTATATTGTGTTGCTAGAATTAGAGGGAATTTGTAGTATTAGGATCTGGTTACTCATCTTAAGGTCGTGGGTTTGAATCTCGAGTCAGATTAAAAGTTTTAAACTTTTTTTTTTCTGTCACTAAACACTCCGTACCAGCCAGCAGTTGCGAATGTGGTGGTATTAAACTATTCGTGATGCGCCATTTTCTTCCTAATCAAGTCAAATGGTCGACCTACCAGAATATAAAGGTAAAAGGAATAGTGAGTGTATTTATGTCTGTTCACATTGTTGTATATAATTATATTTTGTAGATGCCGCAGAGTTGGCTAGTTGTAATGAGATCGGTCGCTGACACCGAAATCTGCTAGGAGGATAATACTCTACAAACAATCGTTTGTTTAAATAAGATCGCAGCGACCCCTTCTATTATAAAAATATTTTTTCTTATATAATATCTCGTAAGAAATATAGATATTCATTTTATTTTCAAATGTTCCCAGACTAGGTAAAATAAAAATAAAATAATAATCGTAACTTACGTGACAAGCGCCTTCTCCCATTTTGGTCAAAGAACATATTTGGCTTTCATGTACGGATGCCGATATTAGTGATTTATCATATATTTCTTGACATTGACTTACGCTGAGTGCAGATAGTTTGATGATTTGTAGCTTATCCGGCAAATTTCCGGGATACTGAAATTTTTCCATCATAACTTATGTTACAGATATACATACATTAACATTAAAGTTATTTGTAATTAGGTTCCTTCAGTGGTCGTTTTCGGGACTGATGAGAATAGTTTCAAACAAACTCTCCTCCTAAACGGATTGAATGCTTTTGATGACTTTTTTGTGTACTTTTTTATTTTTTTGCTATAGCCGGACACTGCAAATGACGCCATTGTCAAGATCAAGATGTTTTTATATTTTTTTCTACCAAATGAGGTTTGTGGCAGAACAATATATGCCTACCTGAGCATAAAAGTACTAGGAGATCCAGGTTCTTAGGTATTATAAGTATTATAAACAAATTAAACAGTTACTTTATCGGTCGAACTTAGTTTGGGAAGTGGATAGGGAATTTGCTCGTAATAATCTTTTAATTTCTTTATAATTAGCTTCCAATGAGCTTACCTTTATTGTTCATTAGAAAAATGATTTTGTATACACAAATAGAATATTCTGAAAGCCCTGCATAAATTTGGAAAATAACCTTCACCTGTTAAAGCTTGGTTCTTAATGAAAATCTAAGGGTGCTCATTAGCGTTGCATTAACGTCAAAGGTGCTTTGATCTTGAATACTGGAGCCATATTAAGTATAAAGTTTCTTTAAAAAATTAAACAAGTTTTTAATTACTTTTACACAGTAAATAAATAAATATAACAAAATATATTTTTATATAAGTTATAGCACTGACGAGATAATAAAGTCTCTCCAAGTAATGCAATTTTCTCGTTTTCATGTTTGAACTGAAATACGTTTATTTATTCTATACTACATAATACCTTTTCCACACAATTCCTCAAATGATCTTACATTTGTCATACATACTTTGCAATCGCTTTTTCTTTCCCTCTTTAGGGATCACATTTCAAAAAATCTTCAGTATTTACCCCTGATAAAATCAGAAATAAGTTGCCCAAAAACTTTTTCGTGGCCAGTAAACATTGTCAAAAAAAAATGTATAACCTCCCATATAACCTACACACTAAATTACTTTCTAAGTAAAATAAAAAAAAAAAGTACAAGGAAAAATTTTGACTTAATTATATTATATTGAGATAATTTAATATTGAGATAATTTAATAAAAAACCTTGGATATTATAAATAAAACAATATTTTCGGATTTTTTCGCGGATTTACATAGATACAATATAAATATACAGTAACAGCTATATAATGAATTTTGAGACGTCTAAAACCTGAATCTCTCCCGTAGCCATGATTGCTGTAGAGCATTAGAAACGTCAGGAATAAAAAATCAAAATAAATCCATGAAAAAATCCGAAAAGATAGTTTTATTCAAAACTAACGACTCACCCTCGCTTCGCTTGGGTTCATCCCTAGCTTGGATATAGTGAAATAGATATAGTATGTCAATTTCAACCCCTCAAGGACCGCATACACGCCGGCGTGTACGATAACAACTGAACTCTCGGAAATTCGCACGGATTTCTTAGAACTTATCCTGGAGAGATTAAAAGATAGACATATTCCATTGCGGACTTTTTTGTAGACCTTTTTAAGGTGTACAATACTGTAGGGTATCTCGTAGGGTTCAGCCAGCGTTTGCAATGTAAGCGCAAAAAATGTATTTATTTACGGCATCACATTAGAAACCTCTAAAATTATCAGTGTTTCTCTACTATATTATGCACGTATTATATACATATAAACCTTCCTCTTGTAAAAAAACCGCATCAAAATCCGTAACGTAGTTTTAAAGATCTAAGCATATATAGGGACAGACAGCATTTGTTTTATACTATGTAGTTGATTTCAAATATTCGAGTAAATATAAAAAAGTATTAATTGGGATATTAAAGTTGCTACAAATTTGAGTTGCAATAGGTTTAGATTTATTGATTCTTACTGATAATCTCCCCCATCCCGTCAGGGTTAGGATAGCTCCTCCAGCAGTATCGGCTTCAGGTAGTCGAATAGGCTGAACTCTATCGTTGAATTTTATTTTCTCAGCTACTTTGATTACACTGATGTCATTAGTAATTTCCTGACTGTTATAATCCTCATGCACTATGATTTTGTTTACTGATAAGGCTATCCCACCGGAGGATAGAAGGTTGGTCCCCACTACCACTTTCATTAACAATGGAATTTGGCTGGAACAAATTGATAAATGTGCTAACAAAAAAAAACTGATAGTTTAAAATATAATGAGTTTAAAAAAAAACGTGTGTGTGTACTTATGTATGCATGTAAGAAGTTATACTTCATTGACGTAACAGAACAAAAATAGCTAAAGATTTCACCCCGTATATTACAACTCTCCGTTTGTAAAAGGAATGCAGCTAACTTCATCATGTCACTTTCAGCTAACTTCATCATGTCGCTTTTTGGCTATCGGTGTGCGCGTGCATCGTAAAAATTTTTCCTCTCATAATTGTTTCCAAATGTGCCAAAAGAATTATAACTTAAAAAATTATTAAAACCGCCGCCACCCCGTTATAAAGGTCTGTTTTGTAACCAATACAGTGATTAGAGCAATGTCATCAATGATGTACTATTTAGGATACTGATAAGTCACAAACAAACAAACGAACTAAGCTATAGTTAACTACAACTTGAAGCCCTTGATACTCACTATTACTATTTATGTTTTTTCTAATAAAAGAATTTGTTGAAGGATTAACTTAGTAGCTCCAGAGTTTATCTTTTACAAACAAACAAACAAATTTAACTTTTTTATAATACTTAACATAGTATTTAAAATTTACTTAAGTAGAAAAACCTATATGAATTATTTCGTCAAATGCTTTTACCCAATAGTACAGTGTGCAGCAGTGAGTACCCATTCATCACTTATTATTGATCCGCCGCAAAAATGTGAATCAAAAATTGATCTAAGAGACGCTTGGTAGGGGACCCCTCCGTCTGGCGCGTCCTGTCCTCCTACTATGCGTGTTATTTTGTCAAACGTTGCAGGCAACAAATGTCCTAAAATATAAAATAAAATAATCAATAAATATGTTGAGACATTAACACACAGCACCATCTAGTTCCATGGTAAGCTACGAGGCATGTGTTATGTATACCAGATAGTTGATACACTATACAATACATATATAACTTTAAATACATAAATAATATACATATAAACACCCATGACTGAAGAACAAACATTTGTACTCATAACCATCTGTATATACCATCGCCCCACCGAGCTGGAGAGCGTTCTATGTCCTACTAAATTTAAAACACTAATATATAATAACTAGCTTTTCCCGCGACTTCGCCCGCGTGGAATAGTGGCTTTGCTCACAGAGCTACCGGCGCGGCGGCCAGCATCCTCCCCCCTCACGACCGCCCCGCCCTCGCATTGTATCGGGCTGAGAGCGCGCTCACCCATAGACCGCGTATAGTTAAATATGTATATTTTAAAACTATGATATCTCCTAAGATATTCATTGAAATCAAATGATGTCAAGGGCAATTTTGTTCAAAATTAAATACTTGTGATAAATAACGTATTTATTTGGATAAGGATTAACATCATGTTTATAAAAACACCTTCGGAAGTAATGCATTATTTTAGAACAAATATCATTACCATAAAAAGGGTTATATTGAGTCAACCTTAATATAGATAAAAACCTTAATATAGATAGACATATGCTGTCGCGGATTTTTTTTAGAACTTTTAAAGGGAAACAATTCCGTCATACACGATTTTTGCGTAACTTTAACCGTTTATGCAGCGCACGCAACGGAAGCTCTTAAAAGGAATCATTTTTTCCCGTATTTGCAACATTTTTCATTTATGCTCCGCTCCTATTGGTCGTAGCGTGATGTTATATAGCCTTCCTCGATAAATGGACTATCCAATACAAAAAGAATTTTTCAATTCCAACCAGTAATTCCTGAGATTAGCGCGTTCAACTAAACAAGCAAACATACAAACAAACTCTTCAGCTTTATAATATTAGTATAGATAATGTCTATATAATAATACACTTGAAAAAAATCATTACAAATCTGGGGTAAGAGGAAAATAACAAAACTTACAATAGTACTCTGTACTAATCTTAGGGCTTAGACAAGAAAATAGTATAATTGTCTATTGTATGATATAAGTTATATGAAGTTGAAATCTCATATTAAATCTTTTTATAATATAGCTAGCGGCTCACCCTTGCTTCGCTCGTGTTCGCCTCTAGACAAACAAAAACAAAACAAATCTATCCCACGGGAGCCGTACATTTATCTAGGGAAAAAAGTAACCTATTTGTTATTCTGATGTATGAACTATATTATTGTAAAGTTTCATTAAAATCCAATCAGTAGTTTTTATGTACTAAGCTGTATAAGTTACTATAGTTTTTTAACGGGAATTCTTTAATTTTTCGGGATAGAAAGTATCTAAAATGTTGACCGGGGTTTCGTACAAACAGAGAAACAGACAAACAGACAGTGAAACAAAAAAAATAATAATCTGGATTTGTTCTATTTCTCTTCTTTAATCACCTTGACTTGGTTTTTAGATTTTTTTTTTCTATGTACAGACATTCGACCTTTACAATTTTATTATATGTATAGACAATTTAATATGTGATTTAAATTCAATTTTTCAAATACTCTTATTCATAGTTTAGAATGACATCTTTTCTAAGTCCTTCTGGATACTAATTTTTTATAAAATAATTTAATATTATTTATTGATGCAATGAAAAAGAGCAGCTTTTCAATGGATCTAAGTTCTACTTAATCCACGATACTTTAAAAGTAACGAAGAAAGTCCTCAGAGTAATTGGAAGTTAGAAGTATTTACGGACCTTTTGTTTTCAATTATTTTTCCGTTTCAACGAAGATATTGTGCATTCAAAGCGGGTTCATGAATTATTTTCGCGTAAACCACAGATGACTCTATACATATATGTAATATTAGTGTAGATTATCCATGTAAAGAAACTGGGTAAAAAAAACCGGCTATTCTTCAGGTTTACCTTTCATAATTATTACTCATAATGGCGTTGATCCTCATAATGACGAAATATTTAATTAATTATATACATGTATATACACGAAAAAAAATCTAAATATCTATAGCGTATTCGTAGTTAAGTGTCTTATTCAAAAGTTTTGAAAAATTGTTTTACAATAACGGCAATTCTTTCAATTAGTATTTTTTTCTTAGAGTTTGAGAATAATAGAAAATCATTTGTGAAAAAGAAGTGATAAATATATAAGAGCCAAATTGTAATTTGACTTACCTTTTGCGATGGTGATGCCAATTAAAAATAATAAAATAATACGAAAAGATTTTATCATAACCATTTTTATTTAATTTTTTAAATATTTAGTAAGATATAATAGTATAACACTCACTAAACCTAAACCCTTACAATACGCCTTTTATAGTGTACCTAAAAGTCTTCAGTTGCACTTTAAAGTGTATTAATAATTTGAAGTGTTTTAACCACTTTAAAATTATAAGATAGTAGATATAATTTTAAAGGGCTTTATAAATATCATGGTATTCTCATTGTTTGTCAATACAATAAAAAATTTATTAATGAAATAAAAATAATAACCCATTATTAAAAAATACTTAAGCTGATATTTTTTCGTTACATTTAAATATCAATTCATTCAATATAAATATTAAGATTTCTTATAGAAAACTTTTAGAGAAATCTGACAGATTTGAAATTTATTTACGTATATTTGATTCTTAATTTTTAAATGAATTTTTTTTTACGTTTAATGTTAGAGATGAAAGATATTTTTAACGCCATGCTCATATATTTTTGCCCGTGATTGATCATAAGGTTGATTATCTGAGTTGATGCGCACGGGCCTCTCTTCAATACGGGGGGATCAGGCCATAGTCCAATACGCTGGCCAAGTGCGGGTTAGCAGGCTTTACATGTTTTTCGAAAACTTGCTAGATTCTCTCAGACATGCAGGTTTCGTCTCGATGTTTTCCCGTAACGTAAGACAAGTGGTAATCATGGTGGAAATAATTCGCACATGAAAATATCAGAGGTGCGCGACCCGGGCTTTGAACCCGTTTCACTCGCTTTCATAGTTAGAATTTGCTTATTAAATAATAAAAAAAAAAAACAAATAAATAATAATATGGAGTTGGTATACGAAGAAAAACCAAAGAAGAAAACGAACAAAGTACCATGAAAGTAAATTTCATTAGTTTGTACATTAATAATAGTGAGCAAAAGTACCAATGATCTTATCTATTTGAAAATGTATTGAGTATTTGACTATTCTTGCGTATATACTCAAAAGCATATTTTACTTAGCTCTTCAAAATAAGGCACATTTTAAATGTAAAAGTGAGGTGAAGTCCCGAATTTTCAAATTATATTATTTTAATTATAATGAATGAATCTTATAATAATTCATACCGAATAACTTAAAATTGACTTTCTTTTTTAGAAGTAATATTATATTGAAAGTTCAAATCTTTCAACAACAACAATTTTACACTCTATCTCCATCATCGAATGGTACCAAATTGTTATTTATAAAGTTTCAAAGTGTTGTGATAATTAGAAGCAGGCTAAAATCTACTTTAAGATTTAATTGCATTGCAGTTAGTCTATCAGTTAGGTACTAGAAAAATTGGTAAACACTTATACTATATAATAATACTAGCGGCTCACCCTCGCTTCGCTTGGGTTCGCTTCTAGACAAACAAAAACAAATCTATCCCATGGGAACTGTAAATTTTTCGGGGATAAAAAGTAGCCTATTTAATATTCTGATGTATGAACTATATTATTATATAGTTACATTAAAATCAAATTAATAATTTTTGTGTACTAAGCTGTATAAGTTACTATAGTTTTTTAACTATGCCACAGGAACTCTTTAATTTTCCTGGTTGTAGCTAAAATGTTGAAAGGGGATATAAGGTACCACCATGCAAAATTTCATTTAAATCGGTCCAACAGTTTCGGAGATTAGCCCGTACAAACACAAACACAAACAGACAAACAGACAGAGAAACAAAAAATTTGAAAAAAAAAACTGGATTTGTTCTATTTCTCTTCTTACATCCCCTGACTCTGTTTTTAGCATTTTTTTCTATGTACAGACATTCGACCTTTACAGTTTTATTATATGTATAGACTGTTTGAAACAAGCCTGAAATGACAAAGCAGAACAGATTGATAAAAATATCCACGTTTCGCCTCTCGAAGTAATTATGTAAGGTGATAATAAGTATTTATAATTGTGCCACATAATTATCTAAATGCGCATTATGTCTGCTTTTAGCTCTTACCCATAACCTTGGCTACGTCTTAAAACAATTTTAAGTTTTTGTGACCCTTTTGTTGACTTTAATTTAATTCATTTTTTTATAATAAGTAAGCACAAAACTGATATATTTATTTGTTAAATTATGCAAGCATAATATATCAGTTTTGCTTGTTAACTCTCGACGTGTCAACCACACGTGTCGAAAGGCACGCTCATAGCCTATACGTTTCAATCCATTAAGAAATTCCCGTAGGAAGTTGTACATCATAATTATCTATATATTAAAGACTAGCGACTCATCCTCGCTCCGCTCGGGTTTGTCCCTGCTTACGTTTTAAAGTTTAGTATAGATTTCTTAGAGATGAGACATTTTCCCGCAGTAAAAAGTATCCTATATGTTGACACGGATAACCAGCTATTATCATACCAAATTTCATCAAAATCTATCCAGTAAATTTCCCATGATGCGGTAACAGACAGACAGATAGACAGACAGAGAGAAAAAAATTCTAAAAACCATAGATTCGGCTTCTCTATCGATAATAAAGTCTATTTCAATAAGATTTTCCAAAAAATATTTAATGTACAGATTCGACTCGGTAAGAATTTTATTACATGTGTAGACAACAGTTCAGTAACTTTGTCTCCTTCAGTTGTCAACCGACTTTTTTTTGTTTAGAAGCTATTGACGAGCATTAATATTATCAATAAAATATTATTATGGTAGAGTTTCGACCATTGGAAAAGATAACAGCTGGGGAAAATAAACATGCTCTGTAATTACACTAGTCTTCGTCTGTTATTCCACTTACGTTTTTGCATTTGTTTATTATATTATTATTATCACTTAACATTATATTCGCTTTATATGACAGCGCACACAAAAAGAACATAATATTTCTTTTTAACATAGGGATGACTTTACGTATACCAACTGCATATACCAGTTACCAAGAATTTTTTGACAGAAATACTCTATAACTAAACTAGGTCTGACCCGGGTCTCGAACTCAGGACCTCCAGATATGCGAACGTATATCCTAGCCACTACACCACTGAGGCAGTTTGTAAATATATTCATAATAAGATGTATAAATTTCATGATTTGTTCATTATGTTTTTTGTAAATAAAAATACGATTTCTTTTTCGGTTAGTCTCTAACCATTGCCATCTGTGGTTACAAGTTATTAAAAGTTTCTTTATTACTATGTCTAACTTTATCTTATAATAACAAGTATAAAACAGACTTCAGATATGCTTGACTTAAGTTTGAATAGCTTAAATATACGTAAGTTAAAACTAACTTAAATATTAATTTAAGTTTGTTTCACTTTCTGTTCACTTGAATTCTTGTTACCTTCTTAAATAAACTATGAATCCCTAAAGATACACTGAGGCTTCTATGATAGTTTTTTACTTATTTAGTTTCATCTGTCTCGGTGTCGGTAATCAAATTTTGTAAGTTAAATTTGACCAACTCCCAGTGTCCCAGTGTTGAGCTGAAATTTTGCATACATGTTTGGTTCTTGTGACAATACAGGATTATCTAAATGCCGCCATTTTTAAACCAATATGGCGGACGTTACAAAATGGCGATTTATCATTTCCATAGTGAACCTTATGATATGGGCATCAAATGAAAGGGTTAGATAAGCGAAACACAATAAGCAAAGTGATGTTATTGTAAATCCATAAATTTATTACATTACACAATTTATATGATATAAAAGCTTGTCGCAAGAAGTGACAGAGGGTAGATTGATATGTTTGACAGTAAAAAATTTAATATCTACCCGCAAAGTGTTCAATATACCTGTTGGGAACCGGTCTCATATCGGCGAATGAACGGACGGTGGGCTGTGGCGGCTCGGCTTCACTCGCTTGCACGAGCCCACCGCTAACGGCCGCCTCTCATTAGTCTTATATCGAATTTATTATTAACGGCAATAAAACCAGCAATTGTACAGTCCACTTTTTATTTAACGTCCCATACCCAATATAGCTATGCTATACATGGCGCTTGTAGCAGCGCCGATATATAGGGAATTCTTAAAAGTAAGTGAAAAGCATAGTCAATATTCCTTTTTACATCTTAATAATGTGATAAACAAACCTATGTTGATCATTAAAAAGTCTTTAAAGTTAAATTCAATGAATTAACTTTTGTAAGAGAAATGTAAACCTACTCTTCCCTAACTTCATTACTATATTTGCCTCTTCACTATCTTCCGTCCACTGTAAATATTTGCGAATAACTGAGTCAATGTTGCCCAAACGGGTCCTCTCTTTTATAATTCAACACTCATTTTGCTTTATGTATTTCAATGAAAATTATATCTTAAGCTCTTGTGATAGGGTTTACTTTTCCTTATAGCTTAACATATGTAAGTAGGCTCAAATGACTGATATAATTTAAGAAAATTAAAGTATACGTTAGTATCTAAATGAAAACTCTGGCTTGTGTTATAAAAGTATTATAAGATTAAAATTACTTTTTACTAAAAAAAGGTACAGATAATTTAAAACCACTTAAACCCAGCCTAAGGGGTAGGATTTATTTTTGATTTTTTTGTGAGACTACGTTTGTGGTTCAACTTAATCCTTAAAAAAATATATGAAAAACGAACACAAATGACAAAGATATTGAGTAAAACATCCACAAAAAATATAGATGTATCAATTACCTCTTTAAAGTTGGTCTGTGAAAATAAATAAAGAAGTAGGTAATAACTAATAATAGAGTATAAAATAAAGTATATTCGAATTTAATCTTATCCTTTTATATAACTCGCTTATATATAGAAGATTATCGCTTATCCTAAGATATACTATATCTGTACATATAATCCCATCAAAAACATAACATGTAAAAAACAGCAAGTCTCGCTACGCATTTCTTCTTCTGCAAAAAGGTATGAGATATAATTCATATCATCATCATACTTTGCAAAATAAAATGTACGAGCTTTGCTTCAAAAAATTAAGTAATCGTCAAGTTCTTTCGTAATAAGGTATATATTATGTGCTATTTTATTTTTAAATATTATTTTCAAATATAAAAACATTATCATTAAATAAAAAAATAACTAAACCTTCTAGCGTACCTTGAGGTCGTTAGAGTGAAAGGATTGACTTATAAATTAAATACTTAGTATGCTATGATTAATTATATATTACTTAATAAGTAAATAAAATAAAACATGATTTTTTTACATTTTACAAACAGCCTAATCTCGACATCCAAAGTAAAAGTTTCACTCCAGCTCCAAATTGTTCTATACAGTCCACATATTGTTTGGTAAAGAGTTACGCCATTTTGAACGTCGGGTTTGGTTTGCCCTGAATTGATTTGCCCGTTACGCGCCCTTTTTTGCTCGACTTAGCGGGGGCACTTCCGTGCCCCCAGATAAAATAGTAACTTAGCATAATCTGGACATACAAATTTTTTTAAAAGCAATAACTGTAATTTATTGTGTACAGAATATAGGGCTCGAAACAATAGCTATTATAAATTTTGCCTGTTTATGTATGCGCGTTTCACACAAAAAGTCCTGGACCGATTTTAACCAGTTAGTGATAACTGATTACTCGGGTCAATATTAAGGATACCTTTTACTACAGGAAAATCTCTCATTCTCAAGGGAAAACACAATAACTGGTTCTATCGAGTCGTTCTTAAAAATTTGCATGTCAAAAGTTGTCTAAATATTAAGAGATACATCAAAAAAAAATTACTAGATATTTTTAAGTCTTAATAAGGCCTATAGATAAATCTGTAATAGCGTAAGACTTTCTCATAAGGTACACTCGCAATAACTATTCATATCTATTTAAAACGTACCTAGGGACGCACCCGAGCGAAGCGAGGGTAAGTCATTAGTTAATAATAAGTAATTCATAAAATTATTGGGGAAGTTAAATAGTACACTTAACTAATTTAAGCTTTTTAGACGTCTTTTTGTTTTAAATAAATAATAATAATGATTTGAAAATTTACTTTTACTTTAATAAGAAAACTCCAATCCAAGCTCAAACATCGTCCTTCTTTCGTGCACGTAATTAGCTTTTTGTTTGCATAATCATAACAGTTAATATTGCGTGTAGCATAATACTTAGAAATTTAGAAATAAAGAATATGTATTATATAATTAAGTACAAAAAAACAACTAATAAAATATGGTGTTTGATCAAATTATTATAAAACAATTATTTTTCTTCACGTTAACACGTTATTTGCCTTTACGTTAACACGTTATTTGCCTGCGGGTCAACGATGTTGCCATTTTTTTCCTGTAGGTTCTTACGTTTTAGGTCTTGTTCTTTAAATAATGTTTGCCTTACGAAGGTAACCTCATACGTATCAAAAGAAATATTCTCTTTCGAGCATCAAACTCGTGACTGAGTGCGTTGACTCGTGATTCCTGAGTGAGTGAAGTATTTCTAAAATCTATTATTAAAAGGAATTTTATAAAGCAATGAGACTCATTTTTAGAACAAAATTATACATAAGTATTCTTTTTATTATTTATTAATCATTGTTTAAAATATATCCTAATTTTTTTTGTTCCATTAAAATCTTGATTGTTGTTACACTATCTTATTTACTCCATTGACTGAAATCATATATTCATTTCATTAAATGTCTCGATGGTGTAGGAGCTAATATGTACGTCTGCATATCCGGAGATCCTGGGTTCAAGTTCCAGATCGGAAAAAAATAGTTATTGAGTCTTTTTGTCAAGGAAATCCTAGTAACAGGCCCAAGTTAGGCATTCGGTGTTACATCCCCGTGCCTCGAGGAACACGTAAAGTCATGTCGAATTATCGTCCCATCGAAGAGTGTAAGAAATAGAGAGTTTACTCAATTGTAAAATTTTGTGAATAGATACTGACAGTAACAACTGTGTTATAACTATAGAGACGTCAAAAACTTTAGTCTCTCCCGTGACAATGTTTGCTGTAAAGCATTTGAAACGTCGGGAACTAAAATATAAAATAAAGCCATGACAAAATTCGAAAAGATAGTTTTATTTGTTTTAAAATGTGAAATATTTGCATAAATGTAAAAAAAGTGTTATGCCATAGACGATGAATGTCAAAGACGACACGTTTGGCTCAGTGTGTAGTGACACTACTTGCTGTGCCAGCGGTCGCGGTTCCCGCTGGGAGCATTCATTTGTGTGATGAACACGAATGTTTGTACTCCAGTCATGAGTGTTTATATTTATAATATGTATGTATTTGAAGTTTTATATGTGTAGTGTATCAACTATCTGGTATCTATGACACGAGCCTCGTAGCTTACCATGGAACTAGATGGTGCTGTGTGTTAATGTCCCAACATATTTATTCATTTATTTATAAATACATAAATACAATAGTAGTTGGCGTATATTATTAACAAAATATTGTTACTGTACAATTATTGCTTTTATTTATCATTGGCATAGAGTCGATTCTTAAATTAACTTTATCTTTACTTAGAATGTATAGTTTTTTTTTTTAATTTTTGTCTGCCTGTCTAGCTATCTGTGACCGCATTACGGGAAAAGCACTGGACAGCTTTTGATAATTTTTTTTATGATGATAGCTGGTCATCATATTGGATAGGTACTTTTTACTGCTGGAAAATATCTCACCTCTGAGAAATCTATACTAAACGTCAAAACGTAAATAGGGACGAATCAGAGCGGAGCGAGGGTGATTCGCTAGTAATATATATTTTCGGGACCGTGTCTTCAGTTTGACCTTGTCCACGTATTACAACTTACTACAAGTATAATAGTTGAGTACGTAATAACCTATTTCTATGCAAGTGCGGAGTCGTGTTCACAAACAGATCCTCTGCGGGATACGATTTCCTTACTAATGTAGGTATATCTTGTGTTTTATTTATCGCAATATAATATTTTATAAATAAAATGTTCTGATTTCTTATAGTTGTTTAATAAGATACGGTTTTTAAATTTTTTATTCCATAAGATATTGGTAGCCTAGTGGTTGGCGATTGCTTGGAAAACTAAGTGAAGCGGATATAAATCTCTTTTGTGCTACGATGTGCACATCTTTATGTGCCAATCATTTTTAAAGCAAAGTAAACATAAAAGAATAAGAAAATCTTAAACTTTTGTGACTCGTACTTGTTATTCAATGTACGTTTGCTATGTTGCAAGTAGTAAATGATAAAACAATAATAAAAATTGATTTTGAACTCTTAAAATAGTTTTAACATTAAATATTTCTAATGCTTCATGTAATGTATAAAAATAAATATACACTAATAATTTCTGAAAAGCTTTATATCTACATAGAAAACAAAATAATTTCCAACATTCTACTAAATATGCAAGAAAAGTATGAAAGTCTTATTAAAATTAAACATTTTAAAGACATTATAAACTTATAATTAGAAACTTTCTTTATACAACTCGTAAGCTTGTAGAATCACTTTTTGGAGGATAATTAAGGTATTCCCCGCTAGTTTGAGAGTTCGTAACTTCGAAAGGGGATTCCCCTCGCTGTAATTACCCGTTCAAACAATATCTACTTTGTAATTTACAACTAAGATAACGCCTTTTATATGACTATAAAGGATCTACTAAGTCTAGGAAACTGGCTTGTGCGGTAAACGTTAAGTTTATTGAGAGAGTTAATGTAACTTTATATGTTGTTTTTATCTCTTTTAAAAATCACTTTTATTATGTTTTAAATACAATTTTGTGTTAGGTGAATGTACTAATATCGTATTCATACTTTTTTAAAATATCTATTAACTTCATTCAAGATTAATAATATTGCGAAGACAAAGGAATTTACATGATTAGTATTGTCTACTTCAAAAGTTGTTAGTTATGCATGTACCTGCCTAGATCGGTACCAATCTTGTATATGTAAAGTTAAAAGAGATAATATTTAGGGAGAGAAAGCTTACTGTGTTTTCTTCCTTCCCAAGAAGAAACCTAGGCCAGTATACATGTGTAAGGAGAAAAAGATTAAGTTACAAAAACAAACTGTTTTATACTTTCTTCGAGTCTTGCTACAAATACGTGTATGTCTCCGACTGCGTAATACTATGTTCCTACGTTCTCTTGTTTCCATTATTTTAGTTCATTTTATATTTTCTTTGTAAATTTTTTTATTCATATAGTATAATATATATTTTTACTCAAAACTAACCACTATCCAGCCAAACTGGGTAAAAGCCAGTTAGACAATTTAAATTTTATAAAACAATTTGTTATACTAAGCGGTTTTAAAACATGTCACTTCTACATATGCATTTTGTATACATATAATTATGGGATTACCTCATGAAAATTCCTTCATTTTGACACCTTGCTCGATAGGTTTTCAAAAAAAATCTTTTTCAAAGCCTAAAGTCTAAAGTCTTAAAGTCTAGTCTTTCAAGGCCTAAAGTCCGTGTTTTTTGTATGATTGTAATATGCACTAATTGATGACACTCGAGTTATCAAGACGAATCTAACGAGAAATAATTATTCAAAATCGGTTAAGTCGTTAATAAGAAAGGAATATCATAGAATATAGGAATGACTTTTGGGTTTCACCACAGTCGAGTAAAAATAGAGGAACATTTTAAACCGAAATATGGAATCAAACAATAATATAAGAAAATGGTCGTAGAAAATGTTCTTTGTATTTTGAATTTTATATCCCTTTAGATACACTAGCAATAACTTATAAATAAAAAGGTACTATTTTTCAATTTATGTAGGAGGTTTTATACAAAACAAAGTTAAGCCGCCGCTTCACTTGAATATTGCTGTTAAACTTTCAGCTTACGGTGACATCGGTATATAACATAAGTATAAAGCGAACAAAAATAAAATTTCTCTTTAATCATTTTTTTTTATTAACATACTCGTAGTAGTTGAATATAAACAAATTTTGACTTATTTATTCAATGAAACGTAGAGTAAAATGAGATGTTTTAGGTAATTTTGCGGCAAAATTTATTACTTCATAAATTTGCCATTTATCTAGAAACATACATTTATTCCATTCCAGGGACTTCAATTAATATTAAAAGTAAATTGTTTGCAAAAAAGTACCAATTTTCTCCTCTTCGAATTTCATAACACTTTATATTATCTTTGCTAGAAATTATGCACATATATTAAATTTTAAAGGAAAATATCATTTTCCATACCCAAACCTTTCAGTTTTTTCCATCGCTTCTAGATTTGAATTTTAAACAATAACCCCTTTCTTATTGGTTTAAATTTTCAATTTATTTTTAATTTACTGGTTTATAACTTGGGCCAAGTGTATTTGTTAAAGACAAACTCCTTTCCCATTCTTCCAACTACGGGTAGCCTTCGCAAACGGTCTACGTAAGAATAAAACTTGTGATATAAGCTTCCTGCTGTCTTACACGTACATGTACTTATATATCGGTGTAAATACATACATACGTGTGTTTTTCACGAAAGTTGATTTTAGTGTTTTTCACGAAATCTTTTACTTGTCGGGTCAATTTTTTGTCCTACCAGAAGAAAAAAGGTAGAGGAAAAACGATTATATTTGTGTCGGCGGACATATGTATGTATTCAGCCCTCTTTAACGTCCCACTGCTGGGCACGGGCCTCCCGTCAGTACGAGGGGGATCAGGCTATAGTCCACCACGCTGGCCAAGTGCGAGTTGGCGGACTTCATATGTCTTTCGAAAATTTGCTAGATTCTCTCAGACATGTAGGTTTCCTCACGACGTTTTCCTTCACCGTAAGGCAAGTGGTAATCAAGTTAGAAATGATTCGCACATGAAATTATAAGAGTTGCGAGACCCGGGATTTGAACCCGCTTCACTCGGTTTCCCAAGCGAGCGCGTTACTACTGGGCTACCACTGCCTAACATACTTATAAATTATAACATCTCCTAAGCAGTTAGACTCAGTGAGGTAGACTGCTGTGGCCATAATCGGTTAGAATTATGATCCTTGCTTTGGACTACTCTGTAAAATTTGTACCTTTTCTTTAATGTTTTATAATTGACTAATATCCCACAGGCTCTAGTTAATATACTAGATGAAAGAACAGCCTATTGTTATCCAACCCAAAAAATTTCCTTGAAATGTGTATAATGGTGATAATGACTTTAAATGTTTTTAATTAGGTAAGATATGACAAATTTTGTGTTAACACTTCGGGTTTTTACCGGAAGTTGATACCAATGTTTTATTTCGAAATAACTTCAGCATGCTTTATACTAATTCAGACTAAAATATATTGAAGTTGACAGCTATTTATATTTTTAAAGTAAAAAGTGAAAGAACTATACTTGAAACTATCAAGAATAGTTTAAGGTAAATTTGTTTTGTGTGAAAGTTACTTTTCTAGAGTTCATTTAATAGAATGTAAAATATAATAGTTCAGAAATTCTCCTACGGTCTTAGATACATTGCTAAGAATTCTAAAATCGCATTACCACCTTTAAGGTTCTACGCTCAAAACGCTCTGCATTGTCAGAACCACCCACTATGTAGTTCGTTAACGTAAGCCCTACATATAATAAAATTCTGAGTCGAATCTGTATATTAAATATTTTTTTGGAAAATCTAATTGAAATAGTCATTATAATCGGCACAGAGGCCGAATCTATAGTTTGTATAATTTTTGTCTGTCTGTCTGTTACCGTATCACGGAAAATCTACTGGAGGTATTTTGATGAAATTTGGTATGATGATAGCTGGTTATCCAGGTCAACATATAGGATACTTTTTACTGCGGGAAAATATCTCATCTCTGAGAAATCTATACTGAACATTAAAACGTAAGTAGGGACGAACCCAAGCGGAGCGAGAGTGAGTCGCTAGTAATCTTATATAAATTATATACTAAATCCTATATATACTAAATCTCTATTTTATTCTAAGAGTAGATAACAAAGGTCAACTAATTATAAATACTAACAGTAGAATAAAGCATAAAGTATAAATAATTTGCGCAAATCCTAACAAACAAAGAAGAACAAATAATTACCACAGAACATTTGTAACATATACATGTACATAATATGTACCAATGTACATATTGTTTGGAGATTACTTGGAAATTTTACTGGAATCGGTTTAGGTGTCGCAGAAAGGAAACTATTCATAGCTTATAAGCAGCTTTCATTCATATACAAGTAACTGCCTGCGGTTTCACACATTTTTTTATGTATGATCATACTTACTTATAAATACTTATTAATAATAATAACAAAGGAAGACTCTTAAACGATTTCAGCCACGGCGGATAATCTTACTGAACCTAACCATGAGCGCAGGAGATATTATAGTGCATAAGTGTATGCACTATCCAAGTTCACTTTTTACTCCTTTCAATCCCCGAGTCACTCTTAATTCTTGGTGTAAGACCGGGAGCTTAGAGCTCTTTGAGACACGGGGATGTTATACCACTTCCCAATTCAGGACTGTAAGTAAGAATTTCTTGAGATAACACCCCAATATCTATTAGTTTTTTAGTAATCTATTGTTTCTTAATCCCGATATTTATTATTATATTTGCCTTGACCCATGGTCTCCAGATTTGCAGTTGTACACACAACGAGGCATTCACCTAAGTCTTAAACTGTCTGTCTGTCTATAATTTCAAAATATGATACATTTTCGAAACCATAGACAGTCCGATAGCTTAATATTTTTTTACTTACACATTGATTTTATATGATTAACTTAATACTTCTCTTAACAAAATATACTTATTTTCTTACTTCTGAAGGGAAGAAATCTCCTAGTTAAAGAGATAAGCTACCCATTGTCGACATTTTATTTTGTATAACATATATTTTATGGTACTTACATAAATAAATTAATTATTTATCCATTTTCAAATTCTGAACATGTTATTGGATTGTGATAGTTACCTTTTATCTTGGAACAGAAATAGGCTTCATATAAAATACATGATGGAGGAAAACGGTAAACGTCTCAACGGTGTTAAATTCGATACTTTAATTCGTAACATGGCTAACTTCGTTTCAGTGAACTTTTGAGGTGGAGCTATAAAAGTATATAATGTATTTGGGCAAACATTAAATAATAATTATTAATAAAAGTTATTATATATTATAAAAAATTGGGATGCTTTTTTTTAGTTTTTTTTTTAAAGTTACTGTAAGGAGTTTTGTCGGAGTCAACTTGTGAATTTGACGACACGTTTGGCTCAGTTTGCAGTGACCCTACTTGCTGTGCCAGCGGTCGCGGGTTCGAGTCCCGTTGGAGGCATAAATTTGTACTCCAGTCATGGGTGTTTATATTTATAATATGTATGGTATTTAAAGTTATATATGTGTATTGTATTAACTAGCATATATTGCTAGCAGAGACACAAGTGTAGTATATCCTATTAGTAAAAGTCAGTATTAAGCCATTTTAACGTTGTTTTTATAGGCAAGGAGAGACTCTTTTATTTCAGCACGACATATTAAGGGACTAGAGTTAGAAAATAAAATCTTGTTAGCTAGTTAAAGCCATAGTTATTTCGAAGCTACGAGAAAACAACTAAGCGAATATACGTTTTCAGTTTGTATTTTATTACTTAGTTCGATGTTAATTAATAACGAATGATAGAATTTCATTTTGCAACCGTTGAGTTGTTATTATTTTTATTGAAGCGAAGTAAATTATAATATAGATATTTGATATATATTTTCAATAAATGTTGGACTTAAGGCTTTTTTATATTGAACTAAGCTTTTATAAAATTGAATTGGTTTTTTAGTAGTTATAAAATTTATTTTTAATATTATTTATTTAACAACTAGCGGCTCACACTCGCTTCGCTCGGGTTCGCCTCTAGACAGACAAAAACAGATCTATGCCACGGGAATCATCCATTTTTCTGACAAAAAGCAGCCTATTTGTTATTTTGATGTACGAACTATATTATTGTAAAGTTTCATTAAAATCCAATCAGTAGTTTTTGTGCACTATGCTGTGTAAGTTACTATAGTTTTTTAACTATTCCACAGGAATCCTTTAATTTTCTAGGATGAAAAGTATTTAAGATGTTGAGGAAGGATATAAGGTACTATCATACAAAATTTCATTTAAATCGGTCCAACAGTTTCGGAAATCAGCCCGTACAAGCAGACAGAAAAAAATCTGGATTTGTTCTATTTCTATTCTTACATACGCCTGACTCGGTTTTTAGCATTTTTTTTCTATGTACAGACATTCGACCTCTACACTTTTATTATATGTATAGATTGATTGTATCAACATTTCATATGTTGATTCAAAAATTGAATTAGTGCATAGCGCACTGACTATTCAAAACTCAAAATCATTCCTAAATAATATGTACGAAATATTATGTCTAAATAAGTATAAGCTACGTACTTATAGTTATTTTAAAAAAATCTATGACATTTTTGTCCAACCTTAGTCTAAAAATACTAAAGTATTTTTGTGAAGCATTCGACACTTCGGGAACCAAAAATGAAAATAAATTCGCGAAAAAAATTGAAAAGACAGTTTTATTTAAAATGTTCAATCGTACTATATTTAAACACTATTTACCAATTTTTATTGCACTTAAAAGTGAAATACCTATCGTTATTTATTTTTTAAAGGTTAAATTTTTCAAAAATCTGTTTCAAGTTGCCAACGAATAATATAAAAAAAATTAATCTTATAAAATATTATGTAATAACAAGCGTCTTTTTAGCTAGTCGAAATATTTGTTACGCAGTCGATTTTTGAAGTTATACTTCTTTTGGTATGTTTGGAAAAAACTATGAGAGTAAAATTTTTACGATGCGCGCGCACACTGACATGCAAAAAGCGACATGATGAAGTTAACTGAAAGCGACATGATGAAGTTAGCTGCATTCCTTTTACAAACAGAGAGTTGTGACATACGGGATGAAATTTTTAGCTATTTTTGTTCTGTTACGCCAAAGAAGTTATATCTAACGTGCGTACATAACGTTATTTTTATTATTACCTACTGTTTTAAAAATATTTACAAAAATACATCATATTTAAATTAAAACACAGCAAAAAAGAGACTCCAACATGAAAGTCCTGATATCATAAAAAATAATTTAAAACATCATACCTATGAAAAAGTTGGCACGTAAAGCGAATGCAATATGAATCTCTATCACAGCTCTTTTGAAATGTATCGCTATTTATCCTCTTTGCAAAAGGTTTTTTTTTTAGTTTCATAATATCGAATCGTGGAAAACTGTACCTACTTCAAATATGACGATTTCGTGTAGTTCAGTGGATGTAACTATCGACATTGAATATTAAACCGGAAATCGAGGTTTTTTTTCATAATACATATATGTATGTATGTACATACACTAAATAAATTACTTCCTTGTGTACTTTTGTATTGATTTAAAATATATTCAATATTTAAAAGAAAATAAATGCAAGGAAACTATTTTTTTAAATTGATATTAAAATAAAATTCATTAACTAGAGCACGAATTCCACGATTTTATTTTCATACGTAATGTTAAAAAACTTCACGAGTTTACCCACAACTACTTACTAAAGTTTAACGTAATAGGGTAGAACATTCTTCTACCCTATATCTACCCTACCCTATTTGTAACAAAGAAAGAAAAATTCGTTAGACCACTATTAAACACAAGTGTGTATGTTATGTGACTATAAGTGCCCAAATGTGTATTTATTTATGTTGGGAAATGCATTTACGCATACCACCTGTATACATACAAGTGATTATGGGGACTTACCGGTTAGAAAAACCAGTTCTACCCACTAAAATCCAACAGAACCTCTTCCGTCTTAATGAAGGGTCGCAGGATCGCTTACGCATTCAACTACGACGCCCTGACAGCAGGTATAGCTGCCAAAGCAAACCACAACAACCAGTGGGTTGCTCTACAGTCTACTCTGCTATCAGAGAAGTACCGGGAGCAACCCACATAGCACACCACCCATCGAGGCAGGCTGTCTCCCAGTTCGTTTCTTGGCTTCGCGCCCGGATGGATTGCCGGGCATTACTGAGCCCCACCCACCACGACAAGGTGAACGCACGTTAAAGGGGGTTGATAATATGACCTGAAGTAACTCAAAGGTACTATTTTGCACCTAGAGACGACCCAGAGCAAAGCAAGGCTATATCGCTAGTTAATTTATATACACGTATAAATTTCTAAGTTACAATATTTTTCCTCTTTACTATTTGTCAATACAGATATTCATTGCGATTTTAATATAATTTCATGCATTTAGTGTCAGAATTTTTAAAGCTTCACAACTATGTAGAGTTGTGTAACGATGTTTTCTTTTAACTTCTGAGTAAAATATGAATTGCAAACACTGTAAATTGAAAAAGTATTTTAAACGAATTGTGTTTTTGACTTTTGTTCTTGTTAATTGTAAACAAGTCTATAAAACTTTTTGCTTGCGAATTCATACATTTTTGCATATCTATATCTATCTATACATAAATATATGTATATAATAAAATTCTAATGGAGTCGAATCTTTACATTAAATATTTTTTGGAAAATCTTATTGAAATAGTCATTATTATCGATACAGAGGCCGAATCTGTAATTTTTAGAATTTTTGTCTGTCTGTCTGGGAACATATCACGAGAAAACCACTGGACAGATTTTGAAGAAATGTGGTATGGTGATAGCTGGTTATCCAGGTATATATAGAATACTTTTTTACTGCGGGAAAATATCATCTTTGAGAAATTTACACTAAACGTTAAAACGTAACTGGGGATGAATCCAAGCGGAGCTAGGGTGAGATGATAAATTTCAAATCTGTACTTTTGGTTTCTATTATTTACACGTTTAGATCTTTCGTAGAAATTATACTATTATTTTTTTTTATTCTATTTAAGCGTTTTAAATATTTTTAGCAAACAAAACGGTACAATTTGACGTTTGCGTAACATTTTTACCAATTTAGACTCGTATCTTTCGCAACTGTGTTATTCTACTCAATAACCTATTTGTCTGTGCTTTTTATAAGTTTTTATTACACTTGCAATGTTTATGTTATCTATGTTTGTTCGGGTGAAATCTTGCAACTGAATTTTAAAGCACTTGTCCTCAATCGATTGAATGTTGCATACACGTTTAGTTTGGATGACATGGTGCATGGTGGTGCAGCTAAGTGATGTCATCCTTAATCCAATATGGCGGACTGTCAAAGATGGTGGAATATGTTTTTTATGCACTCCCATGATATGGATATCAAATAAAAGGGTTTGCTGAGAAGAATACGAATAACTAAAAAAAAACTTTGAGTTAAATCAAACCCATCATTTTATTACACTACATAATTTATACGATATTAAAGCTTGTTCTTAAAAATATTTTTTTTTTTTAAATATTAATTTATTCTTTCTAACAGTAGGGAATTGATATATGTAATTTGTATGGAGCTTATGTCAAATTCCTCTCTCTAGTAAGGATGATTTCAGTCTATAAAAATACTAGAAAAAAATGTTACAAAGTAAAAAGTCAAAATGATGTTATAAGATAAAAAATCCAATTTCTTAGAGATATTTCATCGAGGTTTCTTTGAAATCCATGCGTAAATACTTAATGGGTGGCAAGGGTAGCGATTGATTTTATTCTTTCAAGTTATAAATGGCCTCCACACAAACGTTTTATAGGTTTTTAGGTTATTTATGATTTCATTTGTAATCTATGACTCTATTTTTATTATTTGTGAACTAAATAAAGTAGATATTTTATTTTGGTATAAGTTAATTTGAAATTTTCTTTTGTTTCATTTTTAAAATTGAAGCTATTTATTTAAAATTCTATTTGTGTTATTGGGGGTGTATCGTGATTAGAGCTTGAAAAGAAATTAACCATTTCACTCGTTCGTTTCGAGAACACAACAAAAGTTCCCTTAGTTTTTTTACTTTAGTAACTGTCTCTTAGATTAATTAGTGAGCTATTTGATATATATTATATAGTAATGTTTACACGAGTAAAAAGAGAATCAAAATAAAATAAAAACCTTTATCCTGCCCAGATTCCTTTGCTCGGTTTTCAGGATTGAAGAGTTTTCTTTCTGAACCGAGGTAAAATTATATTTCTATTGAAAAAAAATATTAAAAAGAGTACGGTAATGGTCCACTGTTAAATATAATATTATAAGCACTAAAGAACAATACTAGAAACTTTATTACATAAATCTAACAATTAATTGTTTATTTTTAAACGCTTTTATTAATTTCTGGTTTATGCATACAATTCGCAATTGAAACAAATCGCACCGATTCGTAAATTACGCTAGCTCGAGAAAAAGTAGTCAACTTGACAAAGCTCTCGACAGCTTGATGTAATGACAGATTAATTAATTATCAAATATCAAGATAGAGGATTTATGCTTATAATATACATATTTAGTACCTTTGCTAATTGTTTCTAGCTAACATTGTTTTCTATTTTCCTAAGTTTCTGGACTTTCATCAGCAGATAGAGGACTTGTGTGATAAAGATATCATGGGATACATAAAGGATTCCCACGGCATACAGGAAATAGTGAAAAAGAAACGATTTTTGAGTGAGAGCTAATAGACTTTATATATTTTTTATTTAGTTTATGACCACCAAATCTATTAATAAAATTTATTTCTGCCAATATCAAGTATATATTGACATGAATCGTACAATAAAATACGGGTATTCTAGTTCTATTGCTTTTTCATGGATTCTGTGGAGTTAAGTCACCTCGTATAAGCAGGTTTCAAGACGCCATTTGGTCCAAAGCAAGTTCTGCACACGAAAAGATTCAATGTTTTTTCGACTTACCAACCTTAGTATCCCTTAAAACACAAATTAATGCCAGATATGTATACTAGAACTAGCGGCTCACCCTCACTTCGCTTGCGTTCGCCTAGATGATTCTTTAAATTGACATAACTTTTTATTTAGGAACCGATTAAAATAAACCAACTACTAAATGTTAAGTGAAGCTTACCACAATATCTCAGTGAAAACCGCACCCAAATCGGTTAAACTGTTTCTAAGATTAGCGCTCACAAACACAAAAACTGAGAAACAGACAAAAAACTAATTAATAAATATAATAAAGATCCCCAATAATAGTTTTTTTTTCAAATATCTTCCATGTACAGACAGCGATCAGTTATAATTTTATTATATGTATAGATGCATTAAATATGAATAAAAAACACTAAAACAAATCGACCACACTTTCCATTCAGCTATCCTCCACGGTATCCGTTATATAATTTACTAGGGCTTATTAATTACCTGTTTAGTCGTTATTCATCATGTCGTTTGCAGGACACTGTCATAGTTCTCAAACATGTTGCTATTCGACGTGAATGTACATGAAATTGCTATATTTACCGAAATATAGTACTAGGAAATAGAGATGACGCACTCAAATATTCCAATTTCAGTAACGAATCAAGTTGTTCTATTTGGAGATTATTTAGGATAGAGTATAACTCTCCTTTTAAGTTTTTATCGATTTTATGTTTGTATAATTGGATCCATCGATAGGCAATTGCGATCGTCCTTTGCAAATGTAGTTTGTTTGAGTAGTGTAAAGAGAAGTTGTTAGCGTTTATTTAAGACTCGCAATTTATGACTTTACTGATTGTACAAAAAAACAGTGCAAGTCAAGCTTTACGCTTAGTCTTAGTGTCTTAGGCCATCACGCTGGCCAAGTGCGTCTTGGCAGACTTCACATGTCTTTCGAAAACTTGCTAGTTTTTCTCAGACATGCGGGTTTCCTCACGATGTTTTCCTTCACCGTAAGACAAGTAGTAATTATGATAGAAATGATTTGCACATAAAAATATCAGAGGTGCGAGATCCAGGATTGAATTCGCTTAACCCTATTTCTCAAGGGAGCATGCTACCGCTGTGCTACAACTATTTATATATGTATAATATGTGGCAATCTAATTTAACCACAGAACCAAATGTTAAAGTTTGTAGGCACTAAACTAGCATTTGCGTCAATATTAAGAGTGGATTTAGATAATAAAGGATAATATGACTCAGCTACGCTTGATTGCAATCTGTATGAGGTGCATCCGTTCATTTATTAAAAAGGGATATTCGTGATCAAAAATCATAATAAATTAATCTTTACTCTATCTTAT
The DNA here is from genome assembly GCA_033884665.1 of Argynnis bischoffii washingtonia. Classification (NCBI taxonomy): domain Eukaryota; kingdom Metazoa; phylum Arthropoda; class Insecta; order Lepidoptera; family Nymphalidae; genus Argynnis; species Argynnis bischoffii. Next base: position 14,947,835 of record CM066610.1, read on the forward strand.
ATATTTAAACGAGCAATTCTTGTATATTTATATCTTTATATCTTGATTTATTTATTTCTTTATTTATTTATACCGGCGATCTCGGAAACGGCTCTAACGATTTTGCTGAAATTTGGTATATTGGGGGCTTTCGGGGGCGAAAAATTGATCTAGATTAGTCACATGTCTGGGAAAACGCGTGTTTTCGAGTTTTCATGCGTTTTTCTTTTGCATTATTCTACGCAGAATTCAATTACGAAAATCGCGACATCTATACAACTGTCACAGTAACACTTAGTCACTTGATGTCAAATTATTTTTAAGCCAAATTAAAAAGAAAATTGTTCTTTTGACCAAAAAAATTCGAAAATCGCGACATCTATATAACTCTCTCAGTAACACTTAGTCACTTAATGTAAAATATACAATCTTTCAAAGTGCCATGACAGGTAACATCTTACTCCGGTTTCATATATTATAATTACGAATTTTAAAGCTTTTTCCCGCTACCAGTATTATTTTTTAAGAATAAGAATTAAATACATCAAAAAGAATTGCAATAGCTACCTACCGACATCTGCTTATTCCTTCCGTACTAGCAAGTCCTGCTTATGTTCATTTTGTAAATTGTAAAATAATTATGTTTAAAATAAAGTATTTTACTAAATTGTATCAATGATTTGTTTGTTTAAATGACTGAATGATGATGAATATGATAGGAAAGGCCTATGTTTAGTAGTGAACGTTTTATAGCTGAAATGACAAATTCTATACCTATCGGAAACGTCCCCAAACGATTAGGATGAAAATTTTATCAGGGGGAGGTCCCCCAGTAGCGGACACTTAAGGAATATTTGAAATAAAATAACAAAAGTCGGGTCAAGATTAATTTTTTTTAGTTTTAAATGTTCATTATTATATATTTAATCAATACAAATATATAGACAGGCTCAAAGATTTCCTTAAAATGTAAATTTCTTTATGGATAACTAATATACGAAATAACACGTCTTCAAAAAGGTCCTCTAATATCGGACGGTCTTCTTTTTTAATCCTAAAGATAAAAATACATTATTTAAACAAATAATTAACCAACAAATTATTAAAAACGAAAAAAAAACAAACATACAATCAAAATATATTTTTAATATAAGAACATTGCATGAGATCACTAGGTTTAATATTGTGGTCTGTAAAAGTCACAAATATAGCTAATCGAATCATTTTCTACAATTCATTGAATACAAGCAGGGCAAAGTATCCAATCTTCATCGTTTTCTTCTTGACAGATTGTACAAGTTGTTGTTTTTTGAGCCATCGGTGTCTCATGTGATAGAATCTTCACTCTCTCCAATTTTGCTATCGGCTTACTGGACTTTATATATATTTTTTTTGATTCGTCAGTTTTCTTGCCTTTAAGCTGAATTAGATTTTGTGTTTTTATTTACTATAAGTGCATTTTATAAAGGAGAGGATGTTAAATCACATTTCTCCGCTTTTCTTCGTCGACTTATAGTTTTGTTTGCCGCAATATTTAGAACCGGTAATAGCTGATGAATTGTCTTTTTTTGATGTCAAGTATCCTTATAGAGTAGTGTGAGTTTACCCATGTTGAACCTAAAAAATAATACTAACTCAATTACTTTCTAAAATAACGATAAAACTGTCCGTCTATAGGGGACTTTTGAGTGTCCGAACTTAGGGTCCATTAAAGGTAAGCAAGAAAAATTACTGTTTATAATATATACTGTGGATTAAAGAAAAATTCTTTAAATATAATGGATTGGTAACATTACAATCATGATTCATTATAAACAACATCATGGTATTATTGATATATTTTCAACATGCCTCTAAATATTACTTCGAACAAAAATTTTACTAACCTCAAACTTTGTACAACTCTCCTCGGTGAACAGGACGGCACTGGGTTGTAAGCGACCGCTCCCATGCCTCACTTTTCAGAATCATTTTAACCATGACACAAATAACGAAACTGCGCGTTTTTTTACGCTGATTTGAATTGTGTCCGGCTTAGGGACCTCCCCATCAGTTTACGTTTTGCTCTTTAAGTTATATAGATTATCATCTAAAAATACAATATAACAAAAAAGAATTCCGAGCAAAGCTCGGTCGCCCAGGTACTTTCATTATAATGAGGAAAATAGTTTAGTTTTCTCTAACAAGAAGTTTTTTCTTTCTTAGGACTCTTCATCATCTATTTTCCAGAGGTAAATAAGCTTTATATTGAAAAATAGCTTTCTAATTGGTTCTTAAAGAGAGTTTATTGAGAATATGTATGAGAGAAATTAATACGAGATTTCTATGTTTAAAATGTGTTGAGGTTTCTGAAGATTTTCATAAAAGTTAATTTTTTATTTGTACAAAAAATAAAATGATTGATTAAGAAAAACTGAAGAAAACAAAATTGATGTTGATTTAATTCTCGACATTTCGAGATTACGAGAAGCGAAGATTGACACAGCACTTTGTCTTAACTAGAGCGTAATAATTATTTCATTTTGAATTTTAATTGCCCCGAATAAATTAATACTTTCTTAGATTTACGCGAATATTAGACATTTAAATAAAACTATCTTTTCGGATTTTCTCCCGTGACTATGATTGCTGTAAAGCAATCGAAACGTCGGGAACCAAAAATCAAAATAAATCCGCGAAAAAATTCGAAAAGATAGTTTTATTTAAATGTCCTGAATAGAACTAAGCCTGTGTCCGTTGACTTTGCAGGTAGTGCTAGCCTTATATAACCGACAGACAGACTTAAAATGACTTACTTATAATTTTTCAAGTATTATAAGAGTAAATATCAAAAGAGTCTTCAGTTAAAAAAATTAAACTCGGGTTATTGCCTACATTTTCAGAAGGGGAATTACATATTGATATGGATTATTATAATGTAAATGTGTAAGTTATACCTTTACTTCGGTGAAATTTAGTATACAGATTACAGATAGACCTGACGACACCTAGGCACGTATACGATCGAAGTGCGGGCAAGTCGTTAGTTGGTTTAATATAATAAATACTAAATAGTCCCCCACATCGGCCAAACTAAGTTTGGTAGACTTCATATAGACTGAGATCCCAGAGCCACCAGACCCACGTCATTTTAGAAAGGCTAAAATTTAGTTTAATATTATGTAGTTAAGACGGTATGCATACTTGCTAGTTTGAAAGCGAAGCCAATTTACAGGTAACAAGTACTAAAGTACCTACATAAAAATCTTACTCATCTACGTGCTGGTTTTTACATATGTTTTACAAAATATTGTCAAAAACCAATATTCAGTATCGCCAGACACTTTTCGTGGGCCGAAAATGGGAACTACCCGAATATATGGGTTCATCACGTTAAGGCTTTGTCACGATATTGACCTTTCGTAAGATGATGATAAAAAATTGCATATTTATGTTTTTTTTATTCTTTTCGAGCAAAATCTTAAATTTTCACTTTTTCCTTAATTCTGTTTATATCCACTTTATCTTAACGAATACTTAAATCTCTTTTTTCGTTAAGAGGGTGCTAGTGTCAAGGCTAAATTTACTTTTAAACTAAAGTGGTTCAACGACGAGGCAGAAGGACGTTTGTGGAGGTTAACTTTTACTCATAATAAGGTTAGTAATAATTGCGGTTAAGAAAGCTTTTTATTAAAAGACTAACGACTCACCCTCGCTTTGCTCGGGTTCGTTCCTAGGTAGATTCCTCATATAAATATTCATCTTCATTTTCACCCCTTTAAGGGATGATTTCCGGATAAGAAAATAAATTATGTCCTTCCCAGGGTCTCAAACTATCTTCTTATCAAATTTCATCGAAATCGGTTTGGGAGTTTTTGAGTTGATTCGTTACAAACATACAAAAATACAAATCTTTCCTCTGTATAATATTACTAGCGAGTAGCGACTCACCCTCGCTTCTTTCGGGTTCGTCCTTAGCTTGATTCCCCATAAAAACTTTCATCAGGGTATCAAACTATCTTTTTACTAAATTTCATATAAATTACCCCCTACAACATCACAAGCTCACAAACTTTACCTCTTTATAATATTAGTATAGATTGTAGACTAGCGGATGAAATTCAATTAGAATCCGTTAAAATAATAACTACTTGAAATTAACAAACTAGTTTATAATATGTTAAATTATTATGTTAAACTAGCGACTCACCCTCGTTACTAGGTGAATTTTTAAATTGATTTAATTTTTTTTAATAAACCGATTGAAATAAAACAAACACTAAATATTAAGATAAACTTCCCACAATACATTAGTGAAAACCGCACCCAAATCGGTTAACCCTTTTCTGAGATTAGCGCACACAAACGCACAGACAAACAGACAGATATAATATAAAGTGTTTACTATATTTATTGAGTAAAGAAAGTAATTTTCCCCTTTCTTTGCACAACTTCAGTTATAAACTCGAACGGTTCATTACTCAGTTTACTGCTACGTTTCGTTTACGGCGTAGCAAATGTTGACAGAAAGGAGTTTCATGGACGCACAACATTGTTGTTTTAATTATCCTATATGCCTTCATAGATTTACTGTAAATGTTTATAGGATTTATATAAATTTAGAGTAAAATTGTAGTTTTTGCTCCACTTTTTAAGTTGCGTTTTTTTCTTGAAGTGAAACTTTTGGCGTGAATAAGGTGTAAGTCAATACATTGGAAAAATGAGTGTCGGGGAAGTGAGAGTCTTTATTATTAATAATGTAAAAAAATATTACATTTATATTTTTATAATAATTATTATTTAAAAAAATATATATTTATTATTAATAATTTTATAAAAAATATTATATTTATATTTTTATAATAATATTTTTTTTAAAATATAATATAATTTTATAAGATAATTTTACATATAAATATAATTTTATAAGAAATATTTTGTTTTCATTTTGATTTGTTCTCAGTTTTAATTTAGTTGCGGTATCTGCCCCAGTGCAGCGTCAAGAAGTTTTACTTCAACCGCGCGCAAAGGTTATACGCACTAATTATTTTACATTTTAATGCTTTTTCTGATTCTACTTTATTTGAAGAATATATATTTTTTTAATTATATTGGTTTATGAATATATTTTGATAACAAAAGTTAAACAGCCATCACTCTAAAGTCTTTGATATAGTACATACTTTTGTAATATATTGATAGATGTAGTATATGTAGATTTTTTAGTTGTGAGAGTCCGACCTTGTGTTTTTTAATAGTTTATGTTTTTCATTTTCCCTTAGAACTCTTGATCAAAAAATAAAATACCTCCTATATAGAGAGGAATATTTTATTTTTTGGTACTTTAAAATCAGTTATATATATTTGTATTAAAAATTGGTTATTCTTATAACGAACAAACTTACATATTCATTTCTTTACTTGTATTTTTAATGCTAGGAAAGAACCTGTTAGACTCTTGTCTAGTCTTTGAGAGTGACAGAGCGTTAAGTGTTATTTAATACTTTTAATCCAGTCTCTTAGTGGAATAAACATCTCAATCTCGAACGTGACTCCTCCATACAACGTGACATTGTCGAAATATTTTATGCTCAAATGGCACGCATTAAAACCATTAAATAAAGAACTGAACTAAACTGATATTATTAGTTTCAAACAACCATAATGTGCATTAAATTAAGGTACCCCACTAAAAGGCACATGGTGAAGCTTTAATACAAAACGGCTTATTACGCACTTTACTGCTACGTCAACTTAACGGCGTCGCTGACACTGCAAATACTAAAAGTTGCCTGACGAGAAGATTTTAAGACTCTAAGTAAAACAAAAAATATAATGCTGAAATTTGTGAAAATTTACGAGTATGTTTTTATCTTTTTTAATTATAACAGTTTTATTATGAATCTTTTCTATACGCACTCTTTAGTTTTAGTGAATTTCGATTCAGAAATCAGATTCGTCCCTAGGTTTTAACGGTTATAAATTTCTCAGAGATGAAATATTTTGTCGCAGTAAAAATTATCTTATATGTTGACTCGAATAACCAAATTTAATCAAAATCTGTTGAGTGGTTTTCTCGTGATGCGTTCCCAGACAGACACAAAATCTAAAAACTATAAATTCGGCCTCTGTATTGATAATAATGACTATTTCAATAAGATTTTCCGAAAAATATTTAATGTACTGTTAGAATTTTACTATATGTATAGATGTTAAAATTATTTATTGAAAATTGTATGTTTGCTATACGATAAACGAAGGTAACTTTTATTTTATAATATTTGTTTTTTATCACTTCTTGTTGCTTGTTATGGTAAATATTGTGTGTGTATGTAATATGTATGTGTATTATTATCACTTATTACTACATAAAATTAAAATAAGATTGTCGCCCATAAAAAACATATTAATAAATATGTACCTATGTTTGGTATGAGCTTCTTTCCCTTCGTTTCCCTCAGTAACAGATCGACGTTCTGAAAAACATTAATTTTGTTTTATTTTATATATTTGAATTTTCTCAATTATATATCATTGGTAGACTAATTTTTTATATAATTATTACATGTATAAAAAATAAATTCGTAATTATAACACTAAATCTACAATTTTTTTGCCAAACATTTGAAAGGCTCCAAGACTATCGATATAATATTTTCTTCCGAACTGGAAGATTCATGACGTTCGTGAAAAATGTAATATTTTAATGTTGAATAAAAGTGTTGAATTTGAATATGAATTGATGTATAAATCATGATTTACCTAAAAGAAATACATATATTATATCATTCAGAAAAAAATGTTATAAGATCTGTTTGCGTAAAAAACTCACTAAAAAGACAGCAGCAAGTCGATAAATGAACATAGTATTATACCGTCGAAGATGTACACACACGTAGTAAGACTCGCAGGAAGTAAAAAAACATGTACACTCATGTTATCAAGACGAATCAAATATGAATAATAAAAATCGGTTAAACAGTTTAGTAAATATAAGGGAACATAGGATCGGACATACATACATTGTACCTCCATAGATACGTACATATACGTAGACAATAAAGAAGTTGTTAATGTTGGTCTTGACCCTCAAAATCCTACCGTACTTTGTTTATTTTGTAATAGGTGATTTAAGAAGTTTCGGAAAAGGAATTTTCGTATAATTACAAAACTGCGGCACCAAACAACTGACCGTGAGAGACGCTTCATGAAACAACTTAATGTACCGGAAACTTGCCTTTGTTTGTCTTATAAAACTCCGTTCCAGTTTACGAATGTGTCACTAAATTTTCAAATGAGCTGGGTGATTAAAATGAGAGATATTTATAAAAACTAATGATTATTATAGAAATAAATATGAAGGATTTAAAAGAATTTGTATTTTAGACGAAAATAAAACTTCCTTTGATAAAATGGAAATTAAAAAAAATTATTAGCTTTGTTTCTATACATAAATATATTATGTTTTATAATAATATGCACTTCAGGTATACAATTTTTTTCCGTCCTATTATATATAATAAGGCGTAATAAGTTTTTAGGATCTGTATTATTTACATACATACATACCTATGTATATCTAGTTTCTCTCATGTACTGATATCATGTACAATGTACATTATACTTGGTCTCATTTCTAGCTATCAATTACATATGTTGTCTTACTGCTGCGACATTTTTTGAAGTGGCTGCGTTACAACTTCTATACCTCGAAGCGCATGAGATGATGCGTCTGATCTCCCTTTTAGAGTTTGACTTTGAAAATAAGAAAAAGATATTACATTTCATCCTTATCCGGGAAATAGTATGCCCATCGCACTTCATGCCCCTATTAATAATAACGTATTTAGGGCAAAAATAAAAAGTATTATTCTTTTCCACTTCATATTTCTATTGTTCTAAACAAATATTTCATTGGAAATTATTTTATTGACCGTACAGAGTAACCTGGTTGCGCAAAACACTTAAAACTATGCTTTATGCCTCAAGAATCGTATACAAAACGGAAAACTAGGTCTTGACTTTAAGTTCGCGCCTCGCTGCTTCTTAGTATGTTGGTACTACATGTAGGCAAATACTATATATAGTATACTATATGTACTTAAATAGAATACCTTTTTATATGATATTTGTTTCTGCCCGTGGCTCCTATGTAAAATGGAGTCTCTTTCTTTTTTCTTTCTTTGGCAGCATCATCTCATATGTTGAGTACTTTAATGTTATTAAAACAATATTAATGTTGAACGTATGTACCTCAACAACTGTCGACAAAATAATAATAATAATATTAGAAGCTTATAGTTGTTATTTATAGGACCTTTTTTTAATTCAAACTTATTTATATGTAACTAGTTTTTGTCCATTGATTCGCTCACGTGATAAGCGGGGTAGGGATCAAGCGTAACTTATATCCGAGCCCAGGATGCAATCTATATCCTTGCCAAATATCAAAATTTTAAGTTTAAGCGAAACAGGTAACAGACAGACCGATCGAACTTAATATTAGTATGGATGTGTGTTATGTATAAATATCATATTATATCTTCATTACTCATACTCATAAACATACTTAGTCTTAAACTTAATATTTGCAATTAGGAAATTGAGTCTGCTATTTCCATCGTAGTATGGTGACCTAGTTACAGTATATCAATGAATGTGTGGCACGTTGGCAAAAATGGAAGCTTATATTACTGTTGTAACATTGTTTTCAATTTTCAATAAAGTAAATTTCGTATTCAAACATTTTTTTGTTAAAAGCAACATACATTTCGTTTGTATTCAGCCCTTTTTTTTTAACGTCCCACTGCTGGGTACGTCCCTTCAATAGGACGGGAATCAGGCCCTAGTCCACCACGCTGGCCAAGTGCGGATTGGCGGACTTCACATGTCTTTCGAAAACTTGCTAGGTTCTCTCAGACATGCAGGTTTCCTCACGATGTTTTCCTTCACCGTAAGGCAAGTGGTAATCATGTTAGAAATGATTCGCACATGAAAATATCAGAGGTGCGAGACCCGGGATTTGAACCCGCTTCATTCGGTTTCCCAAGCGAGCGCGCTACCACTGGGCTACCGCCGCCTTACATTTTTGACATTTCGCTTATGTTATTAAAAATTTTGAGAAAGTTTGTTACTTAAAAGCATTGGGCTTATCGTGTAAACCGCTCCCATAGAGCCGGTGTATACTTTTTTATTTCAACAACAATAGAAATATTTATAAATAAAAAACTACTAGCAATGACCTTTTGACTCAGCTTACACTCAAAACATAGACTAATCAATTTAGAAATAACGCGATTTGTAAATAAAAAACTTCTCTTACTTATTACGTATTTACAAGGGCCTTAACATTTTACGAAGGTAAATTTTGGTGGTTTGAAGCGCTTTAATATGTATATTAAAATAAAATTTCATCATATGCGTATATCCAGACCAAAAAAATTGATATTCAATACAAGCCTTATAATTAAACTAGAGCCTCACCCTCGCTACTTCGCTTCGTCTTCTTTGTGAAAAATAAAATCAGATTTATCTCACGGGAACCCGTACATTTTTCCGGGATAAAAAGTAACCTATGTGCTATTCCAGACTATAATCTATCTCTGTGCCAAATTTCATCTAGATCCGTTCAGCCGTTCTAGCAGGATTAAGTAACAAACATCCATCCAACCAAACTTTTGCATTTATATAGCAGTAAGATAAAATAAGATTAAATATAACACATCAATGAGTAATAGTCACTTTTTCCTCTTATTTTAAAATTATTCAGCAAAAAGTGAACTACAATTAATCAATATCGACCGTAAAGCTCTTGACGAGAGAGTAAGAAAACATTAGACTATACATTAATATGTTTTCATTGTCATAGAGAATGTATTTTATTTTTATTTCGTATTTATTGTCAAATATGTTTTTTTTTTATTTATATTTTTTCACTTTAGATTGTGTAGAGTTGATTCCGAGTAGACGTTGTTTCTCGGTCCAAAAATATTCATGCAAATCGATTCGTAATAGCTTAATGTTTCTAACTTTAGGGTAGACGATGACCTTACCACATCTTATACTATCAGAATATAATCTCGGTTTTTTTTTTGGTTTTTTGTTCTATAAATCCCATATATGTACAAAAATATTAGCACATTGAAACGTACGTCATGAAAATAAACAGTTTTTGCTATACAAACATTATATTATTACTTTTTTTTATTATATATATATATATATGAAGTATACATTAAAACTGACTATATATATATATATATATATATATATATATATATATATATATATATATATATATATATATATAGTCAGTTTTAATGTATACTTCACATAAGTTTTTTATTCCTTTAAACAATTTACTTTCACAATTTCATGGGCACAATAGTTTATTTTCCTGGCCAATATAAATAATATAGTATTAAAAAGTTAATAAAAGGTAACACATTATTTGCCCTTCGAGCCAAATAAAGCTGAAAGCTATTGCATTATTAAACACCTCTTTCTACGTAATGTTGGGTCCACACTATTCACTCGTAAAACAGTATAGTTGTATTTATTATGTCTCATTTTATACTACAGGCTTAACGCATTATATAAGTTTACTAGCTTATAAAAACTGTATAGATATATTATATTTATATTTTCACATAGAAAAGTATTTGCTACTTTTTTGAAATAGATAATCAACATAGTTTTACTCTTTTTGTTTTATACAATTCAATTCAATTTTCTTGTTAATGGGTTCAAAGCGTGCCAGTTAAGTATAGGTTACTTCGCCAATGTCACGTGGAATGGAGAAAACACGAAAGAGATTGGTTTTGTTTTGTTAAAGTGTGATAACTTAAATTGACCTGATTTTTTTTTAATGCGATTCAGTGACAAACGAGCAGATAGACCACCTGATGGAAAGCAGTACCTGTCGCCCATAATACCTACGGTTCATGCACTTAGGTTTTAAGTAACAAAAATGCAGAACCACAGGTGCGTTGTCACTGTGAGGACTAAGATGATATGCCTCTTGCCTGTAATTGCGCTGGCTACCTTATCCTTCATACCGGAACACAACAATGCAATCATTGTTGCTTGGCGGCAGAAATAAATAAGGGGGTGGGACCCATCCAGTCGGACTCCTCAGGCTACCACCGGTAGGACTCTGTCAAGCCTGAGGAAAAAAGGAAATTTTTATGTATATAAATAAATATTTTAAAAATATTTATTTATACCTATATATAGCTGTTTAGTACACCATTCACCATCATGGTGTAATGTATTTTCTATACATTAGCATGTTAGGAATAGTTATTTATAATTTAAATGTTCGTTTTTTGTTCAATTAGATTTTGATTTTTTTGAAACAAAGGGTACATACACTGTTCGACTAATAATAATTTTCTTATTTCGATGAAAGCGGAGGGTACAGAAGAGATTGAAAACTTATTATATATTAATACTTTGCAAATGAAGAAGTGGATGTACATAGGTATCTGGTATATGTACATATATAGTATATTTACTAATTTCTATAGCATGGCAATGTAAGGAATTCTTACATTATTACTTTGTTAGTTTGTTTGTATATATTGTTTAATCCCTGCAACAAAAACAACCACTTATTAAATATAAAGTTATCTACATTACTCCTAAAAATATTGTATTCAGCCCTTATTAACGTCTGCTGGACACAGGCCTTCCTTCAATACGAAATTAATCAGGCTATAGTTCATCACACTGCAGGCCAAGTGCAGGTTGGCGGACTGGTTGGAGTTTCTAAGGTCTCTCAGATATGCACGTTTCCTCACAATATTTTCCTTCACCTTAAGACAAGTAATCATGTTGGAAATGACTGAAATGCACATGAAAATATCAAAGACCGGGATTTGTATCCACTACGCTCTGTTTCTCAAGCGAGCGGACTGGACTACAAATATATGTATATATATAATTCAAATTGATATTCAATTCAAGCCACATAACCTTCATTGTGGCGGTACATTTTGGAATTAATATCTCGATGAAACTAATAATCAATTTGTAATGCTAATTTGTAATTATCTGTACATAATTATTTTGCTGGAACTAGAATTTCATACAAATAAATTTGATTTATTTGAATACATCATATTAAATAAAAAAAAGGTCATTTTCATGAAAAATAAATAATCGTATGATTAATAAAAGAAATTAAATTAGTTTTTTTGTAAATCTCCTTGTGATTGAAAACGAAATAAGGCGCTCGCAAATCAAATTTGCCTAAATTTAGTGATTATTGAATAATCGCTTTTACTTTTTATAAGTTGTTTATCGAGGTCAAAAACTGTTAGTCACTGAAATTTATTCAACTTATTTCAAGATGAATTTTGAATTATTTATAATATTTCTTTACACAAATAAATGTAAAACACCCTTAGTAAGCCGTTATCCAATTTCTTTGTAGGGGATGGGGCGTCAGCATTAGTATAGTATTATGTCATCTTTTCTCAATCCTTAGACTAAGAGAATAAAAGACGGAGCGTTTAGAACAATAAATGAAGCTAAACGAATCTGTCAGTTCCAGAAAGAGAATATAACAATCTAATTATTTTTAATATTCCAGAAATATATATTTATCATACATTTTTAATATATATCTAAAGAGGTTTTCATTTTATTACAATACAGATCAACATAATTACTTGTATATTTTTATTTTTCTAATGTTAGAATATGATGTGAAATATAGCACTGTTTTAGACGTCAATTATTATCTTCTATACATTCCGTCTTTCTTTATCCCGTTCTTAAGAAAGCAAATAAGAATTCTGCGAAGAAGTATTATGAAAGTGGCAAGCTTGATTCCTTCATGTAAAGTAATCATATTATGATTAGGTATAGATATATATTATAGATCCAAGTGGTTGAAATTCGACATAAATATTATTGATTTTTTTATTAATAAAAAAGCTCTTTAATAGATAGTAAACAAAAAAAAAGAAGAAAATCGGTTGACAAACAGAGGACAAAAAGTTACTCAACCGTTTTATCTTTGCCTATTCATTCATATATAAATTACTGTGACTTCAGCTTAGGATAAGCGCAGCCATCCATGAGTGTCTTAACTTATCAAGAAAGCGGTTGTTTTATACAACCGCTTTCTTGCAACAATCATAAATTATTATTATAACGTGTTCGCATTTTTCGTTATTTTGTATCGGCAGAAAGGCAGGATCTTGTTTCTAGATATAGTTTCTGCTTATCCTGTAAATAAAAAGCTTAAAATGATGATTAACAAACAGTACCTACCTACTACCTATTTCTAATATAAAAATATATAAAAAAACTGATTGTGTAATATATCTTATAATATTAAATGAGGAATTCTTGGATACATGTACCTATATATAAAATTTCGTGCATCACGTAAACGATGATAATGATTTGGTTCAAATTTTGTATTTAGATAAGGTTTTGCTTTTTAAGTTTATATATATATATATATATATATATATATATATATATATATATATATATATATATATATATATATATATATATATAGGTGCCTTTTCTGAAAAAACGCAATATTTCACAAAAAAGAAATACGTTTTTTATAAAAAGGCAAGTACTATATTATAAATACATTAATGTATGTTAATCTATACACTTATTACTATGACAAATATAAGGAGGCCTCATATTATGTTTATTCAATAAGTTTATCGAGCATTACAGTTTAGCTTCTCGAGCTTTACAAAGAAAAAGTCAAATACATTGTACGTATTCCTACAATTCTTATGAGTCAGTGGAGTAAAAGAGAAAGTTCTTTGAATATTTTTCAATGAGGTGATATTAAAAGTTCCTAAACAATCGTTTTCAACGAAGAAAGAGGCTAAAATGTTCAATACTAGTAAACTAGCCTTTTTTTCTATATTTATACATATAATAAAATTCTAACTCAGTCGAATCTGTACATTAAATATTTTTGGAAAATCTTATTGAAATAGACCTTATTATCGATATAGAGACCAAATCTATAGTTTTTAGAATTTTTGTCTGTCTGTCTGTTACCGCATCACAGAAAAACTACTGGAGGGATTTTAATGAAATTTAATATGGTCATAGCTGGTTATATATAAAGCTACAATTAATTACATTAGGAAAGCTTAACGACTGTAAAGGTAAGTATTGAATAGCCGTTATAATAAAAATATTCTATGAAATAAACTAACTTTATATGTATTTCTTGTGCTGTGTGGTAAATTTCTGGACTTTATTTAGAAAAACTGACATTTAAAAAAAAAAACACAAATTCTAGACACTAAAAAGTTAAGTATAAATGAACGGGGCTTTTCATTTACTATCGACATATAATCAGATATTTTCGAAGTCGGTGCCAGCCGACTAATACTAATATTATAAATGTGAAAGTTTGTGAGTATGGATGTATGTTTGTTACTCTTTCACGCCAGTACGGCTGAACGGTTCTAGATGAAATTTGACACAGAGATAAATTATAGTCTGGAATAACACATAGGCTACTTTTTATCCCGGAAAATTGTATGGTTCCCGTGGAATAGGTTTGTTTTTGTTTTCCTAGAGATAAGGCCGAGAGAATCGAGAGTGAGCTGCTAGTAAACTATATATCGACTAGCAAAAACTCGCTTTTATTATTAACACTAGAAGCTCACCTTCGCTGCACTTAAACATATTAAAAACATCACTTTTAAAATAATGTATGCTGACATTTATGATTATATATTCAAACGAGCAATTCTTGTATATTTATATCTTTATTTCTTTATTTATTTATACCAGCGATCTCGGAAACGGCTCTAACGATTTCGCTGAAATTTGGTATATGGGGGCTTTCGGGGGCGAAAAATTGATCTAGATTAGTATTATGTGTAGGAAAACGCGTGTTTTCGAGTTTACATGCGGTTTTCTTTTGCATTATTCTACGCAGAATATGGTCGATAATTTCTTACACTCGGATGTAAACATCGTGGTCAAACGTTTAAGGCGCAAGTTAGACAACACATATGCCCGGGATCGAGTCCCGGTCGGAATACAAAGTTCTGACCTTTATTTTTTTTTGTATATATTCAAGTTTTTAGTTTTTTTTTAATCAAAAAAATACGATATAATAAAAAAGAACTCCGAGCGAAGCTCGGTCGCCCAGGTACTGATTACCTACTGCTTCACTCCCTTATCTAGTAGCATGGTGATATATCTTCAATAAACGGAGTATCTAATGCAAAAAGAATTTTTCAAATCGGATTAGTAGTTCCTGAGATTAACACGTTCAAACAAAAAAAAAAATAGACAAACAAACAAACAAAAAAACAAATAAAATCTATTGAGGATTTATTTTGTTTTACATGTAGTGTACTCTAAAGTGGCTGGTATAGATAAAATTTACCTTTACTTTAGTCTGAGTTTCCTTGATATACCGGAAGGCGAAAGTTCCGCTTTGGCCGATTATTAACTATCTCTAATATATATAATAAAATAAAAGGAAAAATCCTGAAATGACATTTATGTAAGTAAAGTTATAGGAAATGCGAGTATTTTAAGGTTTTTATAAGATAACTAGCGACTCACGCTCGCTTCGCTTCAGGTTCGTCCCTAGGCAAAAATAAATTTATTCCACGGGAACTGTACATTTTTCCGGGATGATATATAGCCTATAGCCTTTCTCAGTTAACGGGTTATCCAATGCAAAAAGAATTTTTCAAATCGGATCAGTAGTTCCTGAGATTAGCGCGTTCAACCAAACAAACAAATAAACAAAATATTAGTATAGATTCTAATGCAGTAAGTCACGTCATCGTGAATGTTGAAACACATATTTTAATGTTACGAGATGACACGTATTAGTCTCGTCTTTTTGAATAATAAATTCTAACTTTATGACGATATTTTCCCTTAACCTTTCATATATAAAACAGAAATGAATTCCTGATAAAATATTTTAAGAAAGTGAGGAAGCTGGAGACTATCTTAATTTTCTACTTTTTTACACTCAGATAGTACATATATAGAACATGATTATTGCTTACTTTATAAATCAACTGCCTCGGTGACCGTCGTCGACCGTCGTAACCGAAATCGATCGCGAGGATATTATTGAAGTAAAACTGCGTTACGAAAAAATGTACGTACGTTTGTTACCATGGTAACCGTTGTTATTGTCTGACAAATGATATATAATATCATATTCTTTCCTAAAATTATATTCTAGTTCCTGGGCGACCGAGCTTCGCTCGGAGTTCTTGAAAGATTGTATATTTTACATTAAGTGACTAAGTGTTACCGAGAAAGTTGTATAGATGTCGCGATAAGAACAATTTTCTTTTTAATTTGGCTTAAAAATAATTTTACATTAAGTGACTAAGTGTTACCGAGAGAATTGTATAGATGTCGCGATTAAATTTTGCGTAGAATAATGCATAAGAAAAACGCATGAAACACGCGTTTTCCCAGACATGTGACTAATCTAGATCAATTTTTCGCCCCCGAAAGCCCCCATATACGAAATTTCAGCAAAATCGTTAGAGCCGTTTCCGAGATCGCCGGTATAAATAAATAAATAAATAAATAAATAAATAAAGATATAAATATACAAGAATTGCTCGTTTAAATATATAAGATAAATATATGATTGTGATATGTCTAATATGTGTCATTTTTAGTATCTCACTCATCCTAATTATTTAAAACATAAATTGAATTTCATAAAGAGTACCGATGACCTACAAAAGTATTACTTTATTTTTTTATTAATATTACTTAATACATAAATCATTCAGGCTTGTTTTTCACCAAGGCATCATAAAAATTTGAAAGTTGATGTGAATACATTTTGATAAAACGTAGCGGAAGGCGTTCTCAACTTTTGATATAAGTAGTCGAGACAAGTATTCAAACATTTGACTTGTTGTAAAGAAAATAGATTTAACTATTTTATAATATATTTAGTCTGGGAAGATAAACAAAATGATAGACGCTAAAAGTATTAAAAATAATAATTTAAAACTTTTATTTATAAATTTGTTCAACATCAGAACGGCTTCTTCATACTACTGAAATTATATGAAGACACCAGAATTATGGGCTAAAATTCAGTTTGATGTACTTAAAAACTGGATAATATTTAAAACTACAAAAAGACAGACAAACTCACACATAAAGAAAGTAAATTAAATAAAATATAAAACAGCGGTATAGATAAAAAAATCAAGCAGAGTTCTGTCTTGGCTTTCATCAGATCTTTACTTGGATATTAGAAAATGTGTGAAAACTTCATTGCAATAGAAAGTTTGCTCCTCCAAATAACTCATTAGTTATTTCGTAACTGTATTGATGTCTTTAAATATTATATATTCGTCAGACAATAACAACGGTTACCATGGCAACATATCAATTTATTCTATCTAATTCTCTCGATGATTCACTCCTATATATTTATGTCTGTCGCCTCTTTTTAGTGTCGCATTTTCGTTACATCGAGTTTCGAATCACAACGATTTTAAAGAAGTTTCACTTCAAAATTAATTTATATTATTGTTTATCCTAATTTATAATATTTTATTACTAGTAGTAACTAGTGGCTAATGTAGCAGTAGCTAATGGCTGTACTTGGGTTTGCTTTTCTATTAAGAGAGAAAAATATAAGAGAACCTAACTATATATTGAAGGACCTGTGAAATCGGCCAGGATCGCATTTGGAAAGCTCGTGCCCAACAGTAAGACATTAAATTGCGTTGAATTATTTATTATAATTAAATATATATTAAAAAAAAAACATTAAATTCCGTTCAGCTAATTTCTGGTAAATTGCGATATTTAAATCTTCAAACATCAAACAAATATATTTTATTTTTATATTGTACAGATTATTATCCTCTTTGGTCGTGTTTTCCCGTTTCTATAATTATTTTTTAAGATTTGATGTAAAATCAAAAAAAAAAAAAACGGATCACAGTTCAAAAAAATCTTTATTTACAATTTTTATGTACAAATTTGGAAAATAACTCTATATAGGTATTCTAAACGGGAAAATCTTAATGTTATAGTATGTAGGTGCGCAGTGACTACAATGTTGCTAATTAATTTTTAAACTATTATAAAACTACAAAATATTTCTCTTATTTACAACACTATTTTAAAATAAAAGTGAATTCTTTTAATAAAAATCGACATTTACATAATAAATGAAACGTAGTGCGTTTTTAATGTAAAGTTTTAAAGCTAAGTATACATTTTTACAAGTGTTTTAAATACTAAATTAAGCCTCATTTTAAAGCATTTAGTGTCTAATTACAAAGTAGTTTTATTAAGTACTGAATATATAACGGTGCAACTTTACACATTTAATAGTTTAAAATTTGGCTCCAAAAATGTTACCTTACAGCTAATTGTTACTTAGAACTGACATAGAAATGCTAGCTAAAGTGAACATCTACTACATTTAGTAAGCGTAATTACCTTTCAGGCTTTGCCGACATATTCGGCTGACTTTATAATATATTATACTATAGTTGTAACTAGTAAGTAATAAATCTAGTGACTTATTTGGGAATTTGTATTCCATAAAATCTTATTTCAGTATTTTTGGTAAATTTTTTAACTTCTTCTTTTTAATTGATTTTTTTTAATTATAAATTGACGTGATTAATGATTATTTGTGAATAATTTTATTTAATTTAAAAATATCCAAAAATTAAGTGTTCCATATTGAAATACTTTTATGAGAATGACGATTTACTACGATTATATAACTACGACTGACGCCGTCTGTCTATGCAACAAACGGCTTTTTTTAAATTTTCTGTAAAGCCACACTTTTGACTTTGGACCTCCGCTTTACATAATCTATTAACATTATCGTTTGACATTCCAGTCTTAACTACCTTTCGTTCTTCAATTTCTTCATCGGATCACGTATCAGAACCTGGGTACTTTACTATCAGATCTAACTCTTCTTCATTTGGCTTAGCATTCCGCACCTCTGTTTGACCTTCGAATTTCTTCGGTCTGTCACTTAGCTTGTTTTCTATATTCACAAGTACGTCAGCCACACATTTGTGATCATCAGGTGATTTAACTTCAGTATCATCACCAAATGCTGTAGCTTCGTTTCCGTTAACTCCATTATTATTTCGTTTATCTTTTTCAGCTTCCACTTTACTATCTTCTTCTTCGCTATTCTCTTTTCCTTCTAGGATCATTTTATGAGTGGCTTCTTCTATGACACTATCTGTAGGTGCCTCGTTTATACAGGAATGTGTTAGTGTGAAAGGAAGTTTGACAGACACATCACCACCCATGGCGCTAAGTGTAAGTTTGACTTTGACGTAGTATGAAACGTAAATGGCAAATACATTGCGATCCTCTGGCGTATTGGAGTTACATAAAACTGTTGAGGCCAGACTGGCTCCTGATTTAGAATAGGAATCTTCTAGTGCTATCCAATTTTTTGTTACACCTGTGAACATATTTATTATATTTAGGTAAAACAAACAATTAGGATAGAAAACGTAATAAAAATGTTTTAAAGAAAACTGAACTTTATAAACAGTATTTTAGTGGGTAAATACTAAGAGCAATACAATTATTCAAACGCAAGACAAAATTACTGTCGTGTCCGTTAACACTAAGCAAATTACCTTTATGAGGGGTGAGGGTGTAAGTGTCAGTGTGGATTTGCCCCGGCAAAACATTTCCCGTGCTTCGGACTAATGCTACCACATTCTTGAATTTTCCATTTGAGAACATACACACGTCGACGTGCTGGATGACTAATGTCTAGAAAGAGAATAACAGTTATTATTATGTTATTATCCGACCATACAGACATGGTCCTAACCATTATATCAGTTTATGTATATAATTTTGTTATTGCTGCTTTAAGATTTACGAGATATTTTCTTAGCCGTCTTCTTTTTTAAACATTATAATGAGGTTATTATGTACTGTGTAATGTTAAAAAGAAAAAAATATATATTTACTTATTTTTATGATAAATTATTTCAAAGATCATAAGGTTAATTTCCATACGGGAGCATATTTTTGTTTTTGTTTACTAAATAATCGCCACTAAATAAATATCTAGTGCTATTAAATAAACTTTTATTCTACGTATAAAAAAATATTATTTAGAATTATTAAAAACATTTTGCAAGTGAACACACAGATAGATGGGCTTAAAATGTCTTAGATGTTGTATTATTATAAGTATATTTAATAAAATGTATAAAAGTGTAATGGTTAGGTGGTACACAGAATACAAATTCGCAAATTGTCATACTTCTAAATTGCTTTTAGTTTGAAAAGTATCAATTTATGTATGCTGAGCGCTGCGGGCTCTCTGCTCTCTATCTCATAAATGGTTGGGCGTATAAAATTTTTTTTGTACAAAATTTATCGCAAATTTTATGTTCCACAATTTTTATAATAAATATTAATATCATTGGAACTATAGAAACCGAGGTAATTGTGAAAAACTGATTTTTGTGACCTTTGCTTGAAACGTCGCAGACACGGGACTTTATGAGACTTTTGAGACAACTATTAGAATACCAAATTGAAGCTGTATACGAGTTTACAGCTTATTATCTCTCATTCCGAGGTTGACCCCTTATTTTTACTTAATTGACTGGAATAATCACACCATTTTACCATTAAGAGTACCATCAAGATTTACATTATAATACAAAATTATTTGAAACTCATTGTGAAGCAACGCTTGAATTTATCGGGAGCCTCGTATTCAGTCTGTTTCAATGTTAGAGAATTGTTGTATCCTATAACATTATTTAAAAATAAGGACAAACGTTATTTCGCCTGTTCTTTTTTTTCCAAACCCATGAAGTTTAGTAAAAATTATAATAATTTAATACAGAATAAAACATTTTATTTTAGATTTTCTTGAATAGTAAGTAGGAAACAATTTAGTTTATTAGATTCTGGCACTAGTACATCTTTCTAGATTATCTTAATAAATTAGGTACTATTCTATGAGTAAAAAATGACTCTCCCTATCACCAGTGGAGGCAATTAATGTTGTAAATTACGGTCATTTAAAATATCGTTAAGTCTGAGCTTAAACGTTTCCCTTCTAAAGTGTACTTACGCAGAAAATATTTTCGCTAACCATTTTGGGATACAAAGATATTTATTATATTTTGTAAGCACAAGTGTATATTATGATTATTATTTGGTGATTTTTAATTTTGAAATATAATTTAGCGCTAAAAATATCAACAGTAAATATAAAACGGAATTATGAAGCAAATAATTGCACTAAATTTTTACTTTTGAACTAAGTTGTTATAAAGACTTCGAAAACACTTATACTACTTATCTTCATCTTAGGGTGGTTTCTGTTTCTTCATAGAACTATACTTTAGTAATAATTTATTCTTTAATCCTGTTAATTTCTATACCACCTCTTTTCTTATTTTATAATTACGTATAAAACTAGCCCTTTACATATAAAACTTATACTTAGCCAAGTCTGTAGTCTCCAGCGTGGAGACAGGTACGTAGACCACTGAGAATTAATCCCTTAATATCTCCCTTTAGTATATTTTACTTGCAATAAAATTTTTGTATAACTGTTTGTATATAAGAAAAACCGCAGATAGATAAACCCTAATCTACTAAGTCAGGCGTTAGTAAAAATATTACTATTAAAAAAGTAAAGAAAAACCTTTTGACTGACTGAAATTTATGGGACTAGTCAAAAATGAAATGGCCAATTACAAAGTTTTACTCACAGCGACTGCGGGCTCATCAAATTGGTTAGATGGTGTGGGATGATAAATTTATCCAAACTTTATATACATACATATGTATGTATATATTTATTTAGTTTTTAAATCGATACGACAGAATTAGATTAAAATCGACTTTCAAGATTTGATTAGGTACTACATAAAATCTCTAGTTACAAGTGATTAATTTGAATTGTAATAAAATTAACGCACTGTATTTTTTTACATCATCGTCAAATTTTAACATTTTAAACAAAACTGTCGGTTTGGATTTTTGTGCGGATTATTTTCGTTTTATATTTTATGATATATAATAACTTTTGTGACGTCTATAAACTTAGTCTATCCTGTGGCCATGATTGCTGGAAAGCATTCGATACGTCATGAACCAAAAACAAGTATAAATTAAAATTATAAAAGATAGTTTTATTTAAAAATCGGTCAAGTGCAGGTCGAATCCGCACACGAAGGGTTCCGCACCATCCTACACTTACTTAACGTTAACAAAATGTTTCTTGTATTTTTATTTACTTTTATTATTTGTTGTTATAGCAGCAATAAAATACATACTCTGTGAAAATTTCAACTCTTTACCTATTACGTTTCACGATACAACCCTCTGACAGACGGACGGACGGACAACGGAGGCTTAGTAGTAGGTTTCCGATGGCACCCTTCGTCTATGGAACCCTAAAAATGAACGTTGTGTTGGTGAATACTTACCTTTATTCTTCTAACAGTTTTCGAAGAATGGTTGGATACCACTACGCTAACTGCTATTGATTCACCATGAGAGTACGTTGCTTTGTCCAACCACGCCTCTAGCTCCACTCTAGAAACAATAATAGCTTTTGACTATATAATAAATTAGCGACTCATCCTCGCTTTGCTTAGGTTGGTCTCTAAATACGTTTTGACGCTTATTATAAAATAGATTGTTTTCAATTTTTTTTCCGTGAATTTTTCCGATGTTGTAAATTATAATTTATTAAAAAAATATTAGTCCGCTGAGTTTCTTTCGCCAGTTTTTCTCAGGTCTGAGGTTTCTTCTTTCCGAACTGGTAGTAGACTCATGACGTTCAGTAAAAAATTGTAATAATTTAATACTGAATAAAATATTTTGAATTTGATGTTTTAATAGTTGTTCTGCTATTTGGGGTGAAGACAAATTCAACAAAATAAAAATCATAAAAATCAGTCCTGCCGTTCTCGAGTTATCAGTGTTGTAACAAAGCTGACTTTGGTTTATATAATATATAAGATAACAAAAAAAAAGTATGTTTGTATAAAATCTGTTCAATAACATAAAAAATACAAATGTATACTTTGATAAATTAATTATAGGTTTATTTTCTTCACTCATTTTTTCAGTTTTCATTAAATTTATCAACCAGGGTCCAGACCCTGGTTGATAAATTAATAAATTCCCAAAGAGGGTTGATGTCAGGTAGGCGGGTGGTCGTAAAACTTTTGCCAATACTGTACAGTATTGCGCTGACCCTAAGTAATTGGGAAATTTTTGAGTAAATTGGCAGCGAAATGATAATGATGGTCCGGCACATTGAGAAAAGGCCCGTGCCAAGTGACGTTAAAAAGGACTCAATTATCAATACATATAATTAAAATGTTACGGATCGCTGTCTGTACATGGAAGATATATAAGAAAAAATATTATTGAGACCTTTATCAACGCAAATAGCACCCAAAACGATAATTGTTAGAATTTTTGTTTGTTTACTATTTATCTGTTTGCTAATTTAAAGAATCCCGTTGAACATTTGTTAAACTATCTATACCTATTCTTTCTCTGTTCAGTAGCATTGACTGAAACTTTACTAAGCTTTATAATAATGGTCCATATAAAAATTCCCGAAATATCTACGGTTCCCGTGGGATAGGTTTGTTTTTGTTTTCCTATATGCGAACCCTAGCAAAGCGAGGGTGAGCCGCAAATTATTAATAATTGTTTCAACCTTAGATATTTAAGACAAAAAAGATATTTCACATTAGTTCATCTAACTGTTTCAGACGTTCAATGCAGGATTGTATTAAAAAAGATATAAATATCAATAATAAGTTGTTGTGGTGTCTTAGGATAATTTTTTTTTTTATATTGATGAATAACAAACGAAATACTAAACAAGTTATCTTAAGAAATGACTCGATTTATTTTTAATATATTACGTTTTCTTCATCTCACGTACTGTAAACGTGTGTTTGCTTTCGAAAGCCAATAATAATCCTGTATAGAAAAATGGCTAGAGCTCTCGAATAAACTCAAGAATATATGTCACCTCAAAAATGTATAGAAAGCGAATGAATATGTGTGATTACTTTCTGTAGTTCTTTTGATCAAGATGAATAATCTTGCAATTTAAGATGTTTTAAAAAAAATATAAAACATTTTCATCTTAAATAATTTAAGAGAAACTTATTTTTGGCTCTTAAATTCTTTAGAAGACATTTGAAATATTTAATACCAGGTTTTTCATATACGAGTGTTTTGTATAACATCATAAAATAACCAGATAAATTTGGGAAAAAAATCTGCGAAATAATGGTAAAATCTGATACCGCAAACAAGTTCCAATATAAAAGGATTTGTATACATTTCATCCCTATAAAAATGAAATAACAAACCGAAATGTGGTGAGTAGAAATGAACGATGTCGTTGTGTCAATAAACCTTCTTGTTTTCCGCAAACAATGAAGCGAATTACCGATACTACTCGAGCTTGATTCAGTAGAACCTATTAGCTGTGCTTTGATTTCAATTTCCATTTATTTACATAGAGATTATACACTGTACACTTACGTATGTACATAATAAAAGGTGTATTAAATGACTGAAGTAGAAGAAAAAATGAAGAAAACAATGAAGAAACAAAAATATATTGTGAATGAATTTACACGTTTTCGTTATGGAAGTGCTATAGCCAACTGTGCGTGAAGCCATGAGAAAAAGAGCTTATTGGCCTCAGATTAAGAGGATTATCATTTCGGTAAAAAAATCACATGGGAATTGCCTGTGCTGGTTGTCTTCGGTTATTGTGAATGAAGAAAAGATAACCTTATAAAAAACTCTCACAATGTCGGGCTAGCCAAAAGCATGCATGGTCAGAAATGAATTAAATTTATTGCTCAGTCAGTCGTCCGTCGAGCCGTCGTATTGAAATGCAAATAATCTTGCCAGTGACTTATTATAATGCATAGTGTATGAACTATCCGTGTAAGTGCATTTATCTTATATAAGTAGTATTTTTGTAGGGAACTCTAATATTTAATGATCACTACATATGTGGGGATTCGAGACACAAAGCCTCCTATGTCACTACTTTTTTTTAATTAGTCGCTACAATATTTAAATGTAAAATAATGAGATTTTGCAGCTCCATTGATAAAAAAAAATATAAGAAGGATAAGGTAAAAAATAATGACACTTGCATTTTTAATATAAACAAGAATGACTAGCTAGTTTATAACTGTAGAGCAATTGTTAAATTTAAATGACCATCATTGAATTGAATTTCAAACCAAACATTACATTTAACTAGAATTATAAATCTATTCAGTTTTGCAAAAAATTTAAGTAATAAGTATTTAATACTAAGTTATACCTAATGGTAGCTAAATTGTCTATACTCTGTAAAAATAATGTACGCATGTTATTGCGAGAAGGCGGATACATAAATAATGTAACGATGGTCGTGCTGCGGCATGGTCTAATTGTTACTGACATTTTTACGAGTCCAATTACGACTTTAATTTCTGTAAGGTAAAGTTATATAGCTATTCGCCCGCGGTTTTGTCTGCGAGAATGTTTGTAGGTAGCGCCATCAATTGATTTAAACAAGTGATTTAATAAAATTACATTCAAGTTAAACTAATAACTGTCAAAATTTTGTTTTGAGGAAAACAGTATGTGTATCAGTGGCAAAAGGTGAAATTCTAACTAAGTTAACTCAAAACAGACAAAAAATATTCTTTGAGCTTTTTTTTGATAATTTCTTTATGGAGGAAAAGGTATGTGTACACTACAATGTTTATATCTTCTTCTTCGTAGCTTCTTTTTCTTTTTAAATATCTCAAATATAATATGGTAAAAGAGTTAAATGTTTTGATTTAGCCATAGTGATAATAACTCTAAAACTTTAGAAGCTCAAATGTCTTATATGTATATGTAAATATAGCCACAATCTTCATTAAAACTATGATATGAATTTGTTATGTGTTTGTTTGTTGGTTAGTTGGTTTGAATTATTCTTTCAGAAAGCCTGAGGAGGTCTTGTATACATGTAGTTTGCAAGTCAGGCAGTAAAATAGGTATCTATTGATTCTGATGTATGAGAGTCTGGGATCAGATAATAAAAAAAATCAAGCATTTGACGTACAGGACATTTTATTTTATTCTATTAAACTAGTGGATGTAACACCTTTGAATAATCACTGAGCCGGCGAGCAACTGTACAGTTGCTCTTTAGAATATCAAGCTACCTACAGTGTTTTTAATATAACGTAATAGCTATGACGCATATGTATACGAGTCCATTTATTTTAATCCACACATTTTACCTACACGAAACTTTTGAACAGAGTAAGTACGTTTTTAATTTAAAAATAGTACATTTTTAATTTTAACATTAAAATGTTGAAAAGGCAAATCTAAGATAGTAAATAGTATTTTATTATGTATGCAAAAGGTCAAAGCAAAGTGAGGTCGAGTCTCGATTAGTGCTAGCCGCAATAAAAAATTTTCACATTTCAGCATACTTATATTTGTTTAAATGTGTTAAAAATAATAAATAGGTATATACTACTAAGTGATAAAAAGCTACTTTTTATACAAGGCACTGTGTTATCTCAAGACTTATTTTATATAATTTTAGGAGACGAGTTTTTGATATTTTATCAGTAAAAGCTTCCAAAAGGAAAACTTTGAATAAACTTGTAAAACTTGATCTTGTATTATTACAATGAAACGGTAGAGATATTCTCAATTTTGGGTAAGATATTACAATAACGTAAACGATTTTGATTCTGGGTTATCTTTAAGCTCTTTAACTAACGACTTACCCTCGCTTCGTTCGAGTGCATTCCTAGATGCCTTGTTTATTATCAATACATATAATAAAACTGTAGAGGTCGAATGTCTGTGCATATAAAAAAAAGCTAAAAACCAAGTCAGGGGGATGTAAAAATAGAAATAGAACAAATCCAGATTTATTTCGAATTTTTTGTTTCTCTGTCTGTTTGTCTGTTTGTACGGGCTAATCTCCGAAACTGTTGGACCGATTTAAATAAAATTTTGTATAATGGTACCTTATATCCCCGGTCAACATCTTAGATAATTTTCATCCCGGAAAATTAAAGAGTTCCCGAGGGATAGTTAAAAAACTACAGTAACTTATACAGCTTAGTACACAGAAACTACTGATTGGATTTTAATGAAACTTTACAATAATATAGTTCATACATCAAATTAAAAAATAGGCTACTTTTTATCCCGGAAAAATGTACGGTTTCCGTGGAATAGATTTGTTTTTGTTTGTCTAGAGGCGAACTCGAGCGAAGCGAGGGTGAGCCGCTAATATAATATATACAGGTATCGTCACCTTTTGTCAAACTTTATTGCTTATCCCATGTACTTCTTTAGGTTATCAGAATGCAACATTTATTTGTAAGCTTAAGGTACGTACTCATTTCATCCATTTTGTAAACCCGATTTCTCAACTTTTTACTTGATGTTTTCACAAATTCCATAATAAGTGTAGTGTGTACTTATATATTTAATTGCATTATAATTTAATAGAGTTGTCTCAAATAGAGCTTGAAAAAGTTCTCTACAATTTATTTTTATCTATATTTATTCTATTTAACTCTATATTTACTCAATATTATACTTTATTTAGTCTTGTTTATCGAAATACGATATACGAAAACACGTTTGACTCAGTTTGGAGTGACCCAAACTTAAAACCCTACTTGCTGTGCCAACGGTCGCGGGTTCGAATCCCGCTGGGAGCACGAATGTTTCTTCTCCAGTCATGGGTGTTTATATTTATAATATGTATGTATTTAAACTGAATGTGTGTGTATCAACTATCTGGTATACCATAACACAGGCCTCGTAGCTTACCATGCAACTAGATGGTGTTGTGTGTTAATGTCCCAACATATTCATTTATTTTATTTTTATATATGTATCTAATATTATTTTATAGTTTTATTAAGAAATATCGAAAGCTTTTTATAATGTTAAGTTTGATAAAATCAAATTTAGCTAAACTCTTTATTATGCATTGCAGCGTGGAAGCCAATATCAGTGTATTCCGGCGTATTCCGTTGAGACGAAACATTTCGCTCAAAACTTGACTGTACTTTTAAGTTTATATGAATATTTGTTATCATTTGGGACTAGCAAAGTAAGTGCAACTCTTTTATATTTTGTAACAAAATCATAAAAATATCACAAATAAACGTACAAAATTACATATATTTATAGTGATTTATCCACCCTTCGGTTGAGTGCACCATTAGGTATCTCTACTAGTAGACTATGTTCTATTCCAGGTTATATCTGTATACTAAATTACGTTCAAATTTAACTAGCCGTTTTGGCGTGAAGGACTAACAAACAAACATGTACACAAAACACACACTAACTTTTGAACTTTCATATATATATAGTACCTGGGCGACTGAGCTTCGCTCGGACTTTTTGGCCAGAAGTACAATTTTCTTTTTAATTTGAAAACTTGAATAAATACAAAAAAAAAGTAAAATCTTTGTATCCGGTTTCGACCCCGTACGCCTGTGGTTGTCAATCTTGCGCCTTGACCGCTTGACTGCAATGCTTATGCCTGAGCGTGCGAAATTAGTGACCATATTTTGCGTTGAATAATGCGAAAGAGAACCGCATGAAGACTCGAAAACACGCGTTTTCCCAGACATAAGACTAATCTAGATCGATTTTTCGCCCCCGAAATCGCCCACATACCAAATCTATAGTTTCCAAGATCACCGGTATATATACTTAAATAAATAAATAAATATGCAATAATTGCTCGTTTAAAGGTATTAAATACATAATAGTAGTCCGATTAGGCCTGAGGTTGGGAGATAAATGGAAAAATACAAAAATCAGGAACATCACTAAAATAACAGACGTGAGAGTAAGAACTCGAACATTAAAATGGAAGTGGACAGGTCATATGATGAGAACACAAATGGGAAAGTGGACCAAAAAAGTTACAGAATGGTACCCAAGGAATGGAAAAAGACGTAGAGGGAGACAGATTAAAAGATGGGAGGATGATCTACCAAAGGGCTGGAGAAGGAAAGCGCTGGATAGGCACATGTGGAAGGAATTTGAGGAGGCCTATGTCGCAAGGAAACCTGACCCGGTAGCTGATAAATAGAATCCGAAAATAAATAAACAAAATTATAAGATACACATTAAGAATAAATTAGTTAAAAAAAAAATGTAGTTTATTTCATATTTAAATTGTATGTATACAAAAAGGTCAGAGGAAATAAAGGCTATTTTTATTTTTATTTTATTTATTTATTTATTAGTAGTCCGATTAGTGGCACTACAAAAAGAAATTGTATATCTTTTGTTAGATAAACATTAAGGCTATCGATCCACAATCGATCGACGATAACGCGAATAGGATCGCCGGCAAAAGTTAGTATGATAATTAAATATAATGATATTGATTTATGATACGTGGTTTTGAAATTCACAGTTCTAGAGTAGATTAAGCAAATAGACTCCAGTAGAAATACCTTTAAAACATCTTAACCTCACACACAAATTCTTAAAGAGTAATTTACATCGTTTGCCCGTTTTAATTTTATAATGCATATTATGAATGTGTAAATTTTAAACGTGCAAGTCTATTCACGGTTTCTCGTTTTAACAATCCAAACTAATCTTGACTAGATCCTTTACATTGATGAAGATTGCTTATATTCTAGAGAAGGATCGACAGTTTTATCGTGAGAAAATATCTTATTTATCTAAGGCGAGAGATGAAAAAAAGCAGTCTCATTTCGCACAAGTGTTTTGAAATATGTTACGTGGACTTAGCCATAGAAAAAATATTTTTCGTAATTTATTTATTTAACTTTATTATTTATTTATCTAAACTATCTTTTAAAATAATTCAAGCATTCGCATCCGAATTCTCTTGATGTCAAAGGAAGGTTGATCATATTTCTATATGCTGACATTATATTGAAAAATGGTATTATATAAAATTGTGGCTTCGAATATAAGAAATCAGAAATTTTATGGTTTGAGAAAAGTTATTTTTTTTACTTAAATATTGGATGCTTATGTAAATACATACATGAATTAATGTTAATTAAAATAAGGTTTTTTTTACTTTAAAATTAATTAGTAAGTTATATATACAGTTTACATTTCGTTCGTCTTTTAAAGCTTTTAAATAATTCATATCAATATAATGAAAGTTTGGTAATATATCGTAAGCTCCTGCTGAAAAGTTTTTAATATATGTAGATCCATATGCCAACTATCGTGGCGCGATAGTTGTGTGATATAATATTTTAGGATTTATCCATGAATCATATAATTAAAAATGTATAGAAATTTCAAAATACTTTTTAGAATACGAAGATTTTACGTGCAAAATGGTCACGTAATTTCAAGCTGCTCTCGGATTAGCAGTGCTACCGACGATGTTTATGTTAATAAGTTGAAATGAACATTATAATTTATTTAAAACTTTCTGTCTGCCTTTAGCTACACGTACGGGTTCATTGAATTTTTAATATTTTAATTTTAATTGTACAAAGGTGTTACCAAACATGCATATAGCTGGCTGAATTACGTTACAAGTTTATGTATTTTTGTAATGTGATGTATATGTGGGTAGTTAGGCCTTGAGTTCACTCACTCAGTGAAACGTAACAATACAGGTTCAATTTCTTTACCTCTCAATGCTCTGAGAAGACATTTCATCGATTAACATTTATATTCATACTAGCAATATTTCATACAATAATCAAACCCGTGATGTTCTCCGTAATAAGTAATACCCATCAGATATACACAACCATGAGCATTAGAAAAGCTGGCAAATCGTAAAACTGAAAATTAATATTGACGCCTCTTTTTGCCCGTAAAATGTTTCCCTAGAACACTGTAAATAGCAAATATTAAAATAACCTCGTAACGCTGTGGATAAATTTGCACTCTTAAGTCAGCTGCCTGTAAAATTTTCCCCTATTTAAAAATGCAGCGTTCTCACAAAAGAGAATAATAATATAATACTGAAATGAGAAATAGTTGTTTTACTAATACAAAATTACTTCTTCATCAGGATATATTTTTTGGAGTATCGCGAGCATAGCAGTGGTCTAAAGCTAGCTAGCATACAATTATTTAAAAAAATTAAAGAGAGCGTGTATGAATGTGTACACACGCAAGAAGTAAAACTTCTGTAGATTATCGGTACTCTTTATGAAATTCAATTTATGTTTTAAATAATTAGGATAAGTAAGATAGGTACTAAAAATAACGCATATTAAGCATATTACATTAATTTATGGGAAGAATATAATATTATACATCATTTGTCAGACAATAACAACGGTTACCATGGCAACAAACGTACGTACATTTTTTTGGGAACGCATTTACCAGCTAACCCCCCAAGTCAAGCGTCCCTAAAGAAGTTTTACTTCAATAATTACTTTAAAAGTGAGTATGATATTAAAATAAAATGAATTTCCAATGATTATGATGGTATTGATTGAAATTCAATTATATGAAAAATCCTATAAAATTTTTGTTTGTCGTTCTACAAGAACAAATGGATTATTTTAGACGAAAATTGTGTGTAAATTTAAAGAATTTTAAAAAAAAAACTAAAAAAAATGTATTTATTTAAAGTTATTTAAGTTATGCAAGGTAATTAAAGCCATTTATAATTATTAACTAACATATATGTATATTAATTAGTAAGGTAAATAGTTCATTTTTTAATTGTTTATTTAAATCAGACGCATGAACTGGGTGGTTACGAGTTTATTAAAGAACTACATATAATAATAACAATGTATTTCTGTTTAATGTAAGATGTTGTTTGATATTTACTTACACTTTGTTCGAGAAACAATAAAAAGAGCTGTGAACTAGACGTTAAATCGTATGAATCAGATGCTTTTTTTTTATTCACAAATGGAAATCTACGTAAGATAAACAATGTCTTCTTGACCGCTTTCCGCCACGGCGGCCAATCTTACTGAGGCAATGCGCAGGAGATATTATAGAGCAGCGCGTGTGTGAATGTACCCGCAAACACAAGTGCACTCTCTATTCCTTTTACTCTTGAAGTCCGATGGGACGATACTTCGACACCACCAGTGAGAGTTAAGGCGCAGGAATTATGGTTTTACGTGCTTTCTGAGACACGGAGGTGACATACCACCAACTTCACGACTGAGAATATCTTAACAGAAAATCTCAGTGATCAAATTTGGTTCGACCCGGAACTCGAACTCAAGACCTCAGTATCTGCAGCCGCACATGCTAGCCACTAGACCACCGAGGCAGGCACGTTTGATATCAGTACCTGGAAGACCGAGCTTGTCTCGACGTAAGCGCTCGTTCAGTGGCTTAATGACAATACAAGTACCATAAAAATACAAGATGGCGCTATATGACATTATCGGCATGAGAGCAGATAGAAAAAGGCTCTAATAAATAGTTATATAAAATGTTTTTTTTTTATTTTTTTGTGTAAGATTGCGTTTTTTTTTCAGAAGGACTTTATAGATAAACTTTAAAAACGAAACCTTGTTTAAAGATAAAGTTTGAACCAAATCATTAGAGTCAATTCCGAGATACACGAAATAAATTTATAATACAGATATACTGCTCATTTATTACGGTAAATATCATTAGCTTTGATGCTTTGATAGACGTAAACGCTTTTAATGTTTTGATTATTTATTAAACTACTAGCGACTCAGCCTCGCTTCGCTCGGGATCGACCCTAGGTTGATTACCGATACAAATTATCATCCCCATTTTAACCCCTTAAAGGATGATTTCTGGGATAAAAACTATCCTATCCCCTTCCCAGGGTCTCAAACTATCTTCTTACCAAATTTCATCTCAATTGGTTCAATAGTTTTGGAACTTATTCGGTACAAACAAACAAACAAAAATCTTTCCTCTTTATAATATTAGTATAGACTAGCAGAACCCGCGGTTACGCCTGCGTTCAATATAAAAAAAAAACCTTTGGCTTTATGTTATATAGCGACTCGCCCTCGCTTCCCTCGGGTTCGTCCCTATGTATTTAGATAATATTGTTCATACAAAAATAATAAAATCGCGATTAAAAAATAGGGGGTGGGTGGGTGGTTGAAAAATGCCTTACGACCTGTTCTCATACCTACCAAATATACAAAAAAAATCATTAAAATCGGTCGAGCCGTTTCGGAGGAGTGCGACCACAAACACTGTGACACGAGATATTTATATATTTCATGTCTTTCCATCTTTAAAATAATTAACAAAACATAATTGAGGTAAGTTTCTTCAATTTCTATATTTTAAAATGTTTTAAAAAAGAATTATGTGTTTCGAATTTTTCAATTAGGTACTTAAAATACTTTCCACTATTACTAAAAGTTAAAACTGAAAACTAGACAAAATTAAAAAAAATCTAATTACGTATAAACACTACTGCATCATACGTACTAATACAAAAAAACTAGGTTCATTACAGATCTCTAAAAATGAATCATGAAATGAAACTACAGATAAAATAAGAGCATTCGTGGTTTTATTTCTCACGACATGACGCGACGTAAAGGTAAATTTATTTGTACACAAGATTTAGATAAGAATGAGTGACTAACAAAGACTTCTCAGTCAATTTGCTCGCAATCCTTTTATGTAGATATAATATGTATTTTTGTGTTGTAACCCTATTTGTTAAATAATAAAAACCAATTCGAGTAACTTTGGAGACATTTAAAGTCCGTTTCGCGTTAAGAAAATAGTTAATCATCAAGTGCAACGGCAGTTAAAGGTGTATACAAAGTGGAGCAAAAATTCAATTCAAATTCAAAAGATTAGGTTTAATGGATAAAAATCAAACTTAATTATCTTACTTATCTTAAATCTTGATTTGAGATGATAATGACTTTATTTTGATTTGAGATAATTAATCAACATAATTATATCAAATCAAAATTAAATCATTAATAATATATATTTATAATATGTACGTATTTAAAGTTATATATGTGTAGTGTATCAAGTATCTGGTATCCATAACACAAGCCTCGTAGCTTACCATGGAACTAGATGGTGCTGTGTGTTAATGTCCCAACATATTTATTTATTTATTTATATTTAAGTCTGCCTTCAACTAGCCTTTATGAACTTGACTTTTATAATTTTAAACAACCTAATTGGTCGGGGACGTGACTAGGCCGGTGGACAATTATGACTCACTATTTTCTTAACGTGAATGTACTTTAGTTATTAAGTTATTTTATTTGGCTAAATAATATGTTTTCCACACACGAATCGGACTAGTATTATATATGCAATTGTTTGTACGCGTCTGTATGTGTGTCTTCACGGCTGGATACTGACTCCAAGTAATATATATACTGGTCTTTAAACTTTCATGATTACTAACAATATTTTTGTGATGTAAAACGAGATATTTACCGTGTTTTAACACTATAATATTTTAACTTAGATATGGTTACTTAGCTTTCATGTTCATTCATTCATCTAAAATGACACTCGGCGGCATAAGCTAATTTAATTACAATGTCCTCCTGACTGATTTCGGATACGACAGTTTTCTCCTTCTTCACGGGCGCAGGAGATATTACAGTGCACATGTATCACTCTCAAGCTTTGGTGGGACAACAATTCGACACGAAAGGGTAGAAGTTGAGCCCAAATCAACGGCTTTACGTGCTGTTCCAGGCACAGATGTCACCGTCATTTTTTTAACTCTGGGCTCTTACTGAAAATTTCTTGACAGAAAATCCAATAACTACCTATACATGACCCGACTCGAGACTTAAACCCAGAACCTGTGGATCTACAGTCGGACATTTAGCCACTAGAATTTAGACTAACGAGACGGTTAGCCAGTTTAAGAATACATTTGTTGAATGAATCCGGAAATAAAAATTTGAAAATATTTATATAAGGTAGAAAATTAATAATAATTCTCACCTTCCATCAGATAAGAGAAATGGTTTTTCAACGGTCGCCCGCGGCGGTGCTGGCTCGACGTTCTCTGAAAATAAAATACTAATTTACCATTGTTATTTTTCATAATGTACACAGTATTCTCTTATAAAACCGTGTTAATAATAACATTTCTCATAAAAGTGTAAATTTATATGATAAATAAGATTAGATTTTTCAAAGTTATAATAATCGTTGGTTTTTCCCGTATTTTATTACTTAGTTAAAAATTAACAAGCTATGGTGATTTATGTTTATAATAATAAATTATATATTGCTTATAAAACAGTTTAGATTTTGTAACACTGCCACATTAATAACCTTGTTTTACCTGACTGCGGAGAAGCTCAAAGGAAGGTTATGTATTTGACCTGTATGTATGACCTATATATTTTTTATTACGTGCAGCAAGTCTGTGTATGTACATATGTCTCAGACTGCATAGTACTATGTCCTCTTGTCAATTTATTCTCATCCTTTTATTTTGCTCTTTACGTACTTTTTTTACGTTTTTTTTAGTCGAGTTTTTTTTATTTTTATAATTGATTTTTTTTTTACTAAATTAGTTGTTATCTATAAGTAGTTGCTTTAGATAACTAAGAGTTACTTTAGATAACTAATAGTTATGTAAAGCAACTACTTATAGATAGTTATTACCTATTACTTATATTCTGAATACAGCATATTTATTACTTAAATATTTAAAAGAATTAAGTATAAGATCTTTATGTTACTTAGTAATTTTTTATTCTGAACTTTCAATTCTAAGAAAAAATCATTCATTGCAATTTTTAAATTTTCAAAGAAAGTTTATAAGTAATTTATGATTTTATGTAAGGCGTGGGTGGTGTACTCTGTGCTTTGCCATCGCATTTACAGGAAATTAAAGTGAATCTAATAGTAGTCAAGTTCTCTAGAAGGTTAAAATTTGCCAAAAATTTGCGCTATCTGTATGTATTCAGCCCTTTGTAACGTCCCACTGCTGGGCACGGCCCCGCTTCAATACGAGAGGGTTTAGGCCGAAACGTCTTTCGAAACACGTCTTTCAAAAACTTGCTAGGTTCACTCAAATGCAGGTTTCCTCATGATATTTACCTTTAGCGTAAAATAAGTGGTAATCATGTTGGAAATGATTCGCACATGAAAATATCTGAGGTGCTAAACCCAGGACTGTGAACCCGCTTCACTCGGTTTCCTAAGCGAGCGCGTTACCACTGAGCTACTACTGCCTTAATACGAATTGAATACCTCTTTTTTTTTGAATCACTAAATGGAATACAATATGAAATTATATTTACTTTCATCAAAAATGGGCTTATTGTAATTTCAGCTACATCCAACATGATTGGTTTTACCCAATTAATTTTTGTTTACAATATACATAGCTAACATTGTGTTTTATATTGTACTCAAGGATCAAGTTTACGTATTGAAGCGTTATTTAATATAAAAATTGCTCAGAAAAAGAAAATAATATTTATAAATACTGTTTCTGTTTCTATTTTAAATTTCATGACTTTCTAAAAATCCTTTCTTGGTGTATAGCATTTCTAAAGAAAAATAATATAATCATTTTTATTAAATAAAAAAAATATATTGAGATTATTTTCACGTCATGTCTGGAATTTTTCCCTTTTTAATTTAGCATTCATGCATAAAAAAAAAATAACTTGATGGATTTTTTCAAGAAGCTAACTAAGTACCCACCCTAGCTTCAGTCAGGTATTGAACGATACATAACTACTCGTATATATTTATGAGAGAAAAAAACGTACATTAATAAATAAATCATTTGCTATATGTTAGTAATGTTCATAATATCTTAAACATAATAATGGTAATATCTCAGAAATATTAGCAAGGTCTGCATAAAATAAGTAGAGATTCATCATGAGATAAATAAAGAAGATAAAAAAGATAAATGGCATATTAACAAATACACAGACTATACATTCATTTTTTTAAGTAGGTACAAGGCAGATCCCAATTCAAAGAATTCAATATATTTTTTTGCCATGTAGTATTTATACAATAAAATGCCTACTATAATAAAATTTCTTGAACTTTTTCATTCTTGTGTCCTCAAAGCTTTAACGATCTTTTCACTGCTAAAGCCGTCACGTCGCCCTCGTTTTAGATTTACACCCTATTATCCAAATCCATGAGATGACATTACGTTATAAACTCATGTTGCTTACATTGTGAAAATATTTTTTATTTGTTTATTTAAGACTAGTGATTCACCCTCGCTCTGCTCGGGTTCGTCCCTACTTACGTTTTAAAGTTTAGTATAGATTTCTCAGAAATGAGAGATTTTCCGATACCAAATTTCATCAAAATCCCTCCAGTGGTTTTTCCGTGATGCGATCACAGACAGACAGACAAACAAAAATTCTAAAAACTATAGATTCGGCCTCTGTATCGATAATAATGTCTATTTCAATGAGATTTTCCTAAAAATATTTAATGTACAGATTCGGCTTAGTTACAATTTTATTATATGTACTAGCGACTTATCCTCGCTTCGCTCGGGTTTCGTTACTACTTACGTTTTAACGTTTAGTAAAGTTTTCTGAGAGATGAGATATTTTCCCGCAGTAAAAACTATCCTATATGTTGACTCGGATAACCAGCTATTATCATACCAAATTTCATCAAAATCCCTTCAGTGATTTTGCCGTGATGCGGTCACAGACAGATAGACAAACAGACAAACTTTTTAAAAACTATAGATTAGGCTTCTGTATCGATAAATAGTGTCTATTTCAATAAGATTATTCGAAAAATATTCTATTGACAGTTATATAAATTACTTTTTAAATATAATGTTTTAGGAATCAGATACGTTGATGAATGAAGGATAAAAAAAGATCATTGTATTGTATTTGGAACTCTACAAAATGTCGGTGTGTCATATATTCGGCGTGGTCTCAATTCAGATAAGAATAATGTGAGTTGTAACAAATAATTTTCCTTTCAATATAATGAAAATGTACGTTGTAATATCTAAGTAAAGAACACTCTAACCGCCAATCCGATTCCACTACCCCGATAATCGCTAATAAAAATAATAAAAAAAGAGTCTAAAGAATATCACTCACCAATTTCCTCTTGCTTTCGGCATTTTTCTTCGGTGTCCAATTTAGCTTTATTTTTTAGTCTGCAATGAAAAAATTGGCTGTAGGCTTGTTACTTTTATTAAATCTTTGCATTCGGCTTAAAAGATTTGTTATATGTAAAAAAGGATATCAGAATACTTAAATAATATTTTTTTCTTTTAAATTTGACTTCTATGACACCTTTCAATTCTCCAAGACAAAAAAAAAATCTTAAAAAGCTACAACTATAGATTTTTTGATGGACTCACGAGATATACTCGTATGCTGAGGTGCATTCCTAAATGTCTAACACTAATCTATGTGTTACTCTAGGTCATAATCGATCTGTGTACTAAATTTCATCCAAATCCGTCCAGCTGTATGATGTAAAAAATATACATATAAAATATTATGACATTTTAAAAGGTTTAGTGAATATAATTATTTAGAACTGGATTATGGCTAAGTTTTATCTTAGCTAAAAGTTACGTTTATTCAAGTAAGGATACATTACACCAGCTGTACTTAGAACTCCTCTACAATTGCTTTAATATGCTAAATAAATATGATGTTAAATAGAACTGCATTTACTGTACCTCCGAGTACTACTACGAAGTATATAAAGTTTAAACTGGAATCTACATTACAATTTTTGTTCACAAGTACAGGATATATAATTCTAATAAAACTATTTTATTTTTTTATTGTTTGCTGTAAAACATAAGAAACGTAAAGAAAGGAAATAAAACGCGAAAAAACCCCGTGGAAATAGTTTATTTCAAGGACAAATATTCGCGTAGTATGAATAATAAAAAAATGCTTTAAAGTCGTGAGAACAAAAAAATGTGTTCGGCTCTTTTTAACGTCCCACTGCTGGGCACGGGCCTCCCTTCAATACTAGGGGGATCAGGCCATAATCCACAATGCTGGCCGAGTACGGGTTGGCGAAATTCACAGGTCTTTTGAAAACTTGCTAGGTTTTCTCAGAAATGCAAGTTTCCTCACGATGTTTTCCTTCACCGTAATAAAAGCGGTAATCAAATTAGAAATGATTCACACATAAACATTTCAGAGGTGCGAGACCCGGGATTTGAACCCGCTTCACTCGGTTTCGCAAGCGAGCGCGTTACCATTATGCTAGCACTGCCTGAATAAAAAAATATATTGACAAAAATAGGGGTTTTCCTGTACCGGCAGATTAAAAAAAAAGGCAAAAGAGAAAATTTTCATTATATATATGTAGCTTCCATACATTAAATATTCAATATACAATATACTATTATTAATTGTAGTCTCATATTTTAATTTTCTGTATCTACCTTTTTATATAAATTATAAGGAAAAATATTTTTGCTTAAAAAAGCGTGTTATTTTCATAGATTAAGATTAATAGTTTTAATATGAATAAAGTATTACTTTCACTCTATATTGTACAAATAGCTTGTTTTTTTTTCTTTAGTGGCTTAGAGTTGCGTTAACAGACGCAACATATTCTGCCAGAATCACTATTGTGAGGAAGACACAGATGAGTTTGAGCTGTAATTTTGTAATTTAGCCAAAAAGCTTGTATTTCTAATCTAAAAAACAGGTATAGAATTCACAAAAACATGTAGTTATACTACATGTGACAATACATTTTCCTGTATATGACAGTCAATTAAATACATAGCACGAACGAAAATTAATACGCACATGGACATAATAAATACATAACATGGCGTTAATGACTCGAGAATTAAAAGCGTTTATTATTAATAATTTGCGACCTACCCTCATTTCGCTTGGAGTTTTTTTATAATTTTAGTAATAAAATTATAAATACAAAACACAGTAGCTATAAATACTATATGTTTATTCCATATTTTTTATCTGTGTAAATTCTATAGAAATCTGTCTAGCCGCTTCAGCCTGAAGGAGTAACAAACGTACACACACTTACAAATTTCACTTTTCTTATAGTACTAACAGCTTACCCTAGCTTCTCTCGAGTTTTTTAGAAAAATAAAAACAAATCTATCCCACAGGAACCGTATATTTTTTCGGGTAAAAAGTAGTCTATGTGTTATTCTGTATGTATGAGTTATGTATGAGATATATTATTGTAAAGTTTCATTAAAATTCATACAGTACTTTTTGCGTGAAGGAGTAACAAACATCCAGACATCCATACATCCTCACAAACTTTCGCATTTATTATATTAGTACAGATTGTGATAACAGGAAAACTTTTTCAAAACAACTAATATCTAGTAATTTACCTATATGTTTTTACAAAAGAACTAACTGTACTTAATACGGCATTTATTATTTGAAAGTTAGTTTAAACGGATTTACCAAGCCTTGCGCATATTTGATGAAAAATTTGATGTGTTTAAAGGATCTGGGCTTTTTGAAAAAAAAATTTTTTACATATCAATTGATTTATTTTAATATATACTATATTGATCAAATTGATTGTCTATAAAATTATATGATATCCTAAACCCGATGAGACTATAAAAATCTACTATAGAGCTTCTTTTTAATATTTGAGTTTAATGGGAGCGCGTTCAGCAAAATATCAAGATTATTTATATTCGAAAATACACGCCGTTTAAGATATATTTATATTTCTTGTATAGAAATTCCCAATATATGGAGATCTTTCAATAACCTCCAACATGTTTTTGAATAAGCTTTTGTGGGGCTGAGTAGTGAGTACTCATGGTTAAAGAAATGACCCAAATATAATGGTCCTAAACATGCGTGGCTTAAGTTATTAGCTCACATTTGTGATTATTTTATTGATATCATCATCATTAATATTATTAAAAACTTGATAATTTTTTTATATATCAAAATATTTTTAACTGAGTTCCACAAAAAGAGGTATATTTTTTTTATTGTTTACCAATTTCTTGAAGACGGTTTGATTAATTAGGCTAGTTTAAAGTGTATTCTGTTATATATAAATAGAATTCAAGATTTACGTCCCATTTAAATTTGTTTACCATAGAACCGATTAAGGTTTTATAAAATAAAAGAAAGAAACATGAAATTAAATCTAATCTAGCGACTCACCCTTGCTTCGCTCGAATTCGTCCCTTGGTACATTTTAACGGCTAGTATGGAGTAGGTAGACTATATATTATATCATATATAACCTATATTCTTATTCAATAAACGGGCTATTTAATACAAAAAGAAAAATTTCAAATCGGATTAGTAGTTCCTGAGATTAGCACGTTCAATCAATCAAACAAACGACCGAACGAACGAACGAACGAACAAACAAACAAACAAATAAACTCTGCGTCTTTATAATATTAGTATAGATAAAAATATTATACATTTAATGTATAACTTAGTATTGCAGAAGTCAAAAAATATTTAAAAAAACTTATTTTTTTACAATGACACACAAAAAAATATAGTATGTTTTTTTATAAAAATAAACACAAAATAAATATTCTTGTAAATTTTTGTTATAAAAATGTTACAAATAACTTAATACTTTTTGAAAAAAGAGAATTCATGTCATATTCTTTTTTATTTTAATTTTTTATACCACGACGGTGGCAATCAAGCATACGGCCCGCCTGATGGTAAGCGGTTACCGTAGCCTATTCACATATATGTATGTCCGTTACAATCTCAAAGATCAAAAAGTATAACTTACTATACTATAAATACCCACGTTATGACGTGTACAGTATACGTCATTCACGTATTAGTGGGGGCGAAGTGTCGCCTTCACTTGTGCTCTGGTCTAATACTAAAACTGTTCAGTGAAGTATGATAATATGAATTATGTATGGTTTAATGAGCGTAGCAGGGTCGAGAAACAGTCGGCATTGTTCGTTGACATTCATTTGCCATGTAACAAAACAAATGATGTCAAAATCATTTCTATACCTTCATATCTTTTTGATAGCCATTTAATATTTTACGTAGGTATATATTTATAACAATAATCTATATCTACACTACTATTATAAAGACGAAAGATTTGTATTTTTGTATGTTTGTTATGAATGAACTCAAAAAGCTACTGGACCTACTACTGGACTGGACTTAGATGAAATTCCATAAGAAAATAGTTTGAAATCCTGAAAAAGACAAAATATTTTTTATTCGGGAAATCATTTCTTAAAGGGGTGAAAATTAGGATGAAAGTTTGTGGGAAATCAACAAGTAATTAATATTTTGTAATACATTAATAGGTTTTTTCTCATTCGATATTAATAGTTCATTAGGATAAGGTTACATGTGAAATTTATAAGTCCGTAATAATTTTATCCTATTACAGTTTATTTTTACAAATAAGGATACATGTAAGTTAGAATCGACTTTATATGGCTTAGTTGGTTGATTCATTATAGAGACACCTGAACATATATTATACGAAGATATAAAATATTCATACATAAAATACATTTTAAAACAACAATATAAATCCAGAATCCCTTGCCCTAAGGGGCAATATATGAAATAACCTTAAAACCTTTTAGGATCTTTTATAATCGCTCAGTATTGCATGACGGAGCTTTAAAAATATTTGAATAGGTTTTAGATAATAAACTCGAATATTGAAAATCTCTGCTTGATCATGTTTTATATTGATTAGAAATATGTAAATATCTTAAAGAAATTTCCGCTGTACAAAAAAAAGTAATATCATCGTTTTTTTTGCTGTCTAGTCTGAGCTTTGCTTTTATGTAAAAAACATATTCAAAGCTTTAAACGCTTTTGGGTATTTATTAGGATATATATTATATTATTTACTATTGTTTATATTATGTTTGTGTTTAGGTCTTTGGAATTTTTATACCCATTTTAAAAATTATGTAACTAAATATATATACTATCCCTGAAACAAAGACTTTTAGGTGTATATGGACAAAATTGTAATCGAAAAATGCATTTACCAAAAAATAGTAATATTAAATATGCTTGATTTATTAGCTTAACATTAGACATTATGTTGTGTCTTTCTACTTGACCACAAACTGTACACTAAATGATTCTCTGTAAACACATCTTTGATTGGTCTCACATTTAAATGTTCGAAACCTTGAAAAACGTGATTTATGACCTATTCTTCGCAAGCAACCTAACTTCTGCATGTTTCCTATACTTTGTACTTTGAACTAATATACAACTAACAGATTTATTGATAAATGGGTGAAATATTAAGCAAAACGCTTTGGATCTTTTATAATACGAAGAATTTTGTTTGTGAAAATCGTCTCGTTTAACATTTTACACCACTGTTTTACGGCTGGCATTTCCCTTATGCATCATTGTTACGATTTTCTATGAAATATGAAATGGAGCAGTATGTATGGCTATAAAATAACAGTAAATCAGAGGTAACGTACTTATTTTATGACAGTATTTTATGGTTGCAAAGTGATGAATGCTTATTTCCTTGCTCATATTTAACTTTAATTATTTCGGTCTACATTTTCATCGGGTTTTAATAATCATAGCTTTCAGCACTCTACGGTATTGATGAGTAATTCTGAGAAAT
This sequence comes from Argynnis bischoffii washingtonia, assembly GCA_033884665.1. Classification (NCBI taxonomy): domain Eukaryota; kingdom Metazoa; phylum Arthropoda; class Insecta; order Lepidoptera; family Nymphalidae; genus Argynnis; species Argynnis bischoffii. The sequence continues at coordinate 14,991,419 of CM066610.1, forward strand.
TCAATACCAATCACATATCAATTAGACGAAGGATTTCCTATAATTTTAAAGTCATTATCAGTTAATTGGATACGTTATAAGGTCGTGGAATATTTTCTAAAAGATTTTTTCCGTTCTTGAGTACCCTCTTCAAATAAACTTCAGAAAGCAAGGGACGTTAAAAAGACGCTCAAAGTAATTGATAATAAGTTTTGTTATTTAATTGGTCTACGAACTTTAGTCTGAAGTTTTTCGTGAAATGAATACCTGCAGAAAGACCGCAAATCTAAAAACACTAAGCACTTCGCCGAAAAAAAATATGTCGATTCAGTGTCTTCAAATTATTCGATAAGAGCCCTTCGTTATTCTTATCTTCATTATGTCAAGAATTTAAAAATAGATTTCGTATCATGATTACGTGAATTTAAAAATAGTTCCTTTTTTTGATATGAAAACTTTCAATACTGATAACCGCCGTAGTCACTACTTCGTCGAAGTCCATGAATTTGCTTTCCACTCGAAACAAAGATCTGTCTATATTGAAATCATAACTTTGTTTTTGGGAACGCTTCCTATATGTAGTTAATAGTTGTAAAACGTGGGAAAAGATAGTGCAAGACCAATAAAAAAATATAACGAAGGGTTTATGGACCCCCGGTCGGAACGAAGTTCCTTTCGCTTTTTGGTAAACGTTTGCTATACAGTCGTTATAATTTATATTATAAAATATTAAGTTGATAGAGTTCAATTGAAAAATTTAGGATAAAATATCTATACTAATATTATAAAGCTGAAGAGTTTGTTTGTTTGTTTGGTTGAACGCCCTAATCTCAGGAACTACTTATCCGATTTGAAAAATTATTTTTGCACTGGATAGCCCGTTAACTGAGGAAGGCTATAGGCTATATATCATCCCGGAAAAAGATACGCTTCCCGTGGGATTGATGTGTTTTTATCTAGGGACGAACCCGAAGCGAAGCGAGGGTGAGTCGCTAGTTATCTATAAAATAAATAATGATAAATTAAACACTGAATGATCTGGGATAATTAAGTTAATAACTAATAAAAATTTAAAAACTGTATAAATCTTATTTTATTATTAATACTTTTTTAATTTTAGAAATTTGTAGAAAAGTTCTTAAACTTAACTTTGTTATCTTATAATATAAAATGATCAATTCTTATATATATACAGGGTCATTTTTAATTTACTGAAGACCTTTTGGGAATATACTATTTACATCATAACAACAACATCTCTACGAACAAAAAAAAAAATATTTCTTTATTATTACAAAAATAAAAATATTTTTATTGCACCTTCTAAACGGTAATCGTCCAGCATTAGCAAAAGAAAGCGTGTGGCCGGTGGAGTGGGAGGGGTGGAGGGGTGTAGGAGACGGCGCTTACTCATTTAAACTTGACCAGATGCTAGGACTATTACTGTTTAAAAGGTGCAATAAAAGTATTTTTATTTTTGTATGAAAACAAAAATTTAAGAAATTGTTTATAGATGTTGTTGTTATGATCTAAATAGTATATTCCCAAAAGGTCTTCAGTAAATTAAAAATGACCCTGTATATTATTTAGTATAAAATTTCGTGCATTTCAGAAACGGCCCTAATGATATGGATCAAATTTTGTAGTTATAGTAAAATCTAAGTATCTTTTCTGAAAAACTTAATTTTTATATCATTTCCGAGAAAACACCGATCGAGGCTCCATCGCCCAGGTACTATTATTCATGTGATAACGTTGACATTTCTTTAACTTAATTTAAAATTTCATTAACTTCATTGTAAAATGTTTAGAGGTACATTTATTTATATTGATGGTATAAATTGATACAAAATATTCAAAAACACGATGCCAGAATATTGCGTGAGCGGACAGAGATAAATTGAATGTAGATTACAATGTAAATTAAATACTTTTGTTTGTGTTGTGAAAAACAAAAATCTACAAATATCTTCTGTATTATTTAGGTGCAATATATTAGTAGAATTTATACTTAGTTGTGAAACAATTTCGCTGAACATATACATACATGCTAAACATATACACTACAATATATTTCTATATAAACATATACACAATTAGACCACTACAAAAATCTAGTCAGAAATATTAAATGGAGAACAAATTCCTTTGTATTGTACTTGTACATATTTCCAATAAGTATATACTGTTAGTTATAGTTATTTAATTGATTCTTGTTATAGTATTTCAATTGATTATTGTTCATTATTTTTAGATCATATTGATACTTCATATTTTGTTACTTATAATATTTCTTATATTTATTTGAAGTTAATTATTTATATTTTATTATTTAAAAAATTATAATATTAATACGGGTATGAGTTTGTTATAATGTTAAATATTAATATTTTAAAAGTATTGTCCACCGTGAGGTAATGTGTAATCTGTATAAGATAGATGGCGCCACATCACATCCAACGGTGGGGACATAGTGTTTAAATACATAGTTGTGATAGGTAATCAATTTGTAAGACATTCCGTAGAAGTAATTAAATGAAAGTGGAATTGCTGAAAGTCGTCGTTTTACTTGTAAAGTAAATAACAATACATATGTATGCAGTAAAATAGAAATAAGTATATAGAGTTTTCCCGCGCACTTCTCTGCACGAGCATTTCAGTTATTACTATATCTTTAAAAATTATAGCCTATATGTCACTTTGATGTATGAGCTATATAACCGCATAGTTTCATCAAAATCTGTCCAGTAGTTTTTGTGTGAAATAGTAACAAACATCCATCCTCACAAAATTATGATTAAATGAATAGTAAAAATAGGATTATAGTTTTAGCCTAATTCGAAATAATTATCACCTGCTTAAATATGATGGACTTCTAAAAACATTAATAATTTTTAATGTAAATAGGTTACACAATATAGGTATACAAAAAAATAGGTTATTTAAACGGTAATAAATCGTAATCACCTGAGTACATTATGATGTGCTAGGGTGCTAAGCGCGCTGTGCGGTGAAGGTGGCAGAACAGGTGGTATAGATGACTTTCCCGGCCCTTGCAGCACTCGGATGCCCATCCGAACTGTATTGCGTCTTGAAACTTTTTCATCTGCTCTTTCTGCTGTATAATAATTAAATGTAAAACATCTCAATAAACAACAAGATAAAATATTTATTTATTGATCTCTAAATAGAGATTTATGGCTTTTTTTTGCGTAAGTAACGCTATATCCTTGCCAACTGTCTCCTGTCTTAGACTTACGCAAATATTTAATATTTCAAATAAAACTGTCTTTTTGGCCTTTTAGAGGTTTTATTTTGATATTTTTCATCCTAAAATTTCCAATGCTTTACAGCAATCATGGTCACTAAAGACAATTTAAATAGGTAGTTCTATTTAAATTGTGTATTGATTTTCATGACCTTTTCAAATCAAGGGTAGTCAAGAACAAGAATAACTCCCCGAATAGCGGAATAATTGATTGAAATCGGTGAACATTTGTAGTTAAAAATATTATTTATAATCATAACAACTCGTATAAACTCTAGGGAACTTATACATATATGGTCACTTTCCGCTTACCATTATCACTCAACCATCAGCTTGATTGCATCATATATTTATTGTCTATGAATTTATATTGGCGGCACGTTTAGCTCAGTTTGTAGTGACCCTACTTTCTGTGCCAGCGGTCGCGGGTTCGAGTCTCGCTGGGGGCTTGGATTTGTGTGATGAGCACGAATGCTTGTACTCCAGTCATGGGTGTTTATATTTATAATAAGTATGTATTTAAAGTTATATATGTGTAGTGTATTAACTATCTGGTATCCATAACACAAGCCTCGTAGCTTACCATAGAACTAGATGGTACTGTGTGTTAATGTTCCAACATATTTATTATTAATATTTATTATATTAAAATACGTAATTCAACATAATGATTTGTACAAACGTAGTTCATAAGCTGTAGAAAAAGCTAAAGTGGGCGGAATGTTTTTATCAATGAAAGAAGTTAAAAGAAGCTGTCAATGTCAGAAAATTTGCCAATTTAGATGATATTAGTATTATATTCAATATTGTTGATGAATTTTTCTATTCCTTTTTATAAATGCTTATTTTTATTTATCATGAAACATGTTATTTTAATTATTTTGCTTCTTATTGTATACTAGCGGTTCACCCTCGCTCTGGTCGGGTTCGTCCCTACGTTTTACGGTTAGCATAGTATTCTCAGAGATGAAATATTTTCCCACCGTAAAAAGTATTCTTAATACCCAGATAACCAGCTACCATCATACCAAACATTAAAATCTGTCCAGTGGTTTTCTCATGATGCGTTCACAGACAGATAGACAAACAAACAAAAATTCTAAAAACTATAGATTCGGCCTCTGTAATGATAATAATGACTACTTCAGCAAGATTTTACAAAAAATATTTAATGTACAGATTCGACTCAGAATTTTATTATATGTATAGATATATGTAGATACATACGCTTCCGATCGCGCCCGAGATAGTGGCCGGAATGGTAATCAAAATTGCTACGTACAAACGTCTATTTTATTTTGTCAGTGTTAGGTGGCTGCGATTACATTTGTCAATAGTACTTTACTCTCACTTCATATGGGTGTGCACCAAAAGACTATTTTTTTCGCGAATGAATTCACGAATTTTATTATTTATTATTACCTACTTGTTTTCGCAAAATGCTCCTTAATTATATAACACTCCTAGAACCCTCTTTATATTGGTAAGAACCGTATAAAATTGCTCCCAGTAAATTGCGCAGGAATCCTTACTCTCAAATTCCGATGGGGTGACAATTCGAAACGACCGGTAAGAGATCACTCGCTATTCGCGGCCGACGACTTTAAGTGCTTTCGGAGGCACAGGGGTGAAATATCGAAAACTTCTCAACGTCGGGCTGTTACTGGAACTTTTGTAACAGAAAGATTGAAGGAGTTGTGAATGCGTCGCCGGCGCTTAAGAGACCTGAAGAAACGGCTCTTGAATAGCTCCGTAGAGATAGGCTGCCTTGCCGGTCGGTTATGAGGACATTATAGCGATCAGGGACATTTTCACGAGGGTGAACACGTACACATATTTAAAGTTAATAAGTTACGCGCGCCTGAGGCAAGCAAGAGCATATTATAAGTAATTATAACTTTACGATCAAACCTGCTATTGCCAGACGTAATAAGAATGTAGTCTTTATAGCCTGTGATTACGTGACTACGCCATAATTTTCATAAGAAATGGAAAATTTAATTTTACGCTTGCCAGTTTTGCTGTGTAATAAACTACGAAAAATATCAATTCATATAACGTATGTATATGGAAGAGTTTAGTTTTAAGCGTGAAGTACATACATATAATGCAACTAGCGACTAACCCTCGCTCCGCTCGGGTTCGTCCCTACGTACGTTTTAAGGTTGAGTATAGATTTCTCAGAAATAAGATATTTTTCCGCGGTAAAAAGTATCCTTTATGTCGACCCGGATAACCAGCTATCATCATACCAAATTTCATCAAAATCCCTCCAGTAGTTTTTCTGTGATGCGTTAATAGACAGACAGACAGACAAAAATTCTAAAAACTATAGATTCGGCCTCTGTATCGATAATAATGTCTATTTCAATAAGATTTTCTAAAAAATATTTAATGTACAGATTCGGCTTCGTTACAATTTTATTATATGTAGATATAGATAGATGAAAATACTACGAATGTATTTTAATGATAACACTGTATTTAAGTAACTTTATTTGTTTCTATTATATACTTCCATCGGAAAATTGTATAAAAGTTCTGTAATATGAGCTTTAATCATTATTGTGAACTTGAACTTATAAAGTATATAACAGCGAAGTAACCATTACTGATTAAAAGACTAAAAAAATCTATTCCTCAAGAAGATCAAAGCTTGCGTGGAAAGCTTTTAGCTTCAAAGTAAAAACATGATATTTTATGTTTAGGTTTTTGGTCATAGTTTAAAGCATCTAGAAATTTTAGATATTTTCGAAATTTCCAATTTCTATAAGATCTCGTTCTATATAAATACCTATATAAAGCTGCGGGTAATAGCCGTAGTATAATGGCTTACCTATACTAATGTATAAAATTAAAGATTTTTTTGTTTACGAACTTAAATATCTGAACCTATCGATCCGATTTGAAAAAATCTTTTATTGTTTTATATTATATTTATTGAGAAAAGCTATAATTATTTATATTTATTTAGCTGTATTATCATTGCCCTAATCCACCTAGAAGTGGAACAATTATATATAAATTAAGTATTAAAATATATAAAAAAATATATATGGCAGTGGTAGCCCAATGGTAACACGCTCGCTTGGGTAACCGTTCACCGGTAGTGAAACGGGTTCAAATCCCGGGTCTCGCATCTCTGATATTTTCATGTGCGAATCATTTCTAACATGATTACCACTTGCCTTACGGTGAAGGAAAACATAGTGAGGAAACCTGCATGTCTGAGAGAACCTAATAAGTTTTCGAAAGACATATGAAGTCCGCCAACCTGCACTTGGCCAGCGTGGTGGACTATGGTCTGATCCCCCTGGTATTGAAGGGAGGCCCGTGCCCAGCAGTGGGACGTTAAAAAGGGCTGAATACATTAAAATATATGAACTTTGCGGGCAGAACCTAGTGCAAAGGCGTATATGTAAAATTTAACTAAAATAATAAACATATATATATAAAAATTTAATAAATGCACTGACTGCACGCGGATTAATCTTGAGAGTAAAATTATGTACTGTGCTAATGGATCTAACGAAGAGGGATGAGCTGTATTTTCTCACAGAACATACAGCTACCGTGTGTTAGTGTATTTTGATATTCTGTCACTTAGTATGATGATGAATGATATTTACCGTCTATATTTAAAGTTCATTTTGTGTATAGGTAAATCTATGCATAGGTAAATCTCTAAATAACATGTACTAATTTTTATAAAGCCTATTTTTTTTAATTAGCTATGGTTTGTAATTTAACTAGAAAAGCCTTTTTAGTGTAACTTCAAAAACAGAAACTCAAAAGCGTATCTTTTTTTTAAACCTTGATTAAATTAACTAAATGTACTGATTTTAGATGAAATATTACAGATTGATAAAAAATCGATCCATCTATTAATAATTGTTTATGGAAATAACATAAAACTGTTATTTTTGCAACAAGAAGTTGAAATTTAGTCCCACGCCTAATGGCTATGGCTATAAATAACTTTCCTCTTACCTTTTATAAAATTCCTTCAAAAGTTTTGGTTAATTTTTTGTTATAATAATTTCAATGTAACGGAAATAGAATAATATATTGATATATGCTTACCAATATATGCTCGTACGTCATAGGAAGTACCAATGGGTGCCCCATGATACTGTTTGGCGGGTACCAGCTGTACGCTAGGCGGCGCTAACGGTGTCAATTCCAAGTGAAAAGGAAATGCATTTGCTCCCAATCTTTTGATGAGGGCATCCTATAAAGAAATATTCTTCAATAAATAATACATTCTAAAAACTATAGATTCGGCTTCTCTATCGATAATAAAGTCTATATCAATAAGATTTTCCAAAAAATATTAAATTACAGATTCGGCTTAGTTACAATTTTGTTATATGTATAGACATATTATGTAATCTTTGTTTTAAAAATTGATGCTTTAAATGTTTGTAACAGATGATTTTATTAAGGAAATTTCAAAATGTTGTGTAAAAAGGTAAATTCGGGAAAAACTGAAAGTGTATTTTTCTATACAGAGTCACAAAAAGTTTTGAAGTTGGGACCTTTATTTTTTTGGTGATTTTCGTAATGGCTAAACCGATTAATGATGATTACATTATTAGGTAGATATATTTTATCTCGGCAATGAAAAAATGTTAGTTATTTATTTATAAAAGAGCCCAAGTGATGATCTTAGAACTACGAAATTATTAAATTTTAAGTTAGAACATTGAATTCTAGATGTAAAAAAATCTGTCTATTGCTAATGCAGCTTACGTCGCTCTAGTGCTTATTTATTCAACGACCAATACTTGTTGTACTTTACAGTAGCGAGTTTTTTTTTCTCTACTTTAAAAACTAAGATTTATATACATTTGTATAGGGATAAATTGAATTAGTACCTATAGAATTGAAATTTAAAAGTCAATAATTTATACATATAATAAAATTTTAGAGCTCGATATCTGTACGTAGAAAAAAATGCTAAAAACCGAGTCAGGGGGTTTAAGAAGAGAAATAGAACAAATCTAGATTTTTTACAATTTTTTTGTTTCTCTATCTGTTTGTCTGCTTGTACGAGCTTATCTCCGAAACTATTAAACCAATTTAGATGAAATTTTGCGTGGTGATACCTTATATCCACGGTCAAGATTTAAGGTACTTTTTATCCTGGAAAATTAAAGAGTTTCCGTGGGATAGTTAAAAAACTATAGTAACTTATACAGTTTAGTACACAAAAACTACTGAGTGGATTTTAATGAAACTTTAGAATAATATAGTTCATACATAAGAAAAATAAATAGGTTACTTTTTATCCCAGAAAAATGTACGGTTCTTGTGGGATAGATTTGTTTTTGTTTGTCTAGATGCGAAGCGAGAGTAAGCCGTTAGTTCTGTAATACAAACTCTTTCGGTAAACTGGTCGTTTAGAAAAATAACCACTAAGATGACTATTAGTTTTAATAAAGTATGTTATTGGTTAACATAAGTATTTACTAACCTGAAGTGGGGTGTTAGGTTCTTTTTCAAGATTATAATGTACTGGCCAGATCTGTGCCAGGCTCATGATCGCTTCATTGCAGAACTTCAGCCCCATAACTTCTTCATCTTCTCGACCGTATCTGACATAAAATAAAAATAATTAAATGATAAGTTCTAAAATTTTTTTTTGTATTTGTTATATACACTTCGATGTGAATTTCCAAGACCTTAATGAACAAATACGATTTTTACATAAAAGATACGAAGAAAAAAAAGGGAATTAATAGCATTGTTATTTGATTTTCATTAAAACTGGATTATTGTCAAAATTTCAGTAAAAAACGTACATTGTTACTGGATTTTAATTAAAATAAATAATATTTGTGCACAATGCACTCTCCAAATATAATTTTCAGAAAATATTAAGTACAAATTAATTGAAAAATGTTATTATTCACTAGCGACTCACACTTGCTTCGCTCATATTCGTCCCTAGGCAAATTTTAATGGTTAGTATGAAATAGATAGACTATATAATATATTATAGTACATATACACATAGGTATGATTCAGTTTCATAAGTCTTACTTAAAAATTATTGATTTCCCATACAAACTTTCATCCCCCTTTTCACCCCCTTAAGGGATAAAAACTATCCTATATCCTTTCCAGGGTTTCAAACCATCTGTATACCCTAAATCGGTTCAGCTAATTTTTTGTTCATCTATTACAAACAAACTCACAAACTTACAACGTTACGTCTTTATAATATTAGTGTAGATCTAGGAAATTAATTGTGAAATTTAATTATTGAATATCAAATTGAACACTAAAATATACGTATGTTAAATAATGTTTCAATAAATAAGGGAATAAAAGATAATGAATTAGAGAATGCGAAACTTGGCAGTATTGCTTTTTGTCAAGGGCAATTCAAATGTCTTAGTTCTGGCAATAGTTCAATTCACAATAAGGGTTGTTTCATAACAAGATTCTGCTATTACCAGGTTTTAGGTTTTAGATTATTATGTTATGTGAAAGAGAATTACTGCAGAGATAATTTAATCAATATAAAAAATATTAAAAAATATTTCGTTTTAACTTTAAACTAGGAAACGTTTATATGTATATTATATTAGGCAAGTGATTGCCCAGTGCTAACACGCTTACTTGGGAAACCGAGTGAAGAGGGTTTAAATTCTGGGTCTTGCACCTCTGATATTTTCATGTGCGAATCATTTTCAACATGATTTCCATTTGTCTTACGGTGAAGGAAAACGTCGTGAGGAAACTTGCATGTCTGAGAGAACTTATTAAGTTTTCGAAGGACATGTGAAGTCCACCTACCCGCACTTGGCCAGCGTGGTGGACTATGGCCTGATCCCCCTTGTACTGAAGGGAGGCCCGTGCTGAGCAGTTGGACATTAAAAGGGCTAAATACATACATACATATGTATTCTCTTTGCTTGCGTATTGTTATAATTCCCTTATGTGACCTAATTCTGAAGTGAAGGCGTTCTATAAATATTTTGTTCGTATAAAAATTGATTAAGATTATTATTATCAATATCAATAGCATTTTGGCGTTATGAGTTTCTAAATAAAATCTTTCCCTCAGCTCTCGTGCTGGTTTGTTCACCTATGACCTTGTAGTGGAGCATTTTTGAGAGATGTATTAAAAAACGTGGGATTTCTCTTTTTTATAAGTAGGTACATGTTTTTCATAATTTTTAGAGTATTAAAATGATATATAGATATTTTCACGACTGGTTTATGTGAGTTGCTGCACATCCGGAGGTCTTGGGTTCGATTCTCTATAGGTGGGAAGTTGGTGGTGTTACTCTCTCAACGAATATGTCTAATTTTCATCCCACTACACTTTGAGAGTGAAAAGAATAGAGAAATGTACTTATGTGTGTGCGTATACTTGCAGTATAATATCATCTTCTGCGAAGTTAATTATTTTCAGTGAGATTGGCCGCTTCGCTCGCGTTCGTCTCTAGGTACGTTTTCACGGTTAGCTATGTTTAAACATAAATAGTAGCTTGCTACTTTTAAGATATTCATTTAAATTATATAGCGATTTACGTTACGTACGTACGTTATTATGTACGTTATTATTTTCGCGGTTAGCTATGTTTATACATAAATAGTAGCTTGTTACTCATAAAATATTCATTTAATTTAAATTATAAAGCGATTTACCCTCATTTTGCTCGGGTGCGTACGCCGTACGCGGATTTTGTTCACAATTTCATGGGTTTTAATTTTTTTTGCGGAACCCTGATTCTTTTTCTAAAATAAAAGTAGCCTAAGTTACTAATTATAACAACAGCTATCTGCCAGTGAAAGTCCCGTCAAAATCGGTCCAGCCGTTTCGGAGATTAGCCGGAACAAAGAGACAGACAGACAGAAAAAATTGTAAAAAATGTTGTTTTGGTATATGTACCGTGTATCCATATGCATTTAGTATAAAGCTGTTATTTTAATATTATAAACAGACACTCCAATTTTATTTATCTGTATAGATTTCAAAGTGTGTTTGTTTGTTCTTCTTTCACGTCTAAACAAATGACGGATTGGCGTAATTTTTGTGTGAAGATATTGGAGGGCTGAAGAGGGACATAGGCTACTTTTTACCGCGGGAAATTACGGGAAGGAAAATACGTTATAATAACACCGAAAAAAATATTTATGAACACTATTACTTAAAACTTGGTATTAACGCTCTTCAATAGAATTAAATAAATACGTTTTTTTAGCATTTTTCCAAATTCATCCCGTAAGATTGTAAAATAGGGGATGAAAGTTTTTTTGAAACCCACCTTTTTAGAGATTTTTTTGTAGTTTTTGCTCGAGCGAAGCCGTGGGTTCTGCTAGTTATGTACCTATATAAATCTTAAAAATGAAGCGTTGTTTTTAAAATAGTGAAAAAAAATTGTTTTAAAGTACAACAAATATTGGTAGTTTTAAGACGACGCAGTTAACCATTTAGGAATACACTAGAGGGTAAATTGCTAATTGAATAGAATTTTACTGTTCTTGTAAAATAACAAAACATCCCTTTTTAGACATCTAGCATATGTGAAAAGCGAAAAACGATGTACCTCGGTCATAGTTAGACCTAACTCATTAAAGTTAAATGTAAACTAGAAAGCTTTGTTAAGTCCAATTAATCTTGTACACAGCTACAGTCTATAGTAATTCATTAGTGCATCCAAGATTAGTCTCGGCTTCAACTGTTATTGTATAAAATGAAAATTAAATTTTATATTAAAGGAAAATAATTAGATAAAATCTAGATAAATGTTAGGCGGTATGGTTAGAGACGCCATCTCCATATCGGAGATTGCGGATTCGACTCCTGCTCGGGAAAAGTACTTATAAGGGACATACACTTTTTTGACACAGAATCAAAGTGTGTATAATTGTGTTTCGTGTATATTTCACGGACCACGACACAAGAGTCTAGTTAGTGGATATCAGAAAACCTTTTAATACTGTACGGATTTATTCAATTAAAATAGATATTAATATGTATGTATGTATCTACATTTAACTGATAACTTGTATTTCAACATAATGACTTCATACCGAAGGATGCAAATCGATTTTTTACCGTAGTTTTCAGTTATTTAGCCCCTTTCATTGTGTATAATAGCTGTGCAGAGTAATTTCTACACAATGACATGCCATAATCATTGCCATTTGCCCTTTGTGATAGAATGAATCGCAGTATTCATCGCCCACACCGTTCCAGGGCAATCTACGTTTCTTTCATAAATCATTCCTGTTTACATCCGAAAACTTTGTAGATACATATGTATATGTTAAGCATTAAAAATATTTGCAATAGTATTAAAAATATTTTTTATTTTTGTAAGGTAAGTAATGTTTGTAACATATTCATTTATTGAATTATTATTGCTTATATTTAATGCTGTACTAGCGACCGGAATATTGGGCTTGCTCAGACCCTAGTTACATATATTCTTTAGCTAATTCTTCTTCTTCTATATAAATAAAAATTAATGTTCGTCTATATCGGTCTGTATGCGTTTCGATAACATTGATCCGATTTTGATGAAACTGTGTTGGGTTATTCAGGCGTGTATATACCGTATACCTGCCAAAGTTCCTGGCTCAAAAAAAGAATTTTTCTTTGGACTTTTGTATTTTACCCGAGCGGAGTAAGGGTAATTCGCTAGTGTACCATAAAACTTACGTTTAACAAAATAAAGAGAAAGTACGTGGAAAAACGATAATTTATCTCTTTAAGAGAATTCTTCCAGAAACCGACGTAAGAAAATTAGTTAATTTAGTGCGATGTAGGTAAAGTATTATATTATTCCTCGGAAAATACTTTATTTACTGGGATTGAATATAGTATAGTGATGATATCTCACCAACAAAATATATGGTCAAGTATGGCTATTACTGTGATAATAACGAAAATTAACCAACAAACACATCAAATAATACTTATACATTAGTAATGATTGAAATCTTTTAAGAATCTAATATAGAGATATTCCTTTTCACAGTGTCAGACGTTAAATATGTAGAAGAGTACTTTGGAATAGCAAAACTTTCTTATCCACAATCATTACGTACGGAGCCAACTCGGTTTTTCAAATATAAAAAGAAAATCTAACAAACTCACCTAAAAGTCAAAGTAACTTGGCCAAAAAGTTTCTTATTCTCCATATTCTCAGCATCCACATGCAGGACACCCTGGATTTTGTCGATATAGCCATTTTCCACTACTAAATCTCGAGACGCCAAGTATAATGTCAATTTGTTATTTGGTGATGATTTCTTGAAAACCCTGAAAAATTTATTTTAATGAGTGTTTGTAGTAACAACAATTATAATGTACAAGTATCTCAGTCTAGCGGCTAGCATGTACATTGTACAGCTCCCGAAGGTCCCGGGCCGGACCAAGTTATTGGGAGAGACTGAGTCGCAATTGCTGTAAAACATTCGAAATGTTGGGAATAAAAAAAAACAAAAAAAATAATTTCATTGTACATATATTTTTTGCAGTACAACAATTTAACTTATTTCTTGATTCTTTAACAATATTTCTAGATTCTTTCTCAGAACATAGATAGGACGATGGGGCATGTGTTAAGAAAGTCTATTTAAACAAGTAAAAAAGTATTGCCCTAATTATTTCAGTTAGTGTTTGATCGAAATTGGACCAAAATCAATATTGAGAGAGAAATATATATGAATGGAATTTACGTATCTATGTAAAACACACACACACTAAAGCTTGTTAATAGCTATTAAACAAACAAAAAAAACGTGAGTGTGTACTTATGTACGCACGTAAGAAGTTATACTTTGACGTAACAGAACAAAACAAGGCTAAAGATTACATCCCGTATGTCACAACTCTGTTTGTAAAAGGAATGCAGCTCACTTCATCATGTCGCTTTTTGGCTGTCGGTGCTTGCGCGCATCGTAAAAATTTTACTCTCATATTTTTTTTCCAAACGTCCCAAAAGAAGTATAACTTAAAACAACGATTCACAAATAGAGGAGTAATGAGAACCTCCTCCTTTTTTTGGAAGTCGGTTAAAAAGTACCTGTTTGTCTGTGCCTATTTATATATGAAACAAGGTTATTTCGTTCGTCATATATTCGTTTAATCCATTAAGACGTCTTTGTTAAGTGCAGGACATCTGCATGAAAGGCGCCGCTTTTCAATATCGTTTGAAGTGGCCAACTTTTAGTCATATAAGATTAGATATGTACTTGACAATTTATTATTTTATTATACAATTTATGCATTTCTGCTTACATTGCAATTTATTGGTAGCGTAAATTCATTCACATCACTCTTCAATGTAATAAATAAATATGTCATGGTAAAGGTATTATAATAAGTTCTTTTATAACCGCATTGATGAAAGTTTGGATGTCTTAACGCTTTAATATAGAAGCTATTTTATATTAGTGTCACTTGTCATTAGCTTTTACATACTATATACTAGCGAATCACGCTCGCTTCGCTCGAGTTCGTCCCTAGGTACGTGTTCACGGTTAGTATAGAATAAACTATATATATGTACATATATAGGTATAGAAAAGTAACTACCTACTTTAAAATTTAAAAAAATATATGTAGGTATATCCCATACTTCACACATGATTCCCCATACAAACTTTTATCGCCCTTTTCACCCCCTGAAGGGATGATTTCCAGAATAAAAACTATCTTATGTCCTTCCCAGGGTCTCAAACTATCTCCATACCAAATATCATTTTAATGGGTTCAGCGGATTAAGCGTGAAAAGGAGACACATAGACAGACAGAGTTACTTTCGCATTTATAATATTAGTATGGATTGTCAATTAATTATTCTCTAATTTTGTTTTCTAAAACCTTATGCCTTTAATATCATTTCATCACGCATTCATGGAACTGTTCAAAATATTAGAAAGTAATTAATAATTATACACCCATCTATGTATAATAAAATGCAAAATGCTTCGAACTAAAAAAAAATAATAATAAG
The DNA here is from genome assembly GCA_033884665.1 of Argynnis bischoffii washingtonia. Lineage (NCBI taxonomy): Eukaryota > Metazoa > Arthropoda > Insecta > Lepidoptera > Nymphalidae > Argynnis > Argynnis bischoffii. Next base: position 15,006,650 of record CM066610.1, read on the forward strand.
AAAATCGGTTTACAAACTAAGGAGAAAAGGTACTGATCTGTTTTGTCTTTACCATGTTTATATATGTATAGACCTTTATAGTGTATGAAAGTACTTTTATGACTTCAAATACCTATTATTGTTGAACATGTTATATATACGCTACAACTTAGAGTATAATGTACATTATAAGAAATATTTTTGAGGACTCTACAAGTGCATTAACAATGGTTTATAAAAAAACTAGAGACAGACTCACTTGTTGACAGCAATTTTTTTTTTTCGTTTTTATTAGGGTTGTGAGCGTTTACTTTATACCTATGTATATATAATATATAGTCTCTCTATTCCATATTAAGCGTTAAAATCTACTTAGGGAAGAACTCGAGCGAAGCGAGAGCGAGTCACTAGTTAATAAAATAAAATTCATAAATTTAAGCGAAGCCACGAAATATGATATGTATTGAATATTCCAGTATTTTATTAACATGCTCTTATGTAAGTCACCAAACGATGAATCAACCCACTTGACCCGTCTGAGCTGTATTTCAGTCGATTATACTTCACTCTTATAATTACCTAGTAACAATTTATTTCACATAAAGAAATAAAGAAATTATTTATTAAATCTATACATGTAATCAAATTGTAACTAAGCCGAATCTGTACATAGAATATTTTTTGGAAAATCTTATTGACTTTATTATCAATATAGAAGCCAAATCTATAGTTTTTTGAATTTTTGTCTGTCTGTCTGTCTGTCTGTTACTGCATTACGGTAAAATCACTAGACAGATTTTAATGAAATTTGGTATGATGATAGCTGGTTATCCGCGTTAACATATATATTTATAAAAAATATTTCATCTCTGAGTTAAACGCTAAAACGTACGAACCCGGGCGGAGCGAGGGTGAGTTGCTAGTTAATAATATTTCCATCAAATCTGATGAAATTATGACGATGTTTTTGTATTACGTTGGTAAAATTGAATTTTTTTCGGTAATATTAAAAATGCGATGGGCATCTAGATTCACTAGTGGGCTTTGAAGAATAGTTAAAATCACTACTCAACTATGCGAGAGATTATTATTTCATATGAATCAGAGTAAGCGCAAACACACATAGAGCTTTGTTCTGTACTGTAACTGCCATATTCAAATGGAGGCTTCGTGCTAGCCAAAGCTAAGCCAAAGTATTATAGATTTAGGTTGCACGACAATGCTTGCCGTACACCCCAATAACATGTGACATGCATGCATGCATATAATAAAAGTTCACAAAATGTTCTAGATTTACCTCTTCAAAAATTTTAAGGTAAAATTAAAAATATTTTATTGAGCAAACATTGTTCAAGAGTTTCTTGTTGATGGAAATGCATATGCGGGCTTCTATATTGTTATATTAATAAAATAAATGTAATTTAAATAATTAAAAGAGCAACTGTTGAGTTTCTTGCCGGCTTTTCTTAGCACAACTGCTTTCCGAGCAGGTGCGACCACAAACACCATGACACGAGATTAGATAAATTTTATTTATTATTTTATAATTTTGTTTTCTCTAGAAGATTTAACTATTAAAACTTTCATGTGCTTGTAGCTTACCGTTGAGAATTCAGAGCGCTGTCTGTTGTCATTTCGGGGTTTCCTTGACGACTTTCTGAAACAAAATAAAAAGTACTTTATTTTATTATTCGTTAAAGTAAAATGAATTTTGTTACTTAGAAATGACATTAATATAATTATGTATTTTATTTAATGGGAAATTTTATATTGTTATTTACATTTCTGGCAAAAACATGTTTAAGCGGTAAACATATTAATATTGGAAATACCGTAAGATTGCTTAGAAAATCAATTTAAGAGGGTTCATATCCCAGGTTTCGTTCCTCTGACTTGACTTGTCAATAATATGGTCTGCCTCCGTGATGTAGTGGCTAGCAAGTACGGCTGCAGATCCGGAGGCCCCCGGGTTCGAATCCTGAGTCGGGCTAAGTTTAATTGCTGAATTTTACTGTAAGATGCTTTCAGTAACAGCCCGGAGTTGGGAAGTTGGCGGTGTGTCAACTTCGTGTCTCGGAGAGCACGTACAGCCGTCGGACCTGCGTCTTAACTCTCACCGGTCGTGTCGAAGTATCGTCCCATCGGACTTTGAGAAAAAAAGGAATAGAAAGTGCACTTGTGTCTGTGCGTATACTTGTACACTATAGTATCTCTTGCGCATCTGGCTAGTCTTAATGAGATTGGCCGCCGTGGCCGAAATCGTTCAGGACGACATTATTATTATTAATACGGTAACGGAAAATAACTTTTTTTTTTATAAGATTCAGTGACAAACGAGCAGACAGACCACCTGATGGAAAGCAGTACTTGTCGCCCATAACACCTACAGTTCATGCAAAGTTTTAAGTAACAATAAGTTCAAGGTTTTAGGTAACAAAAATACAGAGCCGCAGGTGCGTTGTCACTGTGAGGGCTAAGATGATATGCATCTTGCCTGTAATTGCGCTGGCTACCTTATCCTTCATACCGGAACACAACAATGCAATCATTGTTGCTTGGCGGCAGAAATAGATAAGGGGGTGGTACCCATCCAGTCGGACTCCTCAGGCTTGACAGAGTCCTACCACCGGTAAAAAATAACACGAAAATCTACATGTATTAGATAATCTTAATAATTTTAGAAAGACATAAAGATCGCCAATCAGCATATTTCCATTGAGTAATATTTTTAAATTCATCTTTTATAATAAACAGTAGGTACATGAATGAAAAAAAAAACTATTTTAAATTCTTATGCTTTCATATTTTCAGATAGATATAGAATAAAAAAATATATAATTAGACAAAATACTATAACAGTCAATTAGAAAGAAAAAAACAAAGTTAATAATTTATTACCAAGTAAAATTACAATGTACAAGCAATTATTGCCATTATTAATTATTAATTAATGGAATGCCAAAATAAGTTTCATATTATGTTCTTTTTAAGTAAATAAAAAAAAAGGGAAAAGAAGGTAAAAATATATAAATATTTCAAATGATTGGTGATGCCGTATTAGACGAGAAGATTTTGATTTACCTACAGAATCTAAAAAATATTACGTTTTGATTAAATTTTAACACCAACCATTATTTTCCAAACGAAATTGAATTTTGTCATTTATTACAACAAGTAAAATTTCATGAAACAATCTGAAATATTTACGAAAGTATTTTGATTAATAGCTTACAGGATTTCATAACCGAATGTTATTCACGTCATACCTTTTTTTAAATGTACATTTTCAACGTGCTCCAAGGTATTCAGGTACATTTTAAACATGCTCTGGACAATTAATTTTATGAATTTTGTTTCGTTCGTTGATTTTATTAATCTCTGTTATTTTAAAATTAATGACATGATGGATTTTTTATTTGGTTATAATTATTTATTCACTAGCGACTCACCCCCGCTTCGCTCTGGTTCGTCCTTAGGTACATTTTATTTTTTTGTGCGAAACCCTAGTTCTTTTACTGAAAGAAAAGTAGCCTAAGTTACTCCTTACAACATCAACTACCTGCCAATGAAAGTCCAGACAGACCGACAATTTTTTTAAAAAATGGTGTTTTTCTTATAAATACCGTATATAATGCCATATGCATTTAGTAAAAAGCTGTTATTTTGACATTACAAATAGAAACTTCAATTTTATTTACCTGTATAGATTTACTATACATAGTATGGTATAGCACATAGGCTATGGAATAGCACAATAACATCCAATACAAAATTTTAATCTCATTACTGATTTCATTATTATTCATGATAGATAATATCAGATTACAAAAACTATTTAAAATACATCAAACATTTCTATTTAAGAATGGATATCCACTACTATCATTATAATTTAATGATAAGATCACGTTTTATTTGCGAAACAAAATAAAATACACCAAAAATGTTTGTTTAATAATACGATAATATGTATATACTGCTTCAAACATGTAAAGAATGAAAGAATCCATTGGATTGTATATAAAATGGTTATCTCATTTTGATAAAAGAAAGGGAAAAATTTCACTCATATGGAACAAAACCTTTCTGGTAAGAATAAAAAAATCGTAGATATAATAATATTTATGATTTACTTAACTTTCTCGATCAAACACGTATTTTAGTTACCATTACATGCTACAACTACATACATATGTCTCATAGTAAGGCTAATTTTGTAAGCGGATATTGTGGGCGGCAGAAGTGGCGCTAATGTTTGTTTGTTCGTACACTGTTGTTTCAGCTAACACGTAGGTACTACTAATTAGGGCCAATGGCTTCAAATGGATCAATAAATAAATATTTTACTAATATTTAATAAATTTTGGACTCAAAATAGAAATACTTGTTGTATTGTCAGCCGCTTTGACAATATAAAAACTGGTGACTAAATAAAGCGAAGAAAGTTGATTATAAGATACGCAGTCGGGTGAATACCAATAACCTGTAACCACTTTGTGATGACTAATACCTTAGTCTTTCCCATGACCATATTTTCTGTAAACTATACGAAATGTCAGAAAGAAAAAAAAACACACGTAATATCAGAAACCGTTAGATTTACCTTTTTTAATATTTTGACCAAACCAAATGAAAAAACCAAAATTTAAATTGTGTTACTAAGTAAAGTTTATTCGTTACTCTTGTCCACGAGTTTCTTGTAGGTAGATGAAAATGTCTGGAATTAAGACGCTCGTATGCGGGATAGCTAATATCTTGTATGAAATATATTCTAACTCCGTTTATTCAGTAAAGCAACTATTGGATTTCTCGGATTTTCTTCATTCCGCGCTGGTGGAGGCTTCCTCTAGTCTAGATTACACTTTCTTTAAATTAAGTTGACGATTCAAAAGTGCTTATTAATTACTAATTGAGTAAAATGGCTTTTTTTTTCATTTTATACTTTTTCCACCTGGGAATTTTAAATTTTCACCCTATGGATTTAATACGATGTACTCGACCCATCATAGCCTGATTTTATCAAGAAAGGCCCTTGCCCAGCAGCGGGAAAATATGAAAGGCTGAAAAGAACTGGCGAAAGAAACTCAGCGAAACTAATATTTTTTGTAAGTTAAATTATAATTTACAATATTTCTATAAGGTTGAAGGCGCCTGGAGGCGATCACTTTATTTCCAAGGCGCGCCATCTTTTATAAAATCATTAATTGTTTTATAAATAACCTTATACGTAAATTTATTATTATTATATTTGTTCTGAGATGTTGGTAGCCGCCTTCACGATAAAGACAAATATTTATAAAAGAATTACGAAAAATTCGGGTACGGAAGAAGCTGCAAAGTCGTTTTCAAAGGATGCGCTTAACAACGTATAACATTTCTATATATACACAAATAATCCGACCGTCAGTCGATTTTAGGTACATTTTGTTTCTCAAATGTCAAAGTTAACTCTTCTTAACCCGTTTTATTTGAACCTTTTATTTCATAATACAGTTTATTTTTCCCTGATTATCATTTTGGTGCCTAATCTATACATATAAAAATGAATCCCTATTCCCCTTGGTCACACCATCACGCGTGAACAGCTGGACCGAGTTCACTAATTCTTTTTTTGGTTGTGTTTGTTTATTGTCAGGAGAAGGTTCGTACATTAAAAAAATAATAAGACAATTGCACAGGAACTTAGAAAATGGGGATGAAAGTTTGTATTGAGAAGCGAGCTAAGGACGAACCCAAGCGAAGCGATGGTGAGTCGCTAGTATAATTATATCGCTTGCGTGATAAACGGTGCTTACGTTTAACAATACTTCAACCACACCGCGAATAGGCATATTATATAAATTTATTAACACAAAGATTTTATTATTCATTATTTTACTTAAATTTACTATATTAGACAAACAATATTTTTATTTATTTTATTGTGCCCGTAAAATATTGCTCATGGTCTTAACTAAATGGATATCTATACTAATATTATAAAGAGGAAGGATTTGATTGTTTGTTTGTTTGTTTGCACTGAATAGGCTCCGAAACTGCTGAACTGATTAAGATGAAATTTAGTAAGAAGATAGTTTGAGACCCTAGGCAGGATATAGGGTTGTTTTTATCCCGGAAATCATCCCTTAAGGGAGTGAAAATGGGGATTTTTGTGAAGTTTGTATGGGGAATCAACCTAGGGATGAACCCGAGTGAAGCGACGGTAAGTCGCTAGTAATTTAATAAAGACTCTGTTTTATTTAAAAGATACTTCATTACAATTTACTAGCGAAAAAGATATTATTTATGAAAAACAAATGATGAAATCTTATTTATTCTTTTACGAAAAACATAGAAAGATCTACTTTCCGAAAGTCATCTAATCTTAAGAAAAAGAAAATATACCAATTCGTACTCAATCAAAACTTATTCGCTTATATTCGAACAACTCATAATATCGAAAATCCAATAAAAAAGTTTTTTATTGATAATTTTACGGTGATCCCAATACTTTAAAATTTTGTTATTCTACCAAAAATTTAATTCGAGCCTACAACTATTGTGAGATAACCAGGTGCTCTAAGCGACAGAGCCATGTTCTTGTTAAATTGATGCGATTTTGTTTATCTCTAGGGATATTTCTGCAGGCATTAGAATATTCGTACATTAAAACTATATAACGTTAAGTAATCTTTACTAATATTATAAATGTGAAAGTTTGTGAGTATGGATGTATGGATGTATGTTTGTAACTCTTTTACGCCAGAACGGCTGAACGGATCTGGATTCATCCAGATCCGTTCAGCCGTTCTGGCGCAGAGATAGATTATAGTCTGGAATAACACATAGGCTACTTTTTATTCTGGAAAAATTCACGGTTACCGTGGGATAGGTTATACGTCATAATTCTATGATCACTGGTGATTACATATTATTTTTGGTTACAACCAGCCATCGCTTCACTCAAGTTTCACTACATAGCTTTCTAATTAGTGATGGGAATCAAATCAATTCTTAAAACAGTATTAAAGTAAAATAATTTACTGTAATCTATTTCCCATAAATTATCAAGCCATTTCGTTAATTTATCGCTGCGTAAAAATGGATAAATCAATAAACAGGCCTTTGTATTTTAATATAAGTTATTTTCTATCAATTTGTATCAAATAATATTGTAATTCAGAATTGTATTCATTACATTAAGTTTTTTCCTAATATGAAGTGATTCTGCTCTATTTTTGGGAAATAAATGCCTTTAAACCTAATGTTATTCTTTGAGGTCGTCTAATTACATATGTACCTAATAGCGACAAACTCTTACTTAGCTCGGATGCATCCCTAGGTACCTAACCGTGAACTATGTATTACTACAGGTTACATTTAATTCAATTCCGACTGGACGCTTCAGCGTAAAAGGAATCATTAACAAACACGCACGTACAACCTTTTGCGTGTATAATAATAGTCTGATGTAGCAGTAGACATTAAGCAGTATGACATATAAGTATTAAAAAGCTAATTTAAATATAAATAAAAGCTCATACTGTATATAAATACTCACATGTACCCATAAGATGAAATCAAAGACAAACTTCGTACATAGAAATGTTTACCCGCATACTAACAGGGAGCATCGCCATATTGACCTACTTTTAGGCCGCGGAGCGACATAATACTTCCATTTTCCCATTTGTGTCCTTTCGTATTTGTTTTAGAATGACTTCTAGAGAGCTCCCAACTGTTTGTAAAATGCTTGTAAAATTTTTATTGTGAATGTTTTAAGACGAATGTAAAAATTATTTTACGAGTACTTTCTATACTATTTATTTATTTCATGATTGTTTTTTTTTGCCTGCTTGAACATGCTGCATCCGGAACTAAAACTATTTTTCTATTTTGTAGGCTATTTCTCGAAGAACCTACTATAGCCAACGTTAAATCAAGCACAACAATTATATATAAATATTAGTCTAGATGAGTAGAGTCGTGGTTAAAATGTAGTGGAGGGAAACCTGACCTAAACATGTTGGGTTAACTTTAACCGATACAATGAACCTACAATACCAAATACTAAATAAAAACAAGAAAAAACATAAAGCTAATGCTTTATTATTTACTACTAGACAAAAACAAAACTATCCCACGGGACCCGTACACTTTTCCGGCCTTCCTCAGTTATCATGCTATCAAATGCAAAAAGAATTTTGCAAATCGGATCAGTAGTTCCTGAGATTAGCGCGTTCAAACAAACAAACAAACAAACAAACAAATAAACTCTTCAGCTTTATAATATTAGTATAGATTGCAGTTTAATAAATATTACTATCGTTAGAATAATAAGAAAACTATCTTATATTTCCTGTCTTATATCTTTATTGTGGGTAAAACATACCACCAACAAAATTTCTTTTTGTCTTTATTTTAATTATTTATTCATAGCATTCTTCAAAGCTTCGTAATAGAAGCTTTTCTGTTAATATCCAAAACTTTCCGCTAATATAGGTCTCTAAGAGCGAACTAAGATGAAAGCCCTGGATGTTATGAAGTATATTATTAGCCTCAAGCAACCTACATTTTTCCCATGGTTACGCTAAAAATAGTACAAAGTAATCAGTTTACTTTATTACTATGCTTACTAAAGACTAAAGGTTAGCACTAACTTTTATTTCTTACTGAGCATAAACTACATATTGTAATATAAAATTTTTAAAGCGGCCTTTTATTTCCTAGTTTATGTTTTGGTCGATACAAATAGTTGTTTCGTATGTAAATCAAACCTACGTCCATCGGTGTAGTAATGTGGAGGACATTACTACACCGATGGACGTAACCGATTTTGGTTAAGACGGTCAATCTCACTGAGAATAGCCAATTTCGTGGGATAATATATACTATAATATATATAACTCTCATATTCCAGGAAAACAGTTTAAATCGACCAGTGACAGATAAGTCGCAGAATATGCACGAGGCACGATGGCAAGCTTGCTGCAGTCTTCAAACTCCGGGATATTACTGAGTATATCGTGACATAAAGACGCAGTAATTACCCAACCGATAAAAGTATATACAAAATATGTCAGGTAAAGACCTAAGCTTGAATTCGAACCCAGGACCTCAAGGTCTGCAGCCGTACATGCTACTCAATAGACCAGCTACGCAGTTCTTTCGGCGTCCTATGAAGTTCCATTTTGAGAAAACGAATTGATCCATTTATTAAAAATTATAAAAAACCTACAAACAAAAGGTAATATTTCACTATTATTATAAAAGTTCATAAAATTCTATGATCCATATAAAAGCTTGGGGAAGTCGTTAAATTTATTTCTCGGAAAATATACAGCAGTTTAAGCAGAACTAAAATAGTATGATTGACCCAACAAACTATATCAGGTTAATGGGTAAAGGAAATCATATATTTTAATGTTTGTTATTTTAGTAATAATATTAGATTTTTTACTATCTTTTATTAATTTATGGCTAAGAAAATAACAATTGTAATATATTCTTCACGCACACCGTTACGGTCTACAATATACATTTATAGTATTAACTAAAAACAGCCCAAGCACCCTTCAATGCTAGCATAGCATCAATTACCGGTGGAAGGACTCTGTCAAGCCTGAGGAGTCCGACTGGATGGGTACCACCCCCTTATCTATTTCTGCCGCCAAGCAACAATGATTGCATTGTTATGTTCCGGTTTGAAGGATAAGGTAGCCAGCGCAATTACAGGCAAGTGGCCTGTAATTAATATATATAAAGATAATAATAAATAACATCTTAGTCCTCACAGTGATAACGTACCGGCGGTTCTGCAGTTTTGTTACGTAAAAGTGCATGAACCGTAGGTGTTATGGGCGACAGGTACCACTTTCCATCAGGTGGGCTGTCTGCTCGTTTATCACTGAGTACCATAATATATATATATATATATATATATATATATATATATATATATATATATATATATATATATATATATATAGATAATATATAGTAGATCATGTCATCGTTTTTATAAAACATTCTCCCTAAGTATACTTTTCTCATTCTAATTTTCTAGTGAAACTGAAACTATTATCGACAATGAACAAGATCTTCCAACGTAATTAATGTGCACGGCCACTATTATACTAGTCATTTATATCGTATTCAAATTAAAATATCCTTTTACCACTTAGAAAATAGCTTATAGTTTGATAACGGCTGAACGAATTTTCTTGATTTAAAGCTTAAATATTTTCGATCAAGTCACCTTGCAAGCAAAAAGAAAAATTATAATCGGTTCATTTAATTTTGGCGCTAAGCTGGCACATACAGATCTATGTATCTACATAGATACACACGTTAAGCTCATAACAACCCTCTTTTTGCGTCGGGGGTTAATTAAATCAATAAAAAAAATGATTTATTCAAATAGTCTTTGACAAGCTTTCAACTTCTTCATCTTTTGAATCGTAAATCTTTAGAGGAAAATATTGCTGACTCGCAATAAATCTCATCTACACCTTAAATAAAATTCTGACTGAGTCGAATCTGTACATTAAATATTTTTTGAAAAATCTTATTGAAATAGTCATTATTATCGATACAGAGGACAAACCTATAGTTTTTAGAATTTTTGTCTAAGTATCTGCTTGTCTGCCTGGAAACGCATCACGAGAAAACCACTGGACAGATTTTGATATTTCAAATGTATATTTAGCTATACCCTTTGGTATGATGATAACTGGTTATCCGTGTCAACATATAGGATACTTTTTACTGCGGGAAAATATCTCCTCTCTGAGAAATCTATACCAAACGTTAAAACGTAACTAGGAATGAACCCGAGCGGAGCAAGGGTGAATTGCTAGTTAATGTTATAAATGTAAAAATTTGTATGTATGCGTATATATATATTAGTTATTCCTTCATGCGGAATCGCCTGAACAAAAGACGAAAATTTGATCACAGATAGACGACTCCCTGTATATAATATTATTAATACAAATGGTATTTACGCATTCGAGCGAAGCGAGGGTAAGTTGATATTAGTGCAAAGTCTTTTCCCTGTGCATAATCCAATGAGACTGACTGACCTGGACGTCCCTCCGAGGTATGAAAAGCAAACGCCAACAATTTAATCTCCGGACTACTAATAATGATTTCTAAGCTCTAATAATACAAAGGTAACATTAAGCGAGGATGGCAAATGAACTAACAGTGTTAAATCACGTACTACGTCACACGGCATTGTTGAAAGGCTAATTTTAATTGATAGTCCTGCAATCCCATAAGTAAATAATCCATCAATTGTGCAATTACCATAATTAAATCATACTTAATACCTACAGTATATATGTTTATTGTAATTAGAAGCTCAACATTTTTAGGAGGATTTCATTAAGTATAGGTGTGAAAGTGCGTTTTTCAAATGGTTTATTCTTAGTTTTTTATTAATGAAAAGTAATTATTATTATATAATTAACCGAAGTATAAGCCATTAATGTTGATGCACTTTTGATCTTTCAATACAAAACACAAATATTTATTTTGTTCAGAGCGAGACGCGCTTCGCACATGTCCAGTTATAACTGAACGGCGGAGACGTACACGTGAAACTGCGCTCTGGCTACACGCTGTGCTTACACATCTATATCGATAAATAAAATTGGAGTGTCTGTTTGTAATATTAAAATAGCCGCTTTTTACTAAATGCATATGGATGTATACATGGTACATATATATACCAAAACAACATTTTTTACAATTTTTGTCTGTCTGTCTGTCTGTCACCGCATCACAGAAAAACCACTGGAGGGATTTTGATGAAATTTGGGTTGATGATAGCTGGATATCCGGGTCAACATATAGGATACTTTTTACCGCGGGAGAGTATCTCATTCCCACGGGAGTACACCTTATAACACCTTATACCGGTGGTAGGACTCTGTCAAGCCTGAGGAGTCCGACTGGATGGGTACCACCCGCTTATCTATTTCTGCCGCCAAGCAACAATGATTGCATTGTTGTGTTCCGGTTTGAAGGATAAGGTAGCCAGCGCAATTACAGGCAAGAGGCATATCATCTTAGTCCTCACAGTGACAACGCACCTGTGGTTCTGCATTTTTGTTACTTAAAACCTAAGTGCATGAACCGTAGGTGTTATGGGCGACAGGTACTGCTTTCCATCAGGTGGTCTGTCTGCTCGTTTGTCACTGCATCGTATAAAAAAAAAAAAAAAAAAAAAAACCCAAAAAATATTTATGATCAGAATTTCTTGAAACTTGGTATTAATGCTCTTCAATACAATTAAATAAATACGTGTTTTAGCGTTTTTTGAAATTCATCCCATAATGAGATAAAATAAGGGATAATTTGTATGAAACCTACCTTTTTAAAGTTTTTTGTTGTAGTTTTAGCGCGAGCGAAGCCGCGGGTTTTGCTAGTCTCATATAAAACTATTAGAAACTAAGATACAGATCCTATTATTTGAAGTTCATTGATGCCCCAGCTATAAAAATTGTGGGGACGATAATATTAATCGATGAATTCTTTAAAGGGGATCTCCCATAAAGATATAATAACTCTTAAAAATTTGTAAAATAATAAAAATCTGTTGGAGCAGTAAGTCAGTACAGCTTTAAATATAGTCTGTGATGTAAACAGTAAATTCTTGTTTTTTACTTTTAAATATAAGCTTTGTAATGAAAATCCTTTTTTGACAGATTTAAAAAAGGAGGCACTTAATATTTTAGTGAACACTTTATTGTATTTCAAGGGTAGGTACTGTTATAAATTTTAAGACAAATCTGCTCCGTAGAGTAAATAATTAACGTAATTTTAAAATTAGTGTGTATTTGGTGTACTGGCGTCCCTCCCGACTGCCGTAAAGCATTCGAAACGTCGGGAACCAAAAATCAAAATAATTCCGCGAAAATATCCAAAAAGATAATTTTATTTAAAATATTCGCATAAATGTAAGAAATGTTTGGTGTACCTGTTATGATAAAAAATAAATATTACATAGTTTAACTTTTTCTACTCTTAGTTGACCTTTCTAGTTGAATATGGAATAAAAAAAAATTGTTTTATTTAAAACTAGTTGATTCAGCTAAGAACAGTATCTGTTTTAATTTTGTCTACCGTTAGAAATTAATACAGCTGTCTGTATGCAAAGCTAGTACATTGTAGGCCCATAAACAACGTAGTATTCGTCTTATTGACCGAGCCAGTGAAGCGTCTCTGCTTTAAGTCTGGCAAAATTTGCTTTCCTCTGTCAGTTTGTTGATGTTCCTCCATATGTCGTATTTCACAACCAATCTGGACGAAACATATCTCGATATACTGGTCTTACGACTTTATAGAATTTGTTTGTTATCAGGGATTTTTGATTTCAACCCACTTCCTCCAAAAAGGGACTATTAGATATTTCCGCCTTGTGAGATCCGATTTCGATGGTTATTTTTATTTGAAAGGTAATAACTTTAAGTAGGTCTTATAAAAAAATTGTGAAAATCTGATGAGGATCTTCGGCGTAATAAGCAGAATAGCTTTTCAAAATGCAGTTTGTGCTCGCGAGGTCTACTGTTCGCAGAACTGCTAGTTGATATTAAGATCTACAGTTCAGCAATATATTTATCGTCCTTAAATTTTCATAATAACTAGCGCTGGATTTGTACTAGAGGCACTCGGGGCTAGAGCCTAGGGTGACAAATTTTCACGGGCAGCAAAATTCAGATTACTAGTATATTTTTCGATAAATTGAAAACATTTATAGATCAATTTTTTTTGATATTTTTAAAAATTAAATATTAAAAGAAATTAAAATTTATCGAAACTTAATCCATTTTATGCAAAATTTCTATAATGAGGCAGTATTTTTCAGTTGAAACCGGCAGTGATGGAAACTGACAATATTATTATGATAAAAAACGGGAAGCTTATCATGTTTAGCGTTTACTTCTGAGAGACGTTAAATTTTTTAACATCCACCGGCAAAGTCATCAATATACCCATGACCATTTCGTCTGTAACTGTGTAAATATCGGAAACCTACAAAAGTAAAGCTGTGGTTAGTAACAGATTATATTTTACTTCATAAATCTCTTTTTTAATCTAATATTTAAATGAGCAATTTTTGTATATTTATATCTTTATTTATTTATATATATCGGCGATCTCGGTAACAGCTCTAACGATTTCGCTGAAATTTAGTATGTGCGAGCTCTCGGGGGCGAAAAATCGATCTAGATTAGTTTTATGTCTGGAAAAACGCGTATTTTCCAGTTTTCATGCGATTTTCTTAAGCATTATTTGACGCAAAATATGTTAATAATTTCGCACAGTTGTGTATATATAAGCATCGTGGTCAAGTGGCCAAGGCGTAAGATTGACAAAGGTGTGTTCAAATCCCGGTCGGATACGAAGAATTTACTCTTATTTTATTATTATTTTTGTATTTATTCAAGTCTTTAGTTTTTTGTTTTTAAGTCAAATTTAAAAAAAAATGTACTTTAAAGCAAAATCTCCGAGTGAAGCTCGGTCGCCCAGGTACTAATCTATTTAATACAGCTTATTTTGTTTGAAGTTTAAAATGGACATAAATATATTTTTAAAATCAAATCTCTCTATTTTATTTTATTGTATATCAATTGAGTTACTAAGAAAAAAAAACTATCTATTTACAATTAGGTGCCTCATATTTCATATTTTTATGAAGTCATTTTCACTTTGATGGTGTAAGGTAACGATAAAAATAGCCTAAGCCGCTCATTTGGGAGACTTAAGCTGTTTTTCTCGTTATAGCATACGAGTGAAGTTACAGGTAAAAGCTTTTATATAATAAAACTCCGTCATAAAAAAAAAAACATTTTAAAATAAAACCACATATTATATTCTAACTGTGCTTTCCTAAGTTTAGTCAAACGGTGTTAATAAGCTCGACATAGACAAAGTTTTTATGCCTCCATTCGCTGACATAAAACAAACATGAAAAAGTTTTAATATGCAAATCTTGAAATTTACATTTTTTCTGTATACTTTTTTCTTTTTCCATCTTTTTAGTTTCCAAGTACTATGTTTCAACAATTTGTAGTCTCAGACTAACTCTACAGACTAACTCTGGACAATTAATTTTATGAATTTTGTTTCGTTCGTTGATTTTATTAATCTCTGTTATTTTAAAATTAATGACATGATGGATTTTTTATTTGGTTATAATTATTTATTCACTAGCGACTCACCCCCGCTTCGCTCTGGTTCGTCCTTAGGTACATTTTATTTTTTTGTGCGAAACCCTAGTTCTTTTACTGAAAGAAAAGTAGCCTAAGTTACTCCTTACAACATCAACTACCTGCCAATGAAAGTCCAGACAGACCGACAATTTTTTTAAAAAATGGTGTTTTTCTTATAAATACCGTATATAATGCCATATGCATTTAGTAAAAAGCTGTTATTTTGACATTACAAATAGAAACTTCAATTTTATTTACCTGTATAGATTTACTATACATAGTATGGTATAGCACATAGGCTATGGAATAGCACAATAACATCCAATACAAAATTTTAATCTCATTACTGATTTCATTATTATTCATGATAGATAATATCAGATTACAAAAACTATTTAAAATACATCAAACATTTCTATTTAAGAATGGATATCCACTACTATCATTATAATTTAATGATAAGATCACGTTTTATTTGCGAAACAAAATAAAATACACCAAAAATGTTTGTTTAATAATACGATAATATGTATATACTGCTTCAAACATGTAAAGAATGAAAGAATCCATTGGATTGTATATAAAATGGTTATCTCATTTTGATAAAAGAAAGGGAAAAATTTCACTCATATGGAACAAAACCTTTCTGGTAAGAATAAAAAAATCGTAGATATAATAATATTTATGATTTACTTAACTTTCTCGATCAAACACGTATTTTAGTTACCATTACATGCTACAACTACATACATATGTCTCATAGTAAGGCTAATTTTGTAAGCGGATATTGTGGGCGGCAGAAGTGGCGCTAATGTTTGTTTGTTCGTACACTGTTGTTTCAGCTAACACGTAGGTACTACTAATTAGGGCCAATGGCTTCAAATGGATCAATAAATAAATATTTTACTAATATTTAATAAATTTTGGACTCAAAATAGAAATACTTGTTGTATTGTCAGCCGCTTTGACAATATAAAAACTGGTGACTAAATAAAGCGAAGAAAGTTGATTATAAGATACGCAGTCGGGTGAATACCAATAACCTGTAACCACTTTGTGATGACTAATACCTTAGTCTTTCCCATGACCATATTTTCTGTAAACTATACGAAATGTCAGAAAGAAAAAAAAACACACGTAATATCAGAAACCGTTAGATTTACCTTTTTTAATATTTTGACCAAACCAAATGAAAAAACCAAAATTTAAATTGTGTTACTAAGTAAAGTTTATTCGTTACTCTTGTCCACGAGTTTCTTGTAGGTAGATGAAAATGTCTGGAATTAAGACGCTCGTATGCGGGATAGCTAATATCTTGTATGAAATATATTCTAACTCCGTTTATTCAGTAAAGCAACTATTGGATTTCTCGGATTTTCTTCATTCCGCGCTGGTGGAGGCTTCCTCTAGTCTAGATTACACTTTCTTTAAATTAAGTTGACGATTCAAAAGTGCTTATTAATTACTAATTGAGTAAAATGGCTTTTTTTTTCATTTTATACTTTTTCCACCTGGGAATTTTAAATTTTCACCCTATGGATTTAATACGATGTACTCGACCCATCATAGCCTGATTTTATCAAGAAAGGCCCTTGCCCAGCAGCGGGAAAATATGAAAGGCTGAAAAGAACTGGCGAAAGAAACTCAGCGAAACTAATATTTTTTGTAAGTTAAATTATAATTTACAATATTTCTATAAGGTTGAAGGCGCCTGGAGGCGATCACTTTATTTCCAAGGCGCGCCATCTTTTATAAAATCATTAATTGTTTTATAAATAACCTTATACGTAAATTTATTATTATTATATTTGTTCTGAGATGTTGGTAGCCGCCTTCACGATAAAGACAAATATTTATAAAAGAATTACGAAAAATTCGGGTACGGAAGAAGCTGCAAAGTCGTTTTCAAAGGATGCGCTTAACAACGTATAACATTTCTATATATACACAAATAATCCGACCGTCAGTCGATTTTAGGTACATTTTGTTTCTCAAATGTCAAAGTTAACTCTTCTTAACCCGTTTTATTTGAACCTTTTATTTCATAATACAGTTTATTTTTCCCTGATTATCATTTTGGTGCCTAATCTATACATATAAAAATGAATCCCTATTCCCCTTGGTCACACCATCACGCGTGAACAGCTGGACCGAGTTCACTAATTCTTTTTTTGGTTGTGTTTGTTTATTGTCAGGAGAAGGTTCGTACATTAAAAAAATAATAAGACAATTGCACAGGAACTTAGAAAATGGGGATGAAAGTTTGTATTGAGAAGCGAGCTAAGGACGAACCCAAGCGAAGCGATGGTGAGTCGCTAGTATAATTATATCGCTTGCGTGATAAACGGTGCTTACGTTTAACAATACTTCAACCACACCGCGAATAGGCATATTATATAAATTTATTAACACAAAGATTTTATTATTCATTATTTTACTTAAATTTACTATATTAGACAAACAATATTTTTATTTATTTTATTGTGCCCGTAAAATATTGCTCATGGTCTTAACTAAATGGATATCTATACTAATATTATAAAGAGGAAGGATTTGATTGTTTGTTTGTTTGTTTGCACTGAATAGGCTCCGAAACTGCTGAACTGATTAAGATGAAATTTAGTAAGAAGATAGTTTGAGACCCTAGGCAGGATATAGGGTTGTTTTTATCCCGGAAATCATCCCTTAAGGGAGTGAAAATGGGGATTTTTGTGAAGTTTGTATGGGGAATCAACCTAGGGATGAACCCGAGTGAAGCGACGGTAAGTCGCTAGTAATTTAATAAAGACTCTGTTTTATTTAAAAGATACTTCATTACAATTTACTAGCGAAAAAGATATTATTTATGAAAAACAAATGATGAAATCTTATTTATTCTTTTACGAAAAACATAGAAAGATCTACTTTCCGAAAGTCATCTAATCTTAAGAAAAAGAAAATATACCAATTCGTACTCAATCAAAACTTATTCGCTTATATTCGAACAACTCATAATATCGAAAATCCAATAAAAAAGTTTTTTATTGATAATTTTACGGTGATCCCAATACTTTAAAATTTTGTTATTCTACCAAAAATTTAATTCGAGCCTACAACTATTGTGAGATAACCAGGTGCTCTAAGCGACAGAGCCATGTTCTTGTTAAATTGATGCGATTTTGTTTATCTCTAGGGATATTTCTGCAGGCATTAGAATATTCGTACATTAAAACTATATAACGTTAAGTAATCTTTACTAATATTATAAATGTGAAAGTTTGTGAGTATGGATGTATGGATGTATGTTTGTAACTCTTTTACGCCAGAACGGCTGAACGGATCTGGATTCATCCAGATCCGTTCAGCCGTTCTGGCGCAGAGATAGATTATAGTCTGGAATAACACATAGGCTACTTTTTATTCTGGAAAAATTCACGGTTACCGTGGGATAGGTTATACGTCATAATTCTATGATCACTGGTGATTACATATTATTTTTGGTTACAACCAGCCATCGCTTCACTCAAGTTTCACTACATAGCTTTCTAATTAGTGATGGGAATCAAATCAATTCTTAAAACAGTATTAAAGTAAAATAATTTACTGTAATCTATTTCCCATAAATTATCAAGCCATTTCGTTAATTTATCGCTGCGTAAAAATGGATAAATCAATAAACAGGCCTTTGTATTTTAATATAAGTTATTTTCTATCAATTTGTATCAAATAATATTGTAATTCAGAATTGTATTCATTACATTAAGTTTTTTCCTAATATGAAGTGATTCTGCTCTATTTTTGGGAAATAAATGCCTTTAAACCTAATGTTATTCTTTGAGGTCGTCTAATTACATATGTACCTAATAGCGACAAACTCTTACTTAGCTCGGATGCATCCCTAGGTACCTAACCGTGAACTATGTATTACTACAGGTTACATTTAATTCAATTCCGACTGGACGCTTCAGCGTAAAAGGAATCATTAACAAACACGCACGTACAACCTTTTGCGTGTATAATAATAGTCTGATGTAGCAGTAGACATTAAGCAGTATGACATATAAGTATTAAAAAGCTAATTTAAATATAAATAAAAGCTCATACTGTATATAAATACTCACATGTACCCATAAGATGAAATCAAAGACAAACTTCGTACATAGAAATGTTTACCCGCATACTAACAGGGAGCATCGCCATATTGACCTACTTTTAGGCCGCGGAGCGACATAATACTTCCATTTTCCCATTTGTGTCCTTTCGTATTTGTTTTAGAATGACTTCTAGAGAGCTCCCAACTGTTTGTAAAATGCTTGTAAAATTTTTATTGTGAATGTTTTAAGACGAATGTAAAAATTATTTTACGAGTACTTTCTATACTATTTATTTATTTCATGATTGTTTTTTTTTGCCTGCTTGAACATGCTGCATCCGGAACTAAAACTATTTTTCTATTTTGTAGGCTATTTCTCGAAGAACCTACTATAGCCAACGTTAAATCAAGCACAACAATTATATATAAATATTAGTCTAGATGAGTAGAGTCGTGGTTAAAATGTAGTGGAGGGAAACCTGACCTAAACATGTTGGGTTAACTTTAACCGATACAATGAACCTACAATACCAAATACTAAATAAAAACAAGAAAAAACATAAAGCTAATGCTTTATTATTTACTACTAGACAAAAACAAAACTATCCCACGGGACCCGTACACTTTTCCGGCCTTCCTCAGTTATCATGCTATCAAATGCAAAAAGAATTTTGCAAATCGGATCAGTAGTTCCTGAGATTAGCGCGTTCAAACAAACAAACAAACAAACAAACAAATAAACTCTTCAGCTTTATAATATTAGTATAGATTGCAGTTTAATAAATATTACTATCGTTAGAATAATAAGAAAACTATCTTATATTTCCTGTCTTATATCTTTATTGTGGGTAAAACATACCACCAACAAAATTTCTTTTTGTCTTTATTTTAATTATTTATTCATAGCATTCTTCAAAGCTTCGTAATAGAAGCTTTTCTGTTAATATCCAAAACTTTCCGCTAATATAGGTCTCTAAGAGCGAACTAAGATGAAAGCCCTGGATGTTATGAAGTATATTATTAGCCTCAAGCAACCTACATTTTTCCCATGGTTACGCTAAAAATAGTACAAAGTAATCAGTTTACTTTATTACTATGCTTACTAAAGACTAAAGGTTAGCACTAACTTTTATTTCTTACTGAGCATAAACTACATATTGTAATATAAAATTTTTAAAGCGGCCTTTTATTTCCTAGTTTATGTTTTGGTCGATACAAATAGTTGTTTCGTATGTAAATCAAACCTACGTCCATCGGTGTAGTAATGTGGAGGACATTACTACACCGATGGACGTAACCGATTTTGGTTAAGACGGTCAATCTCACTGAGAATAGCCAATTTCGTGGGATAATATATACTATAATATATATAACTCTCATATTCCAGGAAAACAGTTTAAATCGACCAGTGACAGATAAGTCGCAGAATATGCACGAGGCACGATGGCAAGCTTGCTGCAGTCTTCAAACTCCGGGATATTACTGAGTATATCGTGACATAAAGACGCAGTAATTACCCAACCGATAAAAGTATATACAAAATATGTCAGGTAAAGACCTAAGCTTGAATTCGAACCCAGGACCTCAAGGTCTGCAGCCGTACATGCTACTCAATAGACCAGCTACGCAGTTCTTTCGGCGTCCTATGAAGTTCCATTTTGAGAAAACGAATTGATCCATTTATTAAAAATTATAAAAAACCTACAAACAAAAGGTAATATTTCACTATTATTATAAAAGTTCATAAAATTCTATGATCCATATAAAAGCTTGGGGAAGTCGTTAAATTTATTTCTCGGAAAATATACAGCAGTTTAAGCAGAACTAAAATAGTATGATTGACCCAACAAACTATATCAGGTTAATGGGTAAAGGAAATCATATATTTTAATGTTTGTTATTTTAGTAATAATATTAGATTTTTTACTATCTTTTATTAATTTATGGCTAAGAAAATAACAATTGTAATATATTCTTCACGCACACCGTTACGGTCTACAATATACATTTATAGTATTAACTAAAAACAGCCCAAGCACCCTTCAATGCTAGCATAGCATCAATTACCGGTGGAAGGACTCTGTCAAGCCTGAGGAGTCCGACTGGATGGGTACCACCCCCTTATCTATTTCTGCCGCCAAGCAACAATGATTGCATTGTTATGTTCCGGTTTGAAGGATAAGGTAGCCAGCGCAATTACAGGCAAGTGGCCTGTAATTAATATATATAAAGATAATAATAAATAACATCTTAGTCCTCACAGTGATAACGTACCGGCGGTTCTGCAGTTTTGTTACGTAAAAGTGCATGAACCGTAGGTGTTATGGGCGACAGGTACCACTTTCCATCAGGTGGGCTGTCTGCTCGTTTATCACTGAGTACCATAATATATATATATATATATATATATATATATATATATATATATATATATATATATATATATATATATAGATAATATATAGTAGATCATGTCATCGTTTTTATAAAACATTCTCCCTAAGTATACTTTTCTCATTCTAATTTTCTAGTGAAACTGAAACTATTATCGACAATGAACAAGATCTTCCAACGTAATTAATGTGCACGGCCACTATTATACTAGTCATTTATATCGTATTCAAATTAAAATATCCTTTTACCACTTAGAAAATAGCTTATAGTTTGATAACGGCTGAACGAATTTTCTTGATTTAAAGCTTAAATATTTTCGATCAAGTCACCTTGCAAGCAAAAAGAAAAATTATAATCGGTTCATTTAATTTTGGCGCTAAGCTGGCACATACAGATCTATGTATCTACATAGATACACACGTTAAGCTCATAACAACCCTCTTTTTGCGTCGGGGGTTAATTAAATCAATAAAAAAAATGATTTATTCAAATAGTCTTTGACAAGCTTTCAACTTCTTCATCTTTTGAATCGTAAATCTTTAGAGGAAAATATTGCTGACTCGCAATAAATCTCATCTACACCTTAAATAAAATTCTGACTGAGTCGAATCTGTACATTAAATATTTTTTGAAAAATCTTATTGAAATAGTCATTATTATCGATACAGAGGACAAACCTATAGTTTTTAGAATTTTTGTCTAAGTATCTGCTTGTCTGCCTGGAAACGCATCACGAGAAAACCACTGGACAGATTTTGATATTTCAAATGTATATTTAGCTATACCCTTTGGTATGATGATAACTGGTTATCCGTGTCAACATATAGGATACTTTTTACTGCGGGAAAATATCTCCTCTCTGAGAAATCTATACCAAACGTTAAAACGTAACTAGGAATGAACCCGAGCGGAGCAAGGGTGAATTGCTAGTTAATGTTATAAATGTAAAAATTTGTATGTATGCGTATATATATATTAGTTATTCCTTCATGCGGAATCGCCTGAACAAAAGACGAAAATTTGATCACAGATAGACGACTCCCTGTATATAATATTATTAATACAAATGGTATTTACGCATTCGAGCGAAGCGAGGGTAAGTTGATATTAGTGCAAAGTCTTTTCCCTGTGCATAATCCAATGAGACTGACTGACCTGGACGTCCCTCCGAGGTATGAAAAGCAAACGCCAACAATTTAATCTCCGGACTACTAATAATGATTTCTAAGCTCTAATACAAAGGTAACATTAAGCGAGGATGGCAAATGAACTAACAGTGTTAAATCACGTACTACGTCACACGGCATTGTTGAAAGGCTAATTTTAATTGATAGTCCTGCAATCCCATAAGTAAATAATCCATCAATTGTGCAATTACCATAATTAAATCATACTTAATACCTACAGTATATATGTTTATTGTAATTAGAAGCTCAACATTTTTAGGAGGATTTCATTAAGTATAGGTGTGAAAGTGCGTTTTTCAAATGGTTTATTCTTAGTTTTTTATTAATGAAAAGTAATTATTATTATATAATTAACCGAAGTATAAGCCATTAATGTTGATGCACTTTTGATCTTTCAATACAAAACACAAATATTTATTTTGTTCAGAGCGAGACGCGCTTCGCACATGTCCAGTTATAACTGAACGGCGGAGACGTACACGTGAAACTGCGCTCTGGCTACACGCTGTGCTTACACATCTATATCGATAAATAAAATTGGAGTGTCTGTTTGTAATATTAAAATAGCCGCTTTTTACTAAATGCATATGGATGTATACATGGTACATATATATACCAAAACAACATTTTTTACAATTTTTGTCTGTCTGTCTGTCTGTCACCGCATCACAGAAAAACCACTGGAGGGATTTTGATGAAATTTGGGTTGATGATAGCTGGATATCCGGGTCAACATATAGGATACTTTTTACCGCGGGAGAGTATCTCATTCCCACGGGAGTACACCTTATAACACCTTATACCGGTGGTAGGACTCTGTCAAGCCTGAGGAGTCCGACTGGATGGGTACCACCCGCTTATCTATTTCTGCCGCCAAGCAACAATGATTGCATTGTTGTGTTCCGGTTTGAAGGATAAGGTAGCCAGCGCAATTACAGGCAAGAGGCATATCATCTTAGTCCTCACAGTGACAACGCACCTGTGGTTCTGCATTTTTGTTACTTAAAACCTAAGTGCATGAACCGTAGGTGTTATGGGCGACAGGTACTGCTTTCCATCAGGTGGTCTGTCTGCTCGTTTGTCACTGCATCGTATAAAAAAAAAAAAAAAAAAAAAAAACCCAAAAAATATTTATGATCAGAATTTCTTGAAACTTGGTATTAATGCTCTTCAATACAATTAAATAAATACGTGTTTTAGCGTTTTTTGAAATTCATCCCATAATGAGATAAAATAAGGGATAATTTGTATGAAACCTACCTTTTTAAAGTTTTTTGTTGTAGTTTTAGCGCGAGCGAAGCCGCGGGTTTTGCTAGTCTCATATAAAACTATTAGAAACTAAGATACAGATCCTATTATTTGAAGTTCATTGATGCCCCAGCTATAAAAATTGTGGGGACGATAATATTAATCGATGAATTCTTTAAAGGGGATCTCCCATAAAGATATAATAACTCTTAAAAATTTGTAAAATAATAAAAATCTGTTGGAGCAGTAAGTCAGTACAGCTTTAAATATAGTCTGTGATGTAAACAGTAAATTCTTGTTTTTTACTTTTAAATATAAGCTTTGTAATGAAAATCCTTTTTTGACAGATTTAAAAAAGGAGGCACTTAATATTTTAGTGAACACTTTATTGTATTTCAAGGGTAGGTACTGTTATAAATTTTAAGACAAATCTGCTCCGTAGAGTAAATAATTAACGTAATTTTAAAATTAGTGTGTATTTGGTGTACTGGCGTCCCTCCCGACTGCCGTAAAGCATTCGAAACGTCGGGAACCAAAAATCAAAATAATTCCGCGAAAATATCCAAAAAGATAATTTTATTTAAAATATTCGCATAAATGTAAGAAATGTTTGGTGTACCTGTTATGATAAAAAATAAATATTACATAGTTTAACTTTTTCTACTCTTAGTTGACCTTTCTAGTTGAATATGGAATAAAAAAAAATTGTTTTATTTAAAACTAGTTGATTCAGCTAAGAACAGTATCTGTTTTAATTTTGTCTACCGTTAGAAATTAATACAGCTGTCTGTATGCAAAGCTAGTACATTGTAGGCCCATAAACAACGTAGTATTCGTCTTATTGACCGAGCCAGTGAAGCGTCTCTGCTTTAAGTCTGGCAAAATTTGCTTTCCTCTGTCAGTTTGTTGATGTTCCTCCATATGTCGTATTTCACAACCAATCTGGACGAAACATATCTCGATATACTGGTCTTACGACTTTATAGAATTTGTTTGTTATCAGGGATTTTTGATTTCAACCCACTTCCTCCAAAAAGGGACTATTAGATATTTCCGCCTTGTGAGATCCGATTTCGATGGTTATTTTTATTTGAAAGGTAATAACTTTAAGTAGGTCTTATAAAAAAATTGTGAAAATCTGATGAGGATCTTCGGCGTAATAAGCAGAATAGCTTTTCAAAATGCAGTTTGTGCTCGCGAGGTCTACTGTTCGCAGAACTGCTAGTTGATATTAAGATCTACAGTTCAGCAATATATTTATCGTCCTTAAATTTTCATAATAACTAGCGCTGGATTTGTACTAGAGGCACTCGGGGCTAGAGCCTAGGGTGACAAATTTTCACGGGCAGCAAAATTCAGATTACTAGTATATTTTTCGATAAATTGAAAACATTTATAGATCAATTTTTTTTGATATTTTTAAAAATTAAATATTAAAAGAAATTAAAATTTATCGAAACTTAATCCATTTTATGCAAAATTTCTATAATGAGGCAGTATTTTTCAGTTGAAACCGGCAGTGATGGAAACTGACAATATTATTATGATAAAAAACGGGAAGCTTATCATGTTTAGCGTTTACTTCTGAGAGACGTTAAATTTTTTAACATCCACCGGCAAAGTCATCAATATACCCATGACCATTTCGTCTGTAACTGTGTAAATATCGGAAACCTACAAAAGTAAAGCTGTGGTTAGTAACAGATTATATTTTACTTCATAAATCTCTTTTTTAATCTAATATTTAAATGAGCAATTTTTGTATATTTATATCTTTATTTATTTATATATATCGGCGATCTCGGTAACAGCTCTAACGATTTCGCTGAAATTTAGTATGTGCGAGCTCTCGGGGGCGAAAAATCGATCTAGATTAGTTTTATGTCTGGAAAAACGCGTATTTTCCAGTTTTCATGCGATTTTCTTAAGCATTATTTGACGCAAAATATGTTAATAATTTCGCACAGTTGTGTATATATAAGCATCGTGGTCAAGTGGCCAAGGCGTAAGATTGACAAAGGTGTGTTCAAATCCCGGTCGGATACGAAGAATTTACTCTTATTTTATTATTATTTTTGTATTTATTCAAGTCTTTAGTTTTTTGTTTTTAAGTCAAATTTAAAAAAAAATGTACTTTAAAGCAAAATCTCCGAGTGAAGCTCGGTCGCCCAGGTACTAATCTATTTAATACAGCTTATTTTGTTTGAAGTTTAAAATGGACATAAATATATTTTTAAAATCAAATCTCTCTATTTTATTTTATTGTATATCAATTGAGTTACTAAGAAAAAAAAACTATCTATTTACAATTAGGTGCCTCATATTTCATATTTTTATGAAGTCATTTTCACTTTGATGGTGTAAGGTAACGATAAAAATAGCCTAAGCCGCTCATTTGGGAGACTTAAGCTGTTTTTCTCGTTATAGCATACGAGTGAAGTTACAGGTAAAAGCTTTTATATAATAAAACTCCGTCATAAAAAAAAAAACATTTTAAAATAAAACCACATATTATATTCTAACTGTGCTTTCCTAAGTTTAGTCAAACGGTGTTAATAAGCTCGACATAGACAAAGTTTTTATGCCTCCATTCGCTGACATAAAACAAACATGAAAAAGTTTTAATATGCAAATCTTGAAATTTACATTTTTTCTGTATACTTTTTTCTTTTTCCATCTTTTTAGTTTCCAAGTACTATGTTTCAACAATTTGTAGTCTCAGACTAAGGATTAATATAGACAGAATGTGATGAAAATAAACATACAGCCAAAAATAATGTTTTAAAATAGTATACAAATAATAATTTAACAAAGTGATAAGTAAACAAATGTTAATAAATAAAAATAGCTAAAGGATTTTATTATAATAAAGAAAAACATATAAATAAGCTAAATATTATTATGACTTTCTTTTTTAAGGGGAAGAGACTAATTCTTAAAAACATCCTAATTCTCAATAATTGTGTATTAATTTAACTAATACATTTATATAATTTCTCTTATTCTGTAAAAAAAGTAAACGATCTTTATGGCAAAAATAAGAATAGTAGCATAAACAGCAAATCACTTTTTGGAGTAAAACTTCTCTACGCACGCTTAACTTGAGGGTTAAGCTGGTGAATGCGTTACGAAAAAATGTACGTACGTTTGTTGCCATGGTAACCGTTGTTATTGTCTGACAAATGATGATTAAATGATATTCTATAAATATATGATTGTAATATGCCTATATGCGTTATTTAATTATATTTTTAGTATCTCACCTATCCTAAATTATTTAAAATATAAATAGAATTTTATAAAGAGTACCGATAACCTACAGAAGTTTTACTTCTTGCGCGTGTACACATTCACACACGCACTCTTTATTTTTTTTTTTGACTTTGACATTTATTTTGGCGGACTCGGTCTATATAATTCTTTAGTTAGAGGTTGTACTATTATTGGTTGCTATAGAAAATCTAGGATAAGCAGTAACAAAAAAATAGGTAAAGAAAGATTTATTGTTGACATATAATAAAAAATAAAATAAAAATACTTTTATTGACTTAAATATTACATTACAAGCTAGTCGCAAGGGCCCCTGTACTAGGTGTAGACCCGTATTACTGGGTACCCCGCTCATCCACCAGGACTAGAAAGTCAACAATTAGCAGAGTGAAACAACAAGATTAAAATTTAAAAGAAAAAAAAAAAGAAAAATTACATTAAGTGTGTGTGTGTGTGTGTGTGTGTATGTGTGTGTGTGTGTGTGTGTGTGTGTGTGTGTGTGTGTGTGTATGTGTGTGTGTGTGTGTGTGTGTGTGTGTGTGTGTGTGTGTGTGTGTGTGTGTGTGTGTATGTGTGTGTGTGAATGGATGCATTTAAAATTAACTATTTATACGTAAATATGCTTAAATATAAGCTGCTTGATCAGGTTATATTTACGATGTATCAGTTGATCATCAACTTTTCAGTCTCATCATAGTTCAATGTCAGTAGAGTTTTAGTTAATATCCGTTTTATGTCAGTTTTTGGAAGACTGTAAATGTAAAGTCTGCTGTTAAGTTTATTGTATAGATATGCAGATTGACAGGTGTATTGCATTTTCTTAAATTTGGTTTTACTGGTAGGAATAGGGCAAACGGATTTACCCCTACGTTTTTGGATCATACTAGGGATATAAGGTAAGTGACGGTGAGCTTTAAGTACACAATTTAATATATAGATTTGGCGAGTAGTTAACAATTTATAGTTATTATATAAATCGAAAGTTGGAAAAATATAAGGTTTGAAAAACATCACTTTTAACAGAGATCTTTGCGCCCTTTCTAAAGTTATTAAATGCGTTTTGGCTGCACCGCCCCAAACAGTAATGCAGTAGCTCAGTATAGATTGCGCTAAGGCTTTGTAGGTGGTAATAAGAGTGGATTCATTCGCTACATGCCTAAGTTTTTTAAATACCCAAATAAGTTTCCTCATCTTGTCGACTATGCTCTCTATATGGTGTCGCCAGGTGAGGTGCTGATCAATAATAATACCAAGATATTTTATCTTTTCAGCTTTAGAGATACTGTCGCAAAGGCAACTGTTTGAGTCCGGATAATTACATGTATGTACTTTTAGACTGAAGTGGGAGTCTGGTTGTGTGGTTTTGCGAATCGAAAATGTTACATAGTTGGTTTTATTTATGTTTAGCGTCAACAGATTCGATCTTAACCAGCAAGAAACCCGACGCATCCCAGATTCAGTTATAACTTTTAGCTCCTCCCAAGAGTTTGCATTAAAGATGAGGGCGGTGTCATCTGCATAAGTATATATTTTACAGTTTTGAAGACTATAATTACAGAGATCGTTCACGTAAATTAGAAATAAGGTAGGTCCTAAAACACTACCTTGTGGAACTCCATAAGAGTTATTTAAAGGTTGGCTAACATGTTCACCGAGTTTTAAAAGTTGCTGACGATCGGTAAGGTAATCTGCCAACAATGCAAGGGGCACACCTCTTATACCATAATTGTATAATTTGTCGAGAAGGATGGGAATGGATACAGTGTCGAAAGCTTTGGCCAAATCAAGAAAAACTCCAACGCACTTGTTACCAGAGTCTAGATGGTTGCTTATTTCTTCAGTCAGGGCCAATACCGCATCTTCAGTGGAAATGCCGTTTCTAAATCCGAATTGGTTCTTTGACAGAAGATTGTTAGCAGTAAGATATTGTTTTAAGCGATTGTTTATGAGTTTTTCCAGAATTTTGCTTAGTACGGTAAGAACAGAAATTGGCCTGTAGTTATCGACATCGTCCCCATTCCCTCCCTTATATATAGGTGTTACAATAGCTCGTTTAAATGATTTTGGAAAGCAACCATTTGTGAAGCAAAGATTGTAGATATGACACAATATTGGTATGAGGGTATGCTTGGCCATTTTAATAAATGAGGTAGGAATGTTATCCCACCCAGGAGCAGAGTCATTCGAAAGAGTATTAATAATCATATCCACTTCAGATGGGTCAGTATGGAGGAGGGCAAAAGAATTTACAGGTGGGGATATTTTATGTGAACTACTACTATCCATTGTAGGGGGGGTAGAATCTTTAAGCTTTTCAGCTAAATTTTTACCTAAGTTAGAAAAGTGTTCATTAACAAGATTAGCAGACTGTACAGGGGATGTCGAGAGAGTGACAAGTTTACGTGCATTGTCGGTTTTGTCCTTACTAATATAGCATATTGATTTGATGTTTCTCCATAGGGTTTTCGAATTTTGTGCGCTATCTAGTTTATTCTTTTCATGACTAATTTTTAGTTTCCGTACAAGTTTATGACAGAAATTTCTATACCGGGTATACGTTATTTTTAAGATCTGATTATCAGGGTTCTTTTTAAGTTTTAGGTGAAGTTTATCACGATTTCGAAGACAGCGTAATACTCCAGGCGTAATCCAGGGCTGAAGGTGACGTTTTCTATTAGGTATCGTAGTTATATTTTTGTTATTATTAATGGCTTCCGAAATTCTATTAATCAAAACTTCCGTAGCTTTAGTCGGATCTTCAATATTCAATATATCTGAAAGGTTGTTTTTTATATTTTGCAGAACTGAAACATAATCTATCATGACTTTTGATTTTAAGACTACACGGTTACTACGCTTGTATTTGAGGTTTAAAAGAACGGTTGAATGATCAGTGGGAGCGTTAGTAAGTACGATTGATTTTGCAGGTTTGGCCGTTTTAAGCATTATGTGATCATAACACATTTTGTCGCGAGTAGGAAGCCTATGCGCTGGTAAAAGCCCGTAATATGCAAGCGAGGTTAAGTAGTTTGGGCAATTTGAGTCAATACTATCAAGTTTTATGTCAATGTTAATATCACCCGTTAAAATAATGTTCTCAAAGTTATTAAATCGCTGAAGTAGTATTCGAAGCGAAAGAATAAAGTCATCTGTATTTCTTATAGAAGGCGTCCGATATATACCAATTAGAACAATATCAGGTAGCGTTAGAACGAGACAAGAGGCATTTTTTATATAAGGCTCCGATACTTTACAATTAAGATTCTTGTTTACATAAAAGATTACTCCATCACAACGATTTAGAGTATTTTTGGTGAAATATGAGTTATAGTTGTTATCAAGAGTAGGAATGGGTTTATCTTTTGATAGATGACATTCTGTCATAACAAGTACATCGCATTCAAACTTAAGTGATTTCAGTGTTGCTTGAAAAGTGTCAAAATTTTTATAAATACTCCTTATGTTTTGAGTAAGAATGGTGAGATGATTAGAAGTAATAAAATGAGAATAACATTCCTCAGGCTTGCATGTAAAGGCCTGGGCAATTTGAAAGTTGTCTATATCTGTACTCGCTTGTAACGTATTATCCATTGTTATATAAAATTGTGTAATTAAATAAATTATCGCTGTAAGATGCCTGGAGATTTATACTATTAAATATATTATTATATATAAAATATTTTATATATAAAAGTAAATTTTAATCTATTTTTGTCCGGTAAATCGAGACGTTTTCGTGCGATGTAAGATTATTACAACAAACCGATATACTCGTATGAAATAAATATACAAACATTTCACAAAAGAATTACTCTCTGGTATATTTCTTAATCTATACTAATATTATAAAGCTGAGGAGTTTGTTTGTTTGTTTGTTTGGTTGAACGCGCTAATCTCAGGAACTACTGATCCGATATGAAAAATTCTTTTTGCATTTGATAGCCCGTTAACTGAGGAAGGTTATAGGCTATATATCATCTCGGAAAAAGTGTACGGGTCCCGTGGGATAGATTTGTTTTTGTCTAGGGACGAACCCGAAGCGAGCGAGGGTGAGTCGCTAGTAATATATATAAGTAATTATAAATAGTCTATATTTCAACCATGGACATAAAAAATTAAAAGCTAGAAAAGTTTGCATTTAAAAATGCTAACTAATTTTTTTTTCTTTTTATAGATAACTCTGATAATTCGAACTTTGTTCGCGAATTATCGAAATGATTCGAAATCAACACTAATATTACAAGGAGATGAAATGTGTGTGTTAGTAAGTTTGGATGTCTTGTCTTGTTTCAATTTCATATACCTACTAAGAGGAAGCTACATGGCCACCGAGGGCGAGCTAGTTTTTGTTGTATGTTTGTGTTGACTGTCACATATCATCCCATCTTTAATTAAAGTCGGATGAAACTGGTCGTAGAGTTGCTTTATTGGCGTGCGCTGCATTAATGGTTTGAAATAAAGCAATAAAATCTATAACAAATAGATATTTGCTATAGTTTTTATTAGATAGGTATCTACCTAAACCTAAAGATGCACTAAGAGCAGCGAGGGTAATAAGAATAAAAAAATATATAATAATAAACTTTATTTTTAATCAGATAGATTGAACGATTTGTAATTGGTAGACATAGTAATACAAAATTTTGTACTGTACGTAAATATATTGTTAAATATTCAATGGGGAACGGGATTGTTACTACATACCTACAGATTATAACATAATCTAGCAAGGGGTATCGAACTTTACCCAGCAGATTGAAATTAAATAAAAAAATATAAATGGGTCGTTCTTCTTTTCTAGTGACAATTATTATCTGTCTCTCATCTCATGTCATATTAGAGTATAGATTATTATATACCTATTCATTGTTTGAATTTACATCCTCATCGCTTTATACCTTTTAATACTAAATAATTTTTAACTTTCTGTAGCCAATATTTTTTTTGCATATGTTTATTTTTCATTAAATACCGTGACAGAGTAGTAATTCATAATGATGTCCTACCGAAAAGAAACCACTCTGTCACAGTGTTTTCTCGAAAATAGCCACAAAACAAACAACATTACGGGCATGAAAACAAAGATTAAATGATCCAAATGAAAATTAAATGCATTTGCAAAAAAATATCTAACACTGAAATAAAAATATTGTTACTTGAAAAACTCGAAAAACTGAGAAACACCAATTCATTATCGCAAGAAAAGAAGAACGACCCAAATATATAATATTACTAACGACTTACCCCCGTTTCACTCAGGTGCATCTCATGTGCCTAATAGCCTAAGTGTTTCTCCAGGTAATATGTATACTAAATTGTATACTAAATCATCCTGGCGTTTCTGCGTTAAGGAGTAACAAATATACACACATGCGCACATACACATACAAATTTTCACATTAATCTGAATCAATGTAAGTTGACCTTTATGTTCTTATATAAAAGATACAACATTCACATCGCATCAAGACTCCTGCAATAGACACTTTAATATATTAAAAATGCACGATACAATGTAATCAGTTATATAAAAAATTAATCAAGTGTGAGTCTGACTTGCAAACCGAGGGTTCCGTAGAATAAATCATTGAATAAGTTTTCGGTTAATATACAAATGTGTTACATTAAAAGTGAAACAAAATATTTACTCATTTACGATATTCATTTTGAAATTATGCATCTAGAGAACAAAGGTAAGTCACTGGTTATCCATAGATATCTCGCATGCTCATAAAAGTTTATGTATATATTTTTTCCTATGTTAATCAAGACAACCACTTATATGATCGATACAAATTTACTTCATGAAGAAATCGAAGCTATATCCTACTTCGTATACTTTACCACTCAAATACTTGCCTGCAATATTGTCGCCTTGAATAGAATTTATTAAATTCTTAATTATTCCAATTAATATGAATATGTAATTGAAATTTAAAAAAAAAATGGGAAAAGTTATGTTATTCCAAGTTAGTTTTAAATTTTTTAATACACTCTGTGAATTTTTTTTAAGTAAATTAACCCTCGACGGAAGTCAACCTTTTTGCGAGGGAATAGCATTATAACTTTATTAAAGTAGGTGCTAGGTTACTTTTTTTTTAATTTTAGAATTATAAACGTTTAAATAACTACTTTTTGTACATTTTTACTTACTCTACATTAAAAAAAAAACTTCAGCACTGAATGCTTTTTTATTATTTAAATAAAATATTTCTTAAACTGATTTTCGTGGTTAATTTTATGTAACTATTTATAATTCAATGAGAATGTGGAACTATTATACATCAAGACACACGGTAGCGTGTCCAGCCAAGTTCAAGCCAAAGAAACTGGTGAGCAGCACCGTGTGTGCTGCTCACCATATATTACACGAAACATCTGGATTTAATTTTGATCCCCTCATAACTTAAAAACTTTTTCATATAAACATATTAAATTTGGCTCGTATATTGAGATTTATAAGATACATATGTGCTCTAAATTTCATAAACACACCTCAAACAGTTATTTAGATATTAACGTCCAAAAATCGTCATTTTTATCATTGACTGACCTATAGATCAAAACTCTAACCCAGTTCCAGATGACCTATAAAGTTAAAATTTGGTGTCCAGATGGGTAATCGTGTGCATAATAAGGGAAAAATCCGAAAACAGTAAAATTTTAAAATTTGAAAAAAATAAAATTAATTTTTACTAACACATGACGCCTTCCAAAACATAATAGCAATAGCTAAACACCTAGTGCCTTTTGAAATATAATATAAAGAAGATATAAGTGATCAGCTTAATATAAGATAACTTGTATGTAAAAACTAGCCAAGTCAAATCTTGAACTTCAATTTATCCTAAGTTATCTATTCTGTGTAAATAATTCGACTATTCAAATTTAAGAAGTTCTATTTTTAAATAGCAAACACTTTTTATAAAGAAATTGTGTTTTGAATTTATTTTAGAATGTTGTATGTTCTTATGAAAAAAAATTCAGGATTATCTACAGAACTTGGCTCCCATTTTCACATTTATGTATTTGATGGGATTCAATTTTCTCTGAATACGCGTGCAAATTAGACACTGACAATTCAGAGTGACAGATGACGTAGTAAAGTTATTTATAATCTATATTAAGTCTCTGACATATTTTGAAAATGTCAAATATGAAATGATTTGCGTCACATACGTTATAACAAGTAAATAAGTTGGTTTTAACATAATGCGGAAACTCAATTTCCGCTCTTTTCGTATTTATGGGTATCACACAAGGCTACATAAGCATATTTTAGCGATTGTCATCCAAAAGTGAATGAAATGTTATATGTAGCGAAAATTAGATTTCCATTTGTCTACACCGTATTTTTAGGGATATATAATACATATCGTTCAAATGGATATTATTAAAATAAAATAAATAAGACAAAATAGCTGTTTTTGCTTCCTTTTTTTATTAAGAATAATCATTTAAATTATGCATTTAATTATAATTTGTATATTTCAAGTCAACCATACTTACATTTATATCACAGATATAAATACATTTTCTATAATTATTTTATATTAGCTTTGGCATTCATTACGCAGTATGTGTAACCAAAATAACTTAATATCTCTAGAAAACAAAAACTTAGGATTTTCATATTCACATGCTTATGATAGATTATTGTTTTTAAAATTGATTTTTCAAAGTCCCTTTACCCAACACGGTTATGCTTTGAGCAGGGTCTGTACTATGTATGTATGTTTCTCTGTTACCGCATTTCTTCTAAGTTACCCGACATAATTTGACAAATGAGACATCGTAGAAATGTCTTGATTGTCCTCGGTTATCGGCTACATGTGACATCATGTAAAAGCTTGGATAATGATCCAATAAAGTTCGACTGAGGAGTCCGACTGGATGGGTACCACCCCCTTATCTATTTCTGCCGCCAAGCAACAATGATTGCATTGTTGTGTTAAATAAATAAATAAGGTAGCCAGCGCAATTACAGGCGAGAGGCATATCATCTTAGTCCTCACAGTGACAACGCACCTGTGTTTCTGCATTTTTGTTACTTAAAACCTAAATGCATGAACCGTAGGTGTTATGGGCGACAGGTACTGCTTTCCGTCAGGTGGTCTGTCTGCTCAATTGTTACTGAATCTCATAAAATAATAATAATAATAAAATAAGAATATCTTAAGAGTGCGATTTTATCCGCAGTAGGTGGGTTGTTTTTTTTTAAGTAGATTAATTAAGTAATAAATTAGGATAGATAATTCGGCTACGGCTCTTCTTTTGTGGCACGTAGTTAAAAATAACTTGTTCTAGCGACTCACGCTAGTTTCGCTCGGGTTCATCCTTGGTGAAAAGCACAAACAAATCTATCCCACGAGAACTGTACATTTTTCCGAGATAAAAAGTAACTTATGTGCTATTCCAGACTATAGCCTATTTCTGTGCCAAATTTCATCGAGATCCGTTCAGCCGTTCTGGCGTGATTGAATAACAAACATCCATTCATTCATTCAAATTTTCGCATTTATAATATGGGCTTACTCAAGAATAGCGCACTTTATACCTAGCAACTGAGCGACCGAGCTTCGTTCGAGTTTTTGGTTAACAGTACAATTTTCTTTTTAATTTGGCTTAAGAACAAAAAAAATTAAAAACTTGAATAAATACAAAAAAAAAACAAAATTTTGTATTTGACCGGGATTCGAAACCTGTGATTAGTCAATCTTGCGCCTTGGCCGCTTAACAACGACGCTTTGTGACGCGAGCGTGTGAAATTATTAACATATTTTGCGTGAAATAATGTCAAAGAAACCCACATGAAAACTCGAAAATACGCGCTTTCCCAGATATAAGACTAATCTAGATCGATTTTTCGAACCTGAAAACCTCCACATACCAAATTTCAGCGAAATTGTTAGAACCGTTTCCGAGATCGCCGGTATAAATAAATAAATAAATATATAATTATCCAAGAATTGCTCGTTTAAATATATTACATATTTTGTTAGCAATACCAAAGTTATTATTAGTTTATAAATAAAAAAAATGCAATTGAAGCTAGTGGTAACATGCTCGCTGGGGAAACCAAGTGAAGCGAGTTCAAATCTCGGGTCTCGCACCTATGATAATTTCATGTGTGAGTCATTTCCAATATGATAACCACTTGTCATATGGTGAAGTAAAACATCCTGGGGAGCCTACATGTCTGAGAGAACCTAGCAAGTTTTCGAAAGACTTTTGAAGGCCAATAACGGAGACTTGGTCAGCGTGGTAGACTATGGCCTAATCTCCCTTGTATCGAAGGGAGGCTCACGCCAGGCAGTGGGACGTTAAAAAGGGCTGATTAGAAATAAAAAAAAAATCATTGCGTTAAAATCCTTAAATGAAGGGAAACCGATACCGTTTCTACTACTGCAGGTCACATGAATGTACAGTCCAAGCATTCTCGCTTCATTTAAGTATGATTAAAACCTTTTTAAAAGCATTTTTTTAAACCTTGTAAACTAAGCATTAAAAATAATATAATACGTACATATATTTTAAATGCATTTTATTTAAATATTCTGTATCACTAAGGTTTTGATGTATCTCTTAATTTTTAGCCAGCGTTAGCTATGAAAATTTGTAAGGGCGACTCGACAGAACAATATTATTGTATTTTCCTATGGGAATGAAAGGTAATAAAAGGTATAGTAAATGTTGACCCGAGTAATAAGTTATCACTACACAAAATTTAGTTAAAGTGTACACAGATATAAAGACTAACCGACATACAGACAAAAACTTTTATAATTATTGTTTCAGTTTCACTATATTTTGTACGAAATATATTACATTCATTGTTTTTAGAAAAATATAACAGATTTCGCTTTATTACTATTTTATTATATGTATCCATAACAACGTAACTAACCTAATTTTGAGCCCTTTGTGTAAGTTTCTTATAGCGTGGAGCTGAAAAAAACGTATATTACTTTATATTAAATTTCTGAGAAAATACTTTATTAATGTATAACTAAATTAACAAATATCTCTGATTTCTGAAACAAACGTCTGCTTTGTAAAGTAATTATCATCCCTTGTCATCGCAAGTCAACTCAAAAGGGACGCTTTGGAACTCCAACATTCAAGTTTTATGAGTTTCTTTGACAATTATGATAATAACATTTGTCATTTAAAACTGTCAAAGAAAAAAAAGGCATAGTAAAAAAACTGTAACTGTTTATAATTGAATTCTTGATAAATTAAATTAATACGTACTTTGGACGTATTATGTTAAGTAGACATAGTTAATAACGACGTTCACTTTGTATTTTTCAGTAAAGAAATGACGTGAACGTACGTATAAATTATCTTTTGATATTAGGATACAAAGAGAACTTATAATTATATATTTATTAATACTAAGGTTCACTCAGTGGTCAAAATTCGATCATAATGATTATTGAAAATTTGAGGAAAACATATATAAATAGAATTTAGCTATCTATATAAGAAAAATAACTATTGCTATTTTTTTTTATTAATAACACTAAAGAATTTTATCTAAGTCACTCCACATAATTTCCTTATTATATAATATATTTCTTGAAGTATGTATGTATGTAATATGTATGTATGTATCTATGTGAGTATTTATGTATGTATATTTATATATGTGTATGTATATATAATATAGATATAATTGATGTTTGTAGTTTGTACCTACACCGCACCTTATTATTATTATTTTTCCTTTCTCACGCTCGAGGGTTTCTGGTAGAGATCTCTTAAAGAGATAAGTCATCCTTTGTACACATGGTTACTGTTTTCTATTTTATATGTATTTTTTTTGGTACATGAAATAAATAAAAAAAAATAAAGCTCTGAATTACCACTAAACAAAAAAAGAAAATCGATTGATAAACAGAAGAAAGAAAGGTGCTGAAATATTTGATATTTGCCTATTTATATGAAGACTAGCAGAACCGGTAGCTTTGCTCGCGATCAAACTACGAAAAATACGAAATTTCATACAAATATGTCCAAGGAATAAAATTTTCATATAAACTTCTATTCCCTATTTCACCCCCTTGGGTGTTGAATTTTGAAAAATCCTTCCTTAGTGGATGCCTACGTCATAAGAGGAATACATGTGCGACGTTTTAAAT
The DNA here is from genome assembly GCA_033884665.1 of Argynnis bischoffii washingtonia. Classification (NCBI taxonomy): domain Eukaryota; kingdom Metazoa; phylum Arthropoda; class Insecta; order Lepidoptera; family Nymphalidae; genus Argynnis; species Argynnis bischoffii. The sequence continues at coordinate 15,045,144 of CM066610.1, forward strand.
TTCTAGCCTTGAGGGTTTAGCCTGTGCGTTGATACATCAGTCATTCACTTTTGCCTTATATATATATGTATATATATACACACACATTTTATCCTTGCCGCCAGATGTACATACTTGTATGTATGTCTCTGACTGCACAATACTATGTTCCTTTGTGAACTTGTTTTCGTCTTTTTAGTTAGCTTTTAAACAGTCGGGATTTTTTATTTTTATAATATATTTTTTATTAACAGCTTTTTAGTTTTTGCCAATTAGACAATAAAATACACATATAAGTTTTTATTTTTAAGTATTTTTAAGTAAGAAAAATTGCGAGATTGATTGTCAACCAACTTTAAATCATTATATATCGTAAACTGTTTTTTAAAATGAAAAATGATGCAAGAAACCTAAAAATGAATTTTAATAAATAAATGTGGTTTTAACTATCATTATTTTAAGTAATACAGGGATGTTATACCTTTTTGGAATCTTTGCCAGAGCCCTTTAATTTGATACCCATATTGCAGAAAAAGAAGATTATAAAAGAATTCACCTTAAACAATGAAATCTAGCAGCCTCCATATTTAATTTTTTTATGTTACCTATCTAAAAACACTTAGACTAATGAGACGAATTTAACGATACTTTAATTAAAGAAATCCATTGAGTGGTTTGGAAGATATGAGGGAATAAAGAATATAACAAACAAACAAACATACAAAGATAGGCGCGAAAAACATAACACTTTCCTTGCAGTCGGGTAACAAGGAAACCATTAAATAATGGAACTGGTTCAAACCTGAAACCGTCCCTGAACCTTTTCCCTACTAATTATCATTTTTGTGAAAAACGATAATCGCAAACGTGTTATGACATGAACGCATCGAGTGGACGCTTTCCCATCCGTACAAGTCTGATCTTAATTAAGCACAGCCCTATTAACGTGACACCGTATAATTAAACCGTTCTACCCTTAGTAACGTAAATGGGTATAGGAGCTGAAATTAAGTGGAAATTGGTGTCATGCTCAAAACAAAATCTTAGAGGCTAAAATATATGTTTATGTCGCAGGGAAATTGTAAGATCCGTTGTATTATAATTATACTAATGAAATTATAATTACCCGGAGTATTGTCAATTGTTTTCTTACCTAAAACTAATATAATCTATATATATAAAAGGCAAAATTGATTGACTGATGTATCAACGCACACATGGCTAGAAAATTTAAATTTCGCACACGTATTATAGGCAGTGGTAGCCCAGTGGTAACACGCTCGCTTGGGAAACCGAATGAAGCGGGTTCAAATGCCGGGTCTCACACCTCTGATATTTTCATGTGCGAATCATTTCCAACATGATTGCCACTTGTCTTAAACGGTGAAAGAAAACATCGTGAGGAAACCTGCATGTCTGAGAGAACGTAGCAAGTTTTCGGAAGACATGTGAAGTCCGTCAACCCGCACTGGGCCAGCGTGGTGGATTATGGCCTGATCTATCTCGTATTGAAGGGAGGCTCGTGCCCAGCAGTGGAACTTTAGAAAGGGCTGAGTACATACATACATACATTCCTCATATGACGAAGGCATCCACTAACGAAGGATTTTTCAAAATTCAACCCCCGAGGGGGTGAAATAGGGGATAATAGTTTGTATGAAACTTATTAATCCTTGGATATATTTGCATAAATTTCGTATGAATTGAGTACTGAAAAAATAATACGTATTTCAGCGTTTTTTTTTAAATTCAACACCTAACAAGGTAAAAAAATTTGTATGAAACCTACCATTTTAGTTTTTTTTATAGTTTTAGGGCGAGCAAAGCCGCGAGTTCTGCTAGTATAATAATATCATTTACCTAAAAACACCCCGTGATAATGAAAATTTAATTAATTGACCATATCACTGAATGTACTTAGGAAAATTGTAATTTACATGAAAATGTCCCGTGATATTGTAAGAAAAGGAGAATATTGACAATATTTCGAAAAAATTCAATATGATATTTGCGAGGGAAATTCTTCAATATACTTTTTGTAAACACAAGGCAATGATACATAGTAATGCGATGGAGTGCACTGAACTCGACTGCTAATGATGTGGTTACATCTTCAATACTCTTAAGCTAAAGCTGATACACGTTTATGCTTTTAATTGAATTGCAAGCTTTAATTAAGTTGTTTAGCAACTACATATTATTCGCTGTAACTAAGCCGAATCTGTACATTAAATATTTTTTTGGAAAATCTTATTGAAATAGTCATTATTATCGATACAGAGGCCAAATCTATAGTTTTTAGAATTTTTGTCTGTCTGTCTGTTTGTCTGTGACGGGTGACCGCATCACGGATAAACTACTGGAGCTGGTTATCTAGGTCAACATATAGGATACATTTTATTGCTGAAAAATATCTCATCACTGAGAAATCTATACTTAACGTTAAAACGTAAGTAGGGACGAACCCGAGCGGAGCGAGGGTGAGTCGCTAGTTCACTAATAAATCTTATATACAGTATCTATAAAAAATAGGGTTCAGAACTGTATATTTCGTACCTATGATCTATACTAATATTATAAATGTGTAAGTTTGTGAGTATGGATGTTTGTTACTCTTTCACGCCAGAATGGCTGAATGCATCTGGATAAAATTAGGCACAGAGATAGATTATAGTCTGAAATAATACACAGGCTACTTTTTATCTCGGAAAAAAGTAGCGAAGGTGAGCCGCTAGCATATAATATATAGTCTATCTATTTCTTACTAACCGGTAAAACGTACCTAGGTATAAACCCTAGTGAAGCGAGGTAAAGTCGCTTGTATAGTAAAAAAAGTAATGTATTGGACTAATCAAAACAAATCAATTTAGTATTGAAGGCTTAAGGTTTTAAATCGATTGATAATTACTTAGATGAAAATTGATGTCCAACATCAGACGGATTAGACAAGATTTACAAACATTGAAGAATTGAAATCTAATCTTTCAATGTTCATCATGTTTGAGCAATGTTCCTTTAAAAATCATTTTATTTCTTGTCTTGTCAGGGTGGAACCCCCAATCCTCTTTCTCCAAAAATATCGTTTCTGGATCATCATCGGGCCTATGACATAAATTTTCATTCCATACATGGAAAATTATATTAAATTTTCATGACAAGGATCTCTTTACAAATTACAACAATTAAGCTTAATTAAGTCTAACCAGCCATAGAAGTTTTAATCAGCCAAATAGATCCATAATACAGTTTTAGCTCATGCTACTCCTACGTGCGTCTACAAAATGTCATGTGTAGTCGTTATCAATTAAGTGGAAATGCAGGCGTGGGCAGACGTGGAGATATTTCAGACATATGACAAGGTATCTAAGTATAATAAGCCTTACATTATAAATAACAAATTTTATTTGTTTGTTCCACCACAGCTAGACAACAAAGTTTTTTTAAGGCAAATTCAGTACAATTTCGGTGTAACTATGTTTTTTATGTGTTACATATTTTCGCTAATTACAAACTAACTTTTACTAATCAACTACTGTAAAAACCCTTGTCTGATAGAGCCGAAATGCTAAACACTTCTTAAAAGACATAACACTTCGTCTCTACTGGTGACAAGAGAGCTGGCTCGTTTTCACCCAAAAACCGGCATTACCATTTGGCAGGGGAATGCGGCTAGCATTCTTGCTATAACTCCACGCGGACATAACTTGTACAGTATTAATTAATAATATGTACATTTATTTTTTATATAACGAACTACTAGCAACTCACCCTCGCTTCGCTCGGATTCGTCCTTAGCTTAATTCCCGATACAAACTATCATCCTCATTTTTACCCCTTTTAAGGGATGATTTCTGGGATAAAAATGTCCTTCCCAGCGTCTCAAACTATCTTCTTACAAAATTTTATCTTAATCAATTCAGTAGATCCAGAGATTACCCCCTATAACGTCAGAAACTCACAAACTTTACCTCTTTAGAAGAGATCTCTTTTAGAGATAAGTCCACCTTTGCCTTCAATTTTCTCTTAATACTTGTAAGTTATGTTTTTAATGTGCAATAAAGAATATATATTAGCATAGATTAAGTATATCTATAATTTCAACTATTATCATTGTTTTCAAACATTGAGCTTGTAATCTTCATATGTAAGTGGTCCGTCTTAAAATTTACAAATCTTTTTTCAACCATTTCTAATTCGGCTGAAATTTTTATACTCATGTTATTACGGTGACAATTAAATATTATGGCACCATCGAGCTGACCTAACGATGGAGCTGAGATATGGGGACTGGAATTCCCTGGCATATGGTAAGACAGCCTAATTTGGGCTTGTATGTTTTGTTGTAAATGACGAGGATCTGAAGATGAAGTCAAAAGATAATTAAAACTCGTTTTAAAAAATCATTTTTATTGATTATATCTAGCATTCAGATATAAGAAAAATTGTAGAGACAATTTTTACAGATAATTGCATTAAATGTACAATTTTTGTCTGACCTATTTTTATCATAAAACTTTCCGTTTGGCTAAAAACCACAAAAAATCCATATTTGCTTTGAACTTAAATAATTTTTTTTGCAAGGGTGGAATCGATGGGGACTTTTTACGTTTTATTTAAAATGGTGTGTGTTCTGAACATTTGTACCAATATTCAGCTCTATACGAATTTTTGCACTTTGACATGTCTACTTTGACCGGACTAATATACATAGGTACCTACTTATATCTCGATACCTAAATAAAAAAGTGGCTGTAGAATTAAAAGGTACCAAGAAGTAAGAATTGTATTACTATTATTTACTTAAAGAGCTATATTTATGTATATGGAATAGTAATGTAGATTTATATTATTTAAATAATAATAATAATTTAAAAAAGCTGAGTTTCGACGTTTATATGTATTCAGCCCTTTTTAACGTCCCACTGCTGGGCACGGGCCTCCCTTCATGACGAGGGGAATCAGGCCATAGTCCACCACGCTGGCCAAGTGCGGATTGGCGGACTTCACGTGTCTTTCGAAAACTTGCTAGGTTCTTTCAGACATGCAGGTTTCCTCACGATGTTTTCCTTCACCGTAAGGCAAGTGGTAATCAAGTTAGAAAATGATTCGCACATGAAAATATCAGAGGTGTGAGACCCGGGATTTGAACCCGCTTCACTCGGTTTCCCAAGCGAGCGCGTTACCACTGGGCTACCACTGCCTCCGACGTTTATATGGCTATGTTCCAAAGTTCCCACTTATATACATATGTACGTACTTATCCTATACAAGGATTACGATTTAAGTTTAGGTCTCGTACAAAAGGTTTTATATACTCATTTTCCAGTTCTTTGAACTTTCACCTAAACCCCAATTAAATAGGCATTGAAAATAGTGTAATTACTTTTGTCTTTTAATGACAACCATTACGGCTCTGTGGTTTGGATGTCTGCTGATATCTTGTGCGGGAAGGTTATAAATCCCTTAAATTAATCCCTAAATTGCATAACTATAGCAACATAAATTACAATTATTTATAAAAAGTTTTATTATTACATTAAAAATATATTACAATTTACAACAGATTTATTTATTAAAAACTAGTGTTCGCTGAGTGGTCGTGATCATAATCATAGTTGAAAATATATAAAAATGTAATCGTCTAAAATCTTTTTTTTTAATTAATCAAACTAAATCAGTGTGTGTGTGTGATAAAACCATAGACATAGAAAGTGGACTGAGTGTTTCTTTGTCAGTCGTCATGGCTGAAAATGGCGGAAAAGCGACAGAGACAAAACGAATTCGCGGCTAGAAATCTTCTGTATTAATTGAAATACGATTAATGAAGATAGATATTTATAACCATTTTACATTCCATTAGAATGTTATAATTTTCAATAATATTATACATTTTTTTACATTCAATTTATAAACTCAAATTAGAATAAAAGACAAATATCGGCCGCACGTTCGCTTTCTCTCTTTCTAAAGAATGGTCAATTTCATAACATGTATTTCTCAGTCCTACTCAATGTCTATGGATAAAACTCAGTCATTGCCAATACCTACTAGACAAAAAAAAAGATGACGATCAGAGGAGAAAAAAAGTTACTGAACTGCTTTATCTTTGCCTTTATATGAATATAAAACTTTTATAATTTCATTATTGTATAATTTTCTGAGTAAATAACGTTAGTAATAATTATGAGACGTTATCTCTCGTGGCTGAATGTCTCTCTCGTAGCCATGTTTGCTGTAAAGCGTTTGTAACGTCGGAAACAGAAAAATCCAAATGAACTGCGATAAAATCCGCATAAAATAGTTTCATTGCAAATGTCAAATATTTGCAAAAATTTAAGAAATATAAATTATATAGTGTAGCAAATTCTTCGAGCAAAGAGTGTTTTAAATATTGACTCAAAACATCTTTACTATGAATATATCTTCGAACGTAACGTTTATTTTGATCTGTTTTCAATTTAGTATTTCGTAGTAACTGTGATATCAAAATGAAAGTATATTTTCCAGGTTTGTTAAATTTTTCCCAATTAAAAAGTGATGGGCTTAGGTCGCGGGCGCGGGGGTGGAGTGAGTTACTCACTCGTAGGCGGGTAGGTAGTATTTTCTCACATATTTGTGAGAAAATACGATTTAGACAAATTAACAAAACAAGAAATACAATACCCTTACAGTAATTAGTAATTCAACAACCTTTTAGCTTATTTAGTTAATAGCGACTCATCCTCGCTTGGCTAGGTTAATTCCCCATACAAACTTTCATCCCTAATTCCCTTAAGGAATGATTTTCGGAAAACATATGTTCTATGTCCTTCCCAGGGTCTCAAACTATCTTCTTACCAAATTTCATCTAAATCGGTACAGTAGTTTTTGAATTTATTCGTTACTAACATACAAAAATACAAATCTTTTCTCTTTATAATAGTAGTGTAGATTATTTAGAAATACTGTGTATAATGATGTAAATCAAAATCTCTACCTTTAACGTGGTTGCGGTTTGCGGCTTGAAGTATCATAGTTATGGTCTCCTGCCTTCAATGTAAGTATGTGTAAACACTTTTCCGAAATATGTCTTCTAAAGTTGCTTGAGTTTAAATAGAAATCAAAAACATTGTTGTCATTTCAATATATGTTCTTATTACAAATTATAACTTAACTTAATCATTGGTACGTTACATTCGATTGATTAATAAAATTTATTCAAAGATCTATCGATAGATACACTCTAAGGTTAATATTTCTCTCAAACCCATCGAGTAATTTTTAGAGTGGCTGCTATAAATATTGGTAAAGAAAGAAATAAAAATGTGCCCGTATGCAAAACTTAGCTAAAAGGTTGTTTATAAAATACATAGTAGAAAAAGGAGTGAGTAGAACTCTTTGGTCCTTCTTCACACAGAATTGGACCACGTCGGTGTACTTCCGAATAGTCCATATCTCCGATTAACCTGAATTTTGGTATAGATATGGATTTCGACGCGCTAATAACGAATATGCTATTCAAAATACGCGCATATTTCATTTTCAAGGTGTTGATCTTGAAAATGAAATATGCGCGAAAAATTATTTAACAAAAATGTCGTTTTCATCATGGCCTACAACTTTAGTATTAAAATTATTATTATTTTTGTTTTATTATTAATAATGGGCATACTTTTGACCTTCATCTTAGCTCGAAGGCACAGATAAGATCTACAATGTAGCTAGTTTGCCCAAGAGAAGCCTGTTAACACGCACCTTAAAGAGTTTCAGGTCGTACACTCTCGGAAAAACAGACGCAGGCAGGGCATTCCACTTCTTGGCTGTGCGCATTATAAAAGATGATGAAAAGCGCTTAGTGCGAATGGTCGGAATAATAAATAGAATATAATAATCAGAATACTCTAAAATCAATATTTATAACGATAAACGTGAAAACCATTAAAAATATTTTATCTAGATTTGACCTTGAAAATGAACAGCACGTCGAAATACATATGTACCAAAGAACAATAACAGGCTTCTCTACAACGTTTTACCTGATTTCTATTTGAGGCGTCTTGAAATGAAAAAATGTTAAAACGATAGAGATTACATAATATAAATTAAACCAGAAAGATCTTTTTTATTAGGAAGTCACAAAAAAAGATCATTTTTATTTTATGATTTGCGGTTATACACCTAGCAATGACAGCTGTCACTGATTATTGTAACCAATATTACAAATTAAATATTTTAAATAAAAAAAAAGTACGTTAACGTCACATATATGTAATATTTTTAATTTGTTTATCATAGATAGAACACGGTGCTGCTTTGATTCCGTTAGGAAAAATCACTATTAGTTGTAGGCATACACTGGTGACTGGGGATAATGCACGAGACATCGTATGGGGCAGATAATCGGATCCGTGGGCAAAGCGAGAGTCAAAACTTAAAATAAACTAGGGAAATGGAACAACAACAGCAAAAACAAATGTAGGCATATACTAATCTAAATAATATGTCAATATCAATTATTAAGTCAAACTCATCGTCATCTGTTGTGTTGCCCTTACTATTATTTTAATTACCGCACTAACTCACTATATAACTAATGTTTCCATTATATGTAAGCTCGTAAGATTAATGAACGAAACATAGTTGATTATTTTATATGTACATAACAATTTTAATAAAAATATTTTATAATAAACACGGTATTGTATTTTCTTCTGTAGCAACAGTTTTTACACCAGCCTTTAGAAATGGCTAAACCGGAAGTAAATTATAACAATCAATTATTAGTTTATTATTTAAATATTCCTTCATCGCTTTGCCATGTAAAACTAACGCCGCAAAAAATGAGCAAATTAAATAATTCAGTTAAAGAAAACCGCATGAAAACTCGAAAACACGCGTTTTCCCAGACATGAGACTAATCTAGATCGATTTTTCGCCCCCGAAAGCCCCCATATACCCAGCGAAATTGTTAGAGCCGTTTCCGAGATTGCTGGTATAAATAAATAAAGATATGAAGATATAAATATACAAGAATTGATCGTTTGAATATATAAGATAGCCGCTGGCATTTGTTCTAAACTGTAATAAATTTAACATCGCTAAATAAATCTCAAGTTATATTGAAATTATATATAACTATTTTTTATAATGATAAAACGTTTAATTTTTAGTTTAAAAAACTGTATTTTTTGTTGAATTCATTGTTGAATTTGACATTATTTTATATATAAATAAAATTTAATTTAACTAAAATTCAAAGTAAATTATATTAATTTCGAGAAATAATAATATAACATTTTTTAATATTTAAATATACTTACGAAAAGGCCAACACAATAAGATATATTCTAATAGTAAGGTCGAAGACGTTTAGTGACTGTACTTTTTTTTTCTTAGATTTTCGTAAAGATTATGATATCAATATTACATCACAACGTGATTGAGTGATCAATATACGGTCTCCACAAACATTGTGTAAAGCCTTCCTGGTGTAAGCATTAATGGACCGGCATATCCGGTGTATACGTAATACGAGTACTAAGTTGTATTTGGCAATACAGCCTCTCCCTTATGGAACAAATGATTTTGCATTTGGGCTGACTCTATCTTCTTTGGGTCTAACATTTTCTTTCATATTCTGGTCTACTTCGCAGTTGCCATTATATTTGAATTGTACGTTTATAGTGGCAAAAAAGTTTTGTGATCTAACTACAAATTAATAAAATTCAGATTCAGATTCAGATTTTTTCGTTTTTTTTTTTGTTGTCCTTGCTTTTTTATCTATTTTTAAGGCTTTAAGTCTAGAGTAAACTGTAGAAGCAATCTCATGGTTATCGTGATCTGTCTCGGCAGGCCTCCTGTCAGGACGTCGTGATTATGCGTAAGTGGACCTGCGATGCTCCATTAAGTCGGAGGAGATTCTGTTAGGTTTTAGTCAATAGTACTAGATTTTTGAGCCAACGAGTCCCACATAACAATGTGTATGTATGTATTTCACAAAAAAAAACAAGTTAATAAATCACATTTTCCTTATAATACATTTACTCTTTAGTACATTTTGTAATATTCAAAACCTATATCAACTAAAACGAAATAATATTTAAATCAAAATTAATTTCCACATCTTCTTTTACAATCTCTCTCTATCATGTTTGATCTTTGAAATAGCTGCATAAAATAATAAAGTATTTAAAAAAGTGACATTAAAATATATATACGCTATAAATAAAATCATTAACCGCCGCCTTCAAAATAATTTCGCATATACTCGTACATTACAAATTGCATTACATTGAGGTAAAGATTGAATGCATATTTTAGTGTTAGCAGCTCATGGTCAAAATTTAATGATTAGTTATATATAGCACTACACACATTCCATATGATTATCTATAAACCAAATGAGTATACTGGCATTGACTCGAAGATGTATCGATCCGAAAATATTCTTATCACCTGTTATCCTTATAAGCGTAAACAATAGGACATCAATGGATGCGTAAAATAAATATACGAATTTTGTTTGAAAGTCTACCAAGTAGCTAAGTTTCGTCTGCATATGTATTTTATTTAGTCAATTACTGCTAAACATGACCCCGCATTATAAGAGACAAGCATTTGTTCATTCATGGTTGCACCCGAGTTACCATGTTTAAACAACCAAAAAAAAACACTTTTTTCTTTTAAGAGATTAAAATTTCGAAAAATCCTTTCTATAAAGAGCTTCTATCTTAATATAAACTTTATGTTCCCTATTTTTCCCTTAAAAAATCTTAAGCTTTAATTTTTTATTTGATGTTTTTTTCATATCACAATTTTTTAATTTATGTTTTGTCAATTTTACCACTTGCTAAAATTTTAAAGGAAAACATCGTGCCATCATCGTGCATAGTGCGATTCACCTGACTTTGATGATGCAAAAAAGGGCTAAAAAATTAATTATATAGAGGCAGAGTAGTAGAAAATTGATATGGATAATCGCATCCTCTAGGTTTCCCATTAAAATTATTCTGCGTTTAATTTCCGCATAAGTCCAGCTTTGTCAGCATCAATTCATATTTTTAGCACGTATGGATAGAAGTAAGACAGAGTACAACATATAAACTTGGAAAAATAACTCCAGAGTATATAATAATCACGTAATAACCCCTTACAACTCTAACACCATCTATCAACACTTAATCTCCTCTATAAATCAAAGCTTAAGGCACTAACATATCTTTTCCTAGATATAAATAAATATAAATGTGACGATTATGTATATACTCAGTTTTTTCAGTGATTTTTATATTTATACTTATAATATAAAGAGGCGAAGTTTGTTTGATTATACGCGCTAATCTCAGGAACAACTAATCTGGATTAAAAAATTATTTTTGCATTAGATAGCCTGTTTACTGAGGAAGGTTATAAGCTATATATCATTATGCTTCTAAGCAAGGGAGCGGAACATTAATCTATACTATAATATTATAAAGCTGAAGAGTTTGTTTGTTTGTTTGTTTGGTTGAACGCGCTAATCTCAGGAACTACTGATCCGATTTGAAAAATTCTTTTTGCATTTGATAGCCCATTAACTGAGGAAGGTTATAGGCTATATATCATCCCGGAAAAGTGTACGGGTCCCGTGGGATAGATTTGTTTTTGTCTAGGGACGAACCCGAAGCGAAGCGAGGGTGAGTCGCTATATATAGTCATTCAATATATAGTCAATCTATACCATACTAACCGTTAAAACGTGCCTAGAGACTAACTCGAGCGAAGTGAGGGTGAGCCGCTACTATAAATATAAAGTTAGATGCCAAATACTAATTTGAATACTTCTACTAATATTGAAGCTTAGAATTAAATAAAAAACATATAAAATATTCATTATGCTTATGCAATACAAATATTTCTTTTTTAAATTGACAAAAATTGGGCTTTTTCAAAATCAAAACAAACTCGAGATTTGCGTTTTTATCAAGTTTTTTTAAACGCAAAAACACAGAATTAAACAAAGGAGATACAAGTATTAATTAAAAAAAAACACACACACACACATCCAAAAAAATCCTAAGAGGTTTACTAGTGCGGAGCACGCTTATAATAATAGTTATCAATGGATGGTATACTATATATTTTTATCGTGCTACTTATAGCTTACCAATTATGATAAAGTATAGTAAAAAGCTCGGCTTTATCACCTTTCAGAATATATTAGTAATTCGGCTAAACCACTTATTTGATGTAACGTACTTTCCAACTTATAAATCCAATATAACGGTGGTTAAAGCTTTAAAAATTTATCGATAATATCAGTGGATGCTCTAAATTGGATGTTAAACGTTCTTCCGATAAAATGTCGATGAATTAACATTATTTTTTCACTACGCTGCTCGGCTTAGACATTTTTATTTTAGAAAGAGCACTCGAGTAGATTAAAGTGACAGATCGGTAGATATCAATATATCAAGAGCGTGGAAAATAATTAACTGTATGGTTAATTAACATTAATGTAATTATTATTGTAAATGTCAGTTTATGAATGAGTTAATGACAAATATGTACGGTTTCTTCATGCTGTTACAGCATTTAATCAATTTTAATGAATTTTTGAAATGAGAATTCTTTGGAATCATTGTGATTTGAAACTCTATGAAACGGAAATGCAATACTAAAAAGAGACAAACAAATAAATATATAGGATTAAGCCGGCGAGAGAATGAGACAGAATACATTGCCATGTTGCCATGGTAACCGTAGTTATTTGAGATAGAATACATTCACAGGAAGTGAAAAATAATAAAATTAATTGCTGAATAATATGTAATGTATATGTATGTCAAATAAAATGTAAACTATCTTTTAAACTTGGTAAAAATATTATAAAAAAAATAAACCTTATATTACTTTCCTGAAGTTTCTCTTCTACCATTTGTGAATTAAAAATATGGTCATTTTATCGACGAATATCTTATGTGAGCAGAGCCGCAGGAAAAATTTATCTTATAATATTTACCAAGATAGAGATATTTCGGCAAGTACTTATTTATTTCCCATAATTATCTTTTATTCCATATAAAATGTATGCAGGATTATCTCATGGTTTCTTCTTTAACAATGCTTTTATTAGCTACATCTATCACTTTTTATATAAACAAATCTTGGAAGTCTTTAACAAAATATACTTTCTTAGATTTACGCAAATATTTTACATTTTAAATAAAACTATTTTTTCGGATTATTTCGCGGATTTATTACAGATTTCAACAAGTATATAATGCCTTTGAGACGTCTAAAACCTTAGACTCTCTTGTGACCATGATTGCTGTAAAGCATTCGAAACGTCGGAAACCAAAAATCAAAATGAAGCCGCGTAATAATCCGAAAAGATATTTTTTTTAAAAAGTCTTTAACAAACTTATAATTGTAGTATCGATTTAAAATTTAAGAAATGTATATTAGGCCGATGAATGAGCTAATGTGATGATAGAGTAAGGTGGATAGCGGCTCAATGGCTTCGAAACCCTGGAATTTGAGCTTATTTGTTTCGTTTTGACGAATATGGATTCTGAGTTTATTTTGCTAGTTCTTCTCAGGTCTCAGGCTTCTTCTTTCCAAATTGGTGATAAAACTTATGACTTTCAATAAATATAGTACTAATATAATACTGAATAAAATATTTTGAATTTCAATTTGAATCCCATACATTACATTTAGTCGAAAGCTTTTTTAATTTATGGCAGTGGTAGCCCAGTGGTAACGCGCTCGCTTGGGAAACCGAGTGAAGCGGGTTCAAATCCCGGGTCTCACACCTCTGATATTTTCATGTGCGAATCATTTTCTAATTTGATTACCACTTGCTTTACGGTGAAGGAAAACATCGTGAGGAAACCTGCATGTCTGGGAGAACCTAGCAAGTTTTCGAAAGACATGTGAAGTCCGCACTCCGCACTTGGCCAGCGTGGTGGACTATGGCCTGATTCCCCTCGTATTGAAGGGAGGCCCGTGCCCAGTAGTGGGACGTTAAAAAGGGCTGAATACAAATTGTCCTAGCCACAAGTGTATATAGTATCTAAGAAATAATTATAATTAATAAAAAAATAATAGTTAAATTTATAAGGAAATAAACTAAAAAAAAACAAAAGTAACCTTAATTTTTATTTTCTTAACACTTTCAATATACCTATTAAAGTATGTTATACACATTTTTCGACTAGAATTATGCTTACATGCCTATTTAAAATACAAAACAACATTCATCTCATCATCTGACCATCCGTTCTGGGAGCGATGTCAGCCATTAAAAGTATTTAATACAAATGAAACTTCTCCTATACAATGTGGCAATTGGTTATATAGCCAAGGAGATAAAGAAAAAGGAAAATAAATTGCGACATGCGCAATATACTACTGTCATTAGAAGGAAGGACAATGAGGAAATGTAAAAGTAAACTCTTAAAATTCTCAAACACCACAAGTCCATTTATTACTTTTTACAAAACAAAAGAAATATCATCTCTTAGTGAATGTACATTGTCGGTGCTCTTTCCGGAAATAATAGCTTTCTTTGTGAAAAGCGAATCGGCCACGAAGCGAGTTACTTAATCAAAGAAACATGAAATATGCTTTTTTACACCGTTTCATTATATTCTTTTATTTTTCGTGAGGGTATTATCTAATATATTTAAACGAGCAATTCTTGTATATTTATTTATTCATACCGGCGATCCCGGAAAAGGCTCTAATGATTTCACTGAAATTTGGTATGTGAAAGTTTTTGGGGCGAAAAATCGTCCTAGATTAGTCCTAGATTAGTCTTATGTCTGTGAAAACGCGAGTTATCGAGTTTTCATGCGGTTTTCTTTCGCATTATTCCACGCAAAATATGGTCGATAATTTCTTACGCTCAAGCATAAGCATCGTGGTCAAGCGGCCAAAGTGCAAAATTGAGAAATAACATATAAAGTGCAGTTAATTTTATAGAAAGCCCTTCAAACATTTCTGTTCAAGGAACTTCTTTTATGGAGTAACTAGAGTGAATCATGCTTTATCAAGTTACAACACTTCTCGGAATATTATTTGTAATTCCATTTGATCTGTTTTTAAGTAGACCAATGAATACTTTTCCACTTTCGTTCTACTGCAGTTTTTGTTATTTAATAGTAATATATAGTATTTATTAAATATACTTATAATAGGATAATGAATTCCTTAGATAATAAATATATTGTAAACTAATTACGTATTTTAGTAAGGAATTGCTCAAAAACAAAATATCATTAGTTTCCATGTTCATGGCTGCTCCATGATGCTTGGAAAAGTGCCAAAATATTTGATATTGAAAAATCGAAAACCAAAAACTGTTAAATTCAAATTGTCGCGCAGTTAAGAGTGTGTAACATCTTTACACCAAAAATAGAATAATTCAAAATAGCTCGTCTCAAGCATGCTTATTAAAATAATAATACATATCCTAAGATAGTTGTCAATGCATGACAATTTACAAAAAAGGACAGTTAATCATAAATTGAAGTGAAAGAGGAATAAAATATTTTCATTCCAGAAAGGAATTACTTTATAATATTTTCTAAATATTCGAATTTTCCAATATTAGAATGTTTTTTGTTTATCTTATCTTATATATTTAAACGAGCAATTCTTGTACATTTATATCTTTATACCTTTATTTTTTTATTAAATTTATACCAGCGATCTCGGAAACGGCTCAAACGATTTTGCTGAAATTTGGTATATGGGGGCTTTCGGGGGCGAAAAATTAATCTAGATTTGTCTCATGCCTAGGAAAACGCGTGTTTTCGAGTTTTCGTGCGTTTTTCTTTTGCATTATTCTACGCAGAATATGGTCTATAATTTCTTACACTCCGACATAAGCATCGTGGTCAAGCGGCCAAGGCACAAGATTGCCAGGTGTTCGGGTTCGAATCCCGGTTTTTTTTTTGTATTTATTCAAGGTTTTAGTTTTTTATTTTTAAGCCAATTAGTTAATTTCGAAAATCGCGACATCTATACAACTCTCTCAGTAACACTTAGTCACTTAATGTAAAATATACCATCTTTCAAAGTGCCATGACAGGTAACATCTTACTTCGGTTTCGTAGATTATAATTACGAATTTTAAAGCTTTTTCCCGCTACCAGTATTAATTTTTAAGAATAAGAACTAAATACATCAAAAAGAATTGCAATAGCTACCTACCGACATCTGCTCATTTCTTCCGTACTAGCAAGTCCTACTTATGTTCATTATGTAAACTGTAAAATAATTATGTTTAAAATAAAGTATTTCACTAAAGTGTATCAATGACTTGTTTATTTAAATGACTGAATAATGATGAATATGATAGGAAAGGCCTATGTTTAGCAGTAAACGTTTTATAGCTGAAATGATAAATTTTATACCAATCGGAAACATCCCCTAACGATTAGGATGAAAATTTTATTATATCAGTTTACGTTTTGCTCTTTAAGTTATATAGATTATCATCTAAAAATACGATATAACAAAAAAGAACTCCGAGCAAAGCTCGGTCGCCCAGGTACTGCATATAAAAAGAGCGGCATGTGTCAAGAGTTCGCTTAAACTGATAAAGAAGATTAAAAAGAAATACGAAAAAGTAGTGTATAGTAATAGCTCGAGTGCAATTAGTGGTGGAAAAGAGCACTGAGACTGCGTTAAGCCAAAACTGTGTGTGTACTACGAGTGTTCCGTAAATAGGCATAAGTAACTCTCGCGAACTAAAAGCAATAAAACATCTATAGTAGAAAAGATTTTCCATAATATCCGATCCTAGAACTCACAGAACATAGAAATATTATATAAAATTAACCCAACACTGAACTTTCTGAAACTAACATAAAGACAGATTTTTTTTTTAAATCTTAGTATATCCCAAATATTAACTAAATATTCTTATTATATAAAAAACAAGTAAAAACAAACTCAAAAAACTTTGCTATAAGCTCTAATGACTGAAATTTAATCATAACCCTTAAAAGTTCAATTTATTGATACCTGATATAGCAGGGAAAAATGCTTTTGCTACTTGCAATCTGAATTCATAAGTTTGTGTATTAAAAGAAAATTAATACGAACGACACAAATTCGAGTCGTATTTGTATTTAGTACGTAGTCGAATTTGATCCAACACCTATATTTCGTAACGAGTTGTGGATCTGTTAATAAAAAAAACGCGTGTACTTATGTACGCACGTACGAGTAAGAAGTGACACTTCTTTAGTTGACGATAAAAACTTAATAAAGATTTCATCCCATATTTTATAACTCTCAGTTTGTAAACGATTGCAGCTAACTTCATCATGTCGCTTTCAGCTTACTTCATCATGTCGCTTTTTGGCTGTCGGTGTGTTCGTGCATCGTAAAAATCTTACTCTCATATTTTTTTCCAAACGTACCAAAAGAAGTATAACTTTAAAAAAAGTAATTTGTCCTTCAAAACTACAAAGTGAAATCTTCTATTATGAAATAATGACTTAATAGCTAGTTAAAATACAATAACAAAGAGAGGCTTTTAATCTTTACTAATATTATAAAGAGGAAGGATTTGATTGTTTGTTTGTCTGTTTACACCGAATTGGCTCCGGAACTACTGAACTAATTTAGATGAAATTTGGTAAGAAGATAGTTTGAGACCCTGGGAAGGATATAGGATAGTTTTTATCCCGGAAATCATCCCTTAAGAGAGTGAAAATGAGGATGAAAGTTTGTATGGGGAATCAACCTAGGGACAAACCGAGCGAAGCGAGGGTGAGTCGTTAGTATGTAATAAATATCACTCACACTTTGGATTGTATCTCTTGATATTTTATTCCCTTCAAAGAATAATATTTGATCAGGTTATAATGAAAAGTTATCTGGGTTTCATAATATATTAAAGAATGAAGTATATCGTACTAGCTATACACATAGTATATGATGATCATTTAAAACTAAGAAGTTTTATACTAAGTTTAATTCCGTGTCCTATTTTTAAATAAAGAATTTTTATAATAATTGTAAGTTTAACTTCCAGACCCATTTTCAACTATACCTAAATTATTTCATAACCCTGCTCTATCATGATGCATGCTACGTACTCGTTGCTGCATTATCGTGTGAAAGATGGACAATTAGAAAACCATCAAAGGTCACACTTACCTTTTTTATATGCAACAACTACTGGACAGATTTAAGGATAATCGGAATTGTATCATAGATTACCCCGTATCATATTATCCTACTTTGTATAAGCATTATGTGTTATATGTGAAGTTGAAGCCGTGGTCAATAATTATAATATTCGTACTAATATGTATATCAATAAGAAAAGATTTATTGACTCATGGCTATTCATCCTGCGTGTAAAGGTCGGATGACATTTCAAATAGACTCACCAATTTGCCTGGTAAAACATGCTCTGGCCCACAGCCAACGGACTAAAACGTATGATGTCATATTATAGAAAAACCAGCCAAAACCAATAATTTTTTTCAGATTTAAAATTTTTTTCAATAATAACAAATATTTATTATTTCACTTAACATGAAATAATATTTATGATCAATATTATTCCTAACTCTAATTAGGCCCGGTAGGCAGAGGTACCTACCACCACATACCAAAGACATAGCTAACAAAATATATTTCTTGAAATAAGAGAGCCTCCCAGCTTGCATAGCATAAATAATATTGGAGTTTCTGTTTGTAATATTAAAATAACCGCTTTTTACTAAATGCATATGGATGTACACACGGTACCTACATATACCAAAACAACATTTTTTACAATTTTTGTATGTCTGTCTGTCTGTTTGTTCCGGGTAATCTCCGAAATGGTTGGACGGGACTTTCACTTGCAGATAGCTGCTGTTATAAGGAGTAACTAAGGCTACTTTTATTTTTAAAAAAGAATCAGGGTACCGCGAAAAAAAAATTTAAACCCATGAAATTGTGAACAAAATCCACGTACGGCGTATGCATCCGAGCGAAGCGAGGGTAAATCGCTATATAATTTAAAATAATATCTTAGAAGTTGCAAGCTACTAACTTATCTGTACATTAAATTTTATTTATGTATAAACATAGCTAACCACGAAAACGTACCTAGGGACGAACGCGAGTGAAGCGAACATGAGTCGCTAGTAGTTAACATATGAGTAGCACTTTCTCTTAATTAAGATATTTGTATGAGAGTTTATTGCAAAAACTATTTTTATTATTTACTTTAAGAAGTATGTAAATTGTACATCATATAAATGTAAGCTATGTAGTGAGACATTGAAGGAAAATATCGTGAGGAAACCTGCATGTCTGAGGAACTTAGCAAGTTTTCGAAAAACATGTGAAATCCACCAACCCGCACTTGGTCAGCGTGGTGGGCTATGGCCTAATCCCCCTCGTATTGAAGGGAGGCCCAGCAGTGGAACGTTAAAAAGGGCTGAATATAAGCAATGATAGCGAAGCTCTAGCAGGTATTTTATAAATATTCTTTCTTTTTAAGCTCATTTTAAATTAAATTTGAACGAATTATGTAAAAATGATGTAGTGTTTATTTTTAACGACTTGTGAAAGGGATCTCATCTCGAAAGTGCAGTTCTATAAATAAACTAACACTGTGTTTGAGTACATTCGCCTTTTCATATTATTTCTATGCTTAGAAAAATATTCTTTTTAGAATCAAATGACATTTTCATTCACATTTTACAAACTCGTTCAAAATATTATTTTATCTCAAAAGATTTAAACTTTTCTCATCATCAAAAGAACATCACTGTACCCTATTATTATAACTGCTGGTGACGCACCCTTTTATCCTTTATGTCTGTATTTATAAAATAAATTTATTTTATATAAAAACATAACCAAACAAGCGATATAAAGTACCTGTTGTGTACTTGCTATAACAAAATCTATAAATATAATAAAATTGTAGCTAAACCGAATCTGTACATTAGTATTTTTTTTGGAAAATGTTATTGAAATAGACATTATTATCGATACAGATGCTGAATCTATAGTTTTTAGAATTTTTGTCTGTCTGTCTGTCTGTCTGTCTGTTACCGCATCACAGAAAAATTACTGGAGGAATTTTGATGAAATTTGGTATGATGATAGCTGGTTACCAGAAGTATCCTATATAAGGACCAAAAGTACCCTACAGGATACTTTTTACTGCGGGAAAATAAACGTAAGTAGGGACGAACTCGAGCGGAGTGAGGGTGAGTCGCTAGTTGACTATAAAATGCTAAAAGATTTTTTTCAAATCGTCCCTCACTTCCAGAGATTGAAACAAATTCTTCATCTTTAATTAGAAAATCCAAAAATATCGTATACACAAAAATATTTTAAAAATCTCTTTTAACGAATAAACATTTCTATATTTTAGTTTCACCTATAAAATAATAAGGATCTTGTTATGAAAGAAGAACAAGAACGAAGGTAGTGGTTTTAACCCTTCGGGAATTGTTGGAGCGATGAGCGAAATTATTTTATAAAGAAATATTTTCTTTCATAATTATGTTTTAATGAATTCTAAAAACATCTGCTTTTCTCTCTTATGGGTTGCTTCTATTGGTCTTTTGTTCAACTTCTGCTGAAAAAGGCTGACGTTTTTCATTATTTCTATAGGTTATGGGATTTTGAACTTCCTACAAATACATGATAAGTTCGACCATATCCGAATATGGTGGAATCATTCTGATTTGTTAATTTTATTTTTATTGCTATTATAGCGTAGATATAAGTAATTTCGTATGAAAAACCGCGTGTTTGAGAGAACCTAATTAGTTTTGGAAAGACGTGTGAAGTCCCACATAAGACCAGTATGGTATTGACCATCAGTAGATTGCTTAAAAACACATGAAATATCATTGTAATATTCTAAGAAGCCAAACTTAATGCAGTCAAACTAATAGCTTCAATATCACTCGCCTTACAAAAGTTTCTAAGTAATCAGAAGAACTATAATATTGCTTCAATAAATATCGATAACTTTGCCACTTCTGCTTCCCTTCAGAAAGTTGAGTTGATAGCATGATCAAGTTTTCCAATAATGAAAATTTGCCTTACTTAGTCAGATATATATCACTGTCGATTACACGGTTTGTTATAAACAGGCTGCTTTAGAATTGTTAAAGAATAGAAATCTAAGTAAACATATGTTAACGTTTTAAGTATTAGTATAGATTTCTCAGAGATGAGATGTTTTTCTGCACTAAAAAGTATCCTATATTTTGACCCGGATAACCAACTACCATCATACCAAATTTCATCAAAATCTGTCCGCTGGTTTTTTCGTGGTGCGTTCCCAGACAGACAGAGTATCGATAATAATTACTATTTCAATAAGATTTTCCAAAAAATATTTGATGTACAGATTCAACTCAGAATTTCATTAGGTATATGCATATGATAGATGACATAACGATTCTATGACAAAACGATTCATTTAATAAATACAATTTTGAAAACTTTTCTACTAAAATTGTAGAAAGATATATTTTCTAAGCTCTCATAAAGAATTGGTTAGGTTTAGTTTTTAGTTAACAGCTTAGCTGGCACCGACTTCGAAAGTATCTGATTAGGTATCTATTCCAAATGAAAACCCCCGTTTAGTTATTTTTTATTTTTTAGTGCCAAGGAGTCGGTTTTTATTTTAATTTTTTAAGTTTTTATTTAAAATATCAAATATTTGAATAAAATCCACATTCTTCATTCTTTTTGATCATGGAAAATTCACATTTTCCATGATCAAAAAGTTTAAAGTTTTACGTTGAATTTGACTTCATGCTATTTCTTTTTATTTCATATATTACAAGTAACTTCTTCTACGTACTGAAACATTTTGTAAAGTTATTCATATAATTCAGAACAATTACATATTTTATTTTGAAGATGTAAAAAAATTTGAAGTTGAAGTATGTACGTAAATAACGTAATTGGTAGTAACTACAAAAGCTCGCTCCAACACGTATCGTCTCACATTACTGCAAGGCGTGCACGTGGAATGTTTCCAAAAATTCTAAAATTACAACAGCTATACGGTGTATTTTTCTTAATATATTGTACTGTGTTTACATTACATTAGAACTGTAATAAGCGCAAAGCTTATCTATCTATCTATTATACATATAATAAAATTGTAACAAAGCTGAATCTGTACATTAAATATTTTTTTGAAAATCTTATTGAAATAGACATTATTATCGATACAGAGGCCGAATCTATAGTTTTTAGAATTTTTGTCTGTCTGTCTGTCTGTCTAACTGTGACCGCATCACGGAAAAACCACTGGAGGGATTTTGATGAAATTTGGTATGATGATAGCTAGTTATCCGGGTCAACATATAGAATAATTTTTACCGCAGGAAGATACTTCATCTCTGAGAAATATACTAAACGTTAAAACGTAAGTAGGGACGAACCCGAACGGAGCGAGGGTGAGTCGCTAATTTATAATAAAAAAGCTTTTTTATGAAAGATATACATTATATAAATATCTGTATTTCTGTTTGTTTTCATATGCTAATGTAGCCTCAACTATATTGTGGCTATCATAATAAAATATATTACGTATACAATAAAGTCCTATATACACAACTTACTTTAAGAGTAATTTTATTACTGTTTGTGTATCTAAGCTATCTAATATATTTAAACGAGCAATTCTTGTACATTTATTTATATATTTATTTATTTAATACCGGCGATCTCGGAAACGGCTCTAACGATTTCGCTAAAATTTGGTATGTGGAGGTTTTCGGGGGCTAAAAATCGATCTAGATTAGTCTTATGTTTGGGAAAACGCGTGTTATTGAGTTTTCATGTGGTTTTCTTTCGCATTATTCCACGCAGAATATGGTCGATAATTTCTTACACTCCGGCGTAAGCATCGCGATCAAGCGACTAAGGCGCAAGATTAAAAATCACAGGTTTCCGAGTTCCGATCCCGATCGGATACAAAGTTTTTACTTTTGTTTTTTTTTGTATTTATTCAAGTTTTTTGAAGGCAGTGGTAGCCCAGTGGTAACGCGCTCGCTTGGGAAACCGAGTGACGCGGGTTCAAATCCCGGGTCTCGCACCTCTGATATTTTCATGTGCGAATCATTTCTAACCTGATTACCATTTGCTTTACGGTGAAGGAAAACATCGTGAGGAAACCTGCATGTCTGAGAAAACTTAGCAAGTTTTCGAAAGACATGTGAAGTCCGCCAATCCGCACTTGGCCAGCGTGGTGGACTATGGCCTGATTCCCCTCGTATTGAAGGGAGGCCCGTGCCCAGCAGTGGGACGTTAAAAAAAAGGGCTGAATACAATTCAAGTTTTTAGTTTTTTTTAATCTAAAAATACGATATAACAAAAAAGAACTCCGAGCGAAGCTCGGTCACCCAGGTACTATGATAAATAAACACGTGAGGACTTGTGCTGCCTAAATTGTTATATATACATATACCCATCTGAAAGTTTTATTTGTATTATATTTTGATGTTCAAAATAGAACAAAAATCTATACATATAATAAAATTTTGAGTCGAATCTGAACATTAAATATTTTTTTTTGGAAAATCTTATTGAAATAGTCATTATTATCGATACAGAGGCCGAATCTATAGTTTTTAGAATTTTTGTGTTTGTCTGGAAACGCATCACGAGAAAACCACTGGACAGATTTTGATGAAATTTTGTATGATGATAGCTGGTTATTTGGGTCAACATAAATAATACTTTTTACTGCGGGAAAATATCTCATCTCTGAGAAGTCTATACTAAACGTTAAAACGTAACTAAGGACAAACCCAAGCGGAGCGAGGGTGAGTTATTAGTAAACAAATAATGAGCTGCCTAAGTTGTTATTTATGTACATTGTATACCTCTGAAAGTTTTATTTGTATAATATTTTGTTGTTCAAAATAGGACAAAAATAGAATATATTACTAGAATGTTTATTTATATAACCTTTAGATAAAATAATAACCTTTTAGCCTTATGTTTGGAATGAAGAAGCAAAAACAATAGATTGCCATAAGGCATATATATATAAGAGTATTTTTGGAAACACGTAAAAAGGCTTCATGTTACTGAATAACAATTTTTAAGGTTTAAGATCATTTATTTCTCAAAAGAATATTACAATTCACTTATATGAGAAATTATATTAGCTAAAGCTTAACTTAACACTTTATTGGATACATCGGAAATTCACAGGCAAGACAAGTAACAAGTAGAGGGTAAGATTAAAAAATGTATACACAGGTTAACAGAATAAGCGCAACTGGAAGAGATATTGCTTTGGATTTAATTTATACTAACTTTTAAGATCCATTATATTTTTGTTATTGGAATCTCTATCCCTGATCTCTATTTTTTTTTTTTTTTTTATTTTTTTTTTATAAGATTCAGTGACAAACGAGCAGACAGACCACCTGATGGAAAGCAGTACCTGTCGCCCATAACACCTACGGTTCATGCACTTAGGTTTTAGGTAACAAAAATACAGAGCCGCAGGTGCGTTGTCACTGTGAGGACTAAGATGATATGCCTCTTGCCTGTAATTGCGCTGGCTACCTTATCCTTCAAACCGGAACACAACAATGCAATCATTGTTGCTTGGCGGCAGAAATAGATAAGGGGGTGGTACCCGTCCAGTCGGACTCCTCAGGCTTGACAGAGTCCTACCACCGGTAAATATATATAAAATACTACTAAATATATTGAGTTTTCGGGGAGATTATATTCATTTATCTATACATATAATAAAACTGTAGAAGTCGAATGTATGTACATAGAAAAAAAATGCTAAAAACCGAGTCAGGGGGATGTAAGAAGAGTAATAGATCAAATCCAGTTTTTTTTTAATTTTTTGTTTCTCTGTTTGTTTGTCTGTTTGTACGGGCTAACCTCCAAAACTTTTGGAATAATTTAAACGAAATTCTTCATAGTGGCACCTTATATCCCCAGTCAACATTTTAGACACTTTTCATCCCGGAAAATTAAAGAGTTCCCGTGGGATATATGGATGGGAAAATAAAGGTAATGATTAAAACATCGGAAACATTCACGAAAAAAAAATTACATAGCTAACGCTGGCTATTATATCCATTTAAAACGTACCAAGCGACGCACCCGAGCGAAGCGAAGGAAAGTCGCTAGTATATAATAAAACACATCAGTATCTCATTTGAGCGCTTATAAATCGAAAATACTGTTTCAATTTGCACAATGCTTCTTATAATACGAAATTAAGCTATATAGCTAGAATTAAATAATAAATATGCTCTCAGTTACAATAACCGAGACATATATTTAAGCACTAACTAAGAACTTCTGATTAATTAATGTCAGAACTAACACGGCGTAGCGTTCCTAAAGATATGCATGGTGAATAGTTAAGTCTTGAACGAAACAAATATGACTCTAATAGTTAATCTAAATAAAATAAACCCACATGAAAGTTTACAAAAAGATATGCATAATATAGTTGATTAGAACATAACAAAATTAGAATTTAGATTGTATTTGTTTGGACACGCCCCTTTATCTGTTAATTTGCAAGCCCAAGTCGAAGTAAAAAATTTAATCATCCCTAAATAACATGAGTCTGTCCTATTCTAATTGAGTTTGATAAAACTTGTGACAGTATTTACTTAGTTTTTGTAAGGCGGAAGTAATTAAAATACGTTATTAACGTTATTTAGCTACTAAATTGGATTGCGATAAAAGTTCTAAGTTTTCCTTTTACGTGTTATTTATTCTTCATGCAGGGGTTATTCAAAAGAAATATCTTTGAAAAAAGTCCAAACGATTCGTTCTGGCGATTTTTAATCTTTAAGTAACTAGTTTTTGTTAATAATGATTAACCTATGTATTACTTCATCTCTATACTAAATGTCAACAAAATTCGTAAAGCCGTTACAAAATATATGATCTATACATACTATAAAAAAAGTCTGTGTTTGTCTGTTTCTCCGCTTACTTCCTATAAACCACGCAACAGATTTTGATGTCGTTTTTACTAATAGAAAGAGCAAAAAGGAGTAAGATTTGAGTATATAACTTGTAAATATTTTGCATAAAACAGCTGAGCCTAGACGTTGTTTTGTCAAAAAACCTCTTCTCGTACGATTACATGGCTAACGCTGGCTAAACATTTAGACATACATCAAAACAACGTAGTAGAAAATTATAGGTCTTTTATGAGATTCAGTGACAAACGAGCAGACAGACCACCTGATGGAAAGTAGTACCTGTCGCCCATAATACCTACGGTTCATGCACTTAGGTTTTAAGTAACAAAAATGAAGAGCCACAGGTGCGTTGTCACTGTGAGGACTAAGATGATATGCCTCTTGCCTGTAATTGCACTTAAAAAGGCCTACAGCAAAAGCCGCGATAGCATGTCTCTATTTTTTAAGGTATGCTCAAAATAACTATTTTTATCTACATAAAACGTTCCTAGAGAAGCCACTCGAGCGAAGCGAGGGTAAGTCGCTAGTATAATTATAAATAACAAATACTCTCACTCACTCCTATATCTTTTTTTTTTGTTTAATTACTGTAAGTGTTTAGTGTTTAACTAATCTGGAAAAAAAAGTCACAATAGGGTAATCGAGTCGTGTCTTTAAGCAACTTTTGTATCAGGCCAATATCCAAAAGGAACCACTTAAAGGAATTGGATAAAAAAAAATACATAATCAGCCAATGTCACTCTTTAGCCCATAAACTACGAGTATATCTCTATGATTTATCGTTGTATAATAAAAGCTAGATCTTAAACTGTTTTATAGGAAACATAAACACATATACATATACCTTTTTTTTATATATAGTATAAAGAGGCAGAGTTTGTTTGTTTGAACGCGCTAATCTCAGAAACTACTAATCTGATTAGAAAAATTCTTTTTGTATTAGATAGCCCGTTTGTTAATGAAGGCTACTACCTAAGAAAGCGGCGCAGTAATCACAAATGCCAACAACTATTTATAATAGGGACCAAACGGCGCGAAGCGATGCTGAGTCGCTAGTACATTTCATAAATGAGAATGTCACAAACTTCAAAAAAGCCAACAAAATATTAAACTCTCAAATTCAAACCCACGAGAAAGTATTAGCGAATTACTTTTTCGAATAAGTCAAGCCACTCACAATTATTGTCATTTTACGTGACTCTTGCTTTGTCATAACGGTACTTAAATAAAAGCTCGAATGGTAGAGTTTGTAAAGAAATATTTCTATTTTCCCAAAATTCAATACTATTAATCATGATTATTATATGACATGGTAAATTTATTATAAATAAACATATTGACATGTATTCAGCCCTTTCTAACGTCCCACTGCTGGGCACGGGCCTCCCTTCAGTTTAAGTGGGATACCAAGCTGGCCAAGTGCAGGTTGGCGTTTTTCACATGTCCTTGGTTCTCTCAAGCATGTAGCTTTCCTCACGATGTTTTCTTTCACCGTTAGGTATATTGAAATGTATCAGGTAAAAAAATAGTCCTGTGAATATAATGGTGAATATAATGAATACAGTTGTGAGTTAGATTTTTATTTGTATTTTGTGGGTTCGTATTTCAAAATACACTAATAAGACTGTTATTATAACATCAAGTAACTAAAGGAGGTTTTTTCCTGAATGTCACAACAATGCCAAAGTTATTGTGGAACTTGTGTCTTTGAAGTAGCTTTAAATATTTGAGTTCAGACTTGTCTTAATTAATACAAAATGTTTTCGTCATCTTTATTCAATTAATTTTAAACTCATATATGCTTTTAACTTAGACTAATATCTATTATGTACTAAAATAATCTCATTACAATCCTACTAACCTATCCTAACCATCATACTTGATACTGATATATAAATGTCAGCACATATTTTATTATTTTATATTAAGAACTCTCGACTCACCCTCACTCCGCTCGGGTTCTTCCTTACTTGTGTTTTAATGTCTAGTATAAATTTCTCAGATATGAGATATTTTCCCACAATAAAAAATACCCTATATGTTGACCCGGATAACCAGCTATCATCATACCAAATTTCGTGAAAGTCCCTCGAGTGGTTTTTCCGTAATGCGGTAACAGATAAACAGACAGACAGATAGACACACAAAAATTCTAAAAATGATATATTCGGCCTCTGTTTGATAATAACGTCTATTTCTAAAAAATATTTATTGTACAGATTCGGTTTAATTACAATTTTATTATATGTATAGATATAATTTACCCGTGTCAAATAAAGTTGACCTCTAAAAATTTGAATAATAATCATATTTGGGCTCTCTCAGTAACGTGTTATGATAATTGTATTAAAACTTACATTGCTACAATCTAATTTAAATAGTTTGCGTATTTTAATTAATGTCCTTCTGGCCAAATTTGGGTACGGCGGCCAATCTTAATGACGATGAATCACTCTTTTCAGGAGAAATTACAGTGCACAAGTGCGCAATTTCAAGTACACTCTCTATTTCTATTACTTTCAAACTTCGGTAAGATGACAACTCGATACGAACGATGAGAAATAACAAGTAGAACCGTCGCGTCGGCCTGCTCAGAATTCGAACCCAAGACCTCCCGATCTTCAATCGTACCCAACCACAAGACTGACGACGCAATTTATTTTATAGTAGTAAATTCTATATATCCTTCATAGTTATTAGAGCGGTAAGAGGAAATATCAATCAGGCCTTATTGTTGGGACGCGCCAAGCTAATGAATGCAAGGGAAATAATAGACGCCATAACTTACGACTAAAATTCGTTAGGCCGGAACGCTACCTGCGATGAAATATTAACGTGTAATTCTTCTTTATAACAGAAATTAATTTCAACATGACATCACGTACGGTGTACTTTGTTATTTTCTACATAAAATTGTTTTTACGATTTTACATAAAAATAATTTATGTTAATAATGATCTCATAAATTACAGCTATAAGTAGTATGGGAAGAAAATTGTCAAGTAAAAAACTCAATTTAGACACGCTATATTATGTAACGAGTCATCAGATGTGCTTATTATTGACTAGCGTCATATCCTTGCTTCACTCGGTCGCGTCCTAGGTACGTTTTAAATAGATATGAATAGTTATAGCGAATGTACCTTAGGGTAAAGACTTATTCTATTGCAGATATATCTGTAGTAGACCTTATTAAGTCCTACAATTTTCTAGTATATTGTTTTGATGTATGTCTTAAGGTTAAAACAGCGTTAGATAATAGACATGTGAAGTTTTAAGGACGGCTTGATAGAACCAGTTATTGTGTTTACCCGTAGAAAGGAAAGATTTTCTTGTAATAAAAGTTATCCTAAATGTTGACCCGAGTAATAAATCAGCAACAAAATTTTGTTAAAATCGCTTCAGTACTTTTTGCGTAAAACGCGCACACACAAACAGACAAAATTTTTAATATATTCTATATTCTGTCCAAAATACATCGCAGTCATTGTTTTAATAAAATATTTCATGAACAGAATTCGCTAAGCTACTATTTTATTATATGTATGTCTACATTACTAATTTACAACGACTACCTAAGGTCTAATGTAATGGCGACACCTAAGACCTAGGTACGTTATGTACATTAATTAAGTAAGATCGAAAATCTAAACCAGTAAATTTTTCACTTTTTAGCTTCTTATCAGTTTCCTCTTGTGTTTCAAAATTTATAACTACTTTGTATGGATTTTTGTATTTAATTCTAGTAATATATTGCAGGTTTTGCAACTTCAATAGTTTAACTAACCCAAATTTTAGGCAGTACCTGAAGCGATGTTAAACAAACTTCATATTTATTTTCTTCAAGATCTCAAAATTCAATTAAATTTTAAAGAATAAAAAAAGTATGTTATCTACATGATACAAAAATTTACTTTGGCAATATAGATGTCTAATCGATGATTTAAAATTAAAATCTGACCTTAAATTATGTTTTTACCTCTTATTTTAATGGTAATATGTCATGAAAATGGAATAATCATAATATTATATTCTAGATATTACACTTACACATACACTAGACTACTATATTGATTACAATATTTTTTACTTCTTTTTAATTAAAAAAAGATACGTATTTATATTATAGATAATAATGCATTAATACTGTTATCATATATGTAAATAAATGATAAATTGATAGTCTTTATCATATCGCAAAACAATTCGAATAATACGAATTTTCCTATTTTTATAAATAACACTATGAAATATTATTATCATACTGGATGCATGACTAATATCTGATAATATTCAGAAATTAAATTTAATAATTTGAAAACTAAACTTCTTTAAAGAAATGATAAATTAAAAATATATTTCATAATTAAAACTTATAATTATTAACCATTAAATATCAGATAAACACTAATTATAAATAAATGTATCATTGATAGAAATAAATAAAAAAGTTTTATTTGTAACATTAAATTCCAAGTTTTCGCAATTATTTTAAGACAATTTTCTACTGTACCTTCATTTTCCGTTTATATAATAGGTAATTAAACGTTATTTCATAACGCCGCCGCAAGGAATGTAACAAATGCCGCCATTACTCACCTGGTTGTTTAAACTTTATGCCAAAAACTTTTTTCTATATCACTGCACTGACACCGATCCCACTCTATTCATCCAAGTAGATACACATTTTCGAAAAAGTTTTATTAAACTAAAAATATGAAAAATGCTTTATTTAATAAAATAAAAGTGAAAATAAAATTCATTCGTTCATAAATAAAATGTAACTTTAATATATATGATCAATAATCGTTCACTCCGATTTTTTTATTCGCGAGACAATAGCTGTACGAGTACGTGCGTACACACCAGCGGTCGAAGTGTAACTGGATGGAAGCCTGAAAGTTGTGTAGGTGCAACAAGTATAAATACATACATCCTATATGAACCTTGATTTGTGGCTAGAAACTTTACATGCCGGAGCTTTGAAATGCAAGAACAGTTTGTTTGAATAACTCTTAACGTTTAATATAAAGTTTTTTACTATCTTTCTTCTTTCTGTTTAATTTATTTCCGGATATTATATTTTATTATTATTTTTCAATATTGTGTTATGAATAGAATACTTTTTTTTTATTTCAATGTTTTCAGATCACTTAAGTGTCTCAAACGGTTTTGACACACAACATTAATAATCTTACAACCTAAACTTCCAAACCATCTACTCTAAGCATTGCTGTAAAAATAACGCATAGTAGTTTTTTTTTTTATGAGATTCAGTGACAAACGAGCAGACAGACCACCTGATGGAAAGCAGCACCTGTCGCCCATAACACCTACGGTTCATGCACTTAAGTTTTAGGTAACAAAAATGCAGAACCACAGGTGCGTTGTCACTGTGAGGACTAAGATGATATGCCTCTCGCCTGTAATTGCGCTGGCTACCTTATCCTTCAAACCGGAACACAACAATGCAATCATTGTTGCTTGGCGGCAGAAATTTTATTTCAAACAGGTGGAACGCTACAAAATAAATGATCTACCATCGATATGCATGTAAGACAATTCTGATAACGCAGAATATTGTTTATTAACTTTAAATTTCAATCCTTTTAATAACTTATTATTATTTAATGTTAGGTACTGTTTGTTATTAATGCTTTATTTTAAATATATGATATTGCTACTTCGCTCGGCTCTAAAATAGAAGTACGTGTAGAGATAGGTTAAAAAGTATTTATTTATATCATGGTGTCTGAATTTCTAAGTACATTTTAAGGGTTCCTTTGTCAGTTTCTACTTTTTGCCTATTGCTTAAATATGAAGAAATAAATTTAAAACTACATTTTACTGATTAATAAATTTCTATCCGTGGTTCTTTTAACGGAAAGAATACATTAAAATCTACCAGTGCAATATACCTATTTTTAGAATGCGACCAATCTTTATTCATCGAGTTGTTTCAAGACTCTAACTTCCAAAAACACAGCATACTATTTTAAAATACTTATAATAAAATCAGTATACAAAAATAAAGTATAATATCCATTATAATTAACGTTATGATTAAGTACCTACTCAAAAATAACTTGGTTGTACGCGGAACGCCATTGTGATGTGTGGCTGAAATAATATTGAATCGAATGCATATGTACAATACGCAAAGGAAAAAATTTATAAAGCCTATGACATTTACAAAAGCCATATTCCGTTACACGGAAAATCCACATTAAGAACTAAAAATATTCTGTTTATATAAACGTGTTTTGAATTTTTCCTATTTCATATACCTATCTGCGTTTTATAGGTATCGTAAAATGTACGTTTTACATCTTCGAAATGATGAGTAAACTACGCGACTTGTATAAATATTTTTACTTACATGCGCAATTTATATCTACTTGTTTTTTTTTAATACTTTTTACGTTTTTAACACATTTTACGTTGTTACATTTGGTTTGGTATAAAGACATCTGTACATACAGTGTACACATCATCACTCAATATCCCGAGCCAAAAAAAAAACTATTCTGTGGGATCGCTTCTTCTTTCTGATATATTCAGCCGGTTACGTATTGCATTGCATTATAACTTAAAACATGTTACGGATTTTTAAGCTATGGTATCATAAAAATAACCGTAAAAGCACTCAAAGAGTAGCTTTTATTTATAAGCAAAAATATCAATGTCAGAATCAATCTAATAACCTCCAAAACTTAGTACTTGACCTATAGTGTAAGAAACCGCAAAAGTACACAACATATAACTTATAAGCTTATGTTACATGATATAACAACACTAGTACTAAACAGAATATTATCAGCCGTCGTAGCCTGTTTCCTGAGGATTTTCCGGTGACGGGACAAACGTTCGTTGAGTAGGATCGATATGATGTTTTGTATTAACGCACGCTGCATAGTGCACAGTAAACAACTTTATTACTGATAATAGAGAGTTAGTAGTTATTTTTAAATTTCCTCAATAATAATTTAATGTAGAAGTTAAATTAATAGAATGTGTCAAAAGTAAGGTAATGTTATACAATATCTATAACTCTTAAATTAAAAATTTTAAAAACTTTCAATACAATAACCTAAGAACCAATAACCAATAACATAAAAACGATATCTCTACGTATGTGTGATTTTAGTAAAGGGTTGAGTATCTTGCAGATTCCAAATGAGGCTGCAGTATCAGGTCCAGGTTATTACATTTATAACTCTCGTCTTTTTTCGGTGATTAATAAAAATAAAGAATGCAATTATGTAGAGCTCGTAAGCGTTTGAGACTTTTAGTTTTTAACTATAACGTGAAATATAGAGTTTGCTGTTTGAAAGGTTGTCTTTTATTTTTTTAAATATAACTAACTTTTCGGATTTTTTCGCGGATTTATTTCGATTTTACAGGCGTTACAGCCTTTAGGGGTTGAATATTATTAGTAGATGCCTACGTTATAATAACTATCTGTGTGCTAAGTTCCAATCTAATCCGTCAAGGGGTTCGAGTTATTCATTGATAGATCAGTCAGTCAGTAACGATTCTTTTTATATATACAGATAAAATAAAACAAATATCTAATCATCACAATAAATATTCCACCATTCTTGGATTATTATATTGAAATAACATTTCACTGAATTCAGTGTTAGCTTAAATGTCAAAGGCCTTAAATTTCAAAAGCATATTTAATTTTTCTGAGTAATAATTAATATCAAATAATAAGAATGAATACCAAATGCAAGGCTATATAGGCTCTTAAATAAATAATTAAAAATATATGCAAACTACAGACAGATAGATAGAGATATTTTTAGAAGGCTTTCTACGAAAAAAGGTGCCGATGGAATTCGTTATTTGATATAACGTAGAAATGAAATTAGTAGATCTTAATTTTTAATTTAATTTTGTCTTTACTTCGTTATTTATGGCTAATAGGAGTAAAAGATAGAGAACTTTGCTTTATTTTAGTTAAAGTTAATTATCTAATGTACACGTAATAAAATTCTGAGTCTATTCTGTACATTAAATATTTTTTGGAAAATCTTATTGAAATAGTCATTATTATCGATACAGAGGCCGAATCTATAGTTTTTTGAATTTTTATCTGTCTGCCTGTTTGTCTGCGAACGCATCTCGAGAAAACCGCTATACAGATTTTGATGAAATTTGGTATGATGATAGCCTTGGTTTTGGTATGATGATTCTGGTCAATATATAGGATACTTTTTACTACAGGAAAATATCTGATGGAGCGGAGCAGGGTGAGGCGATAGTTTTAAAATATAGTGCTAATTTTTTATACTTCAAGTATTATAATTATGTAGTTTCTAAGCGTTGCCTGTCACTTTAAAAAATATTTTTGTCTAGGGCGAATATTTGTATTGACTATGCTTATGTCAATTTGGAAAACATGATTTCTCTTTTAATATCGCCACTAAGGAGTTAGAAACGAAAACCACGACCTTGCTGGCTTGGTCGGGTAAGTTCTCCCGTTCAAATAATATCGATTTTATCGTACCTGTTTTGTTATTTTCTTTATTCCAGGTGATTCAGTGCGAGTAAAGATCCTGATGTTGCAAGCACACAGGGTAAGGGGATTGAAAACCACTCTTACCTTTTATGGTTAAAAAAACAATCATTAAACAATAAATATGATCAAGATTCAACAAATCTTAAATGTATTATGAGCTTTTACTTTACTATTAAAATGTAATTATATAAATGTTTATCTTTCCAATTTTACATATAAAGGGATTTCGAGTTAAAAGAAACGTTTAGATACACGATGATTATTTTTTATTGTTGCTATTTTATAGTGTTGTGCTATAAAAAGCATACCTTTAACGATTTTCAGATTGCGCTGTAACTATGCAAACAAGTTCGACGTATATTTTTTGGAACGAAAAATTAAAAATAAAATAATTCAAGTCAACTTAAATCAAAAATGACTTAATTACTGTAATAATTTCACCTTGAACATTACGTAATCTTTTTTTTATTAGTTAAAAATTTTAGCATGTAGAAATCAAACATCAAACATACACGCTTTGTTATTTGTGATTTGATTTAAGACATACATTTTGTCTTTTTGTGAACCTCTATGATATGATACAGCTCAAATTATATACGATTTATTTTCCTTTTATTAACTTATATGCAGTAGCTCTACGAAAATGCATTCCTGACAATTTTTCTAAAATAAAAAACCAAAAGAACTTTAATTTCTTTACAGGTAGCCGTAAGATATACTAAGCATGTTCCTGGTAGTTCTCTAACCAAATAGTGGTCACTAAAAGTATCCGCTTGTCTGTCATGGATGTGGAAGAGTTGTCTTCTTTTAAAAACTACTCCTAATTCCATGCTAGGGCTAGCCGAGGGAATACATGGTCGAAGATTAACCGGTTATCGAGCTAAAGGTCTGCTTCGATAGAACTCAGGACTAAGTCCTGAGTTTAATATGTAAGTCAAACTGCGACATTTCCGGTTTCCGTTTTCCGGTAAGCGGTGAAGTTTCCGTTTGGTTTAGTCGGTAGTATAATACTACCGACGTAATACTACTAATATTACCTACCCTAGGTGAATCAGCACATAACGGCCTTTGTGTATGCAGGTTGTATGCGTAAATGAATTTTGCAACGTTAAAAAAGGGGATTGAGCCAAGCAGGAATAGAAGGTACATAAGTTTATAGTAAATAACTAGTGGCTAGTAGTAAGGCAGTGGTAGCCCAGTGGTAACGCGTTCGCTTGAATAACCGAGTGAAGCGGGTTCAAATCCCGGGTCTCGCACCTCTGATATTTTCATGTGCGAATCATTTTCTAACATGATTACCACTTGCCTTACGGTGAAGGAAAACATCGTGAGGAAACCTGCATGTCTGAGAGAACCTAGCAAGTTTTCGAAAGACATGTGAAGTCCGCCAATCCGCACTTGGCCAGCGTGGTGGACTATGGCCTGATTCCCCTCGTATAGAAGGGAGGCCCGTGCCCAGCAGTGGGACGTTAAAAAAAAGGGCTGAATACAACTAGTGGCTCAACCTCGCTTCGCTCGGGTTTGCCTCTAGACAAACAAGAACAAATCTATCCCACGGGAACCGTGCATTTTTCCGGGATAAAAAGTAGCCTTTTTAGGTACTCTGATGTATGAACTACATTATTGTAAAGTTTCATTAAAATCCAATCAGTAATTTTAATGTATTAAGCTGTATAATTTACTATACTTTTATAAAATATTGACCGGGGATATAAGGTATCATCATGCAAAATTTTATTTAAATCGGTCCAACAGTTTCGGAGTTTAGGCCGTATAAACAGACAAACAAGCAGACACAGAAACAAAAAAATTGAAAAAAAAAAACTGGATTTGTTCTATTTTTCTTCTTACATCCCCCTGACTCGGTTTTTAGCAATTTTTTTCCATGTACAGACATTCGACCTCTACAGTTTTATCATATGTATAGATATATGTAAAGATAAAAGGTTCCACTAATCTTGTAATACTATCTATCTGGATATTAAGCTGGAGGCGAATGTTAATGAGTTATATGTTCTGGATTACCAAAATATAAGAAGATGATTCACCATGTATTCCACCATATTCATGTCTTTTTCTATTATATAGACATTTATGTATCCGTCTCTATCGGTAAAGGACCACTCGTTCGAATGCACAGACAGGTGGGATTTTGCCGACTCAATAATCAGCAACATATCGATATAAGTACACATAGCAAAAAAAATATACAAAATATTGTATTTATTTCATTACTTAAACTTAAAATCACTATTTGACATTTAAGTTATATTTTACCTTTTAAAGCTTTTATACAAGTAGATTCGAAGATATGATAATATAATATAAAATTAATGCTCTGCTAAAATTTATAAAGAATATTATAAGTAAATGAAATTTAAATCAAAGAAAATTTTGCTTTTAGCTCTATCTAGTCGTTTTTTTATACATATAGCATTATATTATGAAATTAAATAGCGAATCTATTATAGTATATGGCAAAAAGCTTTGTTATTAGCATCCATTTGGTGTTCTCTTTAAAAAATTCAATTTTCTAGTTAAGTGAAATTATGTGTTGCTCGTAATTTAAAATGATTTCTGAAATATTCTAAGAGCAAAATCGACGACTGTATGAGTGTGTGTGCGCGCAGGTGCGTGTGCGTGTGCACACCTAGAGACGCGCTTAACTTAGTTTTATACATACCCACTGTATGTACTGACAATCATGTCACCTTAGCCACTACAAACTAATACTTTGCACTCGATGTCACATGCTATAAAAACGAAATAAAAATATCAATTAAACAAGAATTTCAAATTATTTCAGTGTCCATCTAAGCCTTGTTAATCATTAAAATAAGCCAACAGCCACATAGATTAGTACAAACATATATTACAATTATAATAATTAGGTATGTAGAAACCTTCGACCCGTGCAATGTTCAAAATTAACTTTTAGGCAGCGCCGATGAAATTTCTTCCTAGCCAACTGATAAATAAAATATAACTTCAGGTATAAAATTAAAATTTCCTTTAAGAACTTCAAAGTAGCGACCATATATTGAGCTCATATTATGGTCATTTATACGATACCAAAGTCCAAAAAACAATATTATCTCTATTCCACCTGTCTGTACACTCTCGTCTTCAAAACAGCTGATTCGACTTTAACGTTCACTATTTGATAGAGAATTCGCGCAGATAATTTATATAATACATTCGAGTATGTTATTTAGCTTTGCTTTTTGTTTGGAATTGATATCTGTGAAAAACTTGTAATTGTATTTAGGGCCTGACACAAGTTAAGATAAAGATAAGGAGGTGAACTTTTAGTACTGTCTCATGTAAAAAAAAATATCTGACACAAGCAAAGCTGCAGACGTAAGCTAGTTAAATACAAAACTACATTATATTTATTATTCTGACCATACCGTGACTACTTCACCGAGTGTGTTTGGTTCATTTTGAGAAAAGCGCTTGATTTTCCACATAAAACGATTGAGGTTATAGAATTTAGTAAACATTTACGACTTTATTCGCGCAAAGTAAAAGAAGAACTTATAGTAAGCTCTTAGGCGACCGAGCTTCACTCGGTTCGGCTTCAGTTTTTTGTTTTTATTTTTTAAAAGTGTTTTTTTTTTTTAATTAAATGTGTACACGCGCAAGAAGTGAAATTTTTGTAGGTTATCGGTACTCTTTATGAAATTCAATTTATGTTTTAAATAATTAGGATAGGTGATATACTAAAAATACTGCATATTAGGCATATTACGATCATATTATATTTATAGAATATCATTTAAGGAAAGAATATGATAATATATATCATTTGTCAGACAATAACAACGGTTACCATGACAACAAACATACGTACATTTTTTCGTAACGCATTCACCAGCTTATCCCCCAAGTCAATCGTACTTATAGAAGTTTTACTTCGAAAACTAAATACAGATCCAAATCGTAAGAGCCGTTTCCGAGGTACATGAAATAAATTTATATATATATATATATATATATATATATATATATATATATATATATATATATATATATATATATATATATAATAAAATTCTAAATATATATATACAAGAAATGCTCATTTAATATTATAAGATTGTAAAGTATTTGCATTGTAAAAAAATATAAATAGGTCCATATTTCATCATCCGCCATCTTTTCAAGGGTTTTGCAACCGGAAAATTGAGTTGATAATGGATTATTATTTTGGTAACATTATCAGTCCCCCGTCCACCTCTGCGTATTCCACTTAAAATCTTTCCAGCATTATTATGTCGATTCATACTGAAAATAAAACGAAGCTAAAAGTAAAATATTTATCATAGTACATAACAGTTATATAGCAAAATCTGTATTCTATACATATAATAAAATTCTAACTTAGTCGAATCTGCACGTTAAATATGTTTTGGAAAATCTTATTGAAATAGTCATTATTATCGATACAGAGGCCGAATGTATAGTTTTTAGAATTTTCGTCAGTCCATCTGTCTGGGAACGCTTCACGAGAAAACCACTGGTCAGATTTTGAAGAAATTTAGTATCATCATACTAAATTTTTCTTGTTATCCGGGTCAACAACATATAATTAAATTTTTACTGCGGGACATTATCTCATCTCTGAGAAAATGTTTGGTATACAAACTTTAAAACGTAAATTGATAATATTTGTAGGGATCACAATATTGAGTAACTCAATAAAGAATATACATGTTTAAGTATTGCATATGAATAAAAATGTAATATAAAATACTAAGTGCATCAGTTAAGAAAGGCTGGACCAAGGACCAATCTGGCTTATTGTTTTTTTTAATATCCTTAATAGTCCTAATAAAGATTTTTAGAATGAAAATTTGGAAAATTTTCCCGGAAATTTTCTATAAAATATTATAAGAACTCTAAGACCACAAACTTTATTGGAATTCGAATAGAATAACGTCTGTTAGTTCGCTAATAGAACTATAAAAAACTCAAAGAAATACAACACATAATCTTGAATATAAATCCTCAACTTTTAACTTATTTTAAAATTTCAAAACGGCTTTTATAAACATTGATGGTATATCAACAATAATACCGCAAACATTTTTGTATACCTTCGTGTTACTGAAAAATGTTTTAAACTAGTTCTGGCAATTAGACGCAATAACCCAGCCGCAACAAATGCCCGCATAGTTACCCGCAAATTGATGGTTTTTAAAAGGAGTGTACAATCGATTTTGTATCTTAACCTATATATAAAGCAAAGTCGGGCCATTTATAACTCAAGAACAGGTGACCGATTTTTATGATCTTTGGTTTTTTTGGATAGGGTTCCGTACCCAAAGGGTAAAACGGGACTCTATTACTAAGACTCCGCTGTTCGTCCGTCTGTCTGTCCGTCTGTCACCAGACAGTATTTCATGAACCGTGATAGTTAGACAGTTGAAATTTTCACAGATGATGTATTTCTGTTGTCGCTATAACAACAAATACTAAAAACAGATTAAAAAAAATATTTTTAAGGGGACTCCCATACAACAAACGTGATTTTTTGCTCGGTTTTGCTCGATATTGATAACGGCAACGGGTAGACGCTTGAAATATTCACAGAATATTTAGTTAGATATTCACTTTAAAAATAAATAATTAAAACAAAACAAATATTTAAGTGGGGCTCCCATACCACAGACATGACTTTTTTGCCGTCTTTATGGTACGGAACCCTTCGTGCGTGAGTCCGACTCGCACTTGGTCGGTTTTTTAAGTAGATAACCTACCTTAAGTCATTGTAAATTCAATATATGCACTATTTTTATTATTATTGTAGAATCAGTACTAACGTAGCCACAAAATCGCTGTTAAGCTATTTTCAATGCCCTATTCGATAAAAAAATTACCATGCAAATATAACAATTCACAAAAATGGATAAGGATGCCGAAATGAAAGTTTCCTCATGTATATCAAATAAATTTATTAAATAAAGTGTTTTAGCAAATCTCCTACCTCAATAATAAAGCAGTTAGTTAAACTACAACTTTGTT
The DNA here is from genome assembly GCA_033884665.1 of Argynnis bischoffii washingtonia. Lineage (NCBI taxonomy): Eukaryota > Metazoa > Arthropoda > Insecta > Lepidoptera > Nymphalidae > Argynnis > Argynnis bischoffii. The sequence continues at coordinate 15,085,620 of CM066610.1, forward strand.
ACTATTGCTCAGACTTTAATGAAAGTGTACTATAACTGTTATAACAACGTGGCAATTTGATTGACGATGCTAAACAATACGCACGGCATATATGTATTTCATCAGGGAAAAAAACATATAGGTATAATATTTTGTCAAAAATAAGCCCATGACATTCGTCATATCAGACTTTCACGTGTCACATATTAAAAATTCCAACAGATATATAAAAGATAAAATATTGAATGTTGAAACTAGGTGACGATGCTGTAAAGCATTTGAACATAAAACGTTGGAAACAAGAAAATTTAAACCGCTAGAAAATAGAAAAAGATAGTTATTTGTAAAGAACTTAAGAGTACCTTTAAATATCTGTGTTGAGACATTAACACACAGCACCATCCAGTTCCATGATAAGCTACGAGGCCTGTGCCTTGAATACCAGATACTTGATACACTACACATATATAATTTTAAATACATATATATTATATATAAACACCCGTGACTGGAGTACAAACGTTCGTGCTCATCACGCAAATGAATGCCCCCAGCGGGACTCGAACCCGCGACCGCTGGCACAGCAAGTAGGGTCACTACAAACTAAGCCAAACATGTCGTTAAAACCTTTCAGTAGAAGGTGACATAATATTTTTATACTGTTCTTGGAATCTACTATATCTTTAAAAGACTTCTGAGTTACAAAGCCGAGAACCTCAGCTAGATATATTACATCTAATTGAAATCTGTTAAAGGATCAAAGAATCTTGACCTCTTTGTAATATATAAGTATACGCTTTTATTGATTTAGTCCATTGATGTATTTGTATTTTGTGATAAGTGATATCTTGACTTGTGTATGTATGTAGGCACACTGTACATTTATCTATGCATATAATAAAATCGTAACTGATTGCTGTCTGTACATAGAAGATATTTGAGAAAAACTTTTATCGAAAAAACTGATTAAAAACTAATAATATATGTATATTTTATGGTACTTAAATAAATAAATAAAATAATAAATATATATTTAATTATTTTTAATTGACATAACTTTTTAATTTATGAACCGACTGAAATAAAACAAATACCAAATATTAAGTGAAGCTTACCACAATACTATAGTGAAAGCCGCACCAAAATCAGTTAAGCCGTTTCTGAGATTAGCGCGCACAAAAGTACAGACAAACATTCTAAAAATTGTAGATTCGGCCTCTGCATCGATAATAATGTCTATTTCAATAAGATTTTCCAAAAAATATTTAATGTACAGATTCGGCTTAGTTACAATTTAATTATATGTATAGATTAATGAACTTTAGAGCTAACAATAATAAAAAAAATTTACAAAATAGATTTTTATTTCAATTTCGTTACAATCCACTTTTGCAAGCGAAGCCGTAGCAGAAACTAGATACTATTCAGCCCTTTTTTTACATCCCTCCATGAGTGTGAGCACGGGCCTCTCTTCAAATGGAGGGGGATCAGGCTGTAGTCCACTACGCTGGCCAAATGCGAATTGGCGGTTTTAACATGTCACACAAAATTAAAAGATTTTTTTTTTACTAAAATAGGTTTTTTTTTTAAATCTCATGTTATGAAAAGTGAGTGAGTGAAACAGTCTTTATCGCGGAAATCATCCCTTAAAGGGATGAAAATGGGGATGAAAGTTTATATAGAGAAGCAAACTAGGGACGAACCCGAGCAAAGCGAGGATGAGTCGCTAGTATTATTATTACTTATTGTGTTATATGAGAAAAAATAAAAATAACTTAATCCTTTAATCAACTTCAGGTAACAACACTTAACTAAACTTCATCTTTTAACTATAATATAGCTCGCTCAGAAAGCCTACTTTCTATTCAGTAGTCGATCACTTCCTGGACGTGTCTAATTGGTTTTCGTAAGTTTAGAGATATCTTTAATTATTTTAGAAATGACATTAACACTAAACAAACTGTTCCCTATTGGTTAAAAAAAATAATAAGAATAAATTAGAAAATTATGACTCTACTGCTAAAGTATTCTTATTCCCGCATGTCCTAAGAAAGTCGCAGGTTTGGTTTTCGCTTGGGGTAAATGTGTTTTTTTTTTTTTTTATCGGCGTATATATTCACTAAATACGAGTATACTGATTACCTAATCAACCACCTTGCAAAACAACAATTAGACACATTAGAAGAAATTAGTGAAAGTTATAATGAAACATATTTTAATCATCATCAATAATATAAAAGTTATATTGCTTTCTATATTCATTATATTTCATACATTGCATATGCTACTTCTACTACCGTTTTACTCTCATATAAAAAGCGGTCTTCTGTGAATTTTGTGGATAATTGGATTTCTATTTCATCTCAAATTGTGCTTGCCCTTCACATTAAGCTTTTCATTAGGCGGATTTGTAATATTATATATTGAGTACCCTTCAAGAATACGCATTAAGAATTGAACCAATTTGCTAAATATTTGATACGTATATTGCAATAGACTAGGCAAAAATATGTACGGCTTTTTTGTTAATTTTGCTTAGGGTTATAAAACAGATCAAATATAGTAAATCTTATATTTGAATCTAATGTCTTGTTTAAATATTTTCAATTACTAATTGTTTCGAGCTGGACACCTTCTTCTTCTTCCTGCAAGGCTTTTTCTACACTTAAGCAATTTTGCCCGTCGTACGTGAGCTTGTGCTATATTATGTGAGAGTTATGCTTTCCATCCCAGGGCATCCCAGTAGTCTAGCAGGCTGCCGGTGTTCTGGTGGAAGATTTCCGGGAGTAAGTTCCTGAGGCCAAATTTTTCTGAGTGTAGGTATTCCAGTTCACTACATGACTAAATATATTTTACTTTATTTTAAAACATCTTTTATTTATCCATGGTATAGGTATTGGGTATTGTATAATTATTAATGTAAATATCTGCAAACGCTTACTGGTTTTTGAAATGCAAGTATGTAAATCAGCTGTTTTATAAAACCACTAGCGACTCACCCTCGCTTCGCTTCGGGTTCGTCTCTAGACAAAAACAAATCTATCCCACGGGGCCCGTAAACTTTCCCGGGATAATATATAGCCTATAGCCTTCCTCAGTTAAGGGGCTATCAAATGCAAAAAGAATTTTTCAAATCGGATCAGTAGTTCCTGAGATTAGCGCGTTCAACCAAACAAACAAACTCTTCAGCTTTATAATATTATTAAAGATATTAGTAATTAGTAACTAGTATTAGTATTAGTATAGATTAGTTATTTTAATTTGAAACACCTTAACTACGTTCATGTCATTTGGTTTGCTATGACGTTACGTTCAACAACGTATTATGTGCTGGATCCACAAGCTTGTCCTTTGCCACAAACTTCAAACCTCTACAAACGCACAAACGTGATAATGCATCACAAACACCTGCCTCAAATTTCCTTTAATTTGTGCACAAAAACCGACATAATCGGAACGACCACTAGTGCTTGCAAACCTACACAAGCAGCCAAACACCCTCTCCACGTGTTTGAATTTATGATGGCTTGTCGAGGCTTTGCACACGTGTGGAACAGATATTAATTTCTAACTTGGTGACAGATCCGTCGAGGATAGTCTTTCTTGTTAGCCCTTTTTTTTGAACCCTTGAATCCAAATTCTACCCTTACTACTCATTGCTATATTTTAAGTAATAAGATATATTTGCTACATTGATATACGATATGCCTGCGACATATTTGTGTACTAGCGACTCACCCTCGCTCCGCTCGGGTTCGTCCCTATTTACGTTTTACCTATTAATATGGATTTCTCAGAGATAAGATATTTTCTCACAGTAAATATTATCCTGTATAGTTGACCCGGATAACCAGCTACCATCATATCAAAGTTCATCAAAATCCCTTCAGTGGTTTTTCCGAGATGCGATCACAGACAGACAGACAGTAAAATTATAAGTAAAAACTGTAGATTCGGCCACTGTGTTTATAATAATGTCTATTTCAATAAGATTTTCTAAAAAATATTTAATATCTATATATTTGAATATCTATCATAAATTCCAATTACTATGTATTGGCTTAAAATTATCTAGTTATTATTTAGCAATTAGTATATTACTCATATATTGAAATGTGAATTGAAAAATCAAGATATATTTCCATCTATTCTATTTTAAGCATTAGGGATCACAGGTTTCCACAACAGGGGCAAATGTCCCTACATTTGCCCATATGAATGAATTAACATTGACGAAGGCCGTGGGAAGTGTGGCATGTGTCCTCCTTCACCAGAATCGCGGATTAGATTCCCGATTAAGGTAAATGTTTATTTTTGAACATATAAATATTTGTTTTAGTTTGATAAGAAAAAGTGTACATTTAAGTGTGACATGATAAAGAAAAGTTGAAAAAGAGATTATTTAGAAACCTAGTTTCTACTAAGTAGTCTACTAAGAAAATGTGTAAATAGAAATAAAGATATGAAAATCCACTAATAACAGTATTTTACACTACGCCAACAAAGTTTTTTTTTTCAGTATATATATTACATAATAATAATAAAAAAATTATATAAAATCTAGATATAACTGAGTAAATCACAATACTAACAAAGCTTCGCTCGCGTTACAACTACAAAAAAAAACAAATTGTTTGGTATTATGTTATAAGTTATAACTTATTAGTAATTAATACAGAAACATTCCTGCTCCCCCTCACGCCTTGCGCCACCCTGCAAGCCATGCACCCATCTACCATACCGTGTAGGAATTCCGGAGCCCTATTTGACTCTGTTGAGGGATGATTTTGAAAAAACTGTGATAAACGTATCTCATAATTGTAACAGTATGTGTACCAAATTTTTGAGTCAACCGGCGCTAATTATAAAAAGCTTCAAGGAAAATTCAAGAACCCATTTCCCCCTCTGAGGGATGGGATTTCAAAAAAATCTTTCTTAGTGGATACTTAAACTTCACAAAGAACACCCTACATGTCTCTAGGACCAGCGGTTTAAGCTGTGCGTTGATATATCAGCCAGTCAGGACTTTAAATTTTATATCATCATCATCAAATGGGTAGGCCATTCCCCAATTACTTGGGGTCGGCGCAACACATCTTCCGTACTGCTGATAGGGCTTTAATTTTATATAAATTATAGATATAGTAATTAGTTTAATAAACATCAAACTCTAACTTTTGCGGTTTTCTTTGAATTTTTTTATAAAATACAAATGTTCGTACATTACGGAACCACTAACTGATGGTCGCAGTCACGAACAGTCACCATTCGGAAATGTACATATTATTAAATTTTATTATTATATAATACTAACGCCAGAGTAACCTTTCTTCGCTCAGGGGGCTTTCTTACCATACATTTTATTCATTTTATTGCTTTATTTCAAACCGTTCATTATTTCTGACAGAAAAAACATATTTCTCCGAATAAAAAATATAGCCTAAAGGAATAATAAATGTCAGTAGCAGCGGGTGGTAATGTAGCTTCCTTTTAGAGAAAGAATTTTCAGAATCGGATTAGTAGTTTCAGAGATTATCCCTACATCCAAACTTACAAACTTTCCCTCGTTATAATATGATTGTAGACTGGTGTTTATATCCTTAGAAAATCATATTACAATTCTATGAATATAATAAAAGTATAATGGAGTCAAAGTTTTATATGGAACACTATTCGAAAAATTATTCTTTGAAGGATATTTGGTAAATAACGTAAGCTATGTTGGAGTTTTTATATTCTTTGTCCGTTTGTTGGATCACATATCACTTTCGGGCGAGTTGGTGAATTTCAGAAAGACTTATTTTGTTATACATGTAACAGTCTGAATTAAAACAAAGTTTTAATCCAATTGGTTTATGAACAGTGCGGTGCTTTATAAAAGCAGACGGCGAGCAGAGCCACAATCAGTAGCTATTCAAGAAATATCTCAAAAATCTGTTATACCACGAAATTATAGTGTTTCCTGCTTAATTTATAGCATTTCCCGTTATAATATTGGAAAGGGCCTTACATTTCATTCATGGAAGAGTATGTAAGGATATAAACTTTTGTGTACCTAATGGATTTGTAAAACCAGTTAAAATAGAATATCTTTCTAAAATATACTATATATTGGGCAAAAAAAGCAGTGGTAGCCCAGTAGTATACCTACGCTCAATTAGAAAATCGAGTGAAGCGGGATTAAATCCCGGATCTCGCAAATCTGATATTTTCATGTACGAATCACTTTCAACATGATTTCTACCCACCTTGCAGAGAACGAAAACTTTATTAGGAAGACATGTTTGAGAGAATCTAATGAGTTTTTGAAATACATGTGAAGTCCGTCAACCAATTTTACCAAACAAATTTAATTTTATTAATCTAATATTAAGCTAAGAGCTCTAGATTTTTCATCATATTATCAGTAAAACAGTAATAATTAAGATTATTTCAGTATTTTAATATACATAAAAATATTTTTATTATATAGATTACAAGTAAAACAGTGAAAACGACGACAGCTCAGTTTGTCGCTATTTTTACAATAACATAGTATCTGTTCAGAAATATCAGAATATAAAATATTAATAGTGATTAAAAACAAAAGATTCATTCAACTTACTACTACTTCCTATAATTGTATAAGTATATTAGTCTAGTGACTCGTTTCGGGTTCATTCCTATACAAAAACAAATCTATCCCACGGGAACTATACATTTTTCCGGGATAAAAAGTCACCTATATGCTATTCAATACTATCTCTGTGTCTTTCACCTAGATCCGTTTAACCGTTCTGGCGCGAAAGATTTACAAACATCTATCCATCCATCCATCCTCGGAAACTTTCACATTTATAATATTAGTATGTAATGAAAAATAAATAAATAAATATATTGGGACATTAACACACAGCACCATCTAGTTCCATGATAAGCTATGAGGCTTGTGTTATGGATACCAGATAATCAATACATACATTACATACAATTTCACCGGTGGTAGGACTCTGTCAAGCCTGAGGAGTCCGACTGGATGGGTACCACCCCCTTATCTATTTCTGCCGCCAAGCAACAATGATTGCATTGTTGTGTTCCGGTTGAAGGATAAGGTAGCCAGCGCAATTACAGGCAAGAGGCATAACATCTTAGTCCTCACAGTGATAACGTACCGGCGGTTCTGCAGTTTTGTTACATAAAACTTAAGTGCATGAACCGTAGGTGTTATGGGCGACAGGTATCGCTTTCCATCAGATGGACTGTCTGCTCGTTTATCACTGAATACTATAAAAAAAAAAAAAAAAAAACTACACATATGTATATAAACACCCATAACTGGAGTACAAATATTCGTGCTCATCACACAAATAAACACCTCCAGCGGTACTCGAACCTACGACCGCTGGCACAGCAAGTAGGGTCACTGCAAGCTGAGCCAAACGTGTTGTCATATAAAAAAATAAAATATAAATATAAATTGTTTACATAAGAAAACTATTATATTTCATTTCATATTACGGCGTTCTATGACTAACTTTAAAGTTATTTAAATTTCATCAATACAAAGCAATCTTAGAGAATAATATCTAATACAAAATCTGATACATAGGTAATTACTTCTCTTCTCATAATAAATCTCTATTAGGTATTATTAATGTGAAATCTTCTTCACTGTGCTCAACTACTCAGGTCGCTTTAATGTCACTTACAGATTATAGGAGCATTGTTAATGATGTCAACCGCAGACTCCAGAGGTCCAGTAAAATTTCACTGCAATGATGTAATCGACGTAGCAGTATTCATTTATGGTTAGAATATTATTCAGAATATAAAATTTTTACTAAGTAGATATTTTCTCTATAGGGGCTCTGTATAATGTGTGCAGAATGAGGATATCTGACTATATTTTCAACACGCTTTTTTACATTTACTAAATCGATCGACTTTAAATAAAACTTACTTTTAGTTTGACCAAATTAATTCGAAGATTTGTTTTTGTGTGTTTGTTCCGTGATATCTTCTACGATTGTTAATTGATTATATTGATAATTTTTTAATGAATAGGTTATAGCTAAATCGGTGACTATCACCACATGGCGTAAGCAAGAGATAGAAAGAATATATAAGCCATAATATGTCGCATATAATATGTCGTAAGACGCCTCGGTGGTGTAGTGGCTAGCATGTACGGCTGCACATCCTGAGGTCCTGGGTTCGAGTCCCGGGTCGGGCCAAGTTTAGTTATTGAGTCTTTCTGTATAGTAAGCCTCAGTAACAGCCCGGAGTTGGGAAGTTGGCGGTGTTTCACCCCCGTGCCTCGGAGAGCACGTAAAGCCGTCGGTCCTGCGCCTTAACTCTCACCGGTCGTGTCGAGTAGTCGTCCCACTGGAGTATGAGAGTAACAGGAATAGAGAGTGCACTTGTGTCTGCGCGTACACTTGTGCACTATAATATCTTCTGCGCAGTTGGCTAGTCTCAATGAGATTGGCCGCCGTGGCCGGAATCGGTCGGGAGAACATCATCATCATGTCGTAAGACGACCTGAAAATCGATAAAAAAATTCTGATCGGAAAATAAAAGCTATGTATATAAAGCAATCATCCATCTTAATATGAAATAATTACCCCTAAAGATAAATAAAGATTTTTAAAGTGTTTAGAAATTGCTGTACTTTTAATTAGAAAGTTATTATTAATTTCGACTGAACCTCAATTAAAATTTGCCACGTAATGCAAAAACCTTATTAAATAAATAGGCAAATAATTCTTATTTCTTGTACATTTTATTTCTATTACATCCCAACATATATAAAACATATGGTAACGTTCCATATGATTTTTTTACACTTTTTCTATATGACATACAACTGTGTACTCACAATAATTCTAAATGAGCTTTCCATGACTTTGATGATTTACGACACGTTTTACTCAGTTTGTAGTGAACCTACTTGCTGTGCCAGCAGTCGCAGGTTCGAGTCCCGCGGAGGCATTCGTTTGTGTGATGAGCACGAATGTTTGTACTCCGGTCATGGGTGTTTATATTTATAATATGTATAGTGTATAGTCTATATATAGTGTATCAACTATCTGGTATCCATAACACAAGCCTCGTAGCTTACCATAGAACTAGATGGTGATGTGTATTAATGTACCAATATATTTATTTATTTATGTCTTTCTAATGGAACAAAATAACTCGATATAACATTTGAAAATCAATAAGCTTTATAAAATACGAGTACTTGACTAAATAACTGTATCTCGTGATAGACTTAAAACACATTTACAGATGATTGATACTGAACCGAACACCAGCTGAAGCAAAAGCGTATCAATCTCCTTAATTACGCACTGATTAACTTGATAAAATATTCTTTGAAAATATTGTAAATTATATAATTATCTCGCCTTTGAAAGGGTTTGAAAATTTACTAACTTTAAGAGATACGTATTATAATCATGTTTGACTTTTACATATTTTATGCAAAAATAAAAACTACTATGTCTATATTAGTTAATCTACATTTTTTTACAGATCTATACTTAGAATGATATAATGCAATTTTGTTTATTTAAGTTAAAAAAATCAGTGGTAGCTTAGTGGTACACATTTATTTGGAAAACCAAGTGAAGCGAATTCTAGCAGCGAGTTTGCGCCTGAAATGAAAATATATGAGTATGACTTTCTACATGATACCCACTCGCGTCACAGTAAAGAAAAATATCATGAGGAAACCTAGATATCTGAAAAAAACTAAGGAAATTCCAAAATACATGTTAAGTCCGCCATTTCGCAGTTGGTCGCCATGGTGCACTGTGATCAGATTCCCCTTGCACTGACGGTAAGAACGCACCCAGCAGAGGGACTCTTATTATAACTTAAATTTTATAAAACAAAATTACATAAAAGTTGTTTGAATAAAAACATTTTTGCTATTAATACAAAAAATATGTCAGAAGAATGTAAACAAAGGTATTAATGAAACCAGCACAACTAATTAAAATTTCAAAATAATTTTTATAAAAATCTAAAAAAAAATACACGTTTAACCAAAAGAAGTTCTCACTAGTGCTGGACAATTTACAACCACTGATCTAACAATCTCGTGTCAACGACCGTACAATAGAAGATAATCTAGAAACTGATGTCTAATTAGCCTTGAATATCGTCCAAACGTGTCCATTCACTTTTTGCAAATAAAGCAAAGTTCATTGTCTAAGTTAGATAAGCTCTTCTATTAAAAATAACGCTGCATTGTTTTCATAACGTTTACATTAGAAGACATCAATTCTGTATTGCCAGTATACTTCGTATAGAAAACAACTAGGGAGGAATTGGAAATTCTACAATTATATATTGAAGTGACTTACTTAATAATTAATTCAACTCAATTCTTTAGCATACTAGCTTTAATGCATGTCAGTTGAGCAAAATTTATTTCACCAATGTTGAATGAAGGAGTACTTGAGAATTAGGTTAAACTTGCGGCTCACCCTCGCTTCGCTCGGGTTCGCCTCTAGGAACACGAAAACAAACCTATCTCACGGAAATTTTCCCGGATAAAAAGTAGCCTATGTATTATTTCAGATTATAATTTATTTCTGTATCAAATTTCATCCAGATCCGTTTAGCCATTCTGGCGTGAAAGAGTAACAAACATTCATACATACTCACAAACTTTCACATTTATAATATTAAATACGGATTATAAAAATAATTGTCATTTCCATTGTATTTACAGCCCTTTTTAAGGCCACACTCCTGGGCACGGGTCTCCCTGCCATACGAGGAGAACCAGGCCTTAGTCCACCACGATGGCCAAGTACGAGTGGGATTGCACATGTCTCTTGTAAACTTGCTACATTCTCTCAGTTATGCAGGTTTCTTTACAATGTTTTCCTCCACTATAAAATAAATGGTAATCATGTTGAAAATAATTCGCACATGCGAATATAAGAAGTACGAAACCCGGAATTTAAACCCGCGTCACTTGGAATCCCAAGCGAACGCGTTACCACTGTTAAATAATTTATAACTGTATTAATTAATTTTTTACTAGCGATGTCGATTGTAGAAAGTTTGATTGTCTAAAGGGGAGTGTAGAATTCGTTGACACACTATAATAACTTAAATTAATTGTGGTCCTTTGAAAACTTTATTAGATCTCACATTTAAAAAGTTTGAAACAAAGTAATATATCGTAAAAGTACTACACCATAAAAATTTCAAAGATAATTCAATTTTCTAAGCGTACGTAGCTTAGAAAATTTTATAGTGCTTTCTTATCTGTGTAATAAAGAAATTTTATGTTGCAATATTATAAAGTAAGATTTACTAAAGGTATTGAAAAGAATAATATATCATCGTTATCATATGATTACTTAGATTTGGGTCAAGGCAGCCTCACAATGGATAGTTGTAATGGTGAGAAGCTCCCAGGCGATAAAGTAAGTTTACGAATGTCTAATGGCCGGCCGCAAGCTATAGGTCGACAGCGAAATATGAATTACGGATTATTGTGGAAAGAAACTATAAACAAACATAACATATTATTATTGCCTAAGCTTTGCCTAAAAATAAACGGGTGAACCAAATTTATAGCCAGTTATATTTCAATTTCAACGTTCTTTGTTGTAATATGTAATGAAACTTTTAAAGCTATAATAACTATTTCTTGTTTTAATCAAACATGTTTTCTTAGAAAGTTTTCTTATATTTCTTATAGTGTATTGAACTTTCAGGAGAATAAAGACGTTTGTTTTTATTTTGTTTTGTATGAAAAGTGCTAGTGATTTATCCTCGCTTCGCTCGAGTGCGTCCCTAGGTGCTTAACAGTACCCTACGTGCTATTTCATCTCTAGGTCAAAGTCTATCTGTGTACTTTTCATCCAAATAGGTTCATACGTTTTAACGTAAAGGAGTTTTGAACATACACACAACCACACACAACACACATACAAACTTTTATATTTACAGTAGTAAAATTATAATGAAACTAGCTACTACTAGGGACGATCCAAAGCGAAGCGAGAGTGAGTTACCCTCGCTTCGCTCGAGATATTCCGTAGATTGATTCCGCCTACAAACTTTTCACCCTATTTTCACCCCCTTAAGGGATGATTTCCGAAATAAAAAATATCCTATCCTCAAAGTCTTCTTACCAGATTTCATCTGAATCGATCCAGTAGTTTTTGAGTTTTTTCATTAAAAACATACAAAAATATAAATACACAAGGCTTTCCTCTTTATAATATTAGTGTAGATAGATGAAGTTAATTTCAGATCTTAGTAAAGATGGTACTCATAATACTTGCGCCATAGGTCGAGTGGCCAGCGACACTTAGCCGACCTTGCGATGGGACCTGAGCATTTAGAAAGGAAGTGAACCTTGTTTTGGGTACTCTGTATTTCAAGTATTACTTACTTAATTTTTTCGATTCTTGTGAGAATTTGAATATTTAAAATAGTCAGAATTTTAATGCAATTTCAATTTATCTTACACATACCCATTATGTTTAATCCTATTATTGAAGTTATACTTCTTTTGGCAAGTTTGGAAAAAATTATGAGAGTAAAATTTTTACAATGCGCGCGCACACCGACAGCCAAAACGCAACTTGATGAAATTAGCTGCATTCCTTTTACAAACAGAGGGTTTTGAAATGCGGGATGAAATCTTTAGCTATTTTTGTTCTGTTACACCAAAGAAGTATAACTTACACACACACGTTTGTTTGTAAGGAATTATTGATTGAATATCAAAATAAATAACATCTATGATGTAAATAAAAAATCTTGTAGTACCTAAAAATTAATAAACAAATCTGCCTTACTGCACGAAAAAGGACTAAACCTCAAACCAAACATTTGAAAAACAAAACTTATTGTAATAATCACAATATTTAATAGTAGCTCGTTAATCCAGGATTTAAGCTATCGACGTTACTAAGTAAAGAAGGAACAAACTCATATTGACTTACGCCCTTACAAACATTCACATTTGACTTTAGTTAGTCAATAAACAAAAAAGTTGTGTGACTTCTGAAAAATAAGAAAAATATTATACACTCTTTGTAAAATTATGTGCTGTTTCCTACGTAGTTCGTACTTTATGAAAAAATAAAGAAATTTGTAACATTAACAACTCAATGCCAAGTCACTTTCATCGAGACTATAATTTCATATCACACATGTAGCATATCTCTAACTTTTTAACTTTCAATTCTCTAGCTCATATGTTAATTTATAGCAAATCCCAATAACTTTTCTATGGTTTTTTATTAAAAATATACCTACGTATAAGAAAATGTCAAAGCAGATATAGAGATTAAACTAAAGGAAATTACGCCTTTGAAAATATTAGATGTCATTATTAATAATTTACTTAATATAAAAATTAATTCACTGAATTATGTACTAAAAGTAGAAGTCTAAACCATGGAGACTAGAAGCTATAAATTAGGGGCAAGAGTTCCTTATATTATAAAAAAAGTTAGCGCTAAGGTATTGAAAATTCATCCCCTATAGAAGGTTAAAGATTGTACAGAAATTTTCCATGTTTAAATTTACAAATTTGAATATCAAAGATTAAAATTTTGCATTTGTTGCTGATGGGATATTAAATATTTCTTACTGTTGTAAATAATTATTTTATATTATTTTTTTATTGATTCTTGATTTAATATATTTTTTATTGATTTTAAAAAAAATGCATGCATAGGGGGCACACGACAACTTCGTAACGAACTGTCGTTACGTCGTACGTTCATACGTTCATAATACGTGCGTCATCAATGCGTTTATAAAATGCGGTGCGTATAGGCCCTTACATCGTCAATGTATACAGCCACAGATCATCTATACAGATAAATAAAATTGAAGTGTCTGTTTGTAATGTCGAAATAACAGCTTTATACTAAGTGCATATGGAATTATATACGGTACTTATAAGAACAAGACAATTTTTAAAATTTTTGCCTTTCTATCCGTCTGTTTGTTCCGGCTAATCTCTGAAACAACTAGACCTATTTTAACTGGACTTTCACTGGCAGATAGCTGATATTATAAGGAGTAACTTAGGCTACTTTTATTTTAGAAAAAGAATTAGGGCTTCGCGCAAAAAAATTAAAACGCACCTAGGGACGCACGCACCCGAACGAAGCGAATAATACTATACTAGATGCAGCAAATTTTAGATTTTCCAATCCACGTACCATACAAGTTCTAAGTGAGTTAAACGAATAAATCGACTTTAACGAATACGTCAGGTAAGTTGCTAGTTTGCCAGTACACAATATTATAAAGTTAAATAATACACGCGTGGGCTCGACACACACGACGTGTTGAAATTGCTTTACGATCTTCGTAGCTTAACGGTATTATTAACTTATATGAACTAATGTAATTTAATTATTAATTAGTATGAGATTTGCAAATGCTAAAAACAAAGTTACTTTAACTTTATTTGGTTGAATAAATGGTTCTTAAGCTTATATGATATTTTAATATATCAAAGTAACTAAATAAGTTTTAGTTTAATATTTAATCTACATATAATGTTTATCATTATATGTAGATTAAATATTAGTACCTGGGCGACCAAGCTTCACTCGGAGTTCTTTTTTGTTATATTATGTTTTGTAGATAAATAAAAACTAAAAACTTGAATAAATACAAAAAAAAAAAACAAAAATAATAACTTCGTATCTGATCAAGATACGAATTCGGACACCTGTGATTGTTAATCTTGCGCCTTGGTCGCTTGACCATGAGACTTATGCCTTAATGTAAAGAAATTATCGACCATATTCTGCGTGGAATAATGTGAAAAAAAACCGCATGAAAACTCGAAAACACGTATTTTCCAGACATAAGACTAATCTAGATCGATTATAATTCGTCCTCGAAAGCCCCCATATACCAAATTTCAGCGAAATCGTTAGAGCCGTTTCCGAGATCGCTGGTATAAATAAATAAAGATATAAAGATATAAATATACAAGAATTGCTCGTTTAAATATATTAGATTTATTTTAATGAAACAGTAAACGGTTATTTTTTTACGTATACTAGTGTACGAATTGCGTGTAAAAATATTTTTTGTCGAAGCAAATTAAAAATCACCATATCCAATTATTCCTTTGACACTTTGATGGAAAAATTCAATTAGTCTGGTCTTGTTTTAACTGGATGTTTGGGGTAAACCTGTCTTATCTTTTTTTAACGTTGGAAAATGTATTTTCGCAGGTCACTTGCACAACATGTAACCGTGTATAGGTACCTGATGCTGATGCAGGCTATGTAGTGACTCACCAGCTATAAAAGCCAGTCAAACACAAAAACCCAACGGAATCTTCCACTTTAATAAAAAGCCGCCTACCGCTACCGGCTGCCCTACCGAGGTAGAGCACAACAACCACAGAAGAGTTCGCACATCAACTCTGCTTTCAGAAAAGTACCAGGAGCAATGCGCATGGTACACCTCCTGAGGCCCACAGAGGTTGGCCCAGATACATTAGCTTCACTGTCGGAACTTACGGAACCCTCTCCGTCCCACCTATCACGACCACCTACCACATAACACACATTGACGGAGAACGGCAAATACTCTGCCCTGAGGCTATGTCCATAAAATAAACAAATATGTTACAGATAAAAAAAAAACAAAGAAATTTCTTGTTAATATTGTAATAAATAATTATGTAAAATATTTAGTAAAAGGAGGTTGTGGGTACCGTGAAGCATGTGGCGTTATTTATTATATAACATAAAAATAATCGTATAAAAGCGTTCCCAGTAATATTCCAATAAACGATTTTCTCAAACACGAATTCAGACAAAAGTTATTAAACGAAATGAAAACTGACGAGAAACGTCGATCCTGGTCCCTATGATGGATGACGAGATCTTGTCTTGACGTCATATTCGCTTTAGCTTGATAGACAAACATATAATAATAACTTTTTTCTTTGATTTACGCAATATTTACACTAAATTAGAAATACGAAAATATGTTTGTTTTTTAATTCTTGTTTTAAACAGTAACAGACGGGTCAATTTGATTGTGTGCAGAGATTTGATTTATGTGCTAGAAAGTAATAAAGGCTTTTTATATCAGTAAATCAAGTATTCACATGGGATAGTTATAATTTAGCGAAGGACGTGTGCTGTGTACTTAGAACGCGTTAGTTTTAAATAAATGAGAAAGAATATTAGTATCATCATTTATGAACGTTATAAGCCAAAATTTTAAACGGGACCCTAATAATTACGTCATGTCCATCCGTTAATACGTCACAGCCATTTTACTAGGACTATTGACACTATTTCGCATTACCGCTAGATAATGCTGTGGTCAAATTACCACAAATAAAAATGTGACTCATGCAATATTTATCTCAAAAGTGCAAAAAATAAATTAATTAAATATCTTAAAATGTCATCTTAAATGTTTATCTCAAATAGATGTTTTTAAGATATTTCTTTTATTCAAGTCAATAGTTGCCGAGACATTGGATCCTTCTAACGTTAACGTATGGATTTAAAAAAGTGACAAAATCTGGATATGTACCTTAAAATGTTTAATTTTTTTTTATGAAGGTACATTATGTAATTATGCGATATGAGATATTTTCGATTCTGCACCTTTGGCCGAAACCCTTAAAGTTGCACTTTCCCGATTTTTTTTTTTACTTATTTATGATAATCGTTATCATTTCGACGACGCCCGGGCGCTGTGATGACATATCGTGTCTGTACTACTGGGCGTTGATTACTAGGTTTCCCGCTCTATCTCATTATATTTGCTTGTGTAAGTATAATAATATTTAATAGGTAATAATTATATACCAGCTATATGGAGTTAGGCAGTGGTAGCCCAGTGGTAACGCGCTCGCTTGGGAAACCGAGTGAAGCGGGTTCAAATCCCAGGTCTCGCACCTCTGATATTTTCATGTGCGAATCATTTCTAACATGATTACCACTTGCCTTACGGTGAAGGAAAACATCGTGAGGAAACCTGCATTTCTAAGAGAACCTAGCAAGTTTTCGAAAGACATGTGAAGTCCGCCAACCCGCACTTGGCCAGCGTGGTGGACTATGGCCTGATTCCCCTCGTATTGAAGGGAGGCCCGTGCCCAGCAGTGGGACGTTAAAAAGGGCTGAATACACATGGAGTTACGCTTAAATGCTATATACAAGAGAAAAATATTATCTCTTAATATTTTTGAATGATTTATGATAAAATTCCCACGTGTATATGCTATGAAGGAAAATAAAAATGGCGTTTTGTGTACAAATTTGAGCGCCTTCATATATAAAGTTATGCGTTTCTGAACTTGTGAACATTTTTCACCGCCTGACGCCTCCATCCAACTTATATAGTCGAGGTTCAATAACTCTGAAAATTTTAAAATACAACTATCTTTTTGGATATTTTCGCGGATTTACTTTGATTTTTGGTTTCCGATGTTTCTGATGCTTTACAGCAATCATGATTGCGGGAGAGTTCTGTTATCTGTATTTTTTCACGGTTAGTATTCAACCGTGAAAAAATACAGATAACAGAACTTCTATATGATTTCAACGGAAATTATTTGGCGAAGGTATATTTAGTAGGTTTTGAGATTATAGAATAATCGAGAATTATTAGTTGTGATATTTTTAGTATTTCAATACCAGTTTAAAATATATAATTATTTTTGTGTTTATGTTATAGTTTTAGACCCAAAAATGTGTAAATGTACGGAATTTTCGCGAGACAAACTCGTACTTGTCCGAATTCGTATCTACTCTATATAAATAATATTATTTAATCAAGGACAATTTCAATGTTCTTATTTAATAATTATCCTTTTAATTAAAGAAAGTACATATATAATTCGATTTAAAAAGAGACTTAAGTCATTTTTCTTGTAAGAAAAAATATTTTTTTTTAAATCTATACATATAATAAAATTCTAACTAATTAGAATCTGTACCTTAAATATTTTTTTGAAAATCTTATTGAAATAGACATTATCATCGATACAGAGGCCAAATCTATAGTTTTTACAATTTTTGTCTGTCTGTTTACCGTCTATTACCGTTACAGAAAAACCACTGGAGGGATTTTGATGAAATTTGGTATGATGATAGCTGGATATCCGGGTCAACATATAGGATACTTTTTACCGCGGGAGATTATCACATTCCCACGGGAGTACACGTTATAACACAACCCAAATAATATTTATGATCAGAATTTCTTAAAAATTGGTATTAATGCTCATTAATACAATTAAACAAATACGTGTATTAGCGTTTTTTGAAATTCATCCCATAAGCAGATAAAATAAGGGATGAAAATTTGTATGAAACCTACCTTTTTAAAGTATTTTTGTTGTAGTTTTAGCGCGAGCGAAGCCGCGGGTTTTGCTAGTTATAAATAAATTATTTAACTAAGTGTCAACAGGTTTTTTGTTACTATTTTTTTACTTATAATGAATTGTTTTCTTTATTTTATTCATGCTTATAAGTACAGATGCGACATTTCATGTTTAAATATCGTAGTCCCTAGGTCAAAGAGAACTTGTTAGAAAATTAGTTGATAACGTAGTAAAAAAGAAACTCTACATTGCCCTTTTAAATAAAATAATCTAAGAAAGTATTTACATCGACCTTTAGAACCTTTACCATGATAAAATATAGTTTAAGAATATTTAATGTAAGATTTTACTTCAGCTAAAAACCTTTAAAAGAACAAGAAGAGCTACTATTAAATTATACATGTAAGTAGCGCGTACTATACATCAGGGAAATTACAGCCCGTGGGTAGCAAGCAAGGATTTTCTAAGTTAATTATAGAAAATCTTATTATGTATGCACTCCATTGTGGTGATGAACTTTAGAAGTCTGATTTTGAAATAATTCTAAACTTAATCTTACTTTTTGCTATAATACTTTATTAAAATACTAATGGTTTTCAGTGGATATACCCGTACGTGAATTATAATTTAGTCCTCAGCCGCTAAAAATCGTTGAAGGAGCTCATTGCCCACACTAGGCTCTGATATCTCATAAAATCTATACATATAATAAAACTGTAGAGGTCGAATGTCTGTACATAGAAAAAAACTGCTAGAAACCGAGTCAGGGGGACGTAAAAAGAGAAATAGAATAAATCCAGATTTTTTCTATTTTTTTATTTCTCCGTCTGTTTGTCTGTTTGTACGGGTTAATTTTCGAAACTGTTGGACCGATTTAAATGAAATTCTATATGATGGTACCTTATATCCCCGGTCAACATTTTGTCCCGGAAAATAAAAGAGTTCCCGTGGGATAGTTAAAAAACTATAGTAACTTATATAGCTTAGTACACAAAAACTACTGATTGGATTTTAATGAAACTTTACAGTAATATAGTTCATATATTGAATAACAAATAGGCTACTTTTGATCCCGGAAAAATGTATGGTTCCCGTGGGATAGATTTGTTTTTGTTTGTCTAGTTTTCATATAAAAATCTTAATTTCATGGTTATCACTTGCTTATACGATAAGAGGAAAAATGTAGAAAATTTACATAATATGTACTGTATATTATTGAGCACATTTTCGAAAGACACGTGTGTAGGCCTTCAACCCTTATGTGACTATACACGACTATGACCTGAACACCCTCATCTTGAGAGGAGTCTACACGTGTTCAGTATATGAGTATGCAAATGGGTTAGAATTTTGTATAAGAGCACGTTGACTGAGAACGAGCCTTCACTTTATTAGTCGACAGTGGTATTTAACATGTGCTCTTATTTGACGGCACGTTTGGCTCAATTTATAGTGACCCTACTTTCTGTGCCAGCGGTCGCAGGTTCGAGTCCCGCTGGGAGCGTTCATTTGTGTGACGACCACGAATGTTTGTACTCCAGTTATGGGTGTTTATATTTATAATATGTATGTATTTAAAGTTAAATACGTGTAGTGTATCAACTATCTGGTATCCATAACACAAGCCTCGTAGCTTACCATGGGACTAGATGGTGCTGTGTGTTAATTTTCCAACATATGTATTAAACATATTATTCATTTTTAAAAGACTAACAGCTCAAAAACAATGATATTATATTAAATACATATACTGGAAAAATTTATATATATATATACATACATTATACATACATGAAAGTTTTTTCTATATAAAATATATTTTATATTAGTTTGGAACTTGTAATAGCGTTGCTTACAGCCTACTCGTCTCTGCATCTGCCGCGTCAAGGCTAGCGGGTAAGCGACTGTAAAGCTAATACACACTGTAAACTTAATAAAAACATAAAAATAAAAATTTAAGAGGGCGCCTATGAATGTGTACACGCCCAAGAAGTAAAACTTCTGTAGGTTATCTGTAGTCTTTATGAATTTCAATTTATGTTTTAAATAATTAGGATAGGTGAGATACTAAAACTAACGCATATTAGGCATATTACAATCATATATTTATAGAATATCATTTAACGAAAGAATATAATATTATATATCATTTGTCAGACAATAACAACGGTTACCATGGCAACAAACGTACGTACCTTTTTTCGTGACGCATTCACCGGCTTACATCTGACATAGTTAAAATATAGTTATTTGAAAATCCAATTAAGCTCTTCACCATTTACAAGTCGCAGACGTAGTTTGCTTATAAAGTATATTAAGCTTAATCCCAAACAAGTATTTAATACCGTAGTTAGTGCCGCATCATTTTGAACTGAGGATGGATACAACAGAGCGTCTTTTAGAAACATACTAGAGTGTAGTAAGCAAGCACCATTCCATTTATTCAAAATATATAGGTATTAAGCACGGAATAGGTAAAAAAGGCTGGAAGGGTAATGTGGGCGTGACAGCGTCGCCGCAACTATGGTTAAACAACCATACTTGAACCGATTCATGCGTGCACCGCTTGTAGTTCGTGTTTAGAGTGCGTCGGGTACGGAGCTGCGATAAATAGTGTTATAATGCCGTGTTGTGCTATTATTACTTGCAAGACAAAAAGTCAAACTTCGAGTATCGATCGAGGAGGTATATCTTTTCATCGGTAAGTCAAAAATAATAATGAATATCTCTTTAATTTCAAAAATGTAGCAACGATTACAAAATTCAAAACAAACGATACTATTGTAATAAGCTAAAACAAACAATATACATTGCTCGCTATGCATGCGCATAATCAAAGCGATCGTTGTCTGCAATGGATAGCGTTCTATGCGAAACCCACACTTTTCATTGCTTGCTTTGCGATGATTCACTTTTGTATATTATAATAGTGATGGCTTTTGTTGTAAGTCAAAATAATCGATAAGGCAATGATTTTTGTATAATAATGAGATTGAATGCTTTCTATGGCAAATTTAAAGTTTATATACAGGTTTATTTTAGAAATAAGAAAAAATCAATTTTATAAATTACCTAAAAATATTCTTACGTTTACGTTTAAAATTCTAACTGAGTCGAATATGTATATTAAATATTTTTTGGAAAATCTTATTTAAATAGTCATTATTATTTTTATATGATTGTTCATTGTGTTTTCTCATTTTCGCGCCAACATATTGTAAAATATTTTGTCATGTAAAATGAGTGTGATAAAGAGAACTAACTTAAGAATTCACTTACCACGTATGTAACATTAAAAATACATTTATTATAAGTTAAACATTGTATTATTTTATTTTTAAATTGAACTAATCTAATTCGTTTGTAAAATGTGTTTTTAATAACTGTAAAATAACAAATATTATATAAAATTTATTTTAATACACTGACATAAATTATCGACAAAAATATCGTTAGCATTTTTTATTTTCAACCACTAGTCATTTTATTTATTTTACACAACACAGACGTAACACTAATTATCTATGTGTTGACCAATTACAGGGTTGCGTTAAAGGTTGCGTATGTGTGCGAATGCTTGTGTTTATTTGACTTGCGCGTGTAGTAAAAATATCAAGAAGGGATGAGTGGCGACAGTGGTTCCCATACAAATTACGCGTGATTACCATTCTACTATCTTCTTTCATCAATTCTGTGGTATTAAGCACCTTATCATGTACAACGTAACTAAATATGCCAAATTTATGATAAAAACCAAATAATTTCATACAAAACCGAATAATTAAATTCAGTTATATTTCAGAAAATAAACACAATTTTTATTACAAAAATTCTACTAGCATAAAATAATTATTAATATGAATGCTGTTAAAATGTGGTCACCAGTGTTCGCTTACTCTTACATTTCAACTATACACACCATCGTACAACGCAAACAAAAGTAAAAGTAACCTCATTATCATACTGGCCGCTATTTAATCGCATCTTAGGAATAAATGTTTGTTGAAAAAAATTATTGCTAAAAATTTTAATTTTAGAAACAATATATTTTCATACTTTACCGAGGGAGTACTCCCCGGTCCAATATCCATTGTATGAAATGGGAAACTTTTCCGAGTTTATTTTACGGGTTAACATAAACGACGTAAATTAGCAGTAAATATCTCGGTAGTTTAGTAGCTAGCATGTACGACGTACGTCTACAGATCCGAAAGTCCTGGATTCGAGTTTCGGGTCGTGCAAATTCTAATTATTGAGTCTTTCTGTTAAGAAAATTTTCGTAAAGCTCGGAGTTGGGAATTTGGCATTGTTTTACTCCCGTGCCTCGGAGAGCACGTTAAGCCATCAGTCCTGCGTCTGAATTAAATTGTCATCCTACCGGAGTATAAGAGTGATATGAATAGGATGTGCTCTGGTGTCTGCGCGTGCACTTGGGCACTATATCTCCTGCGCAGTTGACTGAGATTGACCGCCATGAAAGCTATCGAATTAGATTATAATTACCGTTAGACATCTGTATTAGCCAAACTAACACATTTCTTTTGATGATTATATAACAGATCAAAAAACTAAAATTATATAGTTGTTGGATTGAGAGTGGGTACTTCACAAACAACCAAGTACTTAGTAAACACATGCTTGTAGTCTCGTATGTATAGTATATATAAATATAACGTACATTAAGCGTAAAAAAAACAAATGTTTGTTTTTTTGAATAACGAACGTTCACAAAGTCATTTTTTTAAAACATCATACACAATAATGGGGAAAAAATTAAAATAGGGATGACTTATGGCTTATACAAAAAACGAAGAAGTTTTTTTTTTGGCTTTTTACAATTTGATTCTATATCGAAAATTTTATGTAATATATTTCATTAATTATTTTACTGTCCAAATGCCCTAAATGTTTGTACTCCAGTCACAGGTGTTTATATTTATAAAATGTATGTATTTAAAGTTGTATATGTGTAGAGTGTATCGACTATCTGGTATTCATAACACAAGCCTCGTAGCTTACCATGGAACTAGATGGTGTTGCGTGTGTCTCAACATATTTATTTATATTTATAGTCATGGTCCGGGAACTACCATAGGTCTGTCTCTCTCAGAAAAAAATAGTTTTATTTAAAATGTCAAATATTCGCGTAAATCTAAGAAAGTATTACGAGTTAGAATATGTTGAAGTCGTCTAAGAGAACGTAAAAATATTTTACCTCCTAAATCGAACTTGTGACCACCAAAGCGCTATACATTAATTTAAAATATTTAAAAAAACCTATATACGCTATGTAGGTATAAATAATTTATTGTAAAAAAGCTTTATCAACATTCCTGAACGCATCTCCGCCTTGAAAAAGACCTTGGGATTTCCGACCTCTGGCACAATATCGTGCAAGAAATATCAAAAATAAAACTATATACTATGGACCTTATATTATTTTTTACTTTCTTGTTCACCTCTATTAAATGAAATTTAATGCAAAATTCTTAAATGTTTATATAATCTTATTACACAAAAACTAAGAAATTACCTTTAACCTAAATATACATATATCGAAATTCATCAAATAATATAAAAAAGGAAAATGAATATTATTATTTACTAGCGACTCACGCTCGCTTCGCTCGCGTTTGTCCCTAGGTACGTTTTCACGGTTAGCCATGTTTAGGTATACATAAATAGTAGCTTGCTACTCCTAAGATATTCATCTAAATTATATAGCGATTTACCCTCGCTTCGCTCGGGAGCGTACGCCGTACACGGATTTTGTTCACGGTTTCATGGGTTTTAATTTTTTCGCGGAACCCTGATTCTTTTTCTAAAATAAAAGTAGCCTAAGTTACTCCTTATAGCATCAGCTATCTGCCAGTGAAAGTCCTGTCAAAATCGCCCCAGCCGTTTCGGAGATTAGCCGGAACAAACAGACAGACAGACATACAAAAATTGTAAAAAATGTTGTTTTGGTATACATATGTACCGTATTTACATCCATATGCATTTAGTAAAAAGCGGTTATTTTAATATTACAAACAGACACTCCAATTTTATTTATCTGTATAGATGTATATTTCGAGCACTTTTTCAGCTTGATTTTTTAAATTACAGTGCCAGCACAAAAACAAACAAAAATAAAAAAATACCATTTAAATAAAATAAGTAGATAGGTACATTTCTAATAACGTAATAAAATATCTAATATAATATATCAATTTATTGAGGCTAAAAATACATAATTAAAGGAATTGTATTATTATTGGAATATTTAAATAACAAACATTCGATATTATTTACTAGCAGTGAGTCCGTTCGTATAATATTTTTTATTTCCGGCAATGTAAAAACTTAAGCCTCAATTTTCATATTTCATTTAAATGACGAGCTTTTATACAAACTTTTATACCTTCTTTAAGCCCTTTCAGGAGATAAATAAAAAAATCTTGCTGAGGTCGTTATACAGGGAAAACTTTTGCCAAAATTTTAAGTATGATAGTGTCAATGGTTAATGATGTGTGTCGTATGCCCAAGTTAGTATTATAAAGTATTTTACTCTTGTATTATTGGTTTGTCCTTCATAAATATTTTTTAAAATTTTATGTTTCGGCTCAAGTTTAAAAAGGTTTTAATTATTTTTTTATATTTTTTACGAATCGTAATTAACTTCACATTAATCAAATTTTAATTATATTGTCTTTCACAGCTTATAAGTATGTATTATATGGAGACACCACAAATCATACACGTTTGGCTCAATTTGTATTGACCCTACTTGCTGTGCCAGGGGTCGCGGGTTCGAGTCCCTCTCATCCATTTATATGATGAGCACGAATATTTGCACTCTAGTTGTGGGTATATTTATAAAATGTACGTGTTTAAAAGTTATAGCGAAGTATATCAACTATCTGGTATCCATAACACAGGCCTCGTAACTTATCATGGAACTAGGTGGTGCTGTGTGTTAATGTCCCAACATATTTATTTATTATTTATCTATATTATCAATAACATTTTGTGCAGAGTATAAATTAAATAATTATCATTTAATTAGCAGACCACAATACTTTGATGTAGACACATTCATTAAAGAATACACTTAAATACTAGTTTTACAACTTTAAATATGCGGAAACGAATGACAAAAGTATTCATCGCTGTCGTCTTTTTTTAAATTCACTATTTTTTACCCACGTGTCTTGCACAAACGTGTACCGCAAAGTTTTTTATTATTTTTAACGGTATTTCTATTTTCTTTCTTCCTGTTAGTATGAACAATGGAAAAATAATATGGAATAGTCTATTTATAGTTGAGACCGATGTATGAAGATGGCTTGAATAAAAATGAGCGGGACCTGAGCAGCATGACAATCGATCTCAAATAGACCGCAAAGTTCAATGCACAACACTCAGCTTATACGTAAAGAAACTTATTTAAAAAGGCAGGTAATTATTCAGTGGTATTAATAATAAAACGTATTTTTCCCCAGTCGGGTTATAAAGCGAAACAAGAGTGGTAAGTGACGTTCACATTCACCTGCGCCTGCTTCGAATCCCCAGTCATACTTCGTAAACCGAACGCGACGCTTCCATTTTCAAACGTTTCTATTTTGTTTATTTTTTAAGTGCGTGTTGCCAGTTATACAAAAAATAATGTAAGTTTTTTAAACTACCTTATTAGCTTTTAGTGTTAGGCCTTTATTTATTCTGCCATTAAAATTTTAAGTTTGTATGTAAAATTCTAGAACTTATCGAAGTATCTGCTCTATATTTTATACTTTTTATAGACAAGGCTTAACATATAATTATTATGTCACCCTGTACGAACATATAGTGAAAGTTGTCTAAAGATGTATAAATATGAATATTTGCTGTTATTATACAACGAATACAGTTACTACATATTTCATTACCAATAAAATTCAATATTTGGCATTTATTTGGCATTTTGGTTAGTTTATTTAATGCTTTTAGTATTTCTTTTTTTCTAAGAAATCTTAAATATTCTTAAAAATAAAAACTATATTTGAAGTTTAAAATTTATGGTTTTTACATGAAAAAAAGTTCTTAATATTATTAATATCGCCGCAAACTTTTCTGTTGCAAACATTTGCAATCTAATATAATGTTTGTCCTAATTTACGTACAGAAAAAAAAATATTTACCAATAAATTATATATAGAACTAGCGACTCACCCTCGCTTCGCTTCGGGTTCGTCCCTAGACAAAAACAAATCTATCCCACGGGAACCGTACATTTTTCCGGGATGATATATAGCCTTCCTCAGTTAACGGGCTATCTAATGCAAAAAGAATTTCTCAAATTGGATTAGTAGTTACTGAGATTAGCGCGTTCAACCAAACAAACAAACAAACAACTCTTCAACTTTATAATATTAGTATAGATTAAATGCTTAGGGTGAAATCGTAAAAATCGATTTCTAAGATTCTACTAATTTAACATACTGATCACTTCTTACTTATATAAAATTTAATATACTATGATATACACCAAAATATTGCGTATATTTGAAAGCATAATAAAATCTTAACCATACTTTAACGTCTAAGGCTTAAAGCAAAAAGGTATAGCTCAAAGGGTTTAATAAAATAATTGAAACTGTCGTTAATATCTAAGTATATTTATTGCTACAAGTGTGATAGAGTCGCTTAATGAAATTACATAATAGACAGCGGTAGGTAGTATAGTAGGTTATAATGAAATATATTGTTATTAGGTTTTTGTTAATGAGTTATTGCATTGGCTTAACTTACTAACTCTATAGATAGCAATACTTTACATATAGCATATAATATTTAATTAAATAAACAAAAATATGATAAATGTTCAGCAACTGTGAATTTTGTTTGTTTTTGTCATAATATGGGTAAGTTTTAGTACGAAAGCTCTATCGATAATTCATATATCGAAGAATAAATTGGTGTGCGATTTGCTCTTCCTAAAACTAAAATAATAATAAACCTTATTATTTTCTTAATATAATAATCATTCATTAAAAACATATAGAGTTTAAAAATAAAATACTCAATGATATCTCAGTATCTTGCGTTATCAGCGGCTAATTTTATTTTATAAACTAGGTTATTCTAAAGCTCGGAATACCTACTTATGCGATACTTGACCTTTCAGTAAGACATTGAATGTAGCGTATTCTGTATGTAAGGTCTATTTTATCCTATCTCTATCAATTAACACAGTATTTATGTAAACTGATCCGGTCTGGGTATTATTTTAATTACATCTTATAATAACAACCTGCTTAAGTTACAGGTGCTAATGTTTTAATAAACATAGAGAAACATGTCTTTACTCAAGTTTGATTTAAGATAGTGCCTACTAAGTTAGAAATCTAAATTTAATGCCTTATTCTATATTCTATACATATAATAAAATTGTAACGAAGCCGAATAGCCGAAATAGACATTATTATCGATATAGAGGTCGAATCTATAATTTTTAGAATTTTTGTCTGTCTGTGACCGCATCACGGAAAGTCCACTGGAAGGATTTTGATGAAATTTGCTATGATGATAGCTGGTTATCCGGGTAAATATATAGAATACTTTATATATGTCATCTCTGAGATATCTATACTAAACGATAAAAAGTAAGTAGGGACGAACCCGAGCGGATCGATGGTGAGTCGCTAGTAATTATATATAAATAAAAAAATAATTAATTAAATGGAGCATACACTCCTTAAAATTGAAAAATAAGAAAGAAATGAATTATAAAATCCTATAACGTGTACTTGCTTATTTTCGGGTGTTATATTTAATGTTAGTTTAGGAGTTACTATGTCCTAAATACACATTATATAACAACTCATTTGGTTTTTGGATTAAAAAATAACACCTTTACTTTAGCTTTAATAACGGGAAGATTTTAAATATTACTACGAATATGGTAAAAAAATCAATAGTAGGTCAAACATCAACCATAAAAGTACGTAAGTATTTGACGTAACGTTTGGCTCAGTTTGTAGTGACCCTACTTTCTGTGCGAGCGGTCGCGGGTTCGAGTCCCGCTGGGGGTATTCATTTGTGTGATGAGCACGAATGTTTGTACTCCAGTCGTGGGTGGTTTATATTTATAATACGTATGTATTTAAAGTTATACATGTGTAGTGTATCAACTATCTGGTATCCATAATAAAGGTCTCTTAGCTTACTATGGAACTAGATGGTGCTGTGTGTTAATGTAGCAACATATTTTATAAAAGAAAAATAAAAAATACGTAAAATTACTTTTGATAATATTAATAATGTAAACGAAAACTTTCGGTATACCTATAGTTAAGACAAAACAAGCGACCCTGTAGTTTGAAACTAAAATAAGCTCAGTTTGCACAGTAAGCACGCCTCGGTGAGTCGATTAAAGTAGTCCTTTACTTCGTTTTATTTGTGTATAAGCTTTTGTAAAACACCTGCTAATTTTATGTAAATGTAACTTAAATAGTAATAATATTAGGTATAGCAAAATTGTTTTTTTTTATGATTATAAATTATCATAATTTTTTTAACAATTTTACTTATCCACTTTGTATGGTAGACAAAATTTAATAAACAAACTACTCTCTGCATTTTTGACCGACTTCAAAAACATAGTACATGTTTGGTAAGTGTATATTTTATTTATATTCACTGAACAACTCGACTCGACTTGACCGATCTGGCTAGTTCAAATAGTATTATATTACAGTAGATCCCGTTGTGGTTTGATAAAATTGGCGGATTTTTCTTTCATTTTTGTTTGAATTGCTTCGGATGGTATGGACTTCAAAGATGTCGGATTAGATTTTAGACTAAGGAACAATATAGACAGAGTGTCATAGAACCAAACATGAAGCCAAATAATAATGTTTTAAAATAAGATAGAAATGACAATGTTTATACTGAGTAATAAGCAAATAAAAGTTAATAAATAAAAATAGCTAACAGATTTGATTATCTATACATATAATAAAATTCTAACTTAGTCAAATGTGTATATTAAATATTTTTTGGCAAATCTTATTGAAATAGACTTTATTATCGACACAGAAGCCGAATCTATAGTTTTTAGTTTAGTTATTTTTGTTTGTTTGTCTGTCTGTCTGTCTGTTACCGCATCACGGGAAAACCAGTGGATAGATTTTGACGAAATTTGGTATGATGATAGCTGCCCTATAGCCCGGATAATTCCGGGTCAACATATAGGGTACTTTTTACCGCGGGAAAATATCTCATCTCTGAGAAATCTATACTAAACGTTAAAATGTAAATAGGGACGAACACGAGCGGAGCGAAGGTGAGTCGCTAGTAATAAATAAAAATTAAGTAAATAATAACATTATGCTATCTCTTTCAAGAGGAAGAGAACTAATGCTTAAAAATACAAAAGAATTTAGTATTATTTTTATTATTCATATTTTATTCCCAAAAATTGTATATTAACTAATACATACATAAAATTTCCCTTATTCTTTAAAGAAAGTAAACGATCTGTATCACGCAGAAGCAAATCACTACTACTACTATTACTTTTGACTTTGACTTTTTTTTTTAAATGAAAAGTCCGTGTAGTTCTTACTTTCGACCTTAAAGGCTTACATATTTTTAAACAGTTATTTTTAATATCTTAAAATTTTCAAGAGAAACAAAAATACCTATAAAATAATAACAGACTTATCAAAAAATAATACGTTTCTTTAAAAAAATATATATATTATTATAAAATACTTATACATGTTATTAATATTTTCTTCGGCAATTTGTATCAGATGCAAAGCTTCAATAATCCCTACATATTATAATGTATCCTATCGCGCTGTTATGTTTTTGTTCTGGCTAATCTTAAAAACTACTGCATAGATTTTGATGCGATTTTCACTAATTAAAAGAGAAATTAGGATGGCAATAGGCTATAATTTAAACATGTTTTGCAAAAATACGCTACCGGTTTGATGATATTCGTAAATTAAGTCAGAAAAATCATCCCCTCTGAGAGCTTCCACAATATTATAATTAGGAATAGCTTCTAAGGTATCTATTGCTACATATTAAACTATTCTCATTGAACCTGTGACAAGGGTCAATGAGATATTACTAAACCTATAGGTGTATATACAATTAGACTACATCAAATAACGTTATGGTCAGTACAGAAAACATTAGACCTTCTATCTCATTTAAATCTTAGACAGTCTCTAGTCTTTTTTTAGTTTTACAGAATTATTCAGTTTTTTTTTTAATTTACATAAATTCGCTATTATTCAACTATAAATGTAGTCGTAAAATAATATTTTAAAGGCTATTTATTTATACGACTCGAAAGCTTGCCAATTGGATAGCATATTTTTAAATGAATTGAAATTATATTTTATTGATATTATAGAAATTCTAATTAGTTTTTAAAATCTTGAATAATTAGAGTTGTTTAATGATTATGATCATACTGCCACTAATTTTACTAAGTTGCATAATTATTAATTATTTATTATATCTAACACATTACGCAATGTGATGTTTGGATACTGGTACAATAAATTTTTCCTATACAAGCTGTTGGTACAAAGACATTCCTTTAGTTATGAAAGAAGTTATAGATTCAATCTAGTGCGAAGCAATTTTTGGATTGCAAACTACAGAAATATACAATGTGATTGACGCTTCTGGCTGAATTTAATTTAAATTATTAATTATTTAGATTATTAATTTATTAATTATTTAGATAATTAATTTATTAATTAAATTTACAATTGAAATCAAAATTCATGGTATTTCAACAACAAAGCACGACGATGTGTTTTATGAACATACATCATCTGCGCGTAAAAACAAAGTAAAATTCGGTAAATGCAAACGATGACGCGATAGAAATACATCATGTGCATAGGCCCTTATAGATTTATTTATTTTTAAATAAAATAAAACTAAAACTGTTTTATTTTATAGATAGCCAGTCTATCCCAAGACATGATATTACAGGAAACTTAGTCAAATTTAACACGCATCATTGACGCCTTTTTATTTAAAAGAAGCCCAGCATGTTTAAATTATCATGGTTCATTGGTTTTATTCCTGCACACGTATACATTATACAGTATACATATATGAACCTATTGTAAGTGATGCACTTATCATTAACATACGCAACGGTGATAACAAGTTTCTTCGCAATCTGATAATCACACTACTACTATATAGCGAAATTTTGTATGTATGTTTTTTCGTTAATTTTTCGCGCTAAGTTGCTGGTCAAAATAAACAGATTGATTATAACTTACTCGAAGTAACAATTCGTAAAAATTTGAATTTGAAGGCAACTAGAGACAAACCCGAATAAAGCGAGGGTACATCACAACTTGGCAGTAAAAAGCATGTGACATTATTTGATATATACATATTTTTAAACAATATAAAAAAAATTTTTAAATAAAACGATATTTTTTAGTTTTTTGCGGAATTATTTTTATTTTTGCTTGCCGATGCTTCGAATACTTTACAGCATTCTCTTCTTTGAGCATGATTTATTGATGATAGTTTTATTTAAAACTAGCGACACACCCTCGCTTCGCTCGGGCTCGTCCCTAGTTATGTTTTAACGTTTAGCTCAGAGATTAGATACTTTCCAGCAGTAAAAAGTATCCTATATATTGACCTAGATAACTAGCTATCATCGTACCAAATTTCATCAAAATCTGTCCAGTGGTTTTCCCGTGATGCGGTAACAGACAAACAGACGATAATTCTATAACCTATAAATTTGGCTTCTGTATCGATAAAAAAGTCTATTTCAATAAGATTTTCCAAAAAATATTTAATGTACAGATTCGGATTAATTACAATTTTATTATATCCTCCTGAGACCCAGACTATGTTTTTTTCTCCAATCGGGTTGATTTTTGGTGTGGATGGAGGTTTTATAATAAGATAATTATAAAAAATAAAAATAAAAATCCCCCCCCTTCAGAACGCCCAAAAAGGGGGGTATCATATATGATACCTTGGGTCTGAATAACATTCAAATGCTTAATAATTGACTTTAATCTTTCTTTATATGGAACACCAACAAAGCAACAAACAACAACGCAATCGTAGCTTCCTCCAATTTTTTGTAACATTCTGTCTGTTTTCAGCAAAAACTTCTGATTTTTTTTCTTTTTTTTGATGAGGTCGTTGGTATTCTGGTACACGATTTTTCATAAGCGTGCCTGTCCCGTTGATATTTCTTTCTGAGAGTGTCTCAAGCAATGTAATGGACGTCAAGTATTGGTCGAAATAAATTGATGTATTGAGTGGCAATGTATCAGCAAGCTTAAAAACTACACGGCCCCCAAGACCAATTTTTCTGGCATCGGATACAATGCGGAATCAAGAAAAATGCCTTGTCCTTGGTGGAGATACAAATCAAGTGGAAGTCCGTTGGGATTTGTAATCAAGAAAACTTTGATATCTTCAGGATTTGATACCTTTGGTTTGCCTTTGATCACTTGTTTTAGCTTAAATTTACCAGTAAAAGGTATGATCTGCTCATCTATTGCTATTTTTTTCTCTCCTATATTTTCTTTGCATGCTTGTTCTATTTGGGAAACTATTGGACGGTTTTCTAAAAACTTATGTACCTCTTTTATAGCATTAGTAACTTTTTGATCATCTACGATTTTGATGTTCGATCTTAGTTGGAACCTATTTCGAATCATAGCTTCGGATACTAATG
This sequence comes from Argynnis bischoffii washingtonia, assembly GCA_033884665.1. Taxonomy (NCBI): domain Eukaryota; kingdom Metazoa; phylum Arthropoda; class Insecta; order Lepidoptera; family Nymphalidae; genus Argynnis; species Argynnis bischoffii. Next base: position 15,118,661 of record CM066610.1, read on the forward strand.
CAATTCTTGTTTCTTGAGTCCAATACATCCTCATAAGAGGCAAACCAAGAAGGACAATAATCATGGAGCAACCGATAAAAGCTGCCTTTTCTTGAGCTGTAGAATTTAACGATTTTCCAGTTCTAAAACTACTGCAAATATTGGTAAATTCAGACATAGATTTAAAAAACTGAGGAAAAAACACGTCTAAAAATATTGATATGACTACTACGAAGTGAGAGCAGTTCATTCTGTTTCAACGGAGGGTAACCTACATTATTATCAAAATCTTCCGTAGAGTCAAATAGTAAGTGGCGGTTTCTAGCTTTCCTGCAGCTATCTTGTACAAATGACGCTAGTGGCTCATCATCAGAGTCATCCCATTCATTCTCGGACGATCGAGGGACTACTTCTTCAATATCCTCTGGTCTTACTTCTAAATCATCTTCAAGGTCATCGTCCGTTAAATCTTCACAATCAGACTCGTTAGTGTTCACCAAGAACTCAAAAATGCGATCGTCTCGTAACCGTACAATAACAATGTTTTTATCACTGAGTGCCCAAGGTATCAACTATGATATTGTTAAAAAAACGTTGTAAATAGTTAAATATTCCAAGTTTTTTTCTCATATTTTAATGAAATTAAAGTTTAGACTACTAAATTCGTTATTTAAAACCAAAAACTCTTATTTTTATGGCTAAAATAAATATTTACCTTGTCTGGAACTCGCCATGTCGGTAGATGCAAAATTTTTTATTTTCAAATGATAGTAAACAGTACAATCTCGATACACAATGAGCAATCGCTATCTGTATCCCATAGCTAGTACTAATTATTAACGTGAAAGAGTGTTACATTCATAAAATATAGTGAGGTGGCGCTGGTAAAAAAATTTATATCCAGGTATCATAGGTGATACCGGGGGTCTCAAGAGGATATGTATAGCTGTCAAATATTTGCATAAATCTAAGAAAGTATTGAAATAAATAGTAATAGAAGATATTGATTCGTATTTGGGTTTTTTTCTAATTAATGTTTATTTGAATAAATACTTTTATTTCGTATTTAAAAGTTCCTTTTCTGCATATTTTACAACAAATTCCGTTTAACGTATCTTTTATAAAATGATTCATTTAAGATTTGGCAACAGTACCAGAGTATATATAATCAAGCAATACCATATTTATTAAAGGTCATATAAAATTATCTAATTAAGAATTCGGTACACACTAAATTGTGTAACAATCGTATGCAAATGCATGCACTATTCATTTTAACTAAGGGCGAACTTACTTCGCATACTCATGAGTGTTGTGAAAAAATTAGACAACGACAAGATAACTATTACCTACTTTTATATATTTATTTTTACTAGTCTTCGCCTAATGGTATTAATTCGACAATAATCATTATTAAAAATTTAAGAAAATCATATGAATATAATATATAACATACTAGTGACTCACCCTCGCTCCGCTCGGGTTCGTCTCTACTTCCGTTTTAAGGTTTAGTATAGATTTCTCAGAGATGAGATATTCCCGCAGTAAAAAGTATCCTATATGTTGACCCGGATAACCAGCTATCATCTTACCAAACATCAAAATCCCTTCAGTGGTTTTTACGTGATGCAGTAACAGACAGACAGACAAACGAAAAGTCTAAAAACTATAGATCGGCTCTGTATCGATAATAATGTCTATTTCAATAAGATTTTCCAAAAAATATTTAATTTACAGATTCGGCTAAGTTAAAATTTTATTATGTATAACATAACAAATGAATAGAATAGGTATATAAAGCTTGTCGATTGTTCAAATATATTATTTTGCTTCTAAATAATATAGAAATAAAATTGGTTAACAAACAAAAAAGAAAATGGTACTGAACTGCTTTATCTTTGCCTATTCATATACATACTCTTCTATAGAAATATTAATTAATATTCCTAACTATATTTGTTTTGTCCATTTTAATTTCATTCATAACAAGCTTCTAATAACTTCTTTGAAAACAGTATCTTTTTATATAGAGAGATAAATTCTATTCATACACGTATATATATTTTATTCATATGTTTTCCTTAAAATTTACTAGCGAAAATTGGAATTATAAATATGACATAATTTAAGTGGTGGTTTTGTAAAATTTCTATTTTAGGTAAGGAAAACCACATGTATATATTATGTTACATGCCATATTATGGATTATTGAGATCTCACGTGAGAGGTTAAATGTCAAAATCTCTTCGTATTTAACTCCTCGGTTACATAACAATTTTCCTTCCTTTTAAGATTAAGAATGTAGCAACATAAGCTAGCTAGAGGGTAGATACTGGTTCTATTTTCACAAACGTTATTCACAGGAATCATGGGAAAATATAATAAGATAATTAAAGTATCCTTTGATAATATCCATAAAATGCTTAAAAAAGTTAAAAAAAATTAAAGATTGCACGTATAAATGTGTAAACGCGCAAGAAGTAAAACTTCAGAAATTCAATTTATGTTTTAAATAATTAGGATAGGTGAGATACTAAAAATAACGCATATTAGGCATATTACAATCATATATTTATAGTATATCATTTAAAGAAAGAATATAATATTATATATCATTTGTCAGACAAAAACAACGGTTACCATACTCCCCCCCCCTGCCTCTCCCCACCCCCCAGTCCAGCGTTCGTAAAGAATTTTTACTTCGAAAATACATTTGAGTATATATATTTGAAACAAATACAATCTAGAAACGATTTATATCAAAGGAAATAAATGTACCTTGCCAAGATTCCCTTAGAAAAAGAAATAAAGATAAATAGGGAGTTGACTGCTATTTTATCTCAGATTGTTTCTTACTCTCAGAAAGATTTATATTTTTCATATAACATAGAATATATATTCTTATAAAATTGATTACAAATAAAATATAAGCAATAAGTATAGAAACTCCACTTTACGATGCGGATATTATATGGTGTATAACTGCCTCGGTGGTGTAGTGGCTAGTATGTACGGCTGCACATCCTGAGGTCCTGGGTTCGAGTCCCGGGTCGGGCCAAGTTCAGTTATTGAGTCTTTCTGTTTAGTAAGCCTCAGTAACAGCCCGGAGTTGGGAATTTTGGCGGTGTTTCATCCCTGTGCCTCGGAGAGCACGTAAAGCCGTCGTAGCCGGAGTATGAGAGTGACAGGAATAGAGAGTGCACTTGTGTCTGCGCGTACACTTGTGCACTATAATATCTCCTGCGCAGTTGGCTAGTCTCAATGAGATTGGCCGCCGTGGCCAGAATCGGTCAGGAGGACATTATATATTATATGGTGTGATATAAATATAATACTAAAACATTTTATAATATAATAAATGTATAGATAGACATAATTATTGATTAATTCTATTGCTCTTCTTTCAAAAATCAACGTGATTTTTCACTTAGATTTAGTCAATGAGTTATGAGCCATACTATTACAGAAGTAAAAAGATAATGAGCTTACTCTGTATTGCGTGCTACTAAGTAAAATAACGTATACTCTTATACCGTGAGATGGTACCCGGGGGATTATCTCTATTTTCAAAAGTATATAAAGCAAGTTTTTAGATTATAGTATTTTGGGTAGATATTATACCGAAACCTATCTCTCAGATAATTAAGTTTGCTGTAAAGTATTATTTCGACGATTAAAAGCAATTTAAAACAAAGCAATTATTCGAGACCAAATAACTAAAATAAGACCATGAATAATACCAAAATAACATCATATGTATTAGGTATACAATACAATGAACTAAGGAAAACCTACATATAAGCTTACAACATGACGTATACTTCAACATCTAATTGAAGACAGAAATAGAATATAAAAGCTCTCTAGATGAAAACGGATGCACAATCATATTTCTCTATGTTACAAAAAGCTCTGTTTAAATTATTTATGCCATTTTGCATGAAAACAGAGCTTTAGCACAATAAATATGAAGTTTTAATGAAATATTCATATTTGAATGTCAACTTTTCACTTTTTTAATTGTATTACTGTCGATATACATATATACTTATCAAAGACAGTGATAGCCCAGTAGTAACGTATTTGCTTGGGAAATCAAATAAATCAGGTTCAAATACCAGATCTTACATCACATAAATTTTCATGTACGAATCTTTATCAATATGATTACCACTTGTTCTACAGTGAATGAAAACGTTGTGAGGAAACCTGCATGTGTTAGAGATCTTAGCAAATTTTCGAATATAAAGTCCGTCAACCCGCACTTGGCCAGCGTGATGGCCTGATTCGACACGTACTGAAAGAAGGCCCGTGTCCTGCAGTATCTGTGCATTAAATATTTTTTGGAAAATCTTATTGAAATAGTCACTACTATCGATACAGAGGCTGAATCTATAGTTTTTAGAATTTTTGTCTGTCTGTCTGTCTGTTTGGGAACGCATCACAAGAAATCCACTTGACAGATTTTGATATAAAATTTGGTAAGGTGATAGCTGGTTATCCAGGTCAACATAGGATACTTTTTACTGCGGGAAAATATCTTGTCTCTGAGGAATCTATACTAACAGTTAAAACGTTCTTAGGGTCCAATCCGAGCGGGGCGAGAGTGAGTCGCTAGTCTTCTAATAAAGCAAAGGTTTACTTGAATATACTAACCATTCTCATATACACGAACAAGTTCATCTAATTACATACACAACGACTGACGAGAATGATGAAGCTCAAGCGATTACGCTTCATATGTAATCGTCCATCATTTCGTACGCATAATACAAGCGTAGCAATCAGGCCTGAGGCACAGTGACGTAATGTTTAAGATTCCGGTGTGTCAAATTTAGTAATCTATCGTTGTGTGTAGTCCATATATAGTTATTTAATACTAGAATTATGCGATGAAATACATAATAAATATGTACTCGTATACATATCATGTAATATTACAAGACTTGCTTTATATCAAAATTGCTAAAATAGATATTTTATTATATAGTTATACGTAATGGGTTTTTATTTTTTTAATTGCATTCGCCTAAGGTTATATCTTTAATCATTTAATGCTGTTCTAATATAATAATTTTTATGTACTGATATACTCGTATTTGTATTTAATATTAATATTTTTAAAACTGATTTTTTTGCTTAAAGTCTCAATTTAGACGTCAAAAATATATTTTTATATTCTATAAATTGTTATAATATGTTATTAGTATTATATTTAGCCCTTTTTAACGTCCCACTGCTGGGCATGGGCCTCCCTGCAATACGAGGGGGATCAGGCCATAGTCCACCACGCTGACCAAGTGCGGGTTGGCGGACTTCACATGACTTTGGAAAACATGTTAGGTTCTCTCAGATATGCAGGTTTCCTCACGATGTTTTACTTCACCGTAACCTATGTATATATAGCATATTTATTCCATATTAGCAAAACCCGCGGCTTCGCTCGCGCTAAATCTACAACAAAAAAAATTTTTTTTGTTGTAGATTTAGCGCGTTCAAATTTTCATCCCTTATTTTTTCTCCTTATGGGATGAATTTGAAAAAACGCTAAAACACGTATTTATTTAATTGTATTGAAGATCATTAATACCAAGTTTCAAGAAATTCTGATCATAAATATTATTTGGGTTGTGTTATAACGTGTACTCCCGTGGGAATGAGATAATCTCCCGCGGTAAAAAGTATTCTATATGTTGACCCGGACTCCAGTGGTTTTTCTGTGATGCGGTAACAGACAGACAGACAGACAGACAGATAGACAGACAGACAAAAATTCTAAAAACTATAGATTCGGCCTCTGCATCGATAATATTGTCTATTTCAATCAGATTTTTCAAAAAATATTTAAGGTTCGGCTTAGAATTTTATAATATGTAGGTATAGATTAACCGTTAAAACGTACCTAGTTTATAATAGTAATTACTAATGATATTTGTCATATGGATATAGGAAATAACTTGTGTATAACACAGAAATAATTTAAAGTCATTCAAAATGTAGCAACACGTCATTGTTACATAAAAAAGTGGTAAAAATGATCGGCCTCACAATCCACAAACCAATTAGGTAAGCACCTTGCATACAAATAACTAATGTTAGCACTTTTCGAAACCAACATCATGCTAAATCTAATACTTATTTTAGATTGTATAACACTTTCGACACAACGTGTGAAAAAGAGTAATGGAATGGCGCATTTTTATTACATACTAGTGTACGCCTAATGGTGGAAATTCAACCATAATCATTATTGTTTGAGGAAAACAATATATGATATATAATTTCCATATCTAAATGAAAAAATGGGTGCGTGTAACTTTTACGCGCGATTGAAGTAAAACTTCTTAGGCATATTAGGCATATTACAATCATATATTTATAGAATATCATATACGGAAAGAATTATATATTTGTCAGACAATAACAACGGTTACCATAGCAACAATTAGTCATAATAGCTTTTATTTAATTTATGCACATTCATCCCACAGTAATAAATATTCATTTTTATAAGTAATAAGTTTATTTTTTTTTACCGAGCTTAAAAGTTATTTTACATTTTATTTAACATATATTACATAACATATTATTCAATATTATTTTTCACTTCCCGTGTAATGTATTCTATCTCATTCTCTCCCGGCTTAATCCTATATATTTAGGTATGGGTTTGTCTCTTTTTAATGTCGCATTTTCGTTTCATTGAATTTCAAATCACAACGATTCTAAAAAAGTTTCACTTCAAAAATCTTTTTTCAGTTTTAGTTTCTGTATTAATGTTTATTGCAATTTTATGGCCATTTGAATTAAAAGGATGGTCTGTATATAATTTAATATATAAACGTTATGTAAATACACATCATTTTCGTAATGTTGATTTAGTTATCGCTTTTTGCGAACCAAACAACGCAGATTTTCTCCTCGCATTCGCTAAGGTCTTCGATTAATTTAAAGCTTTAACGTGTTTAAATAAAAATCAACAATGGTCATAAAGCTATATATGTATAACCTAAGAATATGTTTGTGAGCCAGATCATTTTCCTTAAAAAATTCTTCACTTCTTCGCTTCACAATTCTTCCAACGGTAGTAAAGAAATGTAAATCATTTTTGGTCAAATTAAAAAAGGTGTTAAAGCTCAAATGGAAATAGAAAAAATAACAATTTAGGAATATGTTAATTAAATTGGTCATATGAAGAAAAAATATATCCTGTCTCCTCCCAACATGTATTCAAAGTAAAAGTCGAGCTAAGGCTTTCAACGAACTTTTAACATTAGGTCTAATTTATTGGTATACTAACTATTGCCTGCGGCTCTAAATCTGAATTCTATCTATTAAGCAGTTAGTTTCAAGAAGTAGGTATTAAGCACGCTTACATAAAAAATTCACATTTCTATTACAAATACGTATATTAAAATTTCATATTCATAAATATAAACAGTAGGTATATCTAGTGCCATAATTTGTCATAACAGAAAAAATATTTCCATAAGGAAAGGAATTGAAGACGCGACCTTAGAACACTTAGTGACCACTAAGCCTATGGATAATTTTTTTGATAAGGTTATCATAACCAACTATATATAAAACATCTAAAACTACCGCTCACATAATAGTTCATATAACGGCATTGTTAACGCACCCAATAATTACTCAACTTGCGTGAAAGTTGGTTAATTTACTTTTTGCACTTGTGAAAGAGCGCGTCGCACTTCTCATTTGCTAAGTATGAGGAAGCTAAACAATAATTTCACTAATTAACAAGCTGTATTCAATGTTGATGTTTCATTTTTGTATTTTTGAAATCATTGTATAACGTTGTAGGTAGGTGCTGTCTGTAACAACTATATAATGTACCTTTTTCTAAAACCTTAGTCTCTCCCGTGACCATGATTGTTGTAAAGCATGCGAGACGTCGGGATCCAAAATCAAAATAAATTCACGAAAAAAATCCGAAAAGATAGTCTTATTTAAAATGTCAAATATTCGCATAAATCTACAGAAGTATTAAATTCTAACACTGACTTGCAGACAACGCACAAAATAAACTGTTAGTTATAGTAGCATAAAATTTTGCAAAAGAGTTCCTTATAGATACCTATACGAAATTCCTCCTCAGACGGGTTTAAACCTATACAGATAATTAAAATTGAATTGTATGTGTGTAATATCAAAATAACAGCTTTTTATTAAATGCATATGAAATTATATATGTACGATACTAATAAGAAAACAACATTTTTTTTTAATTTTTGCCTTTCTGTCTATCTGTCTGTCTGTTTATTCCAACTAAGTTTGCTCCGAAACGGCTGGACTGATTTTGAAGGAACTGTCACTGGCAAATAGCTGATGTTATAAGGAGTAACTTAGGCTACTTTTATTTGAGAAAAAAAATCAAGGTTCTGCGCTAAAAAATTAAACCTCATGAAATTGTGAAAAATCTTCGTACCTAGGAACGCAATCAACTGAAGCTCAGGTAAGTCGCTAGTTAATAATATTAACGGGAATATAATAATATTGATAAGAAAAAGATATCATAGTACTCAAACTGTATTAAAAACTTTCGAGTTGGTGTAGGTGTAACCTAGTTATAACTTTAGTTTTCTTTGAGACGGCCTTCTGCGTAGGGTCAAATAACGTTGGATATTCAATTACTATTCAAAATTATTTATGAATTATATACTGTATCTAAAACTTTGCCATCATACTTTATAGATATATAGACAGAAAAAGGTTTTATTTATTTATTTTTTATATATACATACATATATATACAACACGTATTCATATTACAGTTTTGTATTTCTTTATTTATTACCTCTTGACACCTCGACGCCTAAATCAATAGTTATATTGAGTACGCTGGTAGACTTTTTTAAAGAAAATGATTTGTTCATCATTTTAAGCGTAATAAAATATTAATTTTGCGTAATTTTATGGGGATTATTTATTATTTGGGGTTTTTATAGACATCGAAATCACAAATCTGCCTATTAAATACAATTATAATAAATAGCAATATTCTTCTAAACTAATAAGCTTTATTGAATTTTTTCCTTATAACCTCGAACCACCTCTCGTGTACATTTTCCTTAATTAATATGAATTTTCCATAAATTACTGTATAAATAAATTTATCACTTTATAAACCTCCTAAAGACGATTTACCGCTGCGTGTAAGTTATTATGCAGCCTCTATTAAACGAATTTAATGTACTTTACAGTAACAATCTAATTTTTCAGTTTAATAATAACTTTTGAAGTTATATTTCTTTTGACACGTTTGAAAAAATTAGTTATTTTCTCAAGTATTCATAAATCTATAACACGTGTTTTATATCAATGGAGATAAAAAATATTTTTTTTAATTTATCATTCCTTTTAAAAACAGAGAGTTGTGACATACGGGATGAAATCTTTAGCTATCTTTGTTCTGTTACGCCAAAGAAGTATAACTTCTACGTGCGTACATAAGTACACACACATACATGTTTTTTTATTATTTTATGTAATACAAGAAGAAAACAAACCCTTGTATCATTCTCTTTCATCAATTAAATGAAAATATATATTTTTTTCGTGTACGATTATAATAACAAGTGCCCACCTAATAGTCAAAATTCGACCATAATCACTATTAAAAATTTGAGGAAAACATTATTTGAATAGAATTTACCTAAAAAAATTAACTATTTCCATATATTTTTATTGATAACACTAAAGCTCAATCATCAATAGCTACTAAACAACTAAACAAAAAAAAAGGAAATCATTTGACAAACAGAGGAGAAAAAGGTACTGAACTGTTTTGTCTTTGCCTACTTATATACATATATGTAGATTATTTAGTTTTTAGTTACATCCACTTCAAAGTAGTTGAAAGTTTATGATTTCATCCCATAGGGAGGGTACCATAAACTACTTTTGATGAAATTTTAATGGGACAGCCCTTGAGATATAATGTATTTAATATTTATTAAAAATCACAATCATGAAATTCTTGCCAATCCAATTACCAAAGGTATTGCAATATCGAATATGGGTAAAAATATATTTTTCAATTTAGTACTCACTCATGTTTCAAGTCAGTCAAAAAAAACTTGTTAAACTAGTTCCAGGTTAGTAAAAAATAATAGTTATAAAATTGTAATTCAATAATTGTTTTCAAATTAATAATATTGCCTTTCAAATTCAATAAGATACCTACTAAAAATCAAAACAACGCTAATAAAAAATGACCTTTCCTTTCTATGAAACTAGATTTATTTGTCTTAACGGCATTAGTTTGTTTGTCAGTCATCGGTTATATAATTTTTTTTTATTTTTGTATCATTGAAATTAATCAATATTTAGAATGTTCCTCAAAATGAGACTGGACATGGATTTTGTTGTTCTAATATGTTTAAAATAACAATTTTTATAATGGAATCTATATGAAGTATACAAGCTCTAGCCGCGTATTCACCTCCGTGTGCTTCACTCCTTATTTTTTAATTATTAAAATTTTCCAATAAAATATATACTTACTAACATTTTATTCAAGAATATTACATATCTAACTTTTAGAAACCAAAACATTAGCCTTATAAAACTAGGCCAGCCCTTCTCTCCCCTGTAGGATTGAAAATTAGATAACGCTGAAATATGAGTTTCCTGATTAGGTTAAGGCGAATTGGTTACATCAGTACCATTTTTTAACGAAAGAATCAAACCCATATTCTTGTAAATATTAAACATGCACTCAGCCTTTGCTCAGTACTCATCAATTTTACGCCTAAAAATGGCTTGAAAGTTGAATCAACATTCATTAGTCATGTAATATTAACTCAAGATATGTATCTTAATAGCAATTTCTACTCAATTTCTAAGCAACATAACAAGAAAAGTATAAAATTTAAGTAAATGTATGTAGTACTAGCGACTCACCCTCGCTTCGCTCGGATTCGTCCCTAAGTTGATTTCCCTGTATGGGTAACTTTCATCCCCATTTTCACCCCCTTAAGGGATGATTTCCGGGATAAAAAGGATCCTTTGACCTTCCCAGGGTCTCAAACTATCTTCTTACCAAATTTCATCTAAATCAGTTCAGTAGATCTAGAGATTACCCTCTACAACGTCACAAATTTAAAAACTCACAAACTTTACCACTTTATAATATTAGTATAGATATGTAGCATTACTAACAGCAGACTAAGTTCTACTCCAGGTCATAGCTGTGTACTTCATCCACACCCTTATAGCCATTTCAGCGTGAACAATTGACAAACGTACAAACACATAAAAACATTCATATTTATAACTGTGTGACTGATATTTTGATATATTATAGTATTTTATATTTTGATAATAATAAATAAAAATATTATATAAAAGTAAAGTTTGTGTGTTTTTGACGTTGTAGAAGGCAATCTCTAGATCTACTTAACCGATTTAGACGAAATTTGGTAAGAAGGGGGTAAAAATGAGGATGAAAGTTTGCATGGAGAATCAAGCTAGGGACGAACGCGAGCGAAGCGAGCGAGGGTGAGTGGCTAGTAATAAATATAGAAATATGTTACACTTTTCACTTTTCACGCTGTAATAGTTCTAAATAGATTTAAGCGACAAGAGCAGAGCGACGTACAAAAGTTCTTATGAATTTGCAAAACTTGATATATCTGTTATAAAAAAATTCTTTAAGCAATTGTAAACTATACATTATGGCAATTAAAGGACCAATAGAGAAAAATTTGGTCAATTAAGTTACCTTCTTACAAATTGAACTGTGTTTTAAGGTTTAAGAGGAATAAATTCTCAGTAAATTAGGTAAAACAAATTTGAGAGAATGTTTCAAGTATAGAACCAATAAGATTTTTTAGGCTATTTTAATTAGGTTTTAGTTGTTTTGTCAACGTTATTAGTTACGAGTATAAAACATGCCCTATGCATTAAACGAGTACTGTCTCGACCGTTTAAGGCATGGACAGACGATCCGGTCCGGGAGCAAGATTACGTATTCGCTAATTGTGACTTTCTCTTGATTCTTGCGATTCTTGAGTTGCAACATAATTTTTTCCCGAGGACGATCACTGATGCAACGCGCGTGTGAAGTCGTAGCTTTGAACATTTCAATAAAACGCACGTTATGCAGTAATTACACGATGCTATCCGATGACAATTGCGTTGAGAATTCTCAAGATGGTAATCGTTAACCTTAAAGCGAGCAATTTTTATTGCAATGTAACGATCTTTGTTATTATCCTGAGGTATTTAAAAGCTTTATCCTTTATAGTGTAAGAGAATGCGCTTCGTAATACATTCGTCTTCTATTCGTAACATACTGACCTATGAACAATTTATATATAAATAGGCAAAGACAAATACTTACTACCTTTTTCTCCTCTGTTTGTCGACCGATTTACTTTTTATACCGATTTACTTTTATCAATTAAATATATCAATAACTGTCATGGATATGCAATAGTTTATATGTCTACTAGCGACTCACTCTCGTTTCGTTTGGGTTCGACCCTACATATGTTTTAACGCTTAGTATAGATTTCTCAGAGATGAGATATTTTCTCACAGTAAAAAGTATCCAATAGTTATATCCGGATAAACAGCTATCATTATTCGAAATTTCTTCAAAATCTGTCCAGTGGTTTTCTCAGGATGCGTTCCCAAAGACAATCAAACAGGCAGACAGACAAATATTTTAAAAACTATAGATTCTGTCTCTATATCGATAATAATGACTCTTTCAATAAAATTTTCTAAAAAATATTTAATGTGCAGATTCGACTCAGAAGTTCATTATATGTATAGATGATTATGGTCGAATTTAGACCATTGGACGAACTCTAGTCTTGATGGTTGTGGTTGAATTCATACACAATGCAATATTTGCTTTGCTAAGGCCCCTTCCTGACTTGGCGATGCGGTATCTGTATGCGGTACATTCTACATTACCGAGAGCTTACTGATGTCGACCAGATCTCCTCCTCCTTCTTGGTATACTGTCAGTATGCTTTTGGTGTAAAGCAATTGAATCTTGCAAAAACTTTTTAAGTCTTGTACTTTTGCGCCCGGTATCAACGGTTATACTGGCTAACCGTGCTGCGACGCAATATGCTGCACGTTACCCACCCCGCTCCCGCGCAGCCCGCGCCAATCAGGAAGCGTACTAATTTTTTAACTTGTGACCAAAGTCATCGTCGTCGTCATCTTTAATTTTCTTACACATTCGAAATTATCGTATAATTTCGAATGTGTAAAAAAATTTAAGAGTGCGTGAATGAATGTACCACGCGCAAGAAATAAAACCTCTGTATGTTATCAGTACTCTTTATGAAATTCAATTTATGTTTTAAATAATTAGGATAAAAAAAAAACATATTAGGCATATTACAATCATATTTTATATTATAGAATATCGTTTAAGGAAAGAATATAATATAACATATCATTTGTCAGACAATAAGAACGGTTACCAGAGCAACAAACGTACGTACATTTCTTCGTGACGAATTTACCCGCTTACTCCCCCTACCACCCCCCCCCCCCCTAATCCCCCACAGTCAAGTGTGCGTAAAAAAGTTTTACTTCAATGGGAACAAATTGTGTTGAATTTAATTACCTGGGCGACCGAGCTTTGCTCGGAGTTCTTTTTTGTTATATCGTATTTATTAGATAAAAAAAAACTAAAAACTTGAATAAATAAAAAAAAAACAAAAGTAAAACTTTGTATTCCGACCAGGACTCGATCCCGAGCATATGTGTTATCTAACTTGCGCCTTGACCGCTTGACCACGATACTTATACCTGACTATAAGAAATTATCGACCATATTCTGCGTAGAATAATGCAAAACATGAGAGAGACATGAGACAAATCTCGATCAATTTTTCGCCCCCGAAAGCCCCCATATACCAAATTTCAGCTAAATCGTTAGAGCCGTTTCCGAGATCGCTGGTATAAATAAAGATATAAAGATATAAATATACAAGAATTGCTCTTTTAAATATATTAGATATTTTAAAAGTATAATCATCCACCGTGGGTAATTAAAGTAAGTAAGCGCCACATTATACCCAACGATGTGATAGTCATTTTGTAGGGCATTCTGTAGAAGTAATTAAATAATGAAGGAATTGCTGAAGCTCAGTAGTTTTATGCGGAAAATTATTAATAACATTTTATAAATTATAAAAAAATTATTCATTATTTACATCACTGTATTACTTAACATTTATATACATTATACAATACAATTATATAAATAAAAATTATATAAATATTATGTAGTACCTGGGTGACCGAGCTTGGCTCGGAGATCTTTTTTGCTATATCGTATCTTTTAGATGATAATTTACATAACTTAAAGAGTAAAACGTAAATTGATAAAATAAAATTTTCATTTTTAGTTTGGCTTAAAAACAAAAAATTAAATAAAAACTTGAATAAATACAAAAAAATAACAAAAGTAAAACTTTGTATCCGACCAAGATTCGAACCCGTACACCTGTGGTTGTGAATCTTGCGCCTTGGTCGCTTGACGTGACTTGAGCGTACGATATTAATGACAATATTTTGCGTGGAATAATGCGAAAGAAAACCGCATGAAAACTCGAAAACACGTGTTTTCCCAGACATAAGACTAATCTAGACCGATTTTTCGCCCCCGAAAACCCCTATATACCAAAAATTCAACGAAATCATTAGGGCCGTTTTCGAGATCGCCGGTATATATAAATAAATAAATATACAATGACTCCTCGCTTAAAGGTATTAGATTACATAAAAAATAAATGTACATATATATAATGCCTTATATACATACATATGTCTATACACTATACCTTTATACTAGGTATAATATAGATGTATACACATATTATGTATATGTCAAGTGTAATATTGATTATTATGCGGAGATCGTAACTCTTGGCAGGCGGACTATTCCAAATTCTTTATCTGACATAGACCTTTATTAACCGATTTCATAAAAGTTGTAGTTCATTTGTATGTTTTTCTATGTGTGGGAATGTTCTGTGATATCTTCAATAGTAGATCTACTTTAAGAATATTTTTAATGAACTTTATAGCTCAAGAGTTGTTATGGTGTGTGTGCGTGTCCTTTAATAACTCAAAAAAAACAGGATCTGATGATGGGATCCCAGAGAAATCGAGGGGAACTTTCGAAAATTGTAGCGGCGACTAGTGCGTTTGATAACATTTTCATTAGGTATTTTAAAGCACTACTATTTAATGAAGGTCTGGAGTCGATCTGATGATGGACCCGAAAGATATTCGAGGGAACTCCTCAACGATTTACAGCAATTACCTGGTGTTTGGGCTTGATTAATTTGTATTAATGATACGTCTACACTAAAAATGGAAAAATAAAAACTTAAAAAAAAACGACTTCCAGGCACTGAAAAGTAAAAAAATAACTAAACGGGGGTTTTCATTTAGAATAGATACTTAATCAGATTTTTTCTAAGTCGGTGCCAGCCAATAAAAATCAAAGCACACCGACTTCGAAAATATCTGATTAAGTATCTATTCTAAATAAAAACTCCCGTTTAGTTATTTTTTACTTTTCAGTGCCTGGAAGTCGGTTTTTTTTTTTTTTAGTTTTTATATTCAAGTAATTATTGCTATAGTAGCCATAGTCTTTATAAACTCATAAAAGTTAGTGTCTCAAAAGCACGTCTAAACGTTGAATTATGTATAAACTTATAACTTTAAAAAATAAAGCTTATATATTGACTCTAATGTAGCTAAATATCTATGTAGATTTGAATTTATTTTATAAGGCAAAACATCTGTTTAAATATCGTAAGACTATCTATAATTAATTTTCTCCCGATAGTACGCAAATATAAATTTCAAATTTTACAGCCATCAGTCAGGTAGTTTTATATTCTCGTCCCAAAGAAAGTTGGCTCATGCATTTTAAAGGCCTTGAAGTAATCCTAAAGATATTGTAGGTCAAAGCCAGAGGCAATAGTAGTGCTGAATACGAATGTTGCGCCACTTGAGTTGAGGCCACAAAATGCATATCTACGATATATAATAAATTATTTGATACATTAACTATACTTATAATATAATAAAGCTATCGGTAACTATGTAATACCTTTGAAATGAAAAAACCTTAGTCTCTCCGTGACCATAATTGCTGTAAAGTGTAAAATGAAAAATCAAAATAAATCCACGAAAAAATCCGAAAAGATAGTTCTATTTAAAATGTCAAATATTCGCGCACATCTAAGGATCCAAGAAGAGAGCCTTTAACTTAGCCGCCAAGTCCTATAAAAAGACATTAAAGAAGGCTGGTCTTGACCGAATTACACATTTCACCGAATTCACATTTTGGTCCCTTGCCAAAGCGGTCGAGACGAACTTCTCTCGGCCCTCACTACCACCGCTGGTAAAATCTGATGGATCCCTTGCTCATACGGCAAAAGAAAAGGCAACTTTGCTTGCCTCTCTTTTTGCCCAAAATTCATGTCTAGACACTGGCAATGCTACTCCACCACATCTACCTCACTGCGGGATTACAATGCCTGAAATTACCATAACTAACAAGGAGGTAAAGAGAGTATTGTGTCGTCTAGATGTGAATAAAGCCAGTGGTCCTGATGGTATACCAGCGATAGTACTTAAAACATGTGCTCCCGAGCTGTCTCCGATACTGACACGTCTGTACCGCCTTTCTCTTAAGACTGGAATAGTACCTAAATCCTGGAAGCTTGCCAACGTGCAACCAGTGCCCAAGAAAGGAAGCCGTGCTGACCCTGCCAATTACCGTCCGATCTCGATCACCTCCATACTCTGCAAGATTATGGAGCGTGTATTGAACACCCGTCTTATGGCATACCTAGAACAGAACGATCTCCTCAGTGATCGACAATATGGGTTTCGCCGAAATAGGTCGACTGGGGACCTTCTAGTGTATGCCAATCACATCTTAGGTGAAGCTCTTGAGCGAAGCGGGGAGGCGATTGCCGTCTCTCTCGATGTCTCAAAGGCCTTTGACAGGGTCTGGCACGCTAGCCTTATAAGCAAGCTTTCAGCCTATGGCATATCTCCTGGCCTGATCGGCTGGATTAAAGACTTTCTGAGCGACCGATCACTCAGAGTTGTGGTTGAGGGTTGTTCATCACAACCCTTAAAGACCAACTCAGGAGTTCCACAGGGGTCTGTTCTCTCTGCAACCTTGTTCCTGCTGCATATCAACGATCTGCTTGTACCCGGTATCTATGGGTACGCAGACGACAGCACTGTTGTAGAGAGATACCTGCCGAATCCTCGGGCCAGTAGAGATCAAATTCAGTCCGAAAGAGAGGCCATGGTAGAGCGGCTGAACCTCAAACTCAGGACAGTCTCCACTTGGGGCGATGCCAATCTTGTGAGTTTCAACGCCACCAAAACACAGGCGTGCCTGTTCACCGCAAAAAGGAGTCCTTTTACCTTGACTCCTACTTTCCGAAATGTGCCTCTGGAATACACTGACCGTCTGCAGTTGTTGGGGATGGATATTAGCCCCAACATGAACTACGGCCGGTTCATCGAGTCTAAGGCTGATATCGCAGCGAGGAAAGTTGGCATCCTTGCAAAGGTCCGACAGTATTTCACGCCGGGACAGCTTCTTACTTTATATAAAGCTCAAGTCCGGTCGTGTGTGGAATACTGTAGTCACATATGGGCTGGTGCTGCGAAATGCCATCTGTCAGCCTTGGACTCGATTGAGAGGCGTGCTCAAAGGCTTATTGGTGACCCTACGTTAATAAAGGCTAACTTACAAAGCCTCGATCACCGACGTAGGGTTGCCAGCCTTTGTGTATTCTATAGGTTACATTTCGGAGAGTGTGCGCAGGAACTACACTTCTTAATTCCCCCATCCCCTTTCCATCATCGGACAACCCGACGAACGGCTAGCCTCCATCCTTATGTCGTGGACATTCCACCCGTCCGGACGAAGCGTTTCGCTACGTCATTTATTATACGTGCGGCTAAGGATTGGAACAACCTGCCTGCGTCGGTGTTTCCGTCCGTTTACAATATTGGTGTCTTCAAGGCAAGAGTGAATAGGTGGCTACTGAATTAGTGCGACTTACCATCTATGACTGCGCTAGCACTTACCATCAGGTGGAGCGTAGTCAAGCACTAATTCAGAATACGATAAAAAAAAAAAAAAAAAAAAAAAAAAAAGGAAGTTTTATGAGTTTGTTTGTTATTTATTTTATTTTTTTGTATGAATGCGCTAATCTCTGGAACTACCAGTCGAATTTGAAAATTATTTTGCATTTGATAGCCCAATTCTTGAGAAAAGTTAGGCTTTGTAATATACTACTTATATTTACTTTAAACATAATTAAATCGAAACAGATATATCCAAATAGGTAGAACCATTGGAAAAGCTAGTTAGCTTGTGTGACAATGGTGAAAACATTTCTCAATTTTATATATATATATATACATATATACTACTACTACTACTACTACTAAAAGTAGAGCAACTCCTGTTTTCCAGTAAGATTGGGAAATATTCACCATGGTCTAATTAATTATCCGTGTTTAGTACTCAAATGTTTCGTCTTTGTCTATATAAAAATTTGTTCAGTTATTCCAGCGATTAACCACTACATAAAACAAGGCAGGCTAAATAAAACCGTATAAAAAAGAAATAAATCTTTCTTCTCTACAATATTAGCACCACTGTACCATACGCAAGAAAAGCATTATGTTACTTTAATTGGTCCAATTAAGGACCGTTCAGAAGAATCTGTTATTCTGTACTGAAATATACTTTCCTTAATAAACTAAAATTACAACGGGATGCTAACAGCAATTACGCTGAGATTCCAATTATTTCTGGTAACTGATTAATGCAACATTTGATGCTGACATCGGGTTGCTCGTGAAAATGTTGAAAATTCATTTTAATAGTATTGTATTAAAATACTAACGAGTGGGTACCTTTATCTGTATTTATAATATTATAAAATACAGGTAGCTCCAATTAGAACTAGCAAAACAAATAGATCAAAAATAAGGCTACAATTTCATATTTAACAAATTAATACACTATTATTAGTATCACTTAAACTCGGACTCTAAAATCAACGTCATCAAATTCAACGTATTGGGATTGTCAAATCAAACCAAATAAGACCAAACTCAAAGTGCTCACTAGTAGCTGTTGAAAATTTTCACTATCCAGCTTCTTTTTGGCTTCACCATCAGATCAACTTAATGATACCAAATTGCTGTATTATCATCCAAAACATAAACACTTGCAAAATTTCAAGTCAATATGACACTTAAAAGTAGATAAAAAAGGCTACTTATCTTAATTTAAATCATGGCTTTTTTCAAATTTTCTCGAAAGTTGTACTATATTTCAAAGATACTATAATATATTCTATATAAAAAAAATATGGGACTATCTCGAGATCTACCTTATTAGAATAAATACAATTTAACTAACAAAATCGGTCAAGCCGTCTTCAACATAAACAAAAAAACATAGAGACGAACATAGAACTCTTCCTTTTTGGAAGTTGATTTAAAATAATAAATGTCTCGATAAACTTTAGAAAAGATATACATATTTTAGGCTATAGCATTTTAATTTTTTAGTAAAAAATACCTAGACCGTAAAGACCGACTTTATAAATTGGTTAAAACCTGTATCTAATGATTAAATTACTAAGACAGGGTCAAGAAGAAAGGACAAATTCTTTTAATACATTTTAATATTTATTAATTCATATTAACTGTGTCCATATGTAACTATGCATAATTATAATTTTGAATTAAATATGCAATGGCTCATAATACCTAGATTAATTTCATTTAATCCTACATACCTATATCCTATATATTTATCTAGTACTTCTTAATTATTGTATAATTTTGTGTAAATACCGTCTGTAACAATTATAAAGTAACTTTTGAGACGTCTAAAACCTTAGTTTCGCCTCTAAATAATTAATTTAATAGAATAAAGCTAGTCAATTAAATATTACTATAAGGTAATTTATTTAGGTTATGAATTATTTTTGCTCTAACTTTATGCTAACCAATGTAAATTAGCATTGAACTATTCAAAATAACATGTAATTGTTCTCTCATTGCAGATAAACCACAAAATGTCAGTCGAAAGGTGTCGGTGCAGTCTTATCGGTAAGTACTTGTCTCAACCTTGATTGGTAAACATACATACATGCTCATATCTATATATATTTATCTAAACAAATAAATAAAATTGAAGTGTCTGTTTGTAATCACAAAATAACAGCTTTATACTAAATGCATATGAAAGTATACGGTACTTATAAGAAACATCTATTTTTAAACTTTTTTTGTCTATCTGTATGTCTGCTTGTTCCGGCTAATCTCAAAAAGGACTTTCATTGACAGATAGCTGATATTATAAGAAGTATTATTTCTGAGTTGTAGCTATGAAGTATCACTACGACCATGTTTGGTCTATTGTGATCATGTTATAAGGTTCCGCGAAAAAAAAACCAATGAAATTAAATATATACTTATATACTACTCGTATATATATTATGATATAATATATACCTATAAATATTATATATAATATATTTATTTTTAATTATTTATATTATTTAGCAATTTTAAGGGTTTAAAACGTGTATAATAAAATTGTAACGCGGTCAAAGTAGTGACTTGAATATTTTTGGCAAGAGTTATTTGAGATGAAATAAATGTCAGTACATAGTAGTTTTTGACCGCCATAAAAATGCGGACGTGCTCAATAACTATTTTTATGTGTAGGGTTACAGGGTATGTTACGTGACGAAATTTGTTATGTGAAACGATTTTCATTATCTATAATCTATACATATATATTCTATATTCTATACATATAATGAAACTGTAGAGGTAGAATGTCTGTACATGGAAAACAAATGCTAAAAATCCAGTTTTTTTTTCAAATTTTTGTTTCTCTGTCTGTTTGTCTGTTTGTACGGGCTAATCTTCGAAACTGTTGGACCGATTTAAATGAAATTTTGCATGGTGGTACCTTATATCCCCGGTCAACATTTTAGATACTTTTTATCCTGGAAAATTAAAGAGTTCCCGTAGTAAAGTTAAAAAACTACAGTAAATTATACAGCTTAGTACACAAAAACTACTAATTGGATTTTAATGAAACTTTACAATAATATAGTTCATACATCAAAATAACAAATAGGCTACTTTTTACCCTGAAAATATGTACCGTTTCCGTGGTATAGATTTGTTTTTGTTTGTCTAGAGGTGAACCCGAGCGAAGGGAGGGTGAGCCTCTAGTTCTGCTATATTGTAATAAAAATATTTTTTTTAGTTATTTGTAATTAATAATTGTTCTAAGTTTAAATATTTAAAGTGAAGGTGTTAAAAGAGAAAAGTTAGAAGCTAGAAAAAAGATAGATATATTTGAGATTTCTTAGACATTAAAAGAAAGTTATTTAAATATATAGTTCAATCATTGGAATTAAATTAATGTAATTTAAAAGAAATAAACCAGTTATGAAATACGAAAATACTAAAAACAGTAATCTTTTTTAATAAATTCATATTGGAATGTA
Organism: Argynnis bischoffii washingtonia; assembly: GCA_033884665.1. NCBI lineage: Eukaryota > Metazoa > Arthropoda > Insecta > Lepidoptera > Nymphalidae > Argynnis > Argynnis bischoffii. The sequence continues at coordinate 15,140,233 of CM066610.1, forward strand.
AATCCTCTTTTCATGGTATTGGAGAAACAGATAAAAAATTAATTAATGTGACATTTTAATTTTAATTAGGGTCATGGCTTTAATTTTTATTTTAAATAAAAAACGACATACACTAATAATATTATTATATAAAACAACGAAATCTAATTATAAACTACAGAGGATTGTTTACTTATTAACTACCCTATTTACAGACACCTACATATAATTAAATCAAGTTGATATTTACCTATAGGTACTTAAAAAATAAGCGAAAAACAATATTGAAAAAATTACACAATGCAAATGACATCGCCTCAATATTTAAAAAAAAATACAATCGTAAGCACACTTTCATTTTCAGTTGAAATAAAAAAAATGTTGTAAAAAAAATGGTTTTAAAATTTTATATCGAACATCTAGCGGTTAACCAACTTAAGAATAAGGTTTAAATATTTGCGGTTAGTCCAATCGATATGGAATTTGCAGATGATATTTACTCAATGTACTAATTACGGCTTATTGAATAATATTTAACACTTTTAATATGATTTTTTTTAAATATTAACTTAACATAATTGTAGAAAAATGTAACAAAATAATAACAAATCGATTTATTTATAGACTATGTAATAATCGTTTTTTTTTATTTTCATGGAGGTCATTTTGAAATTCACTATCTTGTTATTTTATTCTTATTTGTTGTTATAGCGGCAATAGAAATATACACTCTGAAAAATTCAATTCTTTAATAAGATTCATGTTATACAGCCCGCTGACAGAGAGACGGACGGACAGCGGAGGCTAAGTATTATGATACGGTTGGCAACCTTCGGGTACACTAAAAAATATAAAAGTTAAGAAACTTGACGATCAGACTTGACTTAATGGGGCATAATCACAGATTTAAGTCACGATGGCGAATCTTACGTAGATTATCTATTTCAATATGCCGCGGGATATCACATTATACAAAATATAAGTTCTTTCACTCTTAATTGATGAAAAGACTGCGACACTTCCCGGAAAAGACAACATCGTCCAGTAAGTCTGCTCTCCAACAATTTCCAACTCAAAGCTTTTACTCAGAATTTTTGCCATAACAATCTAATTGTAGTAATGGCAACAAAAGATCTCACATCACATCTCATTATTATGGGTTGCGAGTTTGGATCTCACACAACGTCAAATATTTGCTTGTATCTTTTATAGTATGGAAGGTATTATAGATATAGGGTACCAGCCCTAACCAGGGCTGTTAGTTGGTTTGTATTTTTTTATTGAGCTGAAGATCTAAAATCCCTATTTTAAGTATTTTCCTTTTAGTCGACTAATTGACATTTAATATGCATGAATTAATCTAACAAAATAGGTTAAAAGGAAACGGTTGCGTCATACGTTACATTTTAATTGAGTTCTCAGCCCACATAAGCAATCTTCTAATGAAAGCTTCGAGTAATAAACTCATAATTTGTCATTGCTTTTTGAATGACTTCATAAAAGTACAGTTATAAAATAACTAGTCATCCGTCATCCGTATGCAACATGTTTTTTCCTTTTCTACATTACGATACTGTAATAGAATATATTGTCCAGAAAGAACCTTACCTTGAGTTGTAAAAAATTACAAGCTTTTAGAATATCCACTGTATATATATTAGATATTAGATGTCGACTTGAATGACGATCAAAAAACAGGTTATGCATAAATAAAAAAACCTGACAAAATCACTTTGAAAATTATTTCTTTTTACAAAATTGTGGATATTTTTAGATGTTTTGAGCTATAATTGCTTTTCCCGCTAGCAATCTCCTAAATGGACACTTCGGGTAATAACACTATAGAGTCATGTCATGCTTTGTTCCACTTTGAGCCGCGTCATTTCATTCCAGTGAATAACCAACAAAGTTGAAAATCGAAGTGAATTTCTTACATATCACTAGCTAGTTTTTTCTTGAAACTAACATAAAAGTTCCCAAAATAACTTTAAAAGTTAACATCAAAGCCATCGTAATAACTTTGAAAAAAAAAGTAATATTTTTATTTTTTTAGCATTATTGTGAGTACCTATTCTATTCTATTCTTTTCTATTCACCTTAATCCATAGATAATCAAAATTATATTATTGCTAATACAGGATTGCTAAGAGGCATGAGCTGAGCAGAGTCTGATGGTTGTATGATAAATCCTTTTTAACCTATAATTCCATCCATTTCAGGGTTCCGTACCCGAAGGGTGCTAATGGAACCCTATTACTAAACCTCCGCTGTCAGTCTGTCTGTCAGTTGTATCTCATGAACCGTAATAGGTAGAGAATTAAAAAATTTACAGAGTGTGTATTTCTATTGCTGCTATAACAACAAATAATAAAAAAACTAAGATGGCGAATTTCAAAAAGGCTGCCATGCAAGTTAAAAAATCGATTATAGTAAGGAACTCTTCGTGTGCAAGTCCGACTCGCACTTGACCGATTTTTAAATTGTATTGTCATAGTTCACCACGCTGGCCAAATACTTGAAAACTAGTTTTATTTTATCTTATATGCATATTTCCTCACGATGTTTTCCTTCACTTTAAGATGTATGGTAACCATGCAAATAATTAGCACATGTGCGAGATCCGGGTTTGAGCCCACCTAATCGATTATTATAATATTTTTATTTTATGCTTTATAAAATAACTGTATTTATTGTAAATGAAAGTTATTTTCCCAGTTTTCTTTACTGGCAGATCTACGTAAGTATTCATCTTTCATCTACCAATTACGACTCATATTTATAAAATGCTTAGTATAGATTCATTGTAGTAGTATTAACAAAATCTTCAATATTAATTAAAGAACTTATTTTATCAGCTGAAAATTTCTCGTAGATAAATAATTTTCTTATATATTAAATCTAATAATTGCTATTTAAAATGGATATAGAATAGTATTTATCCAAAGTTCAAGCTTTATTTCCATCTAACGACTCACCCTCGCATCGCTCAGTTAGTCCCTAGGTTGATTCCCCATAAAAATTTTCATCCTCATTTTCACCCCCTTAAGGGATGATTTACAGGATAAAACTATCTTATGTCCTTTCCAGGATCTCAAACTATCTTCTTACCGAACTTCATCTACATCGGTCCAATAGTTTCGCAGCTTATTCGGTACAAATAAACAAACAAAAAATATTTCCTTTTTGTAATATTATAATATTAGTATAGATTAGTTTTTGTCCTTATAAAACAGAGAACGAAGAATATTACCAAATATTTCTCGCATTTTATCTAAATTTATACCCTACAAATATCCTACATAAATCTTCAGAACTTTTCTTCTTTATTTTATTCGAATAATCCAAAAACCAGACCATCTAAAAGCTGCCCGTTTAAATGCAGTATTATTTATGTATATTAGCTAGACATCGCAAAACGAAGAAGCAATCTTATACGAAGCCAAATATTTCCTTGACCTAAAAAAGGGACACAAGACATGATTAAAAACACTCACAGTATTACTTCCTTGAAACCATAATTGGCCATATTTGTAATGGAACGTAACATCCTAATGAAATGGTCCCTAGTGAAATTAAGTACCTTCCCTACCTTACTGTCGTATTATAATGTTTATCGACACAGAACATGTAAATTATCTGATAAAAAATGTTAACTAGCGGCTTTGGTCTTGTAGTTTGTTCAATAGTAAATCATGAAATCGATCGATGAGTACGAGTCCTTGTATTCAGCCCTTTTTTAACTCCTCGGTTACGTCTAAAAGGCTTACTATTAAAAATCGGACCAATCAGATCTTGACAACTAGAGAGGAGAGATTGTGTACAGAGATTTATATCTGTGATCAAAATCGGTTATTACCTTAATTATTACTAATGATGATATTAATACTTTCTTAGATTTACGCGAATATTTGATATTTTAATTAAATAATAAAACTATCCCAACGTTTCGAACGCTTTACAGCAATCATGGTCACAGAAGAGACAGTTAGTCTCTCTCGTGAAAAAATCCGAATGATAGTTTTTTACATATTATAATTAACATAGTTTAATAATCTTCTTTTACCGACCAATCTCTTTTGTCTTTTCCATTCTACGTGACATTGACGAAGTAATTTATGCTCAACTGTCACGCTTCACAGCCACTAATAAGAGAAATGAATTGAATAGTAATAGTATAGTAATACTATCAAAACTCTTGTAGTTATGAAAACATCTAATTTGCGTATGTCATTTCTGTTATCTTTAATCTAAGGTCAAGAATCAGACCTGCGTTTGTTGTTAATTGATTACACAAAATAATCAAGCTAATACGAGGCGTTGTTAGGTTTATTATGGCCTTCAAGGGGTTTCCAAAATAAAATTAGGGTTTGGGGTTTTAACATTTTCGGTTACATTTTGGTATTTTACTCAATCATAAATGATAAATTTTATATACATTAACATTAATTTATTGTTATGATATCTATTTATTATATTTTAAGGAGTTTCATCTTGTTACAGTTTAGTTGTCCTTAAGTACAAAGTATATTTCATCCTCACATTTTATCAGATTTTCGCGAGTAAAGCTCCTTCCTAACTTGGCAGTGTGGTTACGAGTATATGCGGTATATTCTACGTTATCGAGAGCTTGCTGATGTCGGTCAGATCTCTTCGCTTATTGGTATACTATCGGTATGATTTCGGTGTAAAACAATTGAATCTTGCAGAAACTTGGAAAAATCTATGCTCGCTATGAACGGTTTTATTGGCTGGCGGCTGCCCGTGCTGCGACGCAGTATACCGCAAGTTTACCGCCCCGTGCAATCAAATATAGGCGCCGGTAAAGAAACAGTAAGAATTTTACCAAGCGCACTTTTCAGCACCGATACCGCACCGCCAAGTTAGGAAGGAGTGTTACTTTACGATCAAATGTTTGACAATAACATTCAGGTAGATATATAATTTACACTACAATGTGGTCTTCACATTTCAAAAAAAATTATACAGAAACAATTTACTTCTACGGATAGTACTTAAATGAAATGTATTATGTCCATATAGCATATTAATAATTCCCTGCCTGGGAATCAAATTATGTTCTTAGTAAGCACTGTTTATCTGTCAAGAGTCATTCTCCAACATAAAATTCATGGCCTATAATATCCACAATACAGTCTTATTTTAACAAAAACAAAGTTGTCAAGAAATAAGAGCAATAAGCAATATCTTTGACCGGACAATTAACGAACTTGTATCGCAATAAATAGATACTACAGATAGAAAGAAACTTGAAATGAATATGACAATTCCAGATACCTTAAAAGTTTGAAGTAATAAAAGCTTATGAAATTATAATAATTTAATTCCACTATAGAAATATTTCGGTAGAAGACCTGGTCGACCAACTGACACATCCTCCAGGTATGTCCATTGAGGTGATCCTTAGAAGGGTGGGAATCTCGTGGAACCATGTTCAAGCAGTAGCTAAAGATAGAAAAAAGGGCATGGAAAACTACTACTGCAGCGCTAAGTTCCACAAAGGAATAGTAGGACAACATTAACATAAAAATATTAATACTAAGTTCCCACGTAATCCCAGTGCCTAAAATTTACCAATGAAACTAGATGCATAGCTTATTTATAATACCGGTTCAACAAACGGTCCCTGTGGAATATTAGAATATTTCAAATGTACATAGAGCGTAGGGAACGAAGTAGCTAACTTTAAGGGAAGCGAAGGTCGCGTGTTTTTTGACTAACGTCAAAGAAGAAGTACTGAAGTAGATTGTATGATATTTTTGTTTTATCCTAATATTTTTACCAATTGTAGCCTGATTTAAGCTTATTTCAGTAGCAATCCTATACCTATAACTACATTTAAAATGCACTTTTTAATCAAAACGTAGGTATGTGTTTTATAATTTAGGAATAATAGTACGGTTACAATAACAATGTGTGCAGTCTATAAAAATTAACCGTATACGCAATTTAAACTGATTTTTAACATATAATGATGAAATCTGCCAAATATCAAAATAAGTAAATATTTTATAAGACATGCAAAGAAGATGAAAGAAAATATACATGAAAAAGATTTACAATCAAAAATTTATCCGTTCTCATCCATCCTACCGTAGCTAATTGCGAGCCTACGAAATGAACTGTCATTGCAAAAGCATTTTCAACAATGGTTGTGGGAGCTTTACCTTGGTGAGAGAATGCCTCGTTAATTTCTATTTGTTTTAACATATGTTTAACTTGCGATACTACGTAATATAGGTGATTCGGAATCATAATCAATGACCTGACTTTTGCTTTTGAGACTACCAAAATACCGTTTAGAATGCTAATCTATACTAATATTATAAAGCTGAAGAGTTTGTTTGTTTGGTTGAACGCGCTAATCTCAGGAACTAGTAATCCGATTTGAAAAATTCTTTTTGCATTAGATAGCCTGTTAACTGAGGAAGGCTATAGGCTATATATCATCCCGGAAAAATGTACGGTTCCCGTGGGATAAATTTGTTTTTGTCTAATGACGAACCCGAAGCGAAGCGAGGGTGAGTCGCTTGTAATTGACAATGCTCAATAGAATCCAGTAATGTATTATGTATGATTGGTAACAAATTTTTTTCCATTTTTAGCATTTATTACATTATCAGTGATGATTTCAAAAAAAACGCTTCAATCAATTAAATGTTAATTGTATGTTACTTTTATACATACAATTGTTTAAATTCGCCCTCGGACCTCTTCTTACTTTTCAGATGACCGCAATATTAGAATCGTAGATGGTTAAAAAAACCAAGATTTATCTAACTTTTTTGTCATTAAATAATCTTATTAATATTATAAATGTGAAAGTTTATATGGCTGTTTGGGTGTTTGCTACCGAATCATACCAGAACGGCTAAACGGATCTGGATGAAAGGCACACACATAGATTATAATCTGGAATAGCTTATAGGTTACTTTTTATCCCGGAAAAATGAACGGTCCCCGTGGGATAGATTAGTTTTTGGTTTTCTAGTAATAAATATATATTGCTAGTAATCAATATATAGTAAATCTTCCACCAGAAGTTATCAAACAGAACCGACTTACACGTGGTATTTACTTATTTAAATATATTAAGACTGACTTGATTAAGCTAGAAACGAACCCGAACGGAGCGAGGGTAAGTCGCTAGTTTTATAATATATAATAAAAAAGAATATCTATCTACCATATTATAAAGAAGAACTTAATAAACTAGTATATAAAGCAGCACCTAGGCAAAGTAATAAAATATTTTTTATTACGATACTATTCAAAGAACGTGGAATGTTAACATTATAATATTAATTTTATTTTTTTCGACGAAATCAAAGTCATATCTCTATATAGTACTTACGCAAAATTGATAAGAACCAAAATAGGTGTAGGATTTTAAACAATTTTGTTTGTTACAATTTTAACATAAACAAAAATTCATCCCCTATTTTCGGGTATAAATCGAAAACACGATCCTAGGAAAAAATCGATAATAACCAAAATTGTAGAAAATTAAATTTCAAACAACTTTTGTTAAAACTATTTTTCGTGTAAAATGGAAAATATTTATTTTCTCATTTTTTATATTAACTAATTAATTAATAATTTTATATTCATTAATTAAATAATTTTATATTTATCAACTTATTTGAGTTATTCAATAAACATAAATCAACCCTTAAATTCAAGATTGCGGATGACGCAATGGGTCTGGTACCCGGGAACTTAAATTTAGACTGCCAGTGACACCCAAAAGTATTCCGAAAGAAATTTGCCAGTAAAAATTTTTGCAATATCAAATCCTAATTCTATTGGGCTATGAAGAAACCTGCATATCTGAGAAAACCTAGCAATTTTTCAAATACATGTGTAGTCCGCCAAACCGCACTTGGCCAGCGTAACAATAGCTTGATCCCTCTCGTATTGAAGTAGGAGGCCCATGTCCAGCAGTCGTCGTCGTCGTCGTCGTCTCAGCCCAAACACGTCCACTGCTGGACATAGGCCTCCCCCAGAGATTTCCACGACAACCGCCTGTCCAGCAGTAGGGCGTTAAAAAGGGCTAAACACATACATATACTATGTAGTCTTTGGAATATATCATTTTAAATTTTATAGAACCTAAAAAAAATACCGTGACTTTCTCCAAATTATAATATTTCACCACATTCTTCTGGGGATTTAAGAGTAATAAATGAGCTTAAATAAAGTACTAAAATTTAAAAGATTTTCCAATTCCATTCCTTTCAAGTGTAGATTTTGTCAATACTTTAACGAATTTGTGCTAAAGTTAGAAACATTTGAACTTCACAATTATAATTGAAGTTATTATTAAACTGACAAACACATTCGCTTAAACACAAATTGGATGTCATGAATATGTTTTATTCAAATGGAACATGCAATTAAATCCATTCAAAGAATCTGCTTGCTTAAAATAACATAATCTATTAATATTATGGTTAAACTTCGCCTTTGTGTATGTACTTTAAATTTAATTTATAAGTTAAAATTTGTTATATATGGACATATACGTCAGTTATACATTAAAATCTGTATAATAATTCACATCATATGTATCTTTATATACTTATGTACATATATAAAAGGGAAAGGTCGTTCGTTCACTAAGTAACTAAACAGTAAGCAGAAACGAACTCTTACGTACGTTATGTGAAAAATCTAAAAATTAGCCCGCACATTAGAGTACATTTACATGTACGCTTGCCACTATGTATTCAGCCCTTTTTAACGTCCCACTGCTGGGCACGGGCCTCCCTCAATACGAGGGGAATCAGGCCATAGTCCACCACGCTGGCCAAGTGCGGATTGGCGGACTTCACATGTCTTTCGAAAACTTGCTAGGTTTTCTCAGACATGCAGGTTTCCTCACGATGTTTTCCTTCACCGTAAGGCAAGTGGTAATCATGTTAGAAATGATTCGCACATGAAAATATCAGAGGTGCGAGAACCGGGATTTGAACCCGCTTCACTCGGTTGTCCAAGCGACCGCGTTACCGCTTGCCACTAACGCAACCAGTAAGTTTTAATAGTATATCTAAGTATTGTAAAAATAAGTAACCTATACTACTTCACACGCGCCCGAGCCCACCGCCACCTTCAGTACTTTTTTGCGATACTACTAATAATATCTTACACAAAACACGACACGTCGGGCTCAGTTTGTAGTGACCCTACTTGCTGTGCTAACGGTCGCGAGTTCGAGTCCCGCTGGGGGCAGTCATTTGTGTGATGAGCACGAATGTTTGTACGTCAGCCATGGGTGTTGTATGTATGTAATATATAATATGTATGTATTTAAAGTTATATATGTGTAGTGTATCAACTATCTGGTATCCATAACACAAACCTCGTAGCTTACCATGGAATTAGATGGTGCTGTGTGTTAATGTCCCAAAAAATCTATACTAATATTATACAACTGAAGAGTTTGTTTGTTTGTTTGGTTGAACGCGCTAATCTCAGAAACTACTGATCTGATTTGAAAAAAATCTTTTTATATTAGATAGCCTGTTAACTGAGGAAGGCTATAGGCTATATATTATCCCGAAAAAGTGTAAGGGTTCCTTAGGATAAATTTATTTTTGTCTAGGGACGAACACGAAGCGAAGCGAGGGTGAGTCGCTAGTTATTAATATATTAAAACAATTAGAAACATTTAGCATTCCAATAAATCTGCTATATTTAAAAGATCATTTTATAATAAAGTAAGATGTAAGATAAGATAATGTTAGAATCGACTGATTCGTTTAAGTAGAAATACCAAGAAATTGCCACTTATTTTTTCAAATATCCCCTCAATATCGACACGCTCGGCGAGGTCGCGTCTGCATCGTTTAGCAGAATAACCGTCGTAGAGAGCACTTTGAAGAATGATATAAAAATAACATTTCACACTGCCACAAAGTATGCGCCGTCTGGATAGCTCTCTTTTATACGTATTTTCTTATAGCACTTTAACAGTGACAATCCTAATATTTTTTGAAGACTTGTTAGATAACCATATGAAACAAGTGAATTAATAAGTAAATAATTAAAAACAAACCTAACTTTAAACGCTGCGTTGGTTTCGTGACCGCCAACTTCAAAACTCAGGGCTTTTTAGGAATTTCTTGACAAAAAGTCCATTTATTGTACTTTACCCAAGCCGGAACTCGAGCCCATATACGCCAAATCTGTAGCCATACATGCTTGCCACTAAACCAATAGTTCACTTATATATAGCAATAAAACATATTGCAGATGACGAATTGTTAGAGAAAACTCAGGATGGGTCACAACTCACAAATGAGATATTATTTATCTTGAACGTACTTAATAATTGTGTGCAATTTCATAATAACCTATATCAAACGATGCAGTCATGAATCTAACGTTTTATTAACGCTGCAAGAGAGCAAGGAAATAGCGATTACTTTTTCAACAAATTCATAGCACAAGTTGTTCCATCACTTTTGTAATGCAAGTGATGGACGAAAGCGTTATTAAAACTTAATTTGTATTTTTCTAATTTTGAATTAAAAATATGTTTTAGTAATATTAATAATAACTACAAATTAGTTAATAATTCCTCAAGTTTGCATTATACGGCCGTATATGGCTATTTTTACCCGGAAAAGCTTCCTATGATATAGTTTAGAGCATAAAAGGCTACTTTTTGGAAAAATTAAAGAACTACGTAGCGAATTTTCAGATTGGTGCGCATATTACTCAATATATAGAGCAACATTTAGGATACTCATTATTATTTCAAGAACAAAAGTTATTGTAATTAAACCATTTCGTCACTGAATGGTTCATAATATAGGGCCTTTGTTTTAAGAGACTTCTATCCAGCAAACAGCAATATTATACCGTAATTTTAAACAAAGTAAACCTAAAATTATTTTATTTTAAATACAAAATACTAGCATCTTGTCCATATCCTATATATCCACGCATGAATGCCCCTAGGTACCTAAAGGTAGCTTTTATGTTACTCTAGGTCATAGTATATCTGTGTACTAAACATACACACATATACAAAGTTTCGCATTTATAAAATTTTACAGTATACTTACTACGAATAAAATATCTAGGCTGAAGAGTGGCATAGTTTATACATATAATAAAATTGTAACTTAGCTGAATCTATACATTAAACTATTTTTTGGAAAATCTTGTCAAAATAGACATTATTATCGATACAGAGGCCGAATCTAAAGTTTATAGAATTTTTGTCTGTCTGTCTGTGACCGCATCACGGAATAACCACTGAAGGGATTTTGATGAAATTTGGTATGATGATAACTGGTTATCCGGGTCAATATATAGGATAATTTTTACTGCGGGAAAATATCTCATCTCTGACAAATCATACTAATATTATAAAGCTGAAGAGTTTGTTTGTTTGGTTGAACACGCTAATCTCAGTAACTACTGATCTGATTTAAAAAATTCTTTTTGCATTAGATAGCCCGTTAACTGCGGAAGGCTATATATCATCCCAGAAAAAGGAAGGTTCCCGTGGGATAGATTTGTTTTTGTCTAGGGACGAACCCGAGGCGAAGCGAGGGTGAGTCGCTAGTCTATACTAAATGTTAAAACTTAAGTAGGGCGAACCCGAGCAGGGTGAGGGTGAGTCGCTAGTGTACTTATAAAATATAAATAATTATTCCCAAATTTGTATTTATTTATATATTTATTTTTTTGAATTCTTGAAGTAAATGTGGCTGGTATTAGAGATTGTTGTTCATTGTTTTTCAATTCATTTCTTTTGTTTAGTTGTTTCATGAGTGCCGTTTGGTTCATTGTTCTTTGCCAATACACTCTACATGATGACATGATATTTTTTGTAGATATATGGAAAAGAACTGTATGTAAAATCACGCTTTATACTTGTAACTTATAACAGAAATGGTCGAGAAGAATTGTTATCGCACCGATACGTTTTCTCTCACGACATTCCTGTTCTCACGGAACAATAGCCATGCTGTGTTTATTGGCATTAATATAATATCATATTACACTTAAATTAAATACAGGTAAATCATGATAAAAAGATTCTATTTTAAAAACAAAAACGTAATTTTAATTTTTGACGACACGTTTGGCTCAGTTTGTACCCTACTTGCTGCGCCAGCGGTCGCGGGTTCCAGTCCGGCTGGAGGCATTCATTTGTGTTTGGCTATATAATTGAGTAATCTTTGAGTACTTGTCTTATATAATGTATCACTATAAATAAATATCAAAGTCCGTGAAAATGCACCTAATTATTTTTTTCCATCTAATTATTCTTTTCTCAATTATATCATAAATCAACAATAAAATAGTATCTAGAAGAATTGTTATCGCACCGATACTTTTTCTCTTACAACGTGCAGCGCTCTCACGAAATGTAGCAAGTATGTGAAATCGTGAGTTTTTACTAGCGATAAGTAATCTATACTAATATCATAAAGAGATTTTTTTGTATGTTTGTTTGTAATGGATAAACTAAAAAACTACTGGACAAATTTTAAAAATCTTTTCATCTATCAAAAGCTACATTAACATGGGCCATATTATATTTTCAAAAAAAATTGAGATCTCCACGAGAATTGCAATGTAACATAAGGTATCAATATTTGCCAATAATAGCTAGAGATAAACCCGAGCGAAGCGAGGGTGAGTCACTTGTAATCATTATAAACTAACTGATACCAGAGACTAGAACCAATATTGTCAGTCCAAAGCCGTAAAATAAAATCGTGTGATACAAATAAATCTGCGATACTACGCGAGACCCACGTCAATGTCCGACCGTCGCCTGACATATAACCCGCATCACACAAATTGACTAGTTCCTACAATAAGTTTGACAAGATCTTTAACGTTCTTACGATGAATATGACATATTACATAAAAGAAAATGTTTATCATGATTTTAAAAAAGATTAAATTAATTAAATTTCTTTAAACATTACTACTGTGAACTAGCAAAGCACGTTTTTGGTTAAGGTTTTTCGATTTATAATACATTACAACTAATAGAATTCCACAAATTGTCTTGGATTTAGGTCAATTTTCAACAATTTAAAGTTAAAATTAAAAATATGTTACTAAAGTATATTACTTTTATTATTGTTACATAAAAGTTATCTTATATTCAGCTAATCACTTATATCTTCTTTATGCTATACGCAAGTTACTGTTTTTATATTGTAAGGTCAATAAGTCTCACTCTTCTAAAAACTTGCTTTACTGGTAAAAACTAGTCAAGACAAATCTTGAACTTCAATTTATCCTAAGTTATCTACTCTGTGTAAATAATTCGACTGTTCAAATTTAAGAAGTTCTATTTTTAAATAGCAAACACTTTTGTAGCAGAAAAAAACAAAAAAATGTATTTTTTTTTTAATTTTATAATGTTGTATGTTCTTATAAAAAAAATTCAGGATTATCTACAGAACTTGGCACCCATTTAGATCTCAATTCTTTTGTCGGTGAAGTTGATAACCACGCATATTCTTAATATTGAACTTGGCTCCCATTTTCACATTTATGTTTTCGATGGGATTTCGTTTACTTCGATGAAGTAATGCTAACTTTTATCAATTTCTAATAATATTCGTGCGGTAGAGCAGCCAATAATATTGTTTCTGAAAAAAAAAACTATCCACAAGTAAAAAATTTAAAAGAAAGTAATAGTAGTAGTAAGTACCTTAGACGAACCAAAAAGTAAAAAAAAATAAAATTTATAAAAAGCAATCACGAGGACTGCTGACCAAAGTGAAAACTTAAAACTATAAACAAACAGTTGTTATTTTTGGATGTTCAAATTAATTGCTTGATCTTAAATTAAAATTTGTTTATTAAAACTGTTTAAATTTGATGTTAGCGTTAACACGTCACGTGACCATGTCGATGACGACTTACATGACTTTACTTCCCATCCAAACCTGCCTATAGAAGTTTTCACTTTAAAAAAAATCTAGTCACAAGTAAAATTTTTTGCAGAAAGTAGTAGTAGTAGATACCTTAAACGAGCCCAAAATAAAAAAAATAAGAAAGACTATGATTTCATTCTAAAGTATGGCATTTTAAAATTGTAATGAAATAATTTATACAATATTCCTAATCTTAAATTCTAAGTAACTGTCAAAATCAGGCCAATTGCTTAACACGGTACTTTTGAAGTATGTATTCATGGAACGACGTAAACATATCGCACATTGAGAAACATATGCACTCCAACTCTAACATTCCGTTTATTTACATTACCAGAAGTACGTTAAGTGTTTTATAGTATTAGAACATTACTATTTACAATTGGGTACAGTAGCTACGTACTTTCCTTTTTAGGGTCCAGGGATCGATTCCTGTGCATAGGTTATTTTTTGGCCATTTTCATACAACGTATGTGCCCATCTCGATTTTAATTCAAATGTATCAGAAAAATTAAAATTAGCATTCTAAAGTTTAAGAGAATTGAAAAGGATAATGAAGACAAAAAAAATTGAATCACTGCAATGATATTATTAGTAAAGAATAAATATATTTATTACCAATAACACAATCTCGCTTCGCTCCGGCGCGCTTCTAAATAACTTGAAATCACTTTGTGTATCGGATAAGAGTCGATGTATGATACTCTACAGCCCATAAACTACGCATAAAAAGCCGATACGTTGCTCTATGTCAGCATGAAAGTATTACACATCAAGAAACCAACATACGTACAAACATACTTTTGCAATTATTATATTAATAAGGATGTAAAGTTCACCTTATACGTACAATTTCACAGGCAAGAGAAATATAATGTCCTAACTGATGTCCTTCTGCGGTCATATTATAGTGCACAAGTTTGTGCGCTGGCACAAGAGCACTATCCTTTTCCTTTAACCGCTTTACGTGTACTCTGAAACACCGAGTGTGTACACACTACTAAAGCACTAACTTTCCAACTTCGGGTTACTTACTGACAGTAAAATCTAGTTACAATTTAGGCCCGACCCGAGACTCGAACCCAGGACCTCTGGACCAATAGTCATACGTGCTAGTATCTAGACCAATGAGTGACGCAGTTAAATATAACTAGATAAAGTAACCCATGGTAACCAATGCCCCTATAAGCACATGCGTGTAATCGGCTTACGTAAAGTGGCATCGTTCGATCACCGGCAATTTATTTGCTAAGTACCAATCATATGTGGCCTTTCACGAAACGCTTAATAAATTGACTTATATCATTTTTGCGATAAAATATTAGTTTGTCATGTCATGGACATGGTTTAATGTATATTTGCTAATTAAGATATCGTTAGTTATATCGTAAATATACTGAAAATTAGTTTCTTTGTTATTTTTTCTTGGTCAATCTTCGTGACATTGGCAACGTAAATTGGTTTCAATGCTTAAGTGACATGAAATAGAAAATTAATACGTGAACAACAATGCAATTAATTATAAGTTACAATGCAATAGCTATTCGAATAAACATAAAAAAAGTATTTTTACAGTATTTTATTCAGAACGTTATATATAACTTAGCTTAAGCCCGCAACACCGCTTTTCTCTCAACTTTATTTCCTTATTGAATTCACTATACATTCAATGCACGGAATAACGTTTAGAAACGAAACTGGAATATGAATCAAAGCGTATTTACAAGATTACGAAGAGCCGTGTTGATTTGCATTTGATCGCTCAAAGCGGCGAGCAAAGATTTATGTGTGATTTATGATACAATATTTGAAGAGCTTGTGTTATCTGTTAAGATTTGATATTTTAAATAAAACTATCTTTTTGGATTTTTTCGCGGATTTACTTACATTTTTGGTTCGAGACGCTTCGAATGCTTAACAGTAATCATGGTCACGGCCCACGGGAGAGACTAAGGCTTAAGATGCCTCAAAGGCATAATATAATAAAATGTATAGGCAATTTATTGAGAAAGGTTTTGTTTATGGTGATTGTAAAGTCAGTGTACTTTTTAGTCAAAATAATAAATGTATTAAAACACATATGTAGAAAATAAACACAGTAGTTAGTAGTATATTCTGACGAGATGACATAGGCTAATCTTTTCCCGGAGCAAGTACAGTGGATAGAGCTATACAGATATTTTTGACACAGAATAATTAGGATTTATAAGAAGCGAACGCGGATATTAGTTTTAAAATAAATACATAGTATCCGAGCTTCGATCGGTGTTTTTGGCCAAAAGTACAATTTTCTTTTAAAAAAGAAAGAATAAATACAAAAAAAACAAAAGTTAAAACATTGTATCCGACCGGCCGCGCCTTGGCCGCTTGACCACGATGCTTATGCCCGAGCGTGCGAAATTAGACAGACATAAGACTAATAAAGATCGATTTTTCGCCCTCGAAAACCCCCACATACCAAATACCAGCGAAATCGTTAGAGCCGTTTCCGCGATCGCCGGTATATATAAATAAATAAATATACAAGAATTGCTCGTTTAAAGGTATTAGATTAGATATCTTTATATACATATACATAAAGCTCTGGCGTGAGTGTGCAGTAATTCTCCTCCCAAACGGCTTAACCGATTTTGATGATTTTTCTTGTATACTTATAGTTCATGATTATAGTTGGACTGTGGAAGTCCGCTAGTTACCTATACATGCTCTAAAATACGCATAAATAAAATATAGGTACCTAAGTGATTCAAAATTACATGAGCAAAAACTATATAAAAAATATGTTAGATTAATTGAATATGAACTGCAGAAGGAATTCCTTAAAAATGAATCATAACATCTGTTAGCATAAAACAATTATGAATTCACTCACGCATAGGCAATCCACACGTATACCGAATTACCGTCAAATAAATCAAATGATTATTTAGAAACAATAAGTATGAAAGTTGATTGATATATCCATCTAGATAATATCTATTTAATTTATCTATTTAATTATTTATTATAAGGCAATGGTTGCCCAGTGGTAACGCGCTCTCTTGAGTAGCCGAGTGAAGCGGGTTCAAATCCCAGCTCTCCACCTCTGATATTTTTATATGCGAATCATTTTCAACATGATTACCACTTGTCTTACGGAGAAGGAAAACATCATAAGGAAACCTGTATGTCTGAGATAACCTAACAATTTTCGAAAGACATGTAAAGTCCGCCAACCCTCACTTGGCCAGCGTGGTGGACTATGGCCTGATCGCCCTCGTATTGATCCTTGGCACGGAAGGCCCGTGCCCAGCAGTGGGACGTCAAAAAGTATTTAAAAGTTTAAGTTTAAGTTAAAGACAATTATTTAATATACGGATAAATGTCTATCACTTTAAAAAGCTACTTCGTATTGAGCTATATCTAAGATCGTAGTAGCACAAACGATAGTTATTTATATAGGCACGAACTGCCTTTTTTATCAGTATGTTTATTAATTCACGCTAATGTCTGGAACTGCTTAAATCATTTTAAACGCATATTCATATATGGATAGAGAACTCAGGATAGGATGTAGGCTATTTTACTCTTGAAATAAGAAAGGTTTTAGGATATAGTAGAAGAACGGCTTGATTTTAACGAGATTCAATTGGTCGGTAAAGTATTCATGCGAAAGTGACATAGGCTACTTATTGATCACGGAAATGGAAAATTTTCTTTTCCTCAGGATACATACATATATACATATCTGAAGTGTCTGGTGTTGACTTATTATGAATCATTTTTATTATATTTGAATTGTATTTGTTAATTATATATTATGGATTTATTATGATTTTATGTAGGTATACTTTTGATTATGTAATTATAGCGAATGTTATGTACACTTGTAAAGACACATATCTGATTACTTATTAATGTTTTCTAAATGTATATGAATATTTCAATATGTGTGTTGTTAGTGTACTTTTTAAATAAATAAATAAGTGGATAGGAGTTTTATGTGTCTTGAGTTGAAGTGAAGTGAGAGCGGGTGAATAGCTGCTAGGTATTTATTTTGTTAAATAGGTAAATATTAAAATTACTTAAAACTACTTTAACCTGAACTGCTTTAAGTAATTGTATTCAGCGTCCCACTGCTGGGCACAGACCTCCCCTGAATGCGATGGGGACTAGGCCATATCCACCACGCTGGTCAAGTGCGGGTTGGCTGACTTATACATATCTTTCCAAAACTTGCTAGGCTCTCTTAGACATGAAGGTTTCCTCACGATATTTTCCTTCACCATAAGACGATCAGAGGTGCGCGATCGGGATTTGAACCCGCTTCAATCGGTGTCCCATGTGAGCGCGTTACCACTGAGCTACAGCTGCCTTAAGTTATTAATATATACAATAGAATATTATAAAGCTTAGAGCATCACTCAAATTAGTTAATTGTACGTAGGTACGTCAAAGATATGAATGATCCAATTCGATTCAGATGAAACATCGTGCGAGCGACTCGTCAATGTCATAAGTTACATAAGTCGGAAGAACTTTCACCTGCGCATAACATGTTATGAACTATGTACATACGTAAGGCAATTTAGCGGTTATGTTTGAACATGTAGCACATTATCTATGCATATATACGTAATATATTCATAAACATCCTGAAAACTAAATAAATATATATAGTCCATACTAAAATATTATGTTGATAAATCAAGGTATTACAATGAATATTTTAAGACATTATGTTAAAATGTTTTGGAGAGCCATATCAATAATGTATCTACAGTAGGTTTTTGATTTTTTTATGGTATGTGATCTATGGGATAATTATACGAGTTATAACTTTGACTTCAAAATCAACTTAAAATAAATGTTTTCTCAATTATAGGTGGAATTCTTTTTTATAATTATATTGCATCCCCTTAAGGCAATAACTTTATACAGCTTAAGTTTACGTATTTCCATATAAAGTGGACTTAATACTTAATGTTTATTAGACTACCACATATAAATACGAATAGTTTGTGTCTGAAATGGCTAATTTGGATGAAATTTTGTGCACAGGCAAAAACTTTGATTTAACACATACTTTACAGTTAGGCACCACCAGAGCAACGCCAGATTAAGTCACTAGTACATATAAAATACAAATGCTGGCTAAATCCCATTTAAAAACTGCTATCTACCTAATAAATTAGAAAACAGCTTTTGCATTAAAAATTTCAGGCTAAATATCATGTAGAATAATAATTTTCCGAGTAAAATATTTTTGTAAATATTTAACCACGCTCCTATTATAAAAACAATGTAGTTTCATTTTACATATGAATATGAACCGGATAGAGCCGGGAGCTACATCCATTAAAATAATTGATATACAAAAAACTCGCTCGGATATTGATAACATTTGTGTATTTTATTTAAAATTATTATGTATATAGAAATTTGAATTATTTTAACAGTGTAAAAAATTCACGTAATTAAATAATATTTATAAAGAATTATCCCTTATTTCTAAGTTTTAGTTGTTTATTTTATTTCAAGTTCCGATAAGGAGGCAGAGGGAAAACAACTTCCATCCTAGTCCATCGTTTTATTCATTTGATATATAGATTTTTCGTAAAATATTAACCATTTTTACTTACATACATATATATCTGAATCATATTATATTACGCTCTTCTGTCATTTAAGGTTTTTCATTTTAAGCCTTTATTAGAAAGCTTTAAAACACCTCAAGAGTTTCCAGGAATTTTGAAGTACAATCGAAACAATACGTCTTATACTGAGTAAGCCCCTGTACGGTCACCTAAGTCAGAATATAAATATATAAATATATTGGGACATTAACGTACAGCACCATCTAGTTCCATGGTAAGCTACGAGGCTTATGTTATGGATAGCAGATAGTTGATACACCACACATATATCACTTCAAATACATTCATATTATAAATATAAATATCCATGACAAGAGTACAAACATTCGTGCTCATCACAGAAATGAATGTCCCCAGCGGGACTTGAACCAGTGACCGCTGGCACAGCAAGTAGGGTCACTCCAAACTGAGCCAAATGTGCCCTCGAAAGTAAAGTATACATAATAGCTTACATATAAGTTATATACAAGTTTATGTATTGTTAAAGCTTCCTCATGCACAATCACGACTTGCCAAATTATCTAAATATTGCGTGTCTGCACATAATTTCTAGCGACGTGTGAATATGCTAAATGAATTTGTAATCATTTACCGCTGATGATTGCTTTCCGCAACGTTGAACTTTTGCCGGAAAATTGATTCTAATATTAAATTAATATACTGGAAACTCTGTTTCAGTTAAATATGGGATAGATAATTTAATTAATATTTTCAGTGGTCACTGATCATAATAATTGAGTTGTGAAATAAAATTAATTAAAAACAATTCATGCTTGATCATTTTTTAAAGTTAGATGTATAGTAAAAAAGTATATGCTTCCATTAATAGTTAAAAAACGATATTACATGGTCATTATTCTGAATAAATAATCTATACAGATAAATAAAATTGAAGTGTCTGTTTTTAATGTCAAAATAACACATTTTTACTAAACGCATATGTATGTGTATACAGTAGATACTTATAAGAAAAACACAATTTTAAACATTTTTTGTCTGTCTGTCTGTCTGTTTGTTCCGGCTAATCTTCGAAACGCCTGGACCAATTTTAACGGGACTTTCATTGGCAGCTGATATTATAAGGAGTAACTTAAGCTACTTTTATTTAAAAAAAACGAATTAGGGTTTCGCTCAAAAAAATTAAAACGTACCTAGAGACGAACCCGAGTCGCTAGTATTAATTAATATTCATTTAATCTTTTTTTCCTTTACAGTCCTACTAGCCAGTTTCATGGTCGCATCATGCGCACAAGTAGAAGACCCGTGCAAAATCAAATCTCGTGTAGTAGCCGATGAC
The DNA here is from genome assembly GCA_033884665.1 of Argynnis bischoffii washingtonia. Taxonomy (NCBI): domain Eukaryota; kingdom Metazoa; phylum Arthropoda; class Insecta; order Lepidoptera; family Nymphalidae; genus Argynnis; species Argynnis bischoffii. The sequence continues at coordinate 15,161,082 of CM066610.1, forward strand.
AAATACTGCGACAAGTTCTGGGAGTGCGAGAACGGTCAATCTGTGCAGTATGACTGCCCCAATGGACTGGTCTTTGCGGGGAAGCATAGAGGAGTGACGGAGGGCTGTGATTACCCATGGAGGTCGAACTACTGCGAATACCCTAAAGTACAGATAAGTAAGTATTTTTGAACAGGCTTACGAAATATTTGTGACATTTCTTTTTCTTATTAAATTACTATAAAATCAGCCAAGCTGGCTGACCAATATAATATACTAATTAGTGGTAATTAGTAATATTTTATATATGTATTTAGAAGTAGAATAAGAAATATCTTCAATAAAGGAAATATCTAGGTATATGTAAAAATCAATGTGTGTATGTATGAGGCTCTATGGACTCCAAAACGACTGGAGCGATTTTGACGAAATTTTCAAGCAATCTTCAGATTACCCTGCGGGTGAACCTGTGAAGTTTGGTAGAGATCGGAAGTTTGAATGCAGGCGAAGCCGCGGGTACTGCTAGTATAAAATAAGCGTTTATCGCCATGTTAAAAAACTTATCTACCCATATGCTCTATATAATAATAATAACATTGAGATGTTTGAAAAATATCTAAAAACCAGAGCTTTGCTTCCAGATCCGCCAATCGGTACTGAGCATTGTGACTGGCTGTACGGCATCTTCGGACACGAGACCTCTTGCACGAGATATTGGACATGCTGGAATGGGACTGCGACTGAGCAACTCTGCATTGGCGGTCTTCTGTATAATGAGAACGCACACTCTTGCGATTGGCCTGAAAATGTTGATGGCTGTCAAAAACATCGTAAGTCCTTAACAAAGGTTACCATAGCTACAATTAATCATAATAGCTTTTATTTAATTTATGCACATTCATCCCACAGTACTGTATATTAATGTTTATAAGTAATAAGTTTAGTTTTTTTTTACCGTCGTATTACCATATATACATCGAGTTTCAAATCACAACGATTCTAAAAAGTTTCACTTCAAAAAACCATTTCACATGCAAACACTCAGGGTCCTCTATGTTTTCTAGTTTGGGAGTTAGACATCATTGAATCATTCGTAATTAAATTACTATAAAATCAATTGGTAACAATTGATAATAATTTAACAACTTTTATTAGGTACTTTATTTCCATATGAACTCAATAACAATAACAAATTATGACAAAATCTATCAATAGGTCTCTAAATTTTATGACAATCTAATATTGTCCATTGGTATAGCAGAAATAGCAGTATATGCCTACACTGTACGTAACTGTTGAAATTGAAGAGCGAATTAAAATTTCTCCTAAAGTCAGCAAAATATGTTTCCAAAGGTCGGAACTGAGGACCTTATTATATTTTTATGTTCAATAAGGCAAATCTTTTTACAGGATTCTAATTTCTTTGATCACGTACCTAATAACGAATATATACACAGACGGACGCAGCATTAATAATAATGTATGGAATTAAATATTTAGTTTAAACGACCATAGTAATTATTAAATGCTATTATGATATATAAATTAAATATGCAATTTTTATAGTTAATATTGTTATAGTTCTGAGTCGAATCTATAAATTAAATATTTTTTGGAAAATCTTATTAAAATAGTCATTATTATCGATACAGAGGCCATTTCTGTAGTTTTTAGAATTTTTGTCTGTCTGTTTTACAGCAAAAAAATTAAATTTACATTACTCTCAGTTACTTATACACTTACGTCACATATTGTACTTGATTAGATTTTTATATAGAACAGCTATAAAAATGAAATTACATGACGTCTTCGTGAAGAATAATAAGTTTAGTACTATTTATTTGCTAATGTAGCCTTAATATCTCAACGTTTACAATACCTTAGGGGGTAAATTTTTCTCTTTACATCATAGATTGGTCCATTACAGTAATGATATGGCGACCGTATGAGCCTCCACTTCCATAATCGATTCTCTGACATTTGACTCACTTTCACCTTAATTACTTAAAGAAAATATTACATAGTGATTTATAATGTTACATAAAGTCAGTAAACAAAGATAAATTGTTGGTGATTCATAAGCGTCTTTAAAATTTGACAATTAATCAATCTGCCTAAGTTAACGATATAACTTTTTATAAGCTTCAAAGGATGTATTTTACAACAGATAAAAGGAAATCCTAATAATTTTATCGTAGTAATATCTTTGTCTTTTTTTAAGATAGATAGAGTTTTTGGCAAGAGATAGCTTACCTAATGATAGGTCGAATAATAAAGACCGTGTGAGATCTACTGAGGATCTAAACCAACAAAGAGTTTTAACAGGTTCATTTTAGTATGAGTTAATGAATTTAATAAGTTAATAAGTTAATTAATTTATTCATTTGAATCATTAAAACTAATGTTTTATAAATTATGATTAAAACTGAATGTCGTCCTCATGACCGATGTCGGACAAGGCGGCCAATCTCACTGAGACTAGCCAGATGCGCAGGAAATATGCGAGCACAAGTGTACGCGCACACACAAGTACACTCTCTATTTCCTTTCACTCTCAAAGTCCGATGGGACGGTACTTCGGTACAACCGATGAGAGTTAAGACGCAAGACTAACGGCTTTACGTGCTCTTCGAGGCACGCGGGTGTAACTTTCCAACATCGGGCTGCCATGGAGAATTCCTTAATAGAAAAATCCTATAGCTAAACTTGGCCTGACCCGAGTTTCAAAACCAGAACCTCCGGATCTGCGGCCACAACCGAAGCAATAAAAACTGAAATGTATATTTTGTCATTTTACACACATTATTTGGCCTTAGTAACGCGTTATGTATTTCTCGAATATATTTCCTTATTAATTGATGCGGAATTTACAAAAAAAATCCTTGAAAGAAAGTGGGTTTAAATTAATATGAAAATCGTGTCAAAGAAACAATTTCAATAGTAAAATAGACTTCTTAAAATCCCTCCAATGAACACATACAGGATGCTTTTAAATAAAAAATCAGTTCACGTTCCATAATCTTTGAAGGATCTCAGAACACAGACATTCAATTACTGATTCAATGGATGAATCAACAATACTCATTGTTGGCCGTCTGAGAACTCCTTCATAACTTTTGTATGCAAGTCTAATATAAATCCCAAATACTAAGCTCTTTTTAACCGACTTTCAAAAAAGAGAAGTTGCTCTTTTTCGTGTATTTTTCGTGTTAGGTTACACGATATCGTTGGCAATTATTTTTAACGCGATGTCTTCATCAATTATTTTTAATTTAAAGTCATTATTCTCGATTTATATTTTTTAGGAATAGTGGAGCTTTTTTTTAGTTCATAATTAAATTTCAACGATAATTTTAATTAAATTTAATAGAACAATACACAAGGGAAATCAAGAGAATCAGAAAGCTATTACTTACAACAAAGAGTATTAGAAAAGGAGTAATTAATATTAAATTACGCAAAGTTAAAATTTTTTTCGTCCTTAATATATATAATATGTACCTACTTTCTATATAAGTTATAGACTTGTATTGTATAATTTGTATTCTTCTGAATGATGCTCCCACACCTGGGGGTTCAATATTATAATATAAGATATAGTCCCGTTATAAGCGAAAAACAGATAAACTGCTACCACTTCCAAAAACAAAAATCATTACATTACAAAAACTTTTGGTTTACGTTTCAAATGCTTTACAAAAATCATTGCCACGGGAGAGACTAAAGTTTTAGACATCTCAAAGGTCATTTATATAGTTGTTACACTTACAGACACCACTTACCCACAAAATTATACAATGATTCTCAAAAATACAAACATGGCGCCTTACAATATTTGTTAATTTTAGACAAATTTTATAAAAATTAACTTTTTCGTCCTTTTCAGCTCTTTGCAACGAAGATCCCAACGGTAACGTGCCTCTCGGCAAGTCTTGCAATAGGTACTGGCAGTGCCAAGGTGGATACCCTCGTCTTCAAAGATGCCCAGCCATGTTGGTGTTCGATAGACGCTCTTTAAGATGTGTAGTGCCGCCTACTGAGGAGTGCGATATACCTACTACAACACCAGCTCCGATTGACTACGAAGAGGAATTGAGACAGGTTTGATTTGAAATTGTATTGTTTCAAAATTGACCAGAGGAGATGGATTCTTGCCTATGCGATATTAATGTATGGATGCATAAGTTAAGCTAGATTTTACTGTGATACTGTGGCATACCATTGAGTCTGTTGAGAATGAGAATGGGTAGTACTGCTTCTTCTAGACCCAGTCACCCCAGAACTGCAAGTGGTTATCGTAAGCACTTTTCCCAATGTTAAAAAATCGCTTTCTATTAAGTCGGTCGTTGAGACACTGGGTAGATGTAGATTATAATAACATCATATTTCATATCATGTATACGGCATAAAATAATACTATTGAAAATTAAGTCTGTGTTCGGATAGAAAGTGACTTTGGGTATCGGCCGGTCCAATAACCCTGATCTTTGTATATAGTCACAAAAAGCCATAAGAATTAAGATAAAATATAGATAATATTACATGCAATATTTTTATGAAAAGAGGCCACAGTTATTTTGGTGTAACATATCTTTCCCAGAATATAACTTGTTTATTCAGTCATGAAACTGAGATTAAAAGCAAGGGTTGTGTTACACAAAAACAATACGATTTTCTGTACAGTTAAAATTAAGGGTTTTTATGACATGATAAACATTTAAAGTATGATTTACATTTATTATGCCATGAGTTATGTTTAAGTTATGAGGATATGCTTAAGGTATGAATTTTATAAATTACGAGAAAATCGAGCTTATATATAAAAAAAACTCAAAAACCTTCAAAATATTTGCCAGCGCTGATCTCTGGAACGATTTTAATGAAACTTTCATTGGGGAGTAAAGGGTTTGAGTGAAAGAAATATATTTGGCTAATCTATTATGTCTTAACGTGCAAATGGATTATTATAAATTATAGTCTTAATTTAAAACATGCCTAACAAATTAACTTCAACTAGCTTGGCATTATAAAATGAATCATATAATATAATATTTAGGTTTATTTTCCCCTTAAATGTCATATAATAAATACATTACCTTCTTCCTAAGTAAGTCGGATAAGATAGAAGTGACGTAGATTTTTGTTTGTTCATGTAAATATCAAAATGGTGACTTTACAATCCATTAGTGGAAAGATAGCGCACCTGGACCCTTTCCCAATATTATTCACTCGATTGAATTCGTGATATCTGGCTTTTGTCATAACGGCACAGTTTACAACAATACGACGAAATAAATTGTAGGCTGTTACATTGTTCTACAACTATATTTTTGTTCTATAGAATAAATAATTTATATATTATGTAGTTAAATAATAGATGCTTAAATATGAAGGAGAATTTGCACATGGAATGTTTTGCCAAAATCACTTCGTGGTAACCTTACTAATATTATAAATGTGATGATGTTTGGATGGCTGTTTGTTACACAATCACGCCAAAACGGCTGAATGGATCTGGATGAAATTTGGCACACAGATAGATAGTCTGGAATAGCACATAGGCTACTTTTTATCCCGGAAAAATGTATGTACATTCGCTATCCAAAAAAAAACAGTCAAATTAAATAGAAAAAAACTTGTATTAAAAAAATTGTTTTTTAAATATTTTAGTTTTATTTTATGAAATTTTTGAAGTTTATATAGTAAATAAAATAGTATTGAACCTAATAAGGTTTCATATCTTATCTCACTTTGGTAATAAAATGTTTTCAGAGTCCCCAGCATCAATCAAAAAGGCCAACACACAACGAGCAACAAGATTCCCAGGGACAAAGTCGTCAAAGGGCTAAAAATTAATTCTTTTAACTAACACTTAAATATTTTCTGGGCATAAAATAATCTAACTTTACCAAATTTTTGAACAGTGGTCATTACGAATACATATTTATTAACAAAAACCTATTCGTAGAAGACCGATCCGAAAATTATTTTCGAAAATATTTGTACTGTTATATTATTTATATATATTTATGTTTATATATTTTTAATATTGTAATAATGTTTCCAAAAATCTTGTATACCCACCACTGTTTAAATTTTCATAAGCAATAATATTTATACTGTAATAATTACTTTAAACTTAGTTGTATTTAGTTTTACCGCTGTAAAAACTTCTATCAAAGAAATACTCATATCAGCTATTTAGTTAAGAAAAGTTATCAGTTTCATTGGTTTAGTTAAGTTAGGTTAAGTTTATACATATATTGTTCTAAATGTGAGACAATACAAACATTATTTACTAATTTTGATTTTTATTTATAACAAAGTAATTTAAATTATTTCCCTAAAATAATATTGGTCGAAACTTAAAAAAGGTGTTTACTAAAAAGTTTCTGAAAGTTTCTGAACATTCAAAAAAAGTATCTGAATTTTAAATTTTGATTATGAACCCTTATTTTCAGTGACACTGATTTTTTCATAATAAAAAAAAATAAAAACCGACTTCCAGGCACTGAAAAGTAAAAAATAACAAAACGGGGGTTTTCATTTAGAATAGATACTTAATCAGATTTTTTCGAAGTCGGTGTGCTTTAATTTGTATTGGCTGGCACCGAATTTTCCGAAACCCTAATTCTTTTTCTAAAATAAACGTAGCTTAAGTTACTCCTTATAACATCAGCTATCTGCCAGTGAAAGTCCCGTCAAAATCGCTCCAGCTGTTTCTGAGATTAGCCGGAACAAACAGACAGATAGACAGACAGACAAAAATTGTAAAAAATGTTGTTTTGGTATATGTACCGTGTATACATCCATATGCATTTAGTAAAAAGCGATTATTTGAATATTACAAACAGACACTCTAATTTTATTTATCTATAATGATCTATAAAATCCTTTCTTGATTTCAGTTCTAAGAGCGTCAATAACAAGTCTCATGTGTAATGGGGTCAGACGCAAGTGAGTGAAGGCTTAGAATTTCACCTTTTATTCTCTTTTATTCTATCGACGTCCATTAACTTTGGGGTCGGGTTAAATGATCTTAGATTTGTGCTAGTCACAGTAAGCACAATGTTATAATTTAATATAAGGCTTTTGTACCTTGTTGGTAAGACGTTTCTAAGAAGAACTTAAAGTTGACGAACAAATTTTAAAATAAACATCTTTCAAAGTGAGGGAAGTGTTACTCGATACGATTCGAGAAGAGAAAAAAGTCATCAAGTTTAAATTTCTAGTAGTAGGGACGGTAATAATCTAAAAAGAAAACGTGTGTTTGTATTTATGTACGCACGTATGAAGTTATACTTCTTTGGTGTAACCGAACAAAAATAGCTAAAGATTTCATCCCGTATGTCACAACTCTCTGGTTGTAAAAGGAATGCAGATAACTTCATCATGTCGCTTTCAGCTAACGTACCAAAAGAAGTATAACTTCAAAAACAACAAGCTCATTATAACATACCTTTATAAGGTTCAGTACCTGAAAAGGGAAATAACGACCCTAATAGAGTTACTTCGTTATCCGTATGTCCGTTAAACCCCTTTTTCTCAAAAATTCTTGTAGGTATTAAGTTGAAATTAATATCAAACACTACAGTATACAGTCTATTGGAACTATATAACATAAGTTAACGCAATTCTGCGGAGGATTTACATTTTTGGGGGAGGCGTTTGTCAAACAGTGGACGTGTTTAGGCTGAAATAATTAACGCAATTAAAAATGCAGTCATGTACTTTGAATATTTTGACACTAATACTTTCTTAGATTTACGCGAATATTAGACATTTAAACAAAACTATCTTTTCAGATTTTTTCGCGGGTTTAGGCTGTCTGTAACAACTGTATAATGCCTTTGAGACCAACACCTTAGTCTCTCCCGTGACCAACACCTTAGTCTCTCCCGTGACCATGATTGCTGTAAAGCAATCGAAACGTCGGGAAACAAAAATCAAAATAAATCCACGAAAAAATCCGAAAAGATAGTTTTGTTTAAATATTTTGACACTCTTATGTAAATCAAAACTTACTATCCGTATTAATCATGAAATTTGATAAGAAACAAGATCTTATAAGTTACAAAATACAAATATCGAATTCGAAAATGGTTTTCGCATTCGGATTCAAAATTAACTTTGCTTCTAATGAATATGCTATGAAATACAAACTTATGCATGCCTTTAATAAAATATGTATTGTTGATAATATTTCACTTAATGGAACCAATTACGTAACATGGTTCATGCTAAGAAACTCTCAGTGCCTGATTCTGTACCTACTCGCATTTGCGCGATTTTTTAATTACTTAATAAGGTAGGTACTCTTGTATATAATAATTAATAATGATAATAATTAAGCTTTTTTATTTCCGTAATAAAATTACAATAATAGTATGTTTATAGAGCATGCAATTAATATATAACAATATTATAAAAATAAAAAAATTATAAAATCTCTTTACATTGCTTATACAACTAAATTTAATATATGTATATTTCTTTTTCTTTCTTTTCTTTATTTATTAAGGATCTCTCCATAGAGTAAAGGCCTCCTCCATTTTCTTCCACTGGTATCACTGGTATCAATCTTGTATATATGACATTTATAAATTAAATAATTTAAAACAATGAATCCTCGTCGATACATGTATACCTATTGAAATTGCTTTGACCGACGACACACAAGTTTTAATTTTATTTATATACCTTGTATTATTTCTGTAAGTGAATTTTTCGAATCTTTTGAAGAAATAAATATCTCAAACCATAATAGATTTTGTCGCCAAGTATAGTTGGTTTCGAAGAGAAGGCGAATCCATAGTATGTTATAAACCTTATGTAAGACCAAAACAGGAACTACTACTATTATTTTGGTATAATACCAGTATACATAATTATAGAATTATGTAAGTATACTGCGCAACATAATTTTACCATAATTAATGTAGTTAACAATGGTTAGTAAAATTTGGTTAACTTATTTAATACGTAACTTCATTAGTTAGGTAGATAATTACTACAGTGTTAGAAAATACAACATATTTATATTATAAGCCCAGGTGCATGTGCATATACCTGTAATCTGTTAACAAGCACGAAGAACTTTACCCATCCCATCCTTAGATATGTTCTACAAGTATAATAAAATTGCCGATAAATTATATATTTGTTCTACTATCCGATGGTCGTTATCATGGTCGTTAATTCAGTAGTTATCGATATTAGCGTGCACGTAGGTACGTACAGACAGAAATTCAGAGTCTCGCAGGAGACTTAATTTTATGTGTACGACTAAAAACTAAGAAAAAGGTAAGTATCTTAACATTTTTGAATCAATTCCCATCAAAGCAGAGAGGAAGATGAAGCCCAGCCGGTTAACTTGAATTGAATTGATAATTTTACCTCAAGATAAGTACCTCAAGTGTAGTCCAATAAAGACTTCAAAAAAAAACTTTCAAGTGATTTTGAGATCAGTGTACCTATTAAATATATATATATATATATATATATATATATATATATATATATGTGTATATTTTATTTATAAATTCAAGAAACATTTTGCCGCCCACACAAAATTATATTAATTTGTTTTTAGCAACTGCAAATTTATAATAATCTATATCTATATTAATAATAATATTATAAACAGAGAATCGGCTTAGATGAAATTTGGTAAGAAGATAGTTTGAGATCCTGGAAAGGACATAGGATAGTTTTGTCCTGGAAATCCTCCCTTAAGGGGGTGAAATTGGGGGATGAATGTTTGTATGGGAAAGCAATCTAGGGACAAACCCGAGCGAAGCGAGGGTGAGTCGCTAGTGAATCAATAAAGTAAATTACTTTATATAAGTTAATAATAATTCGCTTGTAATATTTAGCTTTATAATAATGTGTACTCACAAACTAGCAACTTACACGACATATTCATTAGATTCATTCGCTTAACTCACTTAGAACTTGTATGGTACGTGGATTGGAAAACCTAAGATTAACTATATTCACTGACGAAGTAGGGGCCTATACACACGTACTTTATAAAGGCATTGATGACGCGCGTATAATAAACTAGAAAAACAAAAACAAATCTATCCCACAGGAACCATTTTTCCGGGATAAAAAATAGCCAATATATTATTCTGATGTATGAGCTATATTATTTTAAAGTTACATTAAAACCCATTCAGTAGTTTTTGCGTGAAAGAGTAACAAACATCCATATATCTATACATCCAGTCACCCATACATCCTCACCAATTTTCCTATTTATAATCAAATCAAATAAATAAAATAAAATTCACCAAAACAAGTAAACAGTATTTATACAGCATATAAATACAGAAATGTAAATATTTATTAAATATTCGTCTGTCTATTGATCTATTAGATCTTATCAGCGTGCCCGACTTTCGTATCACTAGTTCAACATAATGTTAATGACGGTTAAAATTCATAATATTTTTACTTTTTTTTAATTCTGGCCTCTCCATACCCATATGTTTTATAGTGTAAAAATATACACTCCTTATTAAGGTCGAAAAGCATTCATCCCTAAAAACCTCTGTAGGGTTGGTAAAAGGGTTTTTGACCCTTTAACCACAGAACCCAAAAAATCAAATATGTACTTCACATATGAAGCTTAAACAGATATACAAACCTTAAAGAGGATTTTGCTTTCTATTCAAATTTAAAAATGATTTTAAATTGTTCATCAAACATTAAAAAGTTCAATCACCTTTTTAATTCCTTTTCGTGCGATTCATCAACGGTGAAAGCTTTGTAGTAGAGCTTCCATAAACTTCCGAAGCTTCATCACTAACGCTTAAAGTTTCACGCTTTACAATACATAAACAGAGAATATTAATGGGCATTTTAATGGACGTTTACGTAGAAATCATATTTTATAAAGAGGAAAAGTTTTGCTTTATGGTAGTTAGGAAGTATGTTCATTTCACTTTTACTTAATATTTTGCAAAAACTTTAAGTCTTATAATATATCTAAATAGCCTATTAGATACATAAATTAATGTCTATAATATTTGTAAACGCTACGCTAACGTAATCTTCTATACATATAATAAAACTGTAGAGGTCGAATGTCTGTCTGTACATAGAAAAAAAATGCTAATAACCGAGCCAGGGGGATGTAAGAAGATAAACAGAACAAATCCAGATTTTTCAATGTTTTGTTTCTGTCTGTTTGTCTGTTTGCCTGTTTGTACGGGCTAATCTTCGAAACTGTTGGACCTATTTAAATGAAATTTTGCACGGTGGTACCTTATACACCCGGTCAACATTTTAGATCCTTTTTATCTCAGAAAATTAAAGAGCTCCCGTGGGATAGTTAAAAAGCTATAGTAACTTATACAGCTTAGTACACAAAAACTACTGATTAGACTTTAATGAAACTTTACAATAATATAGTTCATACATTAGAATAACAAATAGGCTACTTTTTATCTCTGAAAAGTGTACGGTTCTCGTGGGATAGATTTGTTTTTTATGTCTAGAGAAAAAAAACCTTTACTAGTAATAGTCCATGATAGTTTAAAGATGAAACACATACAATCTGGTAACAAATTGGAAATGTTTTCTTTAGAAACTTGGATTAGCAATATAGACGTTCGCAATTTTACTAAATATGAAATTCATTCTTTGAAAAATAGCAAAAATACATATGATACAACTCAACTTAAGTCAATAACAAATAATTTTATTACTGAAACCTATAATAATTACTATCAAATATTTACTGACGGTTGAAAAGATCAAGAGGGATCAGGAGCAGCTTTTTATGATCCACAATCTGAAGAGTATATGTTATTTAAAGTAGATCATCATATGTAAATAAATATGAATAAATAAATATGTTCGGACATTAACACACAGCACCATCTAGTTCCATGGTAAGCTACGAGGCCTGTGCTATGGATACCAGATAGTTGATACACTACACATATATAACTTTAAATACATACATATTATAAATATAAACACCCATGACTGGAGTACAAACATTCGCGATCACACAAATGAATGCCCCCAGCGGGACTCGAACAGCAAGTAGGGTCACTACACACTGAGCCAAACGTGTCGTCATGTTTTTAGAGCATCATGTGCATCATGTTTTTAGAGCTATTGGCAATCACAGAGGCATTGTCATGTATACAAACAGTTAATACTAAACATTTTGTTATATTTACTGATTCCAAGAGCTCATTACAGTATCTAGTACGATGCACATCGGCTTATCGATGTGCACCGATAGCATATACTATTGTAGACCAAATTTATAAGCTCCAATTAAATTCAAAAATAATAGTTCTGCAATGGATACCATCTCATGTGGGTATATTAGGAAATGAAAAAGTTGATAGGTTAGCTAAACTAGCATCATTTCAGGGCGTCAACATAGAAGGAGTTCCTTTTTATACAGATTTACCTTGGTATACGAAAGAAAAGTGTACGGATCTTTGGAATGAATACTTTGACAAGCGGTCAAAAGAAAAGGGAATTTGGTATAGAACAATGCAACCACAGCCTTGGAAAAAGTTATGGTTTGATGACTGTACTCTTAGTCGAAGTGACTTAATTGTAGCATTAAGAATTCGCTCCGGACACATTCCATTAAATAAGTTTAAATTTATTATGAAAAAAGTTAATACTCCCAATTGTACAGAATGTGGTACAATTGAGGATGTATATCATCTTAATGGAATGTGTCCGAAATGAATATTTTAGACAATATCTACAAATTAGCTTAAACCTTAACTTAAACATTACTGATTGAATATCCTATTTATCATTCCCTACTAGTGCTAATGCTAAATCACTTTATAAATTAGCAAAGATATGTATAGATTTAAGAAAATAATTTATTTTTGTTTAACTTACAGAGCGACATAGTCAATTTTGACTAAGCTCTTTAAATAAAGAGAAAAAAAAAAAGTTTCATTTAAAATTCAAACTGATCTGACCAGACTGACACAATTAAAAATATGTAGCGGCAAAGTCACAAGCAAAAACAAGTTAAAGGGGAAGATTGTTTATGAATATATAATAGTTTCGTAACGTTACTTTGATTATTATTAACAACCTTATCTATGTAATAAATGCGTGTTATGCGTCTAAAATGATAAGAAGTCGAGATAATTTCACATGACTACAAAGAATTTAAAAGAAAAAATAGTAAAATTCTATATAATTTTATTTTTAAATTTAAAATATCGCACTTAGGCGTGTAAGACTTGTGAGATATTAAAGTAGAGCAGTGATAGCCCAGCGGTAAAATGCTTGCTTGGGAAATAAATTGGAGCGGGTTCAAATTCCGCGACTCGCTCCTCTGCTATTCTCGTTTGCAAATCATTTTCAACATGATTACTATCGTTGTTAGAATACAAATGTCATAATTACGTACTACGTTATAGCAAAATGATTCTTATTCATAGTGCACAGAGACATTTTTTTTAATTATGGGATATTGATAAGCATGCCTCTTTTGACTATAAACTTAAAAACCAATAATTGATTGGTTGTTTATTAGTAGTGCACTATACAATTAATGGTGCATTTGTGTGAGTTTGGCAACATAAGTTCCGATACAAACGTAGTCACGTACCACTTCACTTTTTTTCTCTTCCGTGCGCATACGCACATTTATTAATCTGTTAAAGAAAACGTCGTGCAATAGTTTGTTTGACTGCAATTTATTTACAAATAAATATTTTGTTTTTCATAATTAGTATTTACTTTTTTTATTTTTAATAGTAATATTATTTATATAATATCCAAATTTTTAAACGACCGGTCAAAACTCAAAACTAGATTTAACAACAACTAATGTCAGTTGTGTCACTTGACATTCACTTCATTTTCAGGTATAAAAATGACTAAAATTCCAACATCGCTATCGCTTAATATGTAAATGAATATTGCCTATACTATTTAAATAATGAATACGATGACAATTTAACGTAAATGCGAACTTTGTGTCAAACATAGCTTGTTTGGGTTTTGATAAGTCTTCATCTTGTTTATCTTATTTTGTCTTATCATGCATAGGTGGAGACGTCTTCTTGCTGCTTCAATTAAACATAGTTGTATTAAAGATCCAAGATTAATAATAAAACGAGAAATGAGTGCAAATATGAGTGATAAATTTAAGTTGCCTGCCCGCTATGGTGCCGGCGAAAAAAGTGTTTGGTAAGCATATGTTTTTAAATAAAAAGGTTCTATTTATATGATTTTTGAAATCCATACTGTTTTGATTTGTTATGTAACACTTTGGTTAGAACTATATATCTATGTTAATTACTAAAAGTTAATATTAACCTATGCACTAAATTAATACTCATCTGAAATTGTTACTATTTGGAATGATAAATGGAAACAGATAACTGAACTAATAACATGTCAACTCATAAAAATTCGAATCTAGACTTTAACATAATAATATAGATATTTTATAATTAAATAAGCATTTCTGTATGTACAAATTGTATAGTATACAATGATGTACATAGAAAAAAAAAGCTATAAACCGAGTCAGGTTAGTGTAAGAAGAAAAATAGAACAAATTCAGTTTTTTTTCTATTTTTTTTCTTTCTGTGTCTGTTTGTCCTTTTGTATAGGCTAATCTCCAAAACTGTTGGACTAATTTGAATGAAATTTTGCATGGTGGTACCATATATCCCCAGTCAATATTTTAGATACTTTTCTTCTGGAAAATTAAAAAGTTCCCCATGGTATAGTTAAAATACTAAAGTAACTTATATAGCTTAGTACACAAAAACTTATGCACCTAATTTAGTAAAATTTGGTATGCTGATACCTTATATTGCCGGTCAAACAATGTATAGAATAACATATAGACTACTTTTTATCCCAGAAAAATGTACTGTTCCCATGGGATAGATTTATTTGTGCATTTCTAGAGACGAACCTGAGCGAAGCGAGGGTGACCTGCTAGTAAAGAATTATTTATACTATCATAATGTAATACAATGGAAACTGCTTCATGGACTGACTATGGGAATATAGGATATAGCCATAAGTTTCTTCATGGAATAAATTGCATGCAGTATTTCTTCCAAATAAACTTATATTTACACTAGCAAAACCTGCAGATTCGCTCGCGCTAAAACTACGACAAAAAACTTTAAAAAGGTAGGTTTCATGCAAATTTTCATCCCTTATTGGATGAATTTCATCTCATCAAAAAATCTCCTTATGGGATGAATTTCAAACACGTATTTATTTAATTAAATTAATACCAAGTTTCAAGAAATTCTGATCATAAATATTTTTTAGGTTAAGTTATAACGTGTATTCACGTGGGAATGAGATAATCTCCCGCGGTAAAAAGTATCCTATATGTTGACCCGGATATCCAGCTATCATCATACCAAATTTTATTAAAATCCCTCCAGTGGTTTTTCTGTGATGCGGTAACAGACAGACAAAAATTCTAAAAACTATAGATTCGGTCTCTGTATCGATAATAAAGTCTATTTCAATAAGATTTTCCAAAAAATATTTAAGATACAGATTCAACTCACAATTTTATTATATGTATAGATTATAATATTAATGAACATAATTAGAATTCTCATTTCTTAAGATATATTTTCTACATTAATTTACTTTTCTAAACTCTAAAGTAAAATTAGCAATCTTTTCAAGTAGATATATAGATTATAGACATTTCATATAAATGCAAATTCGTCAGACTTTGTTTGGTCTAGAAAGTTTCTTATTCATATTGTAATTCCCAATATATATATTCTGAATATTTGAGCTCAATTCTTAGTTCTAATGTTATATACTACTAGCGACTCACGAAAACAAATCTATCCCCACAGGCAGACACAAAAAAAACACAAACAAAGTATTTGCTATTCCAGACTATAATCTATCTTTGAGCAGTTCAGCTGTTTTGATGTGAAAGAGTAACAAACATCCATCCATCCACACAAACTTTCACATATAATATTAGTATGGATTATTCTTCATTCTCTACTCTGTCAAGCCTGAGGAGTCCGACTGGATGGGTACCACCCCCTTATCTATTTCTGCCGCCAAGCAACAATGATTGCATTGTTGTGTTCCGGTACGAAGGATAAGGTAGCCAGTGCAATTGCAGGCAAGAGGCATATCATCTTAGTCCTCACAGTGACAACGCACCTGTGGTTCTGCATTCTTGTTACTTAAAACCTAAGTGCATGAACCGTAGGTGTTATGGGCGACAGGGACTGCTTTCCATCAGGTGGTCTGTCTGCTCGTTTGTCACTGAATCGTATAAAAAAAAAAAAAAAAAATTCTTCTATAAATTTCAAAGAAGTTATATAAAATTTGCCATTTATTTTAATTACTTCCACTTATTATCAATATGTTTAAACTTTAAAAAAAAGTAATATAATCAAATTTATATAATGAGAACATATATTTAAATTATAAGATATTATAGGGTGGAATATATCCAGCTTGCGGCAGAATATAAACCAGCTGTCAATCTCGGACAAGGGTTTCCTGACTATCATGCACCTGATCACGTTAGGAAAGCACTATCTGACATTGCCATTGAAGAAAACCCACTACTTAACCAATATACAAGGGGATTTGTAAGTTTTAAATAATGTTTCTAATTATATACTATATGGGCGCCCTCCATGTATGGGATAGTGTTACTATCCCATACATGGGCGGCGCCAGAATCATTTCCAGAGGGGTACATCTGCTTCTTCACATTAAACTACTAAGTAATCTTTATATGATTAACTTTTTAATTTTTTTTGATACCTTATTTATCATCTTTTTTCTAATACAATTTTTTTTCTATGATTTTACTAATAAAATTTTATTTCTTTAACTTTTTCCATATATTTTCCTTCATTCCTTATCTGGCACCCATGAGCCCATATAATAATAATAATAGTCTAGCTCATATATATTTATATATATTTTAATATATTTTGAAGATAGATATTTTGTTTTTCTATTTCATTTGCTTGCTGGCAATGTTATTAGAAGTAATGAACTATATTTTTTTACTTTTTATGGGGATTTTGAACCTTGTTACTAAGCTTATAAAGAACTACCTAGTATATGTAGAAAGACCATGTTTTACTTATTGTATTTTTAAAGTTAAACAAATAGTAAAAGTACTAACTGGTTAGTAACATGACAAATTCCAACTATGATCTAATTGATAACCTTATTTTTAAGTCACAAGTGCTGAACACACAAGTTTTTTTAGGATCCCATACCCAAAGGGTAAAACGGGACACTATTATTATTAAGACTTCGCTGTCCGTCTGTCTGTCTGTCCATCTGTCACCAGGCTGTATCTCATGAACCGTGATAGTTAGACAGTTGAAATTTTCACAGATTTGCCGCTATAACAATACTAAAAGCAGAATATTTTGTTATATATTCACTTTAAAAATAAATAAATAAATAAAGTTAAAATAAAACAAATATCTAAGGGCTCCCCCCTTGCAACAGACATGATTTTTTTGCGAATTTTTCGCTCGCGAGTCCTACTTGCACTTAGCCGGTTTTTTAGTCTAATTAGGCGTTTGTTATAGGGTCATCCTCGTTTGGTACAAAATCTAGCCAAAGTATACTCTCCATTGATTGGTAGAGAATTAGACCCCTATAATGAAATACTGGTGACAAATGGTGCCTATGAAGCACTGTTTTCAGCTATTTTAGGTAAGTAGTAAACATATTTTTTTTTAGTGACAACTCGTACAAGGAAGTAGGGACTTTTGTATACATGAATGACAAGAAACCAAAATAACTATAATGGATAATTGAAGTTACTATAATACCATAATAATAATAGAATCAGAAATCACAGAACAAATATTAATATAAAATGAGTATCACATAGGCTACTTTTTGTAATAAAATTTCCCAGGAGATGATATTGATCTCTTACGAAAAGATGAATACATATTTACTAGCGGCTTAACCTCGCTTCGCTCGGGTTCACCTCTAGGACAACAAACAAACCTGTCCCACGGGAACCTTACATTTTTCAAATGAATGCCCCAACGGGACTCGAACCTGCGACCGCTGGCACAACAAGTGGGGTGACTACAAACCGAGCCAAACGTGACGTCAATATAATATATATGACGCGTTATCCATATACTACGAACATCATCTTTAGTGGTTACTAGTTTGTGGGTGTTATTAAGGCTCAAATGATAAAGTATTCAATGGTCAATACACAATTTAATCAGGAAAATCACAATGTTATAAACTTGAAACGGCAATTTACGGCTCATTTGAAACGGATTTAGAGCAATAGCGGATTCTAAGACACCGATCAGATTTTCACATTTAATATCAAAGCATAACTCTATGATCCACCACAATAAACCAACATTACTAAGCCACGTGTCTCCAATGAATGTCATGATGGCGTATCGACCCCTCTCGAGACGTAGTCTCTGCTCTAAATTTAAAATCATTTTAAAAGCAATAAAAAGTAAACTAAATAACATAGTGTCTTTAAACAATATTAAGGTTTTATAGCAGAAAAGGGTAACTAAATCCTCCTCCGTCATATATAATACTAGCGACTCACCCTTGCTTTGCTCGGGTTCGTCCCTACTTACGTTTTAAAGTTTAGTATAGATGAGATATTTTCCCCCAGTAAAAAGTATCCTATATGTTGACCCGGATAACCAGCTACCATCATACCAAATTTCAACAAAATCCTTCCAGTGGCTTTTCAGTGATGCGATAACAGACAAACAGAAAAAAAAATTTGAAAAACTATAGATTTGGCCTCTGTATCGATAATACTGTCTATTTCAATAAGATTTTCCAAACAATATTTGATGTACAGATTCGGCTTAGTTACTTCTGTACTTATTCGGCTTATTTTATTACATGTATAGATATAATACATAAGTATGTTTACCACACATACGATCCCCGGAAATTCGAGGGGACTAGATAAGGTCCTCAGAAAGTCAAGCGTATGGCGACCCCAACTTTACGATAACCTTTGAATCGCGTAAGTCTAAAATTGGGGTCAAAGTTCAAACGTTATATCTTCTATGTACAAATGTACAATCACTAAATATTATAATTAAAATGTAAAATGGCTATATTTTTCAGTCAGTATTGTCGTATGTTTTTTCCCACTTTTAAAGTATGTTTTTTCTGTCCAACTGTGAATCTTTTGGTTAGGAAATTATATTTATTAGGAGAAAATACCGGAACCCTTATAAAGTCATTCTTGTGTGTCTGTCTGTCCGATTGTCAAACCATATTTTCTCTGATTCTATGTGGAAAAAGTTGATATTTCATACATATACCTAATATAGACTAGGGCCCATTCTAATTTCCAAATTTATTACTCATGATAAAATTAGAAAATTATATATATATATATATATATAACAATTAAAGTGGTAATTGAAACGGCTTATCATATGCATCATATCATAATTTTGTAGTGACCCTACTTACTGTGTATGTATTTAAAGTTATATATGTATAGTGTATTAACTATCTGGTATCCATAACACAAGCCTCGTAGCTTACCATGGAACTAGATGGTGCTATCTGTTAATTTTATAAAGAGTGGATCGTAATTAGGTATTTTTGTAACTTTTAGTTATATAGGTACTTTAAAAGATAATGAAATGTACGAAAATGAGACATTAGCATAAAACAACTTTATATAGATAACCTTTTAAATGGATAATAATTATATGTATCTGTGTAGGCCTTATTTCCGCCCATGAATAACGAAAAAAATGATGTCATTCAATTTACTATTTCCTTTACATTTTCTGAAAGAAGACCTTGCGCCTGATAAGTAAATGTATTTATGAGAAAAAAAAATACAATGAATACTACTTGTGAGACGCCAAACTTTTGTCTAACTGGTAACTGGTCTAACATTTGGTCCAATATGAGACGTTTTCAGTAAAATTTCTACTTTTATTTATATAGAGTGCATATAAGAAGCACTTTCTTTTTTACACAATGTATTTAAAAATTATCGTGCTGGTATTTAAATAATAAAGCTTGATTTTTATTTTTTATTTTATTCGTATTACAAAATAAAAACTTAAAAAAAAAAGGCACTGAAAATTAAAAAATAACTGAATGGGGGTTTTCATTTAGAATAGATATTAACAGATATTTTCGAAGTCGGTGTGCATTAATTTGTATCGGCTGGCACTGACTTTAAAAACGCAACATGATGAAGTTAGCTGAAAATGACATGATGAATTTAGCTGAAAGCAACATGATGATGTTAGCTGAATTTCCTTTTACAAACAGAAAATTGTGACATACGGGATGAAATCTTTACCTATTTTTGTTCTGTTACTCCAAAGAAGTATAACCACCACCACCACCATAGAAGTTTTTTTTATCAGGCACACAGTCTACTTTCCAAATATGTAAAGAAATGATCAAGTCGTGTGACATAGTTTTTTTCGTTGTTGGGTGAGGGCTTGTCAATACCCTTCATTTATCTTAGAAACGTTAATGTACTTTAAAGTAGATTGATCTGCTAATTTTCAGGTCACGTGGATAAAGGCGATGAAGTTATTGTAATTGAGCCTTTCTTTGATTGTTATGACTTTATGATCAAGTCGGCTGGTGGCATACCCAAGTTTATCGCATTAGCACCTGTAAGTATACGCTAGATATGATATTGTAAAGAAATAAAACGAAAATTGTGATTTAAAAAAAATGCCAGAGTATTTTTTTAACAGCTCATCAAGGTTTGGAACCGGTTTAAAAAAAACGGTTAATTGCTGTAATGTAATGGTTAATTTATGACTCATATATTAACTGATTATACGACCGGTTTCGTACCTAAAAAAATGCCAGCTGATATAAAGTTTAATAAGGTTTTATTCCAAATTTAAAATTATATCTACGTATAAAAAAAATATCTCGAAAGACAAACCAAAAGCCGAAACCCGTTACATTGTAATTTTATAATATTGGACCTACTTTTTTATCTACATTTCTACACTACTATTATAAAGAGGAAAGATTTGTATTTTTGTTTGTTTGTAACGAATAAATTCAAAAGCTGCTGGACCGATTTAGATGAAATTTGGATATTTTTCATTCCGTGAAACATCCCTTATGGGGGTGTAAATGTGGAAGAAAGTTTGTATGGGGAATCAATTGGTGTTTTATAAAACCATGTCGTTTAAAAGATAATATTTTTCAAGAAAATATGCTAAACGAGTGTGCCCATTTAGTATGATTGTATTATTGGCACAAAAATTAAAAAAAAAAACTAAATCTTTGCTAATCATAAAGTACAGAATCCGTTTTTAACACGATTCCAAATCGCAATTCTCCAGTTTTTATTATAAATATTGTTCTGTTACAGAAATCATCAAAACCGGAAATGACATCAGCTGACTGGGTTTTAGATGAGAAGGAATTAGCATCCCTTTTCACGGATCGTACAAAAATGCTAATTTTAAACACCCCCCACAACCCTCTGGGAAAGGTTTTTAATAGACAAGAGTTAGAAGTAATAGCTAATCTATGCAAGAAGCACAATGTCCTGTGTTTATCTGACGAAGTGTATGAGTGGATGGTGTATGAACCAAACAAACATATAAGGATCGGTAAGTTTTTTTTTTAATACATTTATCTGTTTTTTTTTCTTAGTTGTAATTTATAAGTCTATGGGGATTATGTAATACGTATTGTTTTAGAAATAGTAAAACTTGGCTTGGGTCATGGTGAGCGATAGGTATTTCTTATAATATGTATGGAGCTTATGCCATACGTTCCATACAAATTGTCATTTGACACAACCTATAAGCCTTCTAAATCGAGTGAAACGGGTTCAAATTCCGGGACTTCTGATATTTTCATGTGCGAATCATTTCCAACATGATTACCGCTTGTTTTACGGTGAGGAAACCGGCATGTCTTAGAAAACCTAGTAGGTTTTTTTGAAAGACATGTGCAGTCCGCAGTGGTGGACTATAGCCTGATCCCCCTCGTATTGAAGAGAAGCCCATGCCCAGCAGTGGGACGTTAAAAAGGGCTGAATACAAAAAATTAAAGAGTGCGTGTATGAATGTGTACACACGCAAAAGTAAAACTTCTGTAGGTTAACGGTACTCTTTATGAAATTCAATTTATGTTGTAAATAATCAGGATAGATGATATACTAAAAATAACGCATATTAGACATATTACAATCATATATTTATAGAATATCATTTAAGGAAAAAATATAATATTACATAATACATATCATTTGTCAGACAATAACAACGGTTACCGTGGCAACAAACGTACATACATGATTTCGTAACGCATTCACCAGCTTAACCCCCAAAGTCGAGCGTGCGTAAAGAAGTTTTACTTCAATAATCCAATTATAAAACAATGAATCTCATCCCAGCGACCCTCCCGGGTATGTGGGAGCGTACCATCACAGTGGGGTCGGCGGGCAAGACGTTCTCCGTGACGGGCTGGAAGATGGGGTGGGCGTACGCGCCCGCGCCGCTGCTGCGCAACCTGCAGGTGGTGCACCAGAACTGCGTGTACACCTGCTGCACGCCCGTGCAGGTGTGTGCTTTAGTCTGTCTGTAAAAGGAATCTTGTCTACCTAACGTACAAACGTTAGGTAGACAAGATTCCTTATTTCCTTACCCAAAGGTTGTCTGGAAGAAATCGCTAAATCGCTCGTACAATAAAGTATAAATAAATAAATAAGATTTGACATTAATATTTTATATATATATATTCCAATATTTCCAATAATAAAATAGAAGTAAACAATCTAATATTGCTGCAACAGCGAATGCGAAAGTAACTTTGTTTGTCTGTCTGTCTGTCTGTCTTTTCACCCCACACAACCGTTTTCATGTTTAATCAAACTTTTCACCTCTTTCACTCTACCTTTTCACGTTTAATCCGCTGAAGCAATTTAGATGTAATTTGGTATGGAAAAACTAAAATGAAGTGGTTTATTTGGGTACAACGTACATGACTAAGGATATTATTAGAGTTGCAACAGAATTTAAAGTAAAACCTCAAGTTTTGAAGTCGGTTAAAAAGAATTATCTACATCGTAGGTAAATTGTAAAAACGGTGAAATTATAATTTCACTAGAGATTTCTTTAAAGAAAATACGATAAATAAGATATAAATAAAAATTTTATAAAGTAAATCACTTAAATATTATATAAATAATATTCCATATTTCAAGTATAAAAGTAATTTAAAGTATAAAAATGTTTAAAATTAACAAATATTATAAGGTACTTTGGAGCCATTTTTCAGGTTTTTGAATTCATTTTGTTATTTTATGGCTAGGCTGTCTGTAACAACAATATAATTTTGAAACATCTAACACCTTAGTCTCTCCCGTGACCATGATTGCTGTAAAGCAATCGAAACGTCGGGAACCTCAAATCAAAATAAATCCGCGAAAAAATCCGAAAAGATACTTTTAAAATGTCAAATATTCGCGTAATAAGAAAGTATAATTTAAAGATTAGTAAGTAGTTTAATATGAAGAAGCAGATGTTACCCCCTGGAAATAACTCCTTCGCCGTCCATGTACATATCTAACAGTAAATACTAACACATTGTAGGGGCGTGAAGTTCGCAATTAAACGCTCACAAACCGCATAACCTTGTAATGTAATTAATCAGTGGCTGGAAACTGTATAATTTCCAACATTCCATGAAAATGTGACCCTATTTCGTAATTATTTCGCACATGAAATAGGTCACGGTGTAATGTTGGTGGTCTACGGTATTGAATTTGTTGTGTCAAAGTATGGGTTTCGTTGCTATTATGGTATTAACCGATTTCAAAGAAGAGGTTTTTGTGTTGTCTCTTTGTTTTTTTTTTTTGTTTTTGTTGTGATATTTTTGCTGATTATATGCAAATTTTAAAAATTATTTGTTATATTCAAATTACATAATTGGAAACTTTCCAAGCGTTATTAAATTAGCTTTCTGTAAAATAATAAACCCTTTAAAGGGGTACGAAATTTTTCTATGAAAGCTGGCATTAATTACCAATTTCAATTTTATTTTCAAAGTAAACTTGATATGTGTGGATTAATACAAAAAATATCAAAAGTTTGAGAACTATAGAAATTAGTTTTCATGTTTTAATTATTATCATATAGCGATATTGATAGATGCCTCCATTCCTTAATTTCACATCCCACTTAAATCCGCCCCTGTGTTACATTGCGCGATATGTTATAATAATACAGCTGTGAACCAATTTTATTGATTTTTTTGAAAACGTTAAAAAAACATTACACCCTAAGTGTGATATAATTATAAATAATAATTTTAAAGTCATAACTTTTAATACTTTCTTAGATTTACGCGAATATTTGACATTTGAAATAAAACTATATTTTCGTAACAAGTATAATATAACGCCTTTTAAGACGTCTAACACCTTAGTCTCTCCCGTGACCATGATTGCCGTAAAGCATTCGAAACGTCGGGGACCAAAAAAGAATAATGTTATTTAAAATATCATAACTTTTACTTAAAAATAATATTATATTATTATGAATTTTTTCATCTCATAGGAAGCTGTAGCCCGATCTTTTGAGTTTGAATTAGCTCGGATAAATTCGCCAGAGTGCTACTTTGTATCACTTGCTAAGGAGTTGCTTTCTAAAAGGGACTATCTGGTCAAAGTGCTGAGAGATAACGGGTTCAATCCCACGATACCTGATGGTGGCTACTTCATCGTTGCTGATTGGTCTAAACTTGGTAAGACTTCTTACATCTATCACTACATAGTATAAAACAAAGTCGCTTCCCGCTGTCTGTCCCTATGTATACTTAGATCTTTAAAAATACGTTTTTTTAATAGATAAGAGTGATTCTAGAGGATAGTTTATATGTATAATACATGCATAATATAGTAATATAAAAAAACACTGGTAATTTTAGAGGTTTCTAATGTAATGTCGTAAATAAACTCATTTTTTGCGCTTATATTGCAAACGCTGGCTAAATCCTACGAGGTAGATCAAAATAATGTACTACAGTATTGTACACCTTAAAAAGGTCCACAAAAAAGTCCGCGATGGCATATGTCTATCTCTTAAAGATAACATTATTTTTATTATTTTACTATATCCAAGCTACGAACGAACCCAAGCGAATCGAGGGTACGTTTAGACCCTAAATAAATAAATAATTAATATTTTGTATTTCAGCAAACAAAATAGACCTTTCGTCGGAGCCCGATAAATACAAAGACTACAAGTTCACGAAGAAGTTCGCGAAGGAAGTCGGCGTGTTGACGATACCGCCCACCGCCTTCTATTCCGAGCAACATAAACATCTCGGCGAGAACTTTGCTAGATTCTGCTTTATAAAGGTAATATTATTTAGCTTGAGGTTTTAAATATATGTTGTTGTTATAAATTCAGAAAGACGCTTTGTTATCGACTTAGGAAGATCGATAAAGCTACACATATTTGAAAATAAGATATTTTTTTTACATATATTTGAAAATAAGATATTTTTTTTTACATAAGGTTTCAAAATGTATAAATACGAAATAATGAAATAAATAAGCATTGGGTCAATTTAAAATTTAAATCAAAAATAGGTACTGATAATATTTAGTTTCTTTGAGATGAAATAGAAATGACATATTTATTTGTTACTTCTTCACTATGTAACAACTTAACGGTAATAAGACATTTGCAAATTGCCTTCCTTTTAGTAGCGTGCTACTGTTACATATATATACCACCTTCATATATGTATACATAACATATAGATATATGCATCTAATATATATGACATATTATCAACGGTCTCGGTGGTGTTGTGGGTAGCATGTACGGTTGCACATCCGGAGGTCCTGGGTTCGAGTCCCGGGTCGAGCCAAATTTAGTTATTGCCTCTTTCTGTATAGTAAGCCTCAGTAACAACCCGGAGTTGGGAAGTTGGCGGTGTCTCACCCCCGTGCCTCGGAGAGCACGTGTCGCGTCGGTCCTGCGCCGACACTCTCACCGCGAGTGTCTCGTGTCGTCCCACCGGAGTGTGAGAATGACAGAAATAGAGAGTCCTCTTGTGTCTGCGCTATAATATCTCCTGCGCTGTTATCTAGTCTCAATGAGATTGGCCGCCGTGATCGAAATCGGTCAGGAGGACTTATTATTATGTATGACAAGACAATTTAAAAATATAAATACATGTGTGCGCGTGTGTCAAGTGTGTTTGTTTGTTATTTTTTTACACTAAAACGACTGGACGGATTTAAACCAATAAATATTTATTACTTTCTATGTGGCTTTTGTCGCTTTTGATGAGAGACCCTATTGGAGTTTTTCAATAGGATAGACATAGGCTTACTCTACGCACCCAAGCGAAGTGACGGTTAGTCGGTAGTAGATAATAAAAAAACAAGAAAATCTTACAAGACAATAAAATTAGAACTAATTTAATCAAATTTAACATATTTCTTTTTGTTATGTTTGTTTGCAGAAAGATGAAAACTTAGCACTTACTGAAAAACTAATCAAGGAATGGAACGCGAAGAAATAAACGTACATAAGTTGTGAATATATAAATATATATATACGTAATGCAAGGTTTTTATAAATCTGTCAGACAGCTTTTAAACAAATATACAGTAAATATTAAAATGAATGTAAGTTTGAGGCGACATTTTTTTCTTATTTCATTGCTTTCAAACTTCGTATACCAAAAACGTAACTGTGGTGCTATTCCAAATTTTAACAGAGATTTTTTTTATTTTTTTTTTTATTGTATACAATAAGTGTTAAATATGTATATAATTTTTGTTTAAAACAATACTTGTCAAAATTTGTTATTTTTATCAAAAATGTATGATAATGGGACAATATCTGATTAAGCGTAATATTTATTATAATTCTAATGAATAAATGAAATGTATATTTGTAAATATATCAATAAAATATTTTAAATTTCATACATACTTTATTTATCAAACATCCCTGTAAAAATCTTCAAAAATGCAAGAAATTTGGTAGTTCATTGGGTGAAATTAGTTTCAAAATCAAGACGTGAAATCTCCGCGAAGCCATCTTTTCGCATCTCTTGTGTCGTTTCCGTATGTTTTACCAAACCTATAATTTCACACCAATATATATTAATATTTAAGAGCAAAATAAAAAAAAATATGTTGAAAAAAATTAAATACAATATACAAATAAATTCTTTAAGTAGACGCACAGATCATATAATACTACTACTAATACAGATGCCCCATCCCATACAAAGAAGTTGGACAGCGTTAATTTGGGTTATATTTTTTTTTTGCTTGAAGAGATAATAAATGTTGTTGATCCGCAAATAACTAAACCGCAAATAGCTGAACTATTTTTTATTTATTTATAAACCGGTTGAAATAAAGCAAATACTAAATGTGAAGCTTACCACAATACATTATTAGGGCGCACAAACGCACAGACAAACAGACAAAAATTCTAAAAATCATTGTTTTAGATTCTATTGCGTCAATGAAGATCCCCAATAATACTTTTTCCCTAATGTCTTCCATGTACAGACAGTGATGAGTAAATTTTTTTTATATGTACCTATTTATGGTCAATATTATAAAATGTTACCTGCATTCGATTAAATAATATGTACTGCTTTTGACATTTTTAAACCGTGATAAACAATTCATACAAAGTAAAAGCGCCACCTATGAATATATACAACAAACCCATCAGGCACAGATTGCTGATATTTCAATAATCAGTGTAATTACCCAAATGTGATTTACGGGCGCGTTATTTGTTTCCCTTCATTAAGAGTATTTTCTTAAAATCATTATTCATAATATACCTTTTAGGATCTTTATTTTTTATCTTTAGTCAATTTAATAAATCGATACATGTAACGTCCTATTGACATTTATTTGAACTAATTTTTCTTCGTGATGAGACCTCATGGCAGACGTATCTTTAGAAAATAATTTCTTTCAAGCAGATATTATGGTTTATTAGGATTAAATTCTAATAAAGTAGCAAGAATGCCTAACATTGTTGATCGCGATATTATTCTGCATAGTATTGTTATTTACTACTATACTATAATGTTTAGATGTCAGTCGGGTTATAACATTAATTAAATAAGGCATATTAGGTATATTACAATAATATATTTATAGAATATCATATTATACAGAGAGAATATAATATTATATATTTGTCAGACAATAACAACGGTTACCATGGCAACATGGCAATGTATTCTATCTCGTTCTCTCGCAGGCTTAATCCTATATATTTATGTGTTTGTCTCTTTTTAGTGTCGCAATTTCGTTTCATTGAATTTCAAATCACCACGATTCTAAGAAGTTTTACTTCAACTAGGTTAGAAATAAACATGAAACACTCCTTACCTGAACGTGCAGCCCGGCACATGTCCCGCGTAGTTCGGCAACATACCGACGTGCTTGTGGTAGATCTCCGTGGGATTGATGGATAGGGGGGGATCAGGTCTGAGGAAAAAATTACAGTTCAGATCAATTCAAACATTTTATTGCGAACTTGGGTTAATAATTGATATACATTTAGATTTTTATAATTATATTGTTAATATTCAACCAAATTCAACCTTACAGCACGCTATAATTCAATAATTAATTGAAATATACATAAAACTACAATAGTCACTAAGTTTTAGACTAAAAAACCTATACCAGAATATAGAATACAACTATGTATAGGGATATTAAAACCGTTAGAAATAGCGAATCAAGGACAAGGACAGCGAAAACAGTAATAATAAAATTTAAGTAGTACTAAGTTTCTATACATTACATGTATGTAAGGTGTTCACATCTTAGAAGACATAATTTATCCCATTGTAAACCTAACAATAAGTATAATTACGATTCTTTATTTCATTTGTTTTATGAACTTATAAATAAAAAGTATGTATATATGTATGAATGTTTGTTACTCGCTAACGGCGAAACGGCTAAAATGGATATAGAAAATACACAGAGACTGTAGCCTGGAATAACACATGGCTACTTTTAGTAATAAAATTTGCCAAAAGATGGGGCTAATCGTTATTTAAAATTACATAGGTATTAGGTAGGTACATATTATAAATTTAAACAAGATTCGATATTTTTGAATCCAGAATGTTCCAGAGCAAAGTGAGGTTATGTTACTACTCACTAGTCAAATCTTTAAAAATAAAAACAAAACCAACCCATATCAATAAATAAATAAAACACCACAAATCTTAAAATATATATACATATATTTTATTTAAACAAGCATTTTGACCATGTACGGTCCTTCCAAGTAATATCCAATCTTCGCATAATAGTTCCTCGTGCCGACGCCAGAAATTACGGCTATTTTGTCTGAGCCGTGCTCTTCTTTAGCGATGCGTTCTGCTTCCTCCATCAGAAGCATACCGAAACCTTGATGTTGGAACTTTGTTGGGTCTCTAGCGTTAACCTGAAAATATATAAAATTACATCACCTTTGACCTTTGAGACGTCTAAAACCTTAGTCTCTCCCATGACCATGATTGCTGTAAAGCTTTCGAAACGTCAAAAACCAAAAATTTAAATAAATTCGTCAACAAATCCGAAAAATAAGACATTATTATTAGTATGAAGTATAGTAAATTTTTGTTCACGTTTTTTATTTATCAGCACTAGAAATAATTAAAGGTTACTTATTATCTTTTTTGAAGTATAGAAAAAACGATTCAATACTCACAGGTACAACAGATCCATACACATGCAACTCCCTCACGATACTGCACTGTTTGAAGTTAGCGTTGGGACCCGGCTTCAATTCCGGTCGGTACGTGTCTTTGGCGCATTTCCTCAACCGCAACAGACCAACCAGTATATCTTGGTCCGGGTCTTCATATGAGAGGAACGTCTCCCACCCATCATTGGCCACATAGTCACGCCTTATTAATTCTATCTGAAATAACAATAAATGTAATTCTTCCACATTAGTAAATCCTGATAATAAAATAATTACTTTCAACTAAAACATAAAACTTAAAAGTAATTTATTTTTTTTATTTATATGAGACCAACCCTAAAAGACCATACATATATTCTAGCAAAAAAAATCAAAACAATATTTTTGTAACAGCCCAATTAACTGCCTCCTCATTGATGTGTTGGTAAAAAAAACTCAATCCTTACCTCATAAGGCCTCACTTTGTTGTGTATTTCTTGTATGCCCACCTCCCTACTTCTTACATCCCTGCAATCTGTTCCTAAATCGGCCATACGGGCTAAAGCAAGCTCTCTTAGATTACCATGTTCCACCCCCGAAGATACAAGAGGCATGGGTATATCCCGTTGTACCCTGAAAATGTTAAATAAGTGTTTTAAAATAACAAACTATTCGATTCAAATCAATCCTCTTGTTAATCGCTTCGCAGCATGTCAATTGAGCACAGATTACTTCACCAATGTCATATAGAGTGAAGAAGACACAAAGGAGATTGGTCACTAAAATAAAATCAATAAATTAAATTGTGTAAAAAAGGGAGTAAATCCAGAGTAAACAGATAAAATAACCTAACATCAAAACAATATATGTACTCCAACAAAAGTATGTATTTAAATAAAACTATCTTTTCGGATTTTTTCGCGGATTTATTTTGATTTTTGTTTCCCGACGTTTCGATTGCTTTACAGCAATCATGGTCACGGGAGAGACTAAGGTGTCAGATGTCTCAAAAGTATTATATAGTTGTTACAGACAGCCTACCCACAATTAACAAAAATGAATTCAAAATATTGAAAATTGGCATCAAAGTACCTTACAATATTTGTTAATTTTTAAAATTTCAAATTTTTTTTTAAAATTCCAAATTTCAATAGGGAAGATGGCTGGGTACTACCATCGTCGTGGGATCCTGTTATTAATATTATAAAATCTAATAATAAAATTAAACATAACAGACAGATGTAGTAAGTTCTTACTGTGTAGATCAAAATAACAGTACTTAAAATTAATATTTTACATTTGTAAATGTAATTCTTGATTAATTTTATTTCTTGATTAATAATTTTATAAAGTAGATATAGAACAATAATGTGGCTTAAATAATTAATATTTTATCTACCTTTATGTTTATAAATATAATAATGGTAACACTAAAAATATAGATTATTAAACAATAATGCAATAATAAGTTTTCTAAAAAATTGAAATGATAATAGCTAAAATTATATAAATAATACTCCTTATTTCAAGTATAAAATTAAAATTATAAAATGTTTAAAATTAAAATTAACAAATATTGTAAGGTACTTTGATGCCAATTTTCAATATTTTGAATTCATTTTTGTTAATTGTGGGTAGGCTGTCTGTAACAACTATATAATACTTTTGAGACATCTGACACCTTAGTCTCTCCCGTGACCATGATTGCTGTAAAGCAATCGAAACGTCGGGAAACAAAAATCAAAATAAATCCGCGAAAAAATCCGAAAAGATAGTTTTATTTAAATGTCTAATATTCGCGTAAACCTAAGAAAGTAAAAGTATGTATTTAAAAATTTTATTTAAAATTTCTTGTAAATCTAAATCAAATTAAACAACTTAATAAACATACAAACCACAAATAAAAACATGTATATAAATTAATTTATAAAAATATCTATCAACTTACCTATAAACCCTTGTCCACGGTGGCACCAAAGCCAGTATCTTTGCAATCAGATCAACCAAAGTTGAGGGAGGGTAGCTCCTGTACCTCCCTGTCTTCCACAGTTCATATAAACCAGTACCTCTAATTACTAGTGTTGGATAAATCTTAAGACCATCAGCTCTGAATGCGGGGTTCTCAAAGAACTCCATAAACTGTTCCACATCTCGCTCAAAATCTACATTTGGTAGATCTGGCATCATGTGAGCTACAATCTGTAGAAAAGAAAACATTAGGCGTAACATAATATTGAAATAAACAGATATTAATCTATAATTTTTTTTTGCATTTCTTTACCTTAAATCCAGCATCTTTAGCAAGACTAAAATTTTCACATACAGCTTTCACAGTATGTCCTCTATTTGTATCTCTTGCTATATCTTCATATACAGATTGTACTCCTATTTCCAACCTATTACGATAACAAAATTTATCTTAAAACCATAAAATTATGAATATTAAAATTATGTGGTAACATGCTCACTTGGGAAACCGAGTGAAGCGGGTTCAAATCCCTGATCTCGCACCTCTGATATTTTCATGTGCGAATCATTTCTAACATAATTACCACTTGCCTTACAGTGAAGGAAAACCTCGTGAGGAAACTTGCATGTCTGAGAGAACATAGCAAGTTTTCGAAAGACATGTGAAGTCCACCAACCCGCACTTGGCCAGCGTGGTGGACTATGGCCTGATCCCCCTCGTATTGAAGGGAGGCCCGTGCCCAGCAGTGGGATGTTATAAAGGGCTGAATACATACATATACATGAAATATTTCAGGATATTTTCTAATTAATACTTTATATCTTAACATATTGTTTATTATCAATCTTACCTTGTGCATCCATAATTAAGCATATCACTCATGTGCCTTTGCAAACAATAATCTGGTCGAGTCTCAATAGTAATGCCTATACATTTAGTTTTAGCTTTCTCTGAATACTTTACTGCTTCTGCTACACAACTTGAAGTGTGACCAGATAGGGCATCATGGAGGTTCCTGTAAATAGTAGTATAGTATAGTAATAATAATTTAATACATATGAACATTATTATTCTTAGATATTTTTTTTTGTATTTTATAGCAATAACAAAAATAAAAACTTACCTTATAAAATAGTCTCTATAATCTTCTGGTAAACTCATAAAAGTACCACCCATGACAATAAACTCAACTTTGTCCACACTATGACCTAGTTGTTTTAGTTGTTCAACTCTGTGACGGGTCTGAAGATATGGGTTATAGCGCGCTCTGATAGCCCTCATTGATGTAGGCTCATACCCTGTATAACTTTGTGTGGAATATTCAAAATCTGAATCAGGGCCACCGGGACAATATACGCATATGTTACCCGTAAAATTTATATGTGGACAACGATGAGGTTTACACATGACAGCGACAACTGCTATACCAGACGCCGTTCGAATTGGTTTAGCTTTCAATTTCGGTAGCAAGATACTCTTTGCATCAGCAGGCACCGCGGCTATAATATCCACTAATCTCGGTGACGTTCCCAGCCCATACTTAGACGCAATTCTAGTCTTCATCTTATTTAGGTTAACATCTTTGCCTTGTCGATGCGCGACCAGTAGCTCTTGTATGATTTCCGATATAACGATCACCATTTTCTCCTCCTTCGAGAGGTGCGGCATTGGCTTTTTCTTCGCCATTTTAGTATACCACTATTTTCAATTTATAAAATAAAAATGCGTGTTTGGAAGATCACAAGCTATTGACAAATGTCAAATGTTAACCATGGATAACTAACACAGATTTGACACATGACGTATATGTCAATAACAAGTGCCAAAGAAACTTGTCAATAAAGATTGGCAAAAGTGCACAGAACTTAAAAATATATGAATCAATTATATTATAACAATCAATTAATATAATAACAACAAACAATAAAAACAAACAAATTGAAAAATGAAATTAAAAATTAAGTTAAAATATTATAATATCTAAACAACTTACTTGACAACGTTTACTGGCGCCCATTCGGTACTTTGCCTTCGCCTATAGTTAGACGAGAAATCACAAAGCGCAGAGTTGGTAAGCTTCTTTGAAGACTCGCCGAAACGTTGGAAGCCGTATGGAACGTGTCCAGCAAAACCTATAACAAATATATTAGAGAGATATAGAAAAAGAAATAAGAATCGATATTGCAGTTAGGAACTGAGCTCGTCCACAATAAACGGAGTATATTTTCATTCATTGAGGGCGTAATACAAATAAATAAATTTCATTATTATTACTTACGAATTGATTCAGAAGGATTGAATCCCCAAATTTGATTTCGAACAAAAGATTCATGAATTTTTGCGTATGACATAATCTACTTAATGAGAATTGTATAAAGAAAATTAAAAGAAAACATTAAAAATAATTTTCAACACAGTCGAATTTAGTCATATGTCAATAACTTCATGTCATTTATATTTCAAGTCAGCGCTTAAAATAATTATCAAAAAAGCTCATATATGTATATTTATATAATCTCATTCTAGTACAGTTTTCATAAAAATCTTTTCGTTATAATTAATAATAAAGAAAATATGATATTCATTTTATTTTATTGGATCTTCCATACCTTTCGTAATATATTTATTTGGGTCACTGTCCTCCATAAAATAGGGACTGATGGAGTGAGAAGGTGGCGATAATTTGGGTTCGTCCATAGGTACATCTCGCAATATTCCAGCACATTCAGGTCTTACAACAACCAAAGGCAGTTTGAACTCTGCTGTTGCCGACTAAAAGATACAGAAAATTTATATAAAGATGTTTACAATGTTTATAAAAAAATTAAGTATAAGCATCTTCAAATTTACTTTACTTTTTCTATTGCTGAAATCCATTATAAAATGTCTTAACAGCCTCCATATCTAGTCCATACAGTCATATATTCTTCACCATGCGATCTCTTCTTTCGTTCTTCTTTATCTTATTACATGTTTGAATGTAATGTTTAAACTCACAAATCTGTCCACAAGGTCCCAGGGTTGCCCTTTCCCAGCTTGCAGATCCACCACTCTCTCAAGTTGATTTCTTGCAGCACGTTGATTTAGCTGTGATCTCTGGAATTCTGACAGGGCTTCGGTCGCGGACACCGTGTAGCGTTGTCCGAAATGAGCATTCAGGCGTGGCAAGAAACCTAACACATATGGCTTAATAGATTTATTGCAAATACACATATCACTTTATTATATCGCGAAATTGAGACGTTAAAAGTTACATTCACTAAAAATATATTTCATATTTTGGGGTTTTAAGATTTCAGTTATCCGACACAGAAAAAAACGCAATTTAATTTTATAATAATAAGAATATCTATTACCATAGCTCACATATGAAAATACAAAGTTCATGTTTTTCCAAATGGCACACTACATACAATGTAATATTTATTGAAAACTAAAATAAGGTAAAACGGTTTGATTCGCTAGTACCGCTTTGAATATTTCATGAGTCCGTTTCCACGAAACATATATTGATAATGATAATTGTGAACAAGATACATCCCGTTAGCCTTGAATCTGATAGCAAGGCGTAAGTGGAACGGATAGGACATGGTACCGTTTGCTTTAGTTCTGAGATATGACTCTGTTCACGTCCAATCTGCTGTTATTCAGATGATTATGTATTATCACTCTTCAAAACACTTATAATCAGGCATTCAAAGCCACGGAGAAGTCAAAATAACAAAAAATAGACGAATTGCGTGAAATACCAATCCTAAAAACTTCTACAGGAGGATAAAAAATGCCATAGATCTTTCTGAGACTTTGCGGTGCAGCCATCTACATGGTCGGATACGAGTATATGTAAGTACATATCAGCGTGTGGCCGAAATTATCACACATTTCTGATAATGCTGTGACCAAAAAGCCTAACTAAAACCTAAAAAAATAACAATTCATCTCAACAAAAAATCTTTTATGATCTTGTTAATTAATTACTAATCTTGATAAACTTTGGCGGAAATCATCTGGCTTAATATCAACCACTGGACGAACACCACTATTAAAACTAGATGGCAGCATAATCGCGCGCCCATATAATATACAAAGACAAGCGACTCACCCTCGGTCCACTCCATACGTTTCTACTTACGTTTTAAATTTTAATGTTTAGTATAGATTACTTAGAGATGAGATATTTTCCCGTAGTAAAAAGTATCCCATAAGTATGTTGTCCCGGATAACCAGCTATCATACCAAATTTCATCAAAATCCCTACAGTGTTTTTTCCGTGATGCGATCACAAACAGACAAAAATTCAAAAACATATATATATATATATATATATATATATATATATATATATATATATATAGGTAGATATATATTGTCTATTTTAGTAAGATTTTCCAAAAAAATATTTAATGTACAGATTCGGCTTAGTTGCAAATCTATTATACTTTACAACATAATTTTAATGCATTTATTTTGCATAATAATAAAATTATAAGCAGGCTAAGGTTGTTATGTAAAAAAAACAATGAAGGTACTTTCGGAGCAAATATGAAGCAAATACAGGAAGGCAAATTAGATTAGGTATAGAGATTCTAGCGCCTAAGTATTGCAACACTCCTTGCATAACTAATCGAGTCTAATATCGTGATCGATGAGGTTTCCATTAAGCTACCATGTTACTTGCCGCATTTTATGTAAGCAAAATAGTAATAAAATAATTCTATTTATTTTACATTAAGTCAAACTATACCTAACTATATTTTTTTACATTTGAAATAAATCTTTCTATCTTTTCGGATTTGTTGGCGGATTTGACTTTTGGTTCCCGACGTTTCGAATGCTTTACACCGATCATGGTCACTGGAGAGAAGGGAGTTTTTTTAAGATTTGTGTATCTTCACTGAAGTTTTGGAAAGACATGTGATGTCCGCCAACCCCACTTAGCCAGCGTGGTGGTCTAAGGTCTGACCCCCTCATATTGAAGTGAGGCCCGTGCCCAGCAGTGAGACGTTAAAAAAGGACTTTCGTATGTGAAATTAGCAAAAGTTGGTGCCAACTGGCACGCATAAATTCATAAAATATGTTAATATCTTTTTATAGGCAAAATAACTATTATTGATGCCCGCTAGAAGTTGTCATAATTTTTTCGATTAATTATAAATCTAGTAATGTCTTCAGTCATAAAAGAGAATATTCACTGTGCAAAGCTTTAAAATGTGTATAAGTATATCATATTTGTCCCAGACTTAAATACGTATACCGGATGACACAAAATCGTGATATCATGTAGGAGTTAGGACCCACCATCATACAGAAGGGATAGAGATTTTTTTAAATATCAACCCTTAAGGATTCGTTAGTTGAAACTTGAAAGTAAGGAGTTCATGATAAGATTTATATATTATCTATACAGATAAATAAAATTGGAGTGTCTGTTTGTAATATTAAAATAACAGCTTTTTACTAAATGCATATGGATATATATACTGGACATATACCAAAACAACATTTTTTACAATTTTTATTTGTCTGTCTATCTGTGTCTGTCTGTCTGTTTGTTCCGGCTAATCTCCGAAACGGCTGGACCGATTTTGACGGGACTTTCACTGGCAGATAGCTACTGTTATAAGGAGTAATATAGTTTACTTTTATTTTAGAAAAAGAATCAGGGTTCCGCGAAAAAAATTAAAACCCATGAAATTGTGAACAAAATCCGCGTACGGAGTACGCACCCGAGCGAAGCGAGGGTTAATCGATATATTATTTAAATGAACATCTTAGGAGTCACAAGCTACTATTTATGTATACCTAAACATAGCTAAAATATTAAATTAAATATTTACTATCCCGTATTCAAGTTGAATAATTCCCGATTCTTAATGAAGAACAAAATTAAAAAAAAAACTCTAGAGCTCATACCTCCCTTGTCCGAAGTCGTCTGGGAAAAATTAAAAGCGATACTTGGGACTTTTTCTTTAAATAAAACTGACTGAGTTATCATTTACTCAGCTATGCTTTCCCTATCTAAGTGCAAGGAAAATAGCATGAAGCACTCATGCATAATCTATACATATAATAAAACTGTAGAGGTCGAATGTCTGTACATTGAAAAAAAATGCTAAAAACCGAGTCAGGGAGATGTAAGAAGAGAAATAGAACAAATCCAGATATTTTCAATTTTTTGTTTCTCTGTCTTTTATCAGTTTGTACGGGCTAATCTCCGAAACTGTTGAACCGATTTAAATTAAATTTTGCATGGTGGTACCTTATATCCCCGGTCAACATTTTAGATACTATTCATCCCGAAAAATTAAAGAGTTCCCGTGTGATAGTTAAAAAACTGTAGTAACTTATACAGCTCAGTACACAACAACTTATGCACCTAATTTAGTAAAATTTGGCATGTTGATAACCTTATACAGGAAAATGTACGGTTCCCGTAGAATAGATTAGTTTTCCTAGCGAACCCGAGCGAAGCGAGGGTGAGTCGTCATATTATGTATAATAAATCTTCTAAGAATATGTATGTACCTACGTAGTATATACTACCATAAACTAGCCACAAGTGCTGTTACATTCAAACCATAAAAGTAAAGCGTGGGAAACATTAACGATAGTATGTGTCATGAGACTATAGTTGGTCACTCTCACAAAAATTAAATACAAAGACAGTCAATACAAAATTAAAGAGTGCGTGTATGTATGTGTACACGTGCAAGAAATAAAACTTCTGTAGGTTATCAGTACTCTTTATGAAATTCTATTTATGATTTAAATAATTAGAATAGGTGAGATACTAAAAATAACGCATATTAGGCATATTACAATAATATCTATATTTATAGAATATCATTTAAGGAAAGAATATAATATTATAATATTATTTGTGAGACAATAACAACGGTTACCATGGCAACAAACATTGGCCTCGTCCGATTCACACTTTTCGTAACGCATTCACCAGCTTACTCCCCAAGTTAAGCGTACATAAAGAAGTTTTACTTCAATAGGTTTGAACTTTGTATTATTAAAATAGGCGGTGTGTTGTAGTGTGCTTACAGCGCTTTTAACTAAAACGCCGCATATTCTTATTTAGAGGTACAAACGTCTAATGAAGAACGATACAGGATCAAATCTCTCTATCTCTAACACATTCGATTTCTCTTCATAATTTCAGTTGTTAGTCATAAAAATATTTACATATTTAAAAACACTTATTAATACTAATATACCTAAAAGTGACTTTGATTTTTTGATGGTTTCGAAAGGCTCTAATATTGTCTAGAACCATCAGTCAGGGTTGAAAAGATCTTATTGCATTTCATAGTTTTATTGAGGAAGGTTATATACTATTTAGTATTTAGCTCTTAATATACATAAATAAGTTACGCGAGCAAAGTTGCGGACAAATAATTATATAATAAATAATGTGATCTAATACCTAGGACATCTCAGTACTAGTATAGTATTATATGATCTATGCTATTAGAACGAATTTTATAAGTAACTAGCGATATACATAGGTACCCTCGCTCGAGTGCGTCCGTAAAGTTGAATTGTTTAGGAACTTATAAAAGACAAACGTCCAAAAAAAATTCTTTATATTGCTTCAAGAACCTTCACAAAATAATCCACCAGAGTTTCATGACTATCCAATCAATAGTAGGAGTCCTTTAGCAACGCGTAGAGTGCAAACGTACGAACATTCATTTTTATTTATATGTAATAATTGTAAATTTGAATGTAACACGACCAAAATTATATTTATTAATAATATATTTTGATGCACTTTTTATAGGTCATTCCATGATTACGATCTCGATGTTATATTCTCAGGAAACCAATGCATTCTGACCGGTCCAGTGATGTGAGTCAGCCAATGAACACTGATTCATCGTGTCTTATTGCAGTTTCGTGTTTAGATTTGAACTTTTGGATTTATGTATTTATATACATATTTTTGTCAAAGTTCTATTTAATGTTAATAGAAACAGAATCTCTGAAGTCATTTCTTGCGACAAATTTTAGGCTTTAGCCTTTAGGTTTTAACTTACAACGCTATTGTTCGTAATATTAAAGCCTTCTAAATAAGTAAATCTTATAGGTATGGAGTG
Source organism: Argynnis bischoffii washingtonia (assembly GCA_033884665.1). NCBI lineage: Eukaryota > Metazoa > Arthropoda > Insecta > Lepidoptera > Nymphalidae > Argynnis > Argynnis bischoffii. Next base: position 15,200,864 of record CM066610.1, read on the forward strand.
TACAATCCAAACACTTGCTAAATTATTAGTGCGATATAAACATACAAGTAGATATTTTTGTTGGGAGGAAATCGAAATTGCAACTTCTCATTCGATTGACATACGTTAATTAACTGTAACAATAACAGCATGTCTTTGACTGCTACCAATCAATAAAGAAACGAAAAAAAAAATTAGATTTCCGGACGAATCATAATCACATGCCATATTATGCTGGTAACAATTGATTACTCCGAAATCTCTTAGACGTGAGTAATTTAAGTCCTTACTAAACTGTATAAAATATTCCTTTAAACTATGGAATTATTTGGTATATTAACATAGCTTATAAGAACTGACCAACTGTGATTTAGTAAATGACGCATTCGCGTTAGTACGTGTTTAATTTGCGGCTAGAAATCCGCATTTAATTTTACTTAATAATTTGTATTCTGTTCTTCAAATTATATTGACTCATTATTATCTACTTTAGTTTCTGTAAATGGTAAAAGCGGTTAATGCGAGTCATGTTCAGCTAATGTTTTTGAAACACTAAAATTATATCAATTTTAAATGTGGCAAGCAATAGATGTGACAAACGAATGTTTCAAGCCTCTTTACTTCTCCAGCACCTCCTTCCTTACTTTTTTTTTCTCTTGTGACGTCAGAAATCACATAGCTTCAATATTTCAATCATAGATGGGCATCTGATTGATTTTTTGAACTAACGAAACCTGTGGATACTTTGATCTACTATAATTATAAAAAGACTGTATCGAGAGCCGTTAGTTAGCTAAAGAAAACTGCTCACTCATAATGAGGCCATATTAGCGTAATTTATAATTCCGTCTAATAATATTTCAACATTAATTCTATGTTGTGTATGTGTCCTTTAGATACTTTAGTAGTCGAGTCGTCGGTGCATCCATAATAGAACAATTTATTACATATTATCTATAATACACAAGTGGGTACTGCTAGGTACATACAATAAAATTGCGATGGAGTTAGTAAGAAAATAAAATTTGGTAGGAAATGGAAATGGAATTTTGAAATAGTACCTATTGGTAGGTACTAGGTACCTATCCAGTTAAATAGTGTTCATTGAAGTAAAACTTCTTTACGCACGCTTGACTTGTAAAAATTTACGTGTAAGTTTGTTGCCATGGTAACCGTTGTTATTGTCTGATAAATGATATATAATATTATATTCTTTCCTTAAATGATATTATATAAATATATGATGTAATATGCCTAATATGCTTTATTTTTAGTATCTCACCTATCCTAATTATTTAAAACATAAATTGAATTTCATAAAGAGTACCGATAATCTACAGAAGTTTTACTTCTTGTGCGTGTGCACATTCATACACGTACTCTTTAATTTTTTAATTAGGTAGATAGTAGATAGGTACTCAATTAAATAAAAACGTATTTAAGGGTAGTTAAAGGTACCTATTTGCATTATATTTTGTATAAAACCTATATTTTCATGAAATTCAATTTAATCTATCCAAATAATTTAAAAGTCATCTTGTCTGTCTGCTAAATCACGTACCTACCTACTATTTTTTTTCCATATAAAGATGCAGCTTGAACTCTCCGTTCTACGCAATCACATTCATGACATACGAGTTGCGTTTACACGCGGGCGACGCAGAATACTCTAACTAGTTTAATATATGTGAATAAAATAAGATATTCAGGTCATACTATTTAACACGGTGCCCATTTAACGTTATCTTTATATCTCGAGATCTTGAGATGTTTGAATTTCGGATACCATTACGAAATGTGATGTTTTTCCTTTAACACTGTCATTTTTTTACGTATTTTTATGTAGGAATTGATGATAAGTGAAAAAATAATCATTATTATTATTTAAAAAGAAAAACCATTCTATTATATATGTATAGAAGATATAAAATCTTAATAGTGTTTTGATACCTACATAACATATCAATTTGTATGTACAAACAGGCAGACAGTTTAGGTCAAGAATAACTTAGGTGCATCCGTTGCATACACTTTATGTCTTATATACGTACCTTCATATCCTGGTATCATAGGATGCTTGTACACCGGGTCGCCATTACGGAACCGTGCATTCACGACATCCACGTCAGTTTGCGGCGGACGATATATCTGATAAGGAAATATTTCGATAACAATCTGACGTGAACATGTTGGAGATTACGAAATCGATTTTTGTAGATATATGTGAAATAAACATACTTTTTAAAAGTTTAATATAATTATCATGAAAAATATATACCTATAGTAAACAGTATGTCCGAAGACAAATCATATTGCCTACTGTGAATAAATTAATTACCTACACATAAGTATAAAAACTGGCGATTCACCCTCGCTCCGCTCGGGTTCGTCCCTGGTTGCGTTTTAACTTTTAATATAGATTTCTCAGAGAGGAGACATTTTCCCGCAGTAAAAAGTAACTATATGTGGACCCGGATAATTAGCTATCATCATACCAAATTTCTTTAAAATCTGTCCAGTGGTTTTCTTGTGATGCGTTCTCAGACAGACAGACACACACAAAAAATCTAAAAACTATAGATTCGTCCTCTGTATCGATAATAATGACTATATCAATAAGATTTTCTTAAAAAAATATTTAATGTATAGATTCGACTTCAAATTAATTAGAATTTTTACCTGAAAATCATCAGCAGTTCTGTCCGATAACACCAAACGCTCAGAGTGGTTGACGCTAGGGTCCAAGAGGATCTTGTGCGTCGTGGACCCGTAAGTATCCCCAATACGATATTTATATTCGGGACAGTGACCCGTATAACTGAAAAGAAAAGAAAAAAATATTGATAACCCAGTACCTAATACAATAAGAATCACAAAGCATCTTATAAAAAAGGTAGATTCACAAGAGGAAAAGAACAAAATACATACATCATCACAATATATATATATATATATATATATATATATATATATATATATATATATATATATATTTATATATTTATGGTACTCAGTGATAAACGAGCAAACAGTCCACCTGATGGAAAGCGGTACTGTCGCCCATAATATCTACGGTTCATGCACTTAGGTTTTATCAAACGCAACTTCAGAACCACCGGTACGTTATCACTGTGAGGACTAAGATGATATGCCTCTTGCCTGTAATTGCGCTGGCTACCTTATCCTTCATACCGGAACACAACAATGCAATCATTGTTGCTTGGCGGCAGAAATAGATAAGGGGGTGGTACCCATCCAGTCGGACTCCTCAGGCTTGACAGAGCCCTACCACCGGTGAATGTGAATATGTAAACATACATATAAAATCATGTATAAAACTGATTCATTATATCGGTCAGACCTCAACGCTGCATAATATAGCCCTTATAACAGTTTATTTCAAACAGAACTTTTTTTTTAAATAAGTATCAAAGTAGCAAAGATTAATGTGAAACATGATGTAAGTATTTCTTGCCAAGTTTATTTGAAACTTGGCAATAATATTTTCTGTCACGGAAATAACTTTAGGTGCTTTACGAAATTTAACCTATCGGAAGAAATTTTTATGAACACCAGTTTTTCTAAAAATGAAATAAAAGAAATAACCGGACGAAACTGACGCAGATAACGAGTGATAAGTACTTATAAATAATTAATATGTCCGGAGCAAGTTCCATCAATAATAATGAATTTAAAGGACAATGGGCATTCCGTCCCCAGAGTGTATCAAGTTTAGATATATGTCATTTTGAAGATCAGAAGAATAGCTTCAATTTATTGTATGACACCAACACTGAGACTCGTGCAGGGAAAGAACTATGAATCATTTAATTTTATCAAACCCGTGAAAGTGAAGAAACAGTATGACGTATGTACATTACTTTAAAGGTCATAATAATAGCTTTATTTTATTGTATGTCACCAAAAGTAATACAGTTGCATGGAAGAACTATGAATTATTTTATTTTTTAACGAAGACAAGATTACTTTTAGGTTATTCACATTTTTTCATACATTTCCTTTTATTTACAGAAATTGAAAAAACACTCAAAGGATTTGATTTTTTACTTTGACTGTGGCTATTTTGTAACGTCGTTCCAGCTAAAACACATCCACTGCTGACATAAGCCTCCCTCAAAGATTTCCACGAATGCCAGTCTTCTGCCATACGCATCCAGTGGGCTCCAACGTTTTTGACCAAGTCATCAGTCCACGTTGAGGAATGCCTGCCCACGTTTTGTCATCCGATACGTGGCAGCCATTCAAGAACTCTTCGTCCCCAACGACCATACGTTCTTTGAGCGATGTGTTCCACCCACTACCACTTGAGTATGTCGGTGATTTGGGTCTTTCTGCGTATATTCTCATTTCTGATTCGATCTCGCAGGGAAACTCAAAGCATAGCCCTCTTCATTGCTCTCTAGGTGACTTTGAGCTTTCTAATGAGGCCTATTGTAAGCGGCCACGTCTTTGTGCCTTATATCATCACTGACAATACAAATTGGTTAAAAACTTTTATTTTGAGAGACACTGGTATTTGAGACGAGAAGATATTGCGTAGTTTCCCGAATGCTGCCCATCCAAATTTTTTTCGTCGATTCACCTCCTTCTCGAAGTTAGTCCTACCTTGTGGGACGGCCTGTCCCAGGTATACATACATTCCCTTAATCATTGTCTAGACTGCTGGGTTGTCGCGTTGATGTAAGTAGATATGCATAAAATCTCTCCCATAAATAAACTCAGGAGTAGATGATACAATCCTACTGTCGCGGTTTTGAACTTTACTAGCCGGTTTTCCCAATAAATTGATCAAAAAACCTCAAAAACCTTTGGGGTGTTACACCTTTGGATGACTGTAAGATCATCTCTCTTCTTTCTGCTATGAGCTCGAGAGTAGGATCAGATATCTTTTTGGGTCTATATTAAGAGTGTGGTTAGGTATTTTGACCCAACTGATTGGACAGCTTTGAGGAACGCATCGTTTTTGGAGCGGTTTTGGAGTTCCAGCTGAAAGCTTACGGGGTTTTGGATTTGATGTGGCACTTGTAGAAACATAGACTTCGTCAGTCGATGTCGGTTGAAGTCGTTTAAGTTTACATAGTCACCGTGCTATTCACAAGAGACTTGTGAACGATAAACCCGACACCACCTTGGGAATGTTGGTCACCCGAAAATAGAACAGGATACCCGATTTGAGCGTTATCGAATTGTCCTCCTCTCTTCAAACTTCCAATAACCCTACAATGTCCCATCGTAACCTGCTCAATTCTTCCTCATTTATTCATTCAGCTATCCTGTACAGGGCTGCAAAATTCGCAATATGTGCGAAGACGTATAAACACAGACGGCACGTTTAGCTATATAAAACAATATGTATGAAAATATTGTACAATATAAATTACCTATACTGTTTTACTTTCTCGAATTTAATAAAATTAAATAATTCATAGTTCTTTCCCTGCACGAGTCTCAGTGTTGGTGTCATACAATAAATTGAAGCTATTCTTCTAATCTTTTAAATGACATATGTCTCACCTTGATACACTCTGGGGACTGATCCCATACAAAGTTGCCCATTCTCCTTTAAAGGTACTTTTTAAAATCATTCGCATGTTGAATATAAGAACATGACGGCGCAAAATGTGTTGAATCATTACAGCAACATTTCTGTTTCTCCTTCAAGGGCTTTATCATAAAATACTTACCTATCCATTAAATAATATATCATCGCGAATCGATTATAACAAACATGATGAAATAAAAGTGAAATTGATTTTCGTAATACGTTCGTACGTTGGGATTAGTGACATGTGCAGCATCTTCATATATCACCGCCGTTATCCTTTTATTTATAACTTTGTCAAGTCTTAATTGCTCAAGCCTTTTAGCATTGAAACAAGATTAGTGATTGCGATGTGCGTTTTGTGACACGTTGATGTTTATAAATAATGTGTTAATTATAAATACGTGGGTCAAGAATCTAGATCGACAAAAATCATAGAATTGAGTATTAATATAAATTAAAAATATATTATCGCGTCTACTTTGCAGATTATATTTTTTTCTATTTTTCCAAATTAACATTTACATTGATATTTCAATACAGGAATTTAATTTAAAATTTATGTTTAATAATACTATCTACATCTTCATGTAATAAAGCAGTATAATAACTTAGCGAAATAAGTACAAGTACGTACATGAAATATTGTTTTAAAATAATGACTATAACGTATTGTCTACAGAATAAAGACCGTAAAACAATGGTTATTCAAATTTTTGTCTGTTTGTTTGTATGTCTGTGTGCTTTTCACGCAAAAAGTAAAGAATCGATTTTAATAAAATTTTATGTAGTGAATACTTATTACTTGAGTCAACATTTAGAATACTTTTTACTTTAATAACTAAATAGTTATACCCGAGCGACGCATAAGTTGCTCGTTATAAATAACTAGCGACTCACCCTCGCTTCGGTCGGGTTCGTCCCTGCTTACGTTTTAACGTTTAGTATAGATTTCTCAGAGATGAGATATTTTCCCACAGTAAAAAGCATCCTATATGTTGACTCGGATATCATCATACCAAATTTCATTTAAATCCTTCCAGTGGTTTTTCCGTGATGCGGTAACAGACAGACAGACAGACAAAAATTCTAAAAACTATAGATTCGGCCTCCGTATCGATAATCATGTGTATTTCAATAAGTTTTTCGACGGACGGACGTCCGTCCGTCCGTCCGAAAAACTTCTTGAAACTTGGTATTAATGCCCTTCAATACAATTAAATAAATACGTGTTTTAGCGTTTTTTGAATTTCATCCCATAAGGAGATAATAAGGGATGAAAATTTGTATGAAACCTACCTTTTTAAAGTTTTTTTTGTTCCAGTTTTAGCGCGAGCAAAGCCGCCGGTTTTGCTAGTTTTATTATATGTACAGAAAAAGTTTTTCAATTAAATGTACGAACCCAGGAATGTAGTGGGGCTGTGCAATGCTGACTAAGTCCAACGCCATGATTTATTATTGCTAATATTTAATTAATAAGATTATTTTCACTAACTCATAATTTCTTTAAAAACTTAAAATTATAATATGTGAACCATATCACACCGGTCTGAAAATTTGTTTTGTCAGAATAATGTCAATTTGTTAATGTGTTTAATTGAATGACAACTTTTTGGACAGTTTTATTTTTATTTTTACCACTAACTCTTCGCTTAGGAACAAGTACTTACAAAATTCTTTGTAGTACCTTGTCTAAATATTCACTATTAAAGATTCAATTTCAACATAAAATTATATAAAATTTTTGATTAATGTTAAATAACTTATTGACACTATAACTTTAGAGTCTGAAAATATTTGGGATAGATATAAAAATAAAAAAAAATATACAAAAATCCACGATTAAAAACCTACGACAAAACATATTATTTCATTTTTCAACAAAAAAAATAATAAATCGTACATGCAATAGGGCCATGCACCATTTTACGAAACAAAAGACAAACAACGAAAACCAAACCAAACCAAAGAAAAACTACGAAAAAAAGGACAATTCTCAAATCGACGCCTATAGATATATTTTTATTATATTTTATTATTTGTTTTTGTATACAAGTGATAATAATTTCAATTAGGTAGGTAATTAAAAGTAAAATTTCATTTTAATCGATACATATATATATAACAAAAAATCTAGTCACATTTTAATTCAGTTATATTATAAAAAAGTTAAAGTAAATTATTAAAATATTGAAAAATCACACTTGCTTTCGTTCATTTTCAGATTTACTTATCGTTAACGTCACGACTCACGACGTTGACGATTGGATGGCTCGTTCGTTACTGCCTTCACCCGCTAGACCGCCATATTGGTTTGAACTGCGGCGCCGAGCGGTTGTGTTGTTGACGGCGCGCTCAAGTGACAGACAGTTAACGATGTAAATCAAAACTTTCTGAACTTCGTTATTGTGTATTTATTATTATCGATACGTATTGATTGTGTAGTGAAATAAAAACAAGTTTTTTAAAGTTAAATCACAGTAATCTTAAGCCAATCGGGGCTTCGGCGAGTTGAAATGCAAGCATTCCATGGAGAATGTTGAACTTTAGTTTTTTTGTTCGGTGCCGCTTTTCAATACTTTTCGAGTTATTTTTTAAGCCTATGTAAACTGTCTGCTGGAACTGATTTGTACTTCGCGTGCAGTGTTATTGTTGTGATGTAATTGTTGGTGTCTTGAAAATCTGCATTTCTCTGACGCGGATTACCGAAACATTCAAGGTTGGTGATATGATTGCACCTAATTATTATATAAATTTTTAAATACATAAATGCAGTATATCAAAATTATAGTGGCAATTTGGCATATACACCTTTAACGTTTAGATGGCCTTTAGCACATAAATTCCTTTATAGATTTGCTTTGTACTGTCCAATTTCACCTGTTTTGTTCACACTAATTAAAAATTAATGAACAATTATAACTAGCATTTGATATAAAATTTTAGTTAATATGTTATGTGAATTTCGTATATAATTGTTAAAATAAATGACAAAAAAATATTTTTTTAGAAATGATGGTTTGAATAAAAGGAGTGATTTCAAACAGGCTGTTTTTTTAAAAAAATTGCCGATGAGAGTTGATCTAAATCTTTAAGACAGCTGTGAGTCTGTCAAAAAAGCTGCTCCTCTCAGACTGGTGATTCAAAAACCATGCATACAACCGGCCCATGACGGACCACTTTAACGAAAACCACATTAAAAGCTGTTCTTCTCTGTACGTACTTACTTATACACATACATCGGAGAATTTTTCTGCTTGGAGCTATTCAATTAGGTCATCATTAATATATTTTCACTGTTTAAAGTAACTAACAAGTAAAATAGAAAGCGAAATAGGTAAAGTTTATGTTTCTCTTATTGATTGACACAGGCAAAATCTCCACAGTATTTTAAATAAAACTATTTTTTCGGATTTTTTCGAGGATTTATTTTGATTTTTGGTTCCCGATGTTTCGAATGCTTTACAACAATCATGGTCACAGGAGAAGTCTCTCCCGCGAAATAATCTGAAAAGATAGTTTTATTTAAAATGTTATATATTCGCGTAAATGTAAAGAACTCCTTACACCACAGTATTTATATGTCAAATATTATCTACATTTTAGACTAAATATTCGTAAAATAAATTAAGTAATTGACTTCAAGAAACTAAAGGCACTTGATAGCGCAAGTTTAAAGGTCAAAACAAATGCTCTGAAATTTTTCGAAGTTTGCACCTATAATCTTTGTGCTTTACATGCGTTTTACTTTATGGTAACTCAATGGTATGGCCACTGTAATGTTATACATAACATTACTGTGGTATGGCAGTTTACGAGGTGTAAACAACCAAACTATTAACCTCACGAAACCTTTGTAAAATTCGTGATTTAATGTTCTTACATTTACTTTGCAAAGATTTGAGTCTTCTAGAAATGTGCAATATGCAACAACCTTAGCTATCTTATCTTAGTCCTGCCTAAACTGCGATAATCATATAAAACGTTACAAACAAAACATTGTTCTGCACTATCACTACATGATAACATCACTAATTAAAAATTTATTATGTCAAAATAATTCACACGTATATATAATCTCTATTTTAATGAGAAACTTATACCTACTGCGTGGAAGTTACACAATGTCTTATTTAACATCCTGCCCTAAAGTGTCTCAGCATCTGCAATCAGGAAGATGTCGACGTCCGCTGTAATACTCTCTGTGTAACAGTAGTGACAAACATAAATTCATACTTAATATTATAAATATGAAAGTGTTTGTTTGTTTGTCCTTCTTTCACGTCGAAACGGACTGACGGACTGGCGTGATTTTTTGTGTGGAGATAGTTGGAGGGCTGGAGAATGACATAGGCTACTTTTTACCGCAGGAAAATTTCTCATTCCCACGGGATAACACGTTATATAATATATAGTTTATCTATTCGTTACTAACCGTTAAAACCGATCTAGGGACGAACCCGAGCGAAGTGAGGGTGAGCCGCTAGTAATAAATAAATTAAAATATTGTCCAAGTTAAACGCTTATAAATATTATGATAAAATGTTGTTGTTAAGTTTACAATTGATAATACCATCATTGTACATAGATTAGAGGTAGTAACAAGGTTATTAGTTGAAACGAGGCTATTCATACTTGTTATGAATAAGATAAAAAATTTTTACGCTATACAAGATAGGAAAAATTTAAATTTATCATTTCTAAAAATATTTAAAAAAATCTGTCTTGATATAAAAAATATGTGAAGAAATTTTAAAGAAAACGATGTCATTATTTAGAAATAGTATGCTTGAATCTCGAAAGCTACGGTCAACCAATTTACATATGTAACGCTTTGACAATCACTTGTTCTCTTCAGTCTTACGGAATCTGTAGCGTGATTTATATCGTTTCATGGCCAGTATTGGACGGTACTAACCGGTTCGGAAGAGTCGGTTCGCGATGAAAAAAGGCCCGTGGCCGTTGAATTTCGAGGTCGTAACCCAATTGGGACCACAGGTAGTGTTTGTAGTACACTTTCTCCGATGCGTGACGCGCTTGGTTTAAGTTTGCAGGTGCTCGATGCCAGATTTCATACTGCGAAACTTAATAACTATTTGCTAATTGATGGTAAGATGTTTAAATGAACGGGGTTTTATTATGCATAAAGATTAAACATTATTTATTGAGTTACTAGCGACTCACCCTCGCTTCGCTTCGGGTTAAAAAACAAACACAAATCTATCTCACGGGAAGCAAACATTTTCCAAGATAACAAGTAGCCTATGTGCTATTCCATACTATAATCTATCTCTGTGCCAAATTTTATCCAGATCAGCCGTTCTGGCGTGATTGAGTAACAAACATCCATCCATCCATCTTCTCAAACTTACACATTTATAATATTAGTATGGATACGATATGTCATGTTTATTGTTACAAAATCTATTAAACCAATAAATAAAGAGTGTGAATAATCAAAATATAATAATTAATTGATAAAAATAATACCTAAAAATAATTGGTAAAGTGTGAAAACGAGTTGAATTAAGCGCACGGAAGATTCCGTACTATCACACAATACATTATTATTATTGTGTTATGTATTATTTACCAAAAAACTGGATTTAAATATATAGTGATTAAAATCAGTAGCGCGACGCGGTAGAGTCTATACATATAATAAAATTATTACTTAGTTGAATCTGTACAGTAAATATTTTTGGAAAATCTTATTGAAATAGTCATTATTATTGATACAGAGGCCAAATCTATAGTTTTTAGAATTTTTGTATGTCTGTCTGGCAATGCATCCACCACCACCAGAAAACCACTGGCCATTTGATTGAATTTGAATTGATTTGATGAAATTTGGTATACTATGTTGTAATACTTTTGTTGCAAGAAAATATCTCTGAGAAATCTATACTAAACGTAACTAACTGACGAACCCAAACGGGGTGAGCGTGAGTCGCTTGTTTCCTATAGTAAAACAGTGTGGTATGGTTTAACCGTTTCTACAATAGATCATAGACAAAAAAAATCCTTAAACATGTTTCAAAAATGTTGCAAGATCCCTCTTATTATGAATTTGTTAAGGGTATATTGTCGTCATAATAACACGTATTGTGTAAAAATTCCAACCTACCTACTACAGTTCAAAAGCATGGAGCGTTAAAAGTTAGGATAGGGCGTAAAACCGGACAGCCCATGTCGCCTGAGAACCCTAAAAAAAGCACACCTTAAAGTAACGAACTGTAAAAAATAGCCTTCACTCACGTATTCATATCTTAAATCTATAGTCTATACAGATAAATAAAATTGAAGTGTCTGTTTGTAATGTCAAAATAACAGCTTTTTAATAATGCATATGAAGTTATATACGGTACCTACTTATAAGAAAAACACAATTTTTAAAATTTTTGCCAGTCAGTCTGTTTGTTCCAGCTTATCTACGAAACAACTGGACTGATTTTGACGGGATTTTCACTGGCAATAGCTGATGTCATAAGGAGTAAACTTAGAAAAAGGATTCGGATTCCACTCAAAAAAATAAGTAACTAGGAACGTACCCTAACCTTTGAATAAATGATGCTCTTTTAAATTAACATGGCTCTTTTAAAAGTATCGTAAGAATGAATTCTTAAGATACTTTTAATAATAGCATTACACTTGAATAAGTTTCTACCTACTTATTACATGTATTGATCAAATGTATTGCGGCCACATTAATATTTAGCGGACACGGCCGTAATTAAGTCTGCAGACTCCATAATTAGACGTCAGAGACTAATATGAGGTAAAAGTGGGTATGAAATTTTCGAAAAGCAATATAAATTTTAACACTCGCATGGTCCCACTGACCTAACTGGTTGACAAAGATATTATTTTGACATTTCGAAAGAATATACAAATAAATTGCGTACGGCTTGCATTGAACATTAAGATAATGACCAACAATCATTGTTAGTGATAGCAGAAATCGTAAGAAGTTGTTTAACGGGTACAAAAATGAATGGCTCACCGCACAACGATGCCAAATTATATCTAATATTAATTAAGCATAATAGTTGTGTAAACGTTTTAACTGTTTACCTAAAAACTTATGAAAATATGTAAGTGAGACACAGAGAGTTTTTGTAATTTTCGGAATTATTGTGTAAAAGATACATTTGATATGTTAGTACCTAATGATTATAATAATAATTACTAGCGCCTTACCCTCGCTCCGCTCGGGTTCGCCTCTAGGAAAACAAAAACAAACCTATCCCACGGGAACCGTACATTTTTTCGGGAATTTTATATACACCATAATTATGAAGTTTAATAAAGTTTCAGTCAATGCTAAACAGAGAAAGAATAGATAGATATATGTAGATAGTTTAACAAATGTTCGACGTGATTCTTTAAATTGGCATAACTTTTTTATTTATGAACCGATTGACATGAAACAGACACTAAATACTTAATTATACCGGTGGTAGGACTCTGTCAAGCCTGAGGAGTCCGACTGGATGGGTACCACCCCCTTATCTATTTCTGCCGCCAAGCAACAATGATTGCATTGTTGTGTTCCTGTTTGAAGGATAAGGTAGCCAGCGCAATTACAGGCGAGAGGCATATCATCTTAGTCCTCACAGTGACAACGCACCTGTGGTTCTGCATTTTTGTTAATTAAAACCTAAGTGCATGAACCGTAGGTGTTATGGGCGACAGGTACTGCTTTCCATCAGGTGGTCTTCTGCTCGTTTGTCACTGAGTGTCATAAAAAAAAAAAAACTGAATGTTGAGTGAAGCTTGCCACAATATATTAGTGAAGATCACATCTAAATCGGATGAGCCGTTTCTGAGATTAGCGTGCAATAACGCACAGACAAACAGACAAAAATCCGTGTTGATAAAGGCCCCAATAATATTTTTTCTCATATATCTTCCATGTACAGACAGCGATCCGTTACATTTTTATTATATATATTGATGATATGATGTTCTTAAAACTTAACCGACTGTTTGGGATGACGCTATTTCAAGATGTTACTCAAAAGATTTAATTGAAGACTATTCGTCAATATACAATAACAATTACGTCAGATATCGATTTAGTATATAATAAGAACATACCAAGTTTCTTTCTACATTTATGACGCACTGTACATTAGTATGTAGATTTTTCTTCTTTATGCACGTAATTTTTCATGCATGAAAATATTCATCATATTTTACACTGTTATTTGCTACGAACAACGAGCAAGGCAGAAAGCGACGCATTTTTATCTTAAACGTATAAATAACAATCGATATATACGATTGTAGTGTAATCATTTCTAGGAAATTTAAAGTTCTTTAAATCTAAATTAGATATTATCGTTAAATAATTGACTTGTTAAATGTCTCTGAGACATTTAACAATTTTTTTTTTAAACTTAAAAAAAATCAGTTAATGTCTTACATATATGCCTGTAGTATATCTAAAGACTAAGACATTTAACGTTTTTTTTTTAAATATTACTATCTTTATCTCCTAAAGCCCTATTATATAGAGATGTGTTTACTTGAACGGATGATTTTAACACTAAAAGATTATTATCTGTTCTAAATGAAAGTCACAGGTCGTAAACCATTGTATTGCGGTTGTATCGTTTTCAATTTTTTAAGATGTCAGCTTAACACTTATCGTTATATTGGTTATCTATACCGGAAACTAAAAACGTGCAAGATTCTTAGTTACTTATCACTCGAAGTAAGATAATACAAGTATTTATTATAAATAGCAAAGTGTAAAATTTAATTTTTTATGCAAAAAATTAATTTCTATAGGATTTAGGTGTTATACTTATTTCTCATGCTACTTTCTAGTTTCACGTCTAGAAATTTTTCCTGATAACAAAAATTATTGTTGACTTTTTGTCTGACTGTTAAGTATATAGACTTCACAAATGATGGCATGCACTAAAAATTTCCAAATAACGGGGTTATTAACTCAAACTGAATCTAATAATTCTAGTAAAAATTCAACACGTTAAACTTAGGTTTCTCTTCTTCCTCAGCTCAAATATATTAGCATATTTAACAGTTAACATTTAAATAAAATACACATGTATGTACATCTGTCACACGTTGTATTAAGCTCGACTTTATTAATGCGTCCTGTGTTGCATTTAATTTTACTATTGTAATGTAGAACAATACTGTGGTTTTAAATTTCAAACGGAAATATTTCATTCATCGACGCGGTACTATTTCTTGGTCCCAACGGGATAATTAAAAGTTCAAAAACAAACCAATTTTTTTCTAACAAACATACTTACTGCTGTTTGCTCATTATTATTTTTAGCTTAACCTTTTTTTGTTCTTTGCGTTGTTCATTGTTTATGTAAACCGGGTTGTTTATGGTTTGAATTAATAAAATAAAAAACGTGTGTGTGTATTACGAAGTTATACTTATTTGGCGTAACAGAACAAAATTAGCTAAAGATTTCATCCCGTATATCACAACTCTCTGTTTGTAAAAGGAATGCGGCTAACTTCATCATGTCGCTTTTTGGCTGTCGGTGTGCGCGCGCATCGTAAAAATTTTACTCTTATAATTTTTTCCAGACGTGCCAAAAGAAGTATAACTTCAATAATTTTTACAAACACTTTTCTTTGTTAATTAATTTAACCACGACACTTATAGATAAGTAGAATAATATCATAATTTAATCTATGGCAGTAAAATATAATATTATTTGTATCTTTATTTACGTTATGATAGTCTTTGTATATCCATATCCATATATTTATAGCCGTTGTTATCGCTGCAATAAACAATAAACACACTCAACGACCCTCACTAAGGTTAGCTCCCTGAGTTAGTGGCTCGGAAACACGGTATGTCGGAAACAGAAGTATGAATATCCTAACCACGACGCCTATAAAAATTAAACACGTTACCATTATTTTTCATCACTGCCAAGTGCCCACCAAAATTAAAATATAATGTATTTTTTATCACCATGTACAAATGAAGGACAAAAAATTAAATAATACATTTTCTAGTATTTTTTCAAATATATTTTGAATGCATGGCAAGGCAAATTTTAAATGACCTGCCCGAGTCGAAGCACTTTTAAAAGCGCAAAACCTTTTTTTTTCTATTCTATTATTTGGCGACCCTCCTTAGAGAAGTAGACAAAATTGGGTTTACCCGACGAAATTTTTTTTATATTTATTATACCAACATTACATGCATTTTACCATAATTTTTTCCTTCATGCTTTCATACGTAGAACAAAGCCTTGAAAGCATTTTGACAAGTGAATAAACAAGTGGAATTTCCGAATGCAAAGAACATTTGTAATGCTTATATATACATATAATATCGATATATTTATTTACACAAGTGATATTTCAGGTGACGTACTGTCTATAATATAAGGTAAATATATACATATGTTGGGACATTAACACACAGCACCATCTAGTTCCATGGTAAGCTACGAGGCTTGTGTTATGGATACCAGATAGTTGATACACTACACATATATCACTTCAAATACAAACACCTATGACTGGAGTACAAACATTCGTGTTCATCACACAAATGTAGGCCCTCAGCGGGACTCGAACCTGCGATCGCTGGCACAGCAAGTAGGATCACTAAAACTGAGCCAAACTTGTCGTCAAAAGGTAAAGATAACGTATTTGTGAGTCGCTGTAATCGTTTTCTCTGTATAATCTTTACTAATGATACCTTTTTGGTCACTTATCGTTAGTTTAGTATGTTTTCTACGAGATTACGACTTCGCAAACGAAACACAATCTTAAAAAAAAACTAGACTGATCTAAATCCACTGTTCCCGGGGTCAGTCAAATAAACAGACCTACATAAGATTATAAAAAGTCAAGCCAGCCAAGTAATTTATTTGGAAACTAAATAAATATGTTACATAATAAATAAAATACAGCCAAAAACGAATAAGCTAATTAATCACTAACGAATAAATAATGTAATTAGACATGCACATATATTTTATTTTAAATATTAAACTATAGCTTAGAGTTAGTGTATAAATTATTTTTTATTAAGTTTTGGGTAAATTTGAAACTTATTAATATTAATGACTGTATTTTAATAACAAATACACAAGAAAGGCTTTAAAAGTCCAAGTAATTTTATATAAGTAAATTAAATGAATACTGATGCATAAAGTATTTAACCGAACATAAAAAATAATTCACTAATTCCTAAGTAATAATAAATCACTAATGACACGTACTTGCCCCAGGCTATATTTATGAACAAATAGACCCATTAAAATAACAAATTCTTTGATTTGTTGATCTATATCGGCTATATTGGTTTGGGCAACGTTTGCCCATTATAGTAGGATGCAAGGTCAAATTTGTTTTGAAATTTTTTCGACATATTATGTTGATACTTTCGACTTTTTTACTTTAATATTTCGAATATATGTTCTTTTATTATATCCATTTTATTATTACGGAAAAAATCAACTTACTTTAAACAATCTTTAAATGAATGTGCTTTTGAAACAATTACGCGCTGAACATATTTTTATTATATGTACGTATGTCTTATGCCTTACCCTAAGTACTAAAACTTAAATAAACAGAAGGCTTCAAAGTAAACTGTCTTAACATATGATCAGAATTGGGTCACACGAAAACCTTCTTATCACGGTCCAATCGATCACGATCTCGATAGTTGCGAAAGAGATAAATCTGTTCCACATTAGTACACGAAATAGATTTGCCTTGAATTTAGATGTAAGGTGGTCCCTTAGAGGCAAATACTTTAAATATATATGTAACAATAGAAATGTCAGTCTCGACGTTTGAACGCATTTAGTTAAACAGTATAATGTTGCACCATTAGTGTAGATCGAAAAACTAAAGGCTTGTGATTAGATGGAAAAAGTATTGTAATTCAATAACAATAATATGGACATTTCAATTAATGTAAGTACATACTCCTTAACTATTTCTTGATCTTGATTTCTTATATTGTATCTTGAAAACGTTGAATTATGTATTTTTATTTCCTTCAACATATACTACATATAGTATATTATTCTATATTTAAACAATATTATTCTGAATTAGACTCTTTATTATTTCTGACTCGCTTCACTCGGGTTCATCCCTAGTTTGGAAGTATGTTATCCTTAGTTATCCTTAAGAGATAGACATAAGCCATCGCGAACTTTTATGTAGACCTTTTTAAGGTGTACAATACTGTAGTACATTATTTTGATCTATCTCGTAGGGTTTGCAATGTAAGCGCAAAAAATGTGTTTATTTACGACATCACATTAGAAACCTCTAAAATTACTGTCAGTGTTTCTCTACTTTATTATGCATGTATTATTTATTTTAAGGTATATATGCTATGGGCCTCTGTTTACATATTTAAGATCTTATTGTAAATATTGGCCAAAATAAAAATTATTATTATTATTATACATATAAACCTTCTTCTTGAATCACTATCTATTAAAAAAAACCGCATCAAAATCCGTTGCGTAGTTTTAAAGATCTAAGCATATATAGGGACAGACAGCGGGAAGCTTCTTTGTTTTATACTATGTAGTGACAGTTGTATTTTATCAAATCGATTGATATGCCCTTATCGATTCATTATGTAGTACTTAGTGGTAGTAAACTTGTAAAAGAGTAAGGAATTATGGTGCATTTTGTTGAATACATATAATAAATCAAATCCTAAGAAAAACAACTTTAATTGATAGTTTTTTATTAGTTACATAACTGTCGAAAGTGATAAAACAAAAATTAAAAATAATTTTCCTATGAATATGTAAACAAATGATTAATTTACTTTCTAAAAATGCCTACTGAATAAAACGACGAAATTTATTAACTCCTTTAAGAAGTACAAAGTTGTCACTTTAGTAATAAATTCGTAGCAATACACTGAAACCTGTTCACTTGGTAAATGTAGTCGACTCCTTTATTGGCTTTGGTGTAAACCAAAATAAATAATAAGTATATAATAGTCCTTGGCCCGCCCACGACGTAAGTAGAACACTAATCTAATTTGTAGTACTTGTCTGGCTGTAATTTCATAGAACCATACGAAAAGGATAAACATAAAATCTTTACATATATACATGTACATATATATAATATACACATCATTTGTCAAATATTTTATAATTAATTACTGTATCATTATTATTATTAACTTGAAAACCAAAACAAGGATAAAGCTAACATATGGCTAATTTTTTTATATCAAACTCAATTAATGGTCTAGAATCTAGATACTAGTTAGGTAAGATGTTAATAATTTATACACAGAAAAACTTGTCTAGTCTTATATATGAGTTTTAAATTAACACGCCATTCGTCTTAGCATTAAAATACAATTTCCCACGATAAAATCATATTAAAAATTTACATCAAGATATCAATCACTAAGGTATTTGCAGACAATACTCCATAATGCACACTTTAATGACACGTTAGTTTCATATATGGACAAAAAAGTGTTAAAAATTTATATATAACACAATGTTGCGTAGGTAAGCTTAAGATCAGAGTATACTCGTATACCCATTGTGACTAACATGGTTTTACGGGTATTGCGACCAACGACCTCTATGCAGCGACGATGGCTCGACGTATAGCTAACATTAGTAATCATACCAAATATTTGGTTAATTATCCACATGACCATTATAACTTACGTCAGTATTACAAAAGATACGTATGTGTGATGTAATTATTTGTTTGCCCAACTTTAAGAAATGTTTCCATTGAATTGCTACCAAATTTTATATTATAATCGAATTGCTTCATCCTTATTGTAATTATTATATAGCTTTTTCTGATTTTTAAGATTCTTCTGTTAAAATTCCAAGTTGACAAAAACAGCATCTATCTAGTTCTATTTGCGCTAATTGGTAGAGACCGGTAGTGTGGTTTGTAATGTGAATCCAAGTGAACGAAGACAGCATCAATCCAGACATTACCCAGAAAAAGTAAAAACTAGCAGAGTAATTGAACGGCCATAGAATTCATTAGATGTTGGTATAGTTCGCAATAAAACTATGTAAATATAAAATTTTATTGAATGAATATATTATATATAAAATGAAGTAATAATATGACCTAACTGTATTATTGCAATACTATTTAATATTAACTTTTCAAATATGAATATGTTACGTTTAATATCGACGTGTGGCAATTTTTATTGCTGACCGTAACTTCGTGCTTACCAAACGGGTATAACGTGTGACCCGTTTCTACAGATATGGATATCCGGTTGGCTTATAAGTAAGGATAATGGGTGCATAGCTAACAAAATAGAAAAGCTTTGGTTACTAACTCTGTATTACAAAAATAGAAGTTTGTATAGATTAAAAAAATATTATATTCACAAAAATTATCTAAAAATCTCGTAATTTATTTTTACCTTTTAATTAAACCAAAAAAAGGTTAAGAAAAATATTAGTAAAATCTATTGATTTTATGCGAAGGGAAAAAATTTACATGAAAAATAAGTACCACCATAATTTTTTGGCTACGACCAAAGCTTATTGCTTATACTCGTATACATAAACATATCATTTGTCTAGATTTAAACTATGCTAGGAAATTTTCCATTTTGACTTCTACTGCATAATTATCTTTCCTCTTATTTAAGTTGCTTAAACGAATAGTATAATATGTTAAAAAAGTGTGTGGCAAAAAAGTAATAACTTACAATATTAGCAAAATAATACTTGAGCCGGCATTTAAACATTTGATAGACAAAAAGACAATATTCAAGTTCTCGCACAGTCGCGTTTAACTCAGTTATTTATGCATGACTGAGTAATCTTCGTAATAAACGTGAATAAAAAAAATATGCTTTTTTTTCTTTTATTTAAGCCATCAACATTTAACATACCTAACTAGAAATAATATTATAAGCAAGTTTTATATCTGTTTTTAAATACGCTATATTTTAGCGTACCCAGTCTATTACAATTTTGATAGGAGACAGTAGGTCCTTTTAATATTTTGTTACAGATTTCGATTTTTATTACATCTATACATATAGTAAAATTCTAAAAGAGTCGAGTCATTAATATTATCGATACAGAGGCCGAATTTATGGTTTTTAGGATTTTTGTCCGTCTGTCTGTCTGTGACCGTATCACGAGAAAACCACTGGACAGATTTTGATGAAATTTGGTATGATGATAGCTGGTTATCCGGGTCAACATATAGGATATTTTTTACTGCGGGAAAATATCTCATCTCTGAGAAATCTATACTAAATATTAAAATGTAACGTAATTATAAAATAAGGTAAGAACAAATTCATTTAGACTATCAAGAATACATCCGTTGGAAGATGATAGCGCTATCGATGGTGATTAATTGTGTAATAAATTAACTATGAGTACTAATTACTTGTACTAAGTACTTAATTATTACTTACATATAACAGTTATTACATTGCTGATGTAGTATAAATCTATACTTATAAATTTACATATCCTAGCAGACTGATGCCCAGACCAAACCGCTGGACTTAATAATTAATATACACTCATATATAAAATACTTATTATATATACATAAAAATTTAGATGGATATAATAAAATATGATAAGAAAAGTATGGCAAAATTTGTACGGAAAATTATCTTTGTGTGACCATATTTCTTGAAACTTAATATGCTCTTTGACAGCAATATACCTAAAGTGAAACTTAGAATGTGTCGGGAAATAGCAAATATAAAAGAATACGAGCAAAGCCAAGACAGATCGCTAGTAAATTATGCAATAGTTATGTAAGCGCTTATAAAATATCATTTTTTTAAGAATTTATTTTGATAAATTATAGAATCTGGTATTTAGAACGTGCACAAAAAGGTCTAAAAATGTATGGAATGTTACACTCATCAGGTAGACCGACAAGGCCCAAACTGGTTTCAATCAAGCACTTTTTCTTTTAATGTAGCTCTACTAATAATTGTAATTTATTCATTTTTTCATTTGCTATAGTATATTACTTGTACCTACAGAGTAAATTTCAATATATTATCTTTTACGCACTTTAAGCACATAGGTTTTCGTACATTTTAGTTAAAATAATAACTATAATTCATCGCTTATGCCTTTTCATATTCAAAACCTGATTTGTTTTTTGAATTAAAGTTACAAAATGAACAAGGAAGTGTTTTTGGAATATCATGAAATTACTAAGATCAGCAAAAAAATCATAAACCAAAAACTTAATCCGTTACCTATCAAGCCATGAATTCATTTTACGCTGTATTTACAATAAGATAAATTTTGAAGTTGACGCTATAAAGGCTAAATCGTGACCAACCGATTTAGATAGTCAAGGCGGTCAAACAATACGTACCCAAATTTAATAATAAACTAAATATGACATGCTCAAGGATGTAATTGACCTTTTGTAAAACAACGTACCAATTAAATGTACCCTAAAAAGGACAATAGGTTAAATTTTTATTTTGTGATTTTGATATCAATACAATATATCAATCGGGAATGTTGGCCGTGACATTTAAAATTTTTACCTAGAAGTGGTGGAACAAAGAACAATTATATTTTATTATAATAACTAATTTATGTCTGTTCTTGTTGTTTTAAAACCACAGCAAATATATTATCAAGGTAAACAAGATGTTTTTAATTAAATCTTAAAAAGAACGTGTTACAAAAATAGCTCTTTCCTTTCTTATCGCAATAACCATGCATCAATGACAAGGATCATATACGTCAGCCTTTGCCACTTTTTCATCTTAGAGAGGATCTTTATCTTTGACCACACAAGGAGATCCAATTGCATTGCAAATAGTACCTGACAGTATTTTGCTACCAGAAAAAAGAAAAGGACAAGTAGTATATTACAAAATGGTTGATGTACGCAGTAAGAAAAAGTTATTACCGCATGCACATAATTTTAAGGGTACATTTCTGTGTAAGCGCTCTGCAACAAGTTTGGAATGTTGACTTTATACGTAACAACTTGACCAATGACATGGATTGAAAATACATACGAAGGTAATTTCGTTTTCATAACTTTTAACTTTTTAACCGACCTCCAAAAATAGGAGGAGGTATTTTAAAGCACTACTATTTAATGAAGGTCTGGAGTCGATCTAATGATGGACCTGAAAGACAATTGAGGGAACTCCTCAACGATTTACAGCAATTACCTGGTGTTTGGGCTTAATTAATTTGTATTGGTGATACGTCTACACTAAAAATGGAAAAATAAAAACTTAAAAAAAAAAAAACGACTTCCAGGCACTGAAAAGTAAAAAATAACAAAACGGGGGTTTTCATTTAGAATAGATACTTTTCGAAGTCCGTGCCAGCCAATCAAATCAAAGCACACCGACTTCGAAAAAGTCTGATTATTTATTTTGTTATTTTTTACTTTTCAGTGCCTGGAAGTCGTTTTTTTTTTAAGTTTTTTGAATCGTTGCTTTCCTATAAATGTCAATGCAGATATTATAAAAAATCTTGCAAGCGGATTTCTATATAAAGATACGGTAAAAATATCTCAGAAATTTTGGTCCGTCTGCACCCAAATTGGTGTGAAATTAAATTTCAATTGGGGCATTCATAATAGGAAATTTCGCTAAAAAAGATGTTCATATTAGATCTGAGGCCAACCAGTTTATCAAACGCAATAAAATATTATAGCCGAAAAGTAGATATTGAGGAAGCGTGCGAATTTTTTGTCTTACTCTTAATCTTGACGACGTTCATTGAACTCTATATTTAAAATACACAAGATTAATATATTGGCGTTATCTCTTACATGAGTTATTATTAGTCTATTAGCTCTGTCTAATGTGAAAACATATAATATCTATTCTAAGTAAAATATAAATCAATTTTAACTATTAACGTAGTAGTAAAATTAAGTATTAAAACTTACTAAGTGATAAAATATATTTCTTTACATCGATCGTATTAATAGTTTGTTTAGAGTTAAAAGGATTTACAATGTTTACATTTACGTATATTTGCCCTGGTTTTTTCACTCAGCTATCTCGTACCTATGCTCTAATTGCGCTACGTGCATTTTATAGTTTACTCTAAGTATTATGCAGGTGTTATCTGCAATGACGCGTTTCTATTTATAGAAATGATTACTCAATACGAAAATCCAAAGATTTTTTAATGATTTTACCTATAAAATTAATATGTGGACTAAGATACTTAATTTTATATATTCTTTCTATATTGTTTTATTCAGAATTCTTAAAAATTCATACACTTGGAGTTTATCTTTAAATTCAGCATTGCGTGTTTATCGATTTAAATATAAACCGTTAGTAAATTTCATTCGTACATTCGCATGTTTCAGCGTCGTTAATTGAGGATTGTGCGACTTGCGTGTTGTTCCAACTGATTGATTACGGTTTTTAGCAGAGGGGATGATCGAAGTGGGCCTCCAGCTTCACACTTACCATTACTTATAGTATGAATTGCCTGCATATCATTTTTAAACTCTATTATCTATATATTAATATGTGAAAACTTTGGACCCCTTTTTAAGGATATTGCACGTATAAGCTCTAGCATAGTTAAAGTATAGGTACATGTTGGCTGACCTATAACTTTCATTAATTTTGTACTAATTACATATGTATATATGTATGTACCTATAAAGTTGAAGGCTTATTTGTTTATCTGTACATGCTAATCTACGGGTCCGATTTAAAAAAATCTATATGCATTTTAAATGAAACTGTCTTATCGAATTTTATCGCGGTTTTAATTTGAGCTTTTGTTCCGGACGTTGCAAATGCTTTACTGCAAACATGGTCACGGCAAAGACTCTCTCAACATACGTTGATGCATGTTGAGAGTCTTCCGTGTACAATCGAGGCAATAGAGTTACATTTAAAATGTCGAATATATATGTAAATATAAGAAAGTTAACCATCCACATTTCGTCAAAAAATATTGTTTTGTTTAGATTGTACGCAACAGTAATTCAGTAGGATTATTTCAGTAGGATTTCACAATATCAAATATAACAGCTTACAATATTATCTACCAACGATACTTCAGATTTTTAATAAGTAGTGTACAAAAAATATTATAAAGTTTTAAATGTCGCCTGAAAAATTTGCTCATATAGAGTTAGCTGGTTTGCCAATTAAGGTATGTAACTTTAACAAAAAAACCTCAAGAACTTCCAATTAATAAAATATTAATGATGTCGACGAGGCGATCATTAGTTATATTTAATACACTAAAACTTTATCAAATTATTTGAAAGTAGATGTAAATTAATATCCTGTTTACGTAATCGGAATCATTGAA
Source organism: Argynnis bischoffii washingtonia (assembly GCA_033884665.1). Taxonomy (NCBI): domain Eukaryota; kingdom Metazoa; phylum Arthropoda; class Insecta; order Lepidoptera; family Nymphalidae; genus Argynnis; species Argynnis bischoffii. The sequence goes on from CM066610.1 coordinate 15,225,719, forward strand.
ATATGCCGGACAGTCGGTCAATGTGTTTTACGCATAAGGTGCAACATTTCCTGTATTCGCTCTGCTTTGTAGTAACTAATCATATATTCAGAATGTTTGCGTGCCAACTTGTTTTTCCTGAAAGAAAAGTGGGATATTATCATACTTAAATATACGATAAATCAACAAATGGTCAGTCACGCTTTTAACCATTGTATCGATATGTATTGGACAGTATGAGTTCTATTTTAACTTTTGAAATAAAAGTTAGAAATATGTCAACAGAATAAATGGATATCATTTTTTATATCAAGTAAGCTTTTTTGTCTCTAACTTACTTTCAACTATTAATAACTTGAACCATTTCACTCGCATCTTAAGTAATTGACTGCAATAAACAACACATTATTATGATAGAGTTCTTTAACCATTGTCATTTAAACCCGTAACGACTAAGCTTGCCACTAATTACTGTTGCAACTGCGTAATTTCTCATATGCTTTGTTACGCACACTTTTCTTTGTTAAACGAAGGATACCGATTATTATGTTTACTTATGTTAATTGATTTAATTTTGTCTAAATATATGATGTTGTATTCTTAATTGGGTCAATATTAGAAATTATATTAGTAAAATTTTAGTAAGTTAGTTGTAAATATGTTAAATACATACATATAAATAAAGTAAATCTAACGTGTATTAAATAATTTAAATTTTTTACCAATATAAATCTATCTTTAAGATAGAAACAGCACTTTAGCACTAAAAGAAAAACCTCTCCCAACGCAAATATTCTTCCGAAACAGTACATAATTGTGGATGCTTTCTAGCTATATTTCATTTAAAATAATGAAACTATCTTTTTTAAAAGGGGGGGTCTCTCCGCTAATCATATTTGCTGTAAACCACCCGAAACATCTGGAAAAATATAAAACCGTGAAATACTGAAGACATAGTTTCATTTGAAAGGTCAAATATTCGCGTAAATCTAAGAAAATATTACGTTTACTTGCTTTTATTTTAATAACATTATACAAAGTTCTGATGTTTTGTTTCACGGCACTTTGAGACTCAACACAAGAGATTTAATGTACAAGTATAAACTGCCTATGTTCCTTTCACTTATCGTCTGGTTGGACGGCAATCTTCACGCCCGGTAAGACATTTGGCGCTGGACTGACATTTTATGACGTGATCCCCGAGGCACGGGATGAAACATTTCATATTCTCAATTCCAAGCTTCTACTTAGCATTTCTTTTCATATCAATTATTTTTCTTGGTTGGAGACGTGGTTAGATCCTGGAAAATCAGGATCTATAAATATACCTGCTAGCCAGTAGATCTACGGATGTTACTATACTGATATATAATCATAGTTATTATTTGCTGCATGTATCCGCTCGTTTTGTATATTTCCTTACATTTCTCGACTGTTACAATAACTAACTCATGTATAAATCAAACTATGGGCGAGATAGTAAGTTGCATACATTATCGCTATCGTTCATCTATCAACGTTTAATGGATTCGATCCGTCTATCAGAATGTCGATCGACTTATCTAAATTGCTAAGTCCTTGATGCATTTCAACACTTTCAAAGCCATTTTCGAACACGAATGTAACACCATTGTAGGCGTTAAAACTGTCGTCAGCATATAAAACAACAAATTCTTTATGCGTTATGAAATAAATACAAACAACAGTAAAAAACCTATTTACTTATGCATTTCTAAATAAGACTCCGCTACGATGCATATTCTACGATACAAGTAAAACATTAGTAAATAATTCATTATTAGTCGAAAGAATCCAATCGCTTCCTTCAAACATCATTCATTGAAGAATAATTCATTGTTTCAGGGTAATCGAGCCATTGGAAATTCTGATTGGGATTGGACAACGAAAAGTGACTTTAAGATTCGGCATTTGGCGTTAAAGTTGTATGCATAACTACTAAGAACAGAGCAGTTAAAAGAGTTGGGCACCGATTAATTTGAGATCAGGTGACTGACACTTGTGTGATGTGCCGGCAACACCACATAGAAGTGCAGTTAGACGTTACTTGATTTCAAGGTATCTGAGACCTGATTGAGGAAAATGAAGTTCTCAACGGGTTCCAGCTCGAGCAGTCTCGCCAGCGACTCGCTGTCGAGGAAGTCAACTCTTTGCATCTACACAGAAGTGGATGCTCCAATGCCACCACCTTGTGAAAGAGTAAGTTAATTATATATCATTATAAATTAGTAATAAAACATTCATTTACAAAAAAATAAATCCAGTAAAATTACAATATTGTGCCTATTTTATTATATTATTTATTATTTATCTATGTCTGTCTTTCCGGTTAACAAACCAAAACATGACCATACCTCCTTAACAAAACTAGACCAGCTTAAAACCAAAACCTTCTTTTTAACTCTTACGTTAATAGCTATCGAATTTGAAAGCGGAACTTATAAAAACAATTGTTAGAGAAATATAATGAGTGTGGTACCAAAGTTTAAGAATGTTTAAATTCCAATTGATACGAATGTAAAATTTTATATCCTGCTATAACTTGTCCTTATGTAGAGCACGCAACGAGAACTGGTCAAGACTGTTACATAATGTGTAATAGGTGTGGGTGTACAATTTTAATTGTTAACGAACGCGGTATTATGCACATATAAACTCTAAATATTATACAACAAAGTCCCCGTTTCCGTCTGTTTGTTTTCACAAAAATGTTTTTTTAACTTTATGTGCATACAACATAATTTCATTAAAATTATAGTCTTAGCAAAGTTTAGCCAAATTTAGAGTCTATACTAATATTATAAATAGGTTATATATCATCCCGGAATATGTACGGTTCCCGTGGAATAGATTTATTTTTGACTAGGGATATGAACCCGAAGCGAAGCAAGGGTGAGTCAATATAATTATATTATAATTATATATTACAGTAAGAAATATTTTTTAAAAGGAGGAGTGGTATTTAGTTTACCCGCTTTCGTTTTCCCGCTACATTTGAGACGAACAATTCACGTTCATATTATGCGTGCTGTATGCTCTTACTTTCAATTTTTTATGATAATAATAATAATATTAATTTTTACTGAAACAATGTAAGAAGCCCTGCGTCCGGGTCGGAGAGTTCAGACATCCGAGAGAAAGTTACATGTCATCTGCCAGTTTACATCCAGTTGCGTTGCAAAACATTGAATATTATTTATTAAACGCGTTATACCATTAACGCTATGTACATTCGTTGTCTCTCAAAAACATTTATTAACATTTATTTAATACACATTAAGAGTGAAGTTGAAATAAATATGCAGGCATAGCCGCTAAGCAAAGGCAGTTATAAATAATTGTATGAATAACTTAGTCAAAGATTACTAGACAACGTACAAATTGCTAATGTCAACTTAACCAGATTCTTTGTTTACAAATGGTATGTTTAAGAATTCACACGGCACATTGCATTTCACGTTTTTATAATATATCATGACTAATGTACTAAACATAAACAGTAAAGAAGACATCACGTTTTTTTACTCACTCATCGGCTAGAAGACGGGACGTCTTGATTAGTCACATTTTTAGGGTTCCGTACCCATAGGGTAAAACGGGACCCTATTACTAAGACTTCGCTGTCCATCCGTCCGTCTGTCTGTCTGTCTGTCCGTCTGTCACCAAACTGTATCTCATGAACCGTGATAGTTAGACAGTTGAAATTTTCACAGATGATGTATTTCTGTTGCCGCTATAATAAAAATTCTAAGAAACAGGAATAAAATAAATATTTAAGGGGGCTCCCATACAACAAACGTGACTTTTACTCGTTTTTGCTCGATATTGATAACGGCAATAGGTAGACGCTTGAAATATTCACAGAATATTTAGTTATATATTCACTTTAAAAATAAATAAATTAATTAAAATTATACATACAGCAGACATGATTTTTTTTTGCCGTTTTTATAGATAATGGTACGGAAACCTCCGTGCGCGAGTCCGACTCGCGCTTGGCTGGTTTTTATTGCATAGTCAGTTTTTGTATGTATTTTCAATTGATGTATATTCTATTGATAGTTTCAAGTTCTTAGAGAGGTCAACATTTCATAAAACTCAATCAACATTAACTATTTCTTTTTTCCTTTGTCTCGTAAAAGTAATGAAATTGTGAGTTAAGTTGTACACTAAATATTTTCTTCAATAAGTTTAAATGCTTATAACTCTTTGAAATTGTTGGAAGGATATAAATGTATTGACTGGTATATGTTTGTAATAAATAATAGTGTTACACAATTTATTTACAATAATTAGGTATGTTGCACATGGTTGCGATATTGTAAAATCTTTAGATTAATGGATGCAGCATCTTGTTAGCTGTAACAATCTTGTTATTGTTACATTCCACAATTGTCTCGGATGCTGCAAGAATCATCTTTAACGTGCCGGAGACCAAGGTCGGCATTGTGTTAACCATCGCACGTGACGATCTAATGTTCTTGCACTTTCACGACTATAACATTATCGTTTTATTGATTCTGACATTGCCTATCTAAATGCAAATTTCCTCTCATTAACCTAGAATTTTGTTTTAGTTTTAAATTTGATTTACATGTATATATTTTGTTATATAAAAAAATTATGTCTTTTTTGTTATTTAAAGAATACTCGACGGCACGTTTGGCTCAGTTTGTAGTGACCCTACTTGCTGTGCCAGCGGTCGCGGGTCCGAGTCCCGCTGGGAGCATTAATTTATGTGATGAGCACGAATGTTTGTACTACAGTCACGGGTGTTTATATTTATAATATGTATGTATATAAAGTCATATATGTATAGTGTATCAACTATCTGGTATCCATAACCCAAGCCTCGTAGCTTACCATGGAACTACATGGTTGCTGTGTTAATGTCCTAACATTATTATATATAATCTCTCCCGTGACCATGATTGCTGTAAAGCAAACGAAACGTCGGGAACCAAAAATCAAAATAAATCCGCGAAAAAATCCGAAAAGATAGTTTTATTTAAATTATTATATAAATATGCATTATGAAAAAGTTAGCTGCATAACCTACATTAAAAATCTATAGATATGATTGCACTTACATCTATTTATATTCAATTTGATTTCGCTATAATAAGCTTTCTTATTTTTTATATTATCTATGTTTCATTAGAATTAGTAACAAGACATTCCATAACTTAAATGTCTTAATTGCAATGACAACTTGAGATGACTTTCTCCGTGTGGGATGATCAACGATCATGTTATCTTGCTTCGTCTATTGTTTATCTGGTGAAATTGCAAATTAATAAATGAAAGTATCTCTCATTTCGCGCTATTTATTTCTATTAACGCCGTTCTATTACATTTGTTAACTGTTTATTATATCTTCGAACATGGCGACAAATTGCATTGACCTAGTAGTAATATTTCAAACTAGTGACTTACCCTCGCTTCGCTCGGGTGCGTATCTATTTAAAACGTACCTAGACGTTTTAAATAGATATGAATAGTTATTGCGAATGTACCCTATGAGAAAGACTTATGCTATTGCAGATTTTTCTGTAGGCCTTATTAAGACCTACAATTTTCTAGTATATTCTTTTGACGTATCTCTCAAGGTTTAGCCAGTTAGACATTTAAATTTCTAAGAACGACTCGATAGAACCAGTTATTGTGTTTTCACGTGGGAATGAAAGATTTTCTTGTAGTAAAAGGTATCCTAAATGTTTATCCGAGTAATAAGTTATCACTATACTTTAGTAAAAATCAGTTTTTTTTGCGTAAAACGCACACATCGAGTTACTATTTTATTATATGAACATATGTATAGATGTTCTTCATCATAGTTTTGATTATGTATTACATTTTTTTGTAGCAAAAAAGTAAAATTACTGTTTTTCTTAATATTAATATAATTCTTAGTTCAGAACCACAAAGATTTAGGAATATACGTCAAGGATTGCTAACTCGGTCATGCGTGCACTACAAACTCACTATTGAAGATCTCAAAAGAATTCCTGTGAGAACGTTTCTCACCACGTCTTACGTACTTAGACCAAATACACAATTATTTAGTCAAGCTTTCGTCACGATCTCATATTCATTTCGCTTGTTTATCGGAGTGTGTATTTACGCTCCTTTTATTTTGTAGTTATGTGACACCACTTCGTGGTTAAAACTTAAAATGTTAAAGTAAATTGAATTTATACCCACACGTATAGATCTTCTACAGAGAATTATTGTATCGATTTATTGATTGTGTTATCAGCACTTGTGATAGTACGTACCTTTCAAAATGTTATCATGTCGATGACAATATCACTTAATAAGTGTTATCAAAATTTATTTCTGTTTTCATAACTTCTACAGTTTCATAAATAGTCTTCATCTTTAATTTTTATGTATGCATTAGTATATTTATTTACTTAAATAAATAATATAACCAACGCAAACGTTTAAGTTCGTGAATTTATATTTTGTATATGTAAGAGATATTCTTTAGAAATATTTGTAGGAATCAAAAAATATTATATTCATGGTTTATTTTAATAAATTAAAATTATATTATGCATGAATAGCATAAGGTTAAACTGTTCCTATAGAATGATAGCAAATAGCAAAAAAATCTAAAGCGTTCTTGAATTTTACCGCCAGTAGCCTAAGTTGTATAGGTCGTTAATTTCTAATAAGTTTCTTTATAAATTAACAATAATCACATCATATTACTATAATTTTATTTATAAACTTGATGTAAGTAGTTATCTAAAAATCATGTTCTATATTTAATAAGCATCTCAAATTGTAACGACACGTTCGCTACTTCGCGTGATCGTCCTTGATCTGCGCGTGCGGCGATGCACGATTCTTTTCGAAGCGTGCCTTGTGAAGTGTTACATCAGCAAAATGCATCTCAGTCGTTCTCTGGAAATTTGTACAAAAATATTTGTAACCATATGTAACTATTTTCATTGACACAGACTTGACATTAAGACGATTTGTCATAGTTTCTCTTCTTTTAAAGAAACTTGTTGAAATCACGCAAAACATTTCTCGGTATTAATCAATTTTTATTAACTTATTTGATTTTATTCAATCATTTTAATATAATACCAAGCATACCTATATGTATCCCTTCACTAGGGACTTACCCTCGCTTCGCTCGGGTTCCTCCCTATGTGCCTAACAGAAGCCTATGTGATATTACAAGTCATAGATTATCTGTATACATATCAGCGTAAAGGAGTTTGAAGTGTGTTTGAGAGTTCAGGCCATTATTAAAAACTCCTATAAAAAGTGTAAATAAACTTTTATTCATACAAATGTAGGACCAATTTTGCGACGTATAAACTTTCCAGATACATCTACAGTAACACACTCAAGTGCTTCTGCTAAACCATAACCATTCTCGTTAAAATTATCAACACTTTCATCACTGACCCCGCGATGTCAGGCATAGCGATTACTGTGCATCATATGTCTCTTATCTGTCTTGTTTCCCTCATGCCCTTTACATCTATCGATTTATTTCTTTCATAGCTTTCTATATTAAAGGTTACATTCATTCTTATTTTACAGCCTTAATTCCAATTTCACTGTTATTAAAAGCAATAGTAAATATTTTTTACGCTCCAGGCGGTATTACCAGCTAGGTCAAACTGTCCTACTGGGGGCAAAGTTTGTATTAACCATACATATTACCTATAGCAACACAGCAAAAACGATCTCTCAAGATCTAGGCAGAAAGCTGATCATAACTTAAGATATGCATTCTTTTCGTCTTTAAATATGTTATAAAATGAAAGAGCCCGAAGTTTTACACAGATATATTTTAGTTTTGAACTAAAACAAGATCAAATTGCATAGATTACATAGAGTACCGACCAATACAAAACTAACAAGGGTTATTTACGCAACACTTGATACAATAAATTAGAATAAAACACCTACACGCATGAGTTATCAGGCTCCATGCTCGTAAATCCTTGTCGCGTGTCTCCTTTGCTAATCAACATAGTGAAATGGCCCTTTTCTTCTTTTATTATTATAGTGCCTCATTGGAATTCTGTTCGCAGGTATTGATCGTTAAAGTAAATACAAATAGGACTTTATCACCGAATAAATTATCATTATCTTATCATTTGCTCGTAGAAAAAATTAGATTTACTAATAATATGTATATTACCAGTGGCATTGGCGATTTTTTATCTTTGAAGGAGTTTTATATTTTAACGTACCTACGTTTTTGTTTACCTTGTGACGTCCTCACTTTGCTTAAGCTCATCCCAAGTTAAACAATTTCGCATTTACAATATATATTTTTTTTCTTTTTTAAAATTACACACAACACCATCTAGTTCCGTGGTAAGGATATCAGATAGTTGATACACTACACATATATAATTTTAAATATGTACATACATATTATAAATATATACACCTATTACTGGATTACAAACATTCGTGCTCATCACATAAATGAATGCCCCCAGCGGGACTCGAACTCGTGACCGCTGGTGTAGCAAGTAGTGTAACTTCAAATTGAGCCAAACGTGTCGTCAAATATTACATATGTAAGTAAGGGAAGAAATACAATCATGTATACATATACATATGTATACGTTGTTTGTCCGATTTTCTTTTCTTTTTGTTTAGTAGTTACTGACGAATGATCGACGAAGAGATAAATAAAAACATTTTGAAAACATTAATTTTTGTTTCTTTATTTGTTTTCATTAATCACTAAATGGACACTTGTACTAAATAACACCTTTAAATAAGACTAAGACTATACTCAAAAAATAAAGACAATTAACTAGTTATCTATTAGTTGCAGATGTGGCTAGGCTCAAGTGTTGTTTGTTATCTTTGTATTTTTGTTACCCGTATTGTAGTCGTACGTTTTTTTTGTCTGCGGGCATTTCCTTCAGTGCTAACGGCTTCTAACGTACTTTGTTATTATAATGCAACTACCCTTCAAAGTATTTCGCATATTATTGAAAAGAAAACTTGATAGGGATTTTAATGTTCATATATTCAACTCTTTTTGCTTAACGTCCCCCTGCTGGGGGTGGGCCTCCCTTCAATACGAGGGGGATCAGGCCATTATCCACCACGCTGGTCAAGTGCGGGTTGACGGACTTCACATGTCTTTCGAAAACTTACTAGGTTCTCTCTCAGACTTGCAGGTTTCCTCACGATGTTTTCCTTCACTGTAACAATTGGTGTTCATGTTGGAAATGATTCGCACATGAAAATATCAGAGATGCGAGATCCGGGATTCGAACCCGCTTCACTTCGTTTCCCAAGCGGGCGAGTTACCATTGGGCTACCACTGCCATTGTTCATACAGTAAAGAAATAGTAATTTATTTGAGAATAGAGCCATTTACATTAAATATAATAACGTAAAAGTATGGATGTATACGTAATACGGACAATGCCTTCTATCTTAAATCATACGCAACGCGAGAGATCTATAATCGGGATATAAGTCTTATTTCACCACATTTTCACGAAATTTTGCATACGTTCTATACTTGTGGCCTAATACCATTGCACGTCGTAACGTCCATATAATTTTCCACTTGAAAAATTAACTAAGGCTCGCATGAAACTTGTTCTATGAGAAAGACATTTTGATCCTTCAAGCCGGATTTGATTGACTTTTAATATTATTAAGCTTAATTAGCTTTTTTAAAATGTCATCTTTTTTGACTGTTTTTAATATATACAACAACGTTGTTGTATAATTTATAATATACATCCGTCTGCTTTATTCAATATCATATCCATTATTTATAGACTATTGCCGTTGTCGGGAAATATAAGTCTTCTTTGATTACAGCTGACGCAATGCACGTTCACTGAAGAGGTTGATAATATAATCAGTAGATATAAATAATAATATTGCTTTTTTTAATATACATGTAGTACGTTAATCGTCTAATAGTACTTTCAGTTTTTCCTGAATATCCGAAGTTTTTGGGCAACTTTTCCAATTTTTTCTCCTAAAAGTACTAAACCTACTACTATTATGAACATTTAAAAAAAAATGCTTAATCGGTCAATCATTTTCGAGTGATGCGCTTACCAACGAACAGCGGGTCATTTTTATTATATAGATAAAAACTTTGTCACATATTTTATATTAATTGGATTTACATTTCACCGTTCAATAATATGTAAATTTAAAGACTTAACCCCATTAAATGACACGGTGACAGTTAACCTATAACGGTAGACTAAGGTTACTAGTTTAAGACAATGTATGTCTTTTTAACGTTTCTTTAACTTTGTATGTATTTGTTCAAAGCGGCGTTTTTCCGTATGCAAATGTTTGACCTACTCTACCTCTACCAATGCAGTTTTGTAACAAACTTACAATATATACATTATTATTATCTGCGAAAACTTTTTTTTAAGTGATTATAGTGATTTAAATCCACGAAAAACTAAAAAATTGTTTCAGTTTAAATTAAAGTCAAATATTCGCGTAAATCTAAGAAAGTATTAAATAAAGGCTGTGTTTAGTTCAGATAAAAAAATCCATATCCTAAATAAATATATGTCCTACGAAATAGTTGGCTCTACATAATGTAAAGTATATAACTGAATGATCAAAAATTCTATACAACTTCTATGTAACAGGAATTTTGAAAGCCATTACGAGTTACTAACTTTTCTTTTTTTGGAGTCTTTGAATTTGTTTGAATAGAAAACGTTTCTCTTAATATTGGTTTTTGAAAAGAGATTGTATAACAAACTTTGACATGATTAGAAAGGGGCGAGTGAAACTAAAGATTAATGAAATATTTGACAAAGATCATTTGTGACAGTTAGTTGATCTAAGCTTTTGTTTCAAGCCGTCATTTCAACTCAGACGTCTTGGCCGTCCGTCTATACGTCTATAATCTATACTAATATTATAAAGCTGAAGAGTTTGTTTGTTTGTTTGTTTGGTTGAACGCGCTAATCTCAGGAACTACTGGTTGGAATTGAAAAATTCTTTTTGTGTTGGATAGTCCATTTATCGAGGAAGGCTTTAGGCTATAGAACATCACGTGCGACCAATAGGAGCGGAGCATAAATGAAAAATGTTGCAAAAACGGGAAAAAATCATTCCTTTTGAGAGCTTCCGTTGCGTGCGCTGCGTAAGCGGTTAAAGTTACGCAAAAATCGTGTATGACGGAATTGTTCTCCTTTAAAAGTTCTAAAAAAAAGTCCGCGACAGCATATGTCTATCTTTTAAGGTTGACTCAAAATAACCCTTTTTATGGCAATCAAATTAGTTCTAAAATAATGCATTACTTCCGAAGGTGTTTTTATAAACATGATATTAATCCTTATCCAAATAAATACGTTATTCATCACAAGTATTTAATTTTGAACAAAATTGCCCTTGACATCATTTGATTTCAATGAATATCTTAGGAGATACCATAGTTTTAAAATATACATATTTAACTTTACGCGGTCTATGGGTAAGCGCGCTCTCAGCCCGATACAAGGCGAGGGCAGGGCGGTCGTGAGGGGCGCTGGCCTCCGCGTCGGTAGCTCTGCGAGCAAAGTCACTATTCCACGCGGACGAAGTCGCGGGCAAAAGCTAGTTAATACATAATCCTGAAAACTTTGTTTGTTTAAACCAGACCAATTTCTAAGGTTTAATTTGACTTATTTCCTATCAACATAACGGAAAATGTACAGCGCCGACCCCAAGTGATTGGGAAATGGGCAGGGAGATGATGATGATGATGTTTGATTTGGCTTAAAAGATTATAACGATAATGTGATGTTTTGAAAATGAAAACGTAAGCGTCATTTGCTATAAGTGTAGTTAATTTATTATAAGTAATAATTTATATGCCACTAAATGTCGCGAGGCTATTGCCATTAAAACTTGCAAGCAACTCAAATGTTAATATGTTTAATGTTCTATCTAATATCCTAAAGTATTTCTTGTATGTAGCATTATCTATACTTAAAATTATAAAGCTGAAGATTTTGTTTGTTTGTTTGGTTGAACGCGCTATTCTCAGGAACTACTAATCCGATTTGAAAAATTCTTTTTGCATTTGATAGCCCGTTAACTGAGAAAGGTTATAATATAGGGCTAGGTATATATCATCCCGGAAAAATATACGGTTCCCGTGGGATATATTTGTTCTTGTTTAAGGACGAACCCGAAGCGAAGCCAGGGTTGTCCCGAGTAGGGATTTAATATTACGATTTTATGCTTATTAGAAAATATATATTTTTTTTTAATTCTGAGGTGTTACTTTACTTTCATTAACATTTATTTTATACTACATTACTCCGCTTGTATGGTAAAAAGTCGATAAAAAGCCTATGGTTTAACGCATCTATTTTTACACTCAAACCCCGTAAAGCAAGAACAAATAACAAACAGACTCCGAATGAGTTACCTCACAAATTCCACCTCCATCGCTTCTTCGTGGTCCTTAAAATACTAATTATGTATATCAATTGCCGGTTCAAAAACTAAGTTTATGATCGAAATAACCTTCCACAGTTAGTAGTTACCAAAGTTAAATATGAATGTGGAATGTACCTACCTATGTTTTTTTTTAAAACCTCAACCCCTTCTCTTGATTTCTTTTAATATGACCAGTTATCTTTTTTCATATCATTCATGTCGCGATGGACCCCTAAACATGATTGAAACGGATAAACTTTAAATAACAATGGGTTTCTTATATATAATAATAAATACTTTTTGACTGAAGAGGTAAACTAACTTTAAAAGTTTGAATTATGTCATCGAATTTTCAAAAATATCACGTAACTTCATCAATCAAAAAAGTACTAGATACACAATCAACGACAAAAAATGTCCTCATCGAATTAGCGCCCATTTAATTATTTCAGCGCGCTTTTAATTTAAAAAAATATATAGTTGAAAACAACTTTAATCATTTAAGGTTCAATTTACGTTGTTGTATATTTATTTGAACTAAAATAATTACCCATACACAATTGGTGACAGTTTTAAGAGAACTTTTGCATGGGATCCTGTATCTAGCTTTTATGATCGATGCGTAACTTACTAAAATAAAATATGGTTTTCCACTTTCCTCTCTTTCCACTCTTTTGAAGTCTGTCAAAAATAAGCTGCTACTGCATAACCCAGTCTACTGAATAATTTGTTTAACAGTAATCCACTTAGGTATTAAAGCAGAAACCATAAGAAATTATAATCCTTGATCTGCGCTAGGGTTTCGTGGTATTAAGATAAGAGGATACATTTGAACCTTGTTATAAGCGTTCACTTTCACGCTTATTTTATATAATGAAACCGTCCTAAAAAAGAAATTTCTCTATAAAACAAATGGCAGTTCAAATGCGAGTTGAGCCAAAGTTCCTAACCAAAATTTCGTTCCAAAATTTTAACTTTGAACCACATACTTGGTAAAACTTAATATATTTCGTTTTATATGAAGTTAATAAAGGCATTTTAAAAATAGAGGCTGTGATCCAAGAGTAGAATGTATCATCAAGATGCATTAGGCTCAATCTGGATTTTTCATTATAACGCAATAGCCTGATGCGTGACGCGGTCAGATATATACGAGTGCCTCATGTAATTTCCTGCAAGTGCTCTATTTCTTAACTAGTGTTTCGTGTGTCAATACCTTTGTTACGTTTCTTTATTGTTATTATTAAGAACCCAAATTATAAACATTATAATCGTTGTTTTACTATGTACTTGAAAATTGCCAGTTAATTACGAATGTTTACGTATGTCACGTGTTACTTAATTGATGGTAAGTTTAAAGCCTTAATACATACGTATTTAAACTTAAAATCCTTTGGATGAATCCTACTAGTATCATAAATGCGAAAGTTTGTGAGGATGTATGGATGTCTGGATGTATGGATATTTGTTATTCTTTCACGCAAAAACTACTAAATAGATTTTAATAAAACTTTACAATAATATAGCTCATACTGCATACATCAGAATAACACATAGGCTACATTTTATCCCGGAAAAAGGCACGCTTCTCGTGGGATAGATCGGTTTTTGTATTTTCTAGAGCCGCTAGTTTTAAATATATTTAAAATATCCCATTGAATGTATTTTATGAAAAGAAAGTTTCTTACTATGAGAATGCCGCTTTTACGAACCACGATTCTGAGGTAGTCAGGTCTACTAGGTGTGCAAATCTGCATATAAATAGAAAGAAAGTTAACTAATCAATATTTTGACGTGATGCGAAATGTTAACGACGTGATGTAATATGTCAAAAATAACATAATATATCACGTTATAAAATTAATTGATATTAGATCATAAATATAAAACATAAGTTATTTGATGGAATACAAAATTAGTAGCATTATGTTCTTGCAAAACTAATCTGCATATAGGCTGCTGGTTTTTTGAATATCTGAACAGCGAACAACTTTTCATTTCATCATTGTAAAAGTTAACACATACAAAAATGAACTAAAGAGTGGATCATAATAAATAGAAGATACTCTCTTGAAATTCAAATTGCCTGATATTAACTGATCATTATAACGCTTAATATAACCAGTAAAATAAAGCTGTTGTACTTTTAAAGTTTTTCTGTAAATCAATACTAACGTCCCCTCTTTAATTGTGTACATTGCCCTTTTCACTTGGCAACAATCGATTTTCTTACACTTACTAACGTTCACGTTTTGTTTTTCATTGCAAGCAAAAAGCTAACCCTCTAATGATTATACGTTCCGTTGGATGATTTGATGAGCGCGTGCCTACGTGACCTTTGCTTTTTATCATGGATTGGATTTTATTAACGTGCCTACGATCATTGCAACGGTAGTTAATTATACACTGTAATAATATTTGTACGTTACAGAAACTAGTATTAGGCATCTGTCTAATTTATGTATTTATAAACTACTAACAGTACCCGCTGGTTTAATCTGAATATTACATGGAAATTTCATCGAAATCGCTCTAGCCGTTTTAGAGTCCATATGGAGCACACATACACACATCGATTTTTATATACATACTATATATATGGCTAGGATTAGTTAACAATTTAGTTAAAAATAATGTAAAGTACAATGCCTGTGCGACTGGTTGCATTACATACATAACTTTGATGCTCCCATTTCCAAATTTTCGTCGTAAGAATTCGTCGGAATCGTAAGGGTTTAAAAAAGCTTCATTGAAATTTGTTGGATAGATTTTTTAGTTAAATCCGTTCAAACATACATGCGAATAATTTTATATAATTAGTATAGGCTGTTTTTGTACAGAAAAGTTTATATATATAAAACGTTATATCATATTGTACTAAATCAACGTTTTAAAAACATTTACATTAAATATTCCTTCGAGATAATTTTAAGGGGACAAAGTTGGAGTTTTAAACTAGTTGTATACTTGTATAGTCTAATAGCTAACGTTACTAAACAGTCACGCGAGTTAAATTAAGGCCAAGATATTATGTAAATCTAATAAAATACAGCATTACCATGTGTTTTATTATACAAAACTATTATAAACATATTTAGATTCAACACTAATATCGCCTGAAGTCGTTGTGCAGCCAATTTATATACAAAGCACAATGCAAGACTAAGTTGGTGAAACTCGATTTAAATAATATCTAACCTTAGTTCTGTGTAACGTAACAATTGGTATCGTACCTCACATTGCATAAAGCAAGTGCGGGGAAAGCAATTGTAATATTAAAAAATGTAATAAAGTACAAGTAACTTTTGTATTATACTGTTATGTAAGACTAATGGGGTCTCCACAATAGACTCAAATGGAAAGGATGGATGGTAGTATATTAAATTTTATGTATAACAAACTACGTCCTGCTGAGAGATCTAATATCGCATTTTGGGCATTGAAATATTTCTTCATTTGGAATCTGTTATAAGTTTTCTTGTCGTACTGGGTATATTTTGTAAAGATTTTTGAAGTGTAACTTCTTTAGAAACGAAAATGCGACACTATAAAGAGACAAACACATAATTATATAAGACTAGCGACTCACCCTCGCTTCGCTTTGGGTTCGTTCCTAGACAAAAACACATCTATCCCACGGGAACCATGCATTGTCCGGGATGATATATAGCATATAGCCTTTCTCAATAAACGGACTATCTAATGCTAAAAAAATTTTCAAATCGTATTAGTAGTTTCTGAGATAAGCGCGTTCAAACAAACAAACAAATTCTGCCTCTTTATAATATTAGTATAAATTAAGCTGGCGAGAGAATGTGATAGAATTAGAATACATTGCCGTGTTGCCATGGTAACTATTATTGTCTGACAAATATTATAATATTATATCCTTCCTGTATATATTCTATAAATATATGATTGTTATATACCTAATATGCCTTATTCAATGAATTATTGATTAGTATTATTTTAATTGCGATATTTGCCAAAGAAGTTTTACTTCAACCGCGCGTATAAGAATCGCACCCATTTTTTTATGTTTTACGCGCCTTCTGGGTATTAAATAATAAGTATGATTTCATACAAACAATAGATAATATAATTAATAACAATGTAAAGATTTCTTTAAAGAAATGTCAATTGAAATAGTCAATAGAAGTAAGAATACGTTATTAGACTAATTAAGACCGGGTTTTGGAGACGACATTTTCATAGTTGAGATACCGGATTCAGCAATCAATTATGATACAAAGTAATAAATATTCAAGACATTAAAAATGTGTACATCATTTAAAGGAGCGGACTTGCTTCTTAAAATAAATATCGATAGCAACACTTTCTTTAATACGATTAATTACGCACATGAATTTTGTACTTCAAATGAGGCCGTTATCGACTTTCCTCGATCAAGATTCGTGAGTTGTCGATAAATCTCTCCATCATACATTCGTCACTTGCACGAGAAAGTTGATTTTATTAGCAATCGATATCGAGTTGAAATCGACTACAGCTGAGATGTATAAATCCTAAAAGATAGGAAAGGAACAGTAGGTATTATTGGAAGATTTTATTTAAACACATACCCTAATATTTTATAATAAATTATATTGTTTTGTCAAATACGTACATTTGTTTTTAATTTTTTTATTATCTCAATTTTTTTAATATTATTAGTCTTAGTCGGTAGCTATCTTTGAAGGAACAGGTCTGTATGACTCTTTAAACACATAGTGATTTCAGGTTTCAATACGGCTAGTGTTAATTAAGATTTAAACTGGTTTGAAGTTTTTTCTCTCAATGTCAATTATACGTATCGTAAATAATTTCTAATACTTTTAATTAACACCTAGTAAACATTAATTCTAATATTATATAAACATTTATGTATGTATTTGAAAAAAGAGATGTCTTAGAAAACGAAAAAACGTGCTTAGAAGAACTTTTCTATTAGAATAGAAACAGGTCGCTAGAGTAATATTTCAAGGTTTTAATACCTCTTTAAATCATCGGAAAAAGTTAATATATGCAAATATTTCACACCTTATAAAAGTTCATTACGATCCCATTCAACAGCTTATTTGAAACGAGAGCCCTTTCCTACTTTCTTCTATGACCTACTAAAGCTTAACCTTTGAATGTTGTATGGAATATGATATTTGATAATGATTATATCAAGATTTAATATTCCTTTAATGCAATTTCAATCATAATAACATACCTATATGTCCTTCCCAAGGTCTCAAACTCTCTCCATATCCATCTACATAGGTTCAGCGGATTGAGCGTGAAAAGGTAACAGACAGATAGAGTTACTTTCGCATTTATAATATTAGTCCGGATATACCTGCGCTCGTAACAAACAGAACGTACTGTATTTGTACTTCTACACATTTGTTGATTGAATTCATGTTATATTAACTAATTTCGTTGCTGCATTTTATCTTAATGTAAGACTAAAGACTAAAGACTTAAGATTAAAGACTAAAACAATCGTTGTACAAAATCTACACAAAAAAATCGGATGTTAAATTTGTTTTTAACGTATCCGCTACACTCGACCTTGCTGAGATTAATTTTCCTTTTACCGATCAAAGATACGACAAATAACACACATAAGTCACTGTTTCACCTTTAGTATGGCAACAAAGAGGGCACAAACCGGCTAGCCTTGGTTTTGTACCCGATATAACTTTATTGTTCTTTGAACATATTTTAACATTCGGTTATGCTTGTTCTGATTTCTTTAATAATTCATCAGGGTTTTAGGGAACAAATGCTTAAATATAGATCTTAATAGAACTATAATAACCCCTAACATTCATTATAAATATTTATGGTATACCACATGACCTACTATATTGAAAAAAAGGGCTTCAAATACATATTTAATTTATAATAAAAAGAAATCTAAATCTTGTTTATCCTTCTTCGTAAAAACTAATCAAATGAGACAAAACTTAAAGAAACACGACTAAAACAATTGAAGTGTTCTAAAAACACAGCCCTTCAAGCTTTTACGTACATAGAGACGGCAACTCATCTAAAATACAAAGAAACTATAAATTCCACATTCATTATTAATGATCAATTAAATAAATCGATAACAAGTATCAAGTACAACTTTTATTAATACCTAGATCTATCAAAGCGCTACATACAATATATTGTACATTTTATCTTAAAATTATTTTACATACATATGTACATATATGTAAGCATTTGAAGTGATTTATACTTAACTAGCGACTTATCCTCGCTTCGCTGGGGTGCGTCCCTAGGTGCATTTAAATTTTTTTGAGCGAAACCCTAGCTCTTTTTCTAAAATAAAAGTAGTCTTAAGTTACTCCTTATAATATCAGCTATCTGCAAGTGAAAAACCCGTTAAAATTGGTCCAGCCGTTTCGGAGATTAGCTAGAACAAACAGACAGACAAAAAAATTAAAAATTGAGTTTTTCTTATAAGTACCGTATATAATTCCATATGCATTTAGTATAAAGCTGTTATTTTGACATTACAAACAGACACTTCAATTTTATTTATCTGTATAAATAACTAAGTAAGAAGAGATTTCATTAAAATGCAAATATAATATTTTCTTGATAATATCGAAATGATATCATCATTGGATCATTATTCAATATTCATCCATGAATTGTATGTACGGCTTCAACATCAAAATTTTATTATACTTAGTACTAGTGGCTGCCTTGAGGTTTGTCCATGTGTTTTTTATTTTTAAACTTTGAACTTTGAAATCAAATTAATATCAATACAATAAGAAAATTTTCTCCCAACAGTAAGACAGAAAAATGTTATAAAATACAATCTTTTTTTTAAATCTTTCCAAACTACAGATAATTATGTCATCAGAGAGATTCTCTCAGATGTGATCTTGTTATAATAGAGAAAGCGTGGGTGCTGCGATGTTTAGTCCCTTTAATATTTTATTCAACAATTATATTTCAAGTCACGCTATAACGCTCACGCGATATCGTTAAGATTTAGGCTTTTATATGAAATGCGTTACTGCTAGATATTTTAATACGAGTAGTGTTCAAAAATCTAAAGCAGTGTTTACTTCAAAAATCAAACTAAGCAAGTATAATACATAATAGTACTAAGTGTAATTGGATATTTAATTTTCCTTATATTTCGTATTAGGTATGCATAATACTAAGAATACTATGAATAATTAGGAAATTTGAATATTCGGTAAATATAGATCTATGGCCAACAAGATTCATACCACATATAGATGTCTAGATATAGTACCTACTTTAGCACTGCTGTAATTTACTTTATATGATATTAATTATTTTCATCAAACTGTTAGCTTTGGCTTTAATTTGTTTAGTGATGAATATGAATTGTGTTACAGTTCAATATGTTAAACACTTTCTGATACCAGTTTATTCGGTCACTAGGCCTAGCTGTCGATATCAAACAGTGTCGATGGTACGCTGAGTCATCAGACCCAGCGGTCACGGGCGCGTGTTACCTTCGCTTTACCTTCAACGAGTCACATTTTACATATCAATGTGGTTTAACTTCCTATATATCGGCATATCGAAATTCTTAAAAATGACATTAAACGACCTTGTCACTTAGAGTATAGATTAGAAATAACAAAAACCGTAATGATTTTAGCAATTTCAGAAGTCAAGGTATTCGATACTACTACTACTACTGCTAAAAATTATAAAGAAAGTTAGTAATGGCTGACATATTCTAGACATAGATTTTATATGCCTTTCCTCATGTTAGATGTGCGGACGCATTCTTGTGTTAGAAGAAAGCTCCACTCAACCTTGAAAGCTTTCGCAATTCCCAACCGGTTCGGATAAGGAACATAATAAAAAGGGGCGCATGCGCATATTTCTTACAAAGGCCACGATATATTATGGTTATTGAAGAATATGTTATACCGGATAACCTATAACAGATATTGTGATATCAAATTGTAAATATCATTAATATATTTTTTTCTTTTAGATTTCATACATAAAATGTGAAGAAATTAGAAAACTGTATATTTTTGGTAAATAATAAATTTATTAAAACTTTTTTTTATGAAATATCCTATCGCCAATATCGAGAGTTAAACACTGCGTATATAATAAAATTTATTGTGCACAATAAAAACAACTCAAGCGGTAATCAAACTCGTGACCTCAAACATATGTAGTATCACAATGGTTGCACACGGACAAACAAATACAAATATAAAAATACTATTTAGTGATTATTTATTGTATATCAAGAATATTTTCCTAGATTTAATACAGAATTGGCAAATTATCAGTAAAAACTGATATGTTTTTATTAAAATTGCATTTCCTAGCATATAGCAACTTGATAAGCAATGAAGTGTAAACATCTCATTTTACTTCGTTTCGCAACATGGTAAACTATTTCGATACCTCGTCAACAGCCCGGCTAGCTCAGTCGGTAGAGCATGAGACTCTTAATCTCAGGGTCGTGGGTTCGAGCCCCACGTTGGGCGATTGTTTTTTTTTTCTTTTTGTTACTCATGCATATTTATTTTAGGTAATTTAATACAATTCAAAATTAAATTTGTAATTTAATACATTTTATTTCTTTTTTGCGTTTTCGTATCTCAACTCTGTAGATTAGTATTAATATATCTACACATTACATATTATAGATTTAATTTAAACAAATTAACATTCATCAATACTAAGACAGTTATGGGCTATTACTTAACCTCCACCTGTGAAAGTCGGGTGTGGTCGTAATCACGTATAAATGAAACTACCGACCACCCAAGTCGATTGGAAACATACTTTGTGACGTCATATTGGATATTATAACTCTTAGGTACAAAGCTTCTATAAGATAATATAATTTACTATCGGTCAAATTGTTTTCCTGCTGTAACCTATACAAATACTCAACAATATCTTTCTCCTTCAATGTAATAATACGTTGATAACAAAAACAAACCCTAATAAATGTGTTTACAACATCGATCAAAAAGGACTATACACAATCCCATGTAAAAATTCTCTGAAAATTGTCACCAATTGTGTTTTGGGAATTAATAATTATTCTAGTTGAAATAAATATACAACAATGTAAATTGAACCTTAAAAGCAATGCTTAAAGTTGTTTTTACAAAAAGAAAAGCGCGCTCAAATGTTCATATGAGCGTTCATTCGGTGAAGACATTTTTTGTCGCTGATTGTGTATCTAGTACTTTTTGATGGATGATTTGCGATGTATGATGTATATGTATATATGTATGTAGATAAACTATGTAAAGTGTGTCTGTTGTATTAATTATGCCAAGAGTAAATTTTAATACAACACTATACTTCTTTTGTCCCAATGCTACGCTTTCCACAATTTGAAAAATCTGACAAGTTATGTAGTAAATCTGGCATTAGAAGGCTTCAGAAATGTCACTGATTTAACACGTGCTTTGGGGCGTGACTTAGAATAAGGTTAATCTGATTGTGTTGAAGTGATTTGTAGGATTTTTCTCATGTACAAAATATGATTTATGTTTTATTTTTACGTAACTAGATGTGCACTATTATAATATAAGCGCACAATATAAAAAAAAAACATAGTTATGCTACATAACCTTTCACTATAAGTAAAAGGCTGTAGAATAGGTAATAACAGTATGTCTAATGTCTATATATAAAACGAAAAACTGCCTCTTTATAAGTCTTGCAACATAAGATAACTAAGCCGAATTTTTACATTAAATATTTTTTGGAAAATCTTATTAATATAGACATTATTATCGATACAGAGGCCGAATCTATAGTTTTTAGAATTTTTATCTGTCTGTCTGTGAATGCATCACGGAAAACCCACTGGAGCGATTTTGATGAAATTTGGTATGATGATAGTAGGTTATTCGGGTCAACTTATAGGATATTTTTTACTGCGGTAAAACAATCTCATCTCTGAGAAATCTATACTAAACGTTAAAACGTAAGTAGAGTCGCCAGTATATAATATAATCTATAAATAAAACAGTAACTAATTTCCGTAACAACAGAGTACTATTCTAAAATAATAATCACGTGTTCTGCGGTATAGACACGACCGCGGTAACGTAGTACAAGTGGTATCCTCTTCGAAGGTTTATGCAAGATTATACCTGTGCACCACGCGCCCTGCCCGCCACCTAGCCGAGCGGAAATACGTGGAGATTACTGGGTTAGAACGAGTATCTACTTTCCTTGTAAAAATGTTCATACTTAAGGCATATTTTGACCTGCTCTATGAGATTTAAAATTTAGCTATGAAAGTGCGTTATTTAATTAACTTTTTTTTAAATTAAACTTTAATAGCCCACAGTTGAAGGGTTTTTGATGTCACAGGATAAGAAGTCATATGCCGTTATAAATTCATAAACTGTTTCGTACATAAATGACGTGTATCCTTTGTTGCGTGTAAAAGCAAAAGAAAAGCCAACAGACACTTTCACATTTTTAATACATATGTAGTAGTATTTTCTTTGTTAATTTTGTCGTAAAAGTGATTTTAGTACAAAATAAATTGATTCAATGAAAATCTAAACCTATGAATAGTATCACCACCAATTATTAAATAAATATACAGACAGACAGGAGATACAAAAATATAAAATTAAAAAAAAATAAAAACCGACTTCCAGGCACTGAAAAGTAAAAAATAACTAAACGGGGGTTTTCATTTAGAATAGATACTTAATCAGATTTTTTCGAAGTCGGTGTGCTTTGTTTTGTATTGGCTGGCACCGACTAGTTCCTAATAGCCTTCCTCAGTTAACGGGCTATCTAATGCAAAAAGAATGTTTCAAATCGAATTAGCAGTTCCTTAGATTAGCGCGTTCAACCAAACAAACTCTTCAGCTTTATAATATTAGTATAGATATGATTTTTCATCTAAAAACATTACATTTATCGTATAAAATAAAATATTATCTACATTATGTTTATGTTCTTCCTAGAATCATATATTCCGCTAGAATACTTAAGTCCTCGTTTAATATTTCCAAATCTTTTCATTTCATGGTCGATGTTATGACTTCAAACATTTTATAGTCATATTTAACAAGTTAATGACCACGTTTAGTATGTCTAAGTGTATGATAATTCACGCAAGGAACCCTAAAAGTGTCCGACACGCAACACACGATGTAGCGACGTCCGATGAATATTCAAGCTTCAGATAAGAAAAGAAAGTTCCGCAGCAATAAACCAGCTGTGCACTATTAGCTATTGTAACACAATTTATGTATATTTTTTTTTTTTTTTATAAGATTCAGTGACAAACGAGCAGACAGACCACCTGATGGAAAGCAGTACCTGTCGCCCATAACACCTACGGTTCATGCACTTAGGTTTTAGGTAACAAAAATACAGAGCCGCAGGTGCGTTGTCACTGTGAGGACTAAGATGATATGCCTCTTGCCTGTAATTGCGCTGGCTACCTTATCCTTCAAACCGGAACACAACAATGCAATCATTGTTGCTTGGCGGCAGAAATAGATAAGGGGGTGGTACCCATCCAGTCGGACTCCTCAGGCTTGACAGAGTCCTACCACCGGTGTTATTGTGTATATATGTATTTATGTGTATACAATTTATATATATATATATATATATATATATATATATATATATATATATATATATATATATATATAAATTGTATTCGATCGATCGAGTCGATATATATATATATATATATCGACTGCACCAAATTGGATAATTCTTTTTTTTTTGTTTGTGTTTGTTATTGTCAGGACAAGTTTTTTATATAGAAGAAAATTTAAAAAAATTTTTTTACTAAAAATATTTTTTTTTTAAATCTTATGATATGAAAAGTGAGTAAATGATATAGTTTTTATCCCGGAAATCATGCTTTAAGAGGGTGAGAATGGGATGAAAGTTTGCATGGAGAAGCAAGCTAGGGACGAACCCGAGCGAAGCGAGGGTGAGTCGCTAGTATCTATACAATAAATAGTATTATTTACATAAATGATTAAGTTATGTAATTTAACTTATTTATTTAGTATTCATATAATAATATGTAAATTACATAGTTGGGTACTTATCTAGTAAATCTTTGAAATTACTATTGTCATATACAACCTAAGCCTTGACTGCAATAAGGCAGCATTGGAAATACAATCCTTAAGATTACTTATTATATGTACCTACTACTGAATATTTTTTTATTTTACTCTACAATTACCAACCATAAACACAGCGACTCTATATCCACTTAATAAAATGTTTTTTTTACTGATAAAAGTTGAATAACATAAGCAAATTAACCGAACTTATTCTTTTATACTTTTCCTTTTTTTTTTTTTTACTATTTTTATACATTTTCACTTCATTAAATACATATTATTTATAAAAAAGTTATACTGATTCCAAAATCACTTAAAAAATATTATGAACGTCATTTCGCAATAATTGGAAAACATATACGAAAAAATACATCGGATAAAGAAAATGAGGGAGCCAGCCCTTTTTGAACAAGGTGGTGAATTGCAATCATTGTTCTGTGATATATGTATGTATTTACTACGCACTATATAGCACAGTATAAGATTTTTTTTTTATGAGATTCAGTGACAAACGAGCAGACAGACCACCTGATGGAAAGCAGTACCTGTCGCCCATAACACCTACGGTTCATGCACTTAAGTTTTAAGTAACAAAAATGCAGAATCACAGGTGCGTTGTCACTGAGAGGACTAAGATGATATGCCTTTCGCCTGTAATTGCGCTGGCTACCTTATCCTTCATACCGGAACACAACAATGCAATCATTGTTGCTTGGCGGCAGAAATAGATAAGGGGGTGGTACCCATCCAGCCGGACTCCTCAGGCCTGACAGAGTCCTACCACCGGTTTTTTTACAGTCGTGTAACGAAGGTTTCTAGACAGGGCAATCGTGTGGGGCGTGCGATATGAGGCGCGACACCATACCGAAACTCATACTTAATTTTATATGTCATTCGGGAGACGGTTTTAGGATTGACGGTTATAAATATAACTTGCTACGAGATGAAACTTGAGCGCTTTAATTTCAAAGCCGTTTGTCATTGAAATTGGCATTTTTGAAAACCCTTGTATTTGTCAGCATTTCCATTTAAATAAATGAGCGATCGCCTACTCTATCGATTTGTATCTATGCTACTAGTAATACTATAAAGAGGTAAAGTTTGTGAGTTTGTGACGTTGTATGGGGTAATCTCTGGATTTTCTGAACCGATTTAGATGTTTTGTAAGAAGATAGTTTGAGACCCTGGAAAGGACATAGGATACTTTTTATCCCGGAAATCATCCCTTAAGGGGGTGAAAATGGGGTTGAAAGTTTGTGGGTATCGACCTAGGGACGAACCCGAGCGGAGCGAGAGTGAGTCGCTAGTACCTACTGTGATAAAGCTAAACAAAGTTAGTCATATTACTTGTTACAAGTACACTTGATTGTTCCAACATAAATACACTATTGAATTTGATTATAAACCGATAAAATAGGGAAAGTTCATCTTCATATCGCAATTATATAGAAGCACTGGCACGCCTAATATGGTAGGACTACTTTCATTTTTATGACTTTTCTCAGTTGTGTGGGCGGGTGTTAACATGCGAATAAAAGCTATTGATAAGAGAAAACATAAATGATATGTGATATATGTACATGTTAACCCATACTTAATATATGTACATAACTATGAGTTCTTACATGTTTATAAATGGTATATTTGTCAATGTCAATGGTAAATAGGTATATTTGTCAGATAATGTTTTTTTTTTAAATATGCTAATATATTTAGTAAAGCTTAAGATATTTTATAATGACCGATTAGTCGGTGAGTTATCTAATCTAAGTGGCAAATTATTATATTGTTGGAACAAAAATCTTTCTCAATTAACTTTTAAGCACAAAGTTACCTACAGTAATAAGTTATACCATACTAAACAGTACAACTACACTTTAGTGTCGTTATATTTAAAAGATATTTATTTAGTAAAGTACAGAATAGATAATAATAAATCGGTTCAGTTAAGCATGAAAAGGTAACACACAGACAGACACAGTTAGTTTCACATTTATAATATTAGTATGGATTTATTATTTATCATTTTAGAAATCAGCGCAGAGGCTCATAATATGTATCTTCTCGTCATACTTTTAAAATAATTGAGTAACAGATCTAATTAAATATGTAACTATATATCTAATTAAAACAGTTTTTGAAATATTTTACAATCATTACTTAATATATTCATACGCATTTATTTCTTTATAGACTTAATATAACGTATTATCTTATGTAATATTTGTTTACAAACTTTGTTATGCTAGTCGTTTACTGCTGAATATGAAAACAAAATATGCCATAGCAATCAAATAGTGATTTGAGAATCATAATAACATCGATGCACTCAAGTACAAAGGTCGTTTGGATTTTGCTTAAAACTTACGACGTATTTACATATTGTGTCAGTAAGTCAGTGCAATGTGTATGAAAAAAGTCAAGGATATTTAAAAAAAGTGTTTAAAATTATATATTAATTAAGGTTAGTACTTACCGATTATGTGTAAACTAATATTTTATAATTTGTAAAGATCTACATATATAAATTACTAGCGAGTCACCCTCGCTCCGCTCGGGTTCTTCCCTAGATCCGTTTTAATAGATAATATTTTTCTCTTAGGTTATTTCTCAGATGATGATGAGATATTTTCCCGCAGTAAAAAGTATCCTATATGTTGACCCGGATAACCAGCTATCATCATACCCATCAAAATCCCTCCAGTGGTTTTTGTGGTCACACACAGACAAGCAGGCAAAAATTCTTAAAACTATAGATTCGGCCTCTGTATCGACAATAATGTCTATTTCAGTTAGATTTTCCAAAAATATATTTAATGTACAATATAGGATCATTCATTATGGCAGTGGTAGCCCAGTGGTAACAGAGTGAAGCGGGTTCAAATCCCGGGTCTAGCGCACTTCTGATTTTTTTAATGTGCGAATCATTTCTAACGTGATTATTATTTGTCTTACGGTGAAGGAAAACAAGGAAGTGAGGAAGCCTGCATGTCTGAGAAAACCTAGCAAGTTTTCGAAAGACATGTGAAGTCCGCCATCCTGCACTTGACCAGCGTGGTCGACTATTGAAGGAAGGCCCGTTCCCAGCACTGGGACATTAAAAATGGGCTGAATACAACACAATACACGATCATTCATCATTCAGGATTTGTAAGCAGTTATCTCTTTATATAACAAATGTCGATGAAAATAATAAGAAGCTTATTAAAACGCAATCTAAATACTAGGCAATAAAATGAAATTGATCAAAATTTATTGATATCACTTTTTCGTTTAATCTCTCATATCGATTTAACAAATGACGTAGGCAGATTAAGAAAATTCCTTTGAATATTCGACCGTATGAATTGATTTATTACAACAGTAGAGTATGCAATATCGTGATGTTTAATTGTGCTTTTTGTTTGTCTTTATGTGCTACCAAATTTTGTTGTCATGTAAGATTATTAAGTTAATACAAAAAATATTCTTTTAAATGTAGGGTATCTTTATTTACGATGAAAAAATTTACAAATTTACTTAATTATATATACAAAACAAATGTGCACCTAATTATTACTGTACCAGATATGTCCACGTGGAATAGTGGCAAAAATGCTCGCGGAATAGCATTCCTCCGCTGAAAAGAAATTAAATAAGAACAGAACGCTTTATCTTCTGGTACAGGGAAATGATAGAGTATAGTAGCTCTTCATCCCATTTCCTGCCATTAAGCAATGACTTTCAAATTTCATTTAACTTATGTTATTACTACATTAAAAAATGCGGTTGATTTCAAATGCTTTTTTATTAGGTTTGCGTACCTAAAGGGTGCCAACGAGCACTATTACTAAGCCAATATTACTAAGCCTCCGCTGTCCGTCCGTCTGTCTGTTAGCGTTTTCACAGTGTGTATCTCTATTCACTCTATAATAACAAATAATGAAAACCAAGATGGCGAATTTCAAAATGGCCGCCATTAAAATTAAGAAAAAAATATTTCTTTTCAAAAGTATTTAAAAAGTATATAGTGTTATATCTTTTACGATGGTACGAAACCGATTGACCGGTTTTTTTTAAGTATTTTATACGCAATACACAAAGAGTTGTGAAGTCATATCCATGTATTTAAAAATCATAGCAGTATTTTTTTACTTATTAAATGTTAAATTTAGCATTTTTATAACCTGAAAATAGCAATTTTTTTCCAAAAGATCATATTCCCAATTTGTTTATGAAACAATTTTCAATCTTCGTTGCAGTCGCAATGAACCAATGCTAATTATATATTATTACTATTGAATATTATAAGGGATTTGGGTTTCATTTTACTTTCTTTCCACAATTTTTCTGTTATATTTTACTTTAATTAACATATTAATCCTTTGTATAAAGATTATGTATAAGATAAAAACGTGCTTTGTTAAAACTCGTAATATAACAAGTACACCACATAAATCTCGGTAGTCAATTCGTAAATTAAATGCTTATTCCGCTTTCGATAACAGTTTCCTGATACCGTTGACCTCCTTATCGAATTCTTTACGGACTTTGTTCTCTAAAGACATCAATCGCAGATCGCTATTAAATTATCTTTAATAATAATATTGCCATTTGTTCGTAAGTTCTTTAATTTATAACATATTCAATTCATTATAAAGTAGATCGGGAAGATCGCTATAAAACACCTAAATTGTGACGAATACTAATTAAAATTAGTGGGATTTACTTGAGGATGAGAGAGAAAAAGCTGACTTTAAATAAATATATTAGGACATTAACACACAGCACCATCTAGTTCCATGGTAAGCTACGAGGCTTGTGTTACGGATACCAGATAGTTGATACACTACACATAAATAACTTTAAATACATACATATTATAAATATAAACAACATATGACTGGATTACAAACATTCTTGCTCATGCTCATAACACAAATCAATACCGCGGGACTCGAACCCGCGACCGCTGGCACAGCGAGTAGGGTCACTATAAACTAAGCAAAATGTGCCGTTAATTTGACTGATGACTTTGGATTTATTATTAGGTATTTATTTTAATAATAACGCGCATCTTTCGATCTTGACATTTCGATGGTTGTAAAGAGGTGTATTAAAATGTCTTTCAGGTTTAAATGTCATTGGATATTTCTACTGACATTAAACAGTTCGTTCAACAATCTTAAGTTACTTATCTAGTTATAAAAATAGAATTTAATCAAAACGGTATGATTTGTTATTGACAACCAGAACAATGGAAAGTTAAAATATTACGGTCTTATCAATATTGCATTACAAATCATCATAATATTTAAACAATTCAAGATATTCACTTTTTTTAGTCTTAATTAACAATAATGTCTCTTTTTCCAGATGGACAGTAGTTCGGAAGCTATGGAGCTGAGACGAGAGCTGGACGCAGTGAGGAGCGCTCTGCAACAACAATCTGAATCTGTACTGAAGCAACGTCATCAGCTCGTAGAAGCTAGTCAGGCGCTCGCCGCGCGAGACAAAGATGCTGCACAGGAGCAACGTCTTAGACAAGATCAGCTCGCGATAGTCCTTCGCTCTCTAGTCCTTCTAGAATCCCGTTTGAGCAGAGAACAAAAACAAATAAAAGTCTCTCTAATTCAAAAAGATAAAATCATCAAGTCGCAACAGGAGGAAATCGTCAAACTAAAAGCCCGGAAGTCATATTGTAGCAACTGCCAACAACTTCTCGGATTCACAAGTGAACAAACCAATATAGAGACTGACCCAGAATTTCAGAGTTTAGAAAGTACTGATTCTAGATTTCAAAATAGTTTTGTTAGAAGCTGCAGCTATCGTGAACGGAAGTCGCCACCGGCTTTCCAAAAAAATACCAGGTTAAGCAAAAGTTTTCAACTGCCTAAAAATGATATAGTTTATGCAAACTCAAGTTCCAGCGAAGAAGGCAATACAGTCAGCGTTAGTAGTAAGGGGACGTTTATAAAAAATAAACAAGCCTTCAGTCGACGAGATGTTTTCAGAAGATCTAGAAAATATTCTGGGAGAAAGAATAATGTTAAAAATAATGAACATTTGCAAAAGAATTATAATAGTCACATCAATAGCAGTAGTACTGAAGAATGTATCAGCATGAACTATCAAGTTAACAATGACGACACTGATATAACAGCAAGTCAAATCGCAAATGATATAAGGAGAGCATCTTTAAAAATTGATCAGCTAATTGGTGAGGCGGCTAAAAAAGAAACTGAAAATACTCAAAGTGACTCTGATAAAACATATTCAACGAAAATGGAAAGAATCCATGGAATAAAACGGCAGGCGTCCGATGAAATTAAAGTTAATAGGCAAATATTCCTAAATAAAGTTTTAAGTGATGAAGGAGAGGAAAAGCCTTGGTACTGTAATGTGAGTGATCCCGAGCAGGATATGGATAGTTTAGACCAAAGAGTTTCTCTTAAAATCACCAAGTCAAACTCCACCGATAATCTTTTAATGGATGGATTGAATAACGGTATCCTTAATGCTGAAATTATATCTGCAACGAATGAAGTACTTTGCAATAGTATGTTGAAAAACAATATTAGCGATAATTTTAACACTAGTTATGAAGAAAAATCTGATATCTTAGATATAAATAAAAATAATCCTGCAGACGTCAATGAAAACTGGTACGCCAGTACTAGCGATGCCGATGATACTCCACCTAATGAAATATATAAAAATAACCCTGTCTTGGAATGTGTAAATCAAATATTGCTACAAAATTCTTTAGATGATAGCAGTAATGATAATTCTAAATCAAGTGAAGCACCGAGTCCAAGTCCTAAAACAGCAACAAAACGAGTTCAATTCTCCACACTGAATAGCATCTCATATGATGACAAAATAAGAGCAGGCCCAGGTTCCAACCACACTTTACCAAGAACAGATAAACGAGCTAACAAAATCGTTAAATTCAGTCTTGAAACGGCTTCTGAACATAGTTATGAAGTACCAAATACAGCGCAAGGTTTCCAATATGAGATACAAAGCATTTACAGTAACGAATACGAACCGATCATTACAAAAAATACTGAGCTAAAACCTGCACCCCTTCCACGAACGGCACCTATTGTAGATAAATCAAACACTGTTCCAAAAATCAAAGGTTCTATAGTCAAAAATATTGCCGCGAATATAGAAAGTCGAAATCTCATGAACATGGACACTAAAGACAACTTAGGATCCATGAAAATTTTTAACAAGAGAAAGGTGCCACGAACTCCTCCCGCACTGCCGCCTAAACCAAAGAACTTATCAGCTAAATGGAAAGCTGAGAACTCTGTCAAACCAGCGATAGAGCCTTTAGACTCTGACGCCGTTGCGGCTAATCAACGGGTTGCAGATGTTAAGACGAGAAACGTGGGACAAACAGCCACCATTAAAACTGTGGAACCGGACTACTGCTCCATTTCAGAGATAAATGTTCCAGTAGTCAGCAATGGCAAGAGAGAATTGCTACTCACGCAGCCTACAGTCGAAATTCATAATGAACAGTATCCAGTCCACACGAATCAAAGAGATAGCGTGGCTAAAGTCGTGTCCTTAACCAGAATACAGAATAAAATAAGCGACAAAGACATACCAAAACTTCCACATGTCACTGAAATTATTATTCCCGATGAAGATGATAAACTTAACGACGATCATCGATCTTTTAATCAAGCTAAGAGCTATTTAGCAAATTTTAATATACACGCTCTTCAAGCGAAATTAGACCCGCGTGCTTCTATTCAAATGGGTAACACAGTGTCTTCCATTCTCTCAGAGATAAATAAAGGTTCCAAGACAGGTGGAAAGCAGATAAATTTAACAGATTTAGATAATCAATTTAATCATGCACCAAAAAGCAATGTAGAACCAAGAAAAACAGAATATTTCGATGAAATAGACAAGTTTGATTTGTCCCAAGATTTCGAAGAGTTTAAAATAGATGATGAACTCGGTAGCCTCGTCGCAGAGGAATATCGAATTAGTTCAGGAAGTAGCGACGGTTCTGTCTCCGACGTAGTGACTGAAAACAATCCTGTACCTGAAACTGACAAACAAAATAATGAAAATGAAGAAAAAAATGACACATTTCGTCAGAGCAATGAGAACTTGAACAAGACTTGCAAAAACGCTAAGCTCTCCAACAAACCCGATCTCCTATCGAATATAGAAAATGTTGAGACTGAATCTGTTAGAAATTCTGATATTGAATCAAGCAACTCTTCGGGCAGCAACAGCGGGTCGTATAACACGGTTAAATGCGAACCACGAATGATTTTAAATAACTCTGAAGCTAATTTTAATAAAACAAAAGGTAGCTTCGACTTCTTTCTAGAAACTTCCGGGCTTAGCTCAAAATCTATATTCTCTCCTTCTAAAAACTATTTAGGTTTAAGGCCTCCTAGTGCCAATCATAAGAACGTTTTAAAACCTAAAGATATAAAGATGAGAGTCAAAAACCCTTTAACAACGAACAAAATCAACGATAAGCCTATGACGACTGCTATCAAATATTTTGAGCCTTATGTGTAACATATTGTAATGAACTGTTATTATTGACATTTTTTTTATTTTATTTATTGTAAAAAATGAACTTGCCTGCATAATATTACTTTATTTATGTTAATGTGTATTGTACATACTTTAATTATACCTAGTTATTTTACAAATATATAATATGAAATAATATATAATTATTTTATTTTATCGACTCTTGGATATTAAAATTAAGATAGCTTATATAAGCTAGAACTATAAAGAAAATATATATAGTATTAAGATAAAGGACTTCAGGTAACATTTAAAAGAGAGTTTGCTATGAAATTTTTCTATTTATTAATTTATATAATAAAATAACAAAATAATATCTTAAAATTTAAATATTAAACCAAAGTAACAACTTAAAATTAAACCAACACTGGTACAGTCTTATTCTACTTCAATTCTTTATATAAAAATGTAATCCTTACGAGGCTTTACTATCTTTTCTTCTTAGAAAATCTTTTTTTTTAAATTATTGTTGCATATCACTGAGATTCCTTCTTGAACCTTTTTGCGAAATATTGTACAGAGTTTGTTTTTAAACTCTTCATGATTCTTTTCAATTTCCACTTCTTAGTCACTGAAGAGCGTGAATTTATTGAATTTTCTGAATTTATTTTTGCATCACCTTCGTATGGTGTTAAATTATCTATATCATATATTAATGATTGATCATAAACACATACATTTAGATATTCTTCAGAAGATATTCTAGACACTGATATATTGGAAAATGAGTCGCATCTTCGTTTTCTATTTCCATTCACAAGTTGTTTTTTCCGTTTTAACGTCATTAAAAACTCTTCAGAGGAAAAAGTGGTAGTAGGTTCATCTACTACTGCTGGAACACAAGTTAGCGAGTTTTCGTCTTCCAAATCTATTGGCGTCCCCCATTTACGATCCAAAGAACGGAAAGCAGCAGATAAATGCAAGTGAAGTTCCATCGTTATTGGTACAGTAACAATGTTGCTTGTCAAATCAAAATGTTATAATGATGTAGATTTGGAAACAACTGCATATTTAAATCAAAATGTTACCCCCACTTATAATTAAGAAAGGGTTGTATCATTAAATAATTATAATTATGATCGATACACAATTATTTTAATTACCTTTGAATGTAATTAAATAAAAACAATAATAATTGTACTTACGTAATGATGATGCTGTAGTAATTGATAGTAATTAATAAAATTGACCAATAATTTTTCTATTTATTATTATTATTAAACCTATTAACGCTATTTAATTAAGTTAAAAATCGTATTTAAACTATTATTCTTGATAAGAAGAGCAAGAATTAACAATTTTTATTTATAACTTAGCGCTATAAATCTTGCTCGTGGAGTAAGAAAGAATAAAATATGTCAAGCACTATGATATCTATATCTTTGTCGATTCAACCTTAGACTTCTGCACCGACTTTTTTCAATGTATCTTTTTTGTATTTAGCTCTTTTTAACGTCTCACTGCAGGGCACGGGCCTACCTTCAATACGA
Source organism: Argynnis bischoffii washingtonia (assembly GCA_033884665.1). Classification (NCBI taxonomy): domain Eukaryota; kingdom Metazoa; phylum Arthropoda; class Insecta; order Lepidoptera; family Nymphalidae; genus Argynnis; species Argynnis bischoffii. Next base: position 15,260,286 of record CM066610.1, read on the forward strand.
AGGGCCCGAGGATCAGGTCATAATCCAGGGTAGGCCCTTTTATAAATCGAAGATCATTTTAAAAATAATCATGGATACATGTCAATCGCAGATAGCAAAAGAATAATAATGATTTATTAAACAACCAGCTAACTAAAATACTATAAACACGTAGGTACGTTTTTGGCTTTTAACAAAGAGATAAAAAACTCATAAAAGTTATAATTATAAGTTTTTATAAAATATAACAAGAAATTTAAAAAAAACCAACACAATAAACTTAATTAACCTAACCTTTTCATTGAGGCCATTTCAATGAGCCTCGGCACGATATATCTCATCTCTGCCATATTTTAGTAAAGAGGTGAGTATCTTGTAGATTCTAAGTGAAGCTGCAGCATCAGGCCATAGTTACCATATCTTTGCAATGTTATTAAAGTATCCAGTCACAGGATATCAAGTTTCGAATGGATTAGATCTGTGGAAATTGCTTATATCCTTTTACCGTCTAGAATAAAGCTCGTAAATGACTGAACGGGTTTTCTTGGTTTATAGCTAAGAACACTCGATCGAGTCAACCTTCAAACAAAAAAAAACTAAATTAAAATCGGTTAATCCGTTTAGGCGCTACGATGCCACAGACAGACACTCAGATACGTTAAACTTTAATTCCCCTCTTTTTACGTCGGAAATAAAAATAAGATATTTTTCTAAAAATAATATCCATCATACAGTTCATATATCAGCAATGATAATAAATAAAGAGTTAATAATAATAAAACTCGTTAGCTCCTACCATTATTTTATAGCACCGACGTAAGACAAGCGCGCTCGGGATAGATTCCGGGCAGGCGCACCAACTCCATATTTCATGAGATGGTTTATAAAATGCAAAGCACTCAAGTTTTTTGGAACCATTTTTACTTTACTTTGATTTTCATAATCGGAGATCAAGAGCTGTACCTGTTAACAGTACGATAGGTATAATAAATAGGGAATGTTAACAGCTTCCCAATCATGAATATGTAAAATAGATAGTGCAGGCGTAAGTAGTTAATTACAACCTATAAACTGCGTATAAAAAATGGGAAGTTATAAGTATTAAGTCTGTACGATAACTTTTACGAAAGTACTTTAAGCTAGAAAAGCTACCTATTGATTAAATCTTATCATAAAAGAGCTATAAATTCTAGAATTCTAGACATTAAAAAAAAACAACTTTGAGACTAATGATGTTATTGTAAAGGGTTTTTATTTAGAGAAGTCTGTTCAATTACCTGTGTGACTTAATTTATATGTCTTTCTGACCAATTTCGGCCACAGCGGCCAATTTCCCCGAGACTAGCCTGATGCACATAAGATATTATAGTACACAAGTGTATTCGCGCGCAGACACAATTGCACTCTCTATTCCTTTTACTCATAATCCAATGGGACGATACTTCTGCACAACTGGTGAGAGTTAAGGCACACAGGACCGACGACTTTATGTGCTCTCCGAGGCAAAGGGAGATGAATACTACCAACTTCCCAACTCCGAGCTGTTACTGAGAATTTCTTAACTTGACCCAACCCAGGACTCAAACCTAGAACCTTCGGATCTGCGGCCATACATGCTAGCTACTAGACCACTGAGGCAGTTAATTTATATCAATAATAAATTAAAGAACTTAACATAAATGGTTTAAAGGGTAAAAGTTAAAAGTAAACAAATATTTTGCTTGATAAATGATTTATGAAAAATTTCCATGTTCTCTTAATCTTTCCAATCATCTTACAAATTCAAAAAAATATTTACTTCTTTTTCTTCTTTCCAGAACCTTTATTTGTGTCTTTTTTTAAATCTTTTTTCTGAACCTAAAATGAAAACAAAATATATCATTACATAATTATAATTTAATTTTTAAGATACTAACAATTCATTAACTATTGTAAATTTGTTTTGATTGTCATAATAAATATTATAGATCAGTTGTGAACATCGAATCTACTAATTATTTTGATAATTTAATTTTCATAGTTTACCTTTCCATAACTGCTTAATAAATGTCCCACATCATTTTTCTGTTGCTTTTTCTTCTTAATGCCAGTAGTTAGATTACTTTTAGCTATCATGGATTTTTTTTCCTCAATTTGCTTCAATTTTTCTTGTTTCCTTTTTTGCATTAACTCTTTATAATTTATATATTCTCTTTTAGGAGGTTTTGCACCTATATATATGAGACAACAAATATAAAATTCATATTAACATTATTTCGTTACTTACAAATAATTTATTTTTAGCAATAAAATAAAAAAGTAAATGTGTGTCATACTCTAACCTAAACTCACTGCAAGAGCGATTTTTGCTTCTTCCTTTTTATTAGGATCAAAACCAGACATTCCAAATTTAACGATTTCATGTCTTATTTTCTTTAAATCTAAATCCTTCTTTGAATTTTCTATTGGTTTAGTTACCTGATTATTTTCACCTTGTTTCTTTTTAGGTTTGTGTGCTTCGAATTTAACAACTTGGAAATTGCTTTCAGCATTTTTTAAAGCTAGTGCTGCTTTTGTTAAAATTAAGGACATATTTATATTTTTATTAAATTATATATTTAAATTAATTTTAACATGTATTTTATGAATTTAATTTATTTGGCATTTGGTAAACTTTTTGACATGACAAATGACATCTGACAGCGTACTGTGCGTGTGCACAGAACACTTTTACTGTATTGTGGCTACAGTGTGGCAATCAATCGAAGTTACAAATTGTGATGTTTATTAGTCATATATGATGATTTTTTTCTGTGATTGTGAAGTAGGTAGTTTGTAGTTAAAGCAAATTGTGCTCAAATGACACACGCTATAAGCCATACAAGCAGCTTTTTTTTTTTATAAGATTCAGTGGCAAACGAGCAGACAGACCACCTGATGGAAAGCAGTACCTGTCGCCCATAACACCTACAGTTCATGCACTTAGGTTTTAGGTAACAAAAATACAGAGCCGCAGGTGCGTTGTCACTGTGAGGACTAAGATGATATGCCTCTTGCCTGTAATTGCGCTGGCTACCTTATCCTTCAAACCGGAACACAACAATGCAATCATTGTTGCTTGGCGGCAGAAATAGATAAGGGGGTGGTACCCATCCAGTCGGACTCCTCAGGCTTGACAGAGTCCTACCACCGGTGATTAGATCTGTGTATACATCTTGTCTCATCTGTGTATGTATCTTACATATAAGCAGTTTTTTGAAAATATTTTCTCAGTATTTTCTAGGCTCAACTTAGTTAAGGTGTAAATAGACGACGAGGTTTCGTCCAACGTCAGATCAGATTTTACAAAGACAATTAATCCTTTGTGTACTGCACACGAGAGAATCCATACTATAAATGTGAAACTGTGTTTGTTTGTTTGTTTGTTTGTTCTTCTTTCACGTGGAAACGGAATGATAGATTGGCGTGATTTTTTGTGTGCAGATAGTTGGAGGGCTGGAGAGTGACATAGGATACTTTTAACCTCTGGAGATTATCTCATTTCCACGGGAAAACACCTTATAATACAACCCAAAAAATATTTTGGATCAGAATTACTTGGAACTTGGTATTAATGCTCTTCAGTATAATTTCATATTAATATAAATGCGAAAGTAACTCTGTCTGTGTCTGTCTGTCTTCTTTTTACGCTTAATCCGCTAAACCGATCTAGACGAAATTTGGTATGGAGATAGTTTGAGACCCTGGGAAGGACATAGGATAGTTTTTACCCCGGAAATTATCCTTTAAGAGGGTGAAAAGGGGTGAAACTTGGTATGGGGAATCAATCATTTCTCAATAGTAACCACCACAAGGTATCTAGGGACAAACCCGAGTGAAGCGAGGGTGAGTCGTTAGTAATTAAATAAATACATGTTTTAGCATTTTTCGAAATTCATCTCATAAAAGAGTAAAATAGGATATTAAAGTTTGTATGATGCCTACCTTTTTAGAGTATTTTTGTAGTTTTAGCGCGAGCGAAGCCGCGGGTCCTGCTAGTTGTTATATAATTAAATTATATAATTATATATTACATAATTTATGTCTTTGCTGCTTTTAATAAATGTTTTATCTATGAAAACTGGTACAAGCGTCCATATAGCAAGCCCAAAGTATCTGGAACATACGAAATTCAACGTAGCGTACATCGGGTACACGAGAAGATAAACAAATTAAATTCTATTGACGCCCGGATTGGCATGTGGTGGCACACGTTAGAAAGCATGGTATTTCTGCAACTTTTGTTTGAAGTATTTTTCATCGATATATTAGGAAGAAAACAAAATTATTACTGAAAATTATTTTGAACCTTCTTTTATACATATCTGATATTATTTTAATAGTATATTAATAATTTAATTTTTTTTACATAAACATTATACAGTATTTAACTATTCTATAATTTATAATTATATTTAAAATTTCTTTCTCGATCTCTTATCATTGTACCATTAACTTGATTTTAATTTTATTGGAATATAAAATAGTTGTAATAATATCTAATTGAGCTCAGTATAATGTAAAAAAATAAATATTTATTAAAATATTAAATGATAATAGTAGTAGTTATAAATAAATTGTAATACCTATATTATTTTTTTGTCATATCGAGACTTAGATAACTACCTACATATTTATTTCAAAACTTTCAAGTCAAGTTGACAACTGACATTTGAACTAATAAAAGAAAAATGAATTTGGCGCATCTGAGACTAAAAATAAGATGCTTTTTGTTTATTTTTTGCTGTGATATTTGTTATAATGGATGTGCTCGCCCCTAAACTAAAAATAATGTAACTGATATTGAATGAGTAAATATAGAAACGCAGGTAGCGAAGCTAATATTTTAAGCTTTCCTACGTAAGAGTTCGTCGCTTGCGTATTTACATTCCTTACGAATTATTTGAAATCGACTTATTAGATAATAGGAAGAAAATTAGTCGTACTGTGTTGGTTAGAGATAAAATAAAACCTATTTTACCTCGTAAAAAGCAATAAATAGATTTAAGTATGAAAAATAAATTAAGAAAAAATTATACCGCAATCAAAGCCGGTGATCTTATTTTGACAGAGCAGCCTTTTGCATTTATATTATCTTCGAAAGAAAAGGGCATAAGATGTGATAATTGCCTCCAGAGGTAAGTTATAACATTTTTTTCTTAATACATATTACTCTGATTAATTGGTGCTTTAAATAAGAATTTAATGGCATATTGTGAAAGGGAAAATCTTTATAAAAACTTTTTTGTCTTGCTTTTACATTGGAATAAAAAATAAAAGTATTTTTATAAGCTTAGTATGCAAATACAAATATATTATTTAAAAAATAATAGAAAATTATATTTCTTTGTTACTTTTTAAATTACACTTAAAATTGTATTTTAAAAATTTCAATTTATCCATACACTATACCTAAGTATCATGTCATATAATAAATTAGTATTGCTTACAAATTTTAATCATTGGAAGTGTTTTAATTATTTTCAGATGTAAGGTACTTAAGTGTTCTGGTTGTCAATTTGTTCATTATTGTGGCAAAGTGTGTCAGAGAGATGCTTGGGGTGATCATAAGGTTAGTATTTAATTTTATTAAATACTACACTATAGTCTAATGACTAGACCATGCATGCTTTGAAATTTTTTATTTTACTGAAACTCAACCAATTTATAAATATTTTCATATTGATGTCAATGAATGAGAAATACATTAATATTGACTTTAGCTGTACCCACTAAACAGAACCAACTAATAAATGATGTAAATTGAGCTTTCATCCTCTCATAAAACTTTTGGAGTGAGCGAGTGTCTTCTTAAATTCATTGTATTGAAAAACTTCACTGAAAAAAGAAAGAGTGAAGTTTTGGAAACAACTGTTATAGTAGAAAGAACTATATAAGCAAAGCCTAGGTCAAAAACTAGTACATTTATAAATTTACATTATCTAATTTGTTTAACCTCTCAACTGTCGCTGTCATTTTGCACGAATATGGCGCATCTGTCGGCTACTTTCCGAGAGCCTCGCGTGAAATATGTACGCATCATTAAATAACAATGTTTCTAAAAAAATTATATGAAAGCTATATATAAAGCTATGTCGTTGGAATCGTTTTGAAGTATACTAACAATTTATAAAAATATAAGTTCAATTGTATTTAATAATATATAGTTAATTCTAAGTTGAAATCACTGTAAGTGATTTTTATCAGTACATAGTATGAAATCAGGAATTATTACAAAATAAAACTGTTATTTTAAAAAGTTTTTTATACCATTGAATTAAAGATACAATATTTTATATTAATTGATAAAAACAACTCAACTCACTGTACATTTTTTTTACACCACAAGCTTTACAACAACACTTCTCAATCACGGCGACTTAGCACGGGATAAAAAAGAGGTATTTTTTATACTTGAATTCTGAGAGCATTGAAGACCAAGAGATTTAGGATAATCATTTATATTATAGTTTAGTCCACGTAGATAATACTGACATAGTTTGAGTTCTTATAACTATTTAGTTTACGAGAATTAAACAACAAACCAAACACTTGAAAATAAGTGCTAAAAATCGTCATCTCAAACTTTGGATCACAGAATAAATTCTGCTTAATATTTCATTTAAAAATGTGTACATTTTACAATTTAGTGATATTTACAAATGGAAAAATACAATAAACAGGCATGCTGCCTTACTAGAACATTTTAGAAATCAATTACGAAAACTAACAATTTCACTATAAAAATTACAAGGGACGCTACAAAAGTATGGATACGACCAATACTATCGCATCTGAACAGATTATATCTATACAGATAAATAAAATTAGAGTGTCTGTTTGTAAATTTTAAAATAACCGCTTTTTACTAAATGCATATGGATGTATACACGATACATATACCATATTGTATCACTAGTTTAATAGATGCAAATAAACATATTTTTTACCCAACTGCGCAACGCAAAGGAGGGTAATGTGTTTATCAGCCTATGTATTTATGTATGTATGTATGTACATATGTATGTATGTATATATGTATATACGTATGTATATATGTATGTATGTGTGTATGTATGTTTTTTCCCTTGTTTCACTCTAGAAACCAAACGCATGGGACGATTTTAATGATTTATATGTCGTTAATTTTGTATTTACGCGAGTGTCATAGGTTATATAAAAATAGTTAAAAATTATAATAGCAGATATCAGTCGCCAATTTGTGTGTCTTAAAAAATTTTCTTCCAAACCAATCGAATGGGGTCTCAAAATAAAGATTTTTGGCGATCATAAAAATATTTAAAAGAACACAACTTACATATTTAAAAGTAATTTAGGATAAACAAATAGCTAAATATTAGGTCTCTACCTATGAAATTGCCGTTTAATACATAGAAAGTTAGTCCTTTTTTTTCATAAATATTTTTCATTTCTATCAATCAAAATATGCACCCATGCTATTGATGCATCTCTACCAGCACAGTAGTAATTTTCAATGCCCTTCTTAAAGAAGCCAGGTGTACGGGAGTCAACCAACTCTTCAAAGGCATCTTGCACTGCCTCTCGGGTATTGAACTTTTTATCTGCCATGAAGTTGTCCAAATTTTGGAAAAAGTAGAAGTCTGTCGGCGCAATGTCTGGTGTTTACGGTGGATGACACAAAGCTTCAAACACTAGTTTTTGTAGCTTAGAGACCGCCTATTGTGCCGTATGAGGTCGAGGTTTGTCTTAAAAGAGCAGCGAAGTCGAGCAATTAACCAAGGCTGGCCGGAGATTGGCAAGCTTCTCCATTATTGTGTCCGGTTTCTCACAGTACACATCCGCAGTAATGCTAGTGCCATTTGGTAAGAAGCTGTGATGAATTATACCGACACTAGACCACTAAATAGTAGCCATGACTTTTTTAGGGGTAAATTTTCGTTCGGGGCATTGTCTAGGTGCTGAACCGAGGTCTAACCAACACGATGACAGTGTGATTCAAAATCCCTTCATTTCTATGTATGTTAAACAACGCAAGGCATACCTCAACGCATTCGTCGCGTTGGAGATCGTTTAGTTCATGCGCCACCCGTTAAGTTTTTTTACCTTGCCAATTCGATGTAAATGGACCAATATTTTTTTGATACTAACGTTGAAACCTACTGCTAACTCAGCCATAGATTGAGTATCATCAACTTCCACTATCGCCTTTAATTTGTCGTTGCTGGTTTTAGTCTTCGGGCGACCACGGTGTTCATTTTTTAAATCAAAATTTCGATGTCGGAAGCGTTCAGTTGTGCGTTCGTTTGTAGTGTTCACTCCGTACACGTCATTAATGTTGCGAGCCGTTTGTGCAGCATTGCTACCGCGACGGAACTCGTATTTCATAATTACTCATATTTTTATTGTGCCCATATTGATGAAAAACAATCAAATGTAGTGAAAACAAAACACTAATTAATAAGCAAATGATCGAATTTGAAAATAGTACTCGATACTTTTAAAATAAAATTAATTTAAATTTAGAATTTATTGCCAGCCATTCGTAAATTACGTTTAAAATGGCCAGTATTGTAAAACGGCAACTTCAAGATAATAATTTCAAAGACCTATTATAAAATGTCTAATAAAACCAAAAAGCTGTAAATAAAAAAAATATACTATAAAAATAAAAAAACCCACGTTTCATCCTTCTCGCGAGATGTACATATGTATGTCTCCGACTGTATTATACTATATTCCTTCGTCAACTTCTTTTAATTTTTTTAGTTAGCTTTTATGCAGTCAGTTTTTTTTAATTTTTATAATATTTAAAGTAATGTCTATGTTGAAATTGTATCTATAAAATAAAAATCGTACTGTTTTAAAAAATCTAAATATTTTTTTTAGGAAATCAGTTAAAATATTTATAAAATGCAAAATTTCAAACAATGCTAAAAAAGCCAATAAAAATATTCTAATCAATATTAAAAAAGCCTTATCCATACTATCCAACAACCGTCAAAAATGGCGGGTCGGTTTTGGGTTACGTGTTTTGATATTACTAATTACTTAAAATCTAATAGAAGATTTACAAATTCAATTATACGTAGTTATGTAGTTACAAATTTAAATCATGTTAATATAGATAATATGCTGTCACTAGTGTATTTTTTATCCATAAAAAGTGAAAATATAAGGACTTAGTGCGCGTCAATGCTTACGATGTTTGATAAATGTAAAAGTTTCTGTATAAAATCTTTATTCAAAACACATCCTATGAAATAAAGACTGTTAATTACTTACCCTTCCATCATATTCCAATCTTTGTAATAATAATTTTACACTATTTTAATAATTTTTACTCACTTAATATTAAGTTCGAAGACCGCCAAAATTTAAATAAGTTGCCTGCACAAATTACTAAAATTTATGTTATTGGAGTTATTACTTTTTTGACATGTAGTATGATATTATTCCTTGTCTTTTTCTTTACACGTTACAAAAGCTAGATAAAAATAAACATAGTTTAAACGCGAGAAATCACATGTTAAATCACATCGGGACTAATCGACCTCTAGGAGGTCGCTTGACAGTCAAGGGTATTTTTGATATCGACCTCTAGGAGGTCGATCGACAGTCGAGGTATTAAGCAATTTTAGATAAGAAATTATTGTAACTGTATTTGTTACAAACCAGATGTAAACTTTATGGCTCCTTGCCATTTTCTTAGCAAGTGCAATACTGTATAGTGTAATGTATTATTTTTATGCATCAATGAATGTCAGCCTATTTTTATGTGAGGCAGGAAGGTAATGTTTTTCAATTGTATGGATGTATGTTTATCTCACATGTTGGCACTGTTTTCTGTAGATTTTGACATATAAAATTTAGTTATATGTTAAACGTGGGATTGACATACTTTAGGATTTATATAATTATATTTAAAATCAGAGAATATGAAGAGCCATTTTATTATTGTATAGTATATATATTATTGTATAATTTGGGTTACACCACTTTTAAGTTTTTTTTTTTACAAATGCACAAGGTACATTGAAACTAATAATAAAATTTATATATATATATATATATATCTTTATTAATACTTAAATGTTCCAGAATATTTTACATTTTAAACAAACTATCTATATTGCTGCATTTGATACATGTAAGAATTGATAAATATTAATTATTATATGTATTAACCCGTTGAGAGGCATATACACACCGGTGTGTATTTTAACAATTGATTTCCCGGAAATTCGCATGGAGCTTCTTATATATATGTATTTTACCCATGTTTATTACTTCTTTCACACTCAAATGGCTGGATAGATTTGAATGAAATTTAGTATGCAGATAAACTATGATTTGGTGTAACACATAGGCTACTGTTAGGCATGCAGGAATGCATACCTGTTGCATATATATTTCTAATTCCCTCTGTGATGTAGTGGCTAGCATGTACGGTTGCACACCGGAGGTCCTGGGTTCGAGTCCCGGGTCGGGGCAAGTTTAGTTATTTAGTCTTCCTGTATAGTAAGCCTCGGTAACATCCCAGAATTGGGAAGTTGGCGGTGTTTCACCCCCTTGCCTCGTATAGCACATAAAGCCGTCGATCGTGCGTCTTAACTCTCACCGGTCTAGTGTCTCGTGTCGTTCCACCGGAATATGAGAGTGACAGAAATAGAGAGTGCACTTGTGTCTGCGCGCACACTTGTGCATTATAATATCTCCTGTGCAGTTGGCTAGTCTCAATGAGTGGCTGAAATCAGTCAGGAGGACGTTATATATTTCTAACCCAAGTTACATTTAATTTCCAGTGGGAGTGTGCAAATTTAAAAAGGGTTTCACCAAAGATAATTCCCGATGGAGCTCGGATGTTGGCCAAAATTATAAACCGCATACAACGCAGCGATGGCGCTTCTTATAAAGCATTTTATTCCGCGACTTCATTTAGAATGTGGAAAGATTTAATGTCACGTAAGTTTGATAAAAAATAATAATACACTACCGTGTCAAAAGTAAATAGACAGGGTATTTTTAAAGAAAATATTTACAAAAAAAAACTAAACATTTAATTAAAAAACTAACATTTGATTATTAATATAGTGTCGATCCTCCTTTAGTTTCAAATAACTTTTTTATTCTAGCTTTCATAGAATCAATCAAAATATCGATCTGCTCTTGTTGTAAATTAACACATTCTTCAACTAAAATCGTTTCTAATTCCTTTTTGTTCGAGGGCTTCACTGGTCTTTTCGCAATATTCATCTGTAAAATATGCCAAACATTCTCTATTGGGTTCGTATCAGGTGATTGACCTGGCCATGGTAGAATTGTAAGCCCTTTTTGAGATTTCCAGGCAGTCGTTTTTTGAGCTCTATGACATGGTGCACTATCTTCCATGAGAACGTAATCTTTGCGATACAAATTGTTACCTTGAAAGATAGGTAGAAGACCTTGTTTTAGAATATCAATATATTTTTCCGCGTTAATTTTACCTTCACAGAAAACCAGGCGACTTCTTCCACCGTACCAAATAGCCCCCCAAATCATAACACTTACTCCGCCATATTTTACAGTTTGTTGCAAAAATCGGTCTTCCAGCTGCATTACTGAGCGACGCCACACCCATTTTCGTCCGCTGTCGCTAAACTGACAATATCGAGATTCATCCGAAAAAATTACATGTCTCCAAAAGTTCTCATCCTTGGATATCATTTCTTGTGACCAATCAAATCTTCGCTTTTTTTGAAATTTGGTTGACAAAGGTTTCTTCTTGGCTACTCTTTTATAAAAACCAACACTGTGTAAATATCTTTGAACTGTTCGACGTGACAAATTTGAAGATATAGCCACATCATCCAATGATTTTTCGGGATTTCTCAAGATTTCTCGAACTAATGCTCTCTTTTGTCTGGCAGACGGTCCAGGTCTCCCTGATCTTGGTGAAACGCTTGTCTTTTTATCCTTTTTGAACTGCATGATTACACGATTAACAGTTGACAAAGGGAAATTTAATCTAGCACTGATTTCGCGCTGAGAGTTACCACCTTCAAATTGGCCAACAATACGTCCTCGAGTAAAATCGGTTAATTCTAGCGAACCAGATGTACGAGGCATTTTAAAATAGTATTAATAAACTAAGTTTAGAGCACATATACTCCAATAAATTTTTCACAACTACCCGCTTCTGTGTTTGTAAAAAATCTATACATCTAAGGGTGTCTATTTACTTTTGACACGGTAGTGTATATATTTTTTTATTTTGATAAGTAAGATTTTATTATATGTATATATATTGTATATCAAAAATAATATCACGTAAAAGTAATTAATTAAGTAAAATTAGAAAGATCCATAATTTTAATTTTTTTTGTGTGTGTATAAAGGACATAATTCTTTAAGGGGCCGTTCATACAATACGTCACGCTAAAATCAGCTTTTTTTGACCCCCTCCCCTCCTATTGTCACGCTGTGGCACACTTTCTGACCCCCCTAGAAATATTTCATCACAAAAACTAATTGTTAATGGCCTCAAAGCATGCCAGTTGAGCACAGATTACTTCTGCAATCTCACTTTATATAAACATTTATACATTAAATTATATATTATTTAAATATTTGCTGACAAAATGTATATAAATATCTATACCACCAAAATAATAAACCATATACATATCTATAATAACTTAACTAAATAGAATCAATTAATTTATTTCTAGATTACTCAGATTTAAAGGCAGATAAAAAAAGAATGGACCATTTTACATCTCTGTGTGTAGTGCTATTTGAATTTCTCAAAGACCTGTCATTACCAAATACAGTTGAATTGATGGGATTATATGGAAGGGTAAGTTTCATTTTACTACTAATGACATTAAAAATTTAGTACCGATGTTTTAAATATCCATGACTGGAGAACATACATTCATGCTAATCACACAAATGAATGCCACCAGCGGGACTCAAACGTGTCGTCAGCAGTATGTGCTGTCAAAATAACTTATAATGATCAAATCTATCGGAAGGAATCCAGCCAGATCATGTCAATAAGCCATGGCTTTGTATCTTCATCAAATATTAATAATTATACGATCCTTTGCTTTCAAATTGATTACAAAACATGGACTTACTTTTATATAAATATTGTATATGTATGTGTGTATGAAGTATATATATAAATGTTCCAGAAGATTTTTTTCTAAATAATAACGAAATCCTTATCAAAATCCTTTGCGTGTTTTAGAAGAACTAAGCTCACAAACAGCCCAAAAATTATACTGTTTAACTTATACTTTTTTTTTAAGTAAACATAGGATAATACTCTTTTAGATATACGCGAATGTTTGACTAATTAAATAAAACTATCTTTACGGATTTTTCGGTGCTGATAACGTGAAGTCTAGAATCACAGTCTCTCCCGTGACCATGACTGCTGTAAAGCATTTAAAACGTCAAGAATTAATGATAAAATAAATCCGCGAAAATATCCGAAAAGATAGTTTTATTGAAAATAAACTTATGATAGCAAAAATGAGATATGTAAAATAGATTTTCTTCCCTAGATGATAATAAATAGCTTCACAATATTAGACATGGACATGAATTCAATCGGCACAGGTGTTTATATAGCGGCTTCCATAATAGACCATAGCTGTGACCCCAACGCCGTCGCCACGTTTGATGGAAAAACAATTAATATAAGAGCAATTAAGGATATGCCGTATTTGGATTGGAAACAGGTGATTTTTTAATGTGGTTTATTCGATACTAGCGACTCTCCCTCGCTTCGCTTGGATTATCCCTAGGTTGCTTTCCAATACAAATTTTCATCCCCATATTCACCCCCTTGAGGAACGATTTCCGGGATAAAAATTGTACTATGTCCTTGACAGGGTCTCAAACTATCTTCTTACCAAGTTTCATCTAAAGCGGTTAAGTAGTTTCGAAGCCTACTTGGTACAAACAAACAAACAAACAAATCTTTCCTCTATAATATTAGTATAGAGCAGCCATACTCAACTTTTTTTTATAGGGGCCACAAACACGTTTCAGTCATGGTGTCGAGAAGCAAAAATTATTTAGGTCTTAATTAAAACGTAATTCCAAGTTAACGATGTAGTTGCTTTATTAATAAAAAAAGAAGTTTTAGCAAAGATGTTTATATGTTTTAATGCGATTTTTGATACTGTGAACACATTTTCAAAACTTTATCAAGATCTGGCTTGTCGCTACATGCTATCCTTATAACATCATCCATATGAGAATCTGTAAGTTTCTGTAGACGTTCTTTGTGTATTTCATTTTTGAAAAAGACAATTCGCTCACATACGTAGACCCGAAGAATGTTAGTAGGATTTGGGTGCATCTTTGGACGCTTATATATTTTTGGGGAACTACTCCAAAATTCTACATATTCTCTGTTTTCCCTTTTTTCTTTAAACAGAACTTCTATATTGGTATTGTTTTTAAAATCGATGAACTCATTAAATTACTAGTTATAATAAATTTGTTACTTCAGATGGGCCAATAACATAGGCCCGGCGGGCCGCAGATTGAGTATAGCTGGTATAGAGTATAGATTTTGTACTTATTTTATCTTTTTTTGTATGTCTTAGCACTATGTTAATTGATAGCCCTCCATTTGATATGTCAAGTCTTTATGGCTGTTTATTATATTGTCTTGGTTATTAAAACCTCTTTGTAGTTGAGTGATGAATTTCCAAGATGGAGTTTTTATTTATTTTTTTGTGTAAAATTATGTAATTTGTTAATGGACTATAGCAGATTGGAAGGACATTTAGTCTAATGACTGATCGCATGATTAGATGAAAAAAAACCTTTTAGTTTGTTTTTTTTTGTATGTTGTGGTTAGGTCTTGATTAATTGTAATATAATACTTTCTTAGATTTACGCGAATATTAGACATTTAAATAAAACTTTCTTTATTCTTTTTTTATTTAATTGTAATATTTTTATTTTTACACATATTTTTTTTTATTGCTGAAGAGTACTTTAATTTTTTGTGTTAGTATATTATAATAGCATTTGTTATATGATAACAAATTATTAAAAATACCACTGTAGACTTTATAAAAAAAGTCTATATACATGTTCATTTTTATAGAATAATCTAAAATAAAAACCATCATAGATTTCAACATAATTTACACCATTCATTTTAGCCTCAAACATTAAAGTCATATTGAATCATTTATATATCACTTATCAATATCATTTCATATTTCAGATAAGAATATCTTACATAGATCTAATGAAGACACCATACGAGAGGCAGATGGAACTGCTCGAGAACTACTATTTCCTGTGCCAGTGTGACAGGTGCATGGGTAAATGCTTTAGATGTGCATACTAATTCATAGATATAACATACATGGAGTTAGTAAATGTTTCGCCACTTCTATTTTTTTTGGTCTATGGCACTTTGTTACTGCTATTTGTGACACTTAAATAAGACATATTCAAGCTCAAGCTAAAATAGACAATGTTTTTAAATACCTAATGCACAAAATATTTACTAAAAACAATATTTATTAGCAGTTATATCGTTTTAAACATATTTTTAAAAGTTTTTATCAGTATAAAAAATAACTGAGCGGGGGTTTTCATTTACTATCAGATACCTTATCAGATAGTTTCGAAGTCGGTGCCGGTCCATATATACTGTCGATTTGATAACCTCCTTTTTTTTTAAGTCGGTTAAAAATAGTAAAGATTAACTAAATTAGATTAATTTTAAATTAAATTATTGACAAAATTTCTTAAAAAGTCCAATTGAATATTTTGAGTTTGACTAATTATTAAAAAGTGAAAAATAAAATTTAAGGCACTTCTATTTAGTTGTTACTCTATGTATGTTATTTCTATGTACTAATTATTATAATTAAATGTTAATGGCGGAATGGTATTTAACTTTTATCTATTCTTTCTTTAATTAGCACTCGGTAATTTTCTTCTATATTATTTATTAATAGTCTGTCTTCAGACTGCATTCTGTAACAAATGATTTTAAATGTGCGAAGTGGCTATTCGCCCGATCTACGGGTTTACGGGAAGCTTTCCCGTAGCTGACCCATGGATCGATTTTTAGTTCTGGCTTTCGGAACTACCAGAAAATTTTCCCGTACTTCTCAGAATTTTTATATTTACCTAAAAATGAGTTCTCAAAAACAAATGATGTGATATTTGTTTTTAAATTGAGGTATTTTTTTTTGGGATGTCATGTTGTCGGTAATTTACCAATTTTGACCAACTCTTTTATTTTGCGCTCATTTTTTTTTGTATGACGTCGAATTATGGAGTTCGGCTTCAGGGACTGGTTATGGCCCATGGGAATGCGTTATGGCCTTGAGTCTATACCTTTTTTTTTGATTCGTGGGGAAACCCCTTTACGGGTGCCCGAGCGTGGGGCATGTGGGACTCCTGCAGCGAGAAGCGTGACAGACTACCCACTAAAACCACCACGGTGATCCCTATTGCCAAAGACAGGGTCATGGGATCGCTTGCGCATTCGACCTTGACCCTAGAGTCTAGACCCTTAGATCGGGGGAATAGTCGCAGCCTTTAAATTTATGATAGAATAACGATTAGAATGTATGTATATGTATTAGAGGCTTATTTATTTCATTTATATCTTATTTAAATACAAATATTTTTTTTAAATTAATTTTATAATATTCTTTGTAAATCACCATTTAAATTCTTATGCATGTTGGAATTGTTAATTTAGTTTTATATTTTAATAATGAATGCTAATAAGAATAAGGAATCAATTCATTCAGAGGTTAAATGTTTTTAAAATATAAAGTTCTCTATCTTTTACTGAAAGTTCCATTGCAAGTTAAGCCTCTCAAAGTTTATTACGGACAAGCAGAAAGACAGACATTTTAAAAAAAAAGCGTTGTTTAGATACTGTTATCATATAAATAGCTCAATGTACTTGAGAAAACATAGTTATTTTTTAAATCACAGACAGACATTTCAATTTTATTTATATGTATAGATTATTTTTAACAATATTATACTAGTTGATGTTTAATCAAACAGAATTCAAGTTCTGAAGTTTATTTTTATGCAATTATGTATTTGAGGTTGTTCCGAGTAGCTGACTTAGCTAAAACGAAAATACTACACCAAATTACTTTTTTTTAACTAGAAAATCTAGACTTTTGATTATATAATAAAATACCATTGCATTTAAAAATAATATGTTACTAATTTTCAGATGAAAATCATATTAAATATGAGCATGCAGCGAAATGCCTTAACACAAAATGTGATAATCCAATAAACATAATTTGGAAGGAGAATTTATTATTAGTTAAAAAATCAGAACCTACAGTTGAAAATAAAGCAACAAATGGTGAAGATCATGTTGAAAATGGTGTAAATTTTGAAAAAGTTAATGGGGTATTGAATGATTTAGTCCGATGTGATGAATGCGGGACCAAATTCTCTGAGGAACGTATCGACATGTTTGTGAAAAGTATGGAGTTTAGTGAAGTACATCTGTCTAATATGAAGGAAACCTCTGTGGCTTGTATCCTTTTGATTATAATATATTATATTGTATTTAACTATCTATTCAGCCCTTTTTAACGTTTCACTGCTGGGCACGGGCCTCCCTTCAATACGAGGGGGATCAGGCCATAGTCCATCACGCTGGCCAAGTGCGGGTTGACGGACTTCACATGTTTTTCGAAAACTTGTTAAATTCTCTCAGATATGCAGGTTTCCTCATGATGTTTTCCTTCACCGTAAGGCAAGTGTTAATCATGTTAGAAATGATTCGCACATGAAAATATCAGAGGTGCGAGACCCGGGAACCCGCTTCACTCGGTTTCGGTTTCCCAAGCGAGCGCGTTACCACTGGGCTACTACTGCCTTATTTATCTATAAAATGATAAATAAAACAGATACACCTTTCCTAACGAATATCTCTTCAAAAAGTGGCGTCGACATATGACGCTGAATCAAACTAAAGAATAAAATTGGAAAATCTAAAGTTTTAATTGTCTAAACACAAATTCGAACTTATGTACATAACATAAAGTGCTTTTTTAAACGAAACAATGTGCGCTTTAATTTTGTCATCCTAAAAGCAAAGAACCAGAGATTTGAAAAAAGTGCACAATTTCGCTGTTTGTGCGCTTCTTTTTGAGTTATATTTGAGTACACTTGGGCTTTTGTATATCAATGACATATATAGATAAAATAAATCTTTTCGCCTTTTTTAAAGTAAAATGTGTATTTTTAATGCACCAATAGAATTGACATTAAAAAGTCAATTATTCTGTATTAAAATAAAAAGTCTTTCAGTTAGTCATTTGGACTGACAATCTATTGTAAAATACATATATAAATAAATATGTTGGGACATTAGCACACAGCATCATCTAGTTCCATGGTAACCTACGAGGCTCGTGTTATGGATACCAGATAGTTGATACACTACACATATATAACTTTAAATACATACATATTATAAATATAAACACCCATGACTGGGGTACAAACATTCGTGCTCATCACACAAATGAATGCCTCCAGCGGGACTCGAACCCGTGACCGCTGGCACAGCAACTAGGATCACTACAAATTGAACCAAACGTGTCGTCCAAATTGTATAATCCGTATTAATATTATAAATGTGAAAGTTTGTGAGAATGTATGGATGTTTGTTACTCTTTCACGCTGAACGGATCTGAATGAAATTTGGCACAGAGATAGATTATAGTCTGGAATAGCACATAGGCTACTTTTTATCCCAGAAAAATATACGGTTCCCGAGGGACAGATTTTTGTTTTTCATGTTTGTCGATTTGTTGTTGTTGTGTTTTTGTTTATTATTAATTCCTACTACATTTAAAAGCAGATGTAGACATTTGCAAGTTCTGCCTAGAAAGGCAAGAAGGGGTTTTACATCCTTTGAATGTGCTGTACGCCCAGACGTTAGACAACGCCTTCGACGCCCTCATACAAGTGCAACTGTGGGAAATGGCGTGTGTCTATGCTGAGAAACTGTTACCGTGTTTTAGGTGAGATATTGTCTATATTTTTTACCCGACTGCGGCGAACACCAAAGTAGGGTTATGTGTTTGACCTCTATGTATGTATGTACATATATCCGGCCTTATGTTCCCTCATAATTACTAAACAGCGCAACCGATTTTAATGATCCATAAGTCGTTACATTCGTCTTGATAACGCCGAGTGTCATGGTGTATATACGAGTACATAGATATGACATTGCAAAAGAAGCTGTAAATAAAAAAAATAATGTAAATACATTAAAAAAAAACCGGCAATAAAAAAATGCAATCGACATGAAAAAATAACTTAAATTATGGGAACTAGTTGACGAAGGAACGTAGGAAGGTGACATTGTTTAAAACATATTGCTTATGCTTTTATACATGGCAGCTTTGGGTAAAATTTCCTAGGCGAGAGGTCAATAACATCAGGGTGCAAAATAATGTATATTTTGCACCCTGATGAAATTGCCCGTATCCTGATGAAATTGCCAAATACTGCAGCGCTTCGAATACGTTTGAAAAGGCTTCAGTACATGATTTTTTCGCGATAATTAGATCACGAATCGCCTCATTCTGGAATCGTTTGAGAGTCTCTAACTACGAGATCCTTGCGACGTTGGTATCTGTTGAAAAGCTCCAATAAGATCCCATCAAAAGCGACAAAAGCCACATAGTAACCAATAAATATTTATTGGTTTCTATGTGGCTTTTGTCGCTTTTGATGGGATCCTATTGGAGTTTTTCAACAGGGTAGAGACTGTTGACTGTACGATTCTTAAGTTTTGGCTTTCGGTGCATCAGGAGGGTACTAAAAAATTGATTTATATAGATTTAGTAGTAATAGTCTATGTACTCAACAGTGATGTATGATTTTTATTATTTCGACATAGAGTCTCACTGAATTTTGTGTTTATAATGTTTTGTTTTGACATGCTTATATGCATAAGTCCTGTAAAAAAATATATTGAGTTGTGATATCTACATATTTGTTATTATGCTGTGAATTGGGTTTATACCTTTGCAATAAATATTATTATTATTATAGAATTATGCAGTTAGAGACATATGTATGTATGTACATGCCGAGTGTGTATATGTCTCCTTCCTTCGTCAACTTGTTCTCACCTTTTTATCTTTTTAGTTCGCTTTTATGCTTCAGATTTGCGCTTTTAGTTGGGTCTTTTATTTATACAAATCTTATTGATGACTTGGAATAACATGTTTAATAATAGATGACCCTGTACAGAATTGGGTCGCTCTAACGTAACTTTAAAGCAAAAAAAACATAACTATTCGAGTGACTACCTCCAACACCTAACTTAACTAGTTAATGCCCTTGGCTTCGCCCGATATCTTTTAGATTAATATTTTTTTACATACCCTAAAACATATGATTTCACTATAGTATATATTATAATGAAAACCTTCCATAGTAGTGTAATATACGCATTGTTGTACCCAAAGTCTTGTTCTGTACTGCGTTTTTTGCAGATGTATAGACAATGGGTGACTATGGGAAAACTCTCTAATTACGATTGATATCGTTTATTAGATGAGCAAAACATATACAAACCAAATGAGAATGGTATATTCTGATCATTTACATGACATAACAATTAGATGCCATATTCATTTTCAAAGCGTTTTTAGAGTGTCATCTTGTTTCAACCTATTTTGTTTTCATTTCTAAAGATCATTTTTTAATTTTAGATTTTACTATGGCAACTATCATCCGTTGGTTGGATTACTTCACATGAAATATGGGAAAATATTGCTGTACAAAATGGATCTCAAAGGAGCATTGCATCAGTTCAAATGTGCCGAGAAGATTATAAAAATAACCCATGGTGAAAGACATCCACTATACAAGGAACATTTACTGCCAGCTATAGACCAAGCTATTATAGAATCAGCTTAATTGATAAGCGGAATAAATATTATGGCCTTATTATTCAGACAATCAACACAAAAATGACTAAACCCGCACACAATGATAATAAAATTACAAGTAAAATTTTTTGTAGAATTAAACAGTAGTTTTTTTAAAGTAATAAATAAATCAAAGTATTGTATGTACAATAAGGTAGAGCGAAAAAAAAACTTGGTTTTTTTTCCTAGCTTGGGAGTAGAATTTGTAGCTTAAAAAAAAACAAAATTATTGAAATAAAAAAAAAATCTTATTCGACATTTTGAGGTGGCCCACTGATTTTTAAAATAATTAATTTAAAATTT
Organism: Argynnis bischoffii washingtonia; assembly: GCA_033884665.1. Lineage (NCBI taxonomy): Eukaryota > Metazoa > Arthropoda > Insecta > Lepidoptera > Nymphalidae > Argynnis > Argynnis bischoffii. The sequence goes on from CM066610.1 coordinate 15,281,537, forward strand.
TGGTTTAAATATTTTTTTTTCGCGTGATTATCTTTGAAAACATTCAATAATTGACGAATAGTCATTTTCTACTCAACTTTCACTGTAATAGAAAAAAAGTGGCATATTATTTTTTCAACTTTTTAAAATTGCGATTTATTGCAGCGAAAGTTGTATAGAAAATTAATATATTCATCAATTATTGAATTTTTTCAAAGATGATCAGTTGAAAAAAGAATTTTCCATCAAAACAAAAAATTTAAATTATTTTGAAAATCACTGGGCCACCTCAAAATGTTGAGTATTTTTTTTTTAATTTTAAACATTTTGTTTATAAGCTGCAAATTCTACCCTCAAGCTAAAAACAAAACACTTTTTTTTATCACTCCACCCTAATATACAATAATAATATATAACAATTCTTCCACATTAATTGCCTTAGGGTTATGGCGATTTTGTGTTGACAGCCTTAAATATTTGCTAAGTCATTATTCAATGTCACAAGTTTTTCGTAAGGATAGCATTCTTGGTATTTTTATAATTAAGTCTTTAATACAAATTCAATAAGTAGGTATTGGTAGGAATATTATGTAAAACTGTTGTCTCCATAGAGTTGGCAATTTTGTAAATGCTTGTAGCATTGATACAAATTGTCAATTATTTTGTCTTCAGGCAATAAGGCTGTGTGCAATAATGAAATAGTAGAAATAAAGGATATATACAATTTGTTACTTTCATTTCTTTCTGTTGTTATGGACTTGTAAGGGACATTGCTTTTAAAATTAATAAGATAAAAAGTTAAAGGTTAAACGACATTAAATGCCAAAAATATTGTCTGTTGGTATGTTTATAAGTTTATTGGTTAAAAGTTTTATAAAGGAAACAGTCTGTAGGTCTACATTAGGTCTGTCTAGTACTCATTCGTCTGTTCTCATCCTCTTAGCGGGTACCTCTGCCTCCGCTTCAAGGACTTTCATACGAACCCCACATATTTCTGCTCCGTGCAATGTTTTAATGGCCTCATCAGCAGATTCACTGACTGAATACCGAGCATATCCTACCGTTTTGCTGGGCAAAGTGTACACATTGATGAGATTCCCAAAACGACAAAAAATATCTCTCAATACAGTTAACGGAGGAGGTTGAGGCTTGCAAACTAAAAAGCATCTTTTAGCTACCGGGCTATCAATGTCCGCGAGGGGCTGGGGAGGAGGTAAGCTAACACTACAATAATTCAAATCGTTGCTATCTGGTATATTGTCATCAGATATCCCAGCAGTGGCCATTTTTACTAATTTAGAGGCCTCCGCAATAGCTTCAGCTAATTGTGCTAAATCAGGCGAAGAAGAGTTATTTGTTGCTGCAATGGCATTTTTAAGATTACTTACAGCTGTGGATATATTGGGCATGTCTTTTTCTTCAGGATCATTGTTTGAATTTTGTGGTCTGACAAAAATTTTACAGCCAGGTGGATATTCAAATTCATTAAGTTTTTGCACAGCATAAGCTGCTGAAATAGGGTTAGAGTATTGTGCCACACCTTTACCAAAGTTTCTCATTAAATCAACAAAGTATCGACAATTCACTAACCCTGGTACTATATCAAACAATGATTCTACATGCATTTGTGTCAGAAATGGACTGCATTTAAACATAACTTTGGTATAACCCTTAGGGTTAACATTCATCATAGACATTAGAGAGGTTCCCTGATTTGCTGTAACAGCTAAATGGTTTATATTTGTCTCGAAGGTAGTTTCTGTTCTTTTATTAAATCCCTTGGGTTGAGCAAAAATTGCTCTATACTTTCTTTCACAATTCTCAAAAGCCATGGCTGCTTCTGAGAATTTTCGATATGTAATGTAGGCAAAGCCTTTACATTCACCAGTGTTTCTATCTCTTTGAATTAATATATCTTCAATGTGGCCATACTGTTTAAAATGTTCTTGTAATACGTCTTCATTTACATCTTTAGAAATGTGTATAAATAATCGTTTATATTTATCAGTGCTATTGTCATCAGTTTGAATATCTGATCGGTTTGCAGCCACCTTTATTTTAAGAGGTCGATTGGCGTTAGGAATCATTTTTGCGTTCATAGCTTCCAAGGCAATGGCAGCCTCTGATGTTTTGGAAAACTTTATGAATGCAACTCTCTTAAGTTCTCCTGTATTATGATTACGAGGTATACGTATGTCTTCTATCTGGCCAAATTGTGAAAATATTTCTCTTAATTGATCTTCTTTAACAGGGCGGTCACGAAGAACAAATAATCTTGAATATATAGGACTGTCATCGCGGTCATTATCATCCGAACGTGGAAATTTGCGACGATATTCCATTTTGCTAAAAGTGATGTGTAAATAGAAAGAAAGTAATTGAACAAAATTGTAAAATATGTACTAAGTTACAAAAATACAATGTGTTAGATGTCGGTAAAGGGCTGCTGAATTTGTTAGTACTAATATAATAAAATACCACTCAGGTATTTAAATTCAGAATTAGTAAGAGAAATAGTTTCTTATCTATTTATTTCCACAACAGAATAGATATTGACACAACTCAAACTATTTTTAGTCTAATGAAGTTACAAAATGGCCGCTGAGCTGACGCCGTGACGACTGACGGCTGACCCTTCTGAAAATCCAACAGATAATTAATATTTTTAACAGAGATACTAGGAGAAAAAAAAATGTTATCATTGTCAATAGTTAACAGTTTGCTTGTAGCAAAAATAATCAATATTATACAAATTTCCCTTAATTTTGTTTTTTTTTTTCGACAATTTTACTAAGATTATAATATATTTTTTAGGATCTATTTCTTTTATTTTTTTTAATTAACTATATGTAGAACTAAGTACAATAATGCCTGCATTTTTATTAATTTCAAATTCATGAAAAATCACTTTTTTGTAATCTCACAGATGAAAAATAATTTAGTCGAGATTTTTGCGCGAAACCGTTTATTTGAAAAATATTTAATATAGTTTCGTATGGCAACACAATTTTGTATATGCCAAAAGTAAAAAGTGGTTGATATTTTATGAAAATTTTTACTAAATCCAAGCTTTAATTTGTGTAAATTGATTAGTTCATTAAAAATACGCATTAAGAAAGTTATTGTGGAACATTAATGTTTTGTGCAAACTGTAATGGTACCTTATAATGGATATTGATAAAATGAGCGCTATGGGATATGTCAGATGGAGATGCATTCAAATGATTGTTAGCAGTCGAGGGGAACAGTAGTCTTCTTGCTGCATATCGGATTACTTATAAACATTGAGTTTACCGGTGCGGTACGCCGTGTATAAGTTTTAGCATGATCCGTTAAGGGACTACCTTGTTAAAAAAAATCTAGTCTAATCTTCCATTAGAGTACCCTCGCATATTCATCAAAATAAAGAACTGTTTTCATTTATCTCAGTGTAAAAGACTTTGAAAATGTTTAATGAATCCTATGAGAGGAGGCTGCTTCAGCAATGCACTCCCATAAGGAAACAGTCTGTTCTGGTCCGGCCAGAGCCTATGGATAGATTTATTCCATGCAGGCTTGAAAACAACTGGAAGACCAGCTTTCGAGGTAATAGAATTATTATTATATTTCGCATTTATTTATCTTGTATGCTATAATATTTAAATTTTTAGCATAAATATTTTTTTTTCAAAATCTTCTTTTAAATCTTAAATATTTCAGGGTTCATTTGGTGTAATTTATTTTCTTGACTTTTTTTACAACTTTAATATAAGGAAAAATAATTTTATTACTTTGTGGCAGAGAATATTATTACTTATTTTATTTAAATTTCTTATGTTCTTATTTTTTTCTAAGTACCTACATAAATGGGATTCTTATTTACTTACCTTATAATTTGTGTAACTGATTGGAATAACCAACCGTTCACACATTCATATATTTATTAGTGATATCATAAAGATTCATTTTTATTATGTTGATTTTAGGTTTTTTGCAATTTAACATATTGCTGAGTTGTATTCTTTGAATTTGAATTTATTTATTTTGCTCATCATATTTCTAAAAGTATTTTTATAAAGAGCCATTAGCTCCCTCTGGTCTTGGTCCTTCTACAGTACTACACTATACTACTTACTATATATTTAAACTTATTTTCATATACATATACCTAACCTTTAGGACAACATGGCAAAGGCTTTAATATGTGGAAAAAACCAGTCCCAAATTTCACATATTCTTTAATAAAACCATGATGATTCTGCCATCCATATAACCTAATTATTGAGATCTGATTAATTTGGAGGTCACAATATGTACCCTCTTGTTATTAATTTGACCTTTTAGTTAAAGATTATTCTTAATTATTCTTTTATCATAATATGTACACGATTGCAGCATTCGGGCATTGGCTTACAGATATGTTTTTATTTTTACCTGTTCACATTATAAATATAAAGCAATTATTTATAAGCTCAGCTTTTTTATATTGTAGACACATTTCAATCTTATCAAATTTATTTAGTTATGAGTTATGTCTATGGAGTTGAGTGAAATGTTTTCAAAAGAATATGTTTTGTAATGTCATCTAGACAAAATTAATAATAATAAAAAAATCAGACAAAGGCATAAATAAGTTTATTATATTATACTCTTACATCATACATAACATATATATATATATATATATATATATATATATATATATATATATATATATATATATATATATATATCTCCTTTGATTATTTATAACATGGACGTACTTTGCAATAAAAAAAATACATAACTTGAGCAACCTAAAGTCGGGAAACTTAATACCTACAAAAATGAACAATATAGAAAAAAATATTAAATATGGTCAAATATGCTTGATTTACTGTAACTAATACAACATCAGTAAGCTATTACTTAATAACACTATAATCTACGTTACTTATAGTCATACATTATAATGACAATGATTTGACTGAAATCGTGAGGCTAATAATAATGGCCTCCGAAGCAAGATATCTTCATTATATTTTGCTACTATTAATGCAAATGGATTCTGTTCTACATGTTCCTGTTTTTTTTAGTATAACTAACATTAGATATAAATCACAAAAACAATATTGATACTAGTAGTGTCGCCAGTTTTATCTCATATATAATTTGATTAAAGTACAAATGTTTGATAATTTATCCTTTGTTGAAATTCTGTCGCTTTATTTTGTTTACCATATATTTTATGGTACATAAATAAAAACAATATTTTTATAACTTTAGTTTAATTCATGAAGTATAATTTAGTTACCATTTTGTACTTAAATATTCATTATTACTATAAATTTTATAGCTTTATATTATAAATTTAACCCCCTTTAAAACAAAGGCACATATTTGTTAAATAATTTCGACTAACAAACATACTTCGGACTTTATAAAGTAAAAAAATAGTTTATACAACTATGATAGATACTCAAGGTTGTTCGGTTATTTTATCTTAATTTGTTCTAGTATGGATGATAAGATGGTCATATGTAATCTCATAGTAAATGTACTCAATAATAATAGTACTCAATTTTTACTTTATAATGTGTGTCACAAAAACATGTCATATTACAACGAGCGACTCACACTCGCTCTGTTCGGCTTCATCCTTAGGTACGTTTTAACGGTTAGTATAGATTTCTCAGAGATGAGATATTTTCCCACAGTAAAAAATATACTATATGTTGACCCGGATAACTAGCATCATACCAAATCTCATTAAACTCTGTCCAGTGGTTTTCACGTGATGCGTTCCCGGACAGACAGACAAAAATTCTAAATACTTCAGATTCGGTCTCTGTGTCGATAATAATGACTATTTCAATAAGATTTTCCAAAACATTTAATGTACAGATTCCACTCATTAGAATTTTATTATGTGTATTGATTAGCCATTTAAAGCACATTTAGTTTTGATTTGACCAATATTTAAATTTTAATTATTCTACTTTAGAAGTCTTTAATTGATAATTAACTTCATGCACATTTAATAATAAATGAATTAGTTCAGTGATTTACTTTTGTACTAATGTTTAAGTACCCTCATTACTGAACTCATTTAATTTCAAGGTTAATGACCTTTTAACTATTTAATTTATGTATATGTAGCAAAATTAGATATGCGACTTAAATCAGAGCTTTCCATAAAACAATGGCTATTTGCTATTCATTAAACAAAAACTCTGTCACACTTGGCTACCCCTAAGCGAACGTGGAACGATTATATACGAGTGTGTATTTTTAAATTATTTAAAGGAAAATCGCCGTTAATGTGTGTACATAATGATTATATTACTTATATGTATTTATACATCTCATGTTATTGTCTTTACTGTAATAGGCACGTGTATGTAGAGATGGGCAAACAAGTTCACTTACTAATGATTTCCGATGTGGTAACAGAAGGCATAATGAGTATATTTTATGTTGCATTTTCTCCTTTCTATCTCGAATGCACACGGTTTTTGTTTAATTTGAACCGTTATGTTACGGTTATATAAGTGTATTATCATACCCACCATAATTATAAAATTTTTGGGATTTTATAATACTTATGGTTGTCCGTCGTCGTAATGTTGGTCAAGAAAATATTATTTTTCAATCGGTTCAATATTTTCAGAGAAATATCTCCTACATACCTGCCTATAAACAGGTTAATTTAATTGCTTTAGTAATAGTATTATTTAACCACTTTACATATGCATTCGGTATCAGTATTGCGCAATTGCATATTGTACATAGTAATTTTTGACAGACTTTCTATGAATAATACTGATTCTAAGCCACAACTAAAGTCTGCAGGCTGGTCTTTTTCTGCGGCAGGTAGACCTTTTTTTAATTTAAAACATGGCAATGACAGTCAAAAAATTCGAATGTATCCGATGTTAATGCAATTCAACTACATATTAAATGACTAACGCCGTATCGTGTTATAGGTATAAAATAATAAAATGAATAGAAACATAGACTACCTACTATAAATAATGTATGCCTTCCGATTGAAAAACAAATCTTCTATAGTTTTTTATACTGTAAACTTTCTGTGCAATATGGGATTTAGCGTAGTGGTCTGCGAAGCGTATCGTTCGCTTACACCGTCTCCGGTCAAGGGAATTATTATAGGAAAACTTTTTTAATTCATATCCCCTCGACCATAGCTTTATGCAATAAATCGCTCGGATATTCTTTAGTTTTACTAGATGTCATGATTTCCTCTTAAAGTTTCAAATTTTTCTTTTTTTGTTGAACTTAGCCTTGCATTAGATTCGGCATTGCGCAAACCGTGCCACGGTATTTTTTTCTAACTTTTACTTTACTGAATGCTTCAGTGCTCTTTGTGAGAATAGTATTGTATTATCTACAGTAGATGTATTCATAGTATTAAAACATCAAAAAATATTCAAAATAACATAGAATCGACGTATTACAATTGCTAAAATATACATTTAAGAATAGGTACGTCGGGCTAATGCTCCTTTTGCGTGCTCACATCGCCTCTCGCTTCCTCGCAACAAAATAGAGAATAAAACACGAAATCTGGTCTATCGTGAAACCATGTATAAGTACAAAATCCGTGGACCGTAGAACGTGGCGAAAGGGCGACGCCCTAGGTATAACAGAGTCTAGCTCGCAGGATCTCATCCGAGACGGCTATCTTTAATAAGGTAACCCGACTTGTTAGTCCCCTCTTCTTGTTCCGCAAAGTATTTTTGTTTCGTTAATTGAGTTTTTTTTCACAGCTTTTTTATAATTTCAGTACTTATTGCGGATAATTATGTTATTATAAGTATATTTTAACCAATTTTTAAAAAGGGGAGCTTGTTATTCCATATCGTTTCTTCGGGCGTATGTTGTGTTTAACATACACAAAAAAAATATTTTACAAACAAAAAAGTTTTATATTTCAAGGTGTTTTAAATGTAAAGAAATATTATACTTCTAACTGTCGCAATTTTTTTGTTAAATCATTAGAAAATCAACCGCGCTTACGTTTTTGGTTAATTTCTAGAGTAAATAATTATAAATAACAAAAAACAACCTATTTTACGAGGACCGTACATTTTTCCGGGATAAAAAGTAGCCTATGTGTTATTCCAGACTATAATCTATCTCTGTGCTAGCTAATTTCATCGAGATCCGTTCAGCCGTTCTGGTGTGAAAGAGTAACAAACATACATTCATACTCACAAACTTTCACATTTACAATATTAGTATAGACTGTTTTTACGTGTAAGGAATTTGCTAAGTATCTTAGTTTATAGATTAAAACCGTCAGGATGTGTTGCCACGGACCATTTGTTTCCTACATGGTTTGTGTCGCTACAGTTTGATTGTGCCTAATTCAATTCAACGCTAAACGACATTTTAGGTCTAACTTAACAAGGTCTATTGTGACGTCAATACTCATTGTCTATTATTAGATAGCGTATACTAATTAACATCCGAGCTATCCAAATACATAGTTAGAACTGATAAGAACTCATTAAAATTCATTGTGGTAATTCTAACGTGTGATGTTTAAAGTTTTACTTATATTAGAAATCTGCTGTGTAGATTTTATTACATCGACTCTTGCCTCTTCAATTTATATTGCACATGGTTACTATGCCTATAAAACTTATAATTGCAACGCCAAATTCATTTCTTAAGTGGTTTTCGCATGATGTGTGATGTGTGAACAGACGGACGAGATGTTGTTTTATTTTAAGTATAAAGATTGTATTTATACATATTTTATACCAAAGTTTCCCTTCTGAGTTCGTATTATAGGCATTTACGGACGTCGCTAATGCAGACCCTATTAATATGGTAATTATGCGCTATTACCAATCACAAGGCAGGGTCAGATGGCATCGAATCAATTATGTTAGCTTGAGACCTTAATTGCCTACGAAAAATTAATAACCCCAAGTGCATTACAAGATAATTACATATTATTATTATAACGATGTTTACATTTATTTTATGTATCAGCAATAAAAAGTGAAGCGTAAAAGTTTGCCATGCATTTAGTAAAATCATCAAGCCAATTTTACTCTCAATAACAAGTCTAACTAATACCCTGTAAATAATAAAGCCTTACTGCGAGGCGCGAGCTAAATGCGATCTTAGCTCTATACTAATAAGGAACAGTTGCTAGAGACTTCTGAAGTTGCTTTCTGTATATCGTTTAAACAGTGGAGCTCTATTTTCTTTTCCATTAGAACATGGCCATTTAACGATTTCCTAAGAAAATACACGTAATTTACAAGGTAAATTATAGTTCTGCTTGATACACAACATAGCTTAGAGCTAGAAGCCTGAGCTTTTATAAGATATATGTAATTTTGATATACCTGCAAATGTAAATTATATTCTTAATCTTGTTAAATGTCCTTTTGATTCCAAGTAAAAATGTTTGCTTGAACTAGAATCCAGTCCCTTTATTTAGTCTTTTATACGGACGTAGCAAAATACAAGCTCCATTCCGGGAGTACTTAGAGGTGAGTGAACCCGATTTGACGGTAGTCGTGGATCTCTAGGCGTGGAAAGTCTGCTGGTTTTTTTGCTCGCTTTTACTTCATATGGTCCAATGAATTAACTATTTGCTTCTAAATGGCTCTTCTAGATTATTGTCAATTGATTTATATAGAAGAGAAACACGCTCGTAGACAATTAAGCTGACCGTTTCCTTAGACAAGTTGGGATACTACTTCTATTTTTAATATAATATGTAAGAACAATGACGATAATTTCGTCATATACATATATGTGTCATTCCCTCATATTTTACTTTCTTAGATTTATGGAAGTTAACATTATAAATTAAACTGTCTTTTTAACCGACTTCCAAAAAAAAAAGAGGAGGTTCTCAATTCGACCGTATATATATATATATTTGTTTGTTCGCGGATTTTTTCGTCGTTTATGAACCGATTTTGATAATTCTCTTTTTGTTGGAAAAGAGATATCCCAAGAGTGGTACCATGATAAGGAAACCAGGTTCTGATGATGGGATCCTAGAGAAATCGAGGGGAACTTTTGAAAATTGTAGCGGTGACTAGTGCGTTTGTTAGCATTTTCATTAGGTATTTTATAGCACTACTATTTAATTACAATAGAGGGTCTCTCCTGTAACCATCGTTTTGACACTTTTTAAAAAAAAAAACGTGATGTTTTCTGATGTTTTAATAGTTATTCTGCTATTCAGGGTGAAGACAAATCCAATAAAACAAAGGTCATAAAAATCGGTCCAGCAGTTCTCGAGTCATAAGTGTTGTAACAAACCCGACTTTGTTATATTATACACATATATATAATAGATTAGCAATTAGCAATAACGAATGTAGAATGCCAGCTGGATTAAGCCCTTTGACCCTCATTCGCATTATACGTAGTTTTGCGTATTTTTCACAAATCCCGACCTCGACAATGTTATTTATTATTCTGATATACCTCGAAATAATTTCTTATCACGCTTTTAATGTTCGAAAATGCAATTTTAGATAGCTTTTGCAACCTGTTACTTGGATTGAAGATAATTCTTTTTCTTGATATGAATGTCCTACTAACATTCCACAATCAGAACAAATTACTTGACTTTTGATAAGTATTGATAAGCATCGTTATCTATTAGGCGTATATTTATTGCGAGTCATTTCGGAAAGTCTTGACATTTTCATACAATTTAAAACCATATTTTCTTTAAGAATAATATTTCTTTTAAATTTTCTTTTTTAATTTTTAATTGATCCTAGAGCTTTTAATTTCTTCTTTTCCCTTATTTTTTTTAAATATTTCCTTTAACTCGAAAAGAACTAAAGAACTTGATATCCAACTATTTTTTTTATTAGCGGCGTAATAACGTATATATACTTTTTTATTGCGTTGCATACTATATTGGGGTCAAATTGTCACTGCAGATTTATTTTGTCATATAACGAATGACAAATACTTAAATTTATTTTTTTCTATTTAAGCAAAAATGGTTAGAGATTCTAACACTTTTGTTTTATCGTCTATAGTGCTACTCTATTCCAAAAAAAATTCATTGTTCTAACAACGCAAACTAAACAACTGTTATTGTTTTACTATATGTATTGTAGTAGACCATGACTACGAAAAATGTCTCGTTTAACCTTTAAACAAACTCAAATACTTACAAAGAGTCTGGAAATGCACAATTCATCCATAACGTGTCTGAAAAGTAATTATATTATTAAGTTAAAAAAAAAAACGAAATTCCATTCAATATCAAAACGTGCCGATTGAAACTTGATTACGTTAAGATATTATGACATGTAGGTAACAATTCGTTGCAAGTCGCCGCCGACTCCTCTTTGCCAATTTGGCTAAATCAATATTGCACTTTAGTTAAAAGAGATAATTTTGCAGGTGTACAAACATTGACAAGCTTTTTGTTATTATTGTGTTGGCAGAAATGCATATAGCGCTGACAAATTAACACTTTATATCGAATCTACAAAAATGGTATTTCGCCCATATTTCAAATGTTCATCATTTTTTAAATCTTTTATTTCTCAGATCATTTCTTTAATATGTTTATTTATGTTGCATAGTATTTGTATAATTTAAAATTATAGGTAATTCTAGTCAAGCCAAATATATCCGTCACACTTTCGATAAATAACGATCGCATTATTCAGTCATAAAATATCCAAATGTTTTTAAGAATGCAGTTAATTTTAAAAATATTTAGAATACAATGGTCCGATATTAGTCAGCTCGGGCTTGAAAGTCAAAGTAATAACGTTAGCTCAAACGTACATAACACCTGTTTCTACCTACGTACAATCATTTTAAAGTTATAAATATTTTTATGTACGGCAATAACATTAAAAAATTAACAACCCAACGAATTGTTAGCAAAAATGGTGACATATTTTGTTCTTTTACATCAAATGTAAGTTTCATAATGTTGACTGCTATTAATTTGATTTGTACATATATCACCTCTAATGTGGTACATTGAGGCCAGTATAGGGCTGCCTACAGTGTCTCGACCAGCCTTCAACCTAAGATCATCTGAGAGGCTGATGTCATATGAAATGTTATCGAGTGTTTACTTAACACTTGGCTTCGAATACTTGATGGGGCCCAAGTTCTAGTTGCAAGGAAAACACTTGTGTTTGATTCGCGACTTGGCATAGACTACGCTTAACATTGGTGTTGGCAGTGTAATTTGCAGTTTTGGCATGTAACCATTAAAATTTTGACTAAACATTTAAGGATAAATCGAAGGAAATATTTTATACCTAATTAGAATTTAGCGGAATCCGAATAAATCCGAATATGATTAATAACTAGAAATAACTCGTATTATTATTTTATAATTATTATCTATGTCTTTGTATTTTTTCGTATACTTTCATATTTTATATGGTAATCGTGAGGTCGATGACTGAAAGATTTTTCTGAATATTATGAGTAGTATTATAAATAGCTTCACAAACGAGCTCCAAGCGCACTCGTAATTAATTCGTTAGCTACGTTATCCAAAATGAATCAAAAGACCTAAATTTATGTTTGGTTAGGAAGGAGTATCAAGAGCAATCAGCTGACCGTGTGATTCAATGATCGGGTTCCTGCATTTTAATGTGGAATTTTCAGTATAAAACAAAATGTTTTACCTGTTCAGAAGTTCAATGCACCGATCAGCTGACTCAACATGCTCCTTTATTCTACTTACCACGTGTAGTACAATAATTTTCCAACAAAGTTGCGCAATGGTGTTGTTTAGACTTTAAACTTGCATGTTCACGTTATTGTTCTTCACAGTAGTATTTTGCTTGATATATTTTGTGTATTAATAAATATTCATAGCACTTTTATGTCGGTGTCAACGCGCCTTGTTACCACAATGGCGGAAACACATGCTGTAATAGAACATATTTTTTAATTTAAGCGACTTGGGTAATTTTAATTTGATTATATGTATGGACTTTAATACTTGTCACCGGATCTATGTGCTCTCCTCTCCTTTGCCATTGCCCTTTGCCATTTTTTTTTATTAGATACTAGTATCTATTGTAAAATATAAAAAAAGATAACTATACTAACTATATATTATAATATTTTATGCAGACTTGTCAAATCCGTATTTATAATTGATTTGGTCATCTATTTATACTCATACTTCGCTTCGCTCGGGTTCTTCCTTAGGTACGTTTTAACGGTTAGTGTGGAATAGATAGACTATATCTACGTAGGTATGATGAGTTTTTATGAGTTGTATATAATACATACATATAATACATACATACATACATACATGTTTTCCCGTGGGAATGAGATAATATCCCGCGGGAAAAATATCCTATGCCCCTCTCCATCCCTCCTAACTATCTTCACACAAAAAATCGCGCCAATCCTTCACTCTGTTTCGACGTGAAAGAAAGACAATCAAACACACATTCACGTTTATATCTAATATTAAGTATGTATATACATAATCTACATGATTTTATGTAAGCGCAATTAATAAAGAAGTTATTATATAAATAAAATTATGTACGGTTTACTTTATAAGACAAGTAGTTCCTTCTATGCGTATAAGTGAATTAGCTATCTGTAATTTTATACTGTTGTAATAGTTGACATATATATCATTCAGCATTATATAATCGTTTGGTAAAAGGACAGATATTATTCGCAGGACATACCTGTATCAATCAGCTGATATCAGCAGCAAATCCGTGATGTCATTCGTTTAACATTACGTGCCTTTTTTGGTGGTTTTTATTTTTTATTCTTTACAATGCACTGGTTTAACATGTTGCGACATGCTTCTCGTTTGACCAACCTTCACCTTGACTCCTCGCTTAGATCAGCTGTTTCAAATAATAATACTACTATATGATTCACTTGCCATATCAAATCATTGCTGTAGTATCTTAATATTATTCCGATTGGATTGAAAAAAGTTTAGACAAAAGGATGTCTTTGACCAGTTTGTTATACTCCATACAGGTATCTAGTGCCTGGTTTATTGCCAACTATTAAATAGTGAATTGTTTTTCAGTACATAATAGCTTGTGAAGACGTTTAAATACAAACCGGTAATTTAATTACATACTGTACAATTTTATTTGAAAAAATAATTATAATAGAACTTTTGTAATTAAAAAATACCATAGACATTAATTTTTGAAATTTAATAGGCGTGCTTTCAACACACATAATATGTACGTCAGTGAAAGGAACGGATTTTAAAGTTGCTGAAGCATATAAAACTTAAATGTTTTAACTTTAATTACAAAAACAAAAATTAGGAGGTGTGTTAAATATTGCTATATGGTTATTTTAAGGGGCCTTTAGGTTGTAAGTTAGTTTGCTGGCAAACGCAATCACCGTAGACTTGACACCTAACTGTGAGTAGTTACTAAAATAAACAATAAAGCATGTAAGTATCGCTCGTGTCAACAATACCTCAATACGAGTATTAATGGGGCCATGAGAGCTTCTGAATTAACTAAATTATTATCACAGCTAATTGTATTTATTACAATATTATAAACTAAATGGGATACAGGTTTTGTAAGTCAACTTAAATTTTTACTTATGCTATAATTTGTGTGGCAAAAAGTCAGATATGTATTGTGATACGTTTGGTTGACGACTTTTGTGGTACGTTACATAACCAATGATAGATGATCTAGACGTCAATAATAATCTTTGCAGCGTCTTTATATGTGATTGCTATAGTTTTTTTTTTCTATAGTATTCGCTTTTGACACCTGAGCATGAGCATAAATCAGTTGTCAACGTATCGAATCTAGGCCGACTGCAAATAGTGTTGGGTAATCAATTGATGTCGACTCCAGAATTGCCTCTCTGACATCATCATCCGTAGCCAATGTCAGCTGAACTTTGACAAGTTTAAAGCTGTTCCTGTCATGATTATAAACGCTCTGACTGGAAATATTAATTTGCATGGTAATGCCTATATTAGATGTATGTTTGGATCAACAAAAACATGCATATATTTTATTTTTATTGACACAAAAATGGGCAAAAACATCTAAGCAAAAAGCCAGTGTATTGATCACGACCTCGGCTATGTCTTAAGTAATCAACCACGTTTTTAGTTCAATGCACTCACGAAACTCCATTTTACTGAATGCCTAATACCGTGACGACGAATTCATTTGGATAAACATTATCTGCAACTTCAGCATGTAGTATTTGTTCAACTGGTCATTTAGAATTTCTTTAGTTTGCTAGAATGGTAAAATGTCGTTTTTTTTTCTAATCGTTCCATAAAAGACCTTTTTGATTAATTTAGTGTAGTGTTCTGTTAATATTTTAACTAAGTTAACAATTCCCAGTGAGGTCAATAATGATTATCGAATAATTATTCTAACTTTGAAGAAGTCTGTTACGTTACACCTTGAACTCTTGAATATATTATTTTACACACAACGAATACACTGTAGCTGTAAAAATCAGTGTTTAGTTCAGGTTGACATAGCATTATACAGGTGCAACGCACTGTATTTAGGTTACATCTATGTTTTCCGTTTTCCACAAAGCACCAATACGTACGTAAAACGATTAGGTTTTATGTTCCAGTAAATATAAAATGTTAACGAACTAGAATTATTTTATGTATGTATGTTTGTTTGTTTGTGAAATATACTATGAATAGTTAAACGCTTCTAATTAATGTTTTAATATTGTCCTTTAATTGTATGTTACTATATTATATCAGTAGCAAAAGTTACGTTAACATATTATGCGTACTGAATTTAAATTCCAAAGGTAGTTCATCAAGTTGGATACGCAAAAGACTTGTTTATTCGGCAAACTGCAAGCGATAACGTGTGATACATATCGGACACTCGCAAATGTTTATTCATACTTTGCAGTGCATGAGGGAATTTCTAAATGCTTTTTGCCATGCAATTATTTTGTTCTCATCTCCAAATCATATAATATATCACCTCGTGGCCGTCTCGCATTTTAAAGTATTTTTCTTTTAACGATAATCCTTTTCCCATAGTCTTATTAATTTAATTCTACAAGTTACTTTAATTAATGCGGTCCAGATTTTATCAAGGGTTTCAATTGTACATTGAATTGTAAGTTTGTAGACAGGCCATGGTTAAATACCCACATCATTAAATACCATTTTCAATAAAGTCTATAAAGAGTTTAATTTCTGGTAAAACTTGGTTGACGTTTTACGTTTCAACAATATTCCTTTTTTTATCTGTTTTTTTTAATACTATATTGCAGGCAATTAAAATTTATTTATGAATCAAATTTATGCAAATCTATGATTACTCGATATTCAATATTTTTCATTAATTACTGCATATTTTATTATCTTAATTTTATATCTTATGTTGTAGTTTTTTTACTTATTTTAAGATTGAATAAGTCAATTAAGTCAACGTCCTTAAAATTTCTATTTGGTATAAAAATGTTCGTAATAATATTTTTGTCCATATATTTTATTTATATCTAACGCGACGGTGAAGGGAAATTTGCAAATAATTTCTAATGTAACTCTCTAATGTACATTTCGTAACGTCATTTCGTAATAATTTTTTTCTTACGTACTTTATCGAAGACTCATTTTCAACAAATACAACTGCTAACGACTAAAATATTTAATCTATAACCTTAAGTGACTCAAGTTCTTAAAATACTATTGTTGGAGTACCCAACAATAATACTTGTCTCGGTCATTTGATAAGGTGAGAGCTGATAAGCCGCTGCATTTAAAAAACAATCGGAACTACTGAACGTTGGTTAATGGCGGACGTTGTTCTAAAGGTCCTAATAGTCTTGATAACTAAGGTTAAAGAACTTTCCCTGAGAGAATGCACGATGATGCAAGATGCATTTACCGAGTCGCTTGCAATGCGCTCGTTGCTTTCAATACCGTTATTGACCTAGGATCTAGCTAGTATAGCTAAGTAGTTTAGACTGGAACTAGCTTCGAGGCTGTACATACATTCCATGTAGAATTTCTGTTGTATTATCTAGGATATGTATTTAATCTATACTTAATATTATAATGCTGAAGAGTTTGTTTGTTTGTTAGGTTGAACGCGTTAATCTCAGGAATTACTAATCCGATTTAAAAAAATCTTTTTGCATTAGACAGCCCGTTAACTGAGAAAGGCTATAGGCTATATATCATCCCGGGAAAATGTACGGTTCCCGTGGGATAGGTTTGTTTTTGTCTAGGGACCCGAGACCCGAAGCGAAGCGAGGATGAGTCGCTAGTAAACTATAATACTACTTCTACTATAAATATTTTTGAACACTAAGTAACTCCTTGGTGTAGGTCAAAAATATAGATTATAATGGACTGAGCATGTATCATAGACACAATTACATTTAGTGAATTACGCCTGCAAAAGCAATTAATACACTTGACGATAAAAAGTAAATTGTCAGTTCCTAAACCTTTTAAGAGAATATGTTTGGTGGCAAAATAAATCGCGGCTCGTTTTAAAAAAAATGATAAGCCGTTAGTTAGATACGTTGCCAGATTTTCATTCAGTTAATTCAAATTTTATGTGAACTTTTGTGAATAAAATTTTGAGGACGGATTTTAGTTATATTAAATTATAATTTACAAACAATTACAAAATAATAAGTTTATAAAATTTAATATTTATAAAGGTTTTTTACTGATTTATAATCCTGTTTTACGATAAAACTACGCTATATGGCAAAATTGTATAGGCTTAAACAAACGCGGAACCTGGAAAGCTATGAACTATAATAGGCGTTGTAGAAAGTATAAGCATAAACGAGAATTCCAAGATAACAAATACATAGAAACTGCACTTGAGCAAAAAGCCGTCCATTTTGTCGTGAAAGATTAGATTACCTTACTATTAGTATTTTCCTGAATAAACTAATATATATCTGATAAATACTTAAGTAATACATTAAAACACGTATCATGTAAGATGCATCTTTAATTTTGTATTGAAAATTTAATAGGTTCTAATGAGATCATGGAACTTGCAAGGCTCGTTTTTAGAAACATGCGTCGCAACGTGCCTGTCCTTTATTGGCCAAGAGCCTATACTATTGTATCATTGTAAAGTCAATGCAATTTAAAATCTAGGTCGTGCAATCGTGTACCTAATGGGCTGGAGTCGAGTTGCAATGTTACTTGCAATATGACGGACGCATTAGCTCAACCGCTTCCTTATTGAATCCAGGTTTTTTTGTACCATAGACGGCTCTACGTGCATCACATATTGAGTAAATAATTTAGTCTGCTAACCTATAAAAATGAAAGAGAGTAAAATCGTTTTCTTTTTTATTGTTAACTAGCGACTCACCCTCGCTTCGCTTCGGGTTCGTCCCTAGACAAAAGCAAATCTATCCCACGAGAACCGTACATTTTTCCGGGATGATCTATAGCCTATAGCTTTCCTCAGTTAACGGGCTATCTAATGCTAAAAGAATATTTCAAATCAGATTAGTAGCTCCCGAGATTAGCGCGTTCAACCAAACAAACAAACTCTTTAGCTTTATAATATTAGTATAGATTTCTCCTCTTGAAGAAATTGCGTGCAATTTTAATTAGTTTCTTTCCTGTGAGCTGTGACAGACGTCCCTAATCTCCGGGCCACTTAAAGTAAACATGCGTCCATTTGCATCCGCCAACATCCAGGAGCGGGGCGAATGAACCAATTAGTTATCTTGTTTATATTAAACAAAGTTCAAAGAGCCCTTGAAAAGAAAGTAATTATATAATGTGTTAGCGTAATTTATGGTTAATGTACTCTCTTGCCCTTTTTTCCCTTTGAAGTACTTGTTTAATTCCTGCCGTACATTTTATATACATATATATTTTATCTTTCAATTTTTGACAGGTCGAGAGATGGATATTATAATGAAAATTTTACTTGTTACCGAATTTAAAATTTTATATACTGTATCTCTCTTATCATCTTCACGTATGAGCAGTTTACGCTGTTCGAACTGATTTTTTAAGACTGGTGGACACCGACAAGTTAAATGCACGCCCGTATAATGATCGTCATTTATCGTGATTTACGACTGCACTCGTTTTAACTCACTTATGTGTAATAACAAATCAGTATCTGCCTAGCTTTGAATTGACATTTTCGTTTTTTTACCAGCCATTGTAGTTTTTACACCTGTTATATGGAAAGATACGAACCAAGTGACACACTTTTCAATAGATAATGATAACCGTAACGTTAAAGTAGCTATTTCCTTATCAATTTACTTTTCAAACCTTTCTGTTTCCACGTGCCACGTGTTTCTTTCCAACATGCTCACTGATTCATCGACCAGCGTAACTCATTTTGTTTGATTTAAAAATTTGAATAGTAATGCTATACACTATTTACCCTTTATTCATTCCTTGCTTCATATAGAAATTAACTGCTCTACAATTATTATTATGCCGCACTATAACTACTGGTAATTATAATATATCACGTTTTTTCACTCTTATAAAATTAAAACGTACTGTTTTTATGTTAGTAATAAAATATTTAAATTGTCATATTCGAAATTCGGTAGTCGGGTAGTCAATCTTAAATGACCATTTCGTCGGAATTTTTTCAGCGCGTTTAATTAAATTACGAAGCTTAATAAAAAGCATTAATGCTTTAGATATTTTAATTGTGAAATTACTGAGTTATTATTATTTTGTTATTTTGATCTTATCTAATATTCTATGATAGCGGAGGTTTATAATAGTTATGCATTGAAAGGGGTAAATAAATTTTACGTTTATTAAAATATGTGTAGTAAAGCAGTAAGAGAAAAATGTCAAATAACTTACATAACTACTAAATATACACAATAGTATTATTTGATTTTTTTTTAATTATGCTCTCCATTTTATTTTTTTAGTAATAAATATCTTTTTTTTTAGTATTTTGTCTGAAACCAGTTTCTTTTTATAGCACGTGTTGCTATGATGACGCCAATAGCATATCAATTATTTAATCATTTTGTACCTACTGGAGATATCGAAATTTGGACCAATTCGTGGTTAAATTGGATGTGGGCAGCACTGTAGGAGGAGGCCTTGCGAAAGGCGGTTAGAATTAGACAATTAGTCTCTTGACCTAACCCAGGAAAGTAGCCTTTATCGTGATTACCATTCAGCGTACATTCGCATCCGCCAAGACCACGACGAATTTGGCGTTGGTCCGAATTAATTGTCTGTTGGTTTGTCACGTACCTAACCAAATACGAACAAAGTGTAACGTCGTCGCACCTTGTATGGACAGTGCTCAGGAAGGAAATTGTGTGATTGTACTGTAATATTAGATTTGCTTTTGACTGACACTTGTTGCTTGGTCACCTAAATTGAAATGCAATTTTGGTTCGCATTTCCGAAGTTCCGACGTCCGGTATAAGAGCATTGAACTCAAATCTGGGAAACATTATCTAGTGATTGATGGGATCTGGTAATAGTGCTTTAAATGTAAGATTTTTATATATTTATTTTTTTGCATTGTTTTACTTTAGGAACTTGTTAGTATTAAACTAAACTTTTTTTTTTTTTTTAATTTTGATTTTGTTGAGTCAAGAAGACATTGATATAAAAATATTTAAAATTATAAAGACAAGATATGAAAATGCGAGTATAAAAATAAAGTGTAGTGAAAAATATTTTTCTTTTATATTATATCATTAAACTAGCAAAACCCGCGGCTTTGCTCGCGCTAAAACTACAACAAAAAAACTTTAAAAAGGTAGATTTCATACAAATTTTCATCCCTTATTTTATCTCCTTATGGGATGAATTTCAAAAAACGCTAAAATTCGTATTTATTTAATTGTATTGAAGAGCATTAATACCAAGTTTCAAGAAATTCTGATCATAAATATTTTTTGGGTTGTGTTATGACGTGTATTCCCGTGGAAATGAGATAGTCTCCCGCGATAAAAAGTACCCTATATGTTGATCCGGATGACCAACTATGACCATACCAAATTTCATCAAAATCCCTGAAGTAGTTTTTCTGTGAAGCGGTAACAGACAGACAGACAGACAAAAATTCAAAAAATTATAGATTTGGCCTCTGTATCGATAATAATGTCTATTTCAATAAGATTTTCCAAAAATGTTTAAGGTACAGATTTGACTTAGTTAAAATTTTATTATATGTACCTACCTATAGATTACGTTATAATAAACCTGCAGATAGAAATTATAAACGATCGTTGTGGAAAATTACATCGGAAATTCTAAGAAGGAGCATGATTGCAGTCGTTTATGAACATTTAATATAGTGAAACTGCATCGCTACTTTATATTTACTAGTACCTACTGGAATGTGAATATCTAATACAAGATAACTGGTTGCAGGGTACACAGCGAGAGACCTTCCAACTTAGATTGAGCGCAATTATTTGTTAAATCTCCGCATTATGCAAGTTTTATTTAAAGTTTTCCTTCTACAATGCTTTTATGTCGAAAATAATTTGAAATGAAAACAATTATTGTGATATATCATTTAATTATATAAGCAAACACAATAGTATATTAAACAATAGATGATGAATAAAATTCTGATATATTGACGATGCTCTAAGGGCACCTAGTCTAAACATGCTTTACAAAGTCTTTATATTTCACTTAAACTCGACTACGGCCATAGGGCCGTAGTCGAGTTTAAGTGAAGTATGAATCACGACTGGCAATTTTCTTCGTTAGAACAGTATTGAATTGCCTGCAGCTTTGCATTCTCATCATTGTGAGAAATAGCGTTGCGTATCTCAGCTTCCATCTGAGTATCTGCACGATGGGGCTGCAAGTTTCTAAATATTACACGTCGAACCACTATTTAAATGAGTTCCAAGTATCTACAGGGGGAGTTTCTATACTACTATTTTAAGGTAGTGAGATTGTACGATTGTTTTGTCTTTGTTTTGTATGATTTAATTCGTGTATTTATATTGTAGACATGTAATTAGTTTGAATTTCAGTTGTTTACGTAAATTTTGTCGATATTTTCATATGTTTTATCATATATTATTTTGTTTTCCTTAAAATTGAATATAACATTTTTTGCAGTGAATCACCGATGCACATAACTCCTTCCAGTGAATCACGAATATACGAATAGCCTAACTTACTGGTGGCTTCTCGTTAAGTAAAAAATATTTCGATAATGTCTCCCAGGTCGCTCTGCAAATTAAAGATATTTTGCGTTTTAGAGTTCTGTAATACTGTATAGCAAGCCGTAGTTAGTGAAAAAATCAGCTGAAATTCACTTTCATTTCATTTTTTTTTTATGTTTTTAATGGCATTTTCTTAAATTTGATTAGTTTTCTTCATACATCTAGATTATATTTACATTACAAAGCATTTTACCTCCGCATAAAAGGTTAAGTATAACATGGCATGAATAAGGCTAATGTTATTTAAGAATTCATTCGCTATTGGCGACTAATACACTCATTGTTCTTTGTTTATATAAATAGAATATATACTTTATTGACTATTGAGTGTATGATTTTGCCTTTTATATAATTTTTAGCTGTTTACATAAGGATAAAAACGTACGGAAATTAATAAATGACACTAAATACGCTTAGTAAAATAATTATTGATGAACAGAAAATATTGGACTGTCACTCGATGATTAATTACACTTTTAGTATTATCGGTATCATCCAGATACAGATAGCACTACATATGGTTTTGATATTTTCGTTAGTTCTGATTTGTATGAATTTGAGGAGGGCATAGAAAATATAGACGTGTTAAATATTATCTACTTTTAAATAAAAATAACGATTCAGTACCTCAAAAACTCTGCCTTATACATATATAAATTGAACGGCAAGTAAAACTTGTTGTGTTATTATATTTTTTTTACAAATCTTAGCAAACGTAGAACAATAGATTTACAATTTGAACAAAGAATAACGTCACAAGCGATATATTCTAAAAAAGTTGTTGAAATGTCTAAATATTTGGAATTAGTTTGTTAATGAATCACTCTGTGCCCATATGGTTGACAGGACACAATCGGCGCGTGCGCATAGCTATTTATGGATTTGTTAGACCACCGTAATAAATAAAGCCCATCTGTGAGACGTCTACCTGACTTCTGGTTTTAATTTTTATATATTTTAAACTATCAAATGTGTCGGATGACAATAAAATTGATTTTAAATATTTTGTTTTTGTTGGAACGATTTAATTTCTATTGGAAAAAATGTGCACCTAATTCCTATGACATTACTTTAACGTTTATATTATTTATTTTTAATTTCTAGGCAACTGCGTACCTTTAGACTATATAGTTTTATCCTTTAGGAAAAAAATGAGCCTTCAAAATTAATTTTATCATAATAATCGACATTTTAGTAGATAAGCTGTGAAAAGTCAGTGATATTTTAAGCTGTATGTACAATGTACATACTGATTTGCGGTTTAAATATTTTTATCATTGTGTAAGTAATACCTTCATGGACCGTAGTGTTTTCACATTACAAATTAAAATACTTCTCGTTGCGGCGCGTTTTATTTAAACGTAAAGAGAATAAAACAAAAATGCAGCTGATAGCGATTGGAACTGTTGTCAAAAATACATGCATGTTGCCGTAATATAAAATAATACCTTATTTATGGAGGCCTTTTAAAACTACTTAGGGCCGCGCCACACTATAGTTCCGATCACAGTCCGTTCTCGGTCCGATATCAGTCTAGTTAAGTATTTCTATACATGTTGCGGGAGCGTGATTCGACCGGAACCTGAGTCTTACTGATACTGTGAATGCACTTATTGTTTCTTGTTTAACAAAACTTTACCAGACCAATATCGGACCGAGTACGGACTGTGATCGGCACTATAGTGTGGAGCGGCCCTTATTATGTTCTCATTTACATTGATCCTTTATATTTTCTCATGCAAATACGCATTATCTAAATTGCGAATCATTATGTGTAATGTGAAAAGTGTTTTGTGGTAATGTGAGAACGCATAAATAAACTAATATTTAGACTTGTCCGTACATTGGGTAGCTTTTTTATTACAACAGTATTAATTTGTCTAAATACTTTTTTCTTTTATTTATGCTATCAAATAATAGTTTTAACTTTTTGAAAGTCATGGAAGCATAAAAATTTCTTTCATTTTTCAGCCATCTACCGTGGTAATGAAAACCAGCCAGCAAAGAAGTCACGCAGTGATGGTGGCAATGACGGAGCTGGCGGTCCTAGGGAACAGTTCGCGTATGGATGTCTCCTCCGCAACGAACTTCTTGGTGCAGAAATTGAGGAACTAAGAGGACCGCCAACAAATTGTGCTGAAGGAAATAGGGCGGCTTTAGGCGCTGTTCAGCTAGCTTCTGCCGCGAGAGCCGCCCTCGCCTACTCCCCGCCCGTCTTCAGATTTCGCGCACCAGTCCACAGTGCAGAAGTAAGTTGTTAAATAAATAAATATATATGTTGGGATATTAACACAGCACCATCTAGTTCCATGGTAAGCTACGAGGCCTGTGTTATGTATACCAGATAATTGATACACTACACATATATAACTTTAAGTACATACATATTATAAATATAAATACCCATGACTGGATTACAAACATTCGTGCTCATCACACAAATTAATGCCACCAGCGGGAATCGAACCCTCGACCGCTGGCACAGCAAGTAGTGTCACTACAAACTGAGCCAAACGTGTCGTCAAATATTTTAAGTACAATATATCACGTTCCTATTAATTGTTTGAAGAATATTAATATTTTCTTAAGAGGCGTTGATAGGCAAGTGAGGTCAAATACCCAATTTCTAATATCCTCGTACCTTATCAATCTGTATAAGCATATTTATGCAGCAAAACACGATTCCGCAAAGGGGCCGCAATGAAATCGAGTTGCGTACGAAATACCTTTTTCGCTCGAAATCTGGAATTCTCCTGGTTCAGGTAAGCCGGTCACATGTGTGTCTATACTTAGAATGTTTGGATTTAAATTGTAAAAAATTATGGCCAGCGATTAAATTGCTTACATTATATCCTGTTTTGAAAGTTTATATTTAATTAGTCTCGTGATTTAAGATAATACATCCATCTTACTTTTATGTCTCCCACTAATGTGTTTGATATTGGACGAATATTTCAGAACCTGTCATGTCATAAAGATGTGCTCTCCTTTTAGGCTGATTTTGATTCCCATTTCGGTTAAATTTTAAAGCGATTAACTTATGCATAAATAAGAATTTAACTGTAACAGGCATGGATCGTCGCGCTTGAAGCAATGTATTCAATTTAAATATAATACTCGAAATATTCAATAATATTTTCACGATTTTTTTTATTTGATTTTTATGTTATTATTAACATCTAGCGACTTACCCTCGCTTCGCTCATTTTGTTAACAATTTCGTTGTTTTAATTTTTTTGCTAATAATTAATTCTTTTTCTAAAATAAAAGTAGCTTAAGTTACTCCTTATAACACCACGTATCTGCCAGTGAAAGTCCCGTCAAAATCGGTCCAGCTGTTTCGGAGAATGGCCGGAACAAACAGACAGACAAAAATTTGAAAAATGTTTTTTTCTTATAAGCATCGTATATACTTTCATATGCATTTACTAAAAACTGTTATTAACAGACACTTTAATTTTATTTATTTGTAAAGATGAGCAAAAATAGCGAATTTATAACAAACACTTATGGCTTCATGGTAACAAAATTGCACATTTAATTAGTATACTCGCAATAACAATATTATCAGTATGATATACCTGCATATATAGATGGGTCTAATTGCGTTGAATTTTTAATTTGCCGTCAATAAAACGTAATCTGTACATATAATAAAACTGTAGAGGTCGAATGTCTGTACATAGAAAAGAAATGCTAAAAACCGACTCAGGCGGATGTAAGAAGAGAAAAAGTCCAGATTTTTTTCAATTTTTTTGTTTCTCTGTCTGTTTGTACGGGCTAATCTCCGAAACTGTTGGTCCGATTTTAATTAAATTTTGCATGGTGGTACCTTATATCCCCGGTCAATATTTAAGAGACTTCATCCTTTAAAATTAAATAGTTTCTGTGGAATAGTTAAAAAACTATAGTAACTTATACAGCTTAGTACACAAAAACTACTGATTGGATTTTAATGAAAGTTTACAATAATATAGTTCATACGTCAGAATAACAAATAGGCAAACTTTTAATTCCGGAAAAATGTACGGTTCCCGTGAGGTAGATTCGTTTTGTATGTCTAGAGGCGAACCCGAGCGAAACGAAGGTGAGCCGTTAGTTAAAGAATAAAGAGTAATTAGTGATTTGAATGTTTTTTCTTGTTTGAAGGGTTATTTTTTTCGCACACTTTTGATTTATGCTCTTATGCAGGTCTTGAATGGTGTCGACGATAAATTTCGTTAGGCGGATGACTGCCAGAGACCCAATGCATTGATGTCACGATGATATTTATGAAGGCATCATGTTGATATATTTAGATATATTCTTTTCCTTTAAAGCTTGATGAGTTGTTTAGAAATGAATAATAGGCGATCTTTTGTATTTGCTTGGTTTTTATTTCTGAATGTTAAAATCGTTTGTGCGAGTACCAAAATCTATACAGATAAATAAAATTGAAGTGTCTGTTTGTAATGTCAAAATAACTACTACTACTAACTTTATACTAAATGCATATGGAATTATATACGGTACTTACAAGAAAAACACAATTTATAAATTTTTTGTCTGTCTGTCTGTTTGTTCCGGCTAATCTCCGAAAAGGCTGGAACAATTTTAACGGGACTTTCACTGGCTGATATTATAAGGAGTAACTTAAGCTACTTTTATTTAAGAAAAAGAATTAGGGTTTCGCTCAAAAAAAATTAAAACGTACCTAGGGCCGAACCGGAGCGAAGCGAGAGTTCGTCGCTAATATGTATATATTATGTTAAAAAACCCAGTTACGGTTATTTTTAATGGTTAATGTTGGAATTTCGACTGCGAAAACGTAAATTCAAATTGAAATTTCATTGCAACTTAAAAATGACCTAAATGTGTTTTTGAATCTCGAGAGACATGACCCGAGTATTTAACCCCCCGATTATAATTCCAAATTGAATTCACCGATGTATTCAAATTGGCTATTATGTCACGTAAACTTGGGCATCTAATGTCGATCGGTCCACATTGTGACAGCATCTTTGTTACCAAAATTCAGATTTTAAAAATAAAGTGTATTTGAATATTAGGGTTAGCAGTTCTTTTATTATGAGAACGATATTTCGCGGACATTTCCTCGCAAAAATATTTCTGCGACGTTAAGAGCTGGTCGCAATAATCTTTATAGCGTTTGCATCCTCATTTAGCTAACTTAACCCTCGGTCCTTTTCTATCGTTATTATGTTAGAGGTGACAACGTTATTTCGATAAAAATATATATGGTAATGGAACGTGGTTGTGGTGGTGGGATTTTTTGTAAGGTTTTGCGTTTCGAAATTTATGTGTCCGATGCTTTGAAATGAGTGTTAGTGAAATTTGAAACTTTTAGGATTCATTTTCAAACTATAGGCGGCCAGTGTCGTAAATGTTGATTACTACCATCCGAAATCCAAGGGACAGAAAATATATAGTTTTGTAGATATAAAAAACTTGGCTTTTTGTCTTATTTGCACGTTTTTGCAAGTTTGATGGCGATATAAAGGTTTTTGAGTTACGAGTTTTATATACAGTTAATGTCTTCTTACTATACTATATATTTTAGAAATATAGTTATATATATAAATAAAATAAATAATTTCGTTCACTTATCTTACTGATATCCTACTGATGTTATAAATGCGAAAGATTGTGAGGATGTATGGATGTCTGGATGTATAGATGTATGGATGTTTGTTACTCTTTCACGCAAAAACTACTGTATGGATTTTAACAAACTTTACAATAATATAGCTCATACATTATAATGATAACACATTGGCTAATTTTTATCCCGGAAAAATGTACGGTTCCCGTGGGATAGATTTGTTTTTGTTCTCTAGATTTTTTTCTCTAGATAGATTTCGATTTCGAACCCAAGCGAAGCGAGGGCGAGCCGCTAGTTAACAATAAAAATAGCATTTATCATTGTTACACAAAATATAATGTGGAAATTTCTTCAAATAAAACAATAGATCTAGTCGTAAATTGACGTTTTTTGTTTCATATGCACGGGCATTGTTACGACGAAAACGCTGAACGTGTCGGTTCGCTTTGTAATGACAATCCAATTATCGTGTGTCACTGTGCTCTGAGGTATCGTGTCACTAAAGTCTTTAACTTTACCTCGGTAGCGTGAACTCTTGCGCATTATTCATAATTTATTCTTTAAGCCTTCTAATTATTTATGCTAATGACTAATGTAATCTACTCAAAAACGGCGTAAACGCGTCCTGTTGTTTTAGAAAATCTTTTTTGTAATAGTTTATAAATAACCATATCGTTGTTTAAATTTGGCCTTAAACTAGCGAAGTTTTAATAGGTCCGTGAGAAATGGACTTACGGGAAATAGATAGTGTGTGAAAAATTTTATGTATACTAACTACATTTGCAAACGTTCTCAGAAGAGAAAGCCTTCATTTTATTTTTCGACTAGCGACTCACCCTCGCTTCGCTTCGGGTTCGTCCCTAGACAAAAACAAATCTATCCCACGGGAACCGTACATTTTTCCGGGATGATATATAGCCTATAGCCTTCCTCAGTTAACGGGCTATCTAATTCAAAAAGAATTTTTTAAATCGGATTAGTAGTTCCTGAGATTAGCGCGTTCAACCAAACAAACAAACAAACAAACTCTTCAGCTTTATAATATTAGTATAAATTTGCCTGCTTTTGCACAAAACAATGTGATATTTGTCTAAATTTGCATAAATTCATGTTCCTAAGCAAACGAATAATCTAACACAGTCATAACCTAATGCAAAAACTTCGTGATTGAATATTCATTACACTCGACGTAAGTTACAAAGTACACATCACGAGTCAACATAGCAGCATCATATTTTTAATGTTAAGTAAACGTGTCGGGCGGTAAAAAGAAATACTGGATAAAGTGTCCACTTGCAAAAGTACCTTGTGTGTGTCAATTATCGCGAATGGAGCGTTTAGCGCGATAGTGACAATGAGCGTACGCTAATAAAAACCACCTATGTTTTTTGTTCAATTTCATACGAAATGCAAATAGGTTTGCATATATATTTTTTTATTATACTTCTAATTTAATTGTGCATCTTTTTTCACCGGTCATTACGTTTCGCGATACAATACCATTGTTTTTTTCTCGCATAATTTTTGTCCCGTCATTTGTCTGTCCGACTGACATCACTCAGCGGTGACAACGACCTAAAATAAATTATTAAAATTTTACGGTCAAACGTTTGGAATATTAACTTTTGCATATCATTTGTATCGATGTTTTTTCAATTCAGACGCAAATGTAGGGATGCAAGCGCTAAGTGTCTCGGTCACGACAAGCGAGGAAATTCTTTTGTGCGCCTTTAAGAAAAGTTTCTACTTGTTTACCGTTTCACATTAAGAAATTTTTACATAATATTCTGAACGCATACTAAGAGTTCTTGGATTTTTAATTCCGTCCACTTGTCTCAAAAATTCTTTAAACAGAGCAAAAAATTTTAAATATGCGTAAGTATATTATTTCAGATGCTGTTGCTGTGTTTAAAAATATTTATTGTCTATGTTGAGGGGGAAAAAACTCAGTAGTGTTGATTGCCAATCACGATCAAAGTTAGATTGCTCACGTAACCCCTGTCAACAGGTTCTTTGTAAAAAATAGAGTACATCTTCGTTACTGAGGTGAGAGGTCGCCTAATGGTCTAAAACATGATCAGTTGAAACTACTTTAGTGAAATAATGTATTAATCTGTAGCCTAATGTCTTAACTGTTATTATGAAACGTGTGTATGTTTTATCAACATCAACGTTACAAATATAGTGTAGTTCAGAAGTTTAGATATCACCATTTAGTTTCATAGTTATTTTGTACTTTTAAGCATACATATTTCGATTTCGTGGTAACAACTGTATATTATTATCGTTGCTTTTCCCCGAAGTACCTATGACATTTAAGTGAAAGACATTTTTCTTCTGCAATTAACATTTCATACTATAAGTACTCTCTTTCTGTACAGCAAACATATTTCCACATTTTTTTTTTAATTTTTACGAAGTATTTAAATGGGTTTAATTAAGTATTAATGATCTTTTGATTTTACTTGCATCAAGTTTTATATTTTCACGAGAATGCACATAATGCAAATAATTATTTTAAGTTCCATTCATATTGATATAAAAATATATATTATTATTTTTTACCAAGAACATAAAACACAAAGTTGTTTTTGATTATCTGACAAGGTGTCATTGCCAAACAAAAAAGATTTAAAACTATTCATGTCATTCTAGATCTGTCCTATGGGTACCACCCACCGGATTATATGTGCATTCTCGTAGAATACAAATTTTCGGCATTTGTAACTTATGAGATGCATGGACAGTGACTCAATTCCAAATGCGTCTCCATATAAATTCTGTTTCGGTACTTTGGATGTATGATAATTTTTGACCACCGAAGAATTTTGTCAATACAATGCATCAATATATAAATACTTTGCTGTTAATTTATTTCGTTATCCTTTGTTGAATAACAAATTTTGTTTTCTTTAATTTTTGATACTATATTGGCAGAACGCATCGGACCTCAAATTATGAGTTAAGCGAACTGAAGTGACTTTGAGACGAGTATGCTCTTTTAAATGTTCAATAATAATTAATATTTTTAATTCTACGAATCATACTATATAATCATAATTTTTTAAAGCGTAATTTGGGTAGCGCTGGCACAAAAAGCTATTAGGTATTGAACACGTGCCATTTTTTTTTGTATTGTGTTCCTCACCTGATGTCCACGGGATAAAGTAACTCTAATTTAACATTGTACAACTTGTCATACATTAATACCGTCATACAGTTGTTTTATTCTAGTAAGTCTTTGTTTTAAATCACACTTTTAAATTTGAAGCCAGTATTTAAATTATGATAGACTTATGTTTTTAAGATTGTTTTGAGACTGCGCCTGCGTCGATACCGTCTGCAATTTTGTGATAGTATTTCAGCGTGTTGGGAAATGTGCAGGCGCGACGAATCGTCACGTTGCGGTTATCTAATGCTTTTTGCTCAGACCTTGAACGGATAAAAGTCTAGACGCTTTGCAATTTACAAATTTTGCGCTTGCGCATTTCAATGATGCGTGCGATCCCAGGGTTCATTGGTCTGTTTGTATCGCAGTCACTGCTGACTATTTTTTTTATTACCACAGGTAAGAGTTAGGGTGTACCCGGAATTAAAATTTTCAACGCACGACCTGTACAGCGTAATGAATTTTTACAGTGATGTAAAAAGTAGTTATAGGCCAAATTGGTTTTTAATTGAAATTAAAACTGCCATAGCATATCACCTCAAATCAAATCGTTTCACGCTACGGTTAATTGGCTGTTTCGTATCATTCGGGAAAATAATTTGTAATTCCTAGAGAAATTGATGCTGATTTTTATTGATTTGCAAAAATGTTAGAAGTTAACTGGCACTTCACACGTGAATGAGTCATTAATAATATAATCGAGATACAAAAAGTAATATATTTCTATTAGTAACTATGAAGGCAGTCATTACATTGATACGCTTATATACATGTGAGGTTTAAACTAATGTACGAGTAAGGTGACGAAATAAAATTTGAATAATTAACTTTTTGCTTACCAAAATATTTTTTACTTTTTCTATTTTTTATTAGAAAAACATAAACAGATTTATCCCACGGGAACCGTACATTTTTCCGGGATAAAATGTAGTTTATATGTTATTCTGATCTATGAGTTATATTATTGAAAATTTTCATTAAAATCCATTTAGTAGTTTTTGCTTAAAAGAGTAACAAACAGCTATACATCTATACATCCATACATCCTCACACACTTTCGCATTTATAATATTAGTAGGATTTTCTTTTTGAAGCTTGAGAATAAGTTCAACAAGCCATTGTCAGGGGATGAATCGTAGCTTTTAGTAACTTACATTTTATTTTTATTTTTTATCTAACTGCAAACCGATTACTTTGTAGTTGTTTTTGAGAGCATAGGCAAGCTGCTGTTGTGTTTTTACAATCTAGATCATGTTTTAGATTGTCCCAGTATTAGAGCACAGTCACGCTTTGGCTTCATTGTGTAAGTTGCTCCTTCTAATTTCCAAGACGTCTAAGTCGTCATTTCTTATTAATTATATCGAAACTATTTTTTTTATTAAATGCCCACCGGTGTTTGTACGAGGTATAGTCGTGGCCTTGATTGTTTGATGTCATTTACTGACGTGTAAGTGCCTCTTTATAATTTTTTTTTATTCTATAACAATGGTCGAAAGTCCACTGATTGACATTTACAAGTCACTAATCACCATGCAGATGTCCTATATGTTATCTGATACATGGGATGGTGTAGTTTCCTAATACGACAAAGTCGTTGACTGACACCGCACGGCGGGGATACATGCCTTGACAATAGAATACCTTATTGGCCAATCGTTAGGTATTATATTTATTCTGAACCTAAAGGCCTTTGATATTCTAGGTATATACTAGATGTTCGTTTGCCTCTATTGTTATTCGAACATTTAAAAAAGAAATGAAAAATATATTCACAATCACAATGCCCGAATCTTGCCCCGACACCCACATGCAATGCGCTTGGGCTATAATAGCCTCGCATAATAGTTTTTTAAATGTATTTTGTTATTTATTAATTTGAATTGATGATGCTCTTACAAAAATATATTTTGGACGCACTGTAATTCTTATTGTTTTTCGAAATATCTCAAATCTTAAGTGTACTTAGCTCCCGTGTCGTCAGCTATTAAGTGGTCAGAAGTGGCCATCCGTGTTCTCTAAGTGGTTTGTTTGTTAAATCAACACCTACCGGTACGCGAGGGAATTTCGCGAGAGGCATCTACTCGGCCTTAATTTTTTTTCCACTATATAAACAACTCCTTGTTTGCAGAGGCTGTTGCGATCGAGGCCCGATAGGGTTACGTTTGTTTGCACTGTTAAGTCAATTGAATCAGCATATTGAGTAGAATTCACGACACCAGTTTCAAATTAGTCGGACTTTTAAGTGAAACCGCAAAAACGTTAAGTTTTTACGTTTATTTTCATTTTCTTTACTTTGTTATTCTGGTGGCTGTTATCATATCTTTGAGCTTAATTGCAGTGAAATATTTATTTAAGAAAATAAAAGTATAAAGCACTTTAGGTTCAAGTACCCTTGGTTGCTTGGATTGATTTTTATAGCAGTTAAATGTGTAGTTATTTTTGAAATATACCGTATGAATTTTCTTCTATTGTTTAAGGCAATCGTAAAAATTTTCAAAATGTAAACAAGTTCCGTGTTTTAATAGTATTTGTATTCTCTTCACATCGGGTCACTGAAAGGGGACAGAATTTCCACGGTAGCTTAATTTTGTTTTATTGTTGCGCATCTAACGTGACCTGTTTACGGATCCGTACAGGTCACAAAATCTGCCATTCATTTCTAGTACCAATCAATCTGTTATCTAAGATCTAGTCACTACATGGTAGATTTCTAGCTTTTTATGCGTCTGCTGTCTGAGGTTAATAAACTTGAATTCTGATTGCTCATTCATCTTACATCATTGTGGTTTGCGTTATATTGAAATTTTTCTTTTACCTTTTCTTAAGACTGTCGCGTCATTAACTTAATAGGTACATTAAATTTCGTATTTCTTAATTCTTTTACATCGTTCTTTGTATTAACCACAGAATTGTCAATTTTAATTCTCAACCTGTCACTTATGCTGCCTTCAGAAAGTCGATCGAGACTTGAAATTATATTTAATTTTTTATTCCAAATTGACTTATTTATATTAATATACAATTTATAGTCGACATAACTTTGAAAGGTGATACATGTAGGAGTAAAAGCAAATTTTTGCATGCACGATTCTTATATTATATTCAGTCGTCTAGGTTTAATGCCATTTCATAAAATACTATTTTTTCCATCAACTGTAGCTCATATTTTATTTAAATTAACATCGTGTTAATGAATGCTTTAACACATAAGGTGCAATAAAACTTTTATGATATACGTTTATATACTTTGATTGAATTAATATAAAATCCATATGATTTATTGAAATAATGTGATTGAAGTGAATCTAGTTTCTCATTAGAAGGAAATGAGATTGTAAAAAGCAGCGATATATCAAACGGTTAACGACTGCATTCATTCTAGGGTTTATTCGACTTGCATTAAGGTCGGTGACTATTGAATACAATATTATCATTTTGTGATCTATTGTGCGGCGCTTTTTGTCTATTTTTGTTGAATAAAGCAATTGTGCATAGAGGAAATAGTCAATTGGTCCTATCTATACATTACCCACGAATGAGGCTGGGCAATGATGACAGTCGTCACGCCATTCTACATTCTGGTTTTTATATTTAAATTATTATCTGTTATTTTCTAACAGTTCATTTTCATATGTGTAAATCAACTTAAATGTTGTTACTTTTTTCTGAAACACTTGTATAAATCCCGCGGAACATGTTAGTGCTAAGGAAATAATTTAATTTTATGACTATATGACGTGACTTAAAATTATTATTTTATTGATTTGCTCCAAGCGTTAGGATGTTTGTGTTGTTTTTTTTGACTAATTTGTCCAATCAAAATAACATTAGTAAATAAAATTACTGAAGGGGTCAAAATTTTGTTGTTGTGATCCTACTTAATCCGGCTTATGATGCGATACTTGAGTATAGGTATATAAATGATATTTTAATGCCTTTGTAGACTTCCTCGCGTTACGCTTAATATTCTAATACATCATCGGATTTTGTACTAACAAATCCCCTTGCCCAATTATGAGTTAAATTTCACGTATAATATAAGATAGCATCGCTTGATCTGCAGACTATTTTTATAATAAGCGACATAACTTAAATTACTATCGTTCTAAGACACATCTCCGTATCTGTTATCCTCGTGAATCTCAGCTGACGGACTTGCTTGCGCATTTTTAAAACCAGTTGCAATTTCCTGCAGGCAATTTTCGGCTTACGTAATACAATAATATGCATTCGTTTTCGACCACATACCAAGGCCACTGTGTCGACGACCACTTGGGGGCGGGGCGCTTACTAAGTCAATATCTCCTTAAGTGGCAGTTGTGAATTAATCATCATGCACACAATGCACTTTCAATCTTATTTCATTAGAACCGTTAACGTTTCATTCATATCCTATGAGTGAAATTTTACACGTACGTCTATTTCGAAAATGATAAAATAATTCACATTCAGGACAATAACGGTTTAGGATGTGATATCTTGTAGTAAAACATGTAAACCCCTTCTTTTATCAACAATATTTATTGTGAGTGCGCTTCACGCTCATGTTTATGTGCAAGAGTCTTATGTTCTTACTTGAGGTGGGTGTCACAGGCCATATACATTTGCCTCGCAGTAATATGTATCTAAAGTTGCCGGGACGTACCCATTTTATATAGAATGCTTTGCTACCCGCAGACTTGTACACCGACCAATATTTACACCCACACTGTTGAATCCTATTCAACTCGAAAATATTATTCACTCAAAATATCATACATGGTAATAGCATCCTACGTTGAGTCCCACGAAATTTGTGATGCTTTATGAACCATCTAGATTGTTGAAAAGGAACAATAAAGCGAGTTCACGGTCGTGATTATTGCCATGAGTTTACGCGAATTGTGCAGTTTTTGCAGTAAATTACACAGAATTTTATGATCGTTGTTAGTACTATATCTCACATTAAATTTTAATGTCCTGGTACTATATTTTAGTTTCTTTGCCCGTCTAATAAAAGGTTAAGTGCGAACGTTATAATGAGATCG
This sequence comes from Argynnis bischoffii washingtonia, assembly GCA_033884665.1. Lineage (NCBI taxonomy): Eukaryota > Metazoa > Arthropoda > Insecta > Lepidoptera > Nymphalidae > Argynnis > Argynnis bischoffii. The sequence continues at coordinate 15,317,469 of CM066610.1, forward strand.
AGAAGGAATCCAAGTTCTTATAATAAGTTATATTTTATAGCAAAATCGTTATTTCACACAAACATTAAATCAATAACATAGAAAATCCATGTTAGCTGTGATGATTAATTGGAAGCTACGAGTTAAAAAAAAATCGCTGACAAATCGAGACGCTATCGAATGTGCAGAGTTAATTTTACGTTTGTTTTTTCAGATATTTTTTTACCGCGTTACTTACAAAAGGCTTCGGGTAGGCGAACCTTTCAAGGACTCGCGTTACGCTTCAGGAGGCTACTAGCCAATTCCACAATTGTGTTTCAAATATTTCTATTATTTTAATGTATTATATATGCATGTGATTACGTAAATGTAATGGTGTTTTTTATTAGTTATTTTAATTATTATTTTTAGCAACCTCGTAGGGTCAATAATGAATCAGATATTATCTCCAAAATTTTTGTTTTTGGTAGATGAAAATATTTGTCTGCTATTGGTGTTTTCAGTAAGTGACGTATATACCATAGTTACTTAGAAATGTTGTATATAAGTCCTAGTGGTAAATAGTTTATTTTATATGAAACGGTGAAATTCTTCATAAAAAAAGGTTCCTAAATGGAATATTTTCAATGAATTAACATAATATGTCGTGTTGCCTGTTGAAATGCGATGATTACTTGTATGAACAGTAGATTATTTTCTATAATAGCTGTTACTTAAACGTGCCTCGCCACTAATAGCAACACTTAAGTTAAAATTTCGTAACACTAATGAAGTTTGTAGTGGTTTTATGTTTTTTGTGCCTCTCATGCGCTGCCACTAGCGTAGCGTTGGAATTAGTTTATTCAATTTGTCAGTAGTTTTTGCCTCATCACTGTTTTCTGTTTTGCAACCTGAACATTTGTCTTTTTTATTATCCAAACGCCTAATGAGTGCATCACCATTTGTTACTTCAACGCCGTTTCTAACGCCTCCTATGGACATGCTTCCTCTTAAATCTTTTTTGTTACAGCAATCACGATTTTTTGACCAATCTCCAATTGTTTGCTAGTAGCTGTGAACTTAATTTAGACAGAAATCTTAGTCTATTATTCTGGTCGTCGTATCTTGATGAGTTTTTCTACGTCTATAATGAGATACCTGCAACCATCTTGATTTTTTTTCTGCACCGTAATAAACTTCATTTTTATTATTTTTTGCACATACATATATTGTATAAAAGATTGCGAGAGATTTGTTAAGTAGTTAAAGATTTAGATTAAATTTAATTTATTTCCTTGTCCATTTATTTTATTAGCTTTCAAGTTGTCGAATGTTGATTGAATAACAAACAAGCTGTTCCACATCAGCTTCATATGCAGTTTCGATAAATCTCGTCTCTTGAACTTTGTGTTAAGTTTATGTATCCGTATATAAAATACTTAATAATGTCGTTAGTATTACCGTTTGTTGGTTTGTACTTCTTTTAAATTATGTCGATTTATGTACGAAACACAGTGTGTTTTGTAAAATATTCACTTTTTGTTGTGAATACATTATTAGTATTAAATAATTGAAAGCAAATCGCTAACATAAGCTAGTATTACAAAAAATTCTACTCCAAAAGAATAAAAGATTCTACGTTTGCAATCATTTTGACTTTGAGATATTGAATCAGGTGCTTTTTTTTGTCATATTTATTAGATATATATTTTTTTACAATACATTTACTCGTTTTGGTGCATTTTATGGATACGAAACAAAGTTGATGGGATGTAAAGTGTGTATCTGTATGCACATATTTTTATGGTCCTAAATTCTCGAGGCTATTAAGTGTTATTTTTATGCGAAATCTCACTCTTTTGGATATATGTATGGATATAATTTTTCGTATCTTACATTGCCTTATTTTATTTATCTACAAAACAGCAGGTAGATAATTCGATTTCCGCTTGTAGTAATTTATAATTTTAATTAAGTTACTACACACGTCTGACTCATTTTAGGTAAAAAAAAAAAACGAAGAACCTAATGTATCTCGAATCATTTTTAAAAGTATGTGTGTTTTGTTACAGGAAAACATAGACCCGTCACCATACAGCCTTTCACCAGTGTCAGCGAAATCACAGAAGTTGTTACGGTCTCCACGTAAAGCTACTAGGAAAATCTCTAGAATTCCGTTCAAGGTAATACCACTGAGATACCAAGTAGTTATTTTTGTTAACCGACTTTAAAAAAAGGAAGTGTTATGTTTGATGCGTTTTTTTATTACTATAGCTGAGAATTATAATCAATACTAATGTTATAAAGAGGTAAAGTTTGTGAGTTTGATTCCGAGCCCAGCAGTGGGAAGTTAAATGACTGAATTCATTATTATTATATTCCTATTAATTAAGATAAATTTAAATAATTAATAAAAAAATATACGTAATTTAGCAATAATATAGCCATTTACCCTTCTAGGTGCTTGATGCGCCGGAATTACAAGACGATTTCTACCTTAATCTGGTGGACTGGTCCGCCCAAAATGTTCTCAGCGTTGGATTGGGAAGCTGCGTGTATTTGTGGAGTGCCTGCACAAGTCAGGTGAGCTTTCATTCATTAATTTATACAATCCTTCATTCATTCTTTGATTGAATTCAAATAATTTCATTCGTGTGTTCATTTATAAGTTTTATGGTAGGATTTCATAAGCATAAAATTTTATTGAATTCAGTCTGTGACAAATGTCCAAAAAATGGCGTGAAATGAAGTTTGATCGGACTAGGTGATATTATGAATTTGATCTCGTAGTGGAATGACCTACGTTATAATTTCTTAGTGCCATAATTTTTTCTTTAGTTGTAATATATAAAACAGGTTAGAATATTCCCAAAGGCCTGAGAGTTGTAAGTCTTTATTGCATTTTATTTGAGCACGTTTTAAAATGTCACTCGTGCCACGTTCTGCAATGTTTTATTTCACGTCTCTTAAAATCTCAAAAGCAAGTTTTCCCCCCGTATATTTAAACATTAAAACTAACCAAAAATAACTCGCGTCATAAAATATATTAAATTACTATTTATCGATATCTGCATAGTATCCGCTATAATCCGTTCGGACGAAGGAACGGAAATCGAACAAAAAAAATGTCCACATAATGTTTAAAATATAGAATGTTTTTATGCAAAACAACAGACCTAATGCAAATAAATGTCATACCTAACTATAATAATGTGCAAAGCAAAAAGTCATTGGCCCATGAGGGGATCGAACCCGCGACCTTCGCGTTATTAGCACGACGCTCTAACCAACTGAGCTAATGGGCCGATTGTGATGACGACGAAAATGTTAACTATTATCTTTATCTTATACATATTTTAAAATTGTAATGGGGTCAATGTTGTATGCGATAATTTATTTTTGAGACTTGATAAAACCTAAATCTAGATTTTTGTCAATTTTATCGCGCTTCACACCGACTGGATATTTCTAATAGGATTTTTATTTATTTAATATAAAATATTACTATTCTAAATTACGATCGAATCTAAAATCCTATTTGGTCTGTCTGTTCTTGACGTTTCTATATAAAGCTGGGGTCATGTTAAGTGGTCATTGGTAATTCAGAAGAAGAACACATGCGATCGAAACAGCAGGCACTTGCTGGTGTGACATAAAACTGACGTAAAATTATAAAATTGATAAACCAGTTTGCAAACTCGCCATAAAATTCGTCTAGTTCAGTGCAACGCATTCAGATGGATTACGTGAAGCGCAAACGTGATAGAAATAAATACACGGATAGCAGCGTGGTTTATATTTAGTAAAATGAGATCACTGAATGTAGATTAGTAAGTTAAGAGAGGGGTTTTTTTTTGCTAAATCTATACTATAATATTATAAAGAGAAAAAAATGCATTTTTGTTTGTAATGGATAAACAAAAAATCCACTGAACCGATTTAGATGAAATTTGGTATGAGGATAGTTTAAGACCCTGGAAAGGACATAGTTTTATTCCCGCAAGTCATCCCTTAAGGGGGTGAAAAGAGGGATGAGTTTTTGTATAGGGAATCAATCATTTCTCAAGTAAGGGATATACAACTGATCATACCTATGTAATTAATATATGTATGTATACATGATTAGTCTATCTAATAATAGTCTATATATTATTAGATATATTAACGTGAGTCGTTAATAAATTATAATATATAATATAATAAAATATAATATTTTTTAATATATTGAACTATTGACTTACCCTCACTTCTCTTGGATTTCTAGGTGCCTAATACTAGTAGCCTTTGTGTTATCCAGGTCATAATCTAGCTTTGTACTAAATATCATCTGAGACTGTACAGCTGTTTCAGCTTAAAACTAACATACATACAAATTGTCACATTTATAATAGTAATCCGATAAATAACTAAATTAAAATGACAACTGTCTTTTTAATTTTTTTAAAACAAAACATTGTTAATTAAAATGCACGGTAGATATATATAAGTATTTTCTTTTAAATTTTATCGTATTTTTTCTAAAATTTTATTTACATACTGAGATTTGTGCGAGCCGTTAGTAATAAAATAAATAACAGATTCAACACTTGTCGTTGGGAACCCAAAAAACCAGATAAATTTAGCCGCTGCATTACTAGTGCAGGTTCCACTTCAATTATGTAGACGTTTTTTTGTTAACTATTAAACCAGTATTAGAAGTTTGGAATTGCGATGTGAATGCTACGTTAATTTTATAATTACGCAGCAATAAATGTCCAATTTGATCTTTATGAATACTTTGAATATACTCGTATCCATCCATCCCGGATGTAAAAGGTAAAATTAAAAATAGAAGCTTCACTCACGTGGCCGGCATTTTCAGTTTTGCCATAGTCACAACGTCGCGTACATTCTTGAAAAAATATTGACATTACGTTTGAAGATTTAATGATTTGTCTTTAAAAATTCATAATTTTTGTTTGTAAAATTCTAAATTTACATCTGATATTTTAAAAACGAATAAAACTATCGACAATTTATTCTAATCTATTTATAATATTTTTTAATATATTTTTTTTATTTGTCTGAAAAAAAAAAAACTATATAAGTGGCGAAAATACTATTGAAATTGTAAGATAAAAACATTATATTCATATTATAATTTGTTAAATTTCCGGGTTTCCTCGAAATTGTTCAAGAATTACGTAGCGAATTGTATCTCTAAAAGTCAAAGGTCTACGCCCGCTTATTAAATAGCTATCTATCTAAAATCTATGAGTAAATTAACATTTTCATAATAATATCAATTGCATAATATACATAATAATAAAAGAATACTTCGATAGTTTTAAAGGTAAAGGGCAATTAGAATTTCTTCAGGCCCTACACAGTAGCCGAGATGATTTTGTAGGCGTGACGTGTTTGCGGGGGTAGACGGGTTCCACACCGGCAAAGTACATGGGCCGATGACCTGGATATAATAATAATTCATACTAGCCCTGATAACACGACTCGCGACTATGCACCTACAGTCTCGATATAAGATATTTTAGATTAATTGGTCAGATAAAAAATGTCTAACATAATCAAACATTTAGTAAAAGACGTGTTTTAATCAAACTAATGTCGATAAAATTTTGATTTTACGCGTCAATCAACTATTTTTATGTTGGTGTTTCGAAGTGCAAAAACTTTGAATCTATATAAATTATTACTTGGCATCGCATCGCGTCGCGTCTAGTTTTTGCTAAATTAGTGAAACGTACATTTCTTTGGACCGCAAATTATGTGGTGTAATTGTCAAATGTTACTTGACGGAAGCAAAAAAAATATTAAAATATATATTTTGTACACGGTAGTAGAGTATAATGCCAATTTATTTATTTTAAATTATACTGATTGTAACAGATAATGACTAAGCAAGGACAGAGATAACAACCAAACGTTTTAAATTGACCACAGATACGCAAATTACGGGGTCAATGTTTGTCAAACGATAAAAAAGTTATTTTTTGTAAATAAGATATTATTATTAATCTGTAAATCTAATTATTTTTGATGACATATCTTTCGAAATCCATTTCGTAAGATTTTTTTTTTTTTATTCGTGGAAGTCACGTTTCTATTCCTCCTTAGTCTAAATGGTAATACAATAAAAAGTCCCAAAAGTGATTAACGAATCATTTTGTAACTTAAATAATTTTGTGTTTACTTTATAATGGATAAAATATAAGTTATTCCAAAACTTGCTTAGATCATTTAAATAATTAAATATTAAAAAAAATTCTTACCTGGGACAGATTTAAACAGGTCATTATTGAATTTAGTAAAATATAAGATTAATTTATTTTAAATACAATGTTAAGTATAAAAAATGTTGTGAGAATCTGTTTGTTTATATGAAATTTTACTATTTGCGTTTTTTATTTACATTTAAAGGTTATAGTTGTTGGTTAAAATAGAGTTTATTCTTTTTTTTTTAAAGCGTTCGAAGTGGCGAGTTTCATTTTCGAACGAAGCGATCGATAGTTTAATTAAAAATGTCGGTCTCTGTCCGGTAATGATAAAAATATTTTAATGAAACGACATCCTCTAACCTGAGGGCTTAGACAATGGAAATTTTAGAAATTGTATTGAAATGATAAATTAAATCGATAAGCCATAGAATTTTTTATGTCAATATTATATATAGGTATTTGTATTTTTAGATTGCTATGCTTTAATAATTGTTTAATCAAATCTTGCTTAATTAATATAGCTTCATCATTTCATTAAGTATTTCTCAAAGTTTTCAATAATTTAAACTTATGTCATGCATGACTTAACTAGACATCGAACCTGCTATCATTATTATATAGGGCAAGAGTATTGACTTCTCTGGCTTTGCAATATCCGGAGAATAACATGATACATTAAGCCCCGGTACATATCTTGATATCTCTTTGTATCGAGATTCAAGTAGCATAAAATATATAATCTGGTAGCTCAGTGGTAATGCGCTCGCTTGGGAATCCGAGTGAAGTGGGTTCAAATACCGGGACTCGCACCTCTGATATTTTTATGTGCGAATCATTTTCAACATGATTACCACTTGAATTATGGTGAAAGAAAACATCGTGAGGAAACCTGCATGTCTGAGAGAACCTAACAAGTATTCGAAAGACATGTGAAGTCCGCAAACCTACGCTTGAGCAGCGTGGCGGACTATGGCCTGATCCCCCTCGCATTGAAGGGAGGCCCTTGCCCAGCAGTGGGATGTTAAAAAGGCTGAATACATACATATTATGAGTAAATAATGTAAATAGTTATTTAGAGGCAACTATTGTATGATTAAAATATATATTTACTTTTATTTTTCTCTTTCAGGTTACACGGCTATGCGATTTGTCATCGGAAGGCAACGCGGTAACTTCCGTAGCGTGGAGTGAACGGGGCCACTTAGTAGCTGTTGGTACACAGAAGGGTCATATCAGCGTTTGGGATGTGGCTGTTAATAAAGAGGTTAGATTTGTGTTGTTTTTATTATTTATCGTTTTATCTATACAGATAAATAAAATTGAAGTGTCTGATTGTAATGTCAAAATAACAGCTTTATACTAAATGCATATGGAATAATATATGTTACTTATAAGAAAAACATAATTTTTAAAATTTTTGCCTGTGTCTGTTTGTTCCGGCTAATCTCTGAAATAGCTGGACCAATTTTAACGGGACTTTCACTGGCAGATAGCTGATATTATAAGGAGTAACTTAGGGTTACTTTTATTTTAGAAAACTAATTAGGGTTTCGTTAAAAAAAAATAAAACGTACCTAGGGACGAATCCGAGCGAAGTGAGGGTGTGTCGCTAGTTTTATATAAAAAAAACTTTATATTTTTTTAAAGAAGCTTCTTGGTCATTTACATAAAGTAATGTTTTTTTAATTTTTTTATCTAAATTACATTTGCACTTTAGATAAAAAATAAAACGTTTTTTTCCAGTGCTTATTCTTTAAAAAAAACTTATTACAAATATAAGATTCACCGTCGCCATAGTGCACATTTGTTCAAACCAACAGTGTTTGTTGGGACGTTACCTTAGAGAGTATTTTTTCCTCTATTTTAAAAAACAAAGCTCTATTTCTAAGAATAAGCACTGAGACGACGATGTATGTACATTTTGCTATAATTATATAAAAAGTATACAATATACATATGTTGTAAATCCTCTTTATTTGTTCCACAGGTAACAAAATTGCAAGGGCACATAGCTCGTGTGGGCGCGTTAGCGTGGAATGGCGACATCCTAAGCTCTGGCTCCAGGGACCGCCATATTAGACAAAGGGATACAAGGACACCACGTAAGTATATATTTATGGTCTCTAGTTTCCTAACAGTAATGCCTATATGTATGTATGTGTTGAGTCCTTTTTTTTAACGTCCCACTGCTGGGCACGAGCCTCCCTTCAATACGAGGGGAATCAGGCCATAGTCCACCACGCTGGCCAAGTGCGGATTGGCGGACTTCACATGTATTTCGAAAACTTGCTAGGCTTTTCTCAGACATGCAGGTTTCCTCACGATGTTTTCCTTCACCGTAAGGCAAGTGGTAATCATGATATAATTGGGCAGTGGTAATGCCTAGCCTATGTATTATTATGCCGCCATAAAAAAGAAGGCCGCAAATTCGTTAAAGTTGATTTCGAGATATTTGAAGTTTTGTCTTACTACTATGTCAAAATTATTACTAGTATTGATGTAGTAAAAATGAAAACGGTTATGGTTCCTCCGGATTCATAAGACTTAGAGCTTTATTAGTAAGACTATCAAGTAGCATTTTTTTTTGCTGATTCCAAATCTCTATTTAAAGCATTTTTGATCAAATTGTTAGTTAATGCCTTCTTTATTATGACGGTAGTATAGTCTATCTGTGTGCTAAGTTTCATCCAAATCTGTTCAGCTATTTATATTAGAAGTCTGATTATGTTATTATCAGAACAGTGTGCTATTTAAAATTGCAGGGCTGGTGGTGGAATTTTTATTATATGTATAATAAAAATTAATAATATACAATTATTAAATATTAATATTACAGTTTAAGTCACAAAATCGAACCTACCACCACCCCTGCAATTTTAAATAGCACACTGTTTTGATAATAATATAAATCAGCCTACTAATATAAATAGCTAAACAGATTTGGATGAAACTTAGTACACAGGTAAACTTTGACTTAGAACTATACTGCCGTCATAGCTCATGTATAACCATATGTATGTTTGTAATATTCAGTGAGTTTGTTTTTTTTAGGAGACCTGATGCAAAAATTAACCTTACCGAGAATCGAAATAGCGACTTCCTTTAGAATAGAGATAGATCGTTATTTTCTAATAATTTGTATAGTATTTTTAATGTAATTCGATATAAATTTCAGCGGTACAATCGTCTCGCATTCTGCAAGGTCATAGACAAGAGGTGTGCGGTTTAAAGTGGTCGCCCGACGGACAGTCGCTGGCGTCCGGCGGAAATGATAATAAACTCTTCGTATGGTCTATGGTAAGTTATGTTTTTCTAATACCTTTAAATAATCTTTTTATTATTTTTTTACATTTGTGTTTTGTCTTTTTTTGTGTATGTGTCAAATCTCCATTTTTTTAACCGATTTCCGTGAATTTCTATGAGACCCTAAGATCATATGAATTTTAATTTTAAAAACAAAATCGACGCTTACTTTTAAACTTGGCCAGAAGTAGGCAATTATTGAATTCTTTTCCTATTATTTTTTTTTCAATTTTTTATATAAAAACAAACGGTTTGCTTCATCATATTAATATTATATAGTGTCTATTAGTAATGTATACTTTAATTATCTCCCTTATATTATTTCACAACATTTTCTTCGTAGTCATGATACTCTATCCTTAAAGGGAAGTCAGACGTTAATATTGTGTAATATGTAAATTTGACGATGATTCGAGGAAAATGAATGATTTTCCTATGAATATAGTTTTTGTATACTCTCAATTATAACAAATTATTAGTTATTTATACAAATAAATAATTACGTGTTTATTTAGAATTTCAGAATATTTTCAGAATATTCAAAATAAGTAACGCTATTTTGATTGGAAATAATAACAGAAGGATATATTTATGTATATGTTTTTATTCCTAAACACTGTTAAAAATTAATCATATTTTTATGAACTTCCAATCGAGGAAACTAAATTGAATGTATATGATTAATTTCTAAATCTTAAAAAATAATTAAAGCTTTATTAGGATAAAGTTATTTGGTTATGTAATAGTTGTAGTCGCATGTACCTAATAGATAGGTTATGTCGTAGTAGGAGTTTTGTAAAATAACTAATGTTTTTATAAAACAGCTGATTTAACAATGTTTTTTTGCGTTACGTTTTTAAGTATCCCGTTGCTTTTTAGGGTTCCGTACCTCAAAAGGAAAATAGGAACCCTTATAGGATCACTTCGTTGTCCATCTGTTTGTTTTTTTTGTCTGCCTGCCTGTTTGTCTGTCAAGGACCTTTTTCTCAGGATCGCGTGGAGGTATCAAGTTGAAATTAATATTAAATACTCAGGTCTGTAATCCCTTGAAGCTGTGAAAAAAATAGACTTCTAAGTCATCAGAATCAAAACATACCTATAGGGTAGAAGCCCTAAGGGGACTTTCCGTTGATCTTAAATCATGAAATTTGGCAAGAAGCAATGTCTCATTGCACAAATAACGGATAAATTTCAAAAAACCGTAATTTTTAGTTAAATCACAAAAAAAAAAAAATTTTTTTGCGATTATAAACTTATTTTAATGTTTCATGCAACGGAACCCTCGGTGCGCGAGTTAGACTCGTACTTGTCCCATTTTTTTTAAGTGTAATAACTTAAAGGGTCATTTTGCGGTGTGAACGATAACATTCTGTGGTCATAACGTTTTATCGCAATTAGGTACGGACAAATTAAACCTCATGTTTCCGTGTGATTTATGACTTTGTTCTATATATTTAGTCTTTTGATAGCAATTATGATAAAATATTTTATTTCAAGTATAAAATTAAAATGATAAAAAAGGTTTAAAATTAAAATTAACAAATATTGTAAGGTACTTTGATGCCAATTTTTAAAATTTTGAATTCATTTTTGTTATTTTGTGGGTAAGCTGTCTGTAACAACTATATAATGCTTTTAAGACATCTAACATCTTAGTCTCTCCCGTGACCATGATTGCTGTAAAGCAATCGAAACGTCGGGAAACAAAAATCAAAATAAATCCGCGAAAAAATCCGAAAAGATAGTTTCGATACAATTACTAACATGTAATGTTTTAAATATAACAAATGTTACTCATCGGATTTACCCATTACGTACTCGCAATTATTTGTGAAATAGTATGTAATTAATTATTTTTGTAATATATATATTTTTTTTAATAATAATAATACAACTGTTTATAAGTAAGAAATAATTACTGGCTTAGTAACGATTTAGAAGAAAATATCGATTATAATTTTAAAATAAATTCATCAAGTGTCCTTTCTTTTTGCATTAAAGCTTTCGAAACGTCAGGAGCCAAAAGAATAAAATAAAAGTCAACTATACGCTTGAAATCTTAAGTATTTTAATACTGTACACTTTATTATATTTGTTTTTGTTTACCTTATGGTTTTATAAAAATTATATGCTCTCTCGTTTCTCTATGCACTTTCTCTTTCTGTCCCGCTAATTAACATATTGACTGGAAGAGATCTCTTATAGATAAGTTTTAGATCTTTGTCCACGGCATCTCTTGTGTTTTCGTAGTATCTGTTTTTCTTAAGTGCAATAGAGAAAAAGAGGCAGTCGTAGTCCAGTGGTAACACGCTCGGTTAGGAAACCGATTGAATCGGGTTCAAATCTCGGGTCTCGCACCTCTGATATTTTCATGTGCGAATCATTGCTATTTTCAACATGATTACCACTTGTCTTACGGTGAAGGAAAATATCGTAAGGAAACCTGCATGTCTGAGAAAGCTTAGCAAGTTTTCGAAAGACATGTGATGTCCGCACCGCATTTGGCCAGCGTGGTGGACTATGGCCTTAACCCCTTTTGAAGGGAAGCCTGTGCCCCGAAGTAAAGAAAAATATAAGTGACTAACGTCTTTGCAACGCACGCCAAATAATGATTATTATAGGCAAATTGTTGATACCTTAGGATACATTATTGTAATTTTCGTGGGGATCTCTAACTTTTTTGAAAATAAAATATAGCTTTTGTTACTCGCTGATAATGTAGCATTTGATAGGTGAAAAGAATTTTTATAATTGGTCTAGTAGATTTTTAGTTTGTTTATTATGAACAAACATACAAAGAACAGTTTTTTTTCTTTATAATATTCTTTTGCACATTTGTTTTGATTTTTTGGTTCCCGACCTACCCACTAAATTACAAAACGATTTAAAAAAATACAAAATATAAAAATAGTTTTATTTAAAATATAAATTATTCGCGTAAACCTAAAAAGTATAACGTTTTAAATATAACTATCTTTTCGGATTATTTCGCGGATTTATTTTGATATTTGGTTCCCGACGTTTCGAATGCTTTACAGCAATCATGGTCACGAGATATTAATAATAAACGGGGGAAAGAGATTTGAAATGTCAAATATTCGCCGTAAATCGAAGTAAAGTATTAAGTATAAATTTATTTCTTCATTTGTTCCCCAGCACTCGACGACCCCCGTGCAGACGTACTCGGCGCACGTGGCGGCGGTAAAGGCGATCGCGTGGTCGCCGCACCAGCACGGGCTGCTCGCGTCCGGCGGCGGCACGGCCGACAGGTGCATACGGTTCTGGAACACCCTCACATCGCAGCCTATGCAGTGTGTCGATACTGGTGAGATCATTATTTACTTATTTACTAGCGGCTCACCCTCGCTTCGTTCGGGTTCGCCTCTAGACAAACAAAGACAAATCTGTCTCATGGGAACCGAACATTTTTCCGGGATAAAAAGTAGCCTATTTGTTATTCTGATGTATGGACTATATTATTGTAAAGTTTCATTAAAATCCAATCAGTAGTTTTTGTGTACTAAGCTGTATAAGTTACTATAGTTTTTTAACTATCTCATAGGATCTTTTTAATTTTACGGGATGAAAAGTATCTAAGATGTTGACCAGGGATATAAGGTACCAGCATACAAAATTTCATTTAAATCGGTCCAACAAGCGGATTCGAATCGCGCTGGGGGTATTCATTTATGTGATGAGCGCGAACGTTTGTACTCTAGTCATGGGGTGTTTATATTTATATGTATGTATTTAATGTTATATATGTGTAGTGTATCAACTATCTGGTATCCATAACACAAGCCTTCGTAGTTTACCATGGAACTAGATGGTGTTGTGTTAATGTCCCAACATATATTTATATTATATATTTATTAATACTGTTATAATATTTACAAATAGAGACATAATATATTGATTCTATCTATTGATTTTTAATAATAAATCTTATTTATTACAGGTTCACAAGTATGCAACTTGGCCTGGTCCAAGCACTCCAGCGAGTTGGTCTCCACGCATGGATACTCGCAGAATCAGATATTGGTTTGGAAATATCCTTCTCTTACTCAGGTAAATGTTTTGTTTATAACTAGCCGTCTCCCCCGGTTTCGCATGGCTTTACTATACTAATAAATGAAGTTTTCCCATGCAACTTGCATGCTATCTATTGTAGGGCTAATAGTATTAGTAGTATTTTAGCAATTTTTCAACAGACGTTAACTAATTGACTAAGTTTTATCTTTATAGACAAACATACATAATTTTTTTTTAAATATTAACACCTTGTTCAACTGCCTTGCCTTTTTTGTAAACTATGTAAATAAGGACACAAATCATATTCATATGTATTTATTTATATCTTTCAGGTTGCGAAGTTAACAGGACACTCGTACAGAGTCCTGTATCTGGCTCTGTCTCCGGACGGCGAGGCGATAGTCACCGGCGCCGGCGATGAAACACTCAGATTTTGGAATGTTTTCTCCAAAACACCTTCACATAAAGAAAATAAAAGTGTTCTAAACCTATACACGGCGTTGAGATAAAGTGACAGTGACATTTGATTTTTTTTTTGCACTGGCAACATTCAATTCGAACTTTATTATCTATTGCCGTGCATTGACTGTTTGAAATTTTCGCCAGATTTGAAAAGTGCGTCGAATACATCAATTTACGCCAAATTGACGTTTGAAAGTGACGTTTTGGCGGTTTATATTGGCAACATTTGTTTCGAACGTTTTCCGATTTGGGAAAAGTTGCCAACCTTGTGAAAAATAGTTTAGAAAGAGTTTACACGATTTTGTGGATTTGTTTTCTTAATAACACTATTGTGTGTTGGAGCTTAATATTTTTTTTTGTATATTGTATATATCGCAGATAATAGTTATTTTTGGGATCCTTGAGATCGCGTTTTGTTTATATGAAAGGTGTGTACAAAGTTATCTGTACAGATATAAAGTCATATTATCTGTTAACTTTACATTATAACTGTCAAAAATTATAATTTTTGAAAACATATGTAATTTTGATGTTTATTATACATTTACTTTCTTTGAATTCTTTAAAATTGGAAAAATATAATCCAATTTTGATATGAGGGAAGGTATAATTTTATGATTTGAATCATATGTTTTTGATAACTTTGTACATTGGTTTGTTTATTTAATATATGTATGTATGTACGTCATAATGTATATTCCTTTCTTAGTCATTTATACAAGGAGATTACTTACGTTTATATGTCGAATGTGTTGGACGTTAGTACAAAAAATATAATTGTTTGTTTTTAACGCAGTATTTATGTCGATTTACGCAAGACGCTAGCGAATAGATTTTCATTAGACCATTAAATGAAATTTCTTCAAAGAATATTATACCACCGATAACATGATATGTAAAATAAATATAATATATATTTTATTTTTATTTAATAACAGCGATTTGCCCTCGTTTCGCTTAGATGCGTTCCTGCATTTTTTTTTAGCGGAACCCTAATTTTTTTTCTAAAATAAAAGTAGCTTTAGTTACTCTTTATAACAGCAGCTATCTGCCAGTGAAAGTCCCGTCAAAATCGGTCCAACCGTTTAACCGGATTAGCTGGAAGGAACAGACATACAGACAGACAGACATAAATGTTAAAAATTGTGTGTTTTCTTATAAGTAACGTATATTATTTCATATGCATTTAGTAAAAAGCTGTTATTTTGATATTACAAACAGATACATCAATTTTATTTATCTGTATAGATGATATATTACTTCATATAAACTATATTAGAATATTTCGAAAACAGATAAATTATTTCTTAGTACTAATATCATAAAGACATATAAATGTGAATATAATTTTTAATAGTTAAAGTTTTATAGATAGTGTTTATACTTTTTGATGGTGCTGCGCTTTTTATGTTCATAAAAACTTTTCGAGCTTATCATGTAATTGCCAAAAAACTTTCTAAGCTTATATGATTTTTTTCTATTTAATAAACGAAGGAAAAATTCATATGACCTGTACAACAGCTGCTATTTACTTGTTTTAAAAATATCTAAATGCTTATTTAATTTTTTTTATATTTTGCTAAATTATTATGTATTTTTATTTCATTTACGCTCACGCAAATGTTTTACATTGCTCATGGTTAACATATTTTGATGGTTATTTCAAAAGTTTGTAGATCGTGATCGAACCTATGACCTACCTGACCTGAGACAGAAGGTCCAATGATTATAACTTTTATAATCATAGTTTAGTAGCATTTATAAAAGTGCAGCACCATCTCATTTATATTTATAGTTGTGTACTTACTAATGTAAATATCGATATGACAATGTACTTTACTTATGAATTTTTGAACCGACTAACTTTGAATAGATTTTTAGTACTTTTGATGAATTCCATCTACATAATTTTTCGAAAACTTGTGAGTTCATATTGAATGAATCGTTTTTGAATATTGCTTTGTTTTTGATGTTTATATCATATAGATACTACTAGTTTGTCGATTAAAAGCAATTTTTTTTTTATTATTTAGTAATATTGTTAATATTACAAATACATTTATAATAACTTCATAGATATCTATATATCCGTATTCATAGCGACGTCATGTATTGGCTGATAATAACTATGTTGTACTTTATATGTTTAAAAACTGTTATAAATGTCTTGAAATAATAAAATATAACTAGAAGTATGTGTAAATTGTAATAGTTTTTAAACATAACATCGGCTGAAAAGTTTATATAATAAGTTTTTTTTGCCAATTTAAACTTATTTAGTAATATCATTTTCGATACGCATTTATTTAAAATATATAGTCATGAAAAATTATGTTGAAAAGTAAATGTTTAAAACTTGATCTCATGAGCGAAACGATTCGAAGAATGATATATTTTATAGATAATCTCCTATTTATTAAAGGTCGTAATTACAGGGTCGTTCATTAATTACGTAAGTAGAATTTTGGCCATTTTTGACTGTTGTTGTTGAAATGAGTTACTCTACCACTAATGTGGTACCTCTATGTTAGAAATCGCACATTTCGACTTATAAAATATGACGTAAGAATGACCCTCCCACCTACCCCTCTATGCCTTCCTCCCGAGATTTACCTCGAGAGGAAGGCATTATCACGCATATAGAGATTTTGAGAACCCCTCTTGGCTCTCTTATGTAATTAATGAATGACACCTAAAACAAACTAAAGTTGCTATGCGTCTTCTCTTTGCAAAGAGTTTAGTTAGTTAGCCTTTAAAGGTTAAAATCACTGTTGTAGGTTAAAGTTTGCTTTATTCACGACATATTTCATACAAAATATTAGATAAGTAGTAATAAAATAAACCACCGTGAAATAGTCGTGTTAAGGCAAAAAAAAAAATATTCAGCGTGCGTTTCCTTTTTAATATTTGTGCAATTTAGATTTAATCTGTGTGGATGTAGTTTTCTGTTTTTCATTCTGTTTGGGCTGAATAGGTTGAAACCTTTGCCTTATTTGAGCGGGAAATTCAATTCAAAATGGCGGCGTCATTTCAATGACACTTGCCAGTTTACATTTTAAATTGTATTACGTTTTGAATTTACAGCTGAATTAGTAAACAATATAGTTTGTTTTCATTCTACGTTAGTCGTAATATTTTTATACGCTCAAAAGCAAATAAAGGCCAAGCAGAAATGGAAAAATAACATAAGTTAAGTGATAATATTTCCCATTAACGAACCAAATATTAAGTGCTTCGAATTTAAATGTGCGTGTTAGATGTTTGTCTAAATTTTAGTTTAAAACTAACGGCGGTATTTGTACGGCCTCGCTTTGTTTAGTATCAATTGTTTTGTTTTCCATTTCCTTTGCATGTAAAATTTTGAATTTTCTTTTTTGCATCTTTTTTTTTTAATTGTACTGTCCTTTTGATTTTTACTGTTGTTTTCAATAATACTCTTGGTATTATGCAAAGCGATTTTGCTGGCTTATTACAATATGTCATGTCATCTTAATTAACTTTTTGTCATCAATGTCTAACAACTTGTCTTCTAATAAACCTATATAGTCAAATAATCAATTGTATTCCATATCAATACAGTAGAATATCTGGGGCCTTCGTTAAGTTAAATCTCTACAATCTTTATCGCTAATAGACAACTCTTATTTTTCTATCAGCGATATAGATTTTGGAAATTTAATTTATCTAGGGTCTAAATAGAATAGAATAGTAGTAAAATTTTAGTTCTGAACACTTTTGCCATTATGTGTACCCGGCTTATCGCTCACCACCAATTATTGTATTTACGTTATCAATACCTAAAAAATATTTAAGTGGTCAATTGCTGATTTTTATTACCATGTTAAGCTAGGTATTTATTTATATATAGAGAAAAAAATAATATATTATCTAATGTCGTCTAAATAAAAATATTGAGTGATTTGCAAATTGTTTTTTTTTTAATCGTAGAAAACCCTTTTTATTTTAGTTAATTTAAATATATACATTTTAGAGTATTTATTTTGTTTTCGATATTTTAAAAGCGATATACAAATATATTTTTTTTGTAAATGCTCAAAAGTTAAGTTAAGTTAGTTAAGTGTAATTTTTCAAATTACTTTTTTTATTATAATTTCGCAAATATTTAGCAGTCTGCATAAAAGCGTATGTAATTTTTGCGTGTACTGCGCTTTTATATTTTGCTATTTACTTGCCAGTACAGCGTTGCTTACGAACATTCTCGATTTATAAATAAAAATATTTGCACAAAGAGTTCGGACTTATTTTTTTTATAATTACGTAGACCCGTGCATCTTAAATAATCACAATATGTCCACGTGAATGCATGAAATCTTATCAGGAGCGAATAAAACTTATTTCAAATAAATTCAATTTTTATCATTATACTTTAAAAAAAAGTCTAAAGCAACATCTACCTAAAACGTCATTTAGGTATTACCTTTAGTTTAAGCTTTCGTAATTGTAAATGGGTTATAAAAAGTACTTATAAATGGCAAACGCCATTAATAAATGTGCAAAACTATTACCTAATGGCTGATTTATATATCATCAATTTATCTATTAAGAAAAATCGTGTAATGTCTTTCAGTTATACACTGCAGGAAAGCTTGTGTCTTTCTCGATGTCGATACAAACAAATATGAACACAAATTAAAACTGGTGATTTTTAATACTAGTTATTTATTAACTCAACTACTTTTCTTAGGTATTTCTTATTAGTTAAAAATCTTGCATGCGAAATTGATAGAACATAACATTTTTTACAATAGATTAATTAATCTCATGACATAGTAGTAGGAGATCCTGATCTATGTGGTGGACCCCTCATTCTTTTTCCAGGCGAAATATATTTTTTAAATCATAAAACATTAATAAACACGACCCAGGGGGTTTGTCACCAAAAATTTGCTCCAGGCTGTTTTTAATATATTTTTTTAAAAGTACAATTGAACTCTTTTCATGTAAAAGTCTCTTTAAATGTAAAAGACTTGTAGGAAATGCAATCATACGGTTGGCGGCTTTTTCGAATCCAAATTATCTGACCTGAGGTAAATTGAAGTAGTTAATTGCTCGTATCGGATCGTATTTTCCGGAACCAACCAAGTGTCAAAATATAGATAATTTTATTATAAATTTAATGATATTAGGGTTGTTATACCTAAACATCTCCAGACTTTTTGACCAGAGAGAAAATTTTGGTGATCACCCCCCTTTTTTTTGTTTACGCTGGCGAAACCCATCATGGGGTCCTGCCGGCCGTCAAGGGTACTGTGAGACTCTTACACACTAAAACCCACAACGGAACCCGTTGCCGCAGTGCAATTGGACGTTGCAGGATTGCTTACGCATTCACTACAACACCCCTGAAAGGTGTTTGTTAATATGTTTTATGGTTTAAAAAAAATATTTCGCCTTAAAAAAGAGTAAGGAGTCCACCACATACATCAGGATCTTAGACTATAGAGGGAAAAGTAAAAGTTAGAACTGTTGAAAGGCTTTGAAAGCTTGACTTATTTAAAGTAAGTACTTAAAGCTTTGAATTTGATCTACTTAGTACTTAACATTTGGGCTAAAATACTTGATTTGTTATCATGATTCCCATAAATTCTTTATTGTTAGTCAAAAACGCCGTTTCAAAAACACATGGTTTAGTTATTTTCTGTATGGGAAATACTCGTAAATAACATTTTAACAAGCTTGTCATATTTTTTTTTATAGTGAATGTAGTTAAGGTGACGATGGAATGGATGAAGGATAATCGGAAATTTCCCTTGGGCCCAGACTCTAGATGAAATGACTATCTCTGTAAAGAAAATATTGTTTTTATACATAATATTTTAATTTTTACAACTTATTATTTAAATAAATATTTTGAAAATAAATTGTTGCGAGTAGTAACGATTTTTTTTAAATAAAAAGGTATTCCTGTTTTGTATAACTTTAAACCATTTTGAAATGTAAACCCAAAGGCATTGCCTAAATACATCATTATCTTTAAAAAAAAAACGAGTATTAGGTGCATGTTTAATTCTTGGTTTAGGTGCTTAAAAACCGATTTATTGCATGATATCGAATTCTCTGGGGTATTTGCTTTATCAGATTTATAGAAAAAAAAACTTTATGAACCAGTGCTGCATAAATTGTAATGAAACTCTTTATAACACTTTTTACTGTTCAGCATATTTTCTGAATAAAAAATGCTTGTGTTTAGTAAATTTACGATATTGCTTACCTACACCTATGCATAAAATTAACTCATTTATCACAAAGTAAGCTTATAATTAGGTAAGTATATATGTAGGTATTTACTTTTATTCAATATAATAATCATATTATAATGTTTACCGATGGTAGAACTCTGTCAAGCCTGAGGAGTCCAACTGGATGGGTACCACCCCCTTATCTATTTCTGCCGCCAAGCAACAATGATTGCATTGTTGTGTTCCGGTTTGAAGGATAAGGTAGCCAGCGCAATTACAGGCAAGAGGCATATCATCTTAGTCCTCACAGTGACAACGCACCTGTGGTTCTGCATTTTTGTTACTTAAAGCCTAAGTGCATGAACCGTAGGTGTTATGGGCGACAGGTACTGCTTTCCATCAGGTGGTCTGTCTGCTCGTTTGTCACGGAATCGCATAAAAAAAATGTGATAAGAATTCGTATACTCTATGGCAATACATTAGAATTATATTATGTTTTATTAAAACAACCTTATATAAAGAGTTTCTCGTCGCCTTTTCTTAGTGGTAATAAATACTTACTTTCCGAGCTGTTGGTAGCTCTTTATATCAAGTTCATGATTCAAAAGTGCTTATCTCAAAAAGAAAATAATCTTCAATAAAACGAGTATCACAGGAATTGGTGAAGAGTAACATCTATAACTTAAAAGCTAATTGAAACGCAAACTTATAACTTAGGCAGTAGGTACACAGTGGATAGAAATTAGAATAATTAGCGTAGTTCGTATGAAAGTAAAATAATGTTAATTCAATAAATTAAATATTGCAGCGGCTTTTGCTCATCCCATGTGTGTAATTTATTATAGGTTATGCTATTAAACTGTTTATTTACTGATAAGAACGTCAATAGTATGCTATTTATTCACTGATAAGAACATCATTTGACGTTTGCTAATTTGAATGTTTGAATAAAAAAAAAGTTTCTCGGCTTAGGTACATTAATTGAACATTTCCATCTTTTATTTTAACAGTATTTTCCAATATGTTGTTATCCCACGGAAAGTAAATTAAGCAATTTTAGTTTCAAAAATCCTTAAATTTAAATAATTATTTAAATATAGTTTGGGACTTGTTGAAAATAAATAAAATAACCTTAAACTCGTGGCTCTATCACAAGTTCTATACTCACAAAGTTTCTAATCAATACAATATTAGAGTTCGAAATGAACCAACGAAAGTTGATTACATAGTAACAATAGAGCTAATAAAAGCGAGCTAAAAATAGACGTATTGTAATGAAAAGTAGATAATGTCACCGTAGGTATACATTAATTATTATCTTTATAAAATCTTCGATCTTTTGTTGTGTTAAGAGAAGAAAAACAAGGGATCTCACTGTTGCTATTATAATATTAGTTATA
This sequence comes from Argynnis bischoffii washingtonia, assembly GCA_033884665.1. Taxonomy (NCBI): domain Eukaryota; kingdom Metazoa; phylum Arthropoda; class Insecta; order Lepidoptera; family Nymphalidae; genus Argynnis; species Argynnis bischoffii. The sequence goes on from CM066610.1 coordinate 15,339,039, forward strand.
TTTAGGTATATTTGTAGTATTATATTCTTACTAGCGGCTCAGCCTCGCTTATTCGGGTTCGCCTCTAGGAAAACAAAAACAAACCTATCCCACGGGAACCGTTTATTTTTCCGTATATCCTCTTGCTTATATGGCATTGTAAATTATATAACTTATTAATTTTAATATAGATGTACAATGACTATTTATTTATTTAAGCATTTTAAAGTCATAAAGGCATTATCGGAATATCTATTGATTGGATTATGAAATAGCGAAAATATCTGTTTATCGTTTATATAATGATAACAGCGTATTTTATTCCAATCAGATTGGCAATCCCCATATGACTAACTATCAATTTATTGAGGTGGTCATTAGTATCCATGTTATGAAAAATAAGAATTATACCTTTTTATTTTTAGTTCATTCGTTCTCTTATTTGAATGTGTTAATCTCTGTGACTGCTAGTTCGATTAAAAAAATATAATTAAAGAGTACTGATAGTAGCCATTGATGTGTTTTATTATTCTCTTCCTGTCTCTATCATTTAATTCGATTCATTTTTTTATATTCTGTGGCTTATAGGCGTGCCATTTGGGCACAGTATATTTGGCCAATGTCGTGTAATATGGAGGAGATACGTAGAGATTATGTATTTATCACTTTAAAAAAGAGAAATTCACACTAAATACAGATAACATTTCATAAATGAGGTATATATTGTATAATCTGAACTTACAAAAAAACGAGACTGTCTCTATCATAAGATCAGATCGACAATACAATTTTTGTTACTGTCACTAGAAATACTCGTACATACATACATACACTTGCAAAGACAATACGATAGTAAAATTGACATTTTAGAACAATTGGTAATTAATAACATGTATTTTTTAACTTACTTGAAACCTGTACGCTAAATGTATATAGAAAAAAATTATACACTATTTCTTTATAATCTACCTGAATAGAATATAATTTAAACTAGCCAAATCGATCTAACTAGGTATAGTTCAGAAATCGTGGAACATACACATAAGAATATACGCATTATGCATAACACTTCCTTCTTTATTGTCGGTCAAAAAGAAATAATTGAAATACCGACACCAATATTTTCAAATTAGTGTATTTTTTTTAAATATAGGTACATTACCTACTTTCTATAATACTAAAGCTATCTCAATTAGTAAGGGCTTCAAAAGTAGGTATTATCATTTAATTAACTGAGTTTTGCTTCATAATCAGGTTTTTTGATGTTTCGGTAAGATAAAAATGTTATCGCTCAACCATTTCTTTTCATGGTAAAGTGTGGTGAATTTGCTCTCTGCATTATTATTTAAGATGAATCTTTTGAATACGATTTAAAAAATAAATATGTTTTTAATTCAATTTTTTTACTATCTATAATTAAATTTTATTATTATATATCTATAATTTAGTTAATGTAATTATTAACTATTGAAGCAAAAAAAAGATAAAAAAGTTAATATTAAAAATTTGAATCATGTTGCCATCGGCCCATTAGCTCAGTTGGTTAGAGCGTCGTGCTAATAACGCGAAGGTCGCGGGTTCGATCCCCTCATGGGCCATTAACATTTTGTTTTGGATATTATTTAAAGTTTATATATTTATTGCATAAGACATTATAGGATACCTAATTATCCTAATCCTAAAACTCAAAATTAGATCTTACTATATAAAATTATTTTTTGTCTCGAGATCTTCCAACCGGCGTATTTGATTTGCGATTTCCAGTTCGTACTGGTTCACATAATACTTTCTTAGATTTACGCGAATATTTGAGAGAACCTAGCAAGTTTTCGAAAGACATGTGAAGTCCGCCAACCCGCACTTGGCCAGCGCGGTGGACTATGGCCTGATCCCCCTCGTATTGAAGGGAGGCCCGTGCCCAGCAGTGGGACGTTAAAAAGGGCTGGATACATTGACATTTTAAATAAAACTATCTTTTCGAATTATTTCGCTGATTTATTTTGATTTTTGGTTCCCGACGCGACGTTTCGAATACTTTACAGCAATCATGGTGAAGCAACCATGAAGAAATCTAAGAAAATATTATGTGAACCGGTACGGACTGGAAATCGCAAATCAAATACTTAAATAAAATTAATTATTACTATAAAATCTGTTTTTTTTTTTTTTTTTTTTTTTTTTTTTTTTTTTTTTTTTTTTTAATAATGCAATGTTTATCTTTGACGATTAATACATAAAGCCGAAGATTTTATATTGCTTTTGTTGGATGTCTTTGAATTTTCTGCCTCACATTAACGTAAAGTATTACCAAGCTTAATGCGATTATATGTGGAACTAACCCACTGATAAAAAATGTCTCTGACTTATAGGAGCATAATATACTTTACATACCTTAAAAAAACTACGCAGCCTATGCTGCGCTAGCAAACTAGTAAAAAAATAAGTAGTTAAAGAGTGCGTGTATGAATGTGTACACGCGCAAAAAGTAAAATTTCTATACGTTATCGGTACACTTTATGAAATTCAATTTGTGTTTTAAATAATTGGGATAGGTGAGATACTAAAAAAATTATTAAATAACGCATACTAGGCATATTACAATCTTATATTTATAGAAAATAATTTTTAAGGAAAGAATATAACATTATATATCATTTGTCAGACAATAACAACGGTTACCATGGCAACATACGTACATTTTTTCGTAACGCATTCACCAGCTTACCCCCCAAGTCATGCGTGCGTAAAAAAGTTTTACTTCAAAAACAACGCCATATCTAAACATTTTAAATCTATATATAATAGTCTAGAACCTGCAGATTATAGATAGTAGTAGATGGAGCAATTTGTCCTGTACATCGTGGGACGGGCCCGGAAACAATCTCTTTGCCATGGGGACTGACGGCGGAGGAACTGATCGATAAATATCGAACTTACTGTACGTTGTTTAGGCTTCTAAATCTTATAAAATGTATATCTATGAATACTTAATATATATTTTTACACTAATATTATAAATAAGAAATTGTGTTTATATGGCCTTCTACCACGTCGAAACAGAGTTCGATTAATGTACATTTTTGTATGGAGAGGATGAAAGTTGGTTTTTCCAACCAACATAGTATGACAAAAGCTACACTTTATTGCAGGAAAATGTGTCATTTCGATTTTCCATGGAAGAATGTTATTCTTGCGAACAAAAAAAATATTTGGACGTCGGGTGGGGCAGAAATTAGAAGTTGGTGTTTTTGTATTCAGCCCTTTTTAACGTCCCAATGCTGGGCACGGGCCTCCCTTTAATACGAGGGGGATCAGGCCATAATCCACCACGCTGGCCAAGTGCGGGTTGGCGGACTTCACAGTCTTTCGAAAACTTGCTAGGTTCTCTCAGACATGTAGGTTTCCTCACGATGACGATCCTAATTAACTGCTGCAAGCAGTTAATTAGGAATCTTGTTATGTATTATTTTAAAGCTAACCTTTCAGAAGAGGTTATATTACATAGTAGTGGCAGATATGTCACTATTTTGTATTTTGTATCGAAAAGTGAGTGTCAATTGCATGTCTCTTACTTTTCCACAGTCTTTTTACTTTATGGACAAACGCACTCTCTAGTATACCTACTTCACATTTCGTTTGTAATTTTCTTTCATTAAAATTTGTTTTTTTTTTCCATTTTGATATACAAAAAAACTTTAGTCTCCATGAGTTTCTTTCGATAGTTCTTCTCAGATGTAAGATATTCTTCCGAACTGCAGAGTTTTTGATAAACAATAAAATTTTGAAAAGAGAATTTTGAAGAAACGTTTAATAATAATTTATAAGTGCATTTAGTTATCAATGAACAAAATAAAGCCTTGGGATAGCCAACAGGATTCTGTTACACATATTGAGATCAATATTTATATTGTCATTGAGCTTCTGTCAGCTTTGGCGAGCTTAAAGCTCCGACAGCAATTTGTAGTACACGTTGTACTGCCCCGGAAACAATCACATCGCCTGCGTTGACTCTGAGTGGATTTATCGCGAGCTTGGAAAATATTAACTACTTCCAAAAATTTATTAACTTCTACATTTATTTATTTGAGAGTGTTCTTTCTAATGATTATAATATTATATGGATAGTTAATTATTATATGGATAATTAATTATTAATAAAGTATTTTGATATTTCTTACTTTAATTAAACTAATTGATATGAATTGGAACTCTAAATCGAGATAAAGTTTTATAATAATGTAAAATAATTATATATTTTCTACATGATATCGACCAACTAAATTTTATGAAGAACAATTAGATTGATGTAATAGGAAATTATTGCACTTTTTACCAATTTGAAATAATATTACAATTACAGACGTATGAATGCTTTCTTTTTGGCACTTTTGTTAATACGAGTAGTGTTAATTTCTATGCACATTTTTGTTGAATATTGTTACCCTCTTCGTTTACTTTTTGAAGTGAAACTTCCTTAGAATCGTTGTGTTTTGAAACTCGATAAAACGAAAATGCGACAGAAAAAGAGACAAATACATAAATATAATGTAGGATTAAGCCGGCGAGAGAATGAGATAGAATAGATTGCCAGGTTGCCATGGTAACCGTTGTTATTGTCTGACAAATATATATTATATTCTTTCCGTATATGATATTTTTGCGAATCACTAAGTACGTTTTAACGGTTAGTATGGAATAGCTGATATACTATATGATATATAGCCTATAGCCTTCCTCAATAAACAGAAACAAACAATAAAAAAAAAAGAAATTTTCAAATCGGATTAGTAGTTCCTGAGATTAGTGCGTTCAAACAAACAAACTCTGCCTCTTTATAGTCTTAGTATAGATTAACGACTTTCATCTTATGTACTAAATTTCATCCGAATCTGACCAGTCATTTCAATAAATATATATACATACGTCGAGCAATAAATATACATACAAAATAAAATTTCACATTCATAAAAGTAGTGTGATATACTTTAAATAATTTCCACCATCATATTGACAGGTAAGTGGGAAAGAGCATTTTCGTACTGTAGCTTTCACACGGTGCAATTTGTACGCGGTGACACTCCGCCGGAAGCTATCCCATCGACAGTAGAGTCTAAGGGTGTTCATACACACGACATTATATTTCGCTCGGATGCGTCTATAAGGAGAAAAGAACATTTTACCGATATAATTCATTAACATGATCACATATATTTTTTTTAATTATAATTATTTATATATTACACATAATTATTACAGTCTTTAAACTTCCTAGATAATCTCTCTTTTTATTGGTGACAACTGTATTATAATGTATTATAATTCGTACTGTACTTTCTGAGATTAGTCCAAATAAAAAAAAAACAGCGTGGTGGAAGACTTCAATATGTAAATGAAGACTCAGTAACTTATTTATTTTTTCTAAAATTGAAAAGCATTAGATTCACTAATGCCGTCTGTACTAAGGCTATATTATGTTATTTCTAAAAAATAAATCTACACTTATAAAATAAAATATTTATGAAATATTTTGATGTGATTTCTAAGTAGGTATACTAATTTTATTTGTAAATTTTTGGAATGAACTTGCGATTTTAATGGAACTGGAAAATGGTATTTTATTGTACAGAAAAAAAGGGCTGCCACTAGCGGAATACTCGGTGTTTAAGAGTTAAAGCAAAGTAAAAGAGAGCAAGTTGGTAATCTATATATCTAAAAATCAATTGCTGTTCGTCTCGATAAAACTCAAAAACGGCTAGACCGATTTTAATAATTCTTTTTTTTGTTTTGTTGGGGGTGTGTCAGGGGTGGTTTAAATTTAAAAAAAAATAGGGAAAACCCATAAGAACAGCTGGAAAATCGAAAAGTTCAAAACTGTTTATTTTTTATGGGAATCACTATATCGGATTACCCATCTACAAAAATGCGTCAAGTTTAAGTTAGAAAAAAATTACATATACATATACATATAGTATATCTATTCCATACTAACTGTAAAAAAGTACCTAGGGATAAACTCGAGCGAAGCGAGGGTGAGCCGCTAGTCTTAAATAAATCGAAAAAATAAAACAAAATCTATACGTCTAAAAGCATCTTAATGTTACTATAGGTACTATTTATACTATTCAACTACACTAGAAACACGTATACCTGCCAGCGGTCGCTTTTGCTTCCGCTGATGTTATTTTAGTTTTACAATGGTAAAACATTTTTTGCTAGTTCAATAATTTTCAAAATCTTAATCTATGTTATCTATTATTTATTCTTATCATAGGAAAAGACAAAACTGTTCAGTACCTTTTTTTCTCTGTTAACTGATTTTCTTTTTTTTTTTGTTCTGTTATTGTTTTTTATTGTTAGATAATAAAAAAAATCTATTATATTATTTTATAAATATATAAAATATATATTTAAAAAAAAATATTAGTCGAACTGGTCGAACCACTGGGCTACACACACACTAGTTATGACAAAAAGGTTAGCTTCTTGTATTCTGTTTTACATATCAAAGACAAGATCTTAATAGATGAAATGGGAATGACATATGATTCTACGACAATAATTAGTCATTTCAACGCTTCTATTCATCTACGATTGTTGAATGACATCTTGTCTAAGCTTGTTGAGATGCTATGTTAAGTTTCATAATTTATTAAGAACATTTAAATACTTAAGTATAATAAATTATACTTAATAATTATTATATTTAAGTAATGTAATCTAAAATGTTCTTAATAAATTATGTTAAATTATAATTATATAAAAAATAAAAAATAAAATGTTAAATTATAATTATATATTATAATTTAACATTTTAGATTACATTACTTAAATACTTAATACTATTTAACTTGTTATAAATAAATAATAGGCAGTGGTAGCCCAGTGGTAACACGCTCGCTTGGAAAACCGAGTGAAGCGAGTTCAAATCCCTGGTCTCGCACCTGTGATATTTTCAAGTGCGAATTATTTTTAAAATGATTATCACTTGTATTAACGATGACGGAAAACGTCGTGAGGAAATCTGCATGTCTGAGAGAACCTAGTGAGTTTTCAAAAGACATGTGAAGTCCGCCAACCCGCACTTGGCCAGCCTGGTGGACTATAGCCTGATTCCCCTCTACTGAAAAGAGGCCCGTGCCCAACAGTGGGATGTTATAAAGGGCTGAATATAAATAAATAAATGTAATTTAATCTCGAAATCGATCTCTTTAAAAAATCTTAAAAGAAGATTCAATATTTCATAACAAACTCATCTTGATTTGTATTGATTTACTAATAACATTTTTGCAATAGTGTAATATCCCACGGAAACTGAGATGTACGGCTTTAGATCCAGAGGTCCAGGCTTCAATTCCTGAGTCGGGTCATGTATGTATTATAAGGTTTTTCTATCAAACAATTCTCAGTATCACCCCAGATTTGAGTACTTGGCGATATTTTACCCCGTGTCTTGGAGTGTGTAAAGCCGGTGGTCCTGCGTCTAATCTGTCATCGGTCGTGTCAAACTGTCATTTCGGATGTCGGAATTTGAGTGTCGTTGCACACTCTTGTGTAGATAGATAGTCTCTGTGCGATTTACCGCTGTGGTCGAAATTTGTGAGGAGATAATTTTTATTATCTTATGCTAAAAAAAGTTGTCAATTGCTGCAAAACTCCTACTTTTGTTTCATGTTTATATATCAATAAAAACTAAAAAGCAACACCTGTCGTTATATTAAAAGAAAAGCTCAAATAAAAAGCTTTAAGTAAGTTATAAGAATTTCTGTCCCAGTGGAATAAATTTAGCTCATTCTTAACTTTGCCTCGTTACGATGCCGAAACAAAATTTTGTACTCCTTTAAAAGAAAGCGATTTATTACAACTTTGTTTCGTTTTCACGTTTACTTTCTTAAATATTGTTTTGTTTTTAAAGTAATAAAACTCCAATGGGGAGCTTTTGTCATTTAAGTTTAGTTAGGCTTGATATGAGGAGGCTCTACTCGTACGACTGTTCATGTATAACTAGCGATTTACCCGTTCTCGGGTGGGTCTCAAGGTTTGTGTGTGCGTTAGGTGCGTTCTAATTTTTTCAAACGGAACCCTAACTCTTTTTTAAAAATGATAGTAGCCTAAGTTACCTTTTATTACATCAGCTATCTGTCAGTGAAAGACCCGTCAAAATCAGTCCAGCCGTTTCGGAGATTATCCGGAACAAACGGATAGACAGAGAAAATTTATAAAAATTGAGTTTTTCTTATAAGTACCGTATACATATATATTTTTTAAGCAAAATTTTTTGCCATTACAAATAGACACTTCAATTTTATTTATCTGTACAGATTTCTTTGCTGAAAGATTCGCAACGTGTTACATAGCCTTTCTCAATAAGTACACTATAAAATGTAACAAGAACTTTTCAAATCGATCTGGTATTTAAGAGATTAACGCGTTGAATCAGACAAACATATACAATATTGCTATAAAGCTATATAAATTATTTGTCCAGAGGTATTTACTTTTTTTTTAATGAAATAATGCTGAAATAGACATAGTTTTTAAATAATAACAAACCTTATGTTACCTGGGATGTTATCTATATATAGGCAAAGATAAAACCTTATTCTCTGTCAACCGATTTTTTGATGATCTGATTTTAGATATATGAATAATGCATATGTGCCTATATGTTTTAGATATCTATGTATGTACAACTATATAATTTTTTTAATATTTCATTTTATTAAAAAAAATGTAATGAAATTGTCACATCCTTTCAGTTAACAAGTATTTTATAAACTAAAAAGAAACGTTCCAGCAAAATTTAGCATTAAAAAATAAACTCTCACTAACCCGAACCCAATTGTTAACTTTTATTAAAAAATACTGTTTTCATTTTCATTCAATTAAAATGTCTCTATTTGGACTTTTTTTTTGTAATGTCAGTTAAGTAAGCGGTTGCATTTTAAATAGTTTCTTAATTGGGCTATGATAGTCAATGTCTTGGCACCTGACCCCGCGGTGACCTGATCTGTGCTTCGCTCGCTTTCATTTATTTATTTATTAAGATTACCAACAGAAATGACAACATTAATACAAAGATAATTTTCATAATAAATTAAACACAGTATAATTGTATTTCTTATTATAGGTAATCACTATATGGGCCAATTGTATATACTAATATCATTTTTATAAAGAGGAAAGATTTGTATTTTTGTGTGTATGTTTGTAATGTGTGTCTTTCTATGCCTATTTTCTCTAGTCTATAGAGTGTAGATCAAGAAGAATCATGTTAATATACTCATAAATTTTACCTCTAGGGACTTACCCTCGCTTCGTTTTTGACAAATTTTATTTCTAATATTAACCCATGTGTTGTTACTCGAGGTACTTACTATCTGTATATTAAACTTCATCCAAATCTGTCCCTTGGTTTCTGCTTAAAAGAATAATAATAAATGAGAAAGTATCCTTGTTTCAAGAAGGCTTTGATTCATAGGCTACTTTTATGTTGGTACGTCATGTTATTCCTATGGGAAATTAGTATATTACAATATCGCACTTAGGGAATGTCCGCCATGTTGTGTAAAAAATGTTATAACAACTGTGTATTAATATTTTTGATAAATACGATAAATAAATTCAATGGCATATTTCTAGTCCAATCGAGTAATAGACCGAATTCTGCTCCAAACTAATTTAAAATCTAGTTCTTTAGTTAAAATCTTATGCTAGTTTATGTTGTTTTAGTCGTTAATTAATATAACTGGAGATGGAACCTAGAACCTCATAGGTTTTAGTCCTGGGTCGGGCTAAAAGAGTTATTGAGGTTTTATATTAAAAGTTGGGATTGGGATTACTGTGCATTGGATTGCTTGCTCGTCATATTATTTCTCTCAGGCCTGGAGTATAATAATTGTAAAACTTATAATTACATAAGAATTTTAAAATACAACTCAATATGTACTACTTTTGTCTTGGATCAGTTTGAAGAAGGTTTTTTTTTATTTATAAATTTATAAATGAATTTCAAGTGAAGTACGAGTAGTTGTATTTTTGCTTCAGATTGGCATTTTTTCTCATTCTAATACCTCATGTAACACCTCATATAACCTCATATAAAACAACTAGCGTTTAGGTACTTTTTTTTTAAGTGGTACACTAATTCTTTTACTGAAATAAAAGTAGCCAAAGCCTTATAATATCAACTATCTGCCAGTGAAAGTCCCGTCAAAATCGGCCCAGCCGTAACGGAGATTAGCCGGAACAAACAGACAGAAAAATTTAAAAAATTGCGTTTTTCTTATAAATCCGTATATAATCCATATGCATTTAGTAAAAAGCTGTTATTTTGACATTACACACAGACACTTCAATTTTATTCATCTGTATAGATAATTTCTATTGAGTATTTGATGCAAGACTTACTTGGCACATCAACTCTCCTTTGATTCAAACGCAGCATCCCGTCGAAACAGAAGGGGGTGGAGTTCAATGACCTGCACTCCGCACCCCTCGCGAAATGAATTTCAGCTTCAAATATAACTTGACTATTGCAGTGTTGTTTAGATAAGGTAATATTCTTGTTTATAATTATATACGTCCATCGTTTAAAGGCTTATTCAAATTGCTTTTTTCCAATAATATGGACAGTTATTAACGTTTTTTTTTTTGCATTTAAGTAGATTTTTTATTGATATACTTTTATTTAAATTTTATTTTGCATCTTCGGACTAAAAACAATCAGATTTTATATTATTTTAATCCAAGGTTCTATATTTATTACTTCAAATAAATGCTTTATAAGAAAACCATTTACGTATTAGTTCCAATTATTAATTTTTATATGGACAAAGGAACATAATATTAAAAGCTATTGTTCAAGAATGCATATTCCAACGTTCTTTATAATGTGTGACTTGACCCTGTTAGTATTGTATTGTATTTTAGGTATTCATAAAATAAATAAGCAAAAAATCTAGGGACAGTTTATTATTTATACATAAATATAATAAAATTCTAACTGAGTCGAATCTGTACATTAAATATTTTTTGGAAAATGTTATTGAAATAGACATTATTATCGATACAGATGCCGAATATATAGTTTTTATCACGGAAAAACCACTGGATGGAGGGATTTTGATGAAATTTGGTATGATGATAGCTGCTTATCCGGGTCAACATATAGGATACTTTTTACTGCGGGTTTATCTCTACTCTGAGAAATCTAACCGTTAAAACGTATAAAGAGACGAACCCGAGCGAAGCGAGAGAATTGCTAGTCAACTATATTTCTATAAAGATATTAAGTGGATTAATATTTTTTCCACATCGAATGCAGTAGCTTACGCGTAATTTTTATAAAGTAATGTTTGTTTATATTAACTGTAGCCTTTTAGGTAAAAAATATGAATACGTCTGCATTTTTAAACATAGGCTTACAAAACATATTTTATCATTTATTGCGATATGTCTTATATTACAAAGTAAACATAGAAATACAGTTGCCTACCAAAATCCTTCATTAAAATTATAATCCATACTAATATTATAAATGCGAAAATAACTCTGTCTGTCTGTCTCATTTTTACGCTTAATCCGCTGAACCGATTAAGACGAAATTTGGTATAGAGATAGTTTGAGACCATGGAAAGGACATAGGATAGATTTAACCTGAGAAATCATCCCTTAAGAGGGAAAAGGGGGGTGAAAGTTTATATGGGGAATCAATCATTTCTCGTTTTCATCATCAATCATTTTTCATAGGGACGAACCGAGCGAAGCGAGTATGAGTCGCTAGTTTATTATATATTCAGCAACATAAGTACCTACACAGGATAACTGAATTTGTTTATAAATGACATCCTAATATGTATGAACAAACCCAATTTTCCTTAGTAACTTTGTCGTAGTTTAGCAAAAAACTGTTAAGAAAGCTTTGTATTTACATTGAAAATATATATACCTATTTAAACTTCTTAAAAAGTGATATTGCTGTCAACTTTCTAAAATATAAAAAGCTTCCATTTTAGTATCTTTTTTTAAAATATTAAGTTAAGCTTATTAAAAATTAATATAATAAAAAAACTAATATGCATGAATTAAAGCGTCTTTCTGTCCAAAACGTATTACTATATATTAGTATAATGTCACTAGTTACGGTATGCACGCTTTTTTTTCTTTAATTAAATGATGTAAATATATATTTTTTTTAATAATATTATAAATGTGAAAGTTTAGATGTTTGGATATTTGTTATTCAATCACGTCAGAACGGCTGAACGGATCTGGATGAAATTTGGCACAGAGATAAATTATAGTCTGGAATAGCACAAAGTAAAAAAAAAGTCCCGAAAAATGTACGGTTCCCGTGGGATAGATTTGTTTTTGTTTTTCTAGAGGCGAACCCAAGTGAAGCAAGGGTGATCCACTAGTTTATAATATAATGGATGTGGTTATCATGGGAATTTAGTTATGTACTTAGTTATGTAAATCTCTATTATATCTAACTTAGCCCATATGTATAAGGAAAACAATGAGGATTTCAGGATTAAATGACTAGCGCTAAAATATATGTTACCTAGTTAACTTTTAACACTTATATAGTGTTTTTATGTCGTAGAAAGGGTCCTCTCAGCGTTCCGTCGATGAATAGACGCTCTAAATAATCTTAGTCATGCAATTTTGATACTTATATGTAACTAGGTTAGATGGTGGCCTAATTTTTTATAAAACCGAAGTTAAGGTGGAGTGGTAGCGTATCTCAGTCACCTTAGTAAGGTGAACATCACAAATTCGATTAGCACGCAGTAAATTAGTCGGCGTATACAATATATATGTCAGACTACTCGAAAGATTATATGTGTGTGTATATTTGTTACTTTTACATACTGGAATGGTATTTTACATGCTGGTAAGTTACTATTAGTAATAACATTTTTCAAAGGTGGCAATGTCTATATAAGTGTAAACATAAAAGTCACGCAAGGACGCGCCCAAGCGAAGCGAATGTAACTCACTAGTCTATACATATAATAAAATTCTAATTGAATCGAATCTGTACATTAAATATTTTTTGGAAAATCTTATTGAAATATTATCGATACAGAGGCCGAATCTGTAGTTTTTAAAATCTTTGTCTGTATCTTTCTGTCTGTCTGTATGTCTATCTGGGAGCGCATCACAAGAAAACCACTGGACAGATTTTGATAAAATTTGGTATGATTATAGCTGGTTATCCGGGTCAACATATAGGATACTTTTTACTGTGGGATAATATCTCATATCTAAAAAATCTATACTAAACGTTATAACGTAATTAGGGACGAAACCGAGCGGAGCGAGAGTGAGTCGCTAGTTTAATATAAAAAAGACATACCACTCGTTGACTGATCGATTGATGATTAAATCATGAAATCTCTGGACCTACTCAATTTAGGATTCATAAAAAATCATTATTTGGTTAAAGGATACTTTGTGTAATGTAGAAGCGTGTTTAGAAACGATTTTCCAATATCTTACTTATTAAATTCCATTAAAAATTTTATTAAATTTTTCTAACGTGCTGAACCCTTAGGTTCAGCTAGTATAAATACAAAAGTACTCTCTCGCTCTTGTAAAGGAGTGAGTTTAGATAAGAAAAGTAACGTTAAACGTATTTGTGCGATGTAATCGTACGAACGATGTAGCGTTCCACAAAATTTTAGCATATAGGGTCATAGTATGTTAGTTTCAATGCGAAAAGCAATCCAAAGTATTCCAAACAGCAATTCAAACTGGAAAATTCTGTTCTGTATATTACTGTAAATTCTATAACAAGTCACACTAAAGTATTTAGACTACATATTTGTTTGCTTAGAATTTGATGGATAAACAATTATACACTATACACTATAGTGCAATTAATATACATTATAGTCTTGTATTTCTATACCGTCTTGTCACTAGATTTATTTTATTTGTATGACCAAGACGAAAAATGTTGTATCCAAGAATCGAACCTGTAGCAGATGATGTAATTTAGACGTGATTACTGTACCTTTAATGTTTATTTTAAAAATATTATAAGAGATTTTGCTTTTCTTTTCTCTTTTCCCCTTATTTTTAAACCGACCCACATCACGTTTCCTAGTAAACCGCCCAAGCTCTAATTAGGATTATCTAAGAGATTCCATTTAGCCCTCCTCCGCTTTTCTCCCATAATAGCTAGGTATACGTACTTACATACATATAATTATATTTTATAACATCTCAATAGAAAAGTCTATTATTGAGTTCTTTCATGAATCAATTTTGTTATTTACTAATTAATTTATTATAGAAATTAAAGATATTTTAAATAATTAAGTAAACAGTTTGACGATTTTTTTTTCGCTTTCAACTTTCAATAAAAACCAAATACAGTTCTGAACCGATTTTTGATACAGAACCGAATTTTGGACCGATCGACTATTTTGAACGCTTGTATGATGTCTTACACAGGAATCAAACTATGAATTCAATCTTTACGCAATGCTACAATTCGCCTTCACTAGATCAGTACATAATTCACTTAAGACCACATAACAAAATTACTTAGAACTGGAACTCACGTGGTTGGTGGAGATATTAACTAAGTTTCTATTGATTTTCCAATAATAGTACGTATTAGTTTTCTGATGGATTTCTCAGGAATTAAGTGATAAGCACTGTAATATATTTTGTTGTGTCTAATTAACGTTTCATTAAGTATAGTCTGTCTGGTTTAAATAGTCCCTTTTTTTTTATATTTTTTTTTTTATGACATTCAGTGACAAACGAGCAGACAGACCACCTGATGGAAAGCAGTACCTGTCGCCCATAACACCTAGGGTTCATGCACTTAGGTTTTAAGTAACCAAAATGCAGAACCACAGGTGCGTTGTCACTGTGAGGACTAAGATGATATGCCTCTTGCCTGTAATTGCGCTGGCTACCTTATCCTTCAAACCGGAACACAACAATGCAATCATTGTTGCTTGGCGGCAGAAATAGATAAGGGGGTGGTACCCATCCAGTCGGACTCCTCAGGCTTGACAGAGTCCTACCACCGGTAAAATCCCCTGATCATAAAGTCCTGGGTTTGAGTTCCATTTCGAGTAAAAGAGATGTTTCTGTCGAAGAAATTCTCGAAATCAGTATGGAATTTGCGTAGCATCTTGATCTCTTTGCGATCCTGTTGTCTTGCTTTTCCTTCTGACTATGAAATTGTCATAACAGAAAGCTAATCTGTAGATCAGTTCATTGCAAAATTTGATAAGCAGGTTATTATTATCGTGCTAAAAGTTACAAATTTAAAAGAGAAATTTGGACCCAAATAGGTACAATTTTTTGAAAAACTAACTATTTAAAAAAACACATATTTTGTATACAAACAAAAAGTAAGTCTAATTATGTAATTAACGATGAGAAAAATAAAACAAAAAAATATTCTTAATCATTATAATTAATGGATAGTTTAAAATGCATCGTTCGGCACTCAGTGGTACCATTTACTTGTCTTTATCTAAACATACATTTAAAATACCATTACTTTTAATTTCGTTAATTAAATTAATAAATAATACAATATTATACCCGTTTTTTAACCAAAATAACGCAGTCGCTGTAGACAATCGTACAATAGTTTTATAGTAAAGGAATTCCGATTTAGCGACTGCAAGGCACAAAGTTAAATTATTCAATCTTTTTAAAATATATTTTGGCCTGAAATATTCAAAACAGAATAGGTCTATTAAAATAAGTTGATAATTACAGTCATGAAAAGACATTGACAAATTTATTAACATCGACCGATAAAAAACACTGGAACTTTACAATGATAAGCATACGAATCTAATTTTACTATAAATTTACATATCGACTAGAATCAACGTACACTTAGAAAATCTACATAATTACAAAGTTGCTAAGAGTCTAAGCTTTTAGAGTTTTTCAGAGATCGAGCGGTTGGTGTGGGTTTGATTTTCTTGGTTTTGTTGTCAGGGAAGGTGTCAGGAATCCCTGATTGGCTGAAAACAGACGCTTTTGAATTTGCACTATTTCCTGGCGATACCCCACTGTCTGTGCTTACGGATGCCGGACTGGGACTATCACTTGTATTATTGCATACAGTAAGCTCTTGTCCTACAGTAACTATTTGTCCAATCTGCTTCTGCCTTACTAAATTTATACTTTGGCACACGTTCTTTACTTCTTCGTTACTTTCTTTTTTGTGATACCTTGTTAACGTTCCAGCGGAACCAGCTGAATTTCTATACATGGGCATAAATTGAGATTGGGGATAGTATTGCATCTCATGTCCTTGACTAAGCCATGGACCCATCGTGGAAACAACTGGAGGCATGGGCCACATTGGCATTTGGACCATGTGTGATCCATCTAGTGGATTGAAAGGAGGCAACGGCATTGGTCTCACTACTCCTACAGGAGTCGGTGGCCTTATGCCGAATTGAGGGTTTTCTTCGTACATTCTAGGAGTTGGCATTTGAGAGTAGTCCACGTTTGGAAATACTGTATGAGGTCCTCGTTGAAGGTATGAGAACATTTGTTGCTGAGCTTGTTTCATAGCCACATATTGCTGTAAATTTATAGCAGTTTGTTGTCTTTGTTGAGCCAAGTCTGGGTTAGTATTGGCTGCGTTACCGTGAATATAGTAGATGTTAGATTGTGGGTTCATCGGACTTGGGGATGGACCCTGTGTCTGTCTCTGTGATGTGATGTACTTATTATCTACATTATTTTGAGGATCTTGATATTCTTCAGGAGGAGCTATGAATTTAGGAGGTGAAGGAGGTGTTACTTGTTGAGACATTGGATAACTTATAATTTGCGCTATATATGGCTGAGCTTTAGCTGAATGGGCAGGACTGTGCGTTTGGAATGTTGGGTTATAAGTTATTTGAGATACGTCTTGACCAGTGTGGACTGATTGACAAGCTGTATCTGATTCTTTTTGGTTCGATCTTTGGTTTTCGTTAACTTCATTCTTTTTAGGTTTTTGATAAGGTGCAACTTTTGGATTACTTTTCCAGTTAGCACCTGCGCTCTGTGGTCTTTTGACAGGTGATTTCGTAGGATCATGCCAGTTGTCACCGTTAATATGCCTGGATTCTGGGGGATGGTGAGATTGGGCACTGTGTGCTCTTCTAGGAGGTGGAGACATTCCCTCTGGGACGTGCTGTTGTCTATAACACCTCTTAACAGTTCCTGGACTATTTTGACGCTCTGGTGGTTGAGGAATAGGCCTTCCCAAGCGTCTTCTTGCTGGCGTGGGGGGACTAGGCTGTGATTGAAAGGACTGTGTGGATTGTGACGCAGAGCGCCATTGTTCAATTAATTTCTTTCGTCGTTCTTTTTCTAACCGTACTTCCGTTTCGCTTGATGAATCATAGTCTTTACCCTGAATAGAAATAAAATATTATATGTGAATATTATATGTTATTCGTAAATATCATTTGTTTCAGCCTTTTATTGTATTTAAAATTTATTTAAGTCATTGTTACCTTTTCAATTTTCTCGTCCAGCATTTTGAAGAAATCTTGCATACTGGCCGACACCTCCCTGTAATAATAAAAATGATTTATAAGAGCAATTCTTTAATGAGCTTATAATTGAATATCCAAACAAGTGATTGAATATCCAAACAAATCATCAAAGGTAATATTTGTGAATGACTAACAATCTGCGCTTGCCTGGGTGCATAACGATCAATCAATAGATAACAAGAAGGACGACCTTCTTTAGATAAGTTATTTTCGAAAATCCATATCATATCATCAATAGAAAATTGAAAAAAATATGAAAATGATACCTCCAGTGTATGTAACGCTTTGACATATCATATGAATAGGCTCATTTTCATTTTTTGTTAGCTTTAGCGATTATAGAATAATTTTGACACTGATGACTGTTCAAATAGTGTATTTATTTATGTACCACAAACATACACATAAAAATAGAAAACAGATACCTTGTGTACAAAGGATGACTTATATCTTTAAGAGATCTCCACCAGAAACTCTCGAGCGTGAGAAAAAATAATATTGACGTGATTTAATGCTATATTGAATACTAGCGGCTCACCTTCGTTTCGCTCGAATTCGCCTCTAGGATAACAAATACAAACTTATCCCATGTGAACTGTACATTTTTCCGGGATAAAAAGTAGCTTATGTGTTATTCTAGTCTATAATCTATCTCTGTGCCAAATTTCATCCAGATCCGTTCAGCGGTTCTGGTGTGAAAGAGTTATAGACATCCATACATACTCACAAACTTTCACTTTTATAATATTATTACGATATATGAAGACGTACACAGTGGGTTGGTGCGCGGTGAGTGGCAGGATATGCTTTCCATGTTCAGTGTCATCTTCCGTTTCGTCAGTTTGACCGGCTGCAGCACTGCCTTCTTCTTCATCAGCTTCTTTGTCTGCTGCGCCTGAAAGAAGATAATATTGTTAGAGTTTTATATCAATTTAAAATTAGCAGACTTTTCTTATAATAAACATGCTTCAACATCAATATCAAAAGTGTTATCTCCATTTAACGATTTTAGGAAATGAGTTTTAAAACATCGTAAGGGATTACTTTTGTTATAGGAAGAAAGCTTGTGTGAAATTTGTATAGCCTAGGCTATGCATTGTCTGCTAGTCGGCTGTCGGTTTTATAGTTTTATTAAGTATGTACCTACATATTTACCTAATTGTAGATCCTAGTGATCGCCGCGTAGTTGAAAATCAACCATAATTCATTAAGTTATATATTTATTGTCTTGCGTATATTACAAATATGACCACAGACTTTAACAATAAACAAAAGAGTATATTTGCGCGTGTATGTCAAATATATGGTAGTGTGTGTAATGTTTCTTTTATTGATTTAATGTATTTTTATGCATAATTTTTAAAAAAATATTAGCATTCTGCACTCCTTCTCTATATAAGCTATAAGTGTGAGAAATTTCATACTCCTCCGCCCGTGCAATTTTCGTAAAAACTTAAAAAAAAACCGACTTCCAGGCACTGAAAAGTAAATAACAACTAACCGTGGGTTTTCATTTAGAATAGATACTTAATCAGATATTTTCGAAGTCGGTGTGCTTTGATTTGTATTGGTTGGCAAAAAATATATTGCTTGGCTTCATGTTAACTTCTATGTCATTCTGTCTATATTAATCCTTAGTCTGAGACATCTTATTATAAAGTGAAGCCTTTATGTAACAAATCGCGGATAAAATGTGGCTTATTTGTGGGAATTGGAACCAAGTTTCAACAATTTCAATGAGTTTCTTCATTAACGTGAAATATTAATAACGGTAATAAATTCTGTTTTGCTTTGAGTTTGAATCCTAAGCCGTAAGTCATGTATATACAAATATTTTAATTATTACCATAAATATATTTAATTTTCGGACTATTATAAATAAGTAATAAATATCTTGGGACAATAACACATCACCATCTAGTTAGGTAAAGTTTATTTGACAGGTAATTATATTGTTGATTGTATATTTTTATATTAACTGGCTAACATTTCGGACCGAATAAGAATTACGTTTCTTTATATCTGTCAGTGGAGATAAATGTAAAGAAAAGAATATTATTGTATGATTGCTCTGAATATCAAGATTACAAGAGAAAAAAATGTAGGTACTTCGTACATAAAATATCACGATATTTTCAAAAGCTTCACTTTCATAAATTTAAAGCGTGCAATTGCTTTATCATGTTCATAAAAAAATCTGAATGCAGTGACCCCAATTTGATTGAATTTCAACTAAGCAAAATGCCAGTGACCTAGGCTAGCGTTTGTTAAATGTTACCTATTGCTTATATTTCAGTCCACCAGTGATAAATACCCTAATACAGTATTGTTTAGTAAAAAACAAAAATAGTGTAGCTTACTTCTAAATGCATTATCTTTTAAGGCAGATACAGCATGCAATTATTAGAAAGTTTATAAATCGTTTACGTTATAATCAAATGAAATATATGGTATACAGAAATTAAAAACGGATTAACTTATTAGCAAATGAAAGTCATTAAAATGGAATCGTGCTTGATCGTAGTACTTCGTTATATTAAAATTATTTGATTACTAGCGACTCACCCTCGCTTCTCTCGGGTTCGTCCCTGGGTTGATTCTCCATACAAACTTTCATCCCCATTTTCACCCCCTTAAGGGTTGATTTCTGGGATAAAAAGTATCCTATTCCCGGGGTCTCTAACTATCTTACCAAATTTTATCTAAATCGGTTCTGTAGATCCAAAGATTACCCTCTACAACATCACAACATCACAAACTTTACCTCTTTATAATATTAGTATAGATATTTTATTTATATTAAAGTTATTTAATTTATCATTGAATAAAATTTTATTACGGAATGTTTAAATGGAGTATGTGTGTGTACGCGTGAAAGCGTGTGTACAACGTTTGTGCAAATGTGTGTATTTGTGTATGTGTCTGCGTGTGTGTGGGTGTGTGTGTGTGTGTGTGTGTGGTATGTGTGTATAGCAAAATTGAATAGTTATATTTTTACCCTGGAACATTTAGTTAATTCTATGCGATAACTGGCTATAGCTATAGCTCAGTGGTAAAGCGAAACCGAATGAAGCGGGTTTAAATCCCGGGTCTCGCACCTCTGATATTTTTATTGCGAATCATCTTCAACATGATTACCGCTTGTCTTATGGTGAAGCAAAAGATCGTGAGGAAACCTACATGTCTGAAAAAGTCTAGAAAGTTTTCGAAAGACATGTGAAGTCCGCCAATCCGTACTTGGCCAGCGTGGTGGACTATAGCCTGATCCTCCACGCATTGAAGGGAGGCCAATGCCAAGCAGTGGCTAAAAAGGGCTGAATACAATGCGGTAGCTACAGCAAAAAGCGCTTTAGATGCGGCGGTCATGGGTGTTATTTAATATAATGATACGATTATCAATCCGGACGGTGTCGGTAACATTACATATCGTATTCTTCTTTCCTCTCTATCTTTCTTAACGAAAGCACAGATAATATTAACATTGTTAATCAGACATGTACTCTTAAATTACATCTTCTCTTCATTAAGTTCTTCATCATGTCATTCATCACATCTTTATTAAGTTTTAACGATCAAGCACAATTTACAACCAGTTTATTAAAAAGGAATAAGGATAGTTAAAAATAATTACAACGTATGAGTCTGTTATTATTAAAGTAAATGATCTCGTGCAATAAGTACAAAACGATTTCAAACAAGCTGTTATTGTTTGAAGCTGCACTGTTTAAATGCAGGGTGCGTGCGCACTGCAGTGTGGAAATGCAATTTTATTGTGTGCTATGTTTGGCTAAAGACACAGTTACTAAACAATGAGTAAGATATGCCTTAAGTGGATCTATTCTAATTTTCCAGTACGTTCTAATTTATTCTTAACTAGCAGGACCCGCGGCATTGCTTGCGTTCAAACTTTCGATCGCTAGCAAACTTCGAAAAATTACCTCCTGGGCTAATCTGAAGATTTGCTGATTTCATCAAAATTGCTCCAGCCGTTTTGGAATAGGAAACATACATACATACACACATTGAATTTTTATATACATATTTTACTAACTACATGTCAAGAAGAGTCTTGCAATTTTTAAATACATGAAAATTCACAACATCTTTTAAATATATTGTATGTATTATATATTGTATGTACATTATAATAAACCTTTAACAAGATTTTTAGTTTTTAGGGTTCCGTACCGTTGAAATTTTCATAGAGTATATGTTTCTATCGCGGCTATAACAAAAAATAATAAAAATAAAAAAAGAAATATGCAATAAACATTTTTTAACGTTAAGTACATGATGGTACGGAACCCTTCATGATCGAATTCGTCTCGCACTTGTTTATTATTATAGGTTAGTGAAAATTGTTAAGAATATACTAAAATTAGGAAATCTTTATCGAAGTAATTTAAAAAAGCCTTATCAATGTCGTTAGCGACTGTGTTTTTTACGATTTACTCGTAAATTTTTCGATACCATCTCATATTATTATTTACGGCCGCCTCGCAGTTATGACCTATAAGGCTATAGGGGGATGACTTGAGTAACCATGTTTCTAAATTTCAAGGGAAGGTTTCAATGATACTGTGACTGGTTTGCGACTGGTACTAGCTTCAATTCCCGTATAAGGTAATTTGATCTAAGATTCTCCAATTAGGTAGCTATTTTTGGCCGATTTCAAAAAGACGAGTTATTTAGTCATTTCAGCTATATTTTCTTTGTGTGTCTTGAACTATACTAATATTATAAAACTGAAGAATTTGTTTGTTTGTTTGGTTGAACGCGCTAATCTCAGAAACTAATAATCCGATTTAACATTTTTTTTGCAATTAGATAGCCCGTTAATTGAGGAAGGGTGTAGGCTATATATCATCCCGGAAAATGTACGGTTCCCGTGGGATAGATTTGTTTTCGTCTAGGGACGAACCCGAAGCGAAGCGAGGGTGGGTCGCTAGTATTTTTATATCTATAACTATATGTAAATAGGCAAAGACAAAATAGTTCAGTACCTATTTTTACACTGTTTGTCAAGCATTTTTTTTTTCTTTTGGAGCTATTGGCGAACGCTAGTTAAAATTAGTAATATTAGTTATCTTATATTTGATTAAAGTTTAATTTTCCCATTAATCATCTTTTTTAAATTAATATCATTTTATTAAAAAAAAAAAAAAACTACCACCAATGGAATACATTTTATTTTTAAGATATTTTGAAGTAGGTGTACTGTTTTTAATGCTAATATAAAAATTTAAAAGATATTTAAACGGTTAGGAGGATGAAATGGCTACGAAATTCTTTAAGAATATACTAAAATTTTGACTGAAGAAAGATTCAATATTTAGTGTACTTAATGAAACTATTAAAAGCTTATTTAGAAAACATTTTAACTATGTAAAATATATATCATTTGATTATAATTCGACCAAATAAAACAATTAAATCAACTAACAATATGTCTAGTGTTTTTTTCACAAGACTAGGTACTTAATTTGATACTAATCAATATATAACAAGGCAGTGGTAACCCAGCGGTAACGCGTTCGCTTGGGAAACCGAGTGAAGCGGATTCAAATCTGATTAAACTAACTCTGATATTTTCATGTGCGAATCATTTCCAACATGATTACCACTTGTCTTACGGTGAAGGAAAACATCATAAGGAAACCTGCATGAGTAAAAGAACTTAGCAAGTTTTCGCAAGACATGTGAAGTCCGTCAACCCGCACTTGGCCAGTGTGGTGGACTATGGTCTGATGCCTGTCGTATTGAAGGGAGACCCCTACCCAGCAGTGGGACGTTAAAAAGGGCAATATACTACTACTATATAATAAAGCTTTATTTCAGTCTGTTATATAACCATATTATTGGTTATGTCGAAGCGAGACAACAAAGCTCAGGGTTTAGTCCCCGGATGCGTGCCATTCTTCCTCACTTTAGAAATACTGAATAATTCATACTTCTCATTCGATGTTATCTCAGGAATTGGAACAATTTTTCATTATACGAATTCGTTCTCTTGGAACTTATATTTAATATTGGAGTTGTTGATAACAACTGTTTATTTCAACTAGTGTTCGCCCAAAGATCGAAAGTCGACCATAACCATTATTGAAAAGAGGAAAATATACATAAACTTACATTTTTTTCAACATTTTTTTCTACTTTTATACATGCGTTCGTTGTATATAATTCAAAACAGTTTAGTATCCTTGTCTTTACTTATCTATATATAAAAAAAACTAACTCTGTTCAAATTTTTTTTATTGATTACACTAAAGTCAATAGTTACCAACCAAAAAAATAAAGAAAATCAGTTGACAAAGAGGAGAAAAAGGTACTGAACTGTTTTGTCTTTGCCTATGTATAAACTATAGATATTAGTCCGGTCAAAATAGACATTTCAAATAATATAAGCTCCGACAAAGCTGAGATTTGGTAGAGACTTTGGGTACACCAGTAGAAATAAAGAGCCAAAAATCCCCATCAATGTCATGTGTGCTAAAAAAGTACGTTACCGTTGGTAGGACTCTGTCAAGCCTGAGGAGTCCGACTGGTTGGGTACCACCCCCTTATCTATTTCTGCCGCCAAGCAATAATGATTGCATTGTTGTGTTCCGGTTTGAAGGATAAGGTAGCCAGCGCAATTACAGGCAAGAGGCATATCATCTTAGTCCTCACAGTGACAACGCAACTGTGGTTCTGCATTTTTGTTACTTAAAACCTAAGTGCATGAACCGTAGGTGTTATGGGCGACAGGTACTGCTTTCCATCGGGTGGTCTGGCTGCTCGTTTGTTACTGAATCGCATAAAAAAAAAGTTATTCAAGGTCAAAGGTAAAAATTTTCGGTTTTTTGGATTTTTATCAAAAACGGAAAGTTTTATCAAAAATATAGTCCAGACAAAAATGGGTGTAATACTTTTTATCCTAACAATCACCGTTCCTAAGATATCGCGATTCTAAAAGTTGAAGATGTTGAAGAAGTTGTACATTCTATATGATATGCACACATCCACACCACCTGTGAGGTAGTGTACATGGCGCTTTTTTTAAAGTTGTTTCCTCGGTAGGCCTACTCCGCTATCTGTTATTTTACTTTTGGCACATTATTTCTATCGGTGTACCCAAGATCTCTAATAAAATTCAGCTCTGTCGGAGCTTTTGTTATTTGACCATTATTTTTATCTCTCATTTGACCAGACATTATACTTATAGATGATAAGATACGATTGAAATACAGTGTTTCAAACGTTGGTTTGAAGTGAATGTAAAATTAACGGCAAAAAATCAATGCAATTAATTTATGATTCTTTCACTAGAGTAGGTTTCACTGAACCCTTAAATACTCTTCAGTACGTTTTCTTAAAAAGCATGTCGATACCAGGATAAAAAGTAGCCTATTGCTCAGGGATAATAAATGTTTTTAGGGGTGACGGAATTCTAAGAATTTTAACCTAGTTCCTTAGTTAATACTTATATCGAAACAGACAAACTTACTGCAGTCTGTGCCTGTTTTCTTCAGTTGGCAAATTTTGTAAGGTCTGATTAGGGCGTTAAATATTGTCACCCTACATGCAATTTCTCAATTTTGGCACAAGCGAACAATGAAATCAAGGCACTATATTTTTCCTACTCTGCAATAGAAAGGCATAAAAAACGAATATTTCATATTATTTCTTACGATGAATGCAGATTGTAGCGGTCTAAAATTTTTTCGCCATTTTCTCAAGAATGTCTTAAGTGATACATGTTAAATTGAATTTGTCTTAGAAAAATGAGTGCGTGTAACCTTTACGCTCGGTTGAAGTAAAACTTTTTTGGCAAACATCGCAATTACATTGAAACAAATCAATAGTTAATAAGGCATGTTAGGCATATTACAATCATATATTCATTTCATATAATATTAGAGAATATAATCACATATAATCACCCTCGCTCCGCTCGGGTTCGTCCCTACATTTAAATCGTAATTAACGTTTAGTATAGATTTCTAAGACATGAGATATTTTCCCGCAGTAAAAAGTATCCTATATTTTGACCTAGATAACCAGCTATCATCATACAAAATTTCATCAAAATCCCTCCAGTACTTTTTCCGTGATGCGGTAACAGACAGACAGACAGACAAAAGTTCTAAAAACTATAGATTCGGCCTCTGTATTGATAATAATGTCTATTTCAATAAGATTTTCCAAAAAATATTTAATGTACAGATTCGGCTTTGTTACAATTTTATTATATGTATAGATTTGTCAGACAATAACAACGGTTACTATGGCAACAATTAGTCATAATAGCGTGTAATGTATTCTATCTCATTCTCTCGCCGGCTTGAACCTTTATATTTATGTGTTTGTCTCTTTCTCGTGTCGCATTTTCGTTTCATCGCGTTTCAAATCACAACGATTCTAAAGAAGTTTCACTTCAAAAACAAACTGTAAATAGTTCTTACTTTACTAACAGCGTGGGTAACCTATCCTACTAGCTATTCTATGTAGTTTATACCTTTGTGCGAGGAGTAGCCCATAGTTCACATTGGCCAAATACGTGATTCTACACTTTAAATAAATAAATATGTTGGGACATTAACACACAGCACCATCTAGTTCCATGGCAAGCAACGAAGCCTGTGTTATGGATATCAGATAGTTGATACACTACACATATATAACTTTAAATACATACATATTATAAATATAAACACCCATGACTGGAGTACAAACATTCGTGCTCATCACACAAATGAATGCCTCCAGCGGGACTCGAACCTGCGACCACTGCGTAGAAAGTAGGCTCACTACAAACTGAGCCAAACGTGCACTTTACACATCTAGTCTACAATTACTACTCTCAATAATAAAATTAAGTCAGAATTTGATCTGTATGTAATATTATAAATATTAATATATACATACCCGAGCAAAGTCAGGGTAAGTCGCTAGTAAATTAAGCACCGCTTGAAAAAAAATCGAAAAAGGATAAACTTTTGTAAAAAATAATAACTGTATATAGCAAAAGGCAGTGGTAGCCCAGTGGTAACGCGCTCGCTTGGGAAACCGAGTGAAGCGGGTTCAAATCCCGGGTCTCGCACCTCTGATATTTTCATGTGCGAATCATTTTCTAACTTGATTACCACTTGCCTTACGGTAAAGGAAATCATCGTGAGGAAACCTGCATGTCTGAGAGAACCTAGCAAGTTTTCAAAAGACATGTGAAGTCCGCCAATCCGCACTTGGCCAGCGTGGTGGACTATGGCCTGATTCCCCTCGTCTTGAAGGGAGGCCCGTGCCCAGAAGTGGGACGTTAAAAAGGGCTGAATACATACATATAGCAAAATGCCCTTCTAATAAAAAAAAATAGTTTTATTTAGAAAATAATGTATGTTGTGAAATATCTCAAAATCGTAATGTTACGAAGTATATATTATAAGGTTAGCGAAAACCACTAGTAAAAACTAGGTTTAAAGACGTAGTTATCCTACCTTAATTGGCTTCTTAATCATCAATAGGGGTCAAATGCGGGTTTCTAGACTTTACACGTCTTTCGAAAATTAATTAGGTTTTTTCAGACATAGAGGTTTCCTTCATTGAAAATTATTTGCACATTTATTTATTTATTTACTTATAGGACACACAGTTAAAACATTATAACATCTTATCTAAAAACTTAACACAAAATATAGAAAAATGTTTAACATTTGAAGGTGTAACAACATGCACCATATTGTACTACAGGCTTATTTATACAATATTTACAAAATATATATAATTAATAATAAAAATAACATACTACTGATGTAATTAATAACAAAAAAGAAAAATGAAAAAGAAACAAAACAAAAACATAACAAAAAAAACATAACCTTAATTTTTATTTTTATTTTACATCATCATCACTGAAAATCTCAGGGGTGCTAAATTCAAGTTTAAATTTTATTGAATTAACCTACAATAAAAATAAAAGTATTCACCTCAATAGCAAGTAAAATTTACATTTACAGAATTGGTATCATTCTGATGTAGGAAGGTTTTGATAGAATCAGTAAGGGCTCCAGAATGACACCTAAAGTTGATATTTAGTGCCCCTTATCTCGAATGGATAAAGTTTGCCAAATTGCCTCTCGGCTTGTGCTACTTAGAAGTTTACGGTTCTTTTAAACAGTATTTATAGCATTAAAATTATATTTTTATTCAAGGAGCGAACGCAGACTAAAACAAAGTTTATAAGCACGGTGATATAATAAAAGCTCATGTGGTATGTTGTGATATGAAGGTATAAATAAATAAATATGTTGAGACATTAACTCACAGCATCATCTAGTTCCATGGTAAACTAAGAAGGCTTGTGTTATAGATACCCTAGAGTTGATACACTACACATGTATAAGTTTAAATATATACATATTTTAATAAAACACACATGACTTGAATACAAATAAATGCCCCTAGCGGGGCTCGAACCTGCGACTGTTGGCATAGCAAGTGCAATTTACAGTCATTACAAACTGAGCCAAACGTGCCGTGATATGAATATAGTCTGTAGTTACTGTTTCGTTCCGGACTTAGCCAAATTATGCAATCACATTACTGTTATAACTGTCAAAGTTTATATTTGGGCGTGTTTGTGTTTTTCTTTTCTCTCCCTCCTTTCATCTTTTATACTGAGCGTGTTTGTTACTCCATCACGCTGGGACGTCTGGATGGATTCGGAAGAAATTTTACATACAGATAAACTATTTTCTTTTTTTAATGTTGGTCGCCGCGTGGTTGAAAATCAACCATAATTCATTAAGTTATATTTTTATTGTCTTGCGTACATTACAATATTAATCTATTCTCAATTGGACCATAGACTTTTACAATAAACAAAAGAGTATATTATATGCGTGTGTGTGTCAAATATATGGTAGTGTGTAACGTTTTTTTTATTGGTTTAATGTATTTTTTATGCATAATTTAAAAAAATAATATTAACATTCTGCACTACTTCTCTATATAAACTATAAGTGTGGGAAATTTCATACTCCTCCGTCCGCGCAATTTTCGTAAAAAAGGGGTACAAAGTTTTTGCTTCACCTATTAATATATAGATTAATAATATAAATCCACAAACTGTCTTCCATTTATTTATTAAACATTCTCGCTTAATTTAATAATGTCATGTAGTACTAAGTAAATCATATTAGTGTGTTTTCATATATTTTGGTTTTCATAGTTTCTTAGCAATTTTTTTGTATTACAAATGACAATAATATACGTACGACGACATTTAAAAAGACATTTCGCGTAGAACTTCCTCCCGGGCCGGGAGAAATTTCCTGATTGGCTGACTACACTCACTTTAAATAAAGTTGATTATTTATTTTTAGATTTTATTTGTAGCAGGATATAGTTTACCTATCTGTGTGCCACGTTTGTACTAAATCATATAAGTATCTAACATTTACCTACCTATATTTTTTTTTAAAACTCATAAATAGTATAGGTTTCTGTTATTGAAAGATTTTTTAGAATCCATCCATTTCATGCAGTTCTAGACATAAAATAAATAACTTTTATCTACATAAATAAATAAATTTAAATAAATAACTTTATAAAGATATTTATAAAAAATATATTTATGTAGGATTATGGAGAAATCAAGAAAATAATATATGTTGTGAAATAACGCTAAAGCGCAAAGTTAAGAAGAATATATTATAAAGTTAGCGAAAACCACGGTAAAAACTAGTTTTAAAGACGAAGTTAAGCTACCCTAATTGGCTTCTTAATCATCAATAGGGGCAAGACGCAATTACTTGCAGCTACTGACCTAAATATGCTTTTGATATTTCGTTGCTAAGTTTAGACAACAACACAAATTGCGACATAAATGTCAGACATTCATTTCTGTATTGTTAATACTTTTACGAAATTTTAGTGCCGAGTAGTTAGTATATGTATACAATATATAATGTATATAATATAATGTACGGAAATTGTGTTCAAGCTGTTCACGCTTCTTGTTCCACGTAAAACTCATTTTTCAGTACTATCTTCTACGCGGTGCTGTGTATTGAAAATGTTGAACGTGTTCGAAAACTTTTGAATCACACTAGACATTTGGACACAACATGTTCACACAGCTGCTGATATGACATATAATAAAACTCTACATACTACGTATAATAAAATTCTGACTAAGCCGAATTTGTACTTTAAATATTTTTTTGAAAATCTTATTGAAATAGACATTGTTATCGATACAGAGACGGAAACTGTAGGTTTTAGAATTTTTGACTGTTTGTCTGTTACCGCATCACGGAAAAACCTCTGGAGGGATTTTGATGAAATTTGATATAATGATAGCTGGTTACCCAGGTCAACATATAGGATACTTTTTACTACGGGAAAATATCTCATCTCTGAGAAATTTATACTAAACGTTAAAACGTAAGAGGAACGAATCCGAGCGGAGCGAGGGTGAGTCGCTAGTGTCATAATAAATTTTATAAGTAGAGACACTCGCGTTCACGCAAAGACACTCTGTGTAGGTATATGTCACCGTAAAATTGTATATACCGCTAGATTACAATCTATCTAGTGAGATTGTAAAATGTCGAAAGATTTTGTTTCGACAGATTACAATCTTGCGAGATAGATTAGCGGCACTTACAATTTTACGGTGACATATACACTGAGTGTAGCGTGTATAGTGTTTTACATTAGTCTAAACTAGGCTTTACAGTCGTATTTTCAAAATTAACCCAATTTGATATAACAATTTAATCACTGGACCGGAAAAATTAATAGACTTCAAAATTTCAATACGAAGGGATAATAAATAAGATTAAGCGAATATTTTCTTATAGAATATAAATTTTTCAATTGGTTTGTTGATATACTTGTATGTATAACGGCGATTTTTTTTAAGTCTCTGTAAAAATAATCTTAACTTATCAGGTTTTAAAGATTTTTAACAGATAGAATTTTGACGATTCGTTTGGCTCAGTTTGTAGTGTCCCTACTTACTGTGCCAGCGGTCGCGGGTTTGAGTCCCGCTGGCAATCATTTGTTTGATGAGTACAAATGCTAGTACTCCACTTATGGTTGTTTATATTTATAATATGTATGTATTTATTTTTTGATATTAATTCATGTTAACCCGACAATTATAGTCGGACGAATATTTCTTAATCATTGATTCGATTAATCATTCGATTTAATTAATCATTCGATTTTTTATTGTATTTTAAGATGAGCTTTTGTGATGAGCGCTCGTGTGCTTCCCGAAGCTCGAATGATTTAAGAACATATTAAAAGGCAAACGTCTAAAGAAAAAAAACTTTTTTTAGAGAGAATAACCCACTAGATTTTCATCACAATCGGTTTAATGATTTAGGAACGCATGAAGGACACACATACGAACATTCATATTTATTTATATAGAAGAAAAAATAAAATACTCCTAACAGATTTTATATGATTGCAACATAAAATAATCATAAAACCAATAATTTATAAAACACTTCTATATTAAAAAAAACGCTAATGCGTAGTAATGGGCTCATTTATTGATTTTCCATCAGCTTATTAAAACATTAAACGGGACGTCGGCTTTTCATACAAAGATATAATCGTAAAAACCTGTTAATATTCCAAGTATGTACTAATGACTTAATTAAAAGCAATTTCAGGTTGATTATTCGTGTTATTTCTTTTGTTGAGTTCAACAGTGAGATGGAGAGAATCTCGTTTATCTCCTTTTTATGGAGTACTCCGGTTTTGTGTGTTTTCCACAATAACTTTAGTTTTAATTAAAAATAATACGAGGTAATATACATATATACCTTTCTAAATGTACCAGCCAGATATGAAAAATCTTTTTAGATTTTATATCTTATTGAATATAATACTACTTTCTAATTCTTCGGAGTGGTTATACTTAAATAAACTAAGAAATGTAAGTGAAGTTCCTTAAGGCAAGTAGACAAAATATATATATGTATAAAGTTTGGCAACTCTATGATGGATATATGACGTACATAAATATGACGTACATAAATTTTTAGGGTTAATTTTGAGAGTCAAAATAAGATTAAAAAATTATCAGTTAATTATTATTAATTATTATATGTGTGTATATCTATATATATATAATAAAATTCTGAGTCGAATCTGTATATTGAACATTTTTTAGCAAATCTTATCGAAATAGTCATTATTATCGATGCAGAGGCCGATTCTACAGTTTTTAGAATTACCATCAGTCTGTCAGTCTGTCTGTCTGAGAATGCATCACGAGAAAACCACTGGACAAATTTTGATCAAATTTCATATGATGATAGCTGATTATCCGGGCTAACAAATAGGATACTTTTTACTGTGGGAAAATATCTCATCTCTGACAAATCTATACTAAACGTCAAAACGTTTATACGAGTATGTATATGTATATCTTAGTACTGTCTATGGAAGTTTTATGTAGAGTTATAATTATCATTGTTAGACGCAATGCTCGTATTTCAACAATATCATTGCCGAAGCCAGAATTTGTTGCGGAAATTAAATTTTCACTCGCCAGATCACGTCTGCACAAAGCACTTTAATTATAAGGATGTGAAAGATAATGTCTGAACTTGGGCTTATTGCGGTGTGCAATAATAATTATTTTTTAACTAGCGTTTTTTTGCGACTTTATCTAAATATATACGAAAATAAAATCGAAACTACAAGTATGAGAACTTTTGTCGTGTTAGCAAGAATGAACAGGTTCGACCTGAAAAGTACTCTATTTTGTCTATTTTCGATGAAGAAGAAGAAGCTCGAAACAATCTTTTTCTATCCTCTTTTGTATCCTCTTCTTTCTTCTTCCTTTCTTTTACCCATCATCTCTTTACTCCTATTTGCATGTAACAAGCTCGGCATGAAAGCTATATGCATACAAAGACTACCATTACTCTTTACTATAAGGTATAAGCTTTTTGGCAACTTTTCTCGCATAAAAAAGCCGACGAGAGATTCAAAGCTCCTTTAAATATTAAGTAATTATATGTTTTATTTATTATCATAAATGCACATACATAGTCAGGCTATTTATACTATGTACATTGCACATATATACATACATATCTAATCTAGGCAAAGACAAAACCGGTTTTCCTTAACGTAAAAACTTTATATCCGACTGGGATACAAAGTTCGAACCTGTGATTGTCGATCTTGCGCATTAGCCGCTTGACCAAGATGCTTATGCCCAAGCGTGCGAAATTAGCGACCATTTTTTGCGTGTAATAATGGAAAAGAAAACCGCATGAAAACTCGAAAACACGCGTTTTCCCAGACATAAGATTAATCTAGATCGATTTTTCGCCCCCGAAAATCCCCACATACCAAGTTTCAGCGAAATGGTCAGACAGTCGTTTCGGAGACCAGCGGTATATATAAATAAATAAATAATTATACAAGAATTGCTCGTTTAAAAGTATTAGGTATACCATACACATTTTTTTAATAAATAATACGTTTTTATTTTCACATATAGCTGGTATTGCCAAAAAAATATTTTAGCTTATACCTATTCAAAGCGAAGCCTGATCGTATTTACATACATTTGTTTTATATTTGTTTGGAGAACTTCGAAAACGTAGGCAAAAGTGCACGACAATAATAGCTGGTTTTAACTTTACGTGACGATGTTGAATATTCATGCTTCTACGAACTACTGTTTACTCTTGCTTTTATATTTCAAAAGCTATCAATGAAAAATTGGATGGTAACACATTTTTAATCTATTCATTCGATTCTGTATAAGCTTAAAGCTACATATAGCTTTCTATGTGCTTTTGCACATAGAAAGTCGAAGAAACAATCGAAAATAAAGGTCGAAAGGATTGTTTTACAAAAAAATTTTTTAAAGGTGTAACTAAATTAAAAAAAAAATTAAAGAGTGCGTGTATGCATATGTAATGTGTACACGTGCAAGAAGTAAAACTTTTATAGGTTATCGGTACTCTTTATGAAATTCAATTTATGTCTTAAATATTTAGGATAGGTGAGATACTAAAAGTAAGGCATATTACAATCATATATTTATAGAATATAATTTAAGATGAGAATATAATATCATATATCATTTGTCAGACAATAACAATAGTTACTATGGCAACAAACGTTCGCCTCGCCCGATCACACTTTTCGTAACGCTCTCGTCACGCATTTACCATCTTACTCCCCAAGTCAAGCGTGCGTATAAAAGTTTTACTTTAAAAACCAAAATTGATATTTGGTACCTACTTGCATGTGATTAAGTCTTTTTAACAGTTACCTTATTTCCAATAGTTGTATCGATTTTGATTTTTGTAACTATATGCAAACAGGATGATAGGTATAGGTAATATAATATTTTAAATATAAGAAATTGTTTAGCTTTTCAGATTTTTTCGTAGATTTATTTTGATTTTTAGTCCACGATGTTTCGAATGCTTTACAGCAATCAAGGTTTTAGACATCATAACGACTATGTTATAATATATAGTTATCACAGATTACCACAAAATCCGAAAACGTAGTTTTTTTTAAATGTCAAATATTTGCGCAAATCTAAGAATTGATAATACAAAAGTTATACCTTCCCAGGATGGTGCCAGCACGTTAGTGAAAATGTTTCACGGCTACTAGAAAAACCTTCGAATTTAGGCTCATTTGATTTATTTTGTGTGTGAAGTCCTTTTCAATCTTTTTAAAACTATATATTAAACAGTATAATTATATATTGTTAATTACAAAGAAATTAAGCTATAACTTTTGGATACCAAAAGGCAATTTATATACTTCATAATACTTATGTACATATATATTGTATATGTGCCCTATATTTTTGTAGACTTTACGTTAAGTTTTATATGATAACTATTTTTTTATATTAACCCTCCACTAAATGAATAGTAAGTTATATAAAAGCCATAGCTCCATTTTAGATATACATAAGTTGTAAGTTATTCATGTTTTTTATACCGCCGTCTTTAATCTACGACGTATTTTATGTACCTATTATGTATGATCTGAGTATTAAGATGATTTCATTTGAAACTGACC
Organism: Argynnis bischoffii washingtonia; assembly: GCA_033884665.1. Taxonomy (NCBI): domain Eukaryota; kingdom Metazoa; phylum Arthropoda; class Insecta; order Lepidoptera; family Nymphalidae; genus Argynnis; species Argynnis bischoffii. The sequence continues at coordinate 15,373,634 of CM066610.1, forward strand.
CACTTTATTCCATGCTCTATAAACAGGAAAAATATTATATACGTATCATATAATTATTAACTAACTTTAATACACGTGTTTAACAATCACTAACAACAACGTTTGAAAACGTTTTTGTATGCACATTGTATAATCGTACGTGTGTATCGACCCTCGCATAATAAGTGTGGAACACCTGGGCGCTTTGTAAGGCGACAAACCAAATTATATGGCATGAATATCTTGCAAATGGCATGGTATGTTTATTTTGAAGTTGATTTATTGATTTGTCACTTTAAAATGATATCCTACATGAATTCTTTTGAAAGGATTTTTTTTCTTATACTAAAGAATTATAAAGACGGAGTCCGCCAAAATAAACATTAAAGTCAAAAATATAATGCATAAGTATAAAGCTAATTATAAGGTTTTTATAGGAATGATCTCTATTTTTAAGACTATGATAGAGGCTATCATGTTATCGTGATGGAGAAGTTAGTATGGACTCGATATCCGCCGTAATAGGCTAGTCCAGTCAAACAAATATAAACCAATAACATAACATATATAAACAAAATGTATGCAACAGCAATTTTTTTTTGTTTTGTTATGTTTTATTTGTTTTGTTTTTTGATGCGTTTGTTTTGTTTTTGATTATAAGAAGAATCATGAAAGGTGAACCTTTCATGATTCTTCTTATAATCAAAAACAACAATTGTGAACAATTGGTGAAAAAATTGCGACAAATAACATTATTATGCACAAAAAGTTTGCTAAAGTCGCTCAAAAAGTTGAAGATTAAATTAACCTGATATTTATTGAATGCCATATTATCATACGGACTTTCACGTTTATTATGGTTGTACCTGACATTCACGCTTAAAAGCTCCTTTTAAATTTTACTGCGTCAAAAGAGTTACATATAAAAAGAACATTCTGAAAATTCAGTGGAAAATGTTAGTAAATTATATAAATATTTTGTGATTGTATGACATGTCAAAGTCGATTGCAATAATTGGTATGGAATGTTAACTATGGAGTAGAGAGAACGGCGTTTCGTTGTGTATGTTCGAAATTCCATTTTAACTTTGGAAGGGAGTCGAGTCATTAATATTTGATTTTATTTATTTATTTACTAACGACTCACCCCCGCTTCGCTCGGGTTCGTCCCTAGGTACGTTTTAATTTTTTTGAGCGAAACTCTAATACTTCTTCTAAAATAAAAGTAGCCTAAGTTACTCCTTATAATATCAGCTATCTGCTAGTGAAAGTCCCATTAAAGTTGGTCCAGCCGTTTCGGAGATTAGCCGGAACAAGCAGACAGATTAAAAATTGTGAAAAATTTTAAAAATTGTGTTTTTCTTATAAGTGCCGTATGTAATTCCATATGCATTTAGTATAAAGCTGTTATTTTGACATTACAAACAGACACTTCAATTTTATTTATCTGTATAAATTAGGTTTATTTACATTTACTTACAATAATACACACAAATATAAAAAGTAGAACTCAGAACTAGGAACTAAACGCAGCATGTACAGAAATAAAGTTTTTAAAATATTATATCAAAATATATTTTAGTAGTAAACAGTGGATGTTTTTAATTAATCATTGTTCCATTATGAGTAGGTACACAGTTACATTAATCTAACAATCATAACGTTTGACGACACCTTTGGCTCAGTTTGTAGTGACTTTGCTTGCTGCGCTAGCGGTCGGTTCGAGTCCTGCTGGGGGCATTCATTTGTGTGATTAGCACGAATGTTTGTACTTCAGTCATGGGTGTCTATGTTTATAATATGTATGTATGTATTTAAAGTTATATATGAGTAGTGTATCAACTATCTGGTATCTATAACGCAAGCCTCGCAGCTTATTATGGAACTAGATGGTGCTGTGTGGTAATGTCCAAACATATTTATTTATTGATAGGATATAAAAATACTAATGATGGTGCAAAATAAAAAGCATATTAGTATTTATGCATATATATATATATATATATATTTATTTATTTATATATATATATGAATATATATATATTCAACTTTTATAATATACGCTCCTCATTGGTAGGTACTGTAAAATACTGACATATTGGAATTTATGAAAAGCCTAGATGGCTTATGGTACGTGATATGCATACTATTGTTTTATGAAGACTCAGTGTGAGGTAAAAAATGTATTTTAAATAAAACTGAGCGAGGATAATATTTATAAAGCATTCGAAATATTGAGAAACAAAAATAAAAAAGCTTTTTACATAGCTATTTTAAATATTATATTCTTCTTTATCTACACAGGTAAATCTCGCGACAAGGTTTTATCTATACATATAATAAAATTGTAACTAAGCCGAATCTGTACATTAAATATTTTTTGGAATATCTTATTGAAATAGACATTATTATCGATACAGAGGCCGAATCTATAGTTTTTGGAATTTTTGTCTATCTGTCTGTTACCGCATGACGGAAAAACCACTGGAGGGATTTGATGATATTTGGTTTGGTGATAGCTGGTTATCCGAGTCAACATATAGGATATTTTTTACTGAGGATAAATATCTCATCTCTGAGAAATCTATACTAAACGTTAAAACGTAAGTAGGGACGAACCCGAGCGGAGCGAGGGTGAGTCGCTAGTATCGTCTAAATTTCGAGTTAGAGGCAGTAGTAGCCCAGTGGTAACGCGTTCCCTTGGAAAACCGAGTGAAGCAGGTTCAAATCCCGGGTCCGCACCTTTAATATTTTCATGTGCGAATCATTTCTAACATGATTACCACTTTTCTTATGGCGAAGGAAAAGATCGTGAGGAAACCTGCATGTCTGAGAGAACTTAGCAAGTTTTGAAAGACATATGAAGTCCGCCGACCTACATTTGGCTAGCGTGGTGGACTATGGCCTGATCCCCCTTGTATTGAAGGGAGGCCCGTACCCAGCAGTGCGACATTAAAAAGGGCTGAATACAAATTTTGTAATGTAATAAATTGATGGGTTTGTTTTAATTTAAAGTTTCTTTTCTCCTTTTTAGAGTTAATTTATTTTTTATTTTATTTGTATTCTTCTCAGCAAACCCTTTCATTTCATATCTATATCATGGGGGTGCATAAAAAAAATTGTCCGCCACCTTTGGAAGTCCGCCATGTTGGATTTAGAATGACGTCACTTATCTAACCATGCATTGTCATCTAAACTAAACATATATACAATTAATTAATATTAAGAGTAAAGTAAAATATTAAAGCAAAAAATTAACTCATAAAAGACCTGAACAACAAGACCTTGGTGATCGTGTTACTTGAAATATCCACCTATTATTTCTCTTATTTCTTCGCTTTTCTATTTCTTTTCGTTTCTGTCACGAAATATTTCTTCGTTACACATCAAAATTATCCTTTCGAAAAATGTGTGAAGATAACACAATACGAGTATTGTATTGAGACGAAAATAAAAAATAATTTTAAGATTTCCTTCCTTCTTCATAGCAAAGGCAATTTTTTCGATCACACAATTGGTTCTTAAATCGTAGCTTATTATACGTCATTGTCACCATTTTCTTTACGTCCTTTTTGTCAAATAGCGGCGGAAATGCGACATATACAAAACATTTTCTCCCCTATAGTGAATGGAATATTTTGTAGGGATGTTCACATTTATTTGTTGAGTGAACTAAAAAATTAGAGTTAAAAGTGATGGCGGAGGTAAAAAATGGTAAATCATTTTGTTTGTTTGTTCTTCTTTCACTTCGCAATAAAGCAGCGGATTAACTATTATATTTTCGTAGAGTTTTATGAGTCTGTAACATAACCATAAGAAAACTTAAACAAAATCTCCACACTAACGTACCTAAACAGGTACAGACTGCAGACAATTTTGTTTGTTTTGAGTTTCGATATTAACTCTGAAACTATTTGAAGTTTTGTAATTGGCTTCTAGAAATATTTAATTACATAGTACATATATAATTGATCGACTTCACTTACATTTAAAATAAGATTGCAAAAGTGCGGTTCCCTTATTTACAATAACAGATAATAAAATATTACCGGTTCACCCTCGCTTCAGTCTTGTTCGCCTCTAGAAAAAAATAAACAAATCTATCCCACAGGAACCATACATTTTCCTGGGATAAGTAGTAATCTATGTATTATTGCAGACTCTCTCTATCTCTATCTATCTCTTGAGTAACAAACATCCAAACATCTAAACTTTCACATTTATAATATTAGTAAGATCATCTTAAAATCTGATATATAAAATTGTCAACACTGTGTAGCCAGCGATCATGGTGGACCATTATAGTACTGAGGGGGACGATAAAAGGGTTGAATTATTATTGATTATTAAAATGTTTAAACGTTGACAATCCTATTATGTAACACAAAGTCATTTTTGTGAGCGGAGTGAACGCTTGTAATTACTTCAGGCGAGCGTCTAGTGACTTTATTGGGTGACGGTTAAATATGGTTTTTGGGGAAACTAAATGGTGAAACTTAGTTATTAAGTAAAAAGTATTTTATTTTAACAAAATTTTATTTTTAAGATAATATATAACAATTCCCTTTGAAAAATATGAAAGTGCATTATAAAATGAATTTAATTACACTTTTACAAGCATTTATAAAATTAAATAGTTCGTTTGGAAATTCGTAGCAATTTAATTTAGGAATAGCAGAGGGATGTTCTAATGAGAAAAGTCTATGAGGCACTATTGGCTATTATATGGAGCTATATGGCACTTTCTCTAATATTGTAAATGGATGGGTTTGTTGATTTTTCCCTTTTTTAGACCTAGAACAGACTAATATTTATCCTGCTACATAAAATTATTTTTGTGGAATTATATAATATGTTGAAAAAAGTTAGATGGTTAAGGACTTTACAAATAAATAACACTAGTTAAAAATTAATTCTTCTAAAAGTAATCATTTCTTTAAGGAGCTGATTTCTTTCTTAACATTTATACCACCAATTTATATAATCTGTTAAAAAAAAAAAGATTATGACAGAATACTAGTGGCTCACCCTCGCTCCGCTCGGGTTCGTCCCTACTTATGTTTTAATGTTTAGGTATAGATTTCTCAGACATGAGATATTTTCTCCCAGTAAAAAGAATCCTTTATGTTGATCCGGATAACCAGCTATCATCATACTAAATTTCATCAAAATCCCTCCAGTGGTTTTTCCGTGATGCGGTAACTGACAGATAGACAAAAATTCTAAAAACTATAGATTCGGCCTCTGTATCGATAATAATGTTTATTTCAATAAGATTTTCCAAAAAACATTCAAGGTACAGATTCGACTTAGTTACAATTTTATTATACGTATAGATTGAATTGACATATTATGTATATTGTTGTATAAAAAAATGCTACGTAATTGAGTATTGGATAATATGTTTCTTATTTTATAGATCTATCTATACAAATAAATAAAATTAAAGAAAATACATTAAACGTTAACTATACGAAAAAAACATTTTTTTATCTGTCAGTTTATCTGTCTGTTCCGGCATCAGAAAGCTGAGGCATAACAAGGCGTAACTTAGCCTACTTTTCTTTTAAAAAAGAATTAGGGTTAGGCAAAAAAAAATTAAACCTAATGAAATTGTGTACAAACTCTATATAAATAGAAACAACAATCGTTTTTTAAATAAAGCGTGTATGTTCTTTTCTGAAATCGGAAAAACAACATTAACATTAATTAATCTTAAAGCATTTTGACAGAAATACTTTTTTTACTTAACAGTTATATTTCAGTCTCTACATATTATTTACAGTCGCAGTATACGTGTAAAGATTTACGCATTCATTCAAAGTAAAACCCATTAAAATGATACGTCGAAATGTAAAACTATTAAATATTTCGCGTCTGCCTTACGTCTTTTATATAGGTGTTAATATACATAGGTGTATGCCAGATGTGATAAACAATGCTCGTCGTATGTTTACGAATACCATTTGTAATGACCTACTGTGGAGTTTCTATTGTATTAAGAAAAAAAATTATTACAGCCGTACTCTATGTACAAGAGTTTTAGGTCCATATGTGATAATTTCAATAAAAAAACGATTATTGTCCGTCTTTCTGTTATTCTTCGTTAAAATATTAAGTTTTTTTTAAATTTATAATTAATTTAGGATTGTAACTTAGTTTGTTATATTTTTGATTTGGGTATATTTGAAACGTTTTTGTGCTATACAAGCTACATTCCAAAGTCAAAATGAGACTTTCGATTTATAATCTATACTCTATACAGATAAATAAAATTGAAGTGTCTGTGTGTAATGTCAAAATAACAGCTTTATACTAAATACATATGGAATTGTATACAGTACTTATAAGAAAAACACAATTTTTAAAATTTTTGTCTGTCTGTCTGTTTGTTCCGGCTAATCTCCGAAACGGCTGGACCAATTTCAACGGGACTTTCACTGGCAGGTAGCTGATATTATAAGGAGTAACTTAGGCTACTTTTATTTTAGAAATAGAATTGGGGTTTCGTTCAAAAGAATTAAAACGTACCTAGGGACGCACCCGAGCGAAGCGAGAGTAAGTCGCTAGTAAGTAAATAAAACTATCATTTCGGATTATTTCGCGGATCTTTTTAGATTTTTGGTTTTCGACGTTTTGATTGCTTTACAGCAATCATGGTCACGGGAGAGACTAAGTCTAAGAATGTATCATCATAAGTAATAATAATTACGATTTCATAATTATACTAACTTATCAAAGAGTTATTAGTATGGAAAAATTTACTTCTCCTAGGATCTAACCTGCTACAAACATAGAATGAATCGACACCTGACATACCATTAACACAGTCATTGTGCCATATCAAAATAAAATATAATGAAAACAGAGAAGTACTCAAGAGAAAATAACTAAATAAACTGATAAAACAAACTTGTGATAATTACGTTACAACTTGCTTGGATTAGGACGCACTGTTTATTTACTCTATATCATTTGGCCTACAAAAAATATTATGATTATCGAATTAAGTAAGGTTTATGTATAATTGGTTATACTTATAAATATAAAATTGCCATTTGGGTGCTTTTTTAGGTACTTAACAATAACCTATGTATGTAATACTTTCTTAGATTTACGCGAATATTTGAAATTGTAAATCTTTTCGGATTTTTTCGCGGATTTATATTTCAAACAAACATAATGCCTTTGAAACGTCTAAAACCTTAGTTTCGCCCGTGACCATGATTTCTGTAAAGCATTCGAAACGTCGGGAACCAAAAATCTAAATAAATTCGCGAAAAAATTCTAAAAGATAGTTTTATTAAAAAACCTATGTATGTGTTACTCCGAAAAGAAAACGAGAACGGTTTGACATTTTCCCCGTAATATGTCTGTACTAATTTGAATAAAGTTTTAGGGGAAATTTGAAAAATTCTGGAAATACGAAAAGTGCTTTTTGTATATAATTATTATACTTTTATGAATTCAAAATCAGATACAAAGATATTTTAACGAATTTATAAAAATAAATAAATAAATAACTAAAAATATTTCATTTGCATAAAGAGATAGAGAGTCGAAACTTGTGGTTGAGGTCCCCTTTTTTGCCTGTATTAGGAGTAAGGGCGGGGCTTTCATAACGAAACGTATCTAGATTTAATCCTTAATATTATACAAGGTAATACAACAAACGTAAATAGGTAAGTTAATGTAGATGTAAATTAGTAGGTACAATATAATAATCTTATGTGGTAATAAAAATTTGCGTGTATGTGTGTATGTGTTTGTGCATTGTGTGTGTGCGTGTGCTCGCGCGCGCGTGTTTGTGTGTGTGTGTGTGTGTGTGTGTGTGTGTGGATATGTGTGTGTGTGCGTGTGTGTGAAGGAATATTTAATGAATACGTTGTAAAATTGCTTTAGTATCGTGGTAAGTAATGGTTTTAATCCAATCTATTAATGTCTTTTTGGCCCGCGCCCGGCCTGATTGCCGGATGTTAATGAGCCCCCACCACGACAAGCTAAAAGAGCACAATGGGGGGGGGGGGGTAGTGTTAGTGGGGGAAGGAGGGAGGGGGTAAGTTGGGGGGGGGGGGGTGTTAGTGGGGGAAGGAGGGAGGTGGTAAGTTGGGGGGGGGGAGGTTTATATAATTTATAACCTTGAGTAACAACTCGGCGGTTAATAAACCGCCAATCGCCTATATCTCAAAATCCCTTATTTCTTACTACTTACTCTTATATACATCAGTTGAGAGGCAATTACTTTTATCTCTGTGAAAAACGTATATACTATAACGTATAATTTTCAAAATTTTATAACGTATGCATCTAGCTTAATGTTAAAACTTAAACGAAACACAGTATTCTAGGTTAGAAATAACTTTATAGGAATATAAATAAGTCTAGATGAAATTCAAGCTGAGTCCACTTCAACTCCAATCATACAACTTGAATCTCAGATAAGAAAAATAGAAATAGCATGAATGTTTTATGTATAAATGTAATTGTGATTAATAATAATAATAAAAATGTCCTCCTAACCGATTCCGGCCACGGCAGCCAATCTCATTAAGACTAGCCAGCTGCGCAGGAGATATTATAGTGCATAGACGTACACACAGACATAAGTGTACTCTCTTATCCTGTCACTCTCATACTCTGGTGGGACGACTACTCGACACGACCGGTGAAAGTTAAGGCACAGACCGACGGCTTTCGTGCTCTTCGATGCACGGTGGTGACACATCGCCAACTTCCCAACTCCGGGCTGTTACTGAGGCTTACTATACAGAAAGACTCAATAACTTAACTTGGCCCGACCCGGGACTCGAACCCAGGACCTCCGGATGTGCAGCCATACATGCTAGCCACTACACCACCGACGCAGGTCAATTGTGATTAATGAATGTGTAAATGTTGTTGAAGATATTTATTAAGGCTATCAAATATGTGTGCTAATTCATTTCAAATAGATCAAAGAAACCAGTAAAACTTCAGAAGCCAAAAATATATTAATTTTAGCTACAGCGTAAATTAAAATAAATTATTGTAGAGTTCATGTTATTGTTAATGACATATAATAGAAAAATATGCGACAGTTAACAACTTGTATATAAAAAATTGAAAAAGTTTTTAACGGTTATAGATTCCAAACATATTAAGTCTAGTTTTTTGTAAATGACACAAAAATATTAATGTCTTGATTTAAAAAAAAAATGAGGAAATTCTAGAAAATTAAGTTGACTCTCAAATTTTCACTTTTATAAATAATTACGTTTTAGCGTTTAGTATAGATTCCTCAGAGACTAGATATTTTCCCGCAGTAAAAACTTTCCTATATGTTGACCCGGATAACCGACTATCATCATACCAACTTTCATCAAAATCTGTCCAGTGGTTTTCTCGTAATGCGTTCACAGACTGATAGACAAAAATTCTAAAAACTATAGATTCGGCCTATGTATCGACAATAGTGATTTAAAATTAAATTAAATTTTCAAAAAAATGTTTAATGTACAGATTAGACTCAGTTAGAGTTTTATTATATGTATAGATATTTTTTGTTAAAATACAAAGATCATATAAATAATTTTGAAATGAACTAATTTTATATCTAGAAGAATTTTTTTAATAATTTTTAATTAAAGCATGCCTCAATACCATTTCTAAGAGATTGTTCTAAGGTTCGAGTAGTGAAGATAAATTTAAAGCGTGGGAATTCAAAGTACATTATCCTTTATAAATATTAATATCGTTAAGGGCGAATTTATTGCGAAAGCTTCTTAACTTAAGCCCATTTTAGCTATGACAGTATTTACGGACAGAATTTGTATGTAAAATTATTTAATTAATTATATTTGTTTCTTAATTTTTGAGATGTTATATGTAATGTATTGTATTGACGACACGTTTGGCTCAGTTTGTAGTGACCCTACTTGCTGTGCCAGTGGTCGCGGGTTCGAGTCCCGCTGGGGGCATTCATTTGTGAGCACGAATGTTTGTACTCCAGTCATGGGTGTCTATATTTATTTATAATATGTACATATATATTTAAAGTTATATATGTGTAGTGTATCAACTATCTGGTATCCATAACACAAGCCTCGTAGCTTACCATGGAACTAGATGGTGCTGTGTGTTAATGTCCCAACATATTTATTTATTTATTGTAAACTAGCGACTCACATATACACCGAGTGTCTTTGCGTGAACGCGAGTGTCTCTAATTAAGAATTTTATTATGACACTAGCGAGTCACCCTCGATCCGCTCGGGTTCGCCCCTACTTACATTTTAACGTTTAGTATAGATTTCTTACAGATGAGATATTTTTTCGTAGTAAAAAGTATCCTATATGTTGACCCAGATAACCAGCTATCACCATACTAAATTTCACCAAAATCCCTCCAGTGGATTTTCCGTGCTGCGGTAAAAGATAGACGGACAAAAATTCTAAAAACTATAGATTCGGCCTCTGTATCGATCATATGTCTATTTCAATAAGATTTTCCAAAAAATATTTAATGTACAGATTCGGCTTAGTTACAATTTTATTATATGTATAGAAATTTAATTTTATTTTATTTATTCTATAAAATTTTATTTTGCTCGTATATAATAGTTTTTTTAATACTTTACAACGCATTTACAAACATTATGTATACTTATTCTAAAAGCCCAAATTTTTTATTCCGCATAAATTTATAACGTTCGCTTACTGAAAGTTGATTCCATCTCTGTTTTAGAAAGGAAATGCCTGATCTTTATCTGATTTAGATAAGACGCTGTCTACCCACAAAATTGCACAATAATTTGAAAAAAAAGGTGTATTTCCATAAACATAATTTTTATTTTTATATTAAGTGAATATAGTCATGTTATAAAACCATTATATGGTCAGTTTAAGATAATTAAACCTTAAATATTATAACCTAAGTCTATTACAAGACTGATCCCACAGACAAACTGTGCTAACAGTTTTGTGGGTCCACTTATGTAAAATGCTGTATTAGTACATACTAATAAAATAATAAGCATGTTACAGGCACGTTAGTACAATAAAAATAGTATATATTACGACAAATATATATATATATATATATATATATATATATATATATATATATATATATATATATATATATAATTTTCTCTTTTTTTTCTAATAGACGCATGAAAATTCTTTGGTAAATATAGAGAAAGTGAATTAGTTAATTTTTAGAGGGAGTTCGGATTTTTTCGCGAATTCATTATTATTTTTCATTCCCGACATTTCGAATGCTTTACAGCAATCATAGTTACGGGAGAGACTAAGGTTTTAGACGTCTCAAAGGTCATTACATACTTGTAACAGACAGCGAAAAAATCCGAAAAGATAGTTTTATTTAAAATGTCAAAATCTTGATTTGTAGAGCTGTCTATTTTCGCATTGTAAAGAAGCAACCATTCATCGTTTTTTAGCATACAGTTTATAGATACAGTAAAATGAACTACTTTTTAGCCCATTTTATCTCGTTATAATAATGAAATCCGCTAAAACAACTAAAAAATCATTACGATTATCTGAATAAATCTTAGCACTTACTAATTTAAATAATTAGGATTAACTATAAAAGTGTTTTCGAAGGTTGAATTTGAAATTGCCTTCACCTTATTTGTCGCTACCTAACTTTTTCCTATAAAACTCTTGACATCCATAATGTATTATAACATCCAGATATTATCATTTAAGGCTTTAATGTTGGTGGCGAAAAATCCTTATTCTATTACCGTAGCATATTTTAAAGATAGGTCTTTTACCACTTTAAAAGGTCTTTCGTTTATTTTTCAGTTAGTCTTAACAAAGTTGACATAACTACTTCTTGCCCTCGACTGCTTGCAAATACCGTAATCTATATAAATAAAAATGAATGTTGGTAAGCGCATAACTCAAGAATGGCTTGACCAATTAGGCTAATTTATTTTTTTATGTTCCTTAAGGTCCACAGAAGGTTTTAATACTTAAAAAAAACCATACCCAAGCAAGGGATGAATCCGAGCGAAGCGAGGGTGAGTCGCTAATATCTTTATATATTATTCTAAGCCCCATATGCTACTTATTATCGATCATGGAGTTATTCTATTAGATATTGCAGAATAATATTTAGTATCCAAGTAAAGCCAGTACGGGTTACTAGTTTAAAATAAGTAAAAAACTTCATAGCTTTTGTTAAACCTTTTTACGGGCAAAGTCTTAAAAAGAAGGATCTTTTGATAAATAGCTTTTCACGTTTATCCGTCACGCTGTTCTACTTTCCAGAACTCTTAAATGAGCTATTTTCTTTATGTTTTTGATAGCCATCCTCGTTTTCTTAATTTTTTATTAACAGAGTATATCTCTTCCTTAGATTTATTGCGTAATTTGTAATTTGAGTTTAGTTAAACTTCTTAGTTAAAAATTGATAACTTTAAAATAAAAGTCTATTTTTATATTATAATAAAATTTCAACTTTTAAATTGTAATATATAAAAATTAAATAAAGGATAGATTGCATTTTTTGTTATATATTCAACTACTGACTCACCATCGCTCCGCTCGTTCCTGGTTACGTTTTAACGTTTAGCTCAGAGATGAGATATTTTCCCGCAGTAAAAACTATCCTATATGTTAACCCGGTTAACCAGCTATCATCATACCAAATTTCATCAAAATCTATCGAGTAGTTATCCCCTGATGCGGTAACAGACAGTCAGACAAACAAAAAATTTAAAAACTATAGATTCGGCCTCTGTATCGATAATAATGTCTATTTCAATAAGATTTTTAAAAAAATATTTAATGATAGATTCGATTCTGTTAGAATTTTATTATATGTATATAGATTTAATTGTATTGAAACTGTCCAAATTTTATAACCAAAGTGAACGATGTCATGTGAAATGAAGATTCGTTTATAATTATGGTTGATTTATTGCCATTTATCAAAATAAAATATTTAGTATAACATTTGTTTATTGTCAAAGTAATTTTATATTTCAATAAAATGTCTCCAAAGTAATTTAAGATAGCACAGAAAGTTAAATCTATGATTTACATGTACAATTATAATTTAATTTACTAACACATTGTATTCAGTTCCCTTTCACTGCAAGGGGTTCCCCCCTTGCTGCCCCATGCTGGACAAGTGCGGGTTGGCGTATTTTACGTGTTTTTGGAAAACTTGCTAGGTTCTCGACATGTAGGTTTCGTCACGATATTTTCCTTTACCGTATGTATGTATTGTATTCAGCCCTTTTTAACGTCCCACTGCTGGGCACGGGCCTCCCTTCAATACGAGGGGAATCAGGCCATAGTCCATCACGCTGGCCAAGTTCGGGTTGGCAGACTTCACATGTCTTTCGAAAACTTGCTAGGTTCTCTCAGACATGCAGGTTTCCTCACGATGTTTTCCTTCACCGTAAGGCAAGTGGTAATCAAGTTAGAAATGATTCGCACATGAAAATATCAGAGGTACGAGACCCGGGATTTGAACCTGCTTCACTCGGTTTCCCAAGCAAGCGCGTTACTACTGGGCTACTACTGCCTACCTTATTAGCAAGTGATAATTATGTTAGAAATGATTTGCACATGAAAATACTAAATGTGCGAAACGAAATTTGAACCCTCTTTAATTGGTTTTCCAAGCGAGCGTGTAACTACTGGTCTGCACTAACATAATATTACTATATAGAAAGTAATCAGTATTTGGCCGTTACCATCCCGTTACATGGTACTTTTAAAAGGCTGATTTATTTTACATAACTAGTAAAACTTGACTATATTTCGCATAATCTATACTAATATTATACAGTGGTAAAGTTTGTGAGTTTGTGAGGTTGTAGGGGGTAATCTCTGGATCTACTGAACCGATTTAGATGAAATTTAGTAAGACGATAATTTGAGATCTTGGAAAGAACATAGAATACTTTTTATACCGAAAATCATCTCCTAAGAGGATGAAAATGGGGATGAAAATTTGTATGGGGGTTGCTAGCGATGCGAGGGTGAGTCGCTAGTAAATTATAATGTTGAAGTTCCCCTATCAATCGATAGCTCACCTGATTTTTTGGCACTATTTCCTTTTCCACCATTTTTATTTCTCCTCGGGTAAAGATTTATTTTGCTCTGGCCACACCCCATCACAGCTTATTCCATTACACTTATCACTCTATTTTGACATTTCTAAACAGTTGACACGAATCATTATACACTTTAGTTTAAACACACACTTTTGTTACACTTTACAAGATGACATTAAAACACTTCTTGACTTTAAGCATTATTTATGATTTATCTCATTTCTTTCCCCTTTTTAGTTTAAATGTAGATATTCCATTGTTGTAGCCCTGAAAAGAAAATTTAGTATTAGAACAATTTGGGGGAAAGCAATTAAGCAGTGGACTCCTCATTTAGGTAGTTGCGAGGGTATATAATGAATGAATTATATATTATGTGCTTTATGCATTGGTAATGGGGTTATATATAAATAAAACAAACATTCAAATTTTTCAAATATTACACAAATTATTAAATTTTCATGTATAACTTGCAATAACATAATTTAACAGATAAAAATATGTATATAATAATATTAATTTCAATAAAAATATGGCAAAGAAAAATATAGGAACAATAAATATGTAATAACGAATGAAAGATGTAAAGGAATTACATGCTTTTATTTGTAACAATTAAGAGAAGCCAAGCAGATGACTTCGAATCTTAAGGAGTGTAGCAACTTCTTGATGAGAAATAAAAAAACGGGTCATACTAAACTTTAAATGAATCCATTCAGCATCCGGAGAACTCGGTACTCGGATAAATGTTAGTATAAAATTATCTCAATTAGGCCTATTGTTAACATTCCTCGGATGGAAAGAACTTTTTATATTAAATAGAACTTCCTAGCTATTTTTATTAGAACTTATCGTTTCAGTAGAACATTTCTAAGAGCTTTTGTAGAATAACATGTTAATGTCAAAGAACTACTTCTTTTCATGTTTCTAGTTTACATAATATATTAGTTATACTACGGGTTTTAAACGCGTGAATTTGTTAGTGGCTATGTACATTATTCCAGACGTTTCGAATGGGTTACACCAGCCGTGGTCACAGGCAAACAGGGTCTGCCAGTGACCACGTTCACGCGTTTTAATATAATTATTATATAATTATAGAACGCGAAAATTCAAAAAAAGTTATATTCTAGTTTTCATGTTTTAAACTCCATAGTGTTTTTGCATCAGTAAGCAAGTATTATAAGTATTTAGAAAACTTCCAGCCCCTTTTGGAAGGAACAAAAATCATAAGTATATAGCTTAAAGTGTGCAAACAAAAGCTCTCTAGGATCTTTAAAGAGACAATGGTTACAAAAGGCTTTAAAATAAAAAATACAATAACCCGTTGATTGCACACGTCCATAGAACAATTGTTCACGTTTGATAGCAGCTAATACCGAGGCAGAATGCAAAGGGTTGTAAGTATCATTACGTGTGGAGTGAACTTACTTGACAATTTTTTTTTTTAGTTTTTTTATTAAAGCAAATTTGTTAAGAGATAATATTATGTTGTAGTCTGGTAAATTGTAATTTTTTTCTTACGTTTGCGCAACTTTAGATATTTTTTAGGTTGAAATAGTTCATTTTTTAACTATTTTTCATAAAAAGTATCTAATTTGGTATTAGAATGATTTGTGGGAAAACAATTAAGTTTAGACATTAGATACTGATGTTTTTAATTCCACATTACGTCTTGTATTGGGTACCTGAAGTCTTTTAATGTTGTCCAACTCAAAATGTTTACGATGTGTAGTATTTATGCATCAATATCTAAGAAGTTCCAACTATAAAGATAATCGTAGAGATTGTAGAGTTCCTCTACCAACGAACTAAAACTGTGGCACTCTTTAATGGTTACAAGCAAATTTTCGAGATTTGTCGAGATTTTGACGACGTACGTTACCAATGTTAAAAAACATGTTACTTTTATTTTGTTTTTTAAAACTATAACTAGGTATTTATTACATTTATAAAAATGTGAATTATAATATAGTAAGATAAATTTCATTTTATTTGGAGAAATAGATTAAAATAAATAAGTTGAGTTTCTTGTTTATCTATTTTTCTTACTAATGCTGTACACAGTCAAATTTGAATATTTAGATCTTTTTTTTCAGGAAGTTTGTAAGGTTTTTAGGATCACATTACAGTTAGTGCATATCTAAAGCAGGCGACTGTTTGCGGAGCAGGAAAAGCTGGATAAAACTTTCTTCTTTAATTTTTGGAAACGTTAGCAGTCTAGATTCTAGATCATCTACTTTATTTTAAGCCCTAAGACTAAGTAACTGACAGATAACATAGCCTAAACTGCTGGATCCAAAAACTTAATATTTTGCACAAGAGTTTCTTTTACACGAAGTTGAGGACTAAGAAAAGACCATTGAACGTTCACTCCCTGAAGCCAAAGTTTTCATGAAAATTCTTCACATTCGAGCTTACAATAAGGAAGTTGAATAAGCATCTATATCTGTATTTATTACCAATATATTACCAATACTGTATATATACTGCTTGTATATAAATTATTTGATTTCCGTTTTTGCTTTTTAACTACGAATCCCTAAAAAGCGCTATTAAAATCTATCCAGCTATTTTTAAATATTATGCGATTGAACTAACAGTTATAATAATCGACAATATCTAAATTAAATTTATCACGACATGCTTTTTAAATATTTGATACACAAAGACTATTACAATTCTTTCTATGTAGATATTGTATATATAGTGCTTTATATCCGTTCGATCCCTATAACAAATAGAACAGATGGTAAATTTCAGTAAAACTGTAGTTCCATTGTTTTTTATTTGGCAGTTTTCGATCGTTAGCAATGAATCAGCATATATATGTATGTAGGTGCCTTTGAACTGACGTATCTATGTTCATTATTGATGGGTTAGAATTAAAGCTTTCAACGAAATCACTTATCTATTTTGTGTATTGTTTGTTGATTTTACAAACGCCTCGTTGTTAACAATTTAATATTATACTTTATTACTGAAAGTTTATTTTGATTTTCAATAACAGTATTGAATAAGTAATCTATACATATAATAAAATTCTAACTAAGCCGATCTGTACATTAAATATTTTTTGGAAAATCTTATAGAAATAGACATAATTATCGATTGAGGCCGAATCTATAATTTTAAGAATTTTTGTCTGTATGTCTGTCTGTGACAGCATCACGGATAAACCACTGGAGGGATTTTGATGAAATTTGGTATAATGATAGTTGGTTATCCGGGTCAACATATAGGATTCTTTTTACTGCGGGAAAATGTCTCATCTCTGAGAAATCTATACTAAACGTTTAAACGTAACTAGTGGTGAGTAAGTTTTAATAGGTTTTGTTAATTAACGAGCATGATTTTATTATAGAATAATTATTGTAAAAGAAAGAGGTCGAGAGACTTTACTTGCATTTTAAACCGAGTTTAAAAAAGCAATTGCAATTCTTGGGTCTGCTTTTTTGTTGTATATTAGTTGATATGTTCACTTACTGTAAATCAAATTTATCATTAATTTGAAAATTAATAATAAATTTTAAAATTAAAAGATATATCATAAGAAAAACTGTTTTAATTAATAAGTTATACTTTAAAATCTATAAAGTGACTGTAACATTTAACTAAAACATTATCTAAATAGTTTATATAAATGTATAATGTCCCGCTTTCATAAGAAAGTGAAAACACTGCACGTTATTTCGATGCGGGGCCGATTAAAACGTTACTTAGATTTATTTTTATCTGTATTATCATAATCTTACATCATTATTATCTGTATATCAAAAAGAATTAAAATCCACTCAGCTATACTTAAGCGATGCGCAACACTATTTTTTCAATCTGACAAAAAATCTAATAAGAATATAGATTTAGCTTTTATTACGTCACTAACATCATCTAATATGAATTTTTCAAATAATATTTTATGTACAAGGTAACATCTGTTTATTTTATTAGATACTAGCCATTTAAATAAAACTATCTTTTCGGATTTTTTCACGGATTTATTTTGATTTTTGGTTTTGACGTTGCGATTGCTTTACAGCAATCATGGTCACGGGAGAGACTAAGGTGTTAGATGTCTCAAAGGCATTATACAGTTGTCACAGACAGCCTACCCACAAATAACAAAAATGAATTCAAATTTTAAAAATTGGCATCAAAGTACCTTACAATATTTGTTAATTTTAATTTAAACATTTTATAATTTTAATTATTTTATACTTGAAATATGAAAGTATTAGATACTACTAGCCTTTACCTCGGCTTCACTTACGTAAATAGATAGAGCGAAAATGTTCTCCGTTTTTAAATATCTATACATATATACCAATTTCAATGTCGATTGGTAAAACGTAGAAGTTAATACGCTGAAAAGCAAACTAATGACGTTAAACAGCAAAATAGCTTAAACACTTACCATGAAAATAACACTTGTTGTGCAAAAAATGCACAAACGGACTACTACATTTTGTTTTATATATAATTAAGTCAAATTATATTCTATATAGATGGACTTTTGTAACACTTTTGAATCGTTAATTCTTAATTAATAACAGTGTCATAGCGCCCACATGCTATCTGTATGTATGCAGGTGACATGCGTAAATACATTTTCCAACTTAAAAAAAAAGATTATTTGGTGTTAAATCAGTGAAGCATATGCGATAGTGCCCTGTTTATTTTATCATAATTAATATACATATAACTGTTAGCTTTAAAAATTAAGGAGATATTCGTAAATAGACATAACTTATTTAGATTAAAATAATCTAATATATAAATATCTCGTGTCACGGTGTTTGCGGTCGCACCCCTCCGAAGCGACTGATTTTTCTCGGCTCGACTGATTTTTTTTTGTATATTTGGTCAGTATTAGAATAGGTCGTAAAGTATTTTTCACCCTCTTACCTCCACCTACCATTTTTTAATCGCGATTTTAGTATTTTTGTATGAACAACATTATATAAATACATAGCGACGAACCCAATCGAAATGTGAATCTAGAGCTAAAGTATTTTTTTTTGTCGTAGATTGAACGCGGGCGTAGCCGCGGGTTTTGCTAGTTTATTATATATTAATTAGAGATAAAAATAAACCCAAAACAGATCTTTGCAGTATTCTTAGAGGAGATCCGAGGGATTAGATAATCTAAAGTTTTGCGAGAAATATCAAAAGATGTATGAAAAGAACACAAACTGGCCTTACATGTTATTACAGTACATCCGTGAAGTAAAGTTAGAAAGTGCATCGCTCACGATACTGTGTAGTGGTGCTTCCCACCCTTTTCCGCTAGATGTATCTAGTATTAAGTGCTAAAAGCGACATGTGCGAGTGTTATCTTAATTTTAAAGGGGGTTGTTCTTTAAAAGTTGTGTTATAATAGACTAGAATATTATATGTTACGATGCGATATAATATTATCTTAGAGTCAGGTGTGAACCCACGACTTTCCATATAGTTATTACTAACCAACACAAAACTGCTACACCAGAATGATGTTATTTACACGACAATGAATAAGTTGCCGAAAATGAAATAAGGACGAGAGGATGAATGGCATTGTAGAAAGTCATTAAACACTCAACGCCCAAAAACAGAATGAAATGTCGAGAGAACTCATTCAATGTCGTTTGTAATATACAAGCGTTACCCCTGGCTCCTCTTGTATATATATATATATATATATATATATATATATATATATATATATATATATAGATACAGGCAGTGGTAGCCCAGTGGTAACGCGCTCGCTTGGGAAACCGAGTGAAGCGGGTTCAAATCCCAGGTCTCGCACAAAATAGTAAGTAAGGCAAAAAAAAAAATCATTACCATATAAATCCATAATTTTAACGTTGGTTATCTCACTCATCATTAAACTTGACCGGACGCGCACTTGAACCTAAGAGAGAAAAAAAACTATCTGCCAGTGAAAGTCCCGTTAAAATTGGTCCAGCCGTTTCGGAGATTAGCCGGAACAAATAGACAGACAGACAAAAATTTTAAAAATTGTGTTTTTCTTATAAGTACCGCATATGCATTTAGTTTTAAGCTGTTATTTTGACATTACAAACAGACACTTCAATTTTATTTATCTGTATAGAGTATAAATACGCTTATGTCTTCACGAATGACGCGCATGCGAACAAACAGACGAGCGGATATTCTAATAACTGTTTGAGCTTTTAATGCTTTACATATCCCAATAAATTCAATTCCACATCATTTATTACATTGTACATTCAATATATTTAAAGGAACAAGGTGTAAAACGTAAAACATTTACATGAATATCTATGTTTAACCTCGGAAGCAGTATTTATAGGTGAATATTTTGAGATATTTACCGATTTCTTGAACTCCATAGTAAACATTTAATAATACGTGGCACAAATTTTATACTCTCCAAACAAAATAAGGACATTAGAATAAAATTGGTATTTTTTATAAATTACGTGTTCTTCTATACATATAATAAAATCGTAACTACTCTGAATCCGAAGCTGTACATTAAAATATCTTCTGGAAAATCTTATTGAAATAAACAATATTATCGATACAGAGGTCGAATCTATAGTTTTAAGAAGTTTTGTTTGTCTGTCTGTCTGTCGTTTGTCTGTTTGTTACCGCATCACGGGAAAACCACTGGACAGATTTTCATGAAATTTGGTATGATTATAACTGGTCATCCGGGTCAACGTATAGGATACTTTTTACTACGGAAAAATATTTCTTCTCTGAGAAATCTATATTAACCGTTAAAACGTATCTAGAGACAAACCAGAGCAGAGTGAGGGTGAGTCGCTAGTTTCAACATAAAATATGAGTTGTTGGGATGGCATACTTCTTCTACCTCTTGGTTTACATCAATTCTATCTTCTTTATGTCGTAATAAATAAAAACCTAATATGACCCTACATATAAATTTACTCGCTTCGCTCGGGTTCGCCTCTAGGAAAACAAAAACAAACCTATTCCACGGGAACCGTACATTTTTCCGGGATAAAAAGTAGCCTATGTGTTATTCCGTACTATAATCTATCTCTGTGCCAAATTTCATCCAGATTTGTTCTGCCGTTCTGACGTGAATGAGTAACAAACATACATTCAATCATCCATACATCCATACTCACAAACTTTCACATTTATAATATTAGTATAGATATATGTTTTAGGTAAAACTTCCTAGTTTTTAATATCCTTATTACACGTGTATTTTATACCGTACGAGTGAAAGATTTCATTACTATAATATATAGAGAAAATGGCGGCGGAAAGAGAATGAAAAAGGCGCCGTATTTTAATTTTTATTGCTCCTAGGAAAAATAACGTGAACTTCATAAAAATTAGGCAAGTGCGATTATGACTCGCACATTGAGGGTTCCGTAGCCTGAAACATCAAATTTATTTTTTCTCAATTTTAAAGAGAAGTATGGAGTTGCTTACATGTTTAATTTTTCTTAATTTAACTGGAGAATTATCTAGTGGTAAATATGAGATACCTTTTAAACAAATTTTAGTCATGTAACTCCTATAGTCTCCGAGCAAGATGTCTATGCCATATGGACAGACAGTATAATTACGTCATGCCCCTATGTATTTTTGCTTTGATTTCTTAGTTTTTATACGGTACTCTAAAACATCTTTTATATTGTCAAAGTTTGTCCATGCAAGTAACATGTAGTACAGCTCAAAGATCCATTAGTCTGGTTTTATTCACGTCAGTTTACATTGTTTTTATATTTGTTACATTTCCAAGTAACGCGGCGGAAGCATTGTTCTTTGTAATTCATAAATAGCTCACCTTATTTTGTAATGGATTTTAAACTAGGCACGAGAAGGTTTTTATTACATTTATAAAATTATATTTACTAGTGACTTACACCTGCTTCGCCTGGGTGCTTCCATAGGTACCTTTTGCGACTTAATACAAAACATCGACTTTTCTTAATATATGTAATACTAGCGACTGACCCTCGCTTCGCTCGGGCTCGTCCCTAGCTTGATTCCCCATACAAACTTTCATCCCTATTTTCACCCCTTTAAGGGATAATTTGCGGGATAAAAAGTATCCTATGTCTTTTCCAGGGTCTCAAACTATCTTCTTACCAAATTTTATCTGAATAAGATTAGTAGATCCAGAGATTACCCCCTACCTCTTTATAATATTAGTATAGATAATATGCATGTATTCATCTTTAGGTAAACGACCAGCGTAGTTTATGTTAGTCCAGGTTTATGTTTATAGTTTCTATGGTTCTATGGTAGTCTATGGTTTCAACTAAATTTCATCTAAATTCGTTCAGTTATTTCAACATGAAGAAATAATAAGTACACACATAGGTACAGACGCACACAAACACTCACACATATAAACTTTTCATTTTCCTGTTAGGAATATTGTAGCTTCCTATAAGTGAAAGAAAGTATGAATATCGGTTTAGTATTTTTACAGATTATTACATACATATAAACAAACAAATAAACAAAACATACACTTTTTGTCTCTTCGTAAAGGTAAAAGATAATTAAATAATAAAAAGAATTTTAGAGAAGTTTTATTATTTTTCTCAGACATTTTAAGATTTTACTACAGCCACGCAGGGACTAAAGAAATTGTGGTAAAGCATCAATTTTAATTGGAAAAAATGTGTTGGTTTTAACTATTAACTGCTTTATAGGTTTTATACATATATATCGATTAAGCGAGTCGTTTATACACCGCAGATCATCTAGGTCCCGGGTTTGCTTCCCGTAAGGGCTTCTAAAAGTAATCTGGAGTTAGATCGTTAACGATGCATTAATTACATGTAAAATCGTCTTGCGCACAAATCTTTTTCTCGACGTGACATGGAGAGCAATGAAAAATATATATGAGAAAAATAAAATGTAAAATTTATTTGTAAAACGGACGAAACCAAACACTTTCACATATAAAATACTTCGTTAGAAAGAAAAAAAATGCATAATCTATACATAT
Source organism: Argynnis bischoffii washingtonia (assembly GCA_033884665.1). Lineage (NCBI taxonomy): Eukaryota > Metazoa > Arthropoda > Insecta > Lepidoptera > Nymphalidae > Argynnis > Argynnis bischoffii. The sequence goes on from CM066610.1 coordinate 15,396,662, forward strand.
TTAAAAAAGAATAACGTATATATTCAAATAACTATACGCTGAAGCGCAAGTTAGCGGTAAAACTTTAAGCTTTAATTAGAGTAACTTGGTCCCTAACGCGCCATTAACGTAATATAATTCTGAGTCGTGTATGATGAAGTAATGGGAAATAGGGAGTAATAATGAAGGTTTTTGCAAATAAAAACTATTTTAAAGAACTTGTTGAACTAATATTATAAAGAGGCAAAGTTTGTATGTTTGTTTGTAGGAAGTAATTTCACGAACTACTGTACCAATTTAGATGAATTTTGGTAAGAAGATAGTTTGAGACCTTGGGAAGGACATAGGATATTTTTTATCCCGGAAATCATCCCTTAAGGGGCAAAAATGGGAATCAAAATTTGTATGGGAAATCAAATTTAGGACAAAACCGAGCGAATCGAGGGGAACTCGCTAATCAACATATATGTACATTTGTAAGCTTTTTGCCTTAGGCTTTTTTTCCTTACTAGTCTAAGTTTTTAGACCAAACTGTGCATGTAATTTTTATTGTATTCATTTCGTTGCCTCGGCGCATGCGTGTTCTAACGACCAATACTTGTCGTACTGAGTAAAGAGTTTTTACTCTATTTTCAAAACAAAGCTTTATTATTAAGATTTATACTCATGATATAGATAAAATACGTTTTTTTCGGCTATATTAAAGTATAATGTGTATTTAATACCAATACAATTAACATTTAAAACTTAATAATTCTGTATTCATGTTAGAAATGATTCGCACATGAAAATATCAGAGGTGCGAGACCCGGGATTTGAACCCGCTTCACTCGATTTCCCAAGCGAGCGCGTTACCACTGGGCTACCACTGCCATCTAACATGATTACCACTTGCCTTACGGTGAAGGAAAACGTCGTGAGCAAACCTGCATGTCTGATAGAACTAACAAGTTTTCGAAAGACATGTGAAGTCCGCCAACCCGCACTTGTCCAGCGTGGTGGACTATGGTCTGATTCCCCTTGTATTGTAGAGAGGCCCGTGCCCAGCAGTGGGACGCTAAAAAAGGGCTAAATACATACATACAACAATTCTGTATTAAAAACTCTTTCGGTAAATTAGTCGCTTAGGCAAATAAGCACTGAGATGACGGCTTGTGAGTATAACATCATCACCAAATTTATTAAATCCATTTTTATATTGATTTCAGTAACGTCCCTAGATGCTCTTTACGTGTAGTAGTTTCTGGAAGCCTAAACAAACAAACTCTGCACGATAGGGGACTTTAATTTATAATAAGTACATACATATATTTATGATATTACATATGATGATATATTCGAGCCCTATTTCACTAATTGTACCATCACTATAACTATTTTGCAAAGTCAATTCTTTGAGAAACATTCAACGCCATTTAAAATGTGTATATGTATCTAAATTTAGTTAAGTATTATCGTTACAGAAGTTTCTATGAATGTTTAAAAAAAAAAAAATTTTACGATTTGGTGTTTCGTTATGAATGGCTACAGATGCCAAATCTGCTGATAAAAATGATTAACAAGAGAAATTCGGGTGAAGACAAATAAACAGATCGTAAATAGTGTTTAACAGTGTTTATGTTATAAATCTCATCCCAAGTATCTTTTACAGAAATGTATTGGAAATATTCCTCTGAGCTATTTTGTTGGGTCGGCTTAGTAATCTTTTGTTTCTTTAACCTATAATATAATGTGCTATAATATATAGTATAAGATCCGAACTAATGTCATATTATGGTTACGGTACACATACATACATACATGGTTAATAAATTACAAACTAATATGTTGTTTATAAAATTTTAAGTATAGGGGTCTGGAGAAGTTAGGTGGCTTACAAAATCGCTGTTAAATTACGGTTATCCTTCAAACCGGAACACAACAATGCAATCATTGTTGCTTGGCGGCAGAAATAGATAAGGGGGTGGTACCCATCCAGTCGGACTTCTCAGGCTTGACAGAGTCCTACCACCGGTACAATCGATCATTATTGAAAATATGAGGAAAACATATATAATTAGATATTATAAAAAAACAACTAATTGTTCTTAAATTTTTTTATTGATGACCCAAAACTCGTTAATATCTACTACTAAGAAAACAAATTGGTTGACAAACAGAGGAGAAAAAGGTACTGAATTGTTTAATTTTTGCCTATTTATATTTAGATAAATCTTTCATTTGGTAAGCAGATGTGTTAAGGACGACCTTGTGTTGGATCTTAGACAATAATAAAATCTGTAAAATTATATCTTTTAAAATTTAAAAATAAATTTGTTAGCTATTATTGACTTTAGAGATTTTTTACTGGGTTTCTCTATTATTAAATGGTGCTTATTTACACAAAATACTAATAAGATTGTTTATTTGTTCAACCAATCAATAACGTTTGTTAAGCATTTATTAATTATTTATTTCTTCTTGATTCGTAAGTATCTATCTACGTGTATGATTTAACTACTGTAACATTTTATAACATTATTTTTTTTAATCATTTTTTCCTACTAAAATACCCCACGACCGTACATATATTTGACGACACGTTTGGCCCGGTTTGTAGTGACCCTACTCGCTATGCCAGCGGTCGCGGGTTCAAATACCGCTGGGGGCATTCATTTGATGAGCACGAATGTTCGTACTCCAGTCATGGGTGTTTATATTTACAATATTTATGTATTTATTTAAAGTTATATATGTGAAGTGTATCAACTATCTGGTATCCATAACACAAGCCTTCTAGCTTACCATGGAACTAGATGGTGTTGTGTGTTAATATCCTAACATATACATCTTTATATCTGTGTATAGCTTCCACAGCTAAGAGCTTTTACAATTTAAGTTCACATAGTAGACGAAATTTTAGGAAAACGAATGTACTCGCAGCTAACTACTACTGAACTAAAACTAACTGTTTCCAAGATTATTTTATTGATTACACTAAAGTTCGTGAGTAGCTATTAAACAAATAAAATATTAATAAAATCGATTAACAAACATAGGAGAAGAGGGTACTGAACTGCTTTGTCTGTGCCTAGTTATATATAGATTATAACAAAGAAAAACAACATTAAAACCAACTAAAAGAAAAAATATAATTATCTACTTTCAACAATTTATTAATCTAAGTTTAACTTAAGTCGATTATAGCGAAGAAACCGTAGCAGTCTCAATATCATTTTTTATCGGATTGACTCTTCTTTAAACAGCACATTTTGAAACCTTTTCAAGGAGTAATAGGGATTCAATTTACGTGTACAAATAATATTTGCGGTAGAGATTCGCGTTGTGTACGATCATCAAGTTATTGAACACAATGGTGATCTATATTTTGTTTGTCAAAATAATCTATCTAATCTAATCTAATATATCAACTGCCGTTCGTTAGTCTCGCTAAAACTCAAAAACGGCTGGACCGATTTGAATAATTCTTTTTTATTGGGATACCCCCAATCAGGTGATGGTTTAGTATTAAAAAATAGGAAAAACCCAAAAAAACTGCTGGAAAATGGAAAAGTTGAAAACTGTTTATTTTGTATATATTGACCATTGTTTATTAAAGAAGTCTACATTCCAAAACACAAACATACAGACATAAACACATACATCATCATCATCTTATTGTTATTCAGTTTTTATAAAATAGTTTAAATATTGTTCGGAGGTGGCGTTGATATCTGCAACGCAGTTTATACTTTTGCAGTATCATCGTAGCCATTGTTTTACTGTATACATATAAAATTGTTACTAAATAAATAAATTTCATTTCATTTCACCTATGTATATATAATATATAGCCTATTATTTAATTAACCTTACCGTTAAAGCGTACCTACAAATGAACCCAAGCGAAGCGAGGGTGAGTCGCTAGTAAGAAATAAAAGCGAACTTATGATAAATTTAATTCTTCGTACTTAAAGGCTTTTCACCACAAAGATATAAGTTAACACGTTAAGAAGTTTTAGAACTTTTGAACTACATCATAATGAAAGTTACTTTATAGATACTCGTATACAGCATGCGTCTAAAGCTTTTCATTATATAATATACATGTTTTAAGCTTGTGAACCGCCATAGCTTCGTTTGGGTGTCTAGGTTATATTTTAGAACTATTTAATATTTTTCTTGCACATAAACTATCTTTGTAAGATTTGATACATCTATACATATTATCTATACATATAATAAAATTCTAACTAAGTCGAATCTGTACATTAAATATTTTTTTGGAAAATCTTATTGAAATAATCATTATTATCGTTACAGAGTCCGAATCTATAGTTTTTAGAATTTTTGTGTCTGTCTGTCTGTCTGGAGAACGAGAAAACGACTGGACGGATATTGATGAAATTTGGTATGATGATAGTTAGTGATCCGGTTATATAGGATACTTTTTATTGGCGGAATAATATCCTATCTCTGAGAAATCTATACTAACCGTTAAAACGTATCTAGGGATAAACCCAAGCGGAGCAAGGGTGAATCGCTAGTGATATAATAAAATTGTAATAATGTCATAGTTGTTCAATTGTTATAAAGATTAATTTATATAATTTTATTTATGGTTATTTGAAACTAAGTCTAAAATCTTAAGAAAGATATAAATAGAGATATTCTATTTAAGTTTACTTTAAAGTGGGATAATCATATAGCCCATAAAACGATGTATTTCTGTTTCTAGTATATTTTTATTGTAATAGGATATATTGTATGGCTGTGATCAAAAATTTCAATATGTAATTAATTTCAAATATAGAATTACCTTGAAAGCCCATACAATTTTGGCACCTTTCAAAATTAAATTTGTTTTTGAATTATCTACGTCTTTATAGGTAGGTATCCGTTGAAATCGTGCGATCTTTTGTGGGATTTTCTATTCGAAATAAATTAGGTGTAAAATTCAAGCACCTTCGCAAAGTGATTATCAATCAAATACTAATTTATTATACGTGAGATTAATGAGATTTTAAACGATTTATAACTAACAGATTATTGCTTACAGCTTCGCATATCTATATGCATATATATATAATATTATAAAGCTGAAAAGTTTGTTTGTTTGTTTATTTGTTTGGTTGAACGAGATAATCTCGGGAAATACTAATCCGATTTGAAAAATTCTTTTGGCATTACATAGCCCGTTAACTGAGGAAGGCTATAGGCTACATATCATCCCGGAAAAATTTAAAGTTCCCGTGAGATAGATTTGTTTTTTTCTAAGGACGAACCCGAAACGAAGCGAGGGTGAGTCGCTAGTTTTAATATATTTAGCCTACAATTACAAAACATACATACATATTGGAGTGCGCAGAATGGAGTGTTAATGCTGTATGTTTGTTCTTACTCGTACTTAGCCCAGTAATTGATCAATTAAAATTGTATATTTTTTTATTTAGATTGAATGAATTTTTATTGTAAACTTTAAGGTTTGTAATATATCTAGTGACATATCCATGCTTCGCTTGGTTGCGTCCCTAGGTACGTGTACATAGCGTTACTACAGTTTAATAGGAAGATCTTTTTAAAAGGGAAATAATTCTGTAATACATTGTTTTCATCACAACTCGGCGTACGCCAATATAGTTCCCAGTCAGCGTGATTTTTTCCAACATCTTTAACAATTATCGTCATATTTTAGCCAATTTACAAAAAAACCTTCATCTACACTAATATTATAAAGCTGAAGAGTTTGTTTGTTTGTTTGGTTGAACGCGCTAATCTCAGGAACTACTAATCCGATTTGAAAAATTCTTTTTGTATTAGATAGCCTGTTTATAGAGGAAGGTTATAAGCTTGTATATCATCCCGAAAAAAGTACAGTTCCCGTGGGATAATTTGTTTTTGTCTAAGGACGAACCCGAAACGAAGCGAGGGTGAGTCGCTAGTAAATTATATATCTAAACCTTCTTTATGAATCACTCCATCTATTGTTGGAAACCGTTCTGTAGTTTTCGAGCTTATCACGTTCAGACAGACAGACAGACAGACACGGCGGGGGACTTTATTTTATAATATGTAGTGATAGTTTTAAAAAGAAAGGATAATGGGCATTACGTCCCCAGAGTGTATCAAGTTGAGACATATGTCATTTTGAAGAGCAGAAGAATAGCTTCAATTTATTATATGACACCAACACTGAGACTCGTGCAGGGAAAGAACTATGAATCATTTAATTTTATTAAGCCCGTGAAAGTCTAAAACAGTATGACGTATGTATATCACTTTAAAGGTCATAATAATAGCTTTATTTTATTGTACAGCGCCAAAAGTGAGACAGTTACATGGAAGAACTATGAATTATTTTATTGAAACAACTTGTAGAGATGAATCAGAAACGAGATGAGTCAAATCATTTACAAGGCATTATCGCCCTTTTTACAGAACAGTACTACTACGCTTCTGCTCCATAATTGTGGGGGTTTCCTTCGAGTATGATGGAATTAAGTAACATTCTCAGAAATTCAGCCGTAGTTCCACCTGCACCCGGTGCTTTGTTGTTCTTAATCTGTTTTAGTGACGTCCGGGATTTCTTCGGTATAGTGTCGGGTTAGCCTGGCCCTTAATCATTGTCCAGACTGATGGGTTGTAGCGTTGATATCGATAGCTATCCATAAAATTTCGCGATCTGTCCCATTACTAAACTCGGGAATAGATAATATAATCCTATTGTCGTTGGTTTTGAACTGTACTAGCCGGTTTTTCCCAATAGATAAATCAAAAAACCTCGAAAACCTTTGGAGTGTTTGGATGACTGTAAGATCATCTTTCTCCTTTTTGCTACGAGCTCGAGAGTAGGATCAGAAATCTTTTTGGGTCTATTTTTAGAGTGTGTTTAGAACCCAACTGATTCGATACCTTTGAGAAACCCATCGTTAAAAGTAGCCACATCGCTATCGCAATCGAAGCGGTTTTGGAGTTCCAGCTGAAAGCTTAAGGGGTTTTGTATTTGGTGTGGCACTGGTAGGAACGTGGACTTCTTCAGTCGGAATCAGTTGGATGCGTTCAAGCTGTACATAGTTACCATGCTGTACAAGTCAACACAAGATACGATAAGCCCAACACCATCTTGGGCTGTTGGTCACCCGAAAACAGAACAGGTGACCAGATTTGAGCATCATCGAGTTGTCCCCCCTCTTTTCGAACTTCCAATAACCCTATAATGTCCCATCGTAACCTGCTCAATTCTTCCTCATTTATTCATTCAGCTATCCTGTACAGGGCTGCAAAAGTCGCAATATGTGCGTAGGTGTGTAAAAACAGACGGCACGGTACAATAAAAAATAATATTTATGAAAATATTGTACAATCTAAATTATACTGTTTTACTTTCACGAATTTAATAAAATTAAATGATTCATAATTCTTTCCCTGCACGAGTCTCAGTGTTGGTGTCATACAATAAATTGAAGCTATACTTCTGATCTTTAAAATGACATATGTCTCAACTTGATACACTCTGGGGACGAATCCCATACAAATTTGCCCATTCTCCTTTCTAAATATAGTTTGTTTTAAATAAAGATTTTCTAGTTTTTTTCTAATTTCTACTTATTTGAGTCTTTTTATTTGGTCCTACTAAGTCAACTCTTGCATGATTTGAGTTTTCTCTTCTTACCATATTCTACCGTCACTAAAAAGTATTTCAATGAAATTTGATCAGTCGTAGATTTTGACAATTGCGGTTTTCGTTAAAGTTATTTTTCCCGTTAAAATTAGAATTGAATTTTTCTGTTCAAAAACCAGTCTATTATATTATGTACTCGTAGGTACATTTTTACTAGTTACAGGAAGTATCATGTAATTAAGTTTAACTTCAAAATCCCTCAAAACCTCAAAGGTTACGATTAATATTCAATGTAAAAGCTAACTCTCTACGCTAATCTAAAAAGCTTTTTGGCCTTATGTTCATAGATGCATATATTTGAAACGTTCATACTCAGCTTAACGCATATTTGGATAGCAAGATAAGTCTATTTTATATTACATATATTTACATAACTTACATGATTCATGTATTGTTTATTATTGTATAAATAAATATTTATATCTTACTAATATATCAGGCAGTGGTAGCCCAGTGGTAATGCACTCGCTTGGGAAACCGAGTGAAGCGGGTTCGAATCCCGGGTCTCGCACCTATGATATTTTAATGTGCGAATCATTTCTAACATGATTACCTTACGGTGAAGGAAAATATCGTGAGAAAACCTGCAAGTCTGAGAAAACATGACAGACAGACATGTGAAGTCCGCCAACCCGCCAAGTGTCCCATGGGAATCGTACATTTTTCCGGGATAAAAAGTAGTCTATATGTTATTCCAGACTATAATCTATCTCTGTGCTAAATTTCATTTAGATTCGTTCAGCAGTTCTGACGTGAAAGAGTAACAGACATCCATACTCACAAACTTTCATATTTATAATATTAATACGGATTTATTTTATACATTACTAATAAAAAATAACACCGCTGTTACTACTGATCCGTTAATTGGATGATTATATAATTACTCGTCTGATAATATTTGTCGGTCGACTATTTTGGCTTCATCATGAATATCTGCTACTTCTTTTTATGATCTATTCTTCTTACTTCTTTGTTTTATTCTAAAAAAAAGTTTGGTGCAGGAGTTTCTTTGTAAAAAAGTAAACTTAACCCACTGAGCTAAAAATTCATCAAGAATTTAATGAGTGTTGTAATTTTTTAATCTCAACCTAATAAGTTTTGAACATTTTTTTAGGTCCAAGAGTGTTTATGTGTAAGCAATAGTAAAACGAAACCTTCATAAAAACTAAGGAGATAAAAATAGAATTTATTTAGGATTTTTTTCGTGGGTTATACATAATAAAACAAGACTATTATATAGTACCGGGTTTTAAATTTATTTAAGTCCATTCAATCTTATATGTATTCGAACCTTAATATTTTAACTAGCGATACTCTTAAAAATCTTTATAATCATAGGATTGTTTTATGGAAACAGTTATTTACCACAAAGTGAATAAAGTCGGATGAATAATTCATTTTGAAATAAGGTGATCGTCAATAAATAGGTTCTAATGTCAATTATCTTCGTTACAGTAGTAATTATTTCTAATAAATGAGAAGAATTTGTCTCTTTCCAATGTTTGACAGCTTGATGGAGCTCTACTGAAATTCTTGACGGACATAATTAGTTAAACGAGAAAGCGTTGATGTAGAAATAGAAACATTCATACTATAATAAAAAATATAAAAATATATAAATTATATATATATATATATATATATATATATATATATATATATATATATATATTTAAAGTGTACTATATCTTTTATAGCAAATTTTGAAAAATACTATATTTCGCCGAAGAAATGTTGGCAACCCTACCTGTGAGAATTTCATGTGTGAATCATTTTTAACATGATTACCACTTGCTAATATGATGAAAGAAATATGAATGAAACCTGCATGTCTAAGTGAACTTAACTAATGTTAGAAAGACGTGTGAAGTCTGCCAATCCGCACATAGTCTAACTCATATTAAGAGGAGGTGCCTGTCCAGCAGCGTCAGTGATGGGGCTTATTGCTTAATGATTACAGATGATCTTTTTTTTTTTATAAGATTCAGTGACAAACGAGCAGACAGACCACTTGATGGAAAGCAGTACCTGTCACCCATAACACCTACAGTTCTGTAACTTTTGATAGTATGAAATTATAAGACTAGGTTCACATAAATTTTTGAAGTCGATTATAAAAAAGACGCATCCAAGTATTCTACGATACATTTTCATACGTTTAAAAAACGAACTATCGCAGTTTTCTTAAGAACACCCCGACAAGTCTGATGAGTCTCCGTTGAACGTATTTAGCGGTATACATTTTTTCCAGTACATTGAATATGTGAACAAGTACTGCAATATATCCGCTTCTATAAATTCAATAAAATGTCATTATCATCTCCCTACCCATTTCCTTAATTACTTAGGGTCGGCGCAGTACTTCTTTCTCCCATATTACTCATTTCCTCATCATTCACTCCTTTTTCTTTCACGTCCTGTCTCACACAATCTCTTTCTCTCTTTCTCTCTATCTCTTTTTCGGTCTTCCTCTACTTCTCCTTCTATTTACATTCATTTCCATCACTCTTCTCGACATATGCAATTTGATAAAATGTAAACTGTAAAAAACATGCGGTATAATGTCGCATGAACCGTTCTTGTTCTAAACATCCCTAAAACAACTTTTTCCACTTTCTTTTTATTAATGAGCCTACATTTTATACAAGTTTTTAATCATTTGCTTCACATACTATAACAATAGACGTTACCATTTTTTTTAATCAATTCTCTCAAAATTATAATCACGAGACGACAATAAATGTAGTTCATTATTCTTTTCTCATTTCAAGGAAAAGATGTTGCTTGAAATTTATATGACAATTTTCCAGGAACCGCTCTGCGATCCCTCCTTATTACATTACGATCTAATCAAACGCTGAGCGGCAATTAATTTAAGAGCAATTTAACCAGACCGCAGACTTTAAGCGAGTTTAAATTCACTATATAAAACTGCTTTGATTTATTACCGTCTGGTTGTATATGCGAGTATAATGCGAGTCGAGGAAGTAGATTGAGAATGATAATCAAAATAATAATACTTTAAACATTAAACGAGAACAGTGACCTCTCAGACCCTTTTTGGGACTCATTGCCAAAGTATCGTAATAAAGTATTCTCTTATATGTTGATCAAATAATTCAATAGTTTAGACTTAGTACTTCGACGTAGTATTATTATATCATTTTTAATAACTTATTGCCAAAGTATGGCAATAAAGTATTCTCTTATATTTTGATGAAATAATTCAGTTTTTTTTATGGTATTCAGTGATAAACGAGCAGACAGTCCACCTGATGGAAAGCGATACCTGTCGCCCATAACACCTACGGTTCATGCACTTAGGTTTTATGTAACAAAACTGCAGAACCGCCGGTACGTTATCACTGTGAGGACTAAGATGTTATGCCTCTTGCCTGTAATTGCGCTGGCTACCTTATCCTTCAAACCGGAACACAACAATGCAATCATTGTTGCTTGGCGGCAGAAATAGATAAGGGGGTGGTACCCATCCAGTCGGACTCCTCAGGCTAGACAGAGTCCTACCACCGGTAAAATTCAGTATAGTTTAGATATGGTACTTCGACGTAGTATTATTATATCATTTTTAGTAAGTTTCAAAGTTTTTTTTACTAAATTGTATTTTAATAACTTATATAAAATGTTAATAATTTTATTTTTTAAATATTTAATTGTTCAATGATTCCATATCAATTTAGTAACTTAGTCTATTATAATAGTATATTTTAGTATAATAGTTGTTAATATTTTAAAATTTATGATATTCATTCCGTCTTGTTAATGTTTTAGTATTGTTAATAATCGTAAAATTTTAACAATTTTAAATACTTCTATAAAAATTTGTTAAGGTCTATTAAGAATATCAAGAATCTAAAGTTTAAGTAAATAGGTACTTTAAAAGTAACGATCTGAAAGGCAATGAACAATAAAATATACATTTTAAGGACTTAAGTATATCTAAGTTTTAATACGAATAGTTCGTTGAACTGCTGTTATTGATGTTTAGCTGTTAAAGTCAGTGGAAGGAACAAAATAATTAATATGTATGAGTATAACTGAAAGCAATAGTTGGAATGCCAATAGTCAGTTTTAAAGCTTAAAAAGCTTACCTTGACTTATTATTAAGTGGTTGACTGAATTATTATTAAACTTAGTTCGTCGTCTTCTCTCCAAATATAAAACTCATTCAATATAAAAAGAGTAAACACAATTGTTTTAGCAATGTTTTTTGGAAATCATCATCCGTATAGCGCTTTATAGAAAACATTTAACCTTCTAACCGTGGGGTGAAAAGATAACTAAATAAAAGATATTTAAAAATAAAATAAATAGCGACACTATGGCAAAAAGCTTTTGCAAGACGTAATCTTGATGTGTAAGTAAAGCGAATTAGGTTTAAAATGAAAATATCAGTGATGCGACATTATCAATAACTAAATTGTGACTAAATTGGGAGTAAAATTCTTATTTTCAGTACCTCACCATCATGTTAACGTAATCGAGTGTGCTACACGAGTGAGCAAACAGGTCGCCTAACGCTTAGTGGTCTACGCCAAGGACTTTTGCCACATCAAATAACTAAATAAATAAAGCAGTTTAGAAAATATTGACAAATAATTTTATGGCTTTTATAAATAAATAAATATGTTGGGATATTAACACAAAGCACCATCTATTTCCATGGTAAGCTACGAGGCTTGTGTTATGGATACCAGATAGTTGATACACTACACATATATAACATACATAATATTATAAATATAAATACCCAGGACTGGAGTACAATCATTCGTGATCACCACACAAATGAATGCCCCCAGCGGGACTCGAACCCGCGACCGTTGGCACAGCAAGTAGGATCGCTACAAATTGAGCCAAACGTATAGTCAAATACTCATAGTATACTAGTATACTCAAGTTTGTTCATAAATAAGCAATGTTTGTAGGTTTTTTAATAATATATATATAAAATACTAGCAACTCACCCTCGCTCCACTCGGGTTCGTCCCTAGATACTTTTTAACTTTTAGCTCAGAGATAAGATACTTTCCCGCAGTAAAAAGTCTTATATGTTGACCTGGATAACCAGCTATCATCATACCAAATTTCATCAAAATCTGTCCAGTGGTTTTCCCTTGATACGGTAACAGATAGACAGACAAAAATTCTAAAAACTATAGATTTGACTTCTATGTCGATAATAAATTCTATTTCAATAAGATTTTCCAAAAAATCTTTAATGTACAGATTCGGCTTAGTTACAATTTTATTATATGTATAGATATTGTATTCAGCCCTTTTTAACGTCCCACTGCTGGGCACGGGCCTCCCTTCAAGACGAGGGGAATCAGGCCATAGTCCACCACGCTGGCCAAGTGCGGATTGGCGGACTTCACATGTCTTTCGAAAACTTGCTAGGTTCTCTCAGACATGCAGGTTTCCTCACGATGTTTTCCTTCACCGTAAGGCAAGTGGTAATCAAGTTAGAAAATGATCGCACATGAAGTATAATTTCATATGGCAATGGTATAGATATTGTAGATACAGAATTTTGACAGAGCACTTCTTTATAATAAAATATTGTGAAAATTATCTCAAATAAGTAATAATCGAAATGTAGATTATTAAATTTACATTAATTAATAACCGATTGAAATTAAACTAAAACGGTATAATAAATAAGTAATTTATGATGTAATTATGTTTGTAATGGTAGAAAGTCGTAGGACCCTGGTCGTTTTGAATAGTCGTCCCACCGGAGTATGAGAGTGACAGGAACAGAGAGTGCACTTGTGTTTGCATACTTGTCAACTGTAATATCTCCTGTGCAGTTGGCTAATCTCAGTGACATTATAATGGTAGAATCAAGAAGTAGTGTCTGGTGTTATTTAAAAAAATAAAATATTTTAAATATGTCTTACATCTATTCATAAAACATTCATTTGCAGAGTCAATATTTTCTGAATCACATCGTCATTCCATCTCTCTTCTTCGTCTTCGTCTCTTCATCGTCTTTTCTTATCAAAATACGACAATCGGCCATATGTCGCAATTTCTATTACTGAGTTCGCAAAGTTATTAGTGTTAAGCTCTGTCTACAAACTTTAAGTGATTCAATATCTCCATTTCAATCTAAAAAGTTATAGCACTTGCAGAAAACAATTAAAAACTTTTGTTAAAACGACTTTTTGGCTGTAGGACACACGTATCATATTGATAGAGGATGCTTTATCGTCACATTTTCATGCCATTCAACCCGGGAATGCGGCTAGCATTCTTGCCACTATTCCCCGCGGACATGACTTGTACAGTAATTACTTATTTGTTTTGTATATAATTAAGTATATTTGTAATTTTCTTTATTGTAAATAAAATAATCTATATCATCCTCGTTCGATTGGCCCTTTCACAAGAGAAATTACCGTTGATATCGATTCAGTCTTTTTGAAGATTATTGTTGCATACGCCACAAGCAGTCCGATAAACAAACTTTTTTAATGATTCCTTAGTATTTTGTAAGAAATTGTGGAAAAGCATATACATTAGTAACAAACCGACCGACTTTGAAAATTAAGTATTTCCAATTTGGGTGTGTTTCTTGTGTGTATGTGCATGTTGCGTGATATCTCCACCAATTATGAATTTTTATAATTCTTTTTAATGATAAATGCCACCATAAATGTGAGTTGCAGCAAAAAAAATCCACTCCAGAGGGAGAAGTACTATTAAATATAGATTTTGTCATCTGCTATTCTTTAGCTATTCAAACAAAGCTCTATTGGAAGTTATTACCATAAAGCTCAGATCATGAAAACGTCTGATCTGATTGAAACGGAATTTACGAAAAACGGGCTTCGGAGCCCATTCACTATACATCCGATTAGTTACGGCTCGATGCAATGTTGGAATATTGCTATTGATCCATTTTGGTCGGTTATCAGATTGTTTGTGGTTTCATATATTATCTATGTATATAATAATATTATGCTGTGGTATGTTTGTACGTGACGTGTTTATATATCTTATAATATTAAAAGAGCACTTCTTGAATATATATGTACTAGCGGCTCACTACTACTTTACTACGCTCGGGTTCGCCTCTACAAAAACAGAAACAAATCTTATCCCACGGGAACTGTACATATGTCGCATATTAGACTATAACCTGATTGTTTGCCAAATTTCATCTAAATCCAAATCCATCCATCCAAATATCCATTTAAACTTTTACATTTATAATACTAGTAAGATTTATTTCGTGTAACTCGAAACGTCTAGCGGCTCTAACGATTTGGATCAATTTTTATATATAGGTGTCTTTTCTGAAAAACAGCTGACATTGTAAGGTAAAAGAATTTATAGTTGCTATGTTATTTTTGATTAACTTCAAAAAATGATGAGGTTTCATATTTTTTTGTATGTTTGTTACGCGATGTCTTGTAAAATTCTGAACTGATTTTAAGGATTTAATCATCCATATCTACTTCACTCCCCCTTTTCCCATATATCTCTTCACCCTTATGCCTAGCACTTATGTAATATGCTATACTTCCGTTCGCCTCACATGTTGCTGTTATAACCTGTTACTCTTTAATTTATCTTTTATTGGCGCAACTGTTGGACTAATTTTTATATATTTATTTCTTACAGCATCCATTGTTGAATTATACAAGTTAATTTATGCAAACATTAATATATTATTACAATAAATTATTCAGTATAATTGGCCATCAATAATATTAAACAATTTTTAATATTAAAAAAATAAAATAGAACATACTTTTGACAGATCTCCTGCTTTTGTAATGTTTAAAAGGGCATTTAGATGTACTTTCACTATCACGTGTTTAATATATAATATAAAGTTTAATAAACTAATTTAACGATGTAGCGTTATCCTTTATATTTCCTATATCTATACTAATATTATAAAGAGGTAGAGTTTGTTAGTCCGTTTGTTTGTTTGTTTGTTTGTTTGTTTGTTTGAACGCGCTAATCTCAGAAACTACTAATCCGATTTGAGAAATTCTTTTTGCATTAGTCAGCCTGTTCATTGAGGAAGGCTATAGCATTCTAGTACAGCTTATATGGTGTACTCGTATATCATATAATATATAGTCTATCTATTCTATGTAACTGCTAAATGTTAAATGCGAGGGTGAGTCACTAGTTCTTAATATAAACCTAAGTACATAATATGAAACATAATATAATCTTTTTGGATATTTTAAATTAATTATTTAATTTATTTTTACACAGAACATTTATTTTATATAAAAATAACAACTCACGTCTGACTTAAGTGGTCTATGCTCTACAGCAGGCCATAGCCCATCTATATATTAAATTTCATCGAATTCTGTCCAGACATTTTCATTGACCTTTGATAGTACGAATAATCCCATAATAACAATAGGAAGAAGCAAAAGTATACGGAGGAAATGAAATTCAATAAACTCTTTGTGCGAGTATAACGGCTTGATGGGAAAATTTTATACTCGCTCTACAATAGAAAATAAGGCCTTAAATGACACTATATACTTTAAAATTCATGGTTTTTATGGTGTTTAAGAAACGGTGTGCTCTTTATCTCGAGATCTATACCTATTAATAGAATACAACTTAAACTAGCAAATTCGGTCAAATCTCCAAAAAGGTGAAAGTAAATGAAATATATTTTTGTAATTTATATAAATGAAAAGGAAAACCTGATCGTCGGTAAGTGAATCACTTGAGAATGGTTTGGAACGATTGGCTAATAGTTGTAAAACGTTCTTAATAGCCCTTATAAAGTTTTTATGAAAAAAATTGCAAAAGAAAACTTGGAAATTCAAGATAAAAGTGTCTTTTCTACTTGTTTTATTTCTATGAACCTAAAAATTACAATGCAATCCCTATCGGGTCTTTTAACTCATACTAGCGGCGCACCCTCGCTTTGCTCGAGTTCGCCTCTAGGAAAACAAAAACAAACCTATCCCACGGGAACTGTACATTTTTCCAAGATAAAAAGCAGCCTATGTGTTATTTTAGACTTAAAGCTATCTCTGTGCCAAATTTCATCCAGATCTGTTTAGCCGTTCTGGCGTGAAAGAGTGACAAACATCCATACATCCATACTTACAAACTTTCACATTTATAGTATTAGTATAGATTTTTATAATTATTTGAATGCAAGCGCAATCGCGGCTAAGATATAGTTCAAAACAAGTTTGAACGATTTCTTTTCCCTAAACATGAGCTTCCTCCACCAAGAAAGCTAGTGATAGATAAATGTACTCACGTATCGAATAAAGGCCCGGATATTGGCCTTTTATTGCTAAAGTGCCGTCTCTTATAGTCGTACTGAAACGACGCTATAAGTATACATGCGGTGTGTAACTTTAAAACGAAATATTATAATTTATTTATTAAACAAAAAAAAACCTATTAAGTACATATTATTATGTATTATATATTAATTTCTTTATATCAATTTAGTGCAATAAATAATAATATTTGATTTATATTTAATGTTCGTTTTAACTTAACTTGGCCCGACCCGGGACTCAAACCCAGGACCTCTCGATGTGCAGCCATACTTGCTAGCCACTACAATACCGAGGCAGTTAAAAAATATACATGTAAAATTACGCGCCAAACCGTATTTTTTTTTGTTCAACCAGTTGTAAGCAAGCAGTTTGCAAAACAAAATAATTAAAAAGAAATATTTTCTGGTAACAAACACTTTTGTTATTCGTTAAGTTATTTTTAACCTGTTAACTGTTTATTGCAATCGAAAACTCGGGGGAAAATTTACAATCTTTACTTTGTTTATGGAAAAGGGCAAAAATACAAGATCAATACGTCGAGTCACGTCAAACTCATTTCATTTACCGCCCTTCTCGATTGGTCGGATACGTAACCTCATCACATTCATAGGTCGAGTATTGTTTATTGCATTGTACATTCTTTAGTGGTTTTCTTATAAAAGGTATGTGTTTGATTAAAGATGATAGTAGAGAAATATGAACGTTAAACAAAATATTCACAACGAGAACAATAATTATATACGGTACTTATAAGAAAAACACATTTTTTTTTTAATTTTTGTCTGTCTGTTTGTTCCGGCCAATCTTTGAAATGGCTGAACTGATTTTGACGGGACTTTCACTGGCAGATACTTGATGTTATAAGGAGTAACTTAGGCTACTTTCATTTTAGTAAAAGATTTCGGGCCCCGCTCAAAAAAAAAATGTACCTAGGGAGCAAGGGTAAGTCGCTAGTAATATGATGCTTATAATAATTCAGTTTTCAAAATAATGTACGCGGCTCATAAATGTATTTTGTATTTACTTTAAAATATTAATACTCTCATTTACGTCGGTCAACTCTCAGCTTGACCCCCATAAATCAAAGGTCATATGTTGTCTGCTGTTTGCGATCTGAAGCCACGTAGTCAGTCTGTCGTATGTAGTACATCTATACTAATATTATAAAGCTGAAGAATTTGTTTGTTTGTTTGGTTGAACGCGCTAATCTCAGGAACTACTGATCCGATTTGAAAAATTCTTTTTGCATTTGATAGCCCGTTAACTGAGGAAGGCTATATATTATCCCGGTATAGTGTACCCCCGGTATAGTGTACATCCCGGTATAAAGTGTACGGGGTCCCGTGGGATAGATTTGTTTATGTCTAGGGACGAACCCGAAGCGAAGCGAGGGTGAGTCGCTAGTGAATTATAAAAAAAATCGAAAATTTTGTATGGAGCTAAGAACAAATTTCCAATTATTTTTGGAACCGCAAAAAAAACCGTAATATCCTCAGAGATCGTCAAAGTACTAATTATTTGTGATTTTTTTACATACTACACACAGCCGTCACGGTTGCGTTTTTTTATTAAAAATGATGCAAATTTTTTAAATATTATTTAAGTAATGTTTTAATTATATTTTTTTTACTTGTGACTATAAAACACAGTTTTTAGCTTCTTATATAATGAGTTACAATTATTTAACACGAAGTCAAGATTATATAAACACTTGTAATTAACTAATGACAATTTAATGTACTTTATTTAGAAATTATTTTAAGTAGGTGATTTTGGGGGTTGCCGACAAAGACTCCATGATAAGAAAAGCAAGTGTCTTAGCGAAGGCAGTTAGCAAATAATATAATTGATTATCACTTACAAGTTACAGTTTTACTTACAGTTCCAAAATAATTGGAAATTTGTTCTAAGCTCCATACAAAATTTTCGATTTTTTTTAATAATTCATTCGTTTTTGTTCAAAACCGACTCTCATGCCATATTCTAGTACGGACATTGTTAAATAAAGCGATATCCGACAAAAAACACGACACTTAAAATTCGAAATCTCTAAGTCTATGAAAGTCGATTTTCAGCCCACTGTGGGGCGGAGCGGTCGTGAGGGGAGAGGGCGCTGACCGCCGTGCGATAGCTCTGCGAGCAGTCACTATTCCACGCAGACGAAGTCGCGGGCAAAAGCTAGTCCATTATATAGTTAAAAGATAACAAAATATAGTATATACCATATTAGAAGTGCTTTAATTAAATAAATAATAAAAGTATGAAATTTTTAATATATGTACACAATAATACTTGGAATACTTTTAATATATAATTACTATCATTGGCTCTAAAATAATGTAAGTAATTTATTTTGAATTTGAAACTCATTAAAAAGCAATATTGCTGGTTTATTTTAACTATGACAATACCGATATTAAAAAAGTTTTTACAGTTTCATTACTTCAACCTTTCGATAACAGATATCTTATAATAGAGACCGTATCTATACACCGCCTCGTTAAACCTTTCAGCTACGAAATTTGAGAATCTAATCTAGATACTAAAATGAGAAAAAATTTCCAAGTATAGAAGTTCAAAAATTGTCCACTAGATAGCGGTACTAGTAAGCTGCATCGCGCAAGCGTTACGTTCACTTTAAATGATATGTAGTTTGCTCAGGTACTTATACTACGTAATATTAAATAGACATAACATAATATGTTGAATTTTTGAAATGCGTACTCGTGCGAGTACGTATAATAATAATGATAAATATGCATATAAATCGATTATATAATTATTATTATATAAATCGATTCGTGACTCCAAAACGGCTGGAGTGATTTTAGTAAAATTTTCTGGCAATCTTCAGATAAGCCCCACGGAACGCAGGTGATCCTGTAAAGTTTGCTAGCGACTGGAAGTTTATATTGCTAGTAATATAATGAAATAGTAAAAAAGAGAAATCTGTACATTAAATATTTTATAAATTCAATGACTGCAACGTTTTGTCTACAGAATACGGACCCAATTGTATTGTATTGTGTATTGGACACCTTTTCCGTACTTAGACTCGCGTTTGGTCCGTTGTACGTCATGCGAATCCTGGCTAGTTCAGCCAGCATAACTCCGTCCAGAAGCGCAGAAGTTTCCTGGGAACTTCACAGACTTCGAGGAGCGACCTCATTGTTCCGAGGATTTCATTGCGTTGAGAAGTTACCGCTACGCATTCCAGGACTACGTGAGCGACTGATTCTACAGCGCTGAAATACTCTCTGCACAGAGGGCTGTCCGTCGCGCCGATGTTAAATAAGTGTTTATTTAAGGGACAGTGGCCCGTTATCGTCCCTATCATCATTTTCAATTTGAGTTCTGTTTAAGCTTAATAGGCGTTTGGTGAGACGTGGGTTTACTGAAGGCAGAGCTGACCTAGCTTGCTTGCAGTCTACCGTTTGTGACCACCTGTTATTTTGCAGTGTTAGCGTTCTTTTATGGACCCAGGTGCGATCCTGTGAAAAGGGTAGCAGTATAAATGGGAATATGGACCCAAAAAAAATAGTTTCTAAAAGTATTGTCTGTCTGTCTGTATATCTGATTGCATTTCACGCAAAATGTACAGAACGAATTTTAACAAAATTTTGTGTAGTGACAATTTATTATCCGAGTCAACATTTACGATATCTTTTACTACAGGAAAATCTCCCATTCCCACGGGAAAACTGGTCAATCGAGTTGTTCCTTATACAAAAAATTCAGTGATCTATTTCACAAAACCTAGTAGTAGCAAGTAGCAGGTTTATAACATTAAAATACTTAACAATTTAGTATGTTAAAATCTAATATTTTTATGGAATAAGCAAAATTTAGTTCGAGCGCTAGTTGCTTATCTCTTTCTAAATCTATACATAGTATGAAAAAGTCGCTATCTGTCTCTGTTTATTTCTTCGCTTACTTCTTCTAAACCACACAATCGATTTTAATACAATTTATATAATAGAACTAGCTTTTGCCCGCGACTTCGTCCGCGTGCCTTGCATCCGGCTGAGCGCGCGCTCGCCCATAGTCCGCGTAAAGTTAAATGTGTATATTTTAAAACTATGATATCTCCTAAGATTAAATATCTTAAAATCAAATGATGTAATGGGCAATTTTGTTCAAAATGAAATACTTGTGATGAATAACGTATTTATTTGGATAAGGATTAAGATCATGTTTATAAAAACACCTTCGGAAGTAATGCATTATTTTAGAACAAATTTGATGGTCATAAAAAACTTTAAAAAAAAAAAATAAAAACCGACTTCCAGGCACTGAAAAGTAAAAAATAACTAAACGGTGTGCTTTGATTGTATTGGCTGGCACCGACTTCGAAAAAATCTGATTAAGTATCTATTCTAAATGAAAACCCCTGTTTAGTTATTTTTTACTTTTCAGTGCCTGGAAGTCGGTTTTTTTTTTAAGTTTTTATTTTTCCATTTTTAGTGTAAACGTATCATCAATACAAATTAATCAAGCCCAAACACCAGGTAATTGCTGTAAATCGTTGAGGAGTTCCCTCGACTATCTTTCGGGTCCATCATCAGATCGACTCCAGACCTTCATTAAATAGTAGTGCTTTAAAATACCTAATGAAAATGTTAACAAACGCACTAGTCGCCGCTACAATTTTCGAAAGTTCCCCTCGATTTCTCTGGGATCCCATCATCAGATCCTGGTTTCCTTATCATGGTACCACTCTTGGGATATCTCCTTTCCAACAAAAAAAGAATGATCAAAATCGGTTCATAAACGACGAAAAAATGCCCGAACAAACATAAAAAAAAAACGGTCGAATTGAGAACTTCCTCCTTTTTTTGGAAATCGGTTAAAAAAGGGTTCTATTGAGTCAACCTTAAAAGATAGACAAATGCTGTCGCGGACTTTTTTTTAGAACTTTTAAAGGGGAACAATTCCGTCATACATGATTTTTGCGTAACATTAATTGTTTACGCAGCGCACGCAACGGAAGTTCTCAAAAGGAATCATTTTTTCCCGTTTTTGCAACATTTTTCATTTATGCTCCGCTCCTTTTGGTCGTAGCGTGATGTTATATAGCCTAAAGCCTTCCTCGATAAATGGACTATCCAATACAAAAAGAATTTTTCAATTCCAACCAGTAGTTCTTGGGATTAGTGCGTTCAAACAAACAAACAAACAAACGAACAAACTCTTCAGCTTTATAATATTAGTATAGATGAGCGATGAACCAGTCAGGTTTGTGTATATATTTGTACAAGATGGCTGAACTATGCTGGCGTTTTGTCAAGAATATTGTTTTTACACACTTACATGACATAGTAAGTTTTAAAAAATATATTAATTTCCTATGGTATACTCGCAATAAATATTTTTATCTATTTAAAGCGTACCTAGCGAGGTGAGCGTCCGAGTGAAGTGAGGGTAAGTCGCCAGTTAAATTATAAAACAGAGATGAAAATATAATAAAATAGTACTTTTTTAGTCTCCCCCGTGACCATGATTGTGGCAAAGCATTCGAAATTTCGGGAAGCAAAAATCAAAATAAATCCGCGAAATAATCCGAAAAGATATTTTTATTTAAAATCAAGACAGTTCTAAAGATCCATCCATCCGGATGCCAAATGACCTTTGGGCCAAACAAACAACTTTTTGTATCCCCAACACAGCAGACGACAGCGTGGACGTGGACAGCCAGACGAAGATGGCGGGATGCGATAGATAGGGAGCAGTGGAGGAAGAGTTAGAGAGGCCTTTGCCCTGCAGTGGGACGTTACAGCCTTATAATAATGGTTCTAAAGAATTCTATAAAATAGTTTTCAATATAAGGAATTATCGCAGAAGTCTAAATAAATATATGGACTACGAAGTTCGAAGATAAATTAACTTCGGCAGCTGTTTTCTCGAAAGATCTTATTTTCATTACGAATATTGATTTTATTTATAAATTACTATGTATCTTAAGAAAAATTTGCTATCGTGAAACAGTTGCTATCAAATTCAGGATTTTAGTTTTTATTTAAAATTTTATCGGACTACCATATACATATATAGTTTCATGACGAATTAGGAAAATGTGTATAACATGGGGAAATATGAAATGATTGAGGAAATTCTGATTAGGATCTAATTAAATTTATCACTAATCAGCGTTCTTGAGTTTATTCAAATTTTAATGAGTACAGTCACAAACATAAGTATTGTTAAAAGTGTCCATACAATTCAACGCACATTTCTCTTTTAAACGTATTAAACTCGGCTTTTTAATTATTTTTATTAAACCGAAGCTTCTGCTGTATTATTTTACTGAACAACTCTTTTATATAATTGGTAGGTTATAGTTGAAAGGAAACCGCTAATTGGTACCTTTTTATTTATTGCAAAGTGTTTATGTATACATAGTTACATAATATGTTTGTTTGTCGCAGGCATATTGTATATTTTATCAATTCACAAAGTAATCTTCTATTTAGAGTTTGCACTTTAGCTAGTCCAAGTGATGCTGAGCCACTGATCTCTTTCGTGTCATCTCCATTATACGTGACAATGGCGAAGTAATCTTTTCTCAACTGGTACATTTTGAAGCCAGCCAAAAGAATTGAATTGAATTCTGAAGGCAATTTACTTGTTGTTTTTGAAGCTAATTCATTTCATAGCAGACAGCCATTATACAAAATTGCTAACTTTTTTACAAAATAGATCTGTTATGCGAAACACCATAATGACAGCCTGGTTATCATGGTTTACGTACAACTATACTGCTACCAAGTTTAAATGATAAATTTATGCGACCGAATTGTGACAAATTAGCAACTTTCATTTCGCTCGTGTTAGTCAGGCAAAGGCATCCAGCTTTTGTATTTATAATATTGTATACTGAAAGCTTGTTATTACAGGTCAAATCCATCCAGCCATTTCTGCGTGAAGAACAATCAAACATACAAACTTTCTCAAATATACTTTAATTCTAAATTTAATTGCTTATTTAGCTTACAACAATATCAACATACAATTTGCTACAGTATGTAATAAACCAGCCAGTTTGTATTTTTATATACATATGTAAGTATATAAGAATTGGAAAATTACTATTTTGTTTTAACAGTAAACATTGAGCATCCTTACTAAAATTGTGTTGAACTAATTTGGACATAAAAAACATTCATGTCAATTGTATTTAGTAATTGTATGCAAGGATATTTTATAAATACAAATAAAATAACAAAAAACGAGTACAATATCATTTAACCTAAATAATTCCTCAAACGCTAAAAACACAGAGCAGTTGAAAAAGGTAATTTGCTAATAAACCGCTTAAAAAATAAAGTAAAATTCTACTTCAAAAGATTAATAAACTGAGAGCTCCATCGCATTTAAAAGTTAGAACGGACCCTTTGTTGTGGCAAATACGAATTTCTATAAAATATAATTTAAAAATATCTATCTGTTCAACCTTGTGAACTATCTAAGATAGTTCACAAGTTTTTGTACACTTAAAAAAAATGTTTACCCATCAGTTATATGCATGGAGTAACGCCTAATCTATTTTTTGTTTTATAATTTGTTATTTTTAACTATTTTAGCTCTTTCTAATATTTACATAAATATCTAGGTTACCAATTGCCCAGTCATAATGGCTTTATTTTAAAAATACTACACAAAATATTCTTTAGAACTTTTATTTGCTTTCATTCAATATTACTCTTGAAAAGTACAGTCCTTTAAAACAGACCATTGCATCCACATGGGGCTCGTCCTCCAATATTAGCTAATCCATTGCAACCATAAACTGAACGGCCCAGACCAGCTTCATAACCGAAAGATCCAGCACCATATCCTAAAACTCCAGCTCCATATCCTAGGTTTCCAGCTCCGTAACCTAAGAGTCCATCGCCATATCCTAGAGCTCCAAAGCCAGCACCGGATATGTCTTCAGATAAAATGCCAACCTCTCCATTACCACAACCATAAGCAACCGCACCAGCGCCCGCAGTAGGCAAGGCACCTTCCAGAGCCACTGTTCCCAAGAATGGCACTGCACCGACAACTCCCAGAGCGCCTTCATAAACATTCTCGGACACTAATGACACACCATTGGGAGCAAAGGGTGATGCACTTGAAGTTGGTAGACCACCTCCATTCGAAGCGGCCAATCCTGCAGCACTAGATGCGCCAATACCGTAAAAATCACCTATCTGAGAATATCCAAAAGCGGATCCGCAACTAGAAGGGTATGCAATACCAGGAGCAGAAGCATATGGCCCGAGGGCGTCACATGGAGAACCAGCAAAACGATTATATGAACCGATGCACTGTGCAGCTATACACTGTAATAAAAATTTAATTGTTTTTATTAAAACCATGCGTTAAAGGTGAATTTTAACATTTATTTTCTTTTCATAGTAAAATATTACAACTTACTTGAATTAGTAGTACTTGAGCACAGGCAATGAGAAAAGCTTTAGACATCATGTTGTATGTTGTCAGTGACCGAGAGGCGAATGTTTTCTCAGAAATAACGATGAGTTTTTATACTTAAAATGACTCAATCATTATCAGTGCGTATGATGAAAATTAACAAATGCATAAATATTACAAAAACGTACGTGATGTCCAATTTCCTTTTTTTATTTTTCATCGATATATAATAAAACAGTAGGTTACTATACAAAATAACATAATTAAGTTGTTTTAAAAACAGATAGGCAACGTTTGGATCTTGCAAAATGTTGATAGGACTAAAGACTTGAGATAATACGTCTAATATAAAACTAGAGCATTGCTTTGTAAGTCATTGTAACAGAGAAGTCTTCACTAACTGTTTACTAATATATAAATTAGTAAAAAGCCCTAAAAATGAAAAGTTTTGCATTCTTTTTATTGTGTGTTCAGATGTGCTTGGTTCAGGTAAGTAAATCGATAAAAATGAAACTAGATGATATTTGTGAATATTTTCTTAACAGTCTCTATGTTTTTAGGACGTGTTTAGCCAGTGCCTACCTACTGGTATCGGCTACGGTGCCGGTCTCTCGGGTCCTAGGGGTTGCGGTCTATATTCCGGACTTTCTTCTATTGGAGACTATGGTTTTGGTAACGGTATCGCAGTTCCTGGGGCAGGTCTAGGTGCAGGTCTGCTCGCTTCGGAGGCTGCCTACGGTTTTTCCTCAGCAGGAGCTTACGGCGGCTCTGGCATTGGTGATGTATTAGTGATTGGGGAACTGCCTGTTGCTGGTACCACACTAATCGGTGGACAGGTGCCTATCCTCGGCGCTGTTCGTTTTGATGGAGCTGTCCCTGCTGCTGGTTCGGTTTCCATTGCTGGCAGTTGTGGTTGTGGGTGCAATGGTTACTATTATTAAAAACCTTTCAAACGCTTGATTATAATGAAAAAATATACGTATTACAAAAATATAATTAAAGGAATTGCAAAACATTTCGTTATTTATTCATACACTGTGTAAAATTAAAGGAATCGTGTTTTTAAGTCGAATTATTATCATAAGAATTTTGTAAAAAATCTACGTCTGGTTTTAAATTAATATACTATAAAAAATACATTTTAGACAAAACATTTTGAAGATTGCAACTTACATATTACACAAAATTCATATAAATTAAAAAAAAATCGGACAAGTGCAAGTCTGTCTCGCACACCGATGGTTCCGTAGCATGAAACATTAAAATAGGTTTATGTATATAGTGATTTTTTTTGTATCATTTAAAGTTATAAATTTACAGTTTTCGATTTTACACCTTGTACTATAAGACAATGTTGTTTGCCAAATTTCATAATTCTAGGTCAACAGGAAATACCGTATAGGCTGTGATTTCCTTTCCCATTTCAAATTGCCCTTTACTTGTTACCACATTTTTCCTCCAGAAACGCAGATCTTAGTTCTTGAAAGGGTGTGTCTGAATCAATAGTCTTGTAATTTGTAGTCATAGTTTAGACATTATATGTGAAGAGTGATTTTATATGTGAGAGTATGTAGGTTAAAAAAAATTAAAGAGTGCGTGTATGCATGTGAACACGCGCAAGAAGTAAAACTTCTGTAGGTTATCAGAACTCTTTATGAAATTCAATTTATGTTTTAAATACTTAAGATAGGTGAGATACTAAAAATAACGCATATTAGGCATATTACAATTATATATTTATAGAATATCATTTAAGGAAAGAATATAACATTATATATCATTTGTCAGACAATAACAACGGTTACCATGGCAAGAAACATTCGCCTCGCTCGATCACACTTTTCGTAACGCTCTCGTCACGCTTTCACCAGCTTACTCCCCAAGTGAAGCATGCATAAAAAAGATTTACTTTAAAAATATTTATTTTTGTCATTGTAGAATCGCTTAGATTACATAATAACTTTTTAACAAAAAAAATATACACTTACCGAAAATCACTTTAAAAGTCAGCTACTTTACAACTTGAAATATATTTTTGCTTAAAATTTATATAAAAACTCTCTTCAGATACCCTCAAAAAGGTGTCATGAAAATCGATTCGTAATAGGCGAAGATATCAGGTAATTCACACACAAAATATGTGACTTAAATATCTCTTCTTTTTTGAAGTTGGTGACTAATGCAATATGAGAAAGTTTAGAGAGTACCTATAACAAAATAGAGGCGCGCTTCAAAAATGTTTTTATGTATTTCAAACTTCAAATACGAGTGAGTTCGATCTATTCAAAAAAGACTTGGAATAAAACTGTTAAATTGTTGTTATGTGTACATTTGTGAAAGTTTCTATTATTTTACTAACAACGAACGATAGTTGGCCATGATGGTTGGCGCTCATTGGGGGAGGCCTTCGTTCAGCAGTGGACGGCGATAGGCTGATTGATTGAACGATAGTTGGCGCGTGATCCTGAATACCACATGTATTGTTTGTTTGTGTTTATGCTTCTAATTCATTCAAATAACTTGCGGCTCACCCTCTCTTCGCTCGGGTTCGCATCTAGACAAACAAAAACAAATCTATCACACGGGAGCCGTACATTTTTCCGGAATAGAAAGTAGCCTATTTGTTATTCTGATGTATGAACTATATTATTGTAAAGTTTGACTAAAATCCAATCAGTAGTTTTTGTGTACTAAGCTGTATAAGTTACTATAGTTTTTTTAACTATTCCACGGGAACTCTTTAATTTTCCGGGATGAAAAGTATCTAAGATGTTGACCGGGGATATAAGGTACCACCACACAAAATTTTATTTAAATCGGTATAATAGTTTCAGAGATTAGCCCATAAAATAGACAAACAGAAAGAGAAAAAAAAATTGAAAAAAAAAAAAACTGGATTTGTTCTATTTCTCTTCTTACATCCTCCTGACTCGGTTGTTAAGATTTTTTTCTTTGTACAGATATTCAACCTCTACAGTTTTGTTATATATATAATCATAGTTAAAAAATAACTAACATAATTCGTAAACATAGACGGCACGTTTGGCCCAGTTGTAGTAACACTACTTGCTGTGCCAGCGGTCGCGGGTTCGAGTCCCGCTGGGGGCAATTATTTGTGTGATGAGCACGAATGTTTGTAATCCGGTCATGGGTGTATATATTTATAATATGTACATATGTATTTAAACGATCTGGCATCCATAATACAAGGCACAAGCCTCGTAACTTACCATGGAACTAGATGGTGCTGTTTGTTAATGTACCAACAAAAAAAACTTTATTGTAGTTAATTTGATGAATTTGATATTAATTGACATTGTATTATAATTAAATTAATTTGTTCATTGATTGATGTGACTTAATTGGTAATAATTTATTTTGATCAAAAACTAGGCTAAATTAGTCATTGTCAGATTGATATTTATACAGATAAATAAAATTAGAGTGTCTGTTTGTAGTATTAAAATAATCGCTTTTTACTAAATGCATATGGATGTATACACGGTACATATATCAAAACAACATTTATTTTAATTTTTGTCTGTCTGTCTGTTTGTCCCGGTTAATCTCCGAAACAGCTAGATAAATTTTGACGGCACTTTCACTGGCAGATAGCTGATATTATAAGGAGTAACTTAGGCTACTTTTATTTTAGAAAAATAATTAGAGTTCCGCGAAAAAAAATTAAAACCATGAAACTGTGAACAAAATCCACTTACGGCGTACGCACCAAACTAAGCGAGAGTAAATCGCTATATAATTTAAATAAATATCTTAGAAGTAGCAAGCTACTATTTATGTATAGACATAGCTAACAGTGAAAACGTACCTAGGGACGAACGCGAGCGAAGCGAGCGTGAGTCGCTAGTATTAACATAAAATTTTTGCCCCATTATCATTTTTGGAATTTGAATAAATAAAAATAACTTAATTTGAAAAATAAGATTACTTAATTTGTGATAATCGCTTTAATTTTGTCAATTAATATTTGCTAACATTTGATCATAATTACACTTGAATATAATGAGAGTCAAACGGGATGCAAAAATTGTTACGCATGTCGTGTTTGCTTTAATATAGTTGTACGTTTAACAGTAATTTATTATGAAAAATTAAAATCAAATGTATTAAGAAATTAGATTAATACAACCACTACAACTTTATAAAAGGACTGAATAGAATAGAACAGACCAGAACAGAAGGGAACAGAGTAGAATAGAATAGAATATAATAAACAGAACGGAACAGTTATTAGAACCGAATAGAACAGGAAAGAACTGAATTGAATTGAATTAAATTTTGTGTTTGTAATCTATTATTAATAATCTATTCTAATTATTTTTACTAATTTGTCAATTTTAACAATATTAGCTCTTTCTAATATTTACATAAAAATCTGGGTTACCAATTTCCCAGTCATAATGGCTTCATTTTAAAAATACAACACAAAATATTCTTTAGAACCTTTATTTGCTTTCATCCAATATTAGCGTTGAAAAGTATAATCCTTTAAAATAGACCATTGCATCCACATGGAGCTCGTCCTCCAATATTGGCTAATCCATTGCAACCATAAACTGAACGACCCAGACCAGCTTCATAACCGAGAGAACCAGCACCATATCCTAAAACTCCAGCTCCATATCCTAGGTTTCCAGCTCCGTAACCTAAGAGTCCATCGCCATATCCTAGAGCTCCAAAGCCAGCACCGGATATGTCTTCAGATAAAATGCCAACCTCTCCATTACCACAACCATAAGCAACCGCACCTGCGCCCGCAGTGGACAAGGCACCTTCCAGAGCCACTGTTCCCAAGAATGGCACTGCACCGACAACTTCCAGAGCGCCTTCATAAATATTCTCGGACACTAATGACACACCATTGGGAGCAAAGGGTGATGCACTTGAAGTTGGTAGACCACCTCCATTCGAAGCGGCCAATCCTGCAGCACTAGATGCGCCAATACCGTAAAAATCACCTATCTGAGAATATCCAAAAGCGGTTCCGCAACTAGAAGGGTATGCAATACCAGGAGCAGACGCATATGGTCCGAAGGCGTCACATGGAGAACCAGCAAAACGATTATATGAACCGATGCACTGTGCAGCTATACACTGTAATAAAAATTTAATTGTTTTTATTAAAACCATGCGTAAAAGGTGAATTTTAACATTTATTTTCTTTTCATAGTAGAATATTACAACTTACTTGAATTAGTAGTACTTGAGCACAGACAATAAGAAAAGCTTTAGACATCATGTTGTATGTTGTCAGTGACCGAGAGGCGAATGTTTTCTTAGAAATAACAATGAGTTTTTATACTTAAAATGACTCAATCATTATCAGTGCGCATGATGAAAATTAACAAATGCATAAATATTACAAAAACGTACGTGATGTCCAATTTCCTTTTTTTTATTTTTCATCGATATATAATAAGAGAGTAGGTTACTATGCAAAATAACATAATTTAGTTGTTTTAAAAACAGATAGGCAACGTTTGGATCTTGCAAAATGTTGATAGGACTAAAGACTTGAGATAATACGTCTAATATAAAACTAGAGCATTGCTTTGTAAGTCATTGTAACAGAGAAGTCTTCACTAACTGTTTACTAATATATAAATTAGTAAAAAGCCCTAAAAATGAAAAGTTTTGCATTCTTTTTATTGTGTGTTCAGATGTGCTTGGTTCAGGTAAGTAAATCGATAAAAATGAAACTAGATGATATTTGTGAATATTTTCTTAACTGTCTCTATGTTTTCAGGACGTGTTCAGCCAGTGCCTACCTGCTGGTATCGGCTACGGTGCCGGTCTCTCAGGTTCTAGGGGTTGCGGTCTATATTCCGGACTTTCTTCTATTGGAGACTATGGTTTTGGTAACGGTATCGCAGTTCCTGGGGCAGGTCTAGGTGCAGGTCTGCTCGCTTCGGAGTCTGCTTACGGTTTTTCCTCAGCAGGAGCTTACGGCGGCTCTGGCGTCGGTGATGTATTAGTGATTGGGGAACTGCCTGTTGCTGGTACCACACTAATCGGTGGACAGGTGCCTATCCTCGGCGCTGTTTGTTTTGAAGGAGCTGTCCCTGCTGCTGGTTCTGTTTCCATTGCTGGCAGTTGTGGTTGTGGGTGCAATGGTTACTATTACTAAAAACCTTTCAAACGCTTGATTATAATGAAAAAAAGTATTACAAATTATAATTAAAGGAATTGCAAAACATTTCGTTATTTATTCATACACTGTGTAAAATTAAAGGAATCGTGTTTTTAAGTCGAATTATTATCATAAGAATTTTGTAAAACATCTACGTCTGGTTTTAAATTAATATTCTATTAAAAAATACATTTTAGACAAAACATTTTGAAGATTGCAACTTACATATTACACAAAATTCATATAAATTAAAAAAAAATCGGACAAGTGCAAGTCTGACTCGCACACCGATGGTTCCGTAGCATGACACATTAAAATAGGTTTATGTATATAGTGAATTTTTTTGTATCATTTAAAGTTATAAATTTACAGTTTTCGATTTTACACCTTATACTATAAGACAATGTTGTTTGCCAAATTTCATGATTCTAGGTCAACAGGAAATACCGTATAGGCTGTGATTTCCTTTCCCATTTCAAATTGCCCTTTACTTGTTACCACATTTTTCCTGCAGAAACGCAGATCTTAGTTCTTGAAAGGGTGTGTCTGAATCAATAGTCTTGTAATTTGTAGTCATAGTTTAGACATTATATGTGAAGAGTGATTTTATATGTGAGAGTATGTAGGTTAAAAAAAAATTAAAGAGTGCGTGTATGCATGTGAACACGCGCAAGAAGTAAAACTTCTGTAGGATATCAGAACTCTTTATGAAATTCAATTTATGTTTTAAATACTTAAGATAGGTGAGATACTAAAAATAACGCATATTAGGCATATTACAATTATATATTTATAGAATATCATTTAAGGAAAGAATATAACATTATATATCATTTGTCAGACAATAACAACGGTTACCATGGCAAGAAACATTCGCCTCGCACGATCACACTTTCGTAACGCTCTCGTCACGCTTTCACCAGCTTACTCCCCAAGTGAAGCATGCATAAAAAAGATTTACTTTAAAAATATTTATTTTTGTCATTATAGAATCGCTTAGATTACATAATAACTTTTTAACAAAAAAAAAAAAAATATACACTTACCGAAAATCACTTTAAAAGTCAGCTACTTTACAACTTGAAATAGATTTTTGCTTAAAATTTATATAAAAACTCTCTTGAGATACCCTCAAAAAAGTGTCATGAAAATCGATTCGTAATAGGCGAAGATATCAGGTAATTCACACACAAAATATGTGACTTAAATATCTCTTCTTTTTTGAAGTTGTTGACTAATGCAATATGAGAAAGTTTAGAGAGTATAACAAAATAGAGGCTCGCTTCAAAAATGTTTTCATGTATTTCAAACTTCAAATACGAGTGAGTTCGATCTATTCAAAAAAGACTTGCAATAAAACTGTTAAATTGTTGTTATGTGTACATTTGTGAAAGTTTCTAATATTTTACTAACAACGAACGATAGTTGGCGCGTGATCCTGAATACCACATATATTGTTTGTATGTGTTTATGCTTCTAATTCATTCAAATAACTAGCGGCTCACCCTCTCTTCGCTCGGGTTTGCTTCTAGACAAACAAAAACAAATCTATCACACGGGAGCCGTACATTTTTCCGAAATAGAAAGTAGCCTATTTGTTATTCTGATGTATGAACTATATTATTGTATAGTTTGACTAAAATCCAATCAGTAGTTTTTGTGTACTAAGCTGTATAAGTTACTATGGTTTTTTTTTAACTATTCCACGGGAATTCTTTAATTTTCCGGTATGAAAAGTATCTAAGATGTTGACCGGGGATATAAGGTACCACCACACAAAATTTTATTTAAATCGGTTCAACAGTTTCAGAGATTAGCCCGTAAAATAGACAAACAGACAGAGAAAAAAAAAATTGAAAAAAAAACTGGATTTATATTTCTCTTCTTACATCCCCCTGACTCGGTTGTTAAGATTTTTTTCTTTGTACAGATATTCGACCTGTACAGTTTTGTTATATATATGTTATATATATATGATCATAGTTGAAAAAATAACTAACATAATTCATAAACATAGACGGCACGTTTGGCTCAGTTTGTAGTAACACTACTTGCTGTGCCAGCGGTCGCGGGTTCGAGTCCCGTTGGGGGCATTCATTTGTGTGATGAGCACGAATGTTTGTAATCCGGTCATGGGTGTATATATTTATAATATGTACATAGGTATTTAAACGATCTGGCATCCATAATACAAGGCACAAGCCTCGTAGCTTACCATGGAACTAGATGGTGGTGTGTGAATGTCCCAACAAAAAAAAACTTTATTGTAGTTAATTTGATGAATTTGATATTAATTGACATTGTATTATAATTAAATTAATTTGTTCATTGATTGATGTGACTTATTTGGTCATAATTTATTTTGATCAAAAACTAGACTAATTTAGTCATTGTCAGATTAATATTTATACAGATAAATAAAATTGGAGTGTCTGTTTGTAATATTAAAAAAATCGCTTTTTACTAAATGCATATGGATGTATACACGGTACATATATCAAAACAACATTTTTTTTAATTTTTGTCTGTCTGTCTGTTTGTTCCGGCTAATCTCCGAAACAGCTAGATTAATTTTGACGGCACTTTCACTGGCAGATAGCTGATATTATAAGGAGTAACTTAGGCTACTTTTATTTTAGAAAAATAATTAGGGTTTTAATTTTATTAATTAATATTTGCTAACATTTGATCATAATTACATTTGAATATAATGAGAGTCAAACGAGATGCTAAAATTGTTACGCATGTTGTGTTTGCTTTAATATAGTTGTACGTTTAACAATTGATTATTATGTAAAATTAAAATCAAATGTATTAAGAAATTAGATTAATACAACTACTACAACTTTATAAAAGGACTAAATAGAACAGAACAGACCAGAACAGAAGGGAACAGAGTAGAATAGAATAAAATATAATAAACGGAACGGAACAGCAATTAGAACCGAATAGAACAGGAAAGAACAGAAGTAAATTGAATAGAATTGTGCTGAACTGAATAGAATTGAATTGAATTTTGTGTTTGTAATCTATTATTAATAATCTATTCTAATTATTTGTCAATTTTAACAATATTAGCTCTTTCTAATATTTACATAAAAATCTAGGTTACCAATTTCCCAAAAAATACAACACAAAATATTCTTTAGAACCTTTATTTGCTTTCATCCAATATTAGCGTTGAAAAGTATAATCCTTTAAAATATACCATTGCATCCACATGGAGCTCGTCCTCCAATATTGGCTAATCCATTACAACCATAAACTGAACGACCCAGACCAGCTTCATAACCGAGAGAGCCAGCACCATATCCTAAAACTCCAGCTCCATATCCTAGGTTTCCAGCTCCGTAACCTAAGAGTCCATCGCCATATCCTAGAGCTCCAAAGCCAGCACCGGATATGTCTTCAGATAAAATGCCAACCTCTCCATTACCACAACCATAAGCAACCGCACCAGCGCCCGCAGTGGGCAAGGCACCTTCCAGAGCCACTGTTCCCAAGAATGGCACTGCACCGACAACTCCCAGAGCGCCTTCATAAACATTCTCGGACACTAATGACACACCATTGGGAGCAAAGGGTGATGCACTTGAAGTTGGTAGACCACCTCCATTCGAAGCGGCCAATCCTGCAGCACTAGATGCGCCAATACCGTAAAAATCACCTATCTGAGAATATCCAAAAGCGGATCCGCAACTAGAAGGGTATGCAATACCAGGAGCAGACGCATATGGTCCGAAGGCGTCACATGGAGAACCAGCAAAACGATTATATGAACCGATGCACTGTGCAGCTATACACTGTAATAAAAATTTAATTGTTTTTATTAAAACCATGCGTAAAAGGTGAATTTTAACATTTATTTTCTTTTCATAGTAGAATATTACAACTTACTTGAATTAGTAGTACTTGAGCACAGACAATAAGAAAAGCTTTAGACATCATGTTGTATGTTGTCAGTGACCGAGAGGCGAATGTTTTCTTAAAAATAACACTGAGTTTTTATACTTAAAATGACTCAATCATTATCAATCAGTGCATATGATGAAAATTAACAAATGCATAAATATTACAAAAACGTACGTGATGTCCAATTTCCTTTTTTTATTTTTCATCGATATATAATAAAACAGTAGGTTACTATGCAAAATAACATAATTTAGTTGTTTTAAAAACAGATAGGCAACGTTTGGATCTTGCAAAATGTTGATAGGACTAAAGACTTGAGATAATACGTCTAATATAAAACTAGAGCATTGCTTTGTAAGTCATTGTAACAGAGAAGTCTTCACTAACTGTTTACTAATATATAAATTAGTAAAAAGCCCTAAAAATGAAAAGTTTTGCATTCTTTTTATTGTGTGTTCAGATGTGCTTGGTTCAGGTAAGTAAATCGATAAAAATGAAACTAGATGATATTTGTGAATATTTTCTTAACTGTCTCTATGTTTTCAGGACGTGTTCAGCCAGTGCCTACCTGCTGGTATCGGCTACGGTGCCGGTCTCTCGGGTTCTAGGGGTTGCGGTCTATATTCCGGACTTTCTTCTGTTGGAGACTATGGTTTTGGTAACGGTATCGCAGTTCCTGGGGCAGGTCTAGGTGCAGGTCTGCTCGCTTCGGAGTCTGCTTACGGTTTTTCCTCAGCAGGAGCTTACGGCGGCTCTGGCGTCGGTGATGTATTAGTGATTGGGGAACTGCCTGTTGCTGGTACCACACTAATCGGTGGACAGGTGCCTATCCTCGGCGCTGTTCGTTTTGAAGGAGCTGTCCCTGCTGCTGGTTCGGTTTCTATTGCTGGCAGTTGTGGTTGTGGGTGCAATGGTTACTATTACTAAAAACCTTTCAAACGCTTGATTATGATGAAAAAATATATGTATTACAAATTATAAATAAAGGAATTGCAAAACATTTCGTTATTTATTCATACACTGTGTAAAATAAAAGGAATCGTGTTTTAAGTCGAATTATTATCATAAGAATTTTGCAAAAAATCTACGCCTGGTTTTAAATTAATATACTATAAAAAATACATTTTAGACAAAACATTTTAAAGATCGCAACTTACATATTACACAAAATTCATATTAATTAAAAAAAATCGGACAAGTGCAAGTCTGACTCGCACACCGATGGTTCCGTAGCATGAAACATTAAAATAGGTCTATGTATAATAGCGAATTTTTTTTATGATGTAAAGTCATAAATTTACAGTTTTCGATTTTACCCCTTTTACCAAATTTCATGATTCTTGTTCAACGGGAAATACCGTATAGGTTTTGATTTCCTTTCCCAAGTGTCTAAATATATATTTTTTGCATTATTGATTGCGTCGACTTAGAAGTTTGATTTTTACAGCTCTAATGGATCGCAAACCTGAGTATTTGATATTAATTTCAACTTGATACATCCACGCGTTCCTGAGAAAAAGAGTCTCGACAGACTGACAGACAGTCAACAAAATGATCTTATGGTTCCTTTTTTCCTTTTGAGTTACCGAACCCTAATTCACGTAATTTGAAATATTTAATAATTTTTTGATTTTATTTACTTCAATTGAGTAGGTACCCAAAAACATAGTCGTATATGGTGTATATTTGCGCTATTAAATCACAGATAAATGGAATAATTTACCTTTTAACGAAAAAACTTTTTAATAGTCCGTACAACTGCAAAAACAATTCCACATTTGCCGTTTACTTGTTACCACATTTTTCCTGCAGAAACAGATTTTAGTAGCAACATAATCGCATCTAAATTTGTTCAGTAAGTTTTAAGATTAAATAACGCACATATATACGTACAGACACTAAGACATACTTCTTCCTTATATTAGAATTTTACAGATGTACAATATAATTAGTTACATATTTTTTTTCAATTTTGTAAATTATGCTGTCAATTGAAACAGCGCAGAAGGATTTTCCAGAAAAACAAATACTCATTATATATTTTACTATATATTTAAACGATCAACTCTTGCATATTTATATCTTTATATCTTTATTTATTTATACCAGCGATCTCGGAAACGGCTCTAACGATTTCGCTGAAATTTGGTATGTGGGGGCTTTCGGGGACAAAAAATTGATCTAGAGTAGTCTCACGTCTAGGAAAACGTGCGTTTCGAGTTTTTATGCGGTTTTCTTTTGCATTATTCTACGCAGAATATGGTCGATAATTTTTTACACTCGGATGTAAGCATCGTGGTCAAGCGGTCAAGGCGCAAGTTAGACAACACATATGCCCGGGATCGAGTCCCGGTCGTAATACAAAGTTTTTACTTCTCTTTTTTTTTTGTATTTATTCAAGTTTTTGGTTTTTTTTTATCTAAAAAATACGATTTAACAAAAAAAACTCCGAGCCGAGCTCGGACGCCCAGGTACTTATATTAGAATGCGAATCCCCGACTGTCCACTGTCAAATCCACAAACTGGCACATTAAAAAACTGAATGCTACACAATATTAACATAGGTCAATAGCACATAAAATGTATTTTGTCACGTACGGTCTAGTTCTTACATAACTTTTACTTTAATTGCTTAGTCAATAATTATTGTTAAAAACATATAGTTACTTACATCAATTTGTGACGTAAGCTTTGCTTTGATTTGCATCGGCTGGCACCTACTCCCAAAATATTTGATTAGTGTTCATTTAGTATTTTAATAAAATAATCGCTTAATCTGTTTAAGTTAGTTTAATACCATTTTGTACAGGAAGACAGACAAACTGAAATTCGCTTTTATTAGTAACATTAAAATCCAGGCTCTAAAATCCAATTCATACGTATTAGGCTTATCAAACTAAACAAAATAAGCCCAAACTCATGATACTACCTACTATTAGCCATTGAAAAATTCCACTACTCACCTTCTGCTCTACCGTTAGACCAGCTCGACGGTACCAAATCACGGCACTATCAACGGAAATACAAACACTTGCAAAGTTGAAATGGACTGGACTAAACACAATTCAATCCAATGCAATTTTTAATTCAATTCAATTGATTGGTTTGAAAAAATACCAAAAAAAAAAAATGTAAATTACTTCTAACTGTGATATTGACTTGACACTTTGTAAGTATTTCCGTTTGGGCTTATTTTGTTTGATTTGACAAACTCAATTCTAACAATTAAATTTTAGAGCCTGAGTTTTAGTGTTACTAATAAAAGCATCTTTTAGTTTGTCTGTCTTCCTACACAAAATGGCATCAAACTAACTTAAACGGCTTAAACAAATATTTTACTAAAATACTAAGATATTTTTGAAGTCGGTGCCAGCCGATGCAAATCAAAGCAAAGCAAGATCACAAATAGATGTATGTACCTATAATATTTTGAAAAATAATTATTGAGTAAGCAATTAAAGTAATAATTATGTAAGAAGTAGACCGTACGTGACAAAATATAAATTATGTGCTATTGACCTATGTTAATATTGATAGCATAGTTTACAAAATTAAAAGATATGTAAGTAATTATATCGAACATGTATAAAATTCTAATAAAAAGAAGTTATTAACGCGGGTCTGTCCTGGTGTCTGTACGTATGTGGGCGATTTAATCTTAAAACTTACTGAACAAATTTAGATGCGATTATGTGTTGTTAAGATCTGCGTTTCTGCAGGAAAAATGTGGTAACAAGTAAGGGGCAAATTTGAAATTGTTCTTACAGTTGTAAGGAATGTTAGAAAATTAAGATTTTTTTCGTTAAAAAGTAAATTTTTTGCATTTATCTGTGATTTAATAGCGCAAATATACACTATATACGAGTATATTTTTGGGTAATACTCAATTGATGTAAATATAATCAAAAAATTATAAAATATTTCAAATTACGTTAATTAGAGGTTTGGTAACTTAAAAGGAATAAAATGACCCATATAAGATCAATTTGTTGTCCGTCTGTCAGTCTGTCGCGATCCTTTTTCTCAGGAACGTGTGGATGTATTAAGTTGAAATTAATATCAAATACTCAGGTCTGCGATTCCTTGGAGCTGTAAGAATAAACTTTAAGTTAATGCAATCAATAATGCAAAAAAAAAGGAAAATATTTAAACACTTGGGAAAGGAAATCAAAGCCTATACTATATTACCTGTAGACCTAGAATCATAAAATTTGGCAAGAAACAATGTCTTATAGTACAAGGGGCAAAATCTAAAACTGTAAATTTATAACTTTACATCATAAAAAAAATCGCTATTATACATAGACCTATTTTAATGTTTCATGCTACGGAACCATCGGTGTGCGAGTCAGACTTGCACTTGTCCGATTTTTTTAATTTATATGAATTTTGTGTAATATGTGAGTTGCAATCTTTAAAATGTTTTGATTGAAATCTATTGTTTAAAGTAGGTATATAACTTTAAAACCAGAACGAAGATTTTTTGCAAAATTCTTATAATTATAATTAGACTTAAAAAAACGATTCCTTTTATTTTACACAGTGTATAAATAAACAACGAAATGTTTTGCAATTCCTTTAATTATAATTTGTTATACATATATTTTTTCATTATAATCAAGCGTTAGAAAGGTTTTTAGTAATAGTAACCATTGCACCCACAACCACAACTGCCAGCAATAGAAACCGAACCAGCAGCAGGGACAGCTCCTTCAAAACGGACAGCGCCGAGGATAGGCACCTGTCCACCGATTAGTGTGGTACCAGCAACAGGCAGTTCCCCAATCACTAATACATCACCGATGCCAGAGCCGCCGTAAGCTCCTGCTGAAGAAAAACCGTAGGCAGACTCCGAAGCGAGCAGACCTGCACCTAGACCTGCCCCAGGAATTGCGATACCGTTACCAAAACCATAGTCTCCAATAGAAGAAAGTCCGGAATATAGACCGCAACCCCTAGAACCCGAGAGACCGGCACCGTAGCCGATACCAGCAGGTAGGCACTGGCTGAACACGTCCTGAAAACATAGAGACAGTTAAGAAAATATTCACAAATATCATCTAGTTTCATTTTTATCGATTGACTTACTTGAACCAAGCACATCTGAACACACAATAAAAAGAATGCAAATCTTTTCATTTTTCGGTCTTTTTACTAATTTATAAATTAGTAAACAGTTCGTAAAGACTTCTCTGTTACAATGACCTACAAAGCAATGCTGTAGTTTTATATTAGACGTATTATCACGTCTTCAGTGCTATCAACATTTTGCAAGATCCAAACGTTGCCTATCTCTTTTAAAAAAAAACTAAATTATGTTATTTTGTATAGTAACCTACTCTCTTATTATATATCGACGAAAAATAAAAAAAGGGAAATTGGACATCACGTACGTTTTTGTAATATTTAAGCATTTGTTAATTTTCATCATACGCATTGATTGATAATGATTGAGTCATTTTAAGTATAAAAACTCATCGTTATTTTTAAAAAAACATTCGCCTCTCGGTCACTGACAACATACAACATGATGTCTAAAGCTTTTCTTATTGCCTGTGCTCAAGTACTACTAATTCAAGTAAGTTGTAATATTTTATTATAAAGAGTTAGAGTTTACCTTTTACGCATGGTTTTAATAAAAACAATTAAATTTTTATTACAGTGTATAGCTGCACAATGCATCGGTTCATATAATCGTTTTGCTGGTTCTCCATGTGACGCCCTCGGACCATATGCTTCTGCTCCTGGTATTGCATACCCTTCTAGTTGCGGATCCGCTTTTGGATATTCTCAGATAGGTGATTTTTACGGTATTGGCGCATCTAGTGCTGCAGGATTGGCCGCTTCGAATGGAGGTGGTCTACCAACTTCAAGTGCATCACCCTTTGCTCCCAATGGTGTGTCATTAGTGTCCGAGAATGTTTATGAAGGCGCTCTGGGAGTTGTCGGTGCAGTGCCATTCTTGGGAACAGTGGCTCTGGAAGGTGCCTTGCCCACTGCGGGCGCTGGTGCGGTTGCTTATGGTTGTGGTAATGGAGAGGTTGGCATTTTATCTGAAGACATATCCGGTGCTGGCTTTGGAGCTCTAGGATATGGCGATGGACTCTTAGGTTACGGAGCTGGAAACCTAGGATATGGAGCTGGAGTTTTAGGATATGGTGCTGGTTCTCTCGGTTATGAAGCTGGTCTGGGTCGTTCAGTTTATGGTTGCAATGGATTAGCCAATATTGGAGGACGAGCTCCATGTGGATGCAATGGTCTATTTTAAAGGATTATACTTTTCAACACTAATATTGGATGAAAGCAAATAAAGGTTCTAAAGAATATTTTGTGTGGTGTTTTTAAAATAAAGCCATTACGACTGTGCAATTGGTAACCTAGAAATTTCTGTAAATATTAGAATGGGCTAAAATTGTTAAAATCGACAAATCACAAAAATAATAATAATAATAGAACAGATTATTAATAATAGATTACAAATAAATAATTCAATTCAATTTAATTAGATGCAATCCAATTCAGTTCAATTCTGTTCTTTTCTATTTTTTTTTGGTTCTGTTCCGTTCTGTTCTGTTCTATTCTATTATAAAGTTGTAGTAGTTGTATTAATCTAATTTCTTGATGAATTTGATTTAAATTTTAAATAATAATCAATTGTTAATTGTACAACTATATCAAAGCAAACACTACATGCACAATTATTTTTACATCCCGTTTGACTCTAATTAAATTCAAGTGTAATTGTGATCAAATGTTGGCAAATATTTATTAGATAAAATTAAAACGATTAACACAAATTAAGTTTTTTTTTAAATTAAGTTATTTTTATTTATTCAAATTCTAAAAATGATAATGAGTCAAATTTTTATGTTAATATTTCTAACTAATTAGCCTAATATTTGATCAAAATAAATTATTACCAAATAAGTCACATCAATCAATCAACAAATTAATTTAATTATAATACAATGTCAATTAATATCAAATGACACAAAACTCAAGACTTAATTAACTGCAATAAAGTTTATGGATTATGCGGTGTTATTTTATAAATTTAAATGAAACCAAACTAGACGTATACGTACACTTTCAAACAAAAAAGAAGTTTCCAAATCGATTAATAAATGACGGGCTTCTGAGATAATAAAAATAAAAAAAATATAACCATATTGAGAACCTACTCCTTTTTTGTGAAGTCGATGGAAAAGTAAAAATTAAAATCAAATCTATTTCGATA
This sequence comes from Argynnis bischoffii washingtonia, assembly GCA_033884665.1. NCBI lineage: Eukaryota > Metazoa > Arthropoda > Insecta > Lepidoptera > Nymphalidae > Argynnis > Argynnis bischoffii. The sequence continues at coordinate 15,439,327 of CM066610.1, forward strand.
CGTATGTATATGATGTTTTATATTTTAGAGTATCATACCTTGTCATATTTACCTATTAGATATATCCTATCATATCTTAAAGCATTGTCGGCTGGTATCGACTTCGAAAATATCTGTTTAGGTATCTATGTAAGTATTCAGCCCTTTTTAACGTCCCACTGCTGGGCACGGGCCTCTCTTGGGTACGAGGCGGATTAGGCCATACTCCACCATGCTGTCCAAGTGTGGGTTGGCGGACTTCACATGTCTTTTGGAAACTTGCTAGGTTCTCTCAGACATGCATGTTCCTCACGATTAGGTAAGATTAGGTATCTATAGTAAATGAAAACTGCCGTTCAGTTATTTTTTACTCTTTAGTGTTTTTATACATGTACATGGATTTTGAGAAAACTGCACAGAGTTCCATTATAAAGTTTCTCGGAATATACCAGACACAATGTAGGTTAATGCTATAGAAGTCTGAACTGACCAAGTTACACGACTATCGTATTACATTAGTTCCTTTTCACCCGATTAGGAAGGCCTCATCCAAATAACCACTATGACAATTTTTTCAACTCACTTTTAAAGTCATTTAATAACATTTTTAAAGAAAAAACCTTTTATAAAAATACTAAACTGAAATTTAGCGACTGGGCAACTGTAGGCATATACCGAAGTAGAGATAAATTATATGAATTGTATAGTGTGAGGCAGTGGAATCATGACCCAATGTTCCATAGTCGAGTAAGAGCGTATTCAAAGATTTTTAAAAATGTTTGCATTCAAGCTAAGTCTATATTTATTCGAAATAAAATTACAAATTCAGATAATAAAATTAAAACAACTTGGGATGTAATCACTCATACGGCTGGAAAATCTAAGATCGATAGTCAACCTGTGAAGCTAACAATAGATAACGTAGTATTGAGCTCAGACGAAGATGTTGCAAATACTTTTGAGAATTATTTTTCTGAAATCCCAATAAAGGTGACATCTTCTTTAAAATCATCTTCCCTAGACGCGATTAACCTCTTACATAAACATACTCATCACTGTGATCACCAGTTTAAATTCTCGTATGTAGATGCACAAGATATTATTAAAGTATTCAAAACCATTAACCTTAAGAAAACTGGTGATTTGTGGGGCATGTCTGTTAAATTACTCAACTCAATAATAACTGATATTGCACCACATTTATCCCTTATATTCAATAAATGTGTAGATTATGGAACTTTCCCTGATCTTATGAAACTAAGTAAAATAATACCTCTTTTTAAAAGCGGAGATAAAAATGATCCTGGCAATTATAGACCGATTTCTATATTGCCATCTATGAGTAAAATTTTTGAAAAACTTATTCTAAACCAATTGTTAATTCATTTCAATATTAATAGTACCTTCCATAGTGAACAGTATGGTTTTACCAAAGGTAGGTCTACAGCCGATGCGGGAGTTGCTCTTCTTAAACACATTTATAACGCTTGGGAAAAATCACAAAATGCAATTGGTGTTTTTTGTGATCTATCTAAAGCCTTTGATTGCGTAGAACATGAAACCCTCTTGCTTAAACTAAGTCATTATGGTATTCGTGGCATTGCTCTTGATCTCATTGCTTCATATCTTAGTGATAGGATTCAGAAAGTCGCTGTAAATAACGTTAATTCTTCCGGATCCCCTCTGAGAATGGGTGTACCGCAGGGATCTATTTTGGGTCCATTTTTGTTTTTAGTTTATATAAACGATCTTCCTTTCTATGCTAATGAATTGTGTGATATTGTACTGTTTGCGGATGATACCTCCTTAATTTTTAAAGTGGATAGAAATATAACTAATTATGACAAAGTAAACAGTGCACTATCTCACATACTTAAGTGGTTTAATATTAACAACTTAGCATTAAACACCAAAAAAACTAAATGTATACAATTTACCCTACCTAATGTAAGGAGACAGAATTTTAGTTTGTTTTTAAATAATGAGATTCTTGATATTGTAGATTCCACGGTATTCTTGGGTATAACATTGGACTCGGGTCTTCAGTGGAGCCCCCATCTTTCATCTCTCGCGAGTAGACTAAGCTCCGCTGTGTTCGCGGTTAGGAAAGTCAGGCAGCTAACAGATGTTAATACTGCTAGACTTGTTTATTTCAGCTACTTTCACAGCATCTTGGCTTACGGTATTTTGTTGTGGGGTAATGCAGCCGATATAAAATCTATATTTATTCTCCAAAAAAGGGCCATTCGGGCAATTTATAACATCGGAGCTCGGGATACCCTACGAGATTTGTTTAAGGAAATTGGTATACTTACAGTTGCATCGCAATATATATATTGTAATATTATGTTTGTCCGAAAAAACATTCATTGTTATTTAAAACGCAGTGATATACACGAAATAAACACTAGAAATAAGGAAAAACTGGTATTGCCTAGCTTTCGCCTACAAAAAGTAAATAGATCGTTTATGGGGCAAGGTGTACGCATGTATAATAAAGTTCCACAATCGATTTTGAGCTTGCCATTTGAACAATTTAAATCTAAAATTAAAAATGTATTAGTGAATAAAGCTTACTATACAGTCACGGAATACTTCGAAGATATCAATGTGTGGAACTAATATCTGGTTGGATCTCACGTAGGATAAATATATAATAATTATTGTATTACAATATTGTACACAGTTATTATTTTAAAAGAGCAACTGTTGAGTTTCTCGCCGGCTCTTCTCAGCAGAACTGCCTTCCGAGCCGGTGGTAGCTTCCTCACGGACTGACTACACTGACATTTAATTTAAAATTTAAAATGTATAATTGACGATTCAAAAGTGCTTGTAAAAGTCTATTTGAATAAAGTATATTTTGATTTGATTTGATTTGATCTGGGTCCGGAAGCCAAACAGGCTTGCGGCGTTAAGTTCTTTTAAACTGGCTCTCTATAAAGAGAGCGATAGTTCTTAAAAAAGGAACTCAATAAAAATTTCTCTTTAACTTTAAAATAACATCTGTTTTTTATTAACACTACTTGTTTTTATTACTTTGTTAGTAGTATATTTTCACCTATTTTTAGTTATCACATCGATTTAAATCTTTGTATGAGAAAACCGTATGAAAATACAGTAATTTGATACTAATGGGTTAATCCGATGATGAAGTCATTAGATGGATAATAGAAATATTTAACTGTTGAAACAGCCATTTGGGCTCTTTTTGACAAAGCACATTCGATATAATCAGTTAGTCAATTTTTAGTTTTTTTCAAGTATAATTATTTGAATGAATTAGAAGCATAAACACATACAAACAATATATGTGGTATTCAGGATCACGCGCCAGCTATCGTTCGTTGTTAGTAAAATATTAGAAACTTTCACAAATGTACATACAGCAACAATTTACCAATTTCATCGCAAGTTCAAAGAAAGAGGTGATATTTAAGTCATAATTTTGTGTGTAAATTACCTGATATCTTCGCCTATTACGAATCGATTTTCATGACTCCTTTTTGAGGGTATCTCAAGAGAGTTTTTATATAAATTATAAGCAAATATCTATTTCAAATTGTAAAGTAGCTGAATTTAAAGTGATTTTCGGTAAGTGTATATATATATATATATATATATATATATATATATATATATATATATATATTTGGTAAAAAGTCATTATGTAATCTAAGTGATTCTATAATGACAAAAATAAATTATTGTTTTAAATTACATACTCCCACATATAAAATTCACTCTACACATGCAATGTCTAAACTATGGCAACAAATTACAAGACTATTGATCTGGACGCACCCTTGCAAGAACTAGAGATTGCTATCTACATATTTATACTTAGTACATATACGACCAAAGGGCATTTGAGTTATTTTAAGGGCTTAGAAGTTTCGGTGTTGTCTGTTGATGCCAAAAATGTTATATCATCTTCTCTAAGTTCCAAATAATTTTAAGAATATCCTAGTAGTATATAGCTGCACTAGTTGTTGTCTACGACCTCGCTCGTGTAAATTTACGTAGAATTGCTCTTCTCCAAGGTCAGATTTTGGTTCTCAATGTTTCGATTTACAGCAATCATGGTCACGGGAGAAGGTCTTAGACATTTCAAAGATCATTATAGTTGTTACAGACAGTACCTACCCATAGCATTTAGAACGTCGTCGAAAACCAAAAATCAAAATAAATCCATGGAAAATCCGAAAAGATAGTTTTATTTAAAATGTCCAATAAATTTGAGACATTGTATCTCTACACATTAATTTTCGATAAAGAAATTTGATTTTTTTATAAGCGCGTACGCATTTAACGAAGAAAGTAGGTTATTTCCAGATTGTTTAGACATAAGACAAGAACCGCGCGGAATTCTTAACGTTAATAGATGCGTTTAAGACGTGCTCGCCGGATGCGAATGTACAGTTTCCAGTTTGCAAAATATGCGTAAAACAGGAAGTGTTTTTAAGTACCAATAATTTTACTAATATTAATTTTATTAATATTACTATGTAAAAGTTTGTACGTGTGTAATATATGTTACTACTTCACGCAGAAACGGCTGAACGGTTGAGGTCAATAGTTTTGCACGTCATAAAATGCAGTGCTCAGAGGATTAAACATTTTGTATTAAATACGATTTATATAAATTTCAAAATATTTTATTTCTAGACATAATAATAATAATTTCCTCTTGATATATTTTGGCCACGACCAATCTTATTGAGACTAAAGATATGCGCAGGAAAAAATAAAGTGTACAAGTGATTAGAGATACGTGCAAACACAAGTGCACTCTCTATTTTATTTTCTCTTAAACTCCAGTAGAACGACAATTCTCCACAAGAAGCTCAGACGAAGGACCGACGATTTTACGTGCTTACCAACATCCCAAGATCGGGCTGTTACTGAGAACTTTTGACAGACGAACTCAATAATGATATTTGGCACGACCCGGGACTCAAACCCTGTATATGTTAGCCACCATAGGCTTTCATGACATAATATGTATGGTAATAAAAAAGTGTACCTTTTAACTCTAATTAAGAATTAATAAATTCTAAAAGTGTAGCGTAATTTTTCATTCAAAAGAGCGTGAAATACGATGAAGGCTTGCCCAATTTAGTCGTCATGATTTATGCTGCTTTACCATAAATTATTAGGTACAATGTCGTTTGCGGTACAAAGCTTACTGATTTCAAAATAATTAACTTTGGATACTAATGAGCATAAAATGTTACATCAAGTGGTCTGTTTATACATCTGTATTCCTTCAAATTTACAGACTCATTAATTTTGATTATAACCTGTCGGAGTTGCAACTTTACTCAAGGGTATTTAATTTTTGATTTTAGTGTATTGAAGAAAACAAAGCGGATGATCCTTTCAAACGGCAATATTGATTGGTGCATTAATACAGGTAGCCCAGTTTCTTGGAAAACTAAATGAAATGGGTTTTAACTCCGGATCTTGCACGTCTAGTATTCTAACGTGTGTAATTCTAATAAAAATTAAGAAACACCATTGTAAGGAAACCTGCATGTCTGTAAACCTTAACTAGTTTTCGAAAAATATGTAATGCCCACCTGCGCTAGGTTTGCATGATGGCCCCCTCGTATTGAGGGATCCTCGTGCTATGCAGCGGAGCGTTAAAATGAGTTAAATACATCAATAATACTATTTGGGTTAGTTCAGTTATTAAGTAGGTTCAAAATCACACAATGCAGTTCTAATTATTATCAAACCGGCTTAAGTGTCACTGTGTGATATGTTGACTACATTTAATAAATAAAATAATAATAATAAAAAAAAACTTTATTTGATAATTTTTCCCCGTTCTCTACATTTTTGGAATTTAAGTTCTCTTAAAAATTGTTGTGTGATTATGATAGCTTATCTCGATACCAACTTCAACAAAGAGGAATGTAATACTTGTTTATGTTTTTCTTTTTATGTGTGTTTATGTATAATCTTTTGAATTGATGTGATTTTTCGACGAAAAATTAAGGAGTGCGTGTATGAATGTGTAGACGCGCAAAAAGTAAAACTTTTGTAGGTTATCGATACTCTTTATGTAATTCAATTTTTGTTTTAAATAATAAGGATAGGTGAGACACTAAAAATAACGCGTATAAGGCATGATGCAATCATATATTTATAGAATATCATTTAAGAAAAGAATATAATTTTATATATCATTAATTAGGCAGTGGTAGCCCAGTGGTAACGCGCTCGCTTGGGAAACCGAGTGAAGCGGGTTCAAATCCCGGGTCTTGCACCTCTGATATTTTCATGTGCGAATCATTTTCTAACTTGATTACCACTTGTCTTACGGTGAAGAAAAACATCGTGAGGAAACCTGCATGTCTGAGAGAACCTAGCAAGTTTTCGAAAGACATGTGAAGTCCGCCAATCCGCACTTGGCCAGCGTGGTGGACTATGGCCTGATCCCCCTCGTATTGAAAGGAGCCCCGTGCCCAGCAGTGGGACGTTAAAAAGGGCTGAATACATATCATTAATTGTCAGTCAATAACAACGGTTACCATGGCAACAATTTTTTTCGTAACACATTCACCAGCTTACCTTTCAAGTCAAGCGTGTGTGAAAAAGTTTTACTTTAAAAACAAAAATTTACCTAAAAATTATTACTTTTACAACTAACTTTGAAGTCAGTATACTCTTTTACTGTGTCGGTTACGTTAGTGTATGAATGTTATCGACATTAATTTCACTAAATAATATAATGAATCTAGACTTCAATAGTGATTTACAGTACTTGGACAAATTTCTCTTCATTCATTACATTCTAAACCTCTAGCTTAGATCCTTTCACGTTCAGAATTAATTTGCAATTAAATTGTAATATTCCTAAAGGCTTAAAATGTTTATGTATTTATAATTTATTCAAAGCTGATTTGATTTCTAATGTCAGATTGATTTATTTTATTGTTGTATATCGGGATGCTAGCAAGTTCGAGGTCCCAAAATTTATATTATATTTCAAGGAGTCCCACGTGACGAATATTAGTAATTTATACAAATACTAGCGACTCACCCTCGCTTCGCTTAGGGATGAATCCTAGGTACGTTTTGACGCTTAGTATGGAATAGTTTCTTTTTTTTTTTCGTAATTTTTTTCCGATGTTTTAATAGTTATTCTGCTATTCGAGGTGAAGACAAATCCAAGAAAACAAGCATCATAAAAATTGGTCCAGCAGTTCTCGAGTTATAAGTGTTATAACAAAACCGACTTTGCTGTATAATATTATAAATAAAGAACGTCCCAACTTAAAAAAAAATACTTAATGTCTTAAATATGTTAAGTAAACATCTGACAGTATTTGAGCCTTTCATCCTAAAAGACAAGACAATGCAAATATCCAATGCATCAGTCCAAACAACCAACCACATTGCAAAAACTAACTTTATTCCTTATTCAAATATTTGGTCAGGAGAATTGACAACACTAGGGTTTGTTGACATAACTAATAATGTCATCAATCATCTCATATTTTTGAGATAGTTGTTTTTAGCCATATATAATATTAAATATCAGTTATCGTCCGCGGTTTCGTTTGTGGAACATGGCAATAAAATAACTAGGATAGTCATGTAGATAAAATTTTACAAACCAACAAAGCAACAAATAACTCTTTACAATAGGGTGAGATACAAAAATGTTTTTGTGACTTTATTAGTTGGTTGATTGGTTCCACTGGGATATTAAAAATACAAGATATTTTCACGAAATCTTTTTAATAGATTAGATTTTATTTTTTCACTTTGTCGACGTGACTAATATGTATATCCATGCCAAATTACGTTTAATTATTGGTTACGGAACCCTAAAAATAAAGTGGCAACAGATAAGAAAAAAAAATTATTTTGGGAGTGAAAAAAGAAGCTTTACGAACGTTCCTAGTAATATAATCTCTTTTAATATTTTTAACTTAATTGGATTTTTACCATACAGATTCTTCACAGATAAAGAATACTGGAATAGCGCGTAAAATCTTTTCCTACGTTCTTATCGGTAATTATTTTATGTTATCTTAAATTGGTATACACTATTTTCACAGTGAACCCGCAAGCGTGCCAGCATTCGAAATGTCGGTAACCATAAATCAAAGTAAATCCGCGAAATAATTCGAAAAAAAAAAAATAGTTTTAGTTTAAATGTCAAATATTCGCGTAAACCTAAGAAAGTATTATGTGAACTTACCTTTGCTTCACTCGAGTACGTCCCTAGGTGGTTCTTTCAGTTCTTGCCAAAATTGCCCATTTTTCCTGTAATTTTCATTCGTTTTTAACCGCTTTCAACCCCTTCCCAACGTAAGCGGATCAGTATTCTCATATATTATATACAATAGCATTTTATTTATATTTACATAGATAAATCTCGCCTGCTTGAAAGAAGACATTGCCTTGAGAACGAATAACTGACACGTGTGAAATGAAATGTTATTGTAAGAGGCAAGAGCATCTCCTTGCAAGATGCTTAGGTTTAAAGACAAGTTATATAATAAAAAACTTATGCAACTAATCATGCAGTAGTGCTACTTAATCGGATCTATCGAAAGTATGTGATTCTTTAATTTTTTCTTAAATATATTAATAGATTTTGCATCTTCTACATCTTTAGGCAACGAATTGTATAGCTGTGCTCCTTCAAAGAGAATTGTTTTTATACCATATTTAGTTGTAGTTTTTGGTAACTCTAATTTATTTCTATTTCTAGTGTGATGTGAGTGAAATTTGATTTTAAACAAAAGTTGTGAGTGTAAGGTATTTGTTATTATTGCTTACTACACTAAACAGAAATACTGTAGGAGGTGATATAAGAGGTCAATTGGAAATATTTAGAACGTTATTATAAAAGTCTATACGTTTTAAATTTAATAGGTACTACAGTTTTTTCTAAAACTTACACTGCTTACTTATAATAAAACTCATTATAAACAAAACACAGTAAAAAATATTGCAGTAAATATCAAGAATTGAATATATGTATATTTTCTACTCAACTTTATTATTATTTATTGCAAATTTAAAAAAAGTTGAAAAAATAACGAGATACTATTTTGTGTTACAGTGAAAGTTGAGTAGAAACTGACTATAATATTCATCAATTCTTGAATGTTTTCAAAGATGATCACGCAAAAAAAAACATTCAAACCAAAAATTTAAATTGATCATTTATTTTCATAATTAGTGGGCCACCTCAAAATGTCGAGTAAAACATTTTTTATTTATTTCAATAAAAAAATTTATAAGCTAAAATTCTACTCTCAAGCTAAGACAAAAATATTTTTTTGCTCTACCCTAATTTATATACCACATGCTGGAATCAAACCTACTAAATCTAGGAAGGTATGGCTAATATATCTAATCTGTAGCACCAATCAGTAATTCCTTATACAGATCTATGAATAACAAGATGATCTGTTTCCTAACCTTCATTTCAAGGTAATTTATCGGCTGAGCTGACACGACAGTAGAAATGCTTCCATCAGACGAGTGCTATTACAGTAATTGGTTTGATACAGCGATGCCAATCCTTAGTAACGATAGCTTCTCGATTGAAAGATACAAAATAGATCCTTGAATTAGATCTTACTTAGGAATTATAATTTGTTTTCTTATTCTTTATATGATTTGTATTTTTATAATAGGTATTGGTAAGTATATAGGTACTAGTGGCGTGGTGGGCCTAGATGGAGATGACGGGATGAGTTGGACTCATTCCAGAGAGAGTAGTTTATTATGGCGAAAGATAGGGAGATAAAGGTAGGTGAAACTATGCACCATGATTATGTTTACGTTTTACTTTGTACCGACTTCAAAAAAGGAGTACTCAGGTATTTTTTTGTACGTATTTTTAGTGTACGTATGTTACGCGATGTCTTTACCAATCCTAAACGAGCCATTTTGTTTTTTAATGAGAATATTATACCTAAAAGCTCGTCCCATATAATTCAAAATAATATTAAAAAAGTAGAATATCTTTTATTAAAAGAGTTATTATCAAATATTCCCTGTATAGTAGCATCTATACATACTGGTAAATAGGTGAAAACAAATAGTTTACTACCTTTTTCTCTTTTATTTGTTAACAGATTCTCTTTTTTTTCTTTAGCTATTGACGAGCTTTAGTGTTATCAGTAAAAAAAAATCGGAAAAAGCTAGTTTTTTATATAGGTATATAAATTCTATTCCTATGTATGTACATACATATTTTCCTCATGGTCCAATTTCAACTACTAGACGAGTACTTTATAGTAATAAATATGAAATCGAAAATATTTTAGATGTATTAATGTCGTAAGAATATATAAAAAATTGGATTTAATGTACACTAATTAGTACCGTTTTTATTGGAGCTGAAGAACGATCCTTTACTTTTGGAGAGTCAAGGGCTGTTGATATTCGATATAAATGAAGCTAAGCGGTCAAGGCTGCAAAGAAGTACACTCTCGTCGAAACTTCGAGCTAGCTTTGCTGGATTTATATTTTGGTTATTTTAGAGATCTACACTAAAATGTAAAGTAGTAGTGATCTATGCTAATATTTGCCTTACGTTTTAGAGAAATATTCGATACTAGTTTTCACGGTTAGCTATGTTTAGGTATACATAAATAGTAGCTTGGTACTCCTAAAATATTCATTTAATTTAAATTATATAGCGATTTACCCTCGTTTTGCTCGGGGGCATACGCCGTACGCAGATTTTGTTCACAATTTCATGGGTTTTGATTTTTTTTCGCGGAACCCTGATTCTTTTTCTAAAATAAAAGTAGCCTAAGTTACTCCCTATAACGTCAGCTACCTGCCAGTGAAAGTCCCGTTAAAATCGGTCCAGCCGTTTCGGAGATTAGCCGGAACAAACAGACAGACAGACAAAAATTGTAAAAAATTTTGTTTTGGTATATGTACCTTGTATACATCCGTATGCATTTAGTAAAAAGCGGTTATTTTAATATTACAAACAGACACTCCAATTTTATTTATCTGTATAGATTAATAATATTTTGTTTTTTACTAGCGATTCATTCATCCTACACTTCCAACAAATATCGTTATATTTTAGCTAATTAAAACCTTTTTTGAGAACCACTCTATCCATTGGTAAAAACAGCATGAAAATCAATGCAGTAGTTTTTGAGTTGATCGCGAAGAGACAGACAGACGCGGCAGAGGCACTTTGTTTTATAATATTATATGTAGTGATAAAAATAGAATTCCCAAGAAGGTTTAAAGTCAGGCAGCCGGTCGGTCATAAAACTTTTGCCAAATCCTATCAGTAGTACAGGAAATATACTGCGCCGACCCCAAGTAATTGGGAAATAGGCAGGGAGATGATGATGTTTTGGAGAAATATTAGTCCTTTTTAACTTTCCATTGATGGCCTGTGGGGCTCACTTCAATACATGGGGGATCAGACGTCATGGTGGCCAAGTGCGGGTTGACAGACTTCACGCATCTTTCGAAAATTTACCAGTTTATCTCAGACATGCAGGTTTCCTTACGATATTTTCCTTCACCGTAAGGCAAGTGGTGATCATGTTGGAAATGATTCGTACATGTAAATATCAAAAGTGCGAGACTCGAGATTTAAACACTCGGTTTCCCAAGCGAGTGCATTTACCACTAGGCTAGGTCACTGCCTGTCAAGGATTTATATTGCTACCTAAACGTGGAAGTATAGGTGGTATACGTGGTAATATTAAATTATATTGTATGTTCCGAGAATGGTATAATGCTTACTAATTAGTTCAATAAGCAGTTTGCTAAGTTTAAAAATGAGTTTTTTAAGTAGTTTTTTTATTATTATTAGCAATGGAAAGTGATATTCATATATATTCAATTGTCAAAACTGTTGACATATTCAATCTCAAAGCTCTTATTAACAGCACAATAAAGTTCAAGTTGTAAGAATTCTCATTATTATTTGATTTTGGTTGAGTTAAAACTCGTAGAAATGTTTTATAAATAGCTACAATTAAAAGAGCTTACATTTTAAAACATTATCGAAATACCCCGAGAGTGTGCTATCAACTAAAATTATTAGTCTTAAAAACCTTTCATTGATGGTATATTACTTTGTAGGAAGGTCGGCTTTTGTAAGAAAATGGGGAATTGGGATCAAAAGATTACTTTTTTAGCAGTTGATATACGTATATTAGTAATCTATACAGTTAAATAAAATTGAAGTGTATATATATGTTTGTAATGTCAAAATAAAAGGTTTTTTACTAAATGCATATGAAAATATATCACTTCTAAGAAAAACACAATTTTAAAAATTTTTGCTTGTCTGTCTATCTCTTTGTTGCGGCTAATCTCTGAAACAGCTGAACTGATTTTGATGAGACTTTCACTGGCAGAAAGCCATGTTATAAGAAGTAACTTAGGCTGCTTTTATTTTAGAAAAAGAATTACAGTTCCTTTAAAAAAAAAACGTAGATAGAGACGCATCTGAGCGAAGCGAGGGTAAGTCGCTAGTTAGTAATAAAAATAAACAGTCAACGTTTGGAAAATAGGTTTGCTAACAAAAGAAGAACATAAAGTAAATAACATTTTACGTATTTCTTTATATCTGCTATCTGCTTTTTTATTTTATGTTTAAACAAATTATACATATATCAAGTAGGAAACATTTGAGAAAATGTACAAAAGAAATCATTAAATAAATATACTCATTCACAGGCAGAGATTTTTTCATTTTAAATTTTTGTTTAAATATTGATCTATAGGTACATATAATAAAATCCTAAATGAGTTGAATCTTTACATTGAATATTCTTTGGAAAATCTTATTGAAATAGTCATTTATCGATACAGAGACCGAATTTTTAGAATTTTTAAAATTTGTGTCTGTCTGTCTGAAAACCACTGGACAGATTTTGATGAAATTTGGTATGATGATGGCTGGTTATTCGGGTCAACATATAGGATACTTTTTATTGCGGGAAAATATCTCATCTCTGAGGAATCTATACTAACCTTTTAAACGTACACATTAGAGCCGAATCCAGAGCAAGGTGAGTTGATAATCTCCCTTTTCTACTACTGTGAAAAGTCAATCTAACCATGAAATGTTATAGATGGTAAAATATTCCCCTAGTGGTTGTTCTCAAAAAAAAAAGCAGTTTGCAACTCTAACAATCTACTTAAATAGTATTTAACAATTGTTGTACCAGTTTTTTGTTTAATTCATTTAAACATATTAACTTTTTCTTCTAAACATTTGTTTTTCTATAATATAATTATATTAATCTTTTTTTAATGTCCCATTGCTGGGCACGGGTCTATGATCAATGCGAAGAGGTTATAGTAGTGACTTCCTTTCACTTGGGTTCGTCCCCTACGTCTTGTTTGTGACTTGAATCAATAAAAATCGATTTTTCCATATATATTGGACTATTATTATATGTACATGCGAAAGTTTTGGCTTGTGTATGTATGTACTTGTGTATGTGTATCTTTATTACTCCTTCACATTGAATAACTAATTGCCTCGGTGGTTTATGGCTAGCATGTACAACCGCAGTTCCGGAGGTCCTAGGTTTGAGTCCCGGGTCGGACCAAGTTTAGGTATCGAGTTTTTCTGTCAAGAATGTCTCAGTAACAGACTGGAGTTGGAAAGTTGGCGGTGTTTCACTCCCGTGTTTCGGAGAGCACGTAAGGCCGTCGGCTCAGCGCCTTAACTCTCACACAGTGCACTTGTATTTGCACGTATACTTGTACATTATAATATCTCCTGCACAGTTATCTTATCTCAATGAGATTGGCCACCGTGGCCGGAATCGGTCAGAAAGACATTACTCCTACACATTGAAAAGGCTGGGCCGATTGTATATAACACTATAGTCTATAGGCTACTGCGGACGCACCGGAGCTAAGCCAGATTAAGTCACTAGTATACAATATAATATATGTATGTATTCATCTTTTGGGAAACGTTCTTCACCTTATGTTGAATTTAATAACTAGCAGTAGCCTATTTGTTAATCCAGGCTGTATCTGACTATCAATGCAATATTATGCACCTTTCATTTAAAGCCTTCACAGCTTGAAGAATTAAGACACATACACACATACAAAATTTTCTCATTTATAATACAAAGTATGATGTAATTATACAAATAAAAATATATTTACATATTAAATTCTATATTTTTTAATTTGTTTAACGTTTTGACTTTGCGTTAAAGCGTAGGCGGGTTAAAGCTGCCCACATTTCCCGCCTTTCCCGCCTGTTAAATCGAAAACGAATGAAACGATTTGGAATCACAACACTATTTACTAATTTTAATTATATAATGGAAAGTTGTACATATTTAGCGATCCCGCGACAACCCATTGAGACAAGGGAGGTTCGGTTGGGTTTTAGTGGGTAGTGCATGATTTTCCAGCCGGCGAGTCCCACCACATAACCACCTGTATGTATGCAGGTGGTATGGGCAAATGCATTTCCCAACCTTAAAAAAAACTTTAACAATGTCCTGTGTCGGTTTTAAGATACTTTTACATAATTCCAATACTTTGTAACATAAGATATTTGTTATATCATTTTAAAATTAAACTATCTTTTCGGATTTATTTTGATTTTTGGTTTGGTTTGACGTTTCGAATGTTTTACAGCAATCATTGTCACGTGATTTTTCCCGAAAAGAAATTCAAAGTGTCAAATATTCGCGTAAATCTACGAAAGTATTAGGTTCATTAAAATATATATATTTTTAAATTGTACGTTGTTTTTCAAATTATTTATTTATGATTTCTGTGGATACACCGGTACACACAACCTAATAACTATGATTTTGATACGTTAAAAACCTTAGCCACTTCAGTGAATGACCATTTTTGCCTTAGAGTATTAAAAATGTCGGGAACAAAAAAATTTAATAAAATCGCGACAAAATAGTCTTATTCACAATAATGTTTTTTGCTGCTGTCTTCAGTCTCGCCTTCTGGCTTTTGGACTAAAAACGTCACGAACTTCAATAATCAGAGAGAAATGAAGGCAGCTTGCTTTTTATTTGTAGCATGAATATTAAAAATACGATTACATAATATTTTTTAGAATTCTAAATGCTATTTCTTTCTTTTTTGCCGGAAAAGTTCTTTATGTTTATAGAATTATTTCTTAGTAGATACAGTAGCGCTTGAAAGAGAAAAAGATCGAAGCAATTAAAAATAAGTTATGTTTTCAATTTCAAATAACCCTCGTACAATATCAAGTATTGAGTAATAGGTTTAAACATCATACAACCGTTTTCCTTTACTTGAAACAATAAAATACTGAATAATAAAACAATGAGAAAGAAGAAGAGATGCAGTGATTGAGTTAGACGGATGTAGTAAAACTATAAATATCAAGTTAACGTGTTGTATTCGAAATGATATTTTTATTCCCTTCATAGATTTTCTATTTAAAATTGAAATAAAGTTCATCATTTACAGGTGATTTCTTTTCTCGAGAATCAAACTTAGTAACAGGGAATGCCAGTGAGCTATTAGCACTGTACCAGACGTCGAGGAAAATTATGAAATATTATATTAAAATATATTATAAAAATACAACATGCAGGCACACGTTTAGTCACGCTAAACGATTTCCTTTGAATTAACTTTCCAGTTTTTTCAGTTGAAATATGATGTTAATATAGTGTCGTAGAAATCTAGTGCTTGAAAATTCTTGTAAAACTTAGAACAACGTGTATAGATGTATATGTACATAAAAGAGGAGACGATTTTAATGACATCAACGTACAGTCCAAGCCGTTGCGTGCAACAATTTTGTGTTTAAGAGAAATTTTCCAGGAGCGAAAATATTATTAACGACCAACACCTGTTACTGCCTAGACTGTCTATATTCTATCTTCATCCATACTAATATTATAAATGCGAAAGTAACTCTGTCTGTCTCTCTGTCTCCTTTTCACGCTTAATCCGCTGAACCGATTTAGATTAAATTTGGTATGAAGATAGTTTGAGACCCTGGGAAGGACATAGGATAGTTTTTACCCCGGAAATCATCCCTTAAGATGATGAAAAGGGGGGTGGAATTTTGTATGGGGAATCAATCATTTCTCAAGTAAGGGATATAAAACTCATCATACCTATGTATATACTATATATATAGACTATATAGTCTATATATTCCATACTAACCGCCATAAGGTATCTAGGGACGAACCCAACCGAAGCGTGGGTGTGCCGCTAGTAGCTAATAAACAAAAAAAAAGGAAATTGCTTAACAAAGAGATGAGAAAAATGTACTGAAATGTTTTGTCTTTGCCTATCCATATATAGGGATTTGAGTAGGTAATAGTTTTCTTCAGTCATACTAGCGACTCACCCTCGCTTTGCCTCTCTCGGGTTCATACCCAGGTGATTCTTTAAATTGACATACTTTCATATTTATAAACCGATTGAAATAAAACAAATATTAAAAGAGGCTTACCACAATATATTAGTGAAAACCGCACCCAAATCGGTTAAGCTGTTTCTGAGATTAACGCTCACAAACGCACAGATAAACAGACAAACATACAAAGAACTAAAAAATCATTGTTTTGGGTTCTATTAAGTTAATAAGACCCCCCATAATAGTTTTTCTTAAATATCTTCCATGTACAGACAACGATTAGTTACAATTTTATTATATGTATAGATTATTTGATATTCTACGTAATAAATCTTTAATCAAAGAATTTATGGCCCAAACGACAGAAGAAAGTTACTGAACAGTAAAATCACATTAAGTACCTATCCTTTATTTAACATAGATTGGCCACCATTAATTAAGTTAATAACTATTGATTGTTTTCCTTCAAAGGACGGTTGATATCGGTTTATGGAAATCGTCTTAGAAGATAATACTATATTAATTCCTATAAAACTATCTTTAATTTACAGGAATATTTCATATTTTAAATAATACTATTTTTCGCTTCTTTTTTCTCTAGAAAAGGTAGAAAGTAGCTGCTTTTTCTAATGCTTTAATATGAAACAGATAATTTTCTGTGACTAGGTAACGTATTTTTAACGTCGGGAACCATAAAGCTTAAGAAAACCACGAATAAATTGAAGAAATAGTTTTATTTATAAAAAAAAATATTTAAAAAGGTTAACTCAAAACTGTATTAAAAATACCGCCTTATTCTGCCTTTTAGTGTGGCATTTTAGAATATATTACATTTACATACTAACATTTATACATATAAATAAATAAAATTGAAGTGTCTGTTTGTAATGTCAAAATAACAACTTTTTACTAAATATATATGAAATATATACGGTATTTATCAGGAAAAAAAGGTATTTTTTTAATTTTTATCTGTGTCTGTTTGTTCCGACTAATCTCCGAAACGGCTGGACCGATTTTGACGGGACTTTCACTGGCATATAGCTTATGCTATAACAAGTAACTTAGGCTACTTCTAGTATAGAAAAAGGTTTAGAGTTCCGCGGAAAAAAATTAAAACCCATGAAATGGTAAACAAAATCCGCGTACCTAGAAACACGCCCAAGACATTCGAGAGTAAATCGATAGTAAAAAATAAAATTCAAATAATTATAAAACGATTCTTACAATTAAATTTATAAAAAGGAGAAAAAAAAAAAAATATTTTATTTTTTTTAAACCTAAGCAAAGAAGATTGAAGAGCACTTGGAACAATTGTCGTAAGATCTTCCTACCGATGGGTAAAAAATCACAAAACTGTTATTGCCAGAAACGTGCCTCGCTTTTTTCGAACGTGATATATAAAATAAAGGTTCTTTCTTGAAAAGCGATCCCTTGTTTTCTTTACTATAGATGACTTCATATAAAAGCGATGGTTGTGATTTTGAAATGTCTATTTTGCATTGCTTATATGTTAGAGGTAGTTGGTTTGATTTTCGACAGTGTGAATAATTTGAATTTATATATGGAAACATACGCATACGTACATACTTATCACAGGTGCAATGTGTATATAGTATATATTATATTTGTATGGCGAATGTTTTATGTTATCTCGGATACAATGAAATGAGAAAAAAAGGAGAAAAGACGGAAAGAAAAAATTGATGAAGAAGTCACCG
This sequence comes from Argynnis bischoffii washingtonia, assembly GCA_033884665.1. Taxonomy (NCBI): domain Eukaryota; kingdom Metazoa; phylum Arthropoda; class Insecta; order Lepidoptera; family Nymphalidae; genus Argynnis; species Argynnis bischoffii. The sequence continues at coordinate 15,457,396 of CM066610.1, forward strand.
TGTTATTCTTCTATATACCGCAAAGGAATTACAGGTAAAAAAAAACGTGTGTGTGTACTTATGTACGCACGTAAGAAGTTATACTTCTTTGGCGTAACAGAACAAAAATAGCTAAGATTTCATCCCCTATGTCACAACTCTCTGTTTGTAGAAGGAATGCAGCTAACTTCATCATGTCGCTTTTCGGCTGTCGGTGTGCGTGGGCATCGTAAAAATTTGACTCTCATAATTTTTTCCAAACGTGCCAAAAGATGTATAACTTCAAAAAATTTAAAATTAAAATTATTTTATTCAGCACCAAATTATTACAACTTCTTACTGAAAGTCATGAGTCTACTACCAGTTTGGAAAGAAGAAGCCTCAACATGAAAAAACTGGCGAAAGAAAATCAGCGGGACTAATATTAACTCATTATAATACGGAATTGATATCAACTTCTTTTGAGCCTCATTTTAATCTATATTTTCTTTATATACTAAATCAAAATATTGCTAAAATTAAATGTGTCTCAGGCGAGTTTTAACCCACGAATCTCGCAGTAGCGATGGAAACTTACTACACCAGGGGGTCGTTAAGTTTATATGGTCATAGTGTAGCTTTCAATTAGTAAAAGATTATATATTTAATATTAATATAACTCACCCACCCAGTGATTAATTAATTAGGTGAATGTATAATTTAAAAAACATTTTACCGTCAAATGAAATATATAACAGAATTTTATAATTATTCCGTTATTTCCTAAAAATTTACAGCAGAAATTATGCAAATTAAAGCTGTATTTCAAATTTCAGTATACAATGAACAACAAAGGAACATCTAAACAAAGTAAAGAACATCTAATGCAAAGCGGGCAAACTCTTACTTTTTACGGTGCTTTATATTTTATTACAAACTTTTATTTAATTTGTTTCGCTCGTGTCTTTTTGTATCAAATAAATAAATAAATATTTTTTTCAATCACGTGTTTTTATTTATGTAAGCTGTGATTTGACAAATTTAACTTGTTAACTTCGATGAGATTACAATAATATGGTGTTATGGAACTCATCTGATGATGGAGTCAGAAGGTGACCAAGGGAAACTCTCGTCTACATAATATCCATAATAAATAAAAGCTTGTTTTTTTTAAGAACTTTCTATGTATATTGCTCACGGAATTTATCCAGCATACAAATGACAAGCAAATAAATAATAAATTATGCCGTCCTGAGGACTCGAATATTGTCGTTACGAGAATCCATGATTTTGAACATCTGTGAAATCCATACTCAATTTTTTTAGCATTGTTATATCTAGATGTAGAAATATTTACAATACAATAAATTTACTTTTAGCATGCCCATAGCAACAGCCGTATTTTAGATACGGAGTACTACAACTATACTACACTATACTATTTATACATCCTATACGGTTAACATTATCATGTTTAGCTAATCATTTCTTCTGCTTTTGGTATATATACGTGTGTGTGTGTGTGTGTGTGTGTGTGTGTGTGTGTGTGTGTGTGTGTGTGTGTGTGTGTGTGTGTGTGTGTGTGTGTGTGTGTGTGTGTGTGTGTGTGTGTGTGTGTGTGTGTGTGTGTGTGTAGATAGATAACCTAAAAAACCTAAAATATGACTAATATCTGGTATTTGAAGATAACTAAGTTCGTATTTTCAACGCGTTCAAACGAGAACCGTTTACATCTTTCTCCATTGAATCGGACAATTGTTCAATTCACCGATTCCTGAACACAATATGTCTTTTATAGGGCCTTATGCCTTTTGCATGTTAGAGTTGAAGAGCTACGTCGTTAGCTTTCCCAAGTTTCCAACTATAATGTGCAAAGTCACGTCTGTGGAATATTTCGAAGAGTCTATTAGAGGTAAGTGAAAATACTTGTTATATAGAAACTTGCTCTCATAATAAATTCACATATCTATTTTTTTAAATTATTAAGAACTTTTAAATAAAACTAACTTTTCGGTTTTTTTTTGCGAATTTATTTTGATTCTTGGTTTCTGACGTTTCGTATGCTTTACAGCAATCAGTATTCGAAACGTCAGTAATCAAAAATCAAAATAAATCCACGAAAAAATCCGAAAAAAAAATAGTTTTATTTAAAACTAACAACTCACCCTCGCTTAGCTCGGGTTCGTCCTTAGTAACGAGATAAGATATTTTCCCGCAGTAAAAAGTATATGTTAACCCGGATTTCATCAAAATCCCTGCAGTGATTTTTCCGTGATGCCGTCACAACAGATAGGCAGACATACAAAAATTATAAAATCTCTTTATAGATAATAATGTCTATTTCAATAAAATTTCCCAAAAATTTGCAGATTTGGCTTAGTTAGAATTTTATTCTAACTACTATATAATAGGTATATCTTTTAATCTAAGAAAGTATTACTAAGAAATATTAGAATAGAATTTTTAATTGATGATTAATTAATGGTTAAAAACTACTAGCTAGCTATCAGTTGCCAAAAAGTGATAGAGATTCCATTTAAATAAAACATGTACTAAAAGCAAATATTAACATTAAATATTAGCGCCAAAGTAGCGCGATAATTGGATCTGTATTACTTATTCATGAATTATTAGGTACTTTTTAACTAATATGATACACCAACTTTCAAAAAAAGTTTGTTTTCATCCCTTTTAATGTTTCTCTGTTGGGTACAGATCTCACTTCATTCGAGGGAGATCAGGCCGTAGTCCACTACGCTGGTAAAGCGGGTTGGCGGACTTCACATGTCTTTCAAAAACTTGGTCAGAAAAGTGAACAGAAAACGAATTTTTTTTTATATGTATGTATTAAAAGGATATTGACTGACTTTTCAGATCTGCTTATTCCTTTTCTGTGTTGTATACTGGCTAAATTTTAAGAAAAACTTTTAAAAAAGCTTTTAAGGATTTTAGTTGAAATTATAATAAGAGTTTGATATAGCGGAAAATCAAACTAAAAAAAATTGTCTCCTTCTTAGATATAAATTTTCAGAAGGCAGTATGTAAAAATATGTAAAATATATTTATTTAGTGAATGTACATATATATTATTATCTTAACTCAGACTTTATCGTGTATGCATAAATTCTAAATGTGATACGTCTGCGTTAATCCAGCACATAAATCCAATCAGCGCAAAATTACAATTTGAATCCAATCCGTGACCGAGATCTGAAAGCAGAGACTTTCGTCTGTAATTAAATCAAATCAGTAACATTAACTCGCAATATATCTATACTAATATTATAAAGCTGAAGAGTTTGTTTGTTTGTTTGTTTAGTTGAACGCGATAATCTCAGAACCTACTAATCCGATTTGAAAAATTCTTTTTGCATTAGATAGCCCGTTAACTGAGGAAGGTTATAGGCTTTATATCATCCCGGAAAAATGTACGGTTCCCGTGGGATTGATTTGTTTTTGTCTAGGGACGAACCCGAAGCGAAGCGAGGGTGAGTCGCTAGTTAGGAATATAGATGAGTCATGGTCTAAGTATATGGTTCACTAGATCACAATAATTCTATTTATCTCTGGTTTTTCTAAGTAGCCGTACGATTTTAACATAATTTTTATGGAGTCTATGGCAAATGTTCATATCTAATTAAAAAAAAATCATATAAAAAATACCTACTACAAAAAAGGAACCACTTTTAGAGTAGCTTTTCTCTTAAAGCAACAACAGTGTATTTACGTGTAATAATATATTTAACTAGCAACTCACCCTCGCTCCGCTCGGGTTTGTCCCTACTTACGTTTTAACGTGTAGTACCTATAGATTTCTCAGAAATGAGATATTTTCCCGCAGTAAAAATATCCTATTATGTTGACCCGGATAACAAGCTATCATCATACCAAATTTTATCAAAATCCAGTAGTTTTTCCGTGATGCGGCAACAGACAGACAGACAGTTAAAAAAACTAAAAACTATAGATTCGGCCTCTGTATCGATAATAATGACTATTTCAATAAGATTTTCCAAAAAATATTGAATGTACAGATTCGGCTTGGTTACAATTTTATTATACGTGTATAGATAAAATCTATACAGATAAATAAAATTGATGTGTCTGTTTGTAATGTCAAAATAACAGTTTTTTACTAAATGCATATAAAAACATAATTTAAAAAAAAATTGTTTGTCTGTCTATTTGTTCCGGCTAATGTCCAAAACAGCTGGACTGATTTTGACGGGACTTTCACTGACAGATAGCTGATGTTATAAGGAGTAACTTAGGCTGCTTTTATTTTAGAAAAAGAATTAGGATTCAGTTAAAAAAAATACGCACCTGAGCGAAGGGAGGGTAAGTCGCTAGGTACGTTTTAAATAGATATAAATAGTTATTAGCCAGCGATAGCCATATAAATTTTAATATTATTATTTTTTTGTGATTTTGTTTCCTATTTTTTAATAGTTATTCTGCTATTCGAGGCGAAGTCAAATCCAACAAATCAAAAACCATGTAAATCGGTCCAGCAGTTCTTGAGTTGTAACAAACCCGACTTTGATTTATATATATAATCAAAATCAAATCAAATCGAATCAAAATATACTTTATTCAAATAGACTTTTACAAGCACTTTTGAATCGTCAATTTTACATTTTAAATTTAAATTAAATGTCAGTGTAGTCAGTCCGTGAGGAAGCTACCACCGGCTATATAGATTACATAAGTAGCTATACAATATTTCAGCTCAATTTGATAACAAGAAGTGGTTGAAAAATGGTTTACAAATTTTGAAACGGACAACTTACATATGAACAGTGCATTAATAAAAACCTTGTAAAAATAACATTTATCACTCAGTGATTATATAATACCCTAATAGCAAATAAAATTTTCGAATTCGGATAACTAGATCTGGAGTTTTCCTCTTCCATCTAAATTCACAAACTTTGTCCTCTCGTAATAATAGTGTAAACTTAGATCTTACACTTTATGGAATAAATAACGACTTGCCCTCGCTCTTCTCAGCTGTTTCCCTATATGTCTTATGTGTTTATAGTCTATACTAATACAATAAAAAGGAAATATTTTTTGTTTGTTTATTTATTTGTTTGTTTGTTAACCGAATAAGTTCCGAAATTACTGGACCGATTTAAAAGAAATTTGGTAAGAAGATAATTTGAAACCCTGAGAAGGGCATAGGATAGCTTTTAACCCGGAAATTATCCTTTAAGGGAGTGAAAATGGAGATGAAAGTTTGTATGGGGAAAGAACCTAGAGACAAACCCGAGCGAAGCGAGGGAGAGTCGCTAGTATTATATACAAACAGCACTACCTGATTAATTTTATTACTTACAAATCCCTATGTGTTACTTCAGATCATTGTCTATCTGTGTACATACTAAATAAATTAAGCCTTAGTGGTCTAGTGGTTAGCATGTTCGGCTGCAGATCCGGTGGTCCTGGGTTCGAGTCCGGGGCCGGATCAAGTTCAGCTATTGAGTATTATAGCAGCCTGGAGTTAGGAAGTTGGTAATATTTCACCCCCGTGCGTCGGAGACGTAAAGCCGTCGGTCCTGCGCCTTAACATTCTGGTCTGGTCTGGTCATGTCATGTAGTCGTCCCACCGGAGTATGAAAGTCACAGAAATAGAGAAAATCTTGTGTCTGCGCGCACACTTGTGCACTATAATATCTCCTGCGCAGATGGCTAGATTGGCCGCAGTAGCCAAAATCTCTCATAAGGACATTATACTAAATAAATAATCAAAATCCGTTCAGCCGTTTCAGCATTATAAATATAACATACACAAACAAACTTTTGCATTAAATAGTAGTGTGAATATTAAATTTATTCTTAGCAAAATGGGAGTCTAGTTCCACAGCCGCCTTAGACGACACATTCTAAAAAGTATTCTACTAATTCTGAACCATATTGTTAGTTACTGTGTTTTAATGATTTCATTGCTCTAATAAAATTTAGTTTATTACTAGTTTTTGCCCGCGGCTTCGCTCGCTTGGTAACTGAAGCAGGTATCAAAGGTAGCCTATTTCCGTTTACACTCCTTGCTAAATTCTATCGAAATTTGTTTAGCAGTTTAAATGTGTTATTTATATTTGTGTTAAAGATAACACAAAAATTGGTATGGATACAAGATACATTAAGATACAATATAAAAATATATACAAAAAGATTTTATCTTTTAATTGGCACTCTTTCTGCGGATGCACTCTCCGCTTTCTTTGTTGTTTGATAAGTTTGCCATCTACGACTAAGGGCCATCTCAATACCGCCTCTACTAATACAATGGGTCTTGGAAGAATTCAAATAAATTGTGATAAAAAAACTAACTCGACTCGACTACTTGCTAGTGACTTTCATTTCAAGAGTCTTCCTAGGTACCTAGTCTGTGAAATAAATTTCATCTAAATTAATCCAGCTGTTTTAAAAGAAATAAACATACACATATATACACATTTTCGTATCTATACTAATATTATAAAGAGGCAGAGTTTGTTTGTTTGAACACGCTAATCTCAGAAAACTAATCTCGCATTAGTATTCGATTTGAAAAATACTTTTTGCATTAAATAGCCCGTTTATTGAGGAAAATGTACGATTCCCGTGGGATAGATTTGTTCTTGTCTAGGAACGAGCCAGAAGCGCGAGTGAGTCGCTCGTCTATACAGATAAATAAAATTGAATTGTCTGTTTGTAATGTCAAAATAACAGCTTTATACTAAAGGCATATGGAATTATACACGGTACTTATAAGAAAAACACAATTTTTAAAAATTTTGTCTGCCTGTTCGTTGCGGCTAATCTCCGAAACGGCTGGACCAATTTTAACGAGACTTTCACTGGCAGGTAGCTGATATTATAAGGAGTAACTTAGGCTGCTTTTATTTTACAAAAAGAATTAGGGTTTCGCTCAAAAAAATTAAAACGTACCTAGGAACGCACCCGAGCGAAGCGGGGGTAAGTCGCTAGTTAATAATAAATAGATTCGATTTAATTATATCGAATATTGAATATATATAAGATGCTGTATACGATATGGTACTTAAAATGAAATTATACTTTAAAGCAATCGTTGTACATGTTCAAGTTTCGAAAGATTAGTTTTGATAGTTATGAGCACAGGGGCGGAAAAGAGCCGATTTATACAGTCAACATAGAGACAGCAAAACGATACGAGCTACTATGAAATTTAATTTGTAGATATTTCAATTTACTTGGAACTATGCGTTTATAAAAAGTTAGTTATAATTAAAATTTTGCTAAAACCCTCATTTAAGTTGCTACAAAAATAAAGGATTATTATTGTACTAGTGACTTGCTCTTGCTTCGTTCGGTTGCGTGGCTAGGTGTCTTTTGTGTTTATAATATTATTATAAAATTTTAAAAATTTACTAAAAGTAAAGTTACTAACAGCAGTGGTAGCCCAGTGGTAACGCGGTTGCTTGGGAAACCGAGTGAAGCAGGTTCAAATCCCGGGTCTCGCACCTCTGATATTTTCACGCGCGAATCATTTCTAACATGATTACCACTTGCCTTACGGTGAAGGAAAACATCGTGAGGAAACCTGCATGTCTGAGAAAACCTAGCAAGTTTTCGAAAGACATGTGAAGTCCGCCAATCCGCACTTGGCCAGCGTGGTGGACTATGGCCTGATTCCCCTTGTATTGAAGGAAGGCCCGTGTTCAGCAGTGGGACCTTAAAAAGGGCTGAATACACAAAGTTACTAACAGTAGTTGATCTGTTACTCCAGGTCATAGTTTATCTCCTTCCGGATGTGTGTTCACCTCGTCTTGGCATATTAGCGTCCGGCAATCCAGCCGGGCGTTAAGCCAAGCGATGCTCTGGGAGGTAGCCCACTTCGTTGGGCGGTGTACTTTGGGGGTTGCTCCTGGTACTTCCCTTGGTTGTGGTCTTTGTTGTGATCTTCTTCGGCTGGCCAACTGTTAAGAGCCATTAAGAGGTAGGAACCATGGGGTTTTAGTGGGTAGAATAGGATTATCTTTTATGTATGCACATAACATACAATATATTATATAATATAACATATACATTCTATGTATAAAAGATTAATATATATTAGTTTGACTATGTATTAAATTATGTACAAATCCATCTAATTGTTTATCCGTGTAGTACCAACAATACTCACACTAATTTCACATTTATAATATAGTAATTAGAAGCGGGATATCTGATGATAAAGTAGAAAGGTCTTTCAAAAGGTGCATTACATTTCTAACAAGTCTAGCTCGTTAATATATAAGTTCTGTTCAATTTTTTTTAATAACGATACCATAATGTTTTAGATATTTGCTTTTTCTTCCAAAAATTTTATTACCACAATGAGCATACAATGTTGAAAAAAACTATGACAAGGATATATCTATTATATTATATAGTCTATACCAATAATAAAATTGTAACTAAGGTGAATCCGTACATTAAATATTTTTTTTAAATTTTTATTGAAATAGAATTTATTATCGATACAGAAGACAAATCTATAGTTTTTCGATTTTTTGTCTGTCTGTCTGTAACCGCATCACGGAAAAATCACTGAAGGGATTTTGATGAAATTTGGTATGATGATAGCTGGTTATCCAGGTCAACATATAGGACACTTTTTACTGCGGAAAAATATCTTATCTCTGAGCTAAACATTAAAACGAAACTAGGGACGAATCCTAGCCGAGCGAGGGTGAGTTGCTCGTTGTATATTAAGTCGCTTTAAGATTCAAAACAAGAATGTCAAATAAGTGTTACAATTATACTATTAAAATAAAAAGAAAATATATTTAATGTACTTACTCTTGACCCTACTACTATATGATTAAACTTTATAATATGCAAAATTTACAACGTTTCAAATAAAATTAAATAACCTATCAGTTAATTCAGTATATCTCAGCTTATTTGAATCTGTACTCAAAGAAAGTTTTAAGAGCGCTATTACATTTTTGCTACTTCTTATTAAACAATTTTCTTTGAGAAACAAAAGAATGATCTCCATATAAGAACAAAGAAAAAAAGCTTTTTTTAATAAATTCCGCATAAGTTTAATCTGTACAAAAAAATATTAATTATATGTATAATTTATCTTTAATAAAAATTGACAGAATAATAGGTTGAAACGGCAACTATATTGATTATATTATACTATATTGATTCGATGCCTAACTGTGGCTCTAATTGAATCCGACACCAAACCGCACTCAAAACGTAGCAAAACAAACTATGACATTATTTAATACATCTTAATATACCTAATCTGACATCTTAGATAACGCGAATATTTGATATCTATATCTATACATACAATAATATTGTAACTATGACGAAACTGTACATTAAATATTTTTTGGAAAATCTTATTGAAATAGACATTATTAACGATAAAGAGACCGAATCTATAATTTTTATAATTTTTGTCTGTCTGTCTGTCTGTCTGTTTATAACCACATCACGGAAAAATCACTAAAGTTGATGAAATTTGGAATTATGATAGCTGGTTATTCGGGTCAACATATAGGATACTTTTACTGCTGCGGTAAAATATCTCACCTCTGAAAAATCTATAGTAAGTTAGTTTTAAATAAAATTATCTTTTCGGATTATTTCGCGGATTTATTTTGAATAACAGCAAAAATCATAATTTCATTATAATATTATGTAGTTATTATTTTTTTTTAAATGTTTAGAATTAAAACTAACTAATTTTGTAAGGTACTTTGGTACCATTTTAGATTTTTTTTAAATCATTTTTATAAAATAGTGGATAAGTAAGCACTGCCAGTAACAAGTATATAACGCCTTTGAGACGTCTAGAACCGTTGTCTCTCCCGTGACCATGATTGCTGTAAAGCATTCGAAACGTCGGAAACCAAAAATCAAAATAAATCCGTGAAATAATTCGAAAAGATAGTTTTATTTAAAATAATCTGATATAGAAATATTGAAGCAGTTAAGTCTCTCCAATACGAGGAGGATCATGTTATAATCCTCTACGCTGTCCAAAGTAGATTGACTGACTTCACATGTGTACCGAAATCTAGTTACTAGTAACGTTTTCTTTGAACGTATAGAGAACGGTAATCATGTTGAAAACGATTCACACATGAAATTATGCAAGGTTTAAAACCCAAGGACTAAATCATAAATTTGCTTTACTTAATTTCCCAAGCATGCACATTACCAATACTGCCATCATAAGAAAGAAGGCCGTAGCTTCGTCAAAATTGATTTCGAAATATTTGAAGTTTTGTCTTACTACTACGTCAAAATTACTACTAGTTTTGACGTAGTTACGATTAAAATGCTTATGGTATCTCCGGATTCATAAGACTTAGAACTTTATGAGTCAGACCATTGAGTAGCATTTTTTTTGCTGATTCCGAAACTGCATATAAGTCATTTTTAACCAAATTGTTAGTTACGACCTTCTTTCTTATGACGGCAGAATAGGCTTTTCAGTCACTTATCGAAACGTAATAAAATAGTAACAAAGCGAATTCTGTACTTTAAATATTTTTTCAAAACAATAAATTTATTAGTATTGTGTACAGAATAATGAACTCTAAAACAATAGTTATTGATATTTTTGTATATTTCTCTGTTATGTATATCTATCACACAAAAAGTTCTGAATAGATTTTAACAAAATTTTGCGAAGAAGAACTTATTATTTAGGTCAACATTCAGGATACCTTTCATGAGAGGAAAATCTTTCATACTCATGAGAAAACAATATAGTTATGTACAGTACAAGACCAATGTCCTATGAGGTCGTCCTTAAAAAATAACCTAAGCGAAGTGAGGGTAGGTCGCTTGTAATGAATAATTGGCCGAAGTTAGATAAGCGATGCTAACATAAATACAAAATAATAAACCAAACGAGATTTACTAGTCAGTAGTCACTAACAAAATTGCATAGCACTGTAGAAAGTTAAAACATCTATCAAGTTGCAAAGTTACATTTACCATTCATAGCTATTCAAAGATGTTAATCTTAGGAAATGTTAAATTGAATGAAAACAATTCCGTTTCATCCTCAGTCAAGTTCACTGGCAATTTTCCAAGTTATTTAATGTGTGGAATGATGAGATAAGATGTCCGCTGTACGATGAAGCCCACGCGATTTACATAACACTTTAGATATATTTTAATAGAAGGTAGCTAATAAATTCAGTTCCTACTAAATGAAGTTAGACAAAACTTATTCTACATAATATTTTTTAAGCTTGGCGCGAAGCCAAGAAACGCACTGGGAGGTGACCCATCTCGGTGGACGGTGTGCTATGCGGGTTGCTCCTGGTACTGCTCTGATAGTAGAGTGGAACGTGGAGCAATCCCGTAATTGTTGTGGTCTGCTTCAGCAGACCTACCGTCGGGGCGTCGTGGTTGAATGCGTAAGCGATCCTGCGACGCCCCATTAAGACGGAGGAGGTTCTGTTGGGTTTTAGTGGGTAGTACTGGCTTTGCCAGTGAGTCCCACACTTCGTGCCTAAATGCATTTCCCGTTGTTAATAAAAAAAGGCTATTCTTCGACGACACGTGAGTGGGGACGCGAATAAAACTAATCATATTACTATACAAAAGTATGACCATGACCTGAAGACTGAAGTGACACATAAGCTACTATTAGGCTACGACTACGGGGCATACGATCGAAGTGTGAATAAGTCGCTAGAAACCACACAGTTACACAGTAGTTCTCACAACATAGATCCAATGGTGGAATACTTGTTAGATGTTTTGTAACATTGCTTATAGCTCAAAACACATCACTTTTAAAATGGTAGCGTCCGGCAAAATGTAGGATAGGTGGCCTAAACATATGTATATATAAAACGGGAAAATAAAGAAATATTTCTTTTTGCTTACGACTTTGAAATTTAAAAGTTATTAAAGAAATTAATCATGATCGAAAATCATCTAGCCTATTACTAATCTTCTCAAAAAGCTTGCCAAACTTAGTTGCTTTTAATACAACTTTCTAATAAATCGCTTTAATGCGTGCCAGTTGAGCACAGATTACATCGCCAATGTCACACAGAATGGAGAAGACACGAAGAAGATTAGTCAGTTGCTCTTCAATTCAAATTTTTTATTTTGTCACTCTTATGACACTAATTTCAACTCTTATAGGTTGACATTTCGTTGACACAGGTCATATTTTTAAGTCAGACACTTGTGGCGCCACCATCGTCCAAAAATCGCAGTTAGACCTCCCACTATATGGAAATGGATAGCAGAATATTATTATGATATTGCGTACATCCTGTTAATAAAATATAAACTTTATTGCTTGTCAAATTATACACGCGAACGGAAGCCCGACCTAGAAATATTATTAGTATTTATGTAATTTGTTATTTCTTCTTGACCACTGACTATTGTGTGCAGTTTCTGACTTAATACTAAACATGTATCGTAGGATCCGACCGACCGATTTAAATTAGCTTTCGATTAAATTCCAAAAACCTCCTGCTAAAAATATTTATTACTAGCGACTCACCTTAGTTTCGCTTCGGGATCGTCCCTAAGACAAAAACAGATGTATCCCACGGGAACCGTACATTTTTCCGGAATGATATATAGCCTATAGCGTTCCCCGGGTAACTGGCTATCTAATGTAAAAAGGATTTTTCAAATTGGATTAGTAGTTCCTGATATTAGCGCGTTCAACCAAACAAACAAACAAACTCTTCAGCTTTATAATATAAGTATAGATGTAGGCTATAATGCAATCACTGTGAAACGATTGCAAGAAAAGTTTAAATAAAAATAACATAACCCAGTTTAATTGACTTATTAGTTACCGACTTATTAGTTACTAGACAAAACAAATCTATCCCACGGGAACCGTACATTTTTCCGGGATGATATATAGCCTATAGCCTTCGTTAGTTAACGGGCTATCTAATGCAAAAATAATTTTTCAAATCAGATTAGTAGTTCCTGAGATTAGCGCGTACAACCAAACAAACAAACAAACAAACAAACAAACAAACAAACAAACAAACAAAGTCTTCAGCTTTATAATATTCATATAAATTATATATGTTTTTAATATCATTAGTGAAGCTCATATTCAGGGTTATTCGAAATTTAAACCATCACTTAGAAGTAATTACGCTCTCGCTTAGAAAACCGAGTGAAGCGGGCTCAAATACCGAGTCTCTCACCGCTGATATTTTCAAGTGCGAATCATTTCTAACAAGATTACCACTTGTCTTACGGTGAAGGAAAACATCGCGAGGAAACCTGCATGTCTGAAAGAATTTAACAAGTTTTCGAAAGACATGTGAAGTCCGTTAACCCGCACTTGGCCAGCGTGGTGGACTATGGCCTGATCCCCCTCGTATTAAAGGGAGGCCCGTGCCCAGCAGTGGGACGTTAAAAAGGACTGAACACACACTTAAAAATAAGTTAACATTATTAAGGAAAATAATATATTTAAAGAGGTTTTATAATAAAGAATAGCCAAGCAAAGTCTATGTAAATCGCTAGTTTAATATATGTATATTGTAGACATATAAAGCAAGCATGCAGTATCGGAAACCAAAATAAATATATCTGGTTAAACTTATGCAAACTTTTTAAAATTTGTAACAAATTAAAACAAACCATCTAATGAAATGCTGACGATAAACTGTTATGTTATTATATGTTTCAGTTGAAAACGAAAACGTTCTAGCGTCGACTTTATTGATGTAGGCGTCTTCCGTAGCATATTTTAGGTAATCTGGTTTCATTTGGTTTGATGAACGTAAAACTACTTTAAGCGAATTTAGAGCGAATGTATTTTTAAATTTTATTATTTTTAACCGGTCGTTATAAACGCCAGTTATCCGTGGTCACGGTTTGCTGGTACTTGATGTTACCTAGAAAGTACCTACGGTTAAAGATAATTAAATAGATTTAAACTGAAACATTTAAGTAAAATATTTTTTATTCGTGCGGTGTTGAAGAGTTTTAAGAGTAAAGAAGAGACTAACTTTTGCCCGCTGCTTCACCAGCTTCAATTATTATTTATGTATATTTGCCTTTCTCTTAAAGATCGTAGTTAATTCTAGTTAAGTTATAATAATTAAAATCGATTTAAAAGATTTTTTAAACTCACAGACTAGTTGTTCCACAGATTAGAATGAAGAAAGGAACAAAAATTACAATGTACTAGTTTGGTATTATCTGTGGTTTAGATTAGCTAAATTCTGCAAGTAAGTTTTTTTGGTATTTTATTATATTCACTAGCAAATCACCCTCGCTCCGCCCAGGTTCGTCCCTAGTTACGTTTTAACATTTAGTACAAATTTCTCAGAGATGAGATATTTTTCCGCAGTAAAAGTATCCTATATGTTGATTCGGATAACCAGCTATCATTATACCAAATTTCATTAAAATCTGTCCAGTGATTTTCTCGTGATGCGGTAACAGACAGACAGACAAAATTTCTAAAAACTATAGATTCGGCCTCTGTGTCGATAATAATGTCCAATTCAATAAGATTTTCCAAAAAATATTTAATGTACAAATTCGGCTAAGTTACAATTTTATTATATGTAATGATTTCAGGTTGATAACGAAATTCAAAGTAATAGGGAATGGCAAAAATGGTTAAACGAGTCGAGGGACATAACTGGATTTAAAAATCAATATTATTGTGAAAATGGAACACTAAAATTTGCCTGTGCTGAAATCGAATCCACTATCATAAGCATACATTTCAGGTGTAAGCATTACTAGTGAAATAACAATAATGAATTTGAAGTTACAAAAATTCTATATCACTCCACACACACACAATATATTCAATGGCTGAAAACTGAAATACGAAAACCTTTTAAAACACAATTTTATTGCATTTTTTCCAATGTCAAGAGTAGAACAGTGAGAAGTAACTGAAAATTTTAATTTTAAATAACGACCTCGAAACAGAGCAGACTGTGAAACATCCTCACAAATTGCTTTGTCATTTCATTTCGGTAATGTTTTATTTGAATACTAGCGACTCACCCTCGCTCCTCTCGGGTTCGTCTCTAGTTACGTTTTAACGTTTAGTATAGATTTCTCAGAGATGAGATATTCGGCCTCTGTATCAATAATATTGTCTATTTCTATTAATTTATTTATATATTTTTTTTAGTTTACAAGTTAAAATATAGGTGAACTTTTTTTATTTCTTTATTAGATTCGAGTACAATAGTTTATTAGCTAATTGCATTACTTTTTAAGGTGAATGCCTCATGCAAAGATGGAGATATTATAAATTGTTTACATTATATCTGTTAAAATGATAAATTACTATTATAAAATATTAAATTATATAAATAACAAATTACACCAACACAAAATAATACCCAAAAATTAAAAAAGATTACAATTGGAATAAAAAAATTAAGTCTTTTTAAAAAATTGAAAAACTTAAGTCAACTGAACGATGATTGAATGCGTATAAAAAAATTTCGTGTCTGTGTTGCTGACCCGTACTCACTCAAATTTTCACCCGACTCAAATTTTATTTATTTGTATACATCTATACAAATAAATAAAATTTGAGTGTCTGTTTGTAATATTAAAATAACCGCTTTTATATATATATATATATATATATATATACATATGCATTTAGTAAAACATATACTAAAACAACATTTTTTACAATTTTTGTCTGTCTGTCAAAATTGTGTTTTTCTTATAAGCACCTTATGCGTTTAATATAAAGCTGTTATATTGACATTACAAACAGACACTTCAATTTTATTTATCTGTATTGACTAGCGAATTACTATCGCTTCGCTTGGATGTGTTCCTAATTTTTTAACAGTAGTATTTATGTCATATATGTTACTCCATATCATAATATATTTTTGCAATAAATTTTATTCAACTCTATCCAGCCCTTTGCTCTGAAGGAGTGACAAACATACACTTTTACATTTATAATATTTTTTATAATAATATCAGTAGATTGATACCATATCAGAATATGATATCAATCTAAAAGTTCTAATTACTTTTAAAGTGAAAGTTATCGTCATATGATATTTTAAGTGTCACCACCCACCACGAGTCTTGTTTGCCGCCGCGCCCTGTTTCGATCATTTAAATACATGTTTGCAACAGCATTGTTCTTACAAAAGTCAAATATTATTATGTTATTATCTTTATCGATTCTTATGTATGTATTGTATGTATTCAGCCCTTTTTAACGTCCCACTGCTGGGCACGGGCCTCCCTTCAATACGAGTGGAATCAGGCCATAGTCCACCATGCTGGCCAAGTGCGGGTTGGCAGACTTCACATGTCTTTCGAAAACTTGCTAGGTTCTCTCAGACATGCAGGTTTCCTCACGATGTTTTCCTTCACCGTAATGATCTTACGTAAATTATTAATAATATTATTTTTAAATATAAAGATCTGCAAGTACGCCTTTACTTCGTATGAAATACAATTTTTTTGCCAAATGTATAAAAATATTACTCATACTTACAAACTTATTTAGATTAGTAGCAATATTTCACTAATAAATATATCAATTATTTGTATTTATTAGAAATAATTGATGATTCGGAATAAATTCATAACTTTAACAATGTAATCATATGGTACGGTACTACTTTGGAAAACATTGATTTAGATATAAAGAAAGAAATAAAAATAGACCATAGATAAAATAATTAAAAAGACAAATACATAATTATTGTTAGTAAGTAATCTGTGAATACGCCAAAATGCCAGTTTTTTTTTTAATATATTTAAAATAAAATATAGAATAAAATATAGATAGAGAATATAAAAATAAATATAGAAAGTATATATACTGGATGAAAAAAGACCGTGTGTGTGAGTATTCCGTGCTACCGTTGTGATATCGACAGAATGTTGGCAACTTAAAAATATATAAATAGATATGTTGGGACATTAACACACAGCACCATCTAGTTCCACGGTCAGCTACGAGGCTTGTGTTATGGATGCCAGATAGTTGATACATTACACACTTACGTATAACTTTAAATACATACATATTATAAATATAAACACCCATGACTAGGGTACAAACATTCGTGC
This sequence comes from Argynnis bischoffii washingtonia, assembly GCA_033884665.1. Taxonomy (NCBI): domain Eukaryota; kingdom Metazoa; phylum Arthropoda; class Insecta; order Lepidoptera; family Nymphalidae; genus Argynnis; species Argynnis bischoffii. Next base: position 15,474,430 of record CM066610.1, read on the forward strand.
TCATCACACAAATGAATTTCCCAGCGGGGCTCGAACCCGCGACCGCTGGCACAGCAAGTAGGGTCACTACAAACTGAGCCAGACGTTTTATCGAAAGAAAGCTTATAAAGCACCAATTGTAAGTTAAAATAAAAAAGTATATAAGACACATCCATGTTATTTTTAAATAAATATTAAAACTAGCAAAACAAACACAAGCCTATCCACCGGGAACCGTACATTTTTCCGGGATAAAAAGTAGCCTATGTATTATTCCAGACCATAATATCTATCTGTGCCAAATTTCATCCAGATCCAGATCCGTTTAGCCGTTCCGGCGTGAAAGAGTAACAAATATACATCCATACATTCTTACAAACTTTCGCGTTTATAATATTAGTAGATATTTAAATATCCATATAAAAATACCTCACATGCCTATGTATGTACATACATTCAATTTTTTCACATTCCAATTATACTTATATATCACCCCCACGTCTTGAGACATCTCGCTATTAAATTACAGCTAAATAGATAAACGCTTATTTATGATGGTAGCCAGACACTGCCAATCGAACTGAAGGGATCACAACTCATTTCTTACAGAATTCGGAATTTACTGGTTAAAAGTTGAAAAAGGACTAATTTACTCCTTTTAGCCCACAAGAAACAACCTAAAAACTAAATATAAGGTCGTACTCGATAAAAAACACTCGCTTCAACCTTAGAGTGGGTCAAGTTGAAAAGTAATGTCACACTACTCAACCCAAATCGCATTAGGTATTAAGATCATGGTGAAACGAACTAGTAAATGCTAAGTGCGAGCCAGACGACCTAATTCTAGTACACGTCAGTCTATAAATCTTAATCAAGCCACTATTTAACTAAAATATAAGTACGATTATGGCATTAACTTTTAGAACTTCTAAAAGAAGGGGTAAAAATTAGAAGTAACGATAAAAAAAATCCTTTTTTACTTAGATTTAGGCGAATATTTAACATTTTAAATACAATTATCTTTTAGAAATTTTTCACGGATTTATTTTAATTTTTGGTTCCGTTTCGAATGCTTAATAGCAATCATGGTCATGAGAGAGAGACTCTCTACGTATGTACATACGAAAAAAGTACATCGACTTGAAACTCGTTTTAACGTGTTGAGAGGCGTATACACACCCGTGTGTATTTTAACAAGTTATTTCCCGGAAATTTTTATAAACCTTTAAACCTATATATTTTGTCCACCAAATTTCTTTTTTTTCAATGTTATCAATAAAAAAAATTGAAAACAGTTACTGTGATTATGTTAGAATTAATAAAATGAATCCAATGCTCAAGCAAATTATTTAAAACACCTAAGAAATTACAACATATCAAGTACAAAGCAAACTTGCCTAAAGATATAAAGTGAGTACTTATCTATATATATAATAAAATTCTAACTAAGTCGAATCTGTACATTAAATATTTTTTGGAAAATCTTGTTGAAATAGTTATTATTATCGGTATAGAGGTCGAATCTATAGTTTTTAGAATTTCTCTGTCTGTCTGGCTGTGACTGTATCACGAGAAAACAACTAGACAGATTTTGTTGAAATTTGACATACCAAATTTCATAGAGCTAGTTATCCGGGTCAACATATACGATACTTTTTACTGCGAAAAAATATCTCATCTCTGAGAAATCTGTACTAAACGTTAAAAAGTAACTAAGGACGAACCCGAGCGAAGCAAGGGTGAGTCGCTAGTTAATGAATAAAACAAAAAACGGTAGTTTATAGCTGTCCAATTAATAATAAGGAAAACTTTGCTCCCAAAACAAAATTACTTTCGTTGCTGTCTTCACATGCTCATTTTTGCTCTAATGCAAGCAACAAACGTTAGTCTGAAAAGTTTTACGTTGAAGCTTTCCAGAACAATGTTCCTAAACTTTTCACTGTCATGTTTTAGAAATTCTTCGAATAATATGCGAGTATTACATACAATGCTTTATAACATAATTTTGAGATTCTGCTGTGAGATACATGAGAATTCTTGAGAAAGTATATTATTTTGAAAATGACATAATCATAGCCTAGTTTATTATTGAGTACATAATAATTAGTACTTAGTAAAATTAAAAACGGTATATTCTGTGTCAAAGATACATGGGACTACACAGACCGATGTGAATAGAATACAATTTAGAATAGTACAATCGATCAAGCCGTTGCCGAGAAATCGGTGCTCATACATACATTAAAAAAAAGAAAAAGAAACATACAGACGAACAGAACTTCCTTTTTTGTGGAAGTCAGTTAAAAAGAGACAACCACTTCGAAAGTAATTATTTCACCTTTATGGTGGGAATGGTATGGTATTCTTTTTTATAAAGGTCCAACCTTAAGGTCATAAAGGATTACCTGCGGCATTAAGACGTGGAAGGTTTCGTTGGGTTTTAGTGATTAATATTAGCTTTTTTGGCTCGTCAATTCTACATAAACACTTGTATCCAGATGGTATGCGCATACTTAAATTAAGCATGAAGATGCTACTTTTTAAAGTGGGTTAAAAATTTAAAGATTCCGTAGAGATCCTCTTTCCAGTTCGTCTTGGGTTTTAGGCATTATTTTTAAATATTTAATTTTTAGTGGGTAAAACTTCAGACCTTCTTGTTTGTTTTTTTTTATTTATTAACGTATTTATCGGTAAAACTAACTAGACTAACAGCTATATAATTAAGAGTAAGGTAACGAAACTTAATAACATTTTCAGTCAAAAAAGAAAATAAACAAAAAGTTTTAATCGAAACCGTCCTTTTGAGCCTCCACTCAATGGCCATCCATACAACGTTGAGTACAGACTAATCCTTACAAACTAAACGAAAACAAACACTTGTTAGAAAGAAAATACTTCAATATGAAAATGAAATCTTACTAATATTATAAATGTGAAAGTTGAGATGTTTGAATGTTTGGATGGATGTTTGTTATTCAATCATTCAGTTCAATCAGAACGGCTGAATGGTTTTGAATGAAATTTGGCACAGAGATGGATTATAGTCTGGAATAGCACATAGGCTACTTTTTGTCGGGAAAAAACGTACGATACCTGTGTGATAAATGTGTTTTCGTTTACCTGTGAGATAGATTTGGTGCTAGTCTACACTAATATTATAAAGAGAAAAGATTTGTATTTTTATATGTTTATAACGAATAAAATCAAAAATTACTGGACCGATTTAGATAAAATTTGGTAAAAAGATAGTTTGAGACCCTGGTAAGGACATATGATATTTTTTATTCCGAAAATCATCCCTTAAGGGGTTGAAAATGGGGATGAAAATTTGTATGGGGAATCAGCCTAGGGAAGAATTAGAGCAAAGCGAGGGTAAGTCGCTGGTTATTATAAAATAGGTAAAATCAATAATACTTCAAATACAAAAACAACGCAAATACAGTACTAGAGAAATAACTTTTCGAAAACAAATGAGTTGGAAAGCGAACTTGTTATTGTAATGAAATCGGACTAATATTACCAACTACGGTAGAGTCCGTTACCTGTTACTCAAGAAATAAATTGCTTTGAAGTATTTGGCACAGTTTCAATTTTCTGTTTACATTTGTAGAGAGAGCTTGTTTGTGATATAGTAATTACATGAGGTTTACTTAGATTTTTGTTTTTTTTTTTTTAAATTCACTTTGTCAACTTATTGTAACCTATTCTGTTATTTTCACTTAGCATTGCGATTGTTTAAAGCGTAAATCAATATATGTATGCATGACTGTAGCGTGTTTTATCTATGATTATTTTATTAAAATATAAAAATATAGAGGAATAAATAGAAGAAACGTACAGGCATACCCATCTGTTAACCGGATATAATATATAAACTATTATATTATTTTTTTTGGTTTACAGCCTATAATTGAAAAAGGTTTTATGTTGCCTAGCAAGACTACAAAGTTTAGGAGTGAACCAACTATAAAAAATAAAAAGCAAAAAGCTAGTAATACATAAACAAATATATCACAGGCAGGTTGTCGAATTAAAAAGTTATATTAAACGTGTGTAAAAGCTTTGTATTAAAAATAAATGATATTAATAAAGACATACCCATCCATATAATTAATAGAAAAATTAATATTTTTTTATTTATTCATATTTTTATTCAAATATAAAGAAAGTGATTAAATATCAGAGCTACCTAAGCATACTCATGTATCCACACACTCGATACAAAGCAATACGAAATACCTCTACAACAGAAATATTTAATAACTGGCTAAATTTCATTACATTAATGTAAATTCAATAAAACAACCTTAATAATTTCAAAGGTACCGGTTTACAGGAGTTCCTTGTGTTACGTAATTACCTGCTGTTGAAATTCAGACATCGACACACGAAATTACTCTGCTACCCTTTTCACTCTGAACTCATCTCGTAAATAAAATAAATACCTGAGTTGGGGTAAAATTTTACTCTATCCCAACAAAGTGTTTTTTTCGTAGGTACTTCACTTACAAATGTGTGTCAATAATGTCACATCCCATTTATTTTAACCATTCATGTACTGTACGGTCTAATAGTGGGGTATCAGAATTTATGGTATAATAAGATATCGCAGGTTCATTTAAAATGATAAAAGATGAAGCCTTATTGGAGACTACCATTTAGGATCCAAAATAATAGGCGAAGTAGAAAGCATTTCGTCATACTGATTTTAACACATACGCGACACTCTCAACCACACCCACTAAAAAACTCTTGTGTAGACGACTTGGAAAAACAAACAGCACACGCTTATAACCTCAGGCTTTTATGAAGATTTTAAAGATTTCTGGAATCCATTTTTCGGTTTCTAATGCAGAAGGTATGAGCTTATTCTTTTATTATAATGTCTTACACACGTACATATGTATATTGTGTACATTCATAATCTCGATAAGATTGGCTGCCGTTGCCCAAATTGATCAACACATTATCAGGACCCTATGCTGACTGTAAGTCTGTCCGTCCGATTTTCTTAGTTTTAAACATGTATCTTGGAGTGGTTACATACCCAGTTGAAAATATTGTGCCTGATATATACGGTCAGAGATATATGGAATACTCATACTGAATACATTTTGGCGAATGAAATTGCTATCCCGACCCTTATGTCATTGATTTATCTAACTCAACATATAACTTTGATCTTACGATATTACAAAAGTACTATTTTTGCCTTTATCGTATTATTAAAATTATCTTTTAATTGGTATGTTAGTATTATATTTGAAAATTATTATAAAAACTGGCTATAACTATATAGCTTTAACTAAACACAAAATATGTGTTTTAATAACATCTGCCTACTAAGTCCTAAGTTCGATTTTCGATATAAGAGAAATTTCATACAGAAGATTATCAACAGATGAGTAATAATGAAATATAAAATTTTATCTTTCCAATCACCCTCGTTAAGGAAAACGTGACGGTATTGAGAGTTACTGATTATTTGGTAAACGTGCTTCAGACACGTAGAGAAAAAGGATCAAAAATTTTGCAATAAATTGATCTATTCAGCACCTTTCTATAACAAACGGACAAACATAAAAAAATTCATCATAAATACACATACTGTCATTTTAACTACAGAAATGAAGTAATATGCAAAAAATATTCATATTATTTCCTTTTTAATAATTTTATGCTACAAAACATTATCTCCTTCATTCATGGGTTGACTGGAAGAAATCTTCAAGAGATAAGCCCACCTTTTTCTACGTCAACATGCGATGTCTGTATATATTTTTTTACTTAAGGACAATAGAAATATGTAATGTACAGAGATAAGAATAAATTTATAGATAAACCATGAAATATTTTCGCCTCCGTGACATAAGGTTTTACAGCTATCATTTGATTGGACATAGTTTAGTTTTTGTACATAGATACCATCTTAGTTAACATTTTAATTGTGGAGATAGCAGAAATTACTTTTGTCTACAGACTTGAGTAAATATCTACAATATCAATACGTCTTAAAAGGTGATTGTACGCCCCTATACATGTTACTAGCGACTCACCCTCGCTCCGTTCGGGTTCGTCCCTAGATACGTTTTAATGGCTACTATAGATTTCTCAGAGATGAAATATTTTCCCACAGTAAAAAGTATCTTATATGTTGACCCGGATACCCAGCTATCATTATATTAAATTTCATAGAAATCTGTTCAGTAGTTTTCTCGTGATACGTTTCCAGACAGACAGATAGAAAAAAAATCTAAAAACTATAGATTCGGTCTCTGTATCGATAATAATGACTATTTGAATAAGATTTTCCAAAAAATATTTAATGTACAGATTCGACTCAATTAGAATTTTCATTATATGTATAGATATTGTAAATTTGGGTGGAGAATTTATTTTATTTTTCAGATGAAGTAAAATTTGTTATAACAATAACTTTATATATATATATATATACATAAAATTTCTTACAAATAATTGTAGAAATTCTAATGGGACGTACAAGTAAATAAAAAGATAAAAATAAGTTATTACTTTGGATCTTTTGTGCTATCGCCCTTTACTTCGTATTGAATTCTGATAAATATTGTCCCGAAGTGTCTCATATTGGTTCTTGTTTTCGATGTAGACCTAAAGTGAAATATTGGTAATCGGGTCATATAAACTTGTCGTTTGCAACAAAACAAAGTTAACCAACGTTGACGGCAGCACACAAGTAAAAAAGGGACCGGTGAACTTAAAAGCTGAGCTCCTCTGTATTTAGACCCTTGAAGTACCTGTTGGTCAAGTTGTGAAGAAATTGTACAGGTATTTAAGCAAATAAAGATTCTTATAATAGTGATTTCCACAAAAGCACAGTAATAAGCCATTAAAAGAAAAACTTTCTCTAAAAAATTGTTCAAAATAGCCGAAGATATTGCCAAATACACGAATAAAACCATCAATAGAACAAACATACAACCGAATTGAAAACCTTCTAATGTTTGAAACTGATGAAATATCACCTTTCTAAGCTTAGAAGGGATTTTTCGTATAATTTACCTCACATCTAAAATCGATCTTGACTCACGCTCACCCCATCTGTTATAGTTTCTCAAATCCCTCTATAACCCTACTATGCTATCACGTATAATAACCTTGAAAATCTTAGGGTACATTTGAAAGTATGTTTATATACTGCTTCCTAACTCGAAACGGTGTCTCTAGAGGCACTTTCAATCAAGCCTCTAGTCATTGTTCTAAATATCTGAACGTTATGACATATGTATTTTAAGAAAAAACGTTTTTTATGTAAATCTATGTTGGCTGTACAAATATCCTCAAGACTAATAAATATGTGGAATCTTTAAATGTTACGTATCTTTTAAGCAATTGGTAAAAATAGAAAAAGATTTCGTAGATTGCTACATTCTTTTTCTTCTATTTTTGATCGACTTGAAAAAGGTGTGGAATACGCAATTTGCCTGGTTTTTTTTTGGATATGTTACTCGATATTTTCGCCAGTTGTTTATCGATTTTCATAATTATTTTTTAATGAATTATAGCTTTGTAATTACGAAGTACATCTATATATTAAACTTTAATAATTATCGTAAAATTTATCTATACATATAATAAAAGTGTAACTGATCGCTGTCTTTACATGGAATATATTAAAAAAACTATTATCGGGAGTCTTTATGACCGTAATAGAACCCAAAACAATGAATTTTAATTTTTATTCTGTTTCTTTGTGCGCGCCAATCTCAGAAACGGATTAACTAATTTGGTTGCGGTTTTCACTAATGTATTGTGGTAAGCTTTGCTTAACATTTAGAATTTTTTTAGAATTGTTTTATTTCAATTGGTTTATAAATAAAAAGTTATGTCAGTTTAAAGAATCGACTAGAGACGAGCCCGGGCGAAGAATTTAATATAATAAGACAAGCGACTTCCCTCGCTCTGCTCGGGTTCGTCACTAGTTACTTAAAAAATGGCGGGTGGGGGTAGGAAGGTAAAAAATACCTTACGACCCATTCCAGACGACCATACCTACCAAATATACAAAAAAACATTAAAATGGATCAGCCGTTTCGGAGGAGCGCGACCACAAACACCGTGACACGAGATATCTATATATTAGACTAGCGAATAACTCTCACTTCGCTCGGATTCATCCCTAGCTTGATTCCCCATAAAAACTTTCATCCCCATTTTCACCTACTTAAAGAATGATTTCCGGGATAAAAAGTATCCTATGTTCTTCCCAGGGTTTCAAACTATTAACCTTACCTTTCATCTAAATCGGTTCAGTAGATCCAGAGATTATCCCCTACAACGTCACAAACTCACAAACTTAAACTCTTCATAATATTAGTATAGATTAGATAGTAACAATATCAATTTTATTGTTGTCTAGCACTATCTTCATTTTAATTTCAAAATGTCGCAAAGCGGAAGATCGATTGACGCACGTGTTTCATTCCCACAGAGCATTTACAAATCAAACTCTTTGAACATTCTACGAATTGTTGATTGTTATTGACCTAGTCTAAGTGCTGATGGTTAGTGAAATATTTATGTTCAGATTACTTTCAAGTATATATTTGACATCAATTAATATAACAAAATATTTTATTAGTAAACTAGAAGACCTGGCCGCACGTTGCTGTGGTACACATGTGAAAACCGTTTATTTTGCAATAAAAAAAGAAAATTATCGGGATAAAAACTATCCTTTCTTTTAAGTTGGAACAAATCACACTTTTTTTTATTAGAAATGGGCTTACTCTTGACCTTTATCTTAGTTCGAATGCATATATTAAAGATACGGATATATTTAAAAAAAATACGTTATGATCGGATAAGCAGTTTCGGAGTTCACCCAGCACCAACATCGTGACACGGAAATTGGTGGATAATTTCATATACATCAACATATATGTACTAAATATTAGGTCACAGCGATTTTCATCATTTCGTCCAACATATCTTGAGCTTTTGTTATAAGAGGGGTGTCTCGTGACAAAATCAATAAATCTTACATCAAGAGAGAGAAGGATATTCTTACTTAAAGCCAGTTTTTGATTTTATTTATAACTAGCGGCTCACCCTCGCTTCGCTCGGATTCGCCCCTTGATGATTATTTAAACTGACATAACTTTTTTATTTAGAAACCGATTGAATTAAAACAAATACCAAATGTTAAGTGAAGCTTACAACAATACATTAGTGAAAACCGCACCCAAATCGGTTAAGCCATTTCTAAGATTAGCGCGCACAAACACACAGACAAACCGACAAACCGACAAACAGACAAAAAAACTAAAAATCATTGTTTAGGGTTCTATTGCGTTAATAAAGACCCCCAATAAAAGTTTTTCTCAAATGTCTGCCATGTACAGACAGCGATCAGTTACAATTTTACTATACGTATAAATTGATAAAAATATTTCTATTTAGTTCACGACCAACGAACTGGACCCATGCCTTATATTCTACACAATTACCTAGTATGGAACAGAACAAAATAGTTTTCTTTTGAATTTCAAGTAGTCTTTCTACTTCTAATCTATATATATAATAAAATTCTGAGTCGAATCTGTACTTCAAATATTTTTTGGAAAATCTTATTAAAATAATCATTATTATCGATACAGAGGCCTAATCTATAGTTTTTGGAATTTTTGTCTGTCTGTCTGTCTGAGACCGCATTACGAGAAAACCACTGGACAGATTTTGATTTTTGGTATGAAGATTGCTGGTTATTCGTGTCAACATATAGGATACTTTTTAATGCGGGAAAATATCTCATCTCTGAAACATGTATACTAAACGTTAAGATAAATAAAAAAGAGCTGTTTTAAACATTTGTATTATGAATAACATTCATCAAGATGAAGAATTAAAATTGGAACCTTAAAAGCAAGAAGTATAAGAAATATAATCATTACAACATGTATTTATAGTACTCATTTATAAAAGCTAAAAATAATAATGCTGAATATATACTCAGTTCTTACATCTCTTAATCCAAGCGCTGTTAGCAGTCCATGAATTGGTTTTGGAATGTTGCCAGACAGAAGATAGGCGAAAATGTAGGCTTGCGATACATGCCTTGTGCGACCCGCGATATACAAAACTAGTTAGATAAACATGTCTTATACTAGAAATCATATAAAATCTATACATATAATAAAATTGTAACTAAGCCGAATCTGTACATTAAATATTTTTTGGAAAATCTTAATGAAATAGACATTATTATCGATACAGAGTCCGAATATATAGTTTTTAGAATTTTTGTCTGTCTGTCTGTATGTTACCGCATCAAGGAAAAACCACTGGAGAGATTTTGATGAAATTTGGTATGATGATAGCTGGTTATCCGGGTCAACATATAGGATACTTTTTACTGCGGGAAAATATCTCATCTCTGAGAAACCTATACCAATCGTTAAAACGTAACTAGGGGCGAACCCGAGCGTAGCGAGGGTGAGTCACTAGTATGATATACATGACAGCTAAACTGGCCGAGAGAGTGATATGGTGAAATATGTTTGTATGTACAGACAAACATACATACACATATACATACATAAATACATATAAATGTAAATACATTCATATAAATATAAATACATACATATAAATAAAAATTTCTATGTTATAGAACTGCCTCGGTGGTGTAGTGGCTAGCATGTACGGCTACACATCAGAAGGCCCTGAGTTCGAGTCCCAGGTCGGGCCAAGTTTAGTTATTGAGTCTTTCTGTTTAGTTAGCCTCAGTAACAACGAGGAGTTGGGAAGTTGGCGGTGCTTCACCCCGCGCTTCGGAGAGCACGTTAAGCCGTCGGTCTTGCGCCTTAACTCTCACTGGTCGTGTAGGTAATTGTCCCACCGGAGTATGAAAGTGATAGAAATAGAGATTGCACTTCTGTCTGCGTGTACACTTGTGCACTATAATATCTCCTGCCCAGATGGCTAGTCTCAATAAGATTGGCCGCCATGGCCAAAATCGATCGGAAGGACATTATTATTATATTATATATTTATAAAAAATCTATCGTATATAATCTTCATTTTCAACGAACGCAAAAATGGCAATTGATATTTCATCTTTATTTCCTTAGAACATCCTCAAGTGTATTCCTCTTCCGTTGTCTGCAAACGTCAATTCTTTAGGAGCTTAAAGTTGCACTCTATTATCGTTTAAAAATGAAAAATTATACGGCGATTAAATACTAAAGCGATATATCAAATCGTCATAATATAACATTTTCTCATAAAAGCGAAAATAATTACAGAACGTCATCTTATTTTTTATCCTTCTCCAAGAACACTTATAATGGAATAGGTACAATAGAGATTGATCTATTGTATGTCAGTATCGAAATAATACTTGTTATCACCGCATTTTTTTAATTAAAACAAATCTGTATACCTACTCAATAAAAACATTCCTCAACAAGTAAACATACGATGCTATTAAAAAACAAAGTAGATGTTACCAATATTTCAGTATTAGCAGTCGTCTTTTACCTTGATAGAATCTTGCACGCCATTCAATAAAAAGCAAGGAATCGTAAAATGTGAGTATAAAATATGAGCAATAAAAGCGGGACCGGATTTTGGGGAAGTGCAATAGGGAACAAATCTTTCATAAGGCATCGGCTTTAAAAAGATAGACTGTAGAAAGAAGGTGAATTGCTGATTGTTTTTAAATATAAAAAGGCAGCTGCTTCGATAAAACTCGTACGAACGCTCTCAAAATATAGTTTAAGCATATTTATATTTATCATAATTTTATTTGTAAACCTCATTAAGTAATAACAGTTCAGTTATACCTCACGAACCACTAAAAGTGTTAGAACTCAAAGTCAAGTTAAAAGATACTCACTCGAGTATTATTAGTTGAAAATTTTAAAATATCAGCCAATTAAAAAAGTTCTTGAAATATAGCACTAAAATAAAGCCTAGACATTTTCTAGACAATAAACTGTGAACTAAGCACATAGCAAACAGAATAAAAGAAAGACAATAACGTATTATGCAAGAACAAGAGACCAAGATTCGCTCATGGCTACTTTGTAAGCTTTTCAGTGAAAAACTGAACAGGCAAATTGTTTTAGAAAATCACGCTTAGAAAATTAAATTCATAAGATTGTATATTTAATAGTTTATATTTTTACCTTGGTTTATAGGGTTTCATAGCCAAAAGATCTAATCGAAACCAAATTAACCTAACTTAAAGTTCCGACTATCTGTATGAAAACAAAAAAAAACCCTCGGAATAAAACTTAGAAAGTTTTATGAGTTTTTTAAGCTTGGAATGTGGTTAAGACCTAACCATTAATGGGCGAGTTGCTAGAACTATTTTATTTACTAACTATTATAAATGCGTAAGTTTTATATAATATATAAAACTTTCGCATATATGTACCTTTATGTTAGTTACTACCTACTTCACGCTTAAGCGGCTGGAGAGATTTTGAATGAAACTCAGTATACAAATGTCTCCGATAGAGTGAAGTGGAGAAGAAAAGTAAGGAATCTGACCCCACGACCAAAGAGAGATGGCCTATGTCCTGGAGTAACACACAAACTACTATTAAACATTTAGTGACGAAATCGAGCAAAGTGAGGATAATTCGCTAGTATTATTATAAATTATACTAGAATATAAATTGGACACCATTTTATATACACAATCTATACTAATTTATAAAGAGGTAGAGTGTGTTTGTTTGTTTGAACGCGTTATTCTCAGGAACTACTAATCTGATTTGAAATTCTTTTTGTATTAGATAGCCCGTTTATTGAGGATATAGACAATATATTATAATATATAGTTTATTTATTATATATTACTATTATATATTATAAATATTCTTATTTAAACGATAAAACGTACTTAAGGACGAACCCAAGCGAAACGTGTGTGAGTCTCTAGTAAATATATAAATCTTGTAGAATTTAAGCAAGCTAGTGCCTACAAATGATTTGCGCTAACAATTTAATAGGATTTTCATTAAAACTGTAAATGGCTTCAGCTAGATAAAGTTAGGAATGCTGTCCCTAAAAGGATTATACTTGTTCAATTGGGTACGTAAGATGTATTTGTAAGCATTGTATGTTATCGTATTATTTCAGAATGTTATTATTTAACGAAAAGACTATATATGTAATGATTTCTTAGATTTATGCGAATATTTGACATTTATACATATATTAAAGTTTTTAGAAAATCTTATTGAAGTAGACATTATTATCGATATAGAGGCCGAATCTATAGTTTTTAGAATTTTTGTCTGTTTGTCTGTTACCGCATTATGGAAAAACCACTAGAGGAATTTTGATGAAATTTGGTATGATGATAGTTGGTTCTCCGGGTCAACAAGTAGGATACTTTTTACTGCGGGATAAAGTCTCATCCCTGAGAAATGTATAGTAGAAGTTAAAACGTAACTAGGGACGAACCCGAGCGGAGCGAGGGTGAGACGCTAGTTTTAAATAAAACTATCTTTTCGGATTATTTCGCGGACTTATTTTGATTTTTAGTTCCCGACGTTTCGAATGCTTTACAGCAATCATGGTCACGGGAGAGCATCTCCCAAAATATTTGAAACGTCGGAAACCAAAAATCTAAAGACGAGTATGTCCGCGAAATAATCCGAAAAGATAGTTTAATTTAACAGACTTTATTTTGACGAAAAAGGGGAAAACTGTTATCAATATTTATTTAGAACTAGCCTTAGACTGTGGCTTCGCTTATGAAAATGGTAACCAAAACCAAATGACCATGTCTATCATTTTGTAGAACTGTGTAGAAGTTGATGTGCTCCATGGCCATCTAATGGCAAATTATAGCAAAATCGATAGCATTAAAACTTGTTTATGTGAGAACGATATTTCGATCAATATCTAAATCAATGAAGAACTTTCAGATATTTGTTTTTGAACAAACGTACATTTTACATTAATGTATATAGTATTTTAGTCTTGCAGCTCTAACACCAAACATGTCCGTAAAAGTAGTAACTTATAAGGAGTATAGGTACTATCTACCCCGGTATCGCCCGACTGTTTTATTTCTTGACCCGAAAATAAGGGTTAGCCTTGTACTATTAGGGGTTAAATATTTGAAAAGCTAAAATACATATTTCATTAATTACGTTGAATGTTAATTAAAATTGTTTACATATGAGCAAGTGTAAATAATTTTAATTAACATTGTTTAGGAAAGTATTTCTCCCCATATTAAAGTTGCCATACTTTTACCTTTTAATTTCTTAGAAAAGTAAGGATGATTGATTTTTTTTAAATCATCTATCTACAACATATAAAGCTGAAGAGTTTCTCTAAACTAGAATTATTAATCCAAATTAAAGTTGTTTTTGTATTTTATAGTCTACTAGCAACTCACCCTCACTTCGCTCGGGTTCGTCCCTACTTACGTTTTAACGTTTAATATAAATTTATCAGAGATGAGATATTTTCCCGCAGTAAAAAGTGTCCTATATGTTGCCCCTGATAACCAGCTATTGTTATGATTCATTAATTTTAGTGCTAATATTGTTAGACATATTTAAAGTTACCTATATTTCTTGTAATTAACTAAAGTTTCAATGAAATTATGTTTTATATTTTAAGTATGCTTTTATAAATTAAATACATTAATTGACTACTATGATTTAAAGATTACGCCGGAAGTAGTTGAAGTTACATTAAAATTATTAAAAAAGGCGGGTTGATTGAAATTAAAATTAATATATAAGGAGTGCTTTCTATGATTGGGATTCATTCTTGTTCAGGAAGAGTTACTGTGTAATTATGCTGAAACAGTGTTGTGTAAATTCTAGTATAAAGCCGTGATATATGCAGTGTGTTGTAATTCTTATATGTAAATCAATAATTATTATACGTTTGAAGTGTACGCTGGTGGTTTTCTTCACAATCAGAAGGGGAACACAACCCAAGAAAAAAAGGAAACAGGAATGTTAATGTCTTTGACAATTATTTTATTATGTTATATTTTTAATTTTATTGAAGAATTATTTATATATATATATATATATTTATAAGTTACGCCCACGTGAAATTTTTAAGCGTCATTCAGGACGGTAGTTGCGTAAAATGTCTGGTCGGGGCAACTCTCTGACGATGTTATGCGTAAATTGTGTTTTAATGTGCGAGAATGCTTGGCCAGGGCAACTCCCTGGTAGTATTTCTACATTATAGCATAATATGGACATAGTGCAGGAAGTGTCGGTGCGTGATCGGGGCTACTCTCCGATAGCATCCACCACGTTTTTGTCTATAACCAATTACTATAACCTACTGTGTGGCACTTAATTATTTTATTATGAAAAATGAACTACAAAGTATATTTATGTTAATGATGCATTTTTATTTTATTTATTTTTACGTGAGTATCATTGTGAGGTATACATGACAGGATACTATGTTACGTCTTTTAATACAATACGTGTTGTGTGTGGTCAGGGCTACTCCCTGGTAATGTAACACGTAGATTACAAGATAACGTGAGACTTCATGTATTTGTCATGATGCCCACAATTATTTAATTTATTAATTCATTTAATTTTTATTTTATTTTTTTTGTATATATATACATCTATACATTAATAAAATTGTAACTAATCCAAGTCTGTACATTAAATATTTCTTTTTTGGAAAATCTTATTGAAGTACGTTTTTTATCGATACAGAAGCCAAATCTATAGTTTTTGGATTTTTTTGTCTGTCTGTCTGTTACCGCATCTCGGGAAGACCACTGTACAGATTTTGATGAAATTTGGTATGATGATGGCTGGTTGTCCGGGTTCAATATGTAGGACACTTGCTTGTTCCTATTTTAAGTAAAGTTTTTGAGAAAAATAATTTATAATGCATTGAATGATTTCTCCGAAAGGAACAAATATTTACAAAGGATCAATTTGGTTTTCGTAAAAACAAAAGTATAAATATGGCTGTTTATAACTTTCTTTAGTTATGACGTGTCCTTTATTTATGGACTTAACGGAGGCTTTTGATTATGTTGATCATAATATCTTATTAAATAAATTTTTCACTATGGTGTTGGAGGAAATGTTTTAGAGCTCATGAACAATTTGGATAAAACTAATTTAATGTTCTTTAAAAACAGGAAAAATAAGTTAAATGCTTTGGATATTAATTTTGAGGGTAAGGAAATAAAGCAGGTGGATGTAACAAAATTTTTAGGTCTCAATATTGGTAATAATTTAAATTGGAAAAAGCATATTGAGGAGGTAAGCATAAAATTACGACAATTTTCTTTTGCACTCCACGTGTTTGCCAAAACGGTCAATGTTTCAACCTTAATAACTGTGTATCATGCTTATGTTGCTCCTTTGTTAAGGTGTTGTATTTTTTTTTTTTTGGGGGTAATTCGGTACATAAATTAGCATTCGAAGCAAATGTATTCGAGCAATATTTAATTTGTGAATAATAGAAAGATGCAAACTATGTATTTGGAAATTACAATATAATGACGTCACCAAGTGTGTGCATTTGTGAGACTATTATTTATGTTAGAAATAATCTATATTTATTTGAAAATTGTTATGGTATAAGACATAGGGCCTTACTTCGCCACCCTCGATGTGTGACTCGACCTTTTCTCGAAGAGTATTTTCTGTACTGATAATCATTTACTTAAATGTATTCTGGAGGTTAATGAAATTAATATATTTAAGCAAAGATTGAAGAAATTTTTATTAGAAAAGACGTATTATTCTATTAATGATTATGTTTTGGATAAAGTCGTAAAATGTAATTTTGGGTATATTGAATTTATTGTAATTATTATAATGAATTGTTATTAAATTGTATTGTTCCATGCTCTAAGGCTGAGCTTGGCTGGTTGAATTTGAACTTTTAACTGCAGAAAAATGTCTCATCTCTGAGCTGAACGTTAAAACGTAGTTACGGTTGGAAACGTTTATTATATTTCACATAATGAATATTAGTATGATGATGATGGTAGTTAAAGACTTAAAACGTAGTTACGGTTGGAAAAGTTTATTATATTTTACATATGGAATATTAGTATGATGATGATGGTGATTAAGAACTTATGAAATGTGTTGTTTATCGGTTTTTTTTAATACATGGTTTATATTTAATACCGAAAGTTCTAGGCTGGTGGCCGCTAGATTGATAGATGGGTTTGCTGGCTGGATTGAGTAACCTATGGCAGATCGCTGGAACGGATGATCTGTGTTTGATCGCAAAATTGAGTGGTCTGTTTTGCAGCACTGGATGGTGATCTATGTCTGATCGCTGGAATGAATGATCTATGTCTGATCGCTGGAATGAGTGATCTATGTTTTACCACTGGATTGAGTGGTCTATGTTTGATCACTGGATTGAGTGGTCTATGTTTGATCACTGGATTGAGTGGTATATGTTTGATCACTGGAATGAGTGATCTATGTTTTACCACTGGATTGAGTGGTCTATGTTTGATCACTGGATTGAGTGGTCTATGTTTGATCACTGGATTGAGTGGTATATGTTTGATCACTGGAATGAGTGATCTATGTTTTACCACTGGATTGAGTGGTCTATGTTTGATCACTGGATTGAGTGGTCTATGTTTGATCACTGGATAGAGTGGTATATGTTTGATCACTGGATTGAGTGGTCTATGTTTGATCACTGGATTAAGTGGTCTATGTTTGATCACTGGATTGAGTGATCAATGTTTGATCACTGGACTCGATTGGAAGTGCTTCAATTATGACCCAAGTAAGTATGCCTGGATAACGTAAATGACTGTATGATACAGCCATGTATGTATATATGTGTGCTGTGGTAGCCATGTATGTTGACCTTAGATACTGGACATATAGGTGTGCCGCAGTAGTAATGTATTAGCATTATAGCTATAGTCAAGAAGGTGATGTGTGATGTTAGTTGACATGTAATTTTAATACCTCGGTGGTGTAGTGACTAGCACACCCGGAAGTCCTGGGTTCGAGTCCCGGGTCGGGCCAAGATTAATTGTTGAGTATTTCTGTATTGTAAGCCTCGGTAACAACTAGAAGTTGTGAAGTTAGTTGTGTTTTATCCCTGTGCCTCGGAGAGCACGTAAAGGCGTTGATCTCCCACCGGTCGAGTCGAGTAGTCGTCCCACCGGAATATGAGTGGCAAGAATAGTGTACTTGTGTCTGCGCATACACTTGTGCACTATAATATCTTCTGTGCATTTGGCTAGTCTCGATGAGAGTGGCCGCCATGGCCGGAATCGGTCAGGAGAACATTAATTTTTATAGTGTTATTTTAGTGTATTGCATTAAGTTATTTTAAAGTTACAAATACCCTTAATTTCAAATATTTTCTTTAGAGATATATAGTTAAGATTAAACATTAGCAGAGGTTAAGATTAGAAGCTTAAGTAAATTTGATATCTATATCCAAGTATGCAGTTGTAAAGACAGATTTTACTGCGTTAAAAAAACAATCCTCCAGGTGACAGAGATGGATCAGAGGGCTTTACTCCAGAAGGGCCCAATCGACGTCGAAGGAGGTCATCTTCTGGTGATGCTGAAGTACCAGCTAAAATTAAACGATTATCCGATTACCTAACAACCGAAGACCTGAAGAAATTTATAGCAGCGCTTCAGATAATGCAAGTAAGACTTCTACTAATGTAGTTCCGGAATTTCATCAAGATAATAGATCACAAGATGTTGAGCGATGACTAAAGAAAGTTAACGAATGTGCCGTAATTTATGAATGAGATAGAAATTAAGTTATTCTTTCAATTATATGAATCTTTACCAAAGCTCAAAAGTTAGTTAAAATTAGTAAGGCATTCCCGAAAGGTGAAAACTTGAGAATATTTTTATGATAAACTTTCATTATTAAGTAGATATGATATTGCTGGACGAAAGGCAGTTGATTGTATTATTTTCGGAATAACTAATAACTCTGTACGTAAGAGAACTCAAGCTCTTAAATGTAGTGAACCAGAAGACTTGTTATTAGCTTCACCACAGTTTAACCAGATTAAAGAGAACTCAAGAAGTTCCTCGCTTATAAATAGTATACCTTTATGAAACGAGATTTTAGAAATGGTCATAACATTTTACCAGGTAATACAAATGGACAAAATAACTTCACGTGTTTTAATTATCAAGAACTAGGTCATACATATATGTAATAATTATACAAAACCTATTGTGAAATGTAAGTAGAATAGGACATAACTTCGATGATTGTTCTAGAAAACCCCTTCTTACGCACGAAATAAGTAGTCAAAATGAACAGAACCCAATTAAGATGTCAAACAGAGAATTTGAATCTAGTGTTAGGTGAAGTGATTTCGTAAACGCTAAACGTAATTGTGTGGAAATTGCATCTAAAGCGAAAAGTATATTTGCTTATTAACATTAAAAATGTGTGTGGTATATTAAATTAAATTAATGTCAAGTTTTTGAGTGCATTTATAGATTTTGGTATCATAAAATATTCTATTGCTAATGTGCTGGACCTTTAAAAAGTAATGAATATCTGCCCGTCATTAGGGGCTTTGGTAGTTATATAATTATTTAAGTTATATAATTAATGCAGTTAGAAAAATTAAAAACTTAACGGATATTAACACTGCCCGACTTGTATATTTTAGTTATTTTCATAGTATTTTATCGTACGGAATACTTCTTTGGGGCAGTGCCGCACAAATTAATTCGGTATTTATTCTTAAAAAAAGACCAGTACGGGCTATTTATGATCTAAGAGCTCGTGATTCGCAATTATACTGTGTAATATATTATTTGTTCGCAAAAATCTAAAGATAGACATACAAGAAACACTAGGAATAGAAATAAGTTTGTTAGACCTAGACTTCGGCTCCAAAAGGTGAATAAATCCTTCGTGGGCCTGACTATACGCAGATATAATAAGATTCTACAAAATATCCTAGATTTATCTTTTCAAAAATTTAAAGATATAATTAAAAATGTTTTATTGGGCAAAGCATATTACACGGTTCAAGAGTTTCTTGTTGATGAAAATGTGTGGAATTGAGTATTATTGACTCGTATGCGGGCTATCTACATGATATATTAATAAAATAAATGTAATTTCGATATTTAAAAGAGCAACTGTTGAGTTTCTTGCCGGCTTCTGAGCCGGTGGTAGATTCCTCACGGACAGACTTCACTGACGCTTACATTAAATGCTTTTGAATCAAGTCTATTTGAATTAAGTTTATTTCATTTCATTCTATTTAAACTAAGTTAATATTAGGGTTAACTAAATCGATGCAGAATTTATTAGCGGTATTAATAAGTGGCAATAAAACAATAGTATTCGTTATATTATTTAAAATGATAGATGAAGGGAAGTTTTAATCCCAAAATTTATTGTTTCATATAAAATCTCTAACTATGCTCCCGGTTTTAGTACCATGAGGTATGAAAGCGTTTCGCATTCAGGCAATAGTTGGACAAATCTTCTGGTTCTGAATACAGCTCCTCAAGCTCGGAGAACAGTGATACTGAAAAATAAAAGTATTTAAGTTTTATCTAGTGTAGTATAATCTGGTTTATATTAATGTAACGATATATTTTTTTTGCTTGTATTACATGCTGTAATTATTAATATTGTTTTGAAATTATAATAGAGAATTATGAACATACCTTACGCCGAGTGTTGTGAGATTTGCGTGCTCCGGAGATAGCACGCATGTCGATGGCCGAGTGTTATGATTCATTAATTTTAGTGCTAATATTGTTAGACATATTTAAAGTTACCTATATTTCTTGTAATTAACTAAAGTTTCAATGAAATTATGTTTTATATTTTAAGTATGCTTTTATAAATTAAATACATTAATTGACTACTATGATTTAAAGATTACGCCGGAAGTAGTTGAAGTTACATTAAAATTATTAAAAAAGGCGGGTTGATTGAAATTAAAATTAATATATAAGGAGTGCTTTCTATGATTGGGATTCATTCTTGTTCAGGAAGAGTTACTGTGTAATTATGCTGAAACAGTGTTGTGTAAATTCTAGTATAAAGCCGTGATATATGCAGTGTGTTGTAATTCTTATATGTAAATCAATAATTATTATACGTTTGAAGTGTACGCTGGTGATTTTCTTCACACTATCATCGTACCAAATTTCATCAAAATCCCTCCAGTGGATTTTCCGTGATGCGGTAACAGACACACAGACAGACAGACAGACAAAAATACTAAAATCTCTCGATTCAGCCTCTATATCGATAATAAAGTCTATTTCAATAAAAATTTCCAAGAAATATTTAATGTACAGATTCGACTCAGAATTTTATTATATGTATAGATTAATTATAGAACATTATAGACTATCGAACGTCACGGTATATACATAACTATTATATAATAAATAATACATATAATTATAAAAAAGAAGAAAACAATATAAATGTATTGGAACTCCAAAAAACAAGCCCTAACATAATTACATAGGGCGTGGGTGGGTCACATTCGACGAAACATGAGTCTGGTCACATGGCAGACAGCAATAGATTAAAAACATATGTCACACGCAGTTCAGACCAGATATTTTAGCGATAAAACTAAGATATTGATTTTTGTTGTACGTAAAATTCGAAGAAAAGTATTTAAAGTTAATTCTTACAGTATTTTTTAAAAGGTATGGCGACTTCAAAATTACTTTAAAGAGTTACGAAAAAAGTTACTGAGTGTATGTTTGTACGTTTATTTAAGATTAAAAGTTAAAATATTAAAGAAATTTGGTTTTTATAATGCATTTTGGTAAAACACTTTGTGTTCTTAGAATTAAAACTAAAACAATACAATTTTTCATATAAAATTTTAACATTACTCCTTAAGTTAAAATTAAACTAAGAACAGGTAGTTTTATTGTGGGAAAAGTATTCTAAAATATTTATACCTATAAAATCCTAAATCTGCTGTAACCGACTGATTGACAGGCACCTGACAACCAAAGCCACTGGGCTTAAATTCTGACATCCTTTTACTCAAGCACTAACAAGAGGATTGGAAATGTTACTATAAGAAATTATAATACGGATATTTTTGAGACAAAATTCTAATTTAACATAGGTAGAGCCAGTGGAAATCTATACATTTAATAAAATTCTAACTGAGTCGAATCTGTACATAAAAAAAATTTTTTGGAAAATCTTATTGAAATAGACTTTATTATTGATACAGAGACCGAATCTATAGTTTTTAGAATTTTTGTCTGTCTGTCTGTCTGTCTGTCTGTCTGTCTGTCTGTCTGTCTGTCTGTCTGTCTGTCTGTCTGTCTGTCTGTCTGTCTGTCTGTCTGTCTGTCTGTCTGTCTGTCTGTCTGTCTGTTACCACATCACGGAAAAACCACTGGAGGGATTTTGATGAATTTTGATATGATGATAGCTGGTTATCCGGGTCAACATATAGGATACTTTTTATTGTGGAAAAATATCTCACCACTGAGAAATCTATACTAAACCTTAAAATGTAAGTAGGGACGAACCCGAGCGGAGCGAGGGTGAGTCGCTAGTAACTTATATTTAGATAACACAGCATTAAATTAAAAGTATAAAAGCTTAAGTTAGAACTTTTTGAGCGTAGTTTAATTCTATACAAACTATTCTATGCGAATTTCACGCATGTGATCGCAGACAAAAGGCACTAAAAATATAACAGGTCCCAGGTGCACCTTCGGTCTACTGACTCGAACAAGGCGTTAATGGAGGAATAAAAGAACCATGACACGATTCTCAAGCTTTGACTCAATTTTTAAATACGTAATGAATTTATTATGGGACTATTTTTATCTTCTTGTCTTTATTGGCCTTTCTTTCTTTCTTATTTAAGGTAGCGACGGAGGGATGGGTCGATGAATTTTTGCATATAGATAGTTTATATAGCTTAAAGATGATATAGGGTTTATCTTTATATAGACTCGAGGCTAGCATAGAATATAAGTTTAATAGTAGTGATTCATCCTGTTTTTGACGTCTCACTACGGGGCTCGGGTCGCCCTAAAATACGAGGGAGATCAGGCCATCACGCTAGCCAAGTGCGGGTTAGCAACTTCACATGTCTTTCGAAAACTTACTAGGGTCTTTCAAGCATACAGGTTTAATAACAATATTTTTCTTCGCCGTAAAACAGGTGTTAATCATTTCATTATTCGCACATGAAAATGTCAGCAATAAAGATTATAAGAAAATATATTTTACCTTTATTTAAATCACATGCATATTCCCTATTGTTACCTAAGCAAATTAACGAATCGAGCGGGAATAACATTTGTACTAACAACAACAATTGTACTAACAATAACTATATAAGAAAACATAAAAGACTATATTATACATAGATTATGTACGATTTAAAAATTCTTTATTGTGAAAGTCATTAAAAAAAATAAACGAATACTGTGTTTATTTCTTTTAGGAAATAATATCTATCATTCCCTATATCAATAAAGGTATCTTCCCTCTATAAAATATCATTATAACTGTACTACAAAAGCCCCCCATCCCAAATCTGCATCATCAAAAATTATTGCTATCTCATTATCGCATACATTGACACGAATCACAATTTGTCGTTTCGAACAATATCATTAATATATTTAATTTGTATACTGAAAATATTTTAAATAAAATATATTAAAAATAGCGCGTTATGGGAGCCCAGTGGTAACGCACTCGATTGTAAAACCAAGTGATATGGGTTCAACCTGGGTGTTGCACCTCTGAGAATTTAAGGGCGAATCATTTTCAATATAATAACTACTTACTTCTACGGTAAAGGTAAATATCAAAAGGAAACCAGTACGCCTGAAAAAACCTAACCAATTCTTGAAAAACATATAGAGTCCACCAATCCGCACTTGGATGATCTCAGACGAATTGAACAGTGCTATGTCGAAAAGAACTGAATTATATAATCAATCAGCGTACCTATCTGTACGTGACAGCAATAATTTCAATTTCGGCCCAGGAATTCGTTTACTTACGGAAAAAATATAATTAAGCCGTAGAGACGTGTATTCCAGTCACGACACCCATCTCACTAAGACTAGGGCTAGTTACTTGTCATCTTCGTACGAGGGTGGGAAATACTCGTAGGACATACACGGGGTTGTAACACTGACAGCCCAACTAAGAATTTTTGCTTACGAAACATTTAAAATTGAACAGTCTTGGATCAATTTAAGCAGCGTATATAATATATAACTATTGAAATAAAACCAACCAACTTGAGTCTTCTTCAAGGGTTTCTATAAACTTTTGCCCGAATCATGTAGCAAATTAGCTTTATTTGAATACAGTTTTCGTTTTATTAACTTTACATGAACTATGCCGGACATTCCTACGAACTGTTGAATTAAACTTGTTGTAAATTTGTTCAAATATGATAAACTTTAGAGAAATATGCGTTTGTGTTATAATGTCAAATGTTATATAGTCATTAATAATTCCAGTTAAAGGAATAGCGACGTGAAATATTTCTACACTTGAGTTCACTATCTTTATTATCATACACTCACTAGGCAGTGGTAGCCCAGTGGCAACGCGCTCGCTTGGGAAACCGAGTGAAGCAGGTTCAAATCCCGGGTCTCGCACCTCTGACATTTTCATTGGTCAGCGTGGTGGACTATGGCCTGATCCCCCTTGTATTGAAGGAAGGCTCGAGCCAAGCAGTGGGACGTTAAAAAGGACTGAATACATTATCATACGTGGCTCTCGTTTGTTTGGTACCCATCTAGTTGGCACTGTTCGATGTGACAGTTATCGCAGCTTCAATTCCCATAGAAAACCTGTGGACCTCAAACTGATTAAAAAGGTATCATATTCTTCACAGCCTTATGTTTTAGTCCCTATGGAAACCATATTTATCATTTTTTTAAGCCAAATTAAAAACAAAATTGTATTTTTGGCCAAAAACTAGATTATCATCAAAAAAATACGGTATAATATAAAAGAACTCCGAGCGAAGCTCGGTCGCCCAGGTACTAAAATTATTAACATCGCAACACCAGCGTTAATTATTTAACGCTCGTGTTGCGATGTTAAAAAAAACTATAAAATATATTAGTGCTAATAATTATTAAACTTAGTCTCGCTTACTATTTAATTAAGTAAAAAATAGATAATGAACACGATATTTCGACTGCAACAAAAAACAATATTGTAAATACTTCCTCATACATTTGAAGTTAAAATTGATAAATTCTTAAAAACTGTATTACAATATTATTCCTTGCAGGTGTCGACTATATATGCTATACCTTATATATATATCTATACATAGTACATTAAAAATCCTGAGTCGAATCTGTACATTAAATATTTTTGAGAAATCTTATAGAAATAATCATTATTATCGATACAGAACTCGATTCTATGGTTTTTTTCTCTGTCTGTCTGTCGGTCTGTCTGTCTGTCTGTGACCGCATCACAAGAAAACCACTGGACAGACTTTAATGAAATTTGGTATGATGATAGGTGGTTATCCGATTCAACATACAGAATACTTTTTAGTGCGAGAAAATTTCTCACCTCTGAGAATTCTATACTAAACGTTAAAACGTGAATAGGGACGAACCCGAGCGGAGCGAGGATGAGTCGCTAGTAATACATAAAGTTTTCTTAAGCTTCTTATTCAACTTAAGATATGTATCTTAATGAGCTGTATCTATATAGATACAGCTCATTAAATGAGCGTCAAAATAGGGATGGGTTAGGGATCACAGTCAATCTTTGCGAATGTTGAGTTTACATATTGTTTAGTGACACTTGAAATTCTTAGCGTTGGACCCTTAAAAATAGTGACTTGTTTCAATGTTATTATTGTTAGGTAAAGTATAATATGAATATATTTAGCTGGGTTATGTTATAAATCATTAGTTAGTATTGTTGATATTTGTCCTGTAATAAGTAAATTATAAAGTTAATTATTGAATATTTTGTCTGCCAAAAGACAAAATATCCAAAAACTATTGGTCCCTGTTTGTCGAAGGTACTTCTTAGTAAGAGTACCTAATATTCTAAACAATTATGCACCATTTAGATGGAAATTAAGCAAGGCTCCCTTAAATCAGAGGGGTGAATTGGGAAAATGTCGATACACTGATCTGTCATCATATAAACTAATTCTATTTAACGTGCAAAAAACTTGCTTAATAAATAAAATAGTACAGAAAATCTCAAGTAACGTTTGTCAGTGCCAAAAATTTGCTCAACTAGATGGCTATAACTAAAGGAATAAAAAGAAAGTCAGTGAATATTTAGTGATTATTGTGTCATTTAATGACATACTTATAGTGATATTTACATCACAATAAAATGTAACATGCGCTAAGAACTTCGCTCAATCTTAAATACATACATTTAATAAGTCGTTAAACACCATTGAGTATAAGTCTATGTGAATATTCAATAGAGTAATTCATGTCTGATTTTCTGAAAATCCTCTTTGATTCCCTTGACATAGAACTACAACAATCCGATTGGCCCATGTTTCCATAATATCGAGCTTAAAACCACTATTCCATGAAATAGCATTATTTCTCATACATAACCATACTAATAAATATTTCAACGAATAAAGTTTTTTTCGAAATAGGTTTATTTTAGAATAAAGGCTATATTTAAAAAAGTCGATCTACCATCTGATCTGACTGAATTACGGCACAGGACCGACGGCTTTACGTGCTCTACGAGATACGGGGATGAAACACCGCCAATTTCCAAACTCCGGGCTGTTACTGAGATTTACTAAACAGAAAGACTCAATAACTAAACTTGGCCCGATCCAGGACTGGAAACAAGGACCTCTCCATGTGCATACTTGCTAGCCACTACACCAACGAGGCAGTTAAGTAATAAGTGTATAAAGAATTTGTACTCAACTTTTAGGGTTTCAATGATTGTAAAATGACATCTCCATTAAGCCCCTATATTACTTATCGACTTAATCACACAAGTAACTAATTAAATACTATTATCGATAAACATAACAACATCTAATACAATCCCGTATTAAAAGCGACTTAGTTCAAAGAGCTCAAATGGATCCTAACGCATTACGTTAAAACATTCTTATTTCGACGTTTTAAGTAGTTTCTGGTTCGCGACTTGGAAGCTAGGGCGACATTTTCTTACTTTACAAAACATACATAGGTACCTATGCCGTATATGAAACTTGCTTACTGCCCAAGTGGGGAAAATCCAGATTGAAATATTATGTTTTTAAAACAGTTTGATGATTGATAAATAAATTAACACCCAGTTTTTCTATATTCCTAAAATTATTTGTGATTCAAATTTAGTGTTTAATTTAGAAATATCTCATAGTAACCCTGCTTCTTCTTTGGGTACACAACAGTGACAACATATTTATTAACCTAGGTATTAACCTCTGGCATTAACTAAAACTAACGTTTGCCTAGTGGACGAAATTCGATCATAATATAATTATTAAAAATGTAAGAAAAATATATATAAATAGAATTTACCTGAATAAAAAGGCAGTGGTAGCCCAGTGGTACCGCGCTCGTTCGGGAAATCGAGTGAAGCGGGTTCAAATCCCGGGTTTCGCACCTCTGATATTTTCATGTGCGAATGATTTTTAACATGATTACGGAAAACATCGTGAGGAAACCTGCGTATCTGAGAAAACCTAACAAGTATTCGAAAGTCATGTGAAGTCCGCCAACCCGCACTTGGCCAGCGTGGTGGACTATGGCCTGATCTCCCTCGTATTGAAGGGAGGCCATTCCCAGCAGTGGGACGTTAAAAAAGGCTGAATACATACATAGAATTTACCTATTTATACAAAAAAACTGTTTCCAAATTTTATTGATAGAAAACACGAAATTTCTTCAACAGCTACAAAACAAAATAGAAAAAGAAAATCAATTGACAAACAGAGAAGAAAAAGGTACTCAACTGTTTTGCCTTTGCCTATGTATAGTATCCACATAAAATAACTATCTCACATAGATACACATCTATGTATTTCCCTATCCGTCACTAAACCTTGTTAAATACGGGCGTCCATTTTGCCTATGTTTCAAATTAAATCACAGGCTTTTAGAGCGTTTTAGCCTTAAAAACAGCTGGCTCTCGACAATTTCCATTAATCTCACCATAAAGCCACCATGGCTATGCAAAAATAGCTCGCATTTTATATGAACTGACGCAATGTTTGCGCAAACCCTTTCAATCCGATGCGGATATGCCAGTTGCGATGCCGAATACTTAAATGAATACGACAATACCTTTAGGCCTCGGAATAAGGACGAATTTCTGAATTTTTCACATTTTAGTCGAGCTTAATAAATAGAAACAGTTGCCAAAATTTAATTATATTTTACTAACGACTCACCCTCGCTTCGCTTCGGGTTCGTCTCTAGACAAAAACAAATCTATCCCACGGGAACCTTACATTTTTCCGAGATGATATATAGCCTATAGCCTTCTTTAGTTAACGGGCTATCTAATACAAAAATATTTTTTCAAATCGAATTAGTATTTCCTGAGATTAGCGCGTTCAACCAAACAAACAAACTCTTCAGCTTTATAATATTAGTATAGATAAGGATATTAACGACCAAGAACACTTATATATCACAACTAAATTATCTTAAATTTCTCTACCTTTTGAAACTATAATTATTCCTGGTTATAGTCGGATTACTATTATAAATTCGAAAGTTTGTATCTCTGTATGTTTGTTACTCTTAAACTTTGAAACGGCTACACAGATTTGGATGAAGCTTTATATACAGACAGACTTTAAACTAAAGTAACACATAGGCTATTGTTAGGCATCTAGACGCACAAATGTTGCTAATTTGGTACTTATTTATGTTAAACTTAAATTCTAATAGTTCCCTTCTTCCATAAGCAGCGCAGGAAAATAATATTTTCTATAAGAGAGGCGAGAAGTGGTTTCTGTGGTGGTACTTTATTGTTATTCCAAACCCATTCATATGAATCTTATGCAACATGATAAACAGGGGACTTAGACAAAATGCCATTCGACAATCGTCGAAGGAAAGGACAAAAATCGCTATGTATTAGAATCATAATATGTCATTCCCATAAATTTTGTTCATAGACATAGAGTGGACTGAGTGTTTCTTTGCCAGCTGTCAGCTAAAAATGGCGGAAAAGCGACAGAGACAAAACGAATGTGCGGTCAGAGGTTTTGTATTAATTGAAATACCATTATACGATTATAACAATTTTACATACCATTATAATGTTATAATTTTCAATAATATTATAATTTTTTTACATTCCATTTATAAATTCAAATTGGAATAAAACACAGGTATTGGCCGCACGTTCGCTTTCTCTCTTTCTAGATAGTGGTCAATTTCATGAGAGTTATTGCTCAGAACGCTACGCTTATAGAATCATATCTTTCTTAAGCCCTCATTATTTTTAATTATGACGTCATAATCATGTGACCAAGGCAGTGGTAGCCCAATGGCAACTCGCTCGCTTCGGTATCCGAGTGAAGCGGGTTCAAATCCCGGGTCTTGCACCTCTGATATTTTCATGTGCGAATCATTTCTATCATGATTACCACTTGCCTTACGGTGAAGGAAAACATCGTGAGGAAACCTGCATGTCTGAGAGAACCTAGCAAGTTTTCGAAAGACATGTGAAGTCCGCCAACCCGCACTTGGCCAGCGCGGTGGACTATGGCCTGATCCCCCTCGTATTGAAGGGAGGCCCGTGCCCAGCAGTGGGACGTTAAAAAGGGCTGGATACAACATAATCATGTGACCAAACTATCTTCAGTTGAACAAATTATCATATTTTTAGTATACTAAAAAATGTGTAAATAAAATTTACTTGCGAGACTATTCATATTTAATATTTCTATTACAGCCCGTTTCATATTTACATGTTAGCTTGAACAATGTTATTTTTTATTATTTTCTTTCAGGTAGAACCAAGAATCTCGTTACTTATTCTGCGTACATTGCCAATGCGGGATAAACATTTTTATCATAATACGACGACACGTTTGACTCAGTTTGTAGTGTTTGCTGTTTGCGGTCGCTGGTTTGAGTCCTGCTGGGTAGATGGAAGACTGAAATCAAAATAAATCTGAAAAGATAGTTTTATTTAAAATGTCCAATATTCGTGTAAATCTAAGAAAAATTTTTTTGACATTAATTTAATTTATTAATTTGACACAACACCATCTAATTCCTTGGTAAGCTAAGAGTCTTGTTTTATGGATACCAGATAGTTGATACACTACAAATATATTACTTTAAATACATACATACATATTATAAATATAAACACCCATGATTGGAGTAGGCAGTGGTAGCCCAGTGGTAACGCGCTCGCTTGGTAAACCGAGTGAAGCGGGTTCAAATCCCTGGTCTCGCACCTCTGATATTTTCATCTGCGAATCATTTCTAACTTGATTACCACTTGCCTTACGGTGAAGGACAACATCGTGAGGAAACCTGCATATCTGAGAAAACCTAGTAAGTTTTTGAAAGACATGTGAAGTCCGCCAAACCGCACTTGGCCCGCGTGGTGGACTATGGCCTGATTCCCCTCGTATTGAAGGGTCCAGCAGTGGGACGTTAAAAAGGGCTGGATACATAATTGGAGTACAAACATTCGTGTTCATCGCACAAATTAATGCGCCCAGCGAGATTCGAACTCCCGACCGCGAGCACAACAACTACAAGCTGAGCCAAACGTATCTATGTATGTATGTATGTATTCAGCCAAACGTATCGTCATATTATTATTTCGTCACTTCATTTTTGCAGGCTTTAACGAATCAGGTGTAGCTTAAAACCTGGATTAACTTATACGTTATTATATGCGAGCGGAGTCAGAGGCAAAAACTAAATAGATTTTAAAATTAGAAAACAAGTATTTATTCGCTACTAATGTGAAGGAAGATAACCTTATCAAAGCAGCCGGTAAAGATGTAGCTCGAAGCATTACTGTATTTTCCAACCAGTTAACCTTCTCGTACTCACTCGAGCATTACACTGAAACCTTCATTTTACATATATTGAATGAGATACTGCTTCTTTTAAAAGTTACGTTTGTGTCTGTACAGATATATACTTTAATGGCACGTTAAGAATTTTCAAATATTTTAAAGTTTCTACATAATTTTTGCACATTTTAAACTAAATGTTGAAAATATTACCTATTTGCGTTTTCATTATTATTTATAAGTCTTCTTGTATATATTAATTTGAAAAGTTTACACCATTTTATCCTCATTGGTCTAGTGGCTGGCTTGTTTGTGTGGTTTCAAATCTGGTAGTCCTAAGTTCAAGTCCCAAGTACTGCCAATAGATATAACTTATTTCAAGGCTTTAAAGTAAACCGTTTCTTTCGGGATGTCATTTCGATTCTTTGTTTCCAACATTTAGATTACAAACATGATAACGAGAGTATTTTTTTTATTTGACAAAGTTTCACATGGCCGAAGCACCTTTATTTTTTTGCTTTTCTTTCCTATACCCATGTGTTTTTATTACATATATAAATCCCCCCCCCCCCCATACATATATAGTTATACAAAATAAAAGAGAATATCTTACAATTAAAAAATATAATTAGATACACAACTAATAATAACAAATATACTCCATATTTCATTTGAATTGCTATTAAGCTGCTTCTTGATATTTAGGAAAAAAATAAGCTCGTTATTATTATTTCAACAAAAAAATCTTAATAAAAAAAACTCAATACTAATATAAATACGAATATTTGTATGTTGTGTATATTTGTATCTCCATCACGCTAACACTGCTGGATATATTTTGATGAGATCTGAAGTGATATATAGACTACTGTTAGAAATAAAATTTGCCGAAAGGGGACGCTACCTGTATATAATATGATATAGACAGAAAATACATAGGTATTTCATCCTTACTGCGAAATGTACATACATATATATCTGTCTCTCACTCCTTAGTACTATGTTCCTTGGTCGACTTGCTTTCTTCTTTTTAGATTTTTACGCTTTTTCGCTTTTATTTACAGCTTTTTAGTTTTGATCAATTAGATATTTTGAGTTTTATTTAACAACTAGCGACTCACCCTTGCTTCGCTTCGAGTTCGTCCCTAGACAGAAACAAATCTATCCCACGGGACCCGTACACTTTTCCGGGATGATATATAGCCTATAACCTTCCTCAGTTAACGGGCTATCAAATGCAAAAAGAATTTTTCAAATGAGATCAGTAGTTCCTGAGACTAGTGCGTTCAACCAAACAAACAAACTCTTCAGCTTTATAATATTATATAGTATAGATTTATCACCTTAAATTATATTGAAATATATAAATTGTAACCATTTTTGTGCTCTCCTCTTAAAAACCTTTATTTTGATACCCCATTACTCGATAGGTTTGAAAGTATTTTTTTTTTTTCAAAACAAATTGGCGTGTCTAACGGTTAAGGCAATTAATAATTACGATAGAACATAGAATCGGACATACGTTCACATAGGTCAAACATATAACACTTTTGAGCTTCGCCATAGTCGGTTAAATACAAAAGTGACAGACCCGAGCGAACCAAGGCTAAATCGCTAGTAAAGTATAACGTCAACTCACATTATAATATGTTATGAAGGACGCAAGTAATTCAAAGTTGTTTTCAACCAAACTTAACGTCCAAACAATGTGAGGAATTTTGTGTAGAAAATATTCACGAAACTCAAAACTAAAGCTTTTAATGCACTGCTGTGTAAACTTTAAAGAAATAGGTGTAGAAAAATAAATTTTGTGTATAAACATCAGAATTAGAACAAGAGAAAGGAAGTTAAAGTTACTAAATTAACGAAAAATTTGATAATAAAAAGCTCTCAGCGGAGAATTTATTATACTTTAATTCCTAAATAAATATTTTGGCTTACGCAAACTTTTAATTTTTGTATAATCAAAGCAGTATTGAAATTCCTATGGAACATATTTTCTTATTCTTTAGCATCAAGCCATTATATAGCGATTGCACATACATATCTATACATATTATAAAATTCTGAGTCGAATCTGTACATTAAATATTTTTTGGAAAATCATATTGAAATGGTAATTATTATCGATACAGAGGCCGAATCTGGTGTTTCAAGAATTTGTCTCTGTCTATCTGTCGGTCTGTCTGGGAATACACCACAAGCAAACCACTGGACAGAGTTTAATGAAATTTGTCCAGTTATCTGGATCAACATATACGATAATTTCTTTGAAAATATCTCATCTCTGAGAAAAGTACGAGTATACTAAACGTTAAAACATAACTAGGGACGAAACCGAGTAGAGCAAGGTGAATCGCTAGTACAGTGAACGTCAGTAGAAATTTCGCTCTATAGAGATTCGAACTTTCCCCCATCATCCATCTAGTAATCCAATCAGACACACTGTCCTATGTCGTTACGCTATATCGAAATACATATAATATTATCACACATTTTTCTTTTTACGACATCACTAACCGATATATTTTTTAATACCGAATTATTAAATGAAATGTCAATTCTATTGGTAGAAAATACATATTTTACTCTGAAAAAGCTAAAAAAATGTTTTATCTATATATGTGCTTTTAGAAATAAAGCTTTGTTTTTAATATAAAGTTAAAAAGCTCTCTACTGTAAAGTACAATAAGTATTGGTGGTTTGGACGAATAAGCACGAGAAAGACGACTTTCAGGTGGCTTCTCAACACTTTCTGCAAATATAAATATCTCGTGTCACGGTGTTTGTGGTCGCACTCCTCCGAAACGGCTCGACCGATTTTAATGATTTTTTTTTGTATAATTGGTATTAATGACAATAGGTCGAAAAGTATTTTTCAACCTCCTACCTCCACCCCTCATTTTTTAATTGTAATTAGTATTTTTGTGTGAACAATATTATAAAAATACATAAAGCTAAACAGTTTTTTTTAAATTGAACGCGGACATAGCCGCGGTTTCTGTTAGTAAACATATGAAAATATATATATATATATATATATATATATATATATCATCGCACACACGATGCCATAAAAACAATAGACCATTATATAATTTCATTATTTAGTCTGTTCCCGTGTGAATTGTTTGTATTCCTTAATTTTATCTCATTAAGAGAAACATCCGAAGAAACAGCCCTTTATCCCTTTATTACGACCAAGATACAGTCAATTTGACGCTAACTTTTGTTTATTTTCGGCGTTAATTAGACTATATAACTAAAGTTAGAGTGTCTAGTTAAGTTGGTAAAGTTCTTAAAGTTGTTTATTATTCTCAACCTAATCCTTAGAGTAATAAAATTTTATAGTTCTACATAATATAAGGATGTATTGTACTTCATATAACAACGACAATGTATTACTAATTTAGAAAGATTGTACTTACATCAAAATATTATGAAGGGGGTGAGTCGCTAGTCACCCTCGCTTCGCATGGGGAAACAAAAACACAAAAACAAATCTATCCCACGGGAACCGTATATTTTCCGGGACATATACCGTATAGGATTCCTCAATAAATGGGATATCTAATGCAAAAAGAATTTTTCAAATCGGATAAGTAGTTCTGGAGATTAACGCGTTCAAACAAACTCTGCCCCTTTACAAAATCAGTATAAATTAATACATTATACATAATAAAATTACTAGATGACCCGACAGAAGTTATCCTGTATCTATTTCAATTTTATTTGTGTTTTTTGAGGTCATATAAAAATTACAGAAAAAAGCTCTTATAGTTTCTATTGAATTTCTTAATTTCCTGGAAACTTTTCCGAATTCTTTTTTTCAAATTATCACGTACATTTTAAACATAAAAGTAAGTAAATCAGCTCAGCCGTTCGCAAGTGATGCAATTATATACAGCTTTTAATTTTTATTATAATTAAATATATTGAGTTGACAATACAAAAATCCTTTTTTAATTTTATAATTGATTAGCGACTCACCCTCGCTTCGCTCGGGTTCGTCCCTAGCTTGCTTTCCAATACAAATTTCATCCCCATTTTCACCCACTTTAGGGATGATTTCCCTGATAAAAAGTATCCTATATCCTTCCCAAGATCTCAAACTTTCTTCCTACCAAATTTCATTTAAATCGGTTCAATAGATCCAGAGATTACCTCCTACAACCTCACAAACTCACAAACTTTACCTCTTTATTATATCAGTATAAATTAATGACAGACCGTCGCTTCATTCGGGTACGTCCCTATGCTTAAATGGTTTAGGAAGGCATAAAAGACAAACGTCCAAAGAAAATTCTTATTTTATTGCACCAGGGAAGACGCCGTCACAGGCGTGTACAGAAAAACCACAAGTTTCAATACAATCGGGTCATAACAATTACTTGGACAAACACACAAACATTAATTTTTATTTATTTATAAAATAGATTTAGATAGAAGATATCTCATGAAAAAATAAAACAGATATTAAAATATATATATATATATATATATATATATATATATATATATATATATATATATATATATATATATATATATATATATATATATATATATATATATATATATATATATATATTACTTGAGAATAGAATATTACTTCAGACGCAAAAAACAACAACAAAAAACATTAAAATACACACAAAAAACCAACAAAGAAGTTGCTTCAATTAATGAAAAAGAATAACAGTTATTATATTACACAATTTATTTGAAACAACTACAAAAATACCGAGCCCAAGGTAATTTGAACTTTCGAACTCTATTTATTACTTATTCAAAGCTAATCGCTTTGTAATTGGATGTAGTTATGCAAAATGAATCCAGCCCATGAAAACCGTTTTTTGTGTTACTGTCATAAATGGCACCTACATATCAACTTATATACCTACAGAAAGTTGATAAAATACCTAATATTTAAAAGGAATTTAAATAAAAACTACGGTCTTGTTATATTGATATACCAATTTTACTTAACCTCCTATTTTCTCAAAAGTTTGATTTGTTGTTGTTGTTGGATCTATTGTGCATAACTACGTCCAATTGTTGAACTATGTTTGCTTATAAATAGACCCTATTAATATTACATACGAGTACATACGAGTGCTTTAACCCTATTTTATTTTTTTCTATTTTTATTTTCCCATATTTTCTTTTAAAATAACTATCTCAGTTCACAATACTTTCTTAGATTTACGCGAATGTTTAAATAAAAATATCATTTCGGTTCACGGATTTATGTTGAATTTTAGTTTCCGGCGAAACGTCGGGAAACCGCTGTCTGTAACAAGTACATACATATGTAATGACCTTTGAGACGTCTAAAACCTTATTCTCTCCCGTGACCATGATTGCTCTAAAGCATTCGAAACGTCGGGAATCAAAAATTAAAATAAATCCGCAAACAAAATCGAAATGACAGTTTTATTAAAAATATATCAATCTAATTACCCAGTCGTGGGTGTTTATATTTATAATATGTATATATTCAAAGTTATATATATGTAGATTATCAACTATCTGGTATCCATAACACAAGCCTCGTAGCTTACCATGGAACTAGATGGTGCTGTGTGTTAATGTCCCAACATATTTATTTATATTATTAAAATAAAAACCAGCAACATATCTACGTGCATCTCTCTCTAGGTGCCTAAAAACCTATGTGTTACTCCAGGTATATCTATTTGTGTACTCAATTTCATCCAAATATGCCCAGCCATTTCTGTATGAAAATTAATAAACATACTTGCATATATAAAAATAACGCATATTAGGCATATTACAAAACATATATTTATAGAATATCATTTAAGGAAAGAATATAATATTATATATCATTTGTCAGACAACAACAACTGCTACCATTACCCCTCAAGTCAAGCGTGCGTAAAGAAGTTTTACTTCAAAAACTTTCGGATGTATACCAGTACTCCGATTACCACTGGGAATGCAAGTTCAATTTATGTAATGAAAATACGAATAAAAATTTCCGTATATTGTGAAAAGAACTTAAACGCTACACGCCATATTAATATTTATTACGGTCTACACATATATTTTTTATGGTTTTACAATAATGTATGGAAGTCTGTCCGATTTGTTGACATTTATGATTACTGCTCCGCTCGCTTGGGTAGTAGCATGACGATATATAACCTATAGCCTTCCTCAATAAACAGGCTATCTAACGCAAAAAGAATTTTTTAAATAGAATTAATAATTCCTGAGATTAATGCGTTCAAACAAACGAACGAACAAACAAACAAACAAATGTATAGATATATAATATGGCACTATAAACAAAAAGAGACATAGCTAATGAGTATCGATGCAAAAAATCATGGCGATCTATTGATCTGTTGCTAAGTGAAAATAGAACAAATAAACAAACAAATTCGCACTTACAATTCATATTTCGTTACTAATGTTACTAGTGATCGCCGCGTGGTTGAAAATCATCCATAATTCATCAAGTTTGATCGATATTGAGGTTCTTTTTTCAAAGTTATACAGATAATCTATAAAATCCAAAAGAATTTTCAAACGGGCCCATAGATTCAGAGATGTGCACGTATAGACAAGTAAACTTTTCATCTATATATTATGTAAGTACTCGTATAATATTGATGAAGGTATATAACATCATACTACATCTTTTAGCTGTGAAGTAATTATATATAAATAAAATACGCGAGCGAATTCGCGGGTAAAAGAAAGTCAATTAATTTTGGCTTTCTGCAGTCCTTCTCTATATAAACTTTAACTATGCCAAAGTTTCACACTCCTCCGTACATGCAATATGCTTAAAATGGGGTTCAAAGTTTTCTCTTCACGTATTAATATATAAATTATAAATGTTAAAGTAAGATAATAGACAATTATCATATTATTCAATGACAAAAAAGATTTGGATAAAATGTGGCAAGAAGTTAAATTACATCCTGGGGACGGACGTAGGCAACATTTGATCCCCGCTTAACATGCGAGCAAAACCGCGGGTTAAAATTAATATTGAATAAAAATTCATACAAAATCTTTAAAATCCTGAAATAAAATTCAGTATCTTTACTATAGATATATATTTTTGGTTTTCCATAGTAACACAGTGTTCTTAAGATCTTAACCTTCACAGCTATTCAGCATTCTGGTCGCGACAAAACGAATATACGCTCGAAAGAACGTCTGAAGCACGTATTCCTACGTAGAACAAATCCATGGAGTGGGACGATATGAAACATCAAAATTCAAGGAGAATTCGTAAAAATATATTTACATACATTGTAAGGTTGCAATTTTAGTAACTTTTAGTTTACCGTTTATTTAATAGCTACAGCTCAAAATAGATAATAAAATCTAAGTAAAGGCTCGATCACAGAGACTTATGTATGATCAATACAAATTAATCAAAAATGAAGATTGATCCTACGACCCACAACTTAAAGGCATTGTCAAATAAAAACTACCATTGTGTCAAATGGTTTTCTGCCTGCGTAAGGAGCATAGTGTTTATATACTAGACTTATTTCATACGATTCGAATAAGATAATAATATTTGAACTAGCAGTTCGCTTCTAAACAATAGAAATGTAAAAAAATTGAAAATGTTAAAGAAATACAAAAAATCCTTTAATTTATTATTAAACCAAAAAGCTTTACATATAACCCAAGCTAATCGAGATAAAGAGATGAAAATTCAAATATTTCCTCAAATAAATTTTAAATAGGCGTATACCATCTACAATTATTGTATATAATGGAGTATAATTAGTTAATCTTGCGTTTATTTAATTTACATATAACTTAAAGGAACTCTTAAGTAAATCAGTACTATTACTATAATACAAATACAAAAAAATTGCAAATTACAAGAAAAATACACCTTTTTTCAAGTTTATACTTATACTTATCCAGTCAATTTTATGCTTTTTTATATAAAATTTATAAAATATTATTTCACTTACCATAAAGTCCACAATGTGCAATCCAATTCCAAAGACAGTTGTCATTATCGCACATTGCCCCTTGGCATCACTCGAGCACATACACAGCACAGTCAAACCACACACAGCATAATCATGAAATTTTAATACAATATTTACATTTTTATATGTAAGAAACGTATCATTTTTATTCAATTCATTTGAATAGAATATTTAAAGAGAGTACACGCCTGCGCGCTTCCCTCGGTATTTCACGACTGAACGTGCGGGCTCTACCTGTTATTTTTTGAGGGGGTGGCGCTTGCGTACAACGACTCATCTCGATATTAAAATTAAACAATTACATGAATTAAAGTGTTATAATTAATATGCTATTATAAATAATAGTTTCCTATTATTTATAATAGTTCATAATTCCATATTTTAATACGTTACAATCTATCTATATCTATCTATACATATAGTAAAACTTTAACTGAGTCAAATCTGTACATTAAATATTTTTTGGAAAACTTTATTGAAATAGCCATTATTATCGATACAGAGGCCGAATCTACAGTTATTAGAATTTTTGTATCTCTGTCTGTCTGGGAAAACATCACGAGAAAAAACCTGGACAGGATTTGATGAAATTTGGTATGATGATAGTTAGTTTTCCGGGTGAACATTCAAGTTACTTTTTACTGCGGGAAAATATCACATCTCTGAAATATCTATAATAATCGTCATTTAAAATATGTTTTTTTTAATGCGATAATGATTTTGGTGTTGTTCGACCAGTGGTTTACATACATCAAATTCAATTATAATCACGTTTGAAAATTTGAGAAAAACATATATGAATCGAATTTACCTATCTATATATATATTTTTTTAATGATAATAAAAAACTAAGCAAAAAAATCAATTGTCAAACAGAGAAAAAAAAGGTACTGAATTGTTTTGACTTGCCTATTTATGTATAATGCAAAATTTTAAGCTAAACATTATAATTTATCTCATAATATGGTAGAGTGCTGCAACTGCAAATAGAACTGGAAAATAAATGTAAATTATATTTGTTAATGTTATTTCAATTGTTTTCTTTTACAATTTCATACATGACATATGTATGAAATTGAAATGTAGGAAGATATAGCCTAATGGTAAGAAAAAATGAAGTAGTCATTATATTTTTTGACTTGTCATTACATTTTCTCTGTTTTCTCCGCAAGAGGCTGATGATGTTGATGATATGAAGCTGACACGGTGAATACCATGTCAACACTGTCCTGACTCCTGGGTCGTTGCAGCAAATGTATATTTAATACTTTCTTAATACTTTCTTAAATAATGTATATTTTTTTAAGTAGTACAATAGATCTACTTTCAATAAAAATAAAATTATTGTATACTAGCGGCTCATCCTCGTTCTGCTCGGGTTCGTCACTAGGGACGTTTTGACGGTTAGTACAGATTTCTCAGAGATGAGATATTTTCTCGCAGTAAAAAGTATCCTTTATATTGACCCGGATATCATCATAATATTAAATTTCATCAAAATCTATCCAGTGATTTTCTCGTGATGCGTTTCCAAACAGACAGATAAAAAAATTAAAAACTATAGATTCGGCCTCTGTATTGATAATAATGTCTATTTCAATAAAATTTCCGAAAAAATATTTAATGTACAGATTCGGCTTAGTTACAATTTTATTTATGGTATGTATAGATATTAGTAATCTTTTTTAATCTCTCTTTTCAGATTTTTTTTTTTAAATCTGTCAAAAAGTAATCTATATCTATACATATAATAAACCTGTAACTGATCGCTGTCTGTATATGGATGATATTTGGGAAAAACTATTATTGGGGGTCTTTATTAACGCAATAGAACCCAAAACAATGATTTTAAGATTTTTTGTCTGTTGGTCTGTGCGTTTATACGCGCTAATCTTAGAAACGTCTTAATCGATTTGGGTGCGGTTTTTACTACTGTATTGTGGTAATCTTCATTTAACATTTAATATTTGTTTCATTTCAATCGGTTCATAAATAAAAAAGTTATATAAATTTAAAAACCCTTAGGGAGAAACCCGAGCGAAATAGTCAAGTCGCTAGTATATATTAAATGGTGATCAAAGGAGTTT
Source organism: Argynnis bischoffii washingtonia (assembly GCA_033884665.1). Taxonomy (NCBI): domain Eukaryota; kingdom Metazoa; phylum Arthropoda; class Insecta; order Lepidoptera; family Nymphalidae; genus Argynnis; species Argynnis bischoffii. Next base: position 15,515,493 of record CM066610.1, read on the forward strand.
TTAATCACAAATTAAAAGTATAAGAAGTTTGTATTATATACTTGTGCCTGTACAACACTAAACAATACAATGCTATAAAACATTCATACAATAGATTAGCCTTTGTTGAATCTATTGATCTGATTATAATTGTAAGCACAGCTGCGTCCGCGTTTCATTTTATCTCAGATAAAATATTCTGTCCACGTCTTACATTCATCTAACTTGAATAAGTGACGTCACTAAGTAAATAACTTTGCTCTTATAATACAATTATCCTACTAATCCATACTAATATTATAAATGTGAAAGTTTGTGAGGATTGACGGATGTTTGTTTGTTACTCTCACGCCAGAACGGCTGAACGGATCTGGATGAAATTTGGCGCAGAGATAGATTATACTCTGTAATAGGACATAAGTTACTTTTTATATCGCAAAAATGTCGGTGATCACGGGCACGGGCAGGATAGATTTGAGGGACGAACCCGAAGCGAAGCGAGGATGAGTCGCTAGTGTTAAATAAATATTAAAATAATATAAGGTTGATGATGGTTTTTAATCGAAATTAAAAATTCAAGTTTGAAGTTAGAAAAGAGGAATTAATTTACGTATCTACTTAGACTAAGGAATAATATAGACAGGTCCCAGAATGTCAGAACTAAACATGAGGCTAAACAAAAATCTATACATATAATAAAATCGTAACTAAGCCGAATCTGTACATTAAATATTTTTTATAAAATCTTATTGAAGTAAACATTATTATTTAATATTATCGATACTGAGGCCGAATCCATAGTTTTTAGAATTTTTGACTGTCTGTCTGTCTGTTACCGTACCGAAAGCATCACGATTCACGAGAAAAGCCCTGGATAGGTTTTAATGAAATTTGGTATGATAGCTGGTTATCCGGGTCAACATATAGGATAATTTTTACTGTGGGAAAATATCTCATTTCTGAAAAATCTATACTAAACTTTAAAATATAAGTAGGGACGAATCCGAGCGGAGCGAGGGTGAGTTGTTAGTATTATATATATAAATATATATTTTATTTCTTTTCAACTTCAGTTTCAACTTTACTTTCATTTTTGTTTGTGTTGATGAATTATTATAATAAAATTCGACCATAATCATTATTGAAAGGTACACATATGTATAAAAAACACGTTAAAAACATTTAAAAAACCAACTATGTATTTCCAAAATTTTTTTTGATAATAACTCATATTACGTATGTTGAAAGTTAGCTTTAATTTTGACCCTAGAACTCAAGCTCGTAACAATATTAAGTGGGTAACCTAGATCGTTTTACTTTTATTTACTTTTATTATCTAAAAGGTTGAAAAAGGGGTGCCAAAGTTATTATAGAAAAACAACTCATTCGAATATAAAGCTGCTATAGACGACTCTATAAAAGATCAATATGAAAATAACATTTTTATACTGGCAACCTCGTTAGACGTTTTTATTTTTATTTCAATCTAAACTATCCATCTAGAATGGGTACATAATAACGTTCTATTGTTATATTTTCTTAAAATCTTAATAACAATCTAGCCTTTTATCCTCTTTGAACATTTTAAAGAGGATTAAGTGATTAAAGAAAATTGTTTTTCAAACATTTGTTATTATAATAAATCTTCTCTAGATTTTAGAATTATTTTTAAGAATTGGGCGTGTTCCTTTAATAGGTAATAATAAGTTTTTTTCCAAATTCAACCACTAAATATGACGAAATTTATATGAAAAACTTATTTTTCGAAACTTTTTTCTAAATTTCCTTAAAATATTTATTGCTTTAAACAAGTAAAGAAACTCTGCAGTAAATTCAAATTTAATGTTTTTTATTCAGCATTAAATTATGATTTTTTTTCTGAATATTATGAGCTATCCACCAGTTCAAAAATGAAAGGCTTCAGTCCTAAAAAGAGCTGATGAAAAAAACTCTGCGGTGCAAATTTTTTTTCTTCTTTTTATACTAAAAAAAGCTCTATGCTTTCTTTGATTTACACAAATATTTGACAGTTTATATAAAACTATCTTTTCGGATTTTTTCGTGGATTTCAAGCATTCGAAACGTCGGGAACCAAAAATCAAAATAAATCCAGAATAATAGTTTTTCTTAAAAAAGTAAACTCATTCGACTCGGTCCAGAAAACCCATGGCCACATTCGACACGACATATTCATACATCGAAGTTCCTAAGTTTTTGTAGGAAGACGCATCTTATACATATAAAGTCACCGCAAAACTTCAGGCATGTAGCGTGGTTAATATGTCTACATACGCCTGAAGGCAAAAACCGGGTAGGGTCACGTATCCCTTTGTGCTGAACAAAACAACGCAGACGGCCTCAAGACTACGTGTGTAAATTAAAATTTCTCTGCATACTGAAACATACAAACATATATAAGTAGCTTTTAGTTTATATACAAATATATAAATAACATATAAATATCTTTTTGCTATCTACTCAAATCAAAGCTCAAATATACATTACTAGCATTTACCCCGCGATATCGTTCGTGTAGTTTATTCTTATACTAGCGACTTACCCTCACTTCGCTCGATTGCGTCCCTAGGTACGTTTGGTTTTTTTTTGCGCAAAACCCAAATTGTTTTTCTAAAATAAAAGCCTAAATTACTCCTTATAATATCAGCTATCTACCAGTGAAAATCTCGTTAAAATTGGTCCAGCCGTTTCGGAGATTAGCCGGAACAAACAGATAGACAGACAAAATTTTTATAAATTGTGTTTTTCTTATAAGTACCGTATATAATTCCATATGCATTTAGTATAAGGTTTTGTAATGTCAAAATAATATTTTGACATTACAAACAGACACTTCAATTTTATTTATCTGTATAGATGTATAATTGTTTCGCTTCTAAACACATCCCCAGAGGAAGTATTGTCTAAAACTTTAAATTAGAATAGTCGTCATTTTTAATCAGATAAATGATTTGTAATTTTGTTTCAAACCAACAAAAATAGGCATTGAATTTTCTAAAATCTTTTCTTATAGCGGATACATGATTAATCGATGAGTGGTATTTTACTTTTATATATGTATACTAGTGACTCACCCTCGCTTCGCTCGGGTTCGTCCCTAGGTACGTTTTAATTTTTTTGAGCGAAACCCTAATTCTTTTTCTAAAATAAAAGTAGCCTAAGTTACTCCTTGTAATATCAGCTATCTGCCAGTGAAAGTCCAGTTAAAATTGGACCAGCCGTTTCGAAGATTAGCCGAAACAAACGGACAATTTTTATATTAATTTAGGGACTAGAAATATTAAACGAGATAGAATGCCCAGAAAAAAAATTAAAGAATGCGTGTATGAATGTGTACACGCGCAAGCTAGTTTGCAGTTACCGACTCTCTTGGTATTGGTAATATGGTAATATTAGTTATTTACGTAATTCGGCGCGCTTGTCAGTCGTAGGAGTTAAGACTTTTTTTAGGTTTCCTGTTCTGTTTTAATCTTTTTTTAGATTTGAAAAATATCAATTAGTTTTTTAGATATTTGCAAAAAACTAAACCCCCTTTTTTATTTTTAGTTAATTGTTTATAATAACTTTAGCAATTTTTGCAAGCGGAACTTGTTTTTTTTAAATCATCTACATGCCATTCCGAGTCGAATAACACCTCGTTAATATTTTTCCGAGATTGCTGAAAAAAGTTGACCTAAAAGGCACTTGTTGACTAGACTAACTGTTTCAGAATTGAATCCACAACGACCGCTCAATAACGGTTTATGCAATAAAAGACTGAAATTTATTCATTAAAAAATCATCATTCATAATTTGTTCACAGTACACAAAAAACATAAGAGTTTAATTGAATATCTCCTTTTTTAAATAGGTTACAAAACGTTAAAAATTAAAGGAATTGTAGTTGAAATTTATTTGTAAGTTTTTAATTACAGAAATATTAAGACGTAAGCTTCATTGACTGTCATGCTTTTGTTCTATGGATTATTTGATTCCAGTAGAAGAGCTTTTTAAGGAAAACCAATAACATACACTTTGTAAATTAAAGACCCCAAGATTATCATATTTTGTAAGATTATAATATAATATCCTCCAACATCCATACAACCATTGGTAGATATATTTTTTAGAACTGAGATTATTAAAAATTTTTACCCAAGCAGAATATGAACCCTCAAGCTTTACCTCTCCACCACTACGCCAGATAGCCGTCAAATTTTATATTTGCAAAAATTACATTACAACATCGACTTATACCGTTCCCGACGTTTCAAATGTTTTACAGCAATCATGATACCTAACATCAGCTTAAGTGTTACTCCAGGTCATGTCTATCTGTGTATATATAATATAGAGGCAAAGTAATTGCGCAATTATTACTGAGGTAATATAAATATAGTTAAATGCAATACAAACAAGGGTGAGGGGTCACAGTTAGCCTTATTAAAGTTAGTTCATACAATACGCGCGATAGTAGGTCGCAACCCGCTACGTGAAAATATGTCACCTAGTTAAAAATATACAAAGCCGCTAATTTTTTTATTTGATTAAAAAGCCATTTATTTAATAGATTGTTTTATATTTATAAACTAACTAGCGACTCACCCTCCCTCCGCTCGGGTTCGTTTCTAGTTACGTTTTAACATTTAGTATAAATTTCTCAAAGATGAGATATTTTCCCGCAATAAAAAGTATCCAATATGTTGACCCGGATAACCAGCTATCCTCATACCAAATTTCATTAAAATCTGTCCAGTGGTTTTCTCGTGATACAGTAACAGACAGACAGACAGACAAAAATTCTAAAAACTATAGACTCGGCCTGTATCGATAATAATGTCTATTCCAAAAAATATTTAATGTACAAATTCGGCTTAGTTACAATTTTATTATATGTTAGATAGATAGATATGATACTCTGATTTTGCTTGAGTGAATTAAGTTGCAATTGTTTGTGTATTTATCCCTTTTTTAACGTCCCACTGCTGGGCACGTGCCTTCCTTAAGGCCATAGTCCACTACACTGGCCAAGTGCGGGTTGGCGGACTTCACATATCTTTAGAAAACTTGCTTGTTTTCACGATGTTTTTCTTTACCGTAAGATAAGTAGTAATCATGTTTTGCACATAAAAATATTACAGGTGTGAGACCCGGGATTTGAACCCACTTCACTCGCTTTCCCAAGCGAGCGCGTTACCACTGGGCTACCACTGCCTATACTTTAAGCAATTGTTTACTACATTTCAAAACGTGATTATTAATAGTATCTATAACAGAGAAACTATTTCATAAAGTGAAGGAATATCGCCAGTGGCGAGCTTTTGGATGGGTGATCGTTTGGTAATATAACTAGCCTTAACTTAACTTAAAATCCTGTTTTAAGTACTAAATTAATATTTAGTCGAGTTTCTTTTGACAATTATTTCTAAATTCAATAGTAAAGAAATAATATTTGATTGGATGTGCTTGTCCATAAAAAAACCTTTGAGTGGCATCGAATAATAGTTAAACTTCAGTGTACGAATATTGAACAATTCTCTCAGCAGTGTTTTTAAAATTTAGAAGAACGTATTTTATTATAATATATATCTATAGTTTATGGTAAAGATGAAATCTATGTTATATATTTGACCTCTATGCGAGACTCGAGGGAGGTGGATTATTCTGTATATGCCTACGAAAGTTCCTGGCCCAAAGAAAAATTCCTTGGACGTTTATTTTTTAAGCGTTCCTAAACCACTTATGCTTAGAGACGCACCCGAGCGAGGCGAGGATAAACCGCTAGTTAATATATAATGCTGAATATATTATTTGATTGTTTGAATACACAAATCTTAACGCCATACATCCAAAACGATTTGAAAAATTCTCTACTTTTCTGCTTTTTATTGCCTATTTATTGAGGAAGATTAGACAGCATCACGCTGTACAGAGAAGTGCGGGAAAACGATAAAATAGATACACTAGCGTTTTCAATAATAGTTTAGTTTCACTGTAAACAAATATACAAACAAACAGACAATCAAACAATATGTATTCCAAATACACATATGTAAACTTTATGTGACTGATATCATTTACGAACGCAACGAGTGACTTATGACTGACGATGTAATAAAAAAATCCCGAGGGGAGAATGTCGTGACAAGCAATTATACGAGTGCGAATGACTTGTACTAATTAGATAACTAAGCGTTTTTGTAATTATTGTGTAACATAATAACATGCAAACAAAGTAATGAAATATTGCAGTTTCTTTTATTTACGCGAATATTTGACATTTTAATAACACTATCTTTTTCGGATTTTTTCTAGGATTTATTTTGATTATATGTCTTTTGAGACGTCAAAAACCTTAGTCTCTCCCGTGACCATGATTGTATAAAGCATTCCAAACATCAGGAACCAAAAATCAAAATAAATCCGCAAAAAAATCCGAAAAGATAGTTTTACATATAATGAAATATTGGTTTAAATAGTAACAACTACCTTCCAGCACAAATCATTGTAAATAACCTTTAATTTAATAGGTTCACATGTACCATTTCTATAAAAGATATTTACCCACTTCGGGTGAAGTGGGGTGTTAGGGATTTTGACTCAATAACTTTACATCTTACTTACTCAACAATACTTTAGTATCGTTAAAAATAAACTTAGTAAAAAAGGTACACTAACATATTATATACCTATTTAGTTGGATTCGCTATTGCTTTAAGAGGTTTCTACATTGTTTTAGGGTTCTGTAGCCAAGTGGCTAATATTTAATCATTTCTCTATGTCCATCTATCCGTCTGTCCAATTTATTACACTCGAAGAATATTGGAGCTAAATTGCTAAAATGTTTTAATGTTTTACCGGTGGTAGGACTCTGTCAAGCCTGAGGAGTCCGACTGGATGGGTACCACCCCCTTATCTATTTCTGCCGCCAAGCAACAATGATTGCATTGTTGTGTTCCGGTATGAAGGATAAGGTAGCCAGAGCAATTACAGGCAAGAGGCATATCTTCTTAGTCCTCACAGTGACAACGCACCTGTGGTTCTGCATTTTTGTTACTTAAAACCTAAGTACATGAACCGTAGGTGTTATGGGCGACAGGTACTGCTTTCCATCAGATGGTCTGGCTGCTCGTTTGTCACTGAATCGAATAAAAAAAATAAAAAAAAGATGTTTAATTTTGTAGGTATGTGGTTTATATACCGCTAAACAATTCTGTAATTAAATTACAAAAATAAGAAAATAGGGGTGGGCACTCTATACAAGTTACTGAGGGATGAATTTTTTTTTTAAGTTTACATAAGCGTGTGGTATCATTGGACAGGACTTTAAAATTCAAGTGTTGATGAGGTGTTTTTAAGTTATGTTTGAGTTATATGCTTTTTAAATCATAAACATTTTATCCCCCATTATGAAATATGAGTCAGAAAATTCTAAGCAGCATTCTAAAAAGCAGTCATTAGGAATACCGACTGAAGTGAAAACTTTAACTATAAATAAACGTTGTTAATTTTGGATATTCAAATTAATTGTTTGAACTTAAATTAAAATTTGTAAATTAAAACTGTTTACATTTATCTGATTTTGACATCTATCAGCACTCTGAGTGTTAGCGTTAACACGTCACATGACCATGTCGATGACGACTTACATGAATTTACTCTCCATCCAAACCTATCTATGCCTGTTTTCACTTCAAAAATTGAAATAATAGACCTTTCATTATACGTTCAATGTAAATTATATTTACAAAGATACAAAGGAATTGAGTACCCTTTTTTAAGTTAGTCAAAAAAAATTTTTTTTCGAAGATATTTTCTCATATATGAAGTTTTAACACAACCGTTATTAAAACTTTAGTCTCTTTTATTGTAGGCAAGATAATAGTCGTAAAACTTAGACCTTTGTCTAGAAATAGTTCCTCTTGACATCGCAAGAAGTTCCGATGACAAAGGGATCGTCTACTCCCTAGTTTACTCTACACCAGTGGAAAATCGAAATATAAATTATACCTGCGCTGTTTTCTTACATTTTCTTCATATTTATTAAATAAAACTATAAAATACTATTGAATATATCTTATAATGTTCAATGAACAATTCTTGTAAATAAATTTATTTCGTGTTTGGAAATTTTTGGTTCTAATGATTTGAATCAAATTTTGTATTTAGATAAGATTTTGCTTTTTTAAGTTTATCTACTGTGTCTTTTCTGAAAAAACGTACCATCTCGTAAGTTGTTGTAGTGCTTGTATTGTCGAATGAATGATAACCTACTGAACGAGCGCCTTTTTTTTATGGGATTTAGTGACAAACGAGCAAACAGACCACCTGATGTAAAGTAGTACCTGTCGCCCATAACACCTACAGTTCATGCACTTAGGTTTTAGGTAAAATACAGAACCGCCGGTACGTTGTCACTGTGAGGACTAAGATGATATGCCTCTTGCCTGTATTTGCGCTGGCTACCTTACCCTTCAAACCGGAACACAACAATGCAATCATTGTTGCTTGGCGGCAGACATAGATAAGGGGGTGGTTCCCATCCAGTCGGACTCCTCAGGCTTGACAGAGTCCTACCACCGGTAGGACCTACTCCGAGCGAAGGTCGGTCGCCCAAGTACTTTTATTTTTATTAAAATGGGGAACATTGAATCAATTTTCATATAAGTATGTAGTAATAAAACATGATAATTCGTTTGACCACTTTAAGTGGAGGAAAATGTGACAACGACCACACCCAACAAGAGGGAGGGCGTGCTTAAGATGACTATAAATTCAAATAGTAGGTACTTCTTGGCACTTAGAATTTTTTCTGCAACAATGATTAACTTTTTTACATTTGTAGGAATTCGCTATTTTAATATATGTACCTACCTATAATAAAACAGTTATTAATTCATTATATTGGCCACAATGACGACGCCAACGCACAAATTATAATTCCTTTGTAAATCAAGCAGTGAAAAGTGACGAGATTGGTCAGGCCGAAAAAAAATAATAAAAATACAATTTAAAATAGAAAAAAGAAATAAACAAGAAGGGATTGGTCGGCGGGGAGTTGACATATGTAGGTGGATGCGATCTGTGATTTTTAACTGAAAGAAATAAGAAATTGTTGAAAATAAATGTTTATGAATCTAGTTAAAATATATACCTAAGTATAACATGATGGTATTGTAACATTGGCTTTTTACGAATTAACGACTTACCTTTACTTTGCGAATAATAATAATAATGTCCTCCTGACCGAATGGCCACAGTGACTTATCTCACTGATTGTGAGACTAGCCAACTGCGCAATAGATATTATAGTGTACAAGTGTGTACTCAAACACAAATGCACTCTCTATTCCTTTTGACTCTCAAAGTCCGATAAGACGATACTTCGACACATCTGGTGAGTAATCAGGTGCAGAACCGATGTCTTACGTGATGTCCGAGGCACAGGGTAAAACACCGCAAAGTTCCCAACTCCGGACTGTTACTGAGATTTTCTTAATAGATAAACTTGGCCCGACCCGGGACTTGAACTCAGCCACTAGACCACCGAACCTCCTGGCCACTATACCACCGAGTGCACGCGATATCGCTTAGCCTCGTGTATAGCACAAGGTGCGTCTCTAGATGCCTTGTTTTCATAACATCAGGTCATGGTCTGTCTGTGTACTGAATTTCATCCACACCCCTCCAACGGTTGCCACGTGAAGAAGTAATAAACATACAGGTTAAGAAACGTTTACATACTTTTAGGTAGTCAATCTACCTTAAGGTATAAAATATTCATTAAAAAAAAGAAATACGTGTTTTATTACGAATCTTTTCCAATTTTCAAACCAGTCAACAACTAATCAGTGTTAATATTTTCGCCATCGCAACCATTGATAAATCAAACGTTCGCCTTGTTAAGCCAGCAATGACTAAACATTTGCTCATAAATTAAAACAACCACAAAAATTACAGCGGAACTATGTCCGTTTTTAAGGCTGTTATATAAAATTTGATCATAGACGTAACCATAAACATGGTTATCTTTGTTATCAATGTAATAACCATCAGAATCTTGTTGTTCCTGGTCTGTGATCAGAATTGTGATCATGTCAAAGGAATAAATAAACCGTATATTACGACACTCGATAACTTTAATAGCCCGTTAAAATTTCTATCACAATATTTAATAGTTCTAACAATGTTAAAGTAAAATCGTCATTGTCTCAATTAACGCGATGGTTATCATATGAAAAATTTAAAATATGAATAAAAAAAAGGTACAATTTTTGAAGCGAAAACTTCTATAGGCAGGTTTGGATGGAGAGTACATTCATGTAAGTCGTCATCGACATGGTCACGTGACGCCTTAACGCTAACACTCTAAGAGTGCCGATAGAGTTCAAAATGTAAACAGTTTTAATTTACAAATTTTAATTTAAGATCAAACAATTAATTTGAATATCCAAAAATAACAACTGTTTGTTTATAGTTTTAAGTTTTCACTTGTGTCGGCAGTCCTCATGACTGTTTTTATTAAAATAGAAAATGTATGATATAAATTGAGCTACGGAACAATATTGTAAATATTACATAACTTCATGACGATATGTAGCAAGGTTCAAAGTTGCATTTTATCATTACCTATCAATTTCAATCAGAAAACAGAAAAAAAAAGTGTAATTGCAATCTCTTGTGATGTTTTTATTGTTTTAATTTAATTGTGATTTTTGCCAAAGAAATTTTACTTCAACTGCGCGTAAAGGTTACACGCACCCATTTTTTTTAGTGGTTTCAATGATCATGATACTAATACATTTAACACTTCTTCCACTTTTTCTTCGCTGAACTAATTCTTACTTAGTGGTCGAGATTCAACCATAATGATTATTGGAAGTTTAGAATAGAAATATACTTTTTCCAATTTTTTTATTAATAATCAGTCGCCAATAGCTACTAAACTACAATATACTGACTGTTTTGATTTTGCCTATTTATATACATAATTCAATTAAATGTTCTTGTTAATGGCTTCAGTGTGCCAGTTGAGCACAGATGGCTTTGCCAATGTCACGAAGAATGGACAACTAAGAAGACGCGAAGGAGATAGATTGGTCGGTAAAATAAGAGATCATTAAACTATACTAAATTACTAGTGGCTCATCCTCGCTTCGCCCGGGTTCGCCTCTAGACAAACAAAAACAAATCTATCCCACGGAAACCGTACATTTTTCCGGTATAAAAAGTAGCCTATTTGATATTCTGATGTATGAACTATATTATTGTAAAGTTTCATTAAAATCCAATAGTAGTTTTTGTGTACTAAGCTGTATAAGTTACTATATTTATTTAACTATCCAACGGGAACTCTTTAATTTTCCGGAATGAGAAGTATCTAAAATGTTGACCGGGGATATAAGGAACCATCGTGCAAAATTTATTTAAATCGGTCCAACAGTTTCGAAAATTAGCCCGTACAAACAGACAGAGATACAAAAAATTTGAAAAAAATCTGGATATATTCTATTTCTCTTCTTACATCCCCCTGACTCAGTTTTTAGCATTTTTTTTTTCAATGTACAGATATTCGACGTCTATAGTTTTATTATATGTTTTATTGTATATTATATAGATATATAATGTATAAAGAGGGAAGTAGCAATACATAAATAACTGCTAAGTTTCCCACCGGTTCTTTGTTTCAGTAAAAACACAGATGACATATTAATATTTAATACCACAAATTACCCAATAGTCTATACTACACTAGAGTACAGATGTTATCTCTACCTTAGTAGGTACAGATAATTTATTTCATACAAAGTTTTGGAGTAATAAGTGTTACTCCAAACTTTCTAACACTGCATAAGTATTATATTTGTTTAATAGAAATATTTATATTAAAATATGTGACCATTTGGAGTTAGAATAAACAATTCAGAAAATACATACGCCCTAAAATATGCAAATTTAATTAGAGATCCAGTTTTGTATTGTTTAGGGAATCGACTAAAATATACTACTATAATAATTCGACTTTTATGTATCGATTTTTACTTGTTTTATCGATTTTAATATAAATTAAACAATGACTATTTGACTGTATTTATACGACAATGATTAATCATTGTCATACATCAATCATCGTAGTAAATGATATATTCAAAAAAACCTTATTTCCACCACCATGTTCGTTTAATGTTTTTTTCGAATTAAATAATTCGTATTAATAATATTAATTAATTATAATATTATAATTATTAATTAAATATATATTGAAACACGCATTTATGATTGAAACTTCGCTAAGACGAAAAAAATTATTATATACAACGACATCTCGTGAGGCAATTATTCATTTACATGCCAAAGTATTTTGTTTACCATGTATCCGCTAGGTTGGCACTTTACTACAGTACCTACAGTATTATATTAAGATCCGTGCTGCTACTTTGGGCTATTTTGTTTTCTAAATAAACGGTAGATGTCGCTAATTCGCAAACTATTTTACGTATATAAAAAAAATACTTTTGCGTATGTACTTAATGTGATGTTATAGCAACATTTATTTTGTATTTAATAAAAGAAATTTTAACTGTTGTAAACTCATAAAATGTAACAATTCTCATTTTATTCAATTTCCGTAGGGATTGCCAGTTGCAACCGATTGTTGCCAGACTAATAATATATTTTAATCGAGAACTCGAATTCAGAACCGTAAGATCTACATCCTTAAATTAATCAACAGTTATCCTACCTTGTTGATTACAGAATTAACATTAAATGTTAATTATCGATACAATGAGCAAAATAATGTTATTTGTAGAGAGACAAAACACTCATTTCACGTAATCGATGTTCATCTTGAACACTTAACAGTTTTAGCAGCACTAACCCATTCAATTCTTAAACCGGTTTTGGTCAACGACCCCAAACCGAAAGGCTTTTCGGTTGTTCTTTAACCGGTTAAATCCGGGACAAGGGATTTTGACGAATTTAGGTTCCATAAACAAATTACCGGTTATAACTAGGAATAGTCTTATTTATTCATAGGGTTATGAGTTTTTGTGTTTACATTTGGCGCGTCTTTGCTAATGGTGAATGGCTTTGTAAGATGCATGCACGTTATTTACTTATGAATGAACCAGTTTATTTCGGTATTGTTGTGGGTATATATTTATATTATATTAAATAACGTATTTTCATGTCGGTAGTTGTAACTCTAAGAGAAGGGAATTAGAATAAACCAGTCATCATTCAGAAGTCGTTTCATTTAGACCTTATTAACCACTACAGGTATCAAAATGAAATCCCAACTTTCTGTAAGAATAACCATTATTTCGGTTCACTAAACCGTTCGTTTTTATTAACCGGTTAAAAACCGAGCGATGAATTAACCATTACATTACCGAAATAAACAGTTTTTTTTAAAACCGGTTCCAAGCTCTAACAGGTATTAACAATAACATTTAAAAACAAAATAAAACACCAAATTATACATAATTATTTATTGGCTTAGCCTTGTTTCTGCGCGAGCTCTCTCGCCTTTGCCTTTTCAAGCTTGGCGATACGGGCATTGGATTTGTTACCCAATACACCACCACCCCAGTGTCTGCGCAACTCCTCGTAGCGCTCGTTGAAGTTCGTCCTGATTGCTTCCACGACCTTCGAGAAGGCCGCTCTGTCACCAGACTCAACCTGAAAGGGTTTTGATTACAAATTTGTTTGTTTTTTAGGACTTATATATGTATAAAAAAGGCGCAACTCAAATATAATTAACTGCCGCTTAATAAACAATTAAAACAATAGCTATATTAAAATAATATAAAATCATTCGATTTGTCCGATTGTGAACATGATTTCTACTCATGCATAAAGCACGCATACATTCAAGAGATTGTAATCTCACTTAAAGCTAGTCTATTCAGTAATCCACAAAATACAAAATTTTCACATTAAAAATATGCAGAAGACTACTCTAATATTGGCTTAGCAACTATCAGTCTACTTTAAAAACACTATCTTTGTGCAGAAATTAAAAAAAAATAGGCAAATTCAGAAACTTCTCTTTTTTAAAGAAGTCGGTTAAAGAAAGCAAAATGATAAGAAAATGAATTTCAAAACCTACTTTATAAAAGATAGATGGCATATTCAGATATTTCTATATTGGTGGTAGAAAAGTTTTCCTCACGGCGCTTGGTTAGCAAATACATCATCATTATATGCACATCTTTCTTATATTTTAAATATAAGGCTACTTTAATACAATATAATTTGCTCAAACATTTTCTGATTAGCTGCTATTATTAAAAAATTATAAAATATGTATGTACAATCCATAAAAAAGTCTTAACTAATCTATAATAAATACATATTTAATTTTGATTGTAATTAAGTTTAGTGAAACTTTTCAAATCAGTAATGTATCTTAGAGCAGCGGTCCCCAAATGGTGGTCCATGGAACCTTAAGGTTCCATGGGTTCAGAGTTCCATTCGAGAGTTAAATTAAACATTCTCAGACTTGAAACATAATTTTAATTATTTACTTATACATATAATAAAATTGTAACTAAGCTGAATTAAATATTTTTTGGAAAATCTTATTGAAATATATATTATTATCGATACAGAGGCTGAATCTATAGTTTTTAGAATTATTGTCAACATATAAGATACTTTTTACTGCAGGAAAATATGTCATCTCTGAGAAATCTAAACTAAACGTTAAAACATTCCTAGAGACGAACCCGAGCAGAGCGAGAGTGAGTCGCTAGTATTATTATAAATATGAGAAAAAATTCATTCATCACATTAAATAGGTTATATTTATGTACAATAAATATTTTTCAGTTATGATTTATTCTTTCAAGTCAAACCAGAAAGTATTCTAACTACAACATCATTCAGTTGATATCAAAATGAGGATATGTAAAAAATTTATGATCAATTAGGGTTCCATGAACAAAAAATTGGGAGCCACTGTCTTAGAGAATTATCACCTTAACTACTATTTCTACAATTTCTATATAGTTACATGTAAAATGTATACTTCAAATGTATTGTTGCAGTTAATCAGAAAATGCTGAAAACAGTTTTAAACAAAAAAAAAAAACATACATGTGTGAGAGCTAAGCATGTGCATGTCTTCCTGTGGACGAGGGCTCCCAAACGGGACTTGCCCTTCACAATACAGTACGGCACTCCCATCTTACGGCAAAGTGCTGGGAGGAAGAGTACAAGCTGTAACAAACAGAAATATTAATTTTTAAATATGTTTACAGTTACCATTTTATATTGTGTGTATTAATAGCTCAGAGTCAACAGTCTTCATGCAGCATATGATTATTATTAATAATCACAGCCTCAGGTGAAGAAATTCTAACATCACAGCAATGTTTATCCAATTATTTGAAGTTTTTGAGATTTTTTTTATATATAGTACACATAACTCTCCAATAAATATTTAAAAAAAAAATTACATTATGTAGTAAAAAGCACTTTCAGTTGTTCCTGTCAATTCTTTGGGTAATATTGTAAAAGAGCAAAGATTGTTTATTTGAATGCACTAATCTCAGGAACTACTACTAATTTGAAAAATTCCTTTTTGCATTAGGCTATCATTCTGGAAAAATGTTCCCATAGGATAAATTTCTTTTTATCAACGGACGAACCCGAAGCGAGGGTAAGTCGCTAGTAAATCATAAGTCTGGTAGTGAGCTAGTATTTTAAACACCTACATCTTTTTCTTTTACAGAATAAATAACAGGTAAGTTCCACTAAATCATAAGATTTCTACTATTTATAAAAAAATGTACTTTAGTTTACTTACTATCCACACCACAATGAATCTTAAAATTAAGCGAAAATAGTTGGCTTAATACTAGAAATAATTATTTTTTCATATAAATCTAAGAAAATATCATAGAAAATATGTTATACTGTGACATTTTTATAGAATAATTACCTCAATAGGGTCAACATCGTGAGCGATAACAACAAGCTGGGCCTTCTTCTTCTCAACCAGCTTGGTCACAGTGTTGGTTCCTGAGCGGACAGTGTTGGGCCTCTTCGCTGGAGGCTCCTCTTTTTTAGCCACCTGGTTAAAATAATGTATTATGAATATTTGGGGGCAAAGAGAGAAAACTTTACGCACTTTATATAGGTTCATCAGAGATCTTGGTGGAAAAGGTCGTCATGGCACTCAGAAAGTGTTTTATGCATCATTTAAATATGTTCAAAAATCATTTATTATTCCATGTTCCTCATAAACTATACCGCAATTGTCACTAAATTTAAAAAATAATAAAAACAGTAAGTTGACAGTTTTTTTAACATTAAACAATACACAACATGTTGTCATTTGGTGCTCAAAAGCTAGGTTACCTGGAAAGTTTCCTGCGACTTTGGAAAATTAGTGATTTTATAGATTTCAATAGGTTCTTTTAGAATTTCTACTTTGCCACTTCGTATTTTTACCGCTCGCGCGGCCATATTAGAAAAATGGCGCCTAAAAACGGTTTTTTGAAAATATCTCCTTTTCTACTTATTTAACGATGAAAATAGTATATAATAAATTAAACTAGTGAAAATTCCTTATAATTTATGTAAATAACCTTTTTTTTTTTTTGTAAAATAGTTTTACTGTCAGAGCATAGGCAACTCAACAGGGTTTTGGTAAAAAAAACTCATTTCCAGACCACAAAATTTTCCAGGCAAATGACTGTAACAAATTAAATGTACTTTTGCAAGATAGATAAGAGTTAACCACATGGAAATATCCCTAATTATACACTGTTGAAGTATTTTTACTTTACAATTTATTCATTTATACTAAAAACAATATAAAAAGGGACATACCTTAGCTTCAGCAGCTTTCCTCAGGCGTTCCTTCCTGACTGCTTCAGTTTCAGGTCTGTATTTCTCAAGGATCTTGAACAGACCCTTTGCTGAAATAAAATATAAGTAAATAAACAACAGATTTCTAATTGATACATAGAACTTGTGTCATAAATGTTAAGTCAGAGTTAAAAAGCTCGTATTGTTTTTAATAATCATAGTGATTCATAGTTGCATTTGGAGATCATCATGGTAATTGGTAATTAACTTAGAGACTGTACTGTAATATTTATATTGTATTCAGCCCTTCCTAATGTCCCATGGCTGGGCACAGGCCTCCCTTCATATGTGAGGAAACAGGCCATAGTCCACCACGCTGGCCAAGTGAATGTTGGCATTGGAATGTTATTAAAACTTGCCAGGTTCTCTCAGATATACAGGTTTCCTCACGATGTTTTCCTTCATCGTAAGTCAAGTGGTAATCATGTTAAAAATTGGGACATGGGATTTGAACCTGCTTAGCTCAGTTTCCCAATCAAGTGTGGAGTGTTACCACTGGGCTACCGATGCCTTAATTATCTTGTAATTTTCCTTCAAATTTTATTTGCTTTCTACATATATCTTACAGCCATTATAGTTACATATTAGTTATTAAATATAAAAATTATATCTACAGCTTTCCACAACATAATAACTTAATGTTCTTATAAACTTTATACATATGTATTACCCAGTAAAAAATCTAACTTCTAAATTTAAAATATGTTTAAAACAAACCTGTGGTCTTATCCAAAGTTTGGGTGAACTGGTTGATTGGTGGCGGCACCTTTAGGCGGCGTTGGAGCACTGCTTTTTGGCGCTGAATACGGATGTACTTGGGCCATCTAACAAAGCGAGATAAATCACGAGTTGGCTGGATATCCTGACCTGGGAAATTTTGATTGTTATGACTACGGGACACATTAATTATGAAAGTTATAACATAACAATTTGACACATTCCAAGTTTACTATAAACACTATTAATTTGTGTATACTATTATTATAAAGACAAAAAAATCTATTTTTGTTTGTAATCAATAAACTAAAAATCCGCTGAACCAATTTAGTTGAAATTTGCTATGAAGATAGTTTGAAATCCTGGGAATGACAGTTTTTATCCCAGAAATCTTCTCTCGAGAGGCTAAGAAAGGGGATGAAAGTTTATATGAGGAATCAATCATTTCTCAAATAAGGGATATAAAATTCATCATACCTATGTATATTTACTGCCTAATTTAAAGTCTTATCTATTTAATACTATATTAACATAGTTACTAAATAATTTTTACACACTTAATTCAACTTTTCAAGTGATTTTTATCAATGTAATGCAAGTTAGTAATTATCTTAACTTGCCACACCAAAACTATTAATTAAACATAATAGTAAACAGCAAATCTAGTGTATACATGTGACCAATCAGTGTTAAAAAGCTCGTTAAATTTTAACCACATGGTAGTTCAGATAAAAGTTTTACATCATTCTGGTCACAATATAAACAAAAATTTATAACAATTTAATTAATCTACACTTACCAATAGCAAAGTTCTTAGTCCTCTTCTCAAATAGAGGGTTTACAACCTTTTTAGGTTCAACTTTCTTCACGACCAATGGAGCGGCCGCTACCTTCTTTCCAACCTTCTTCTTAGGCTAAAAAATAATATCGATTTGTTACTTGCATGTTTCAATCAAGTACATCAGTCTTTTTGATATATAATATCAGCGATCTTGGTGATAATAAAGAAGTAAACATAGTCATTCATTTTGTGATTCACATCATGGTACTTTGGAGGTTATGTAGTTTATAACACAATCCTACTATTTTCGTATGTTATTACAATTGAATATTAAGTTAATTAATCGTTTACAGTTATTAAAACAATAAATATAAAATACGTTCGTAAAATAGTTGTTATTTTTGTATTATTAAACAAAAAACAACATCGACGATCCTCACTTACGATTAATATTTGAATTCACTGTTTTTTCTAATTTCCCGAACAAAAATAAAGATTTAATATAAACGCACATGGTTTTTACCTTCTTCTGCACCATCTTGAATAAACTTTAATAAAGTGATCTAACGGCCACGAACAGATACGTGACCGAAAAAGAACACCAACCTTTCGGCAAAAATGGCCGAATCAAAAAGGTAGATGCGAGAATTGACACACACGTCAGTGAATGTCACAGATTACATAAAAAATATAGGTTAAAAATAATAGTTATCAGAAAAAATACAGATAATCTATTAATATAACATTACATATTATAAGAAATAGTAAGTACGTCATATAGTCTGGAAAACGACAAAAATATTATATATTTATATGATAAAAAAAATTGAATGCTAATCTCTCGCTCGCCAGGAATAGATGGTAATAGCACTTGTGGCAAATATTGCTAAGTGGAAATAATTTTATTTATTAAAAATATATGCACTGAGATAATACGAGTACCTATATAAAATATTGCAAAATATAAAAATTAGACAAACTTTGGCATAATTTACAGTACCATCTATGAATAAAAAACTCTCTTCCGTGTATAAGTAAATAGTGCAAACTTAATAAGTACAGTTAAAATGTTGAAAAACAATTATAACCTAAGAACCATTTTTCCCCCCTAAAAAACTTTTAAAGAAAACTTTAGATTTATATCATACGAATTGTGGCAATTGAGGTCCGGTAAATTGTCAATAAAAAAAGAAAATCAAGTTTCTTGTAAAGTTTTATTATTATTGACCTTCATAATAGTCTTCCTATAACTTTACACAACGATTCTAACGTTGCTCCCACGATTCAGAGCACCCTTAGTAATCCTCTAAAGTTAACACGTTCAGCACCACAGTAACACCTTCTTTGATCTCATCTACGCCACCATGATAAGTTCCCTTGAGGTGTGACTTCATCTTGGGGAATAAGAAAAAAGTCGCAAGGGATAATATAATATTGGAGCTATAGGGTGGGTCCGGCATCACTGGAATGCCTTTTTTTGCCAAAAACTATTATCGCCTATAACTTTGCCTTTATCATGTTCAAATACTTACTCATGTAACATCTTGTGAACGGTGTCTTTGTTTATATTTAAATCGTCAGATAACGTATGAATGCTTAGGCGTCGATCAGATGTGCGATGTTGCTAGTTCCCGAGAAGTAATTTTTTCGGTTCCGTAGCTAGGAAAAATTATTTTTTGAGTTATGGTATGAATGGTTGTTTCTCATAAAAATACCACGAAATTTAATTTTTGTCTGCATTCACTATTATGAATATTTGAAAACCTTTAAATTACTTTTAACGTATGCTAGAACAAAATAAATTAAATGTTTCATGATAGCATGAAATATGATTATTTATATTGGTACCTAAATAAAATGATCCACGTGGGATCTGTCATTACAAAAAAGGCGTCTTCGCAAAACAAGATCGAATAGCTTATAATTTCATACTTATAATTTATAGTTATCAACTTACAATATAAGTACATCTTTATTACTTTTACTAGTAAAAATAATATTACCTTACATTTTATAGCGGGCTATAAACCCAATATCGTAAATAGATGGCGAAATAAGAGAAAAACTAAAAATAATGTTAAATCTAATATTTCATATGATCTTCACTTCAGGTAAAAAGTCAGTAGAAAAGAGTTTTTGATAAAACTATAATACAGATTTTTACATCATTAATACTTAGTATTTAATTTTGCAGTAATTATAAGCTCTTCAAATAGCTTAAAAGTAAATTTAGACGGTACTTTAATTTTGGGTAAAGAAGTGATGAGCTCTCTATCAGAATTCTTTGGACAGCCTCACCCAGATGGTAGAAGATCTATGGGACCTATTGCTGAAGAAGACTATATAACAGACACCGTTAGAACTGCTGCATTATGTCGTGATCTTCACTTTTGTTTATCAACAAGAAAATTTATCGATGAATTCATTATTGTCTTATCAAAATCTATTGAAACTATTCTAAGCAACAGTTTAAAAGACAGATTTAAAATATTTATATTTGAAGAACACTTAAAGCACTACTTAGTAGTCATTAGATATATCCTTGAAGAAACTAACATTGAAATAACTGAGGAAAAAAAAACTTACTATTGGATGAACACGATTAAGAAAATTTGCGCAAAATTTCAAGAAATGTCCTCCGTACTCATATCAGAAGATTTACAAATTGATCCAATAGAAATGAATAATATTAAAAGAGCATTGAATCACAGAATAATTATTGCGACTGTTCTGGTTGAACTAAAATATAATAGAAAACTATGTACTGAGCATAACATTTGTATTACGTCGTATAAAATTACCAAATCCTTAAAAAATCTGCTAGAAGAGCTTAAAGATATGCAGGACGAGAAAGTACGATCTTTTATTCGATACTTTTATGAAGCTCTTTTTGAGACAAGCTTCTATTCACATATAAATCAAATAACAGCACACGAATTACAAGTTATTTTAAATGACATGGCCTATTCTAGTGAAATTCCAACTAAAGAAATATTATCGACAGTCAAAAAAATAATCGATCTTCGACTCGAATCGATTAAAACTTATAAAGATAATAAGTTATCATATGATGCTCTTTTAGTCCATGGCATTTTGTCAGACATGGATCATTTTTATAGTGAAAACAAAGAGTCTTTTGGTATTTTTTTTCAACGCTTTTATGACTGGGCAAAATCAGATGCCCGACTTGATAAACACATTAGTCAGGTCTTAAAAGATATTGGTAAGGAATTGTGGGTTGTGTCTGACGATTTATTTATAAAGTTGATGAATGAAGTCAAAGTATTTTTGGAGCTAACTGTAGATCCTCAAGAATTAATATAAGTTTATTTATATTGATGTATTTGAATATTATTTAGTGCAATTACACTTTAAATAAAAAAATATTACTTAAAGAGTACGACGTACGTGTATCAATGTGTACGTACACGTGCAAGAAGTGAAACTTCTGTAAGTAAATTATTTTATAACAATATTCATTTGCTATGATTCCATCGCTAATTTAAAAATAAATGAAATAAGTATTTTTTTTTATATTTTTTATTTAATTTATTCTTTGAAATATTCACATAATACTTTAAATAATTTTTAATTGACTATTCATTCACTTCCGTAACAACAGTTTCCGTTACAAGAATCGTAACACCAATCCTTTTTTAGGGTTCCGTACCCAAAAGATAAAACGGGACTCTATAACTAAGACTTCGCTGTTCGTCCGTCCGTCTATCTGTATGTCTGTCCGTTTGTCACCAAGCTGTATCTCATGAACCGTGATAGTTAGACAATTGAAATTTTTACAGATGATGTATTTCTGTTGCCGCTATAACAACAAATAGTAAAAACCAGAATAAAATAAATATTTAAGGGGGCTCTCATACAACAAACGTAATTTTTTGCTCGTTTTTGCTCGATATTGATAGTGGCTACAGGTAGACGCTTGAAATATTCATAGAATATTTAGTTATGTATTCACATTAAAATAAATAATTAAATTAAAATAAAACAAATATTTAAGATGGGTCCCATACAGCAGACATGATTTTTTGCCGTTTTTATAGATAATGTTACGGAACCGTTCGTGCGCGAGTCCGACTCGCACTTGGCTGGTTTTTTCCCCTCTTATGGCGCGCCTAAAGAAGTTTCACTTCAATAATTCCATTGTGTAGTAGGTAGACGAAGTTTCTGTTTTAATTACTTAATAAAATTAATCAAACAAAATACTCGCTACGTAAAACTTATCTATTGTTCGAAATTACATTTTCAAAGCTGAGATTGGAAATGGCACAAGTAATTTAATATTGGGTGTACTACTTTTAGGTCGCATAAGCTCACTAATAGGGTACCTTTTTACGTTATATAAAATAAACGTTTGGCAATGCATTTAGGTAGACCGTCTACTTATTACATTATAGAAAAATCTGTAGTCGGCCTAAAATTCAAAGGATTCTGGCTAAAAGGATTCGGTACCTTTTGGATACCTTAAAAACAAGTTGGGAACTTTAAAATAGAGTTTTTATTAAATTTGTCGTCTCACTGAAAGTTTTCATTTTAGGGTAAAACGTAAAATTAAGTTACCTATATAATTATTAATTAAATTCACTTTGATGTATAAAGGGAGCTATATCCTATTTGCTTTACTGGTAGCCCGTAGCACTTTGTGAATTTGTTATAAGTCAATATCTCTGAACACCTCAATTAAATATTAGAAACTATACACTAGCCTCGGTCATTTGTAGGAAAAAAAACGTGTGTGTGTGTTCTTTGGCGTAAGAGAACAAAAAAAGATACAGATTTCATCTCGTATGTCACAACTCTCTGTTTGAAATAGGAATGCAGCTCACTTCATCATGTCGCTTTTAGCTAACTTCATCGTAAAAATTTTAGTCTCATAATTTTTTCCAAACGTGCGAAAAGAAGTATAACTTCAAAAACAATCAATTACATTAATAAACCCCATTATTTACTAGCGGCTTACTCTCGATCCGCTCGGATTCGTCCCTAGTTGCGTTTTAACGTTTAGTATAGATTTCTCAGAGATGAGATATTTTTACGCAGTAAAAAGTATCCTAAATGTTGACTCGGATAACCAGCTATCATCATACCAAATTTCATTAAAATCTGTTTAGTGATTTCCTCGTGATGCGTTCCCAGACAAACAGACAGACAGACAAAAATTCTAAAAATATAAATTCGGCCTCTGTATCGATAATAATGACTATTTCAATAAGATTTTCCAAAAAATATTTAATGAAAAAATCGAGTCAAAATTTTATGATATGTATAGAAGTAGGATTCAATACAATTTTAGTCTTATTTGAGAAAACGACAAAATATACAAAATATTCTCATCCCAAAGCTTTACATATTTCTTGTAAATATATCGATAACCGATTGATTGATGAACTATAATTGATTGGGATGAGTCTGTATAATTTACTGGGTCATTAAAAGAAGATTAGGAATAAATATTTTCCATATTTATTACTTAGGTGTCAATATTAGGGTTAATCGATGTTTTGAGATTATGAGATATAGGTAATCGATTTAACAAATAAATATAAAAATGATATATGGAGACAAGAATATTACCTATCCCATGAAAAACATGTAAAAAATCCAAGCCTCGCAACGCAGTTCTGATACCGCAAAGAGTTTTGAGATTTAATGTTGAATCAAGTCGGTTAATTTATTCAGTAGGTACCTATCTATGAGGCAGTGGTAGCCCAGTGGTAACGCGCTCGCTTGGAAAACCGAGTAAAGCGGGTTCAAATCCTCGGTCTCGCACCTCTGATATTTTCATGTGCGAATCATTTCCAACATGATTACCACTTGCCTTACGGTGAAGAAAAACATCGTGAGGAAATCTGCATGTCTGAGAGAACCTAGCAAGTTTTCGAAAGACAGGTGAAATCCGCCAACTCGCACTTGGCCAGTGTGGTGGACTAAGGCCTGATCCACCTATTGAAGTTAAAAAGAGCTGTATACATATCTATCTATAAAAGCATCTATCCAAAAACTTTATCATAAATTGTTACCCAATTAGTTAAATAACAACATTTTATAAAGACTGTCAATATTATATATTTTATTCTTAAATAAATAGACTATTGTTGGAAATTTTAGATATTTATATTAATATATATCTCTGAATTTCAATTTTAATTACCTATCACACGTGTAGCAAAGGAAAACAAACAGTTTGCCTCGTACGCGTAAATGTAATCTATTCCCATACCAGCTGGTAAATTAGTACTAAAACTAATTACTTAAGAGCTGCATACCCTTTGACTCCATTTAATGCTTAAAGTACTTAATATATAATATATATATAATATATTTATAATATGTATGTATTTAAAGTTATATATGTGTAGTGTATCAACTATCTGGTATCCATAACACAGGCTTCGTAGCTTACCATGGAACTAGATGGTGTTGTGTGTTAATATCCCAACATATTTATTTATTTATTTATTTATAATAGACCCAGTGGAGCATTATCAGTGGTGTAGCGTGCACTTATAACGCCCGGGGCGGAAGTAAAATTCGCCGCTCTCTTCTATAGGCAATTATATTAAGCACAATAAAAGCCTATTTTCAGGGCGGAACGGATTTTTTTAAATAATTATTAGTCTACGAGTAAAATAGCTGAACTTCGAGTAAAATTAAATAGACGAAAGATGATGATGATGCCAAAATTTTAAAGATTTCTTTTGCTTTTTTTTTGTCCAGCTCACTATCTGCAATGAGGATTAACGTTTATCTAAAGTGCAATTCATGGTTTTTAAATCAACGGAAAATTTTAATCTATATATTTAAAAAAATATTACTTCAATAATTGTTGTTCCTTTATTTAATTAACCGTTTTATATCAAACTCTGCTAATTATTTACATAATGTATTACATGTAATAAATAGGTAATAATTACATCAACTCGATAATTTCGGGCCAAGGTTTTTAAAATAACTACTAAATTAAAAGAAAACGCTTTAATATTTTATTTTTTGTGTATATACTTAACTTTAAATTCCTGTTCTACTATATTAAAGGCGATCTAGATGAATTTCATCCTAGAGATCAATCAATTTTTGGCAAAGCCTATTATTACCTAAAAAATAAAAAAAACACAGAGTATATCAAATAAAAGCAGTCAATTGCGAGTCGGGCTCGCGCACGAAGCATTATCTATAAAAACTGCAAAAAAATCATGTCTGTTGTGTGGGAGCCCCCCTTAAATATTTGTTTATTTTAATTATTTATTTTTAAAGTAAATTATAACTGAATATTCTGTAAATATTTCAAGCATCTACCTGTTACCGTTATCAATATTGAGCAAAATCAAGCAAAAAATCATGTTTGTTGGATTGGAGCCCCCTTAAATATTTATTTTACTCTGTTTTTTAGTATTTATTATTATAGCGGCAACAGAAATACATCATCTGTGAAAATTTTAACTGTCTAACTATCACGGTTCATGAGATGCAGCCTAGTGACAGACGGACAGACAGACAGACGGACGCACAGCGGAGTCTTAGTAATAGGGTCCCGTTTTACCCTTTGTGTACGGAACCCTAATAGAATACGAGTACCTAAAATAGAATTCGTATATAGGTATACGAAAATTCTTATAATATTATGTGGAAACTAATTGTTAGCAGAATTAATTCTTCATACTCGAGTTAATATTAAACATCCCTTATGCCTTTTAGAATGTGAAGATTTCCCATGGGAAACGAGATAGCCCTTTATATATCTTTAATAATATAACGCAGAGGAAATGATCCAATTTAGTTGTTATTTCAAAATTTAACAAAGTGTAAAGTTTTACGCAGTAAATATATTGAAACATGTAAAAATATTCTTGTTGAATCTTTTCTACAATATAACTAGCGACTCATCCTTGCTCCGCTCGGGGTCGTCCCTAGTTAAGTACGTTTTAACGTTTAGCATAGTTTTCCCAGAGATCAGATATTTTCCCGCAGTAAAAAGTGTCCTATATATTGACCCAAATAATCAGCTATCATCATACCAAATTTCATCAAAATATGTCCAGGGCTTTTCTCGTGATGTGTTACCAAACAGACAGACAGATAAAATTTTAAAAACGATATATTCGGCCTTTGTTTCGATAATAAGATTTTCCAAAAAATATTTAATGTACAGATTCGGCTCAGTTAGAATTTTATTATATGCATAGATATTTGTTTATTTATTTAATTCATAATAACAAAAATGGATAAATTATACTCCTATATGACTGAAACGTAGCATATAAAATGGGAGTTTAAAAAGCTATTCGCAAGCTTTTCCGTTGTAGCTTTCATGAGACAAACGATTATAGAACAAAAATCTAAAAAGTTACAAGATTGCTCCCATAAAAAAAGAATTTTATGTCAAAGGATTTGCCTGTAATATTTATAAATGGTAAAGAAAAAAGTGGTCTCCTTTTAAAATATATGACAATACTCAAGTACATTTCTGTGAAGTTAACCGTAAGAACCGCTTTTTATTTTTCTTCATGTGTTCAAAGTTAACCTAAAATCCTATAATTTAAACAATATAAAAAATCGAGACATTTCGCAAAAATACTGACTACCTAAACGTTATTCTCTACTCATATAGCAAAATGTACCAGTAACGTTAACTTCCAGTTACGCCGCTTATGTTGACAATATAAATAAAAGTGAGTTTGTTGATCACCCTTACATCGATATTGGACATTATAAGACCAAAAATAGAAGCAATTAACCTTCCAAAATGCCGTGATAGCGTGACCATATTAAAACTTTTGCTAATTTTCACGTACGCCATTTACATAAGTAAACGTGCGAAAGGAACAAAGCTTGCAAATTCAATATTTGCACATTCTGGGTATAGTTCGAGCAAAGTCAGAGCAGTACCTTGTATATTTTATATATCTAACTAGCGACTCAAGCTCGCTTCGCTCGCGTTCGTCCCTAGGTACGTTTTCACGGTTAGCTATGTTTAGGTATACATAAATAATAACTTGCTACTCTTAAGATATTCATTTAAATTATATAGCAATTTACCCTCGTTTTGCTCGGGTGCGTAGCCGTACGCGGATTTTGTTCACAATTTCAAGGGTTTTAATTTTTTTTTCGAGGAACCCTGATTCTTTTTCTAAAATAAAAGTAGTTAGTAGTAATAAAAGTAGCCTAAGTTATTCCCTATAACATCAGCTATCTGCCAGTGAAAGTCCCGTCAAAATCGGTCCAGCCGTTTCGGAGATTAGCCGGAACAAACAGACAGACAGACAGACATATAGATAGACAGACAGACAGACAAAAATTGTAAAAAATGTTGTTTTGGTATATGTACCGTGTATACATCCATATGCATTTAGTAAAAAGCGGTTATTTTAATATTACAAACAGACACTCCAATTTTATTTATCTGTATAGATGATATTCTAACAACGTATATGTACGTTCACTTCTAAAGGATTTGTGGCGTTATCTGTAATCTATTTTCAGAATGAAAGCTAACATTGCTCGGTATTCACATTGCATACGTCACAGTGAGGGACACAGATGTGAAATAACAGTATTACTGTTCTTAACATTTACTTGCTCTAATATTCACTTACGCAATTGCCTATGTATACCTCAAAGCTTATATTCGTAAGTCTCATTAAAATCGATGAACCGATTCCGATTTGGCTTTAGAATTGTGACACATTTATTTTTTCAGTTAAATATTCCATTTTGTTCATAAGTATTAATATTTTAATGTCAAAATTTCCGACTTTTGAAAGATCTAATTCAATATTAGGTATCTAGAGAAGGTATCTAATATGCTGTCGTAATCCCAAAAAGCAACTTGGGTATATTACATAGGTATACATAATTGATAACTTTTATTTACTGAAATTTATAATCTGTGACATAAAAAGTATCAGGCAAAAATAAATATAAACAATGGATATTGAAACCACATTTGAGAATGTCTTTGCACGTTTTATATGATTTGGGTATTCTATTTGAGGTTAAAGTGAAAATATAGATCAATAGCAACTTATCCCAGCTTCATCTAATAAAAAAAATGTTTAAATAAAATAAATCAGACCAATAAAAAAAATGTATCAAATTAATGACTATTCAAAGCGAACTTTGAAAGACTGGTTCTGGCCTGGTTAATGGTTGAGTAATAGGTACATGATGATGTCCGTTCGTTTTCGGTCGTGGCGACCACTTCGACTCCAAGTCAGCTCGGCGTATCAGCGCCTGTTCTGGTCAGGACTGTTACCGCATCACGGATCCACTGGAATCCACTGGAGAGATTTTGATGAAATTTGGTACGATGATAGCTGGTTATCCGGGTCAACATATAGGATATTTTTTACTGCGGGAAAATATCTCATCTCTGAGAAATCTATACTAAACGTTAAAACGTAAATAGGGCGAATCTAAGCGGAGCGAGGACGAGTCGCTAGTCACTATATATAACATTTACATGATTGTGAACATTGGGTTACATAACTCCCTCTTGGATATTTTTAATAATACGTAGTGGTAATACAGAACCATATGCAGTATATTAAACTAATTTTGTACAGAATAGTTTGCCGATATTTAATTTGGCAAGTCTCCTAGAGTAGCTCATCAGCTGAATTAATCGAAGCTTCTCATGAGACACACTTGATATAGAAGTACGATACATTACTGCGATTACATAGCAATTATGTGTGGTTAAGTTAACCATTTTCTATTATAGTAAAAGAAATGTCTTTTATGAAACGAAACGTTATGAAAGTTTGTGAAGGTGGATGGATGGATAGATGGATGGATATTTAATACTATTTTACGCCAGAACGGCAGAACGGATCTGGATGAAATTTTTCACAGAGATAGATATAGTCTGGAATAGCACAAAGGTTACTTTTTATCCCGGAATAATATACGGTTCCCGTGGGATAGGTTTGTTTTTGTCTAGGGACAAACCCGAAGCGAAGCGAATGGAGTCGCTAGTCTTATAAATAAGAATTTATAACTCAGTCTGTTTATTTTATCACGTCTAAACCGCTAAAGTGATCTAAATTTTGAAGTACTTAGTATTACATCACACTACTAATAAAGATGCGAAATGTGTGTACATATATTTGTACTTTACGCTGAAACCGCTGGACCGATTTGGATAAAATTTAGTACCTACATAGACAGACTATGGCATGAAGTAAAGGTGTTTACACTTATTGAAGAACCCGCGGGGAGCCCGGGAAAGTCTTATTATATATTAGCGACTCACTCTCGCTACGCTTCGGGTTCGTCCCTAGATAAAAACAAATCTATCCCACGGGAACCGTACATTTTTCCGGCATGATATATATTCTATATCTAATGCAAAAAGAATTTTTCAAATCGGATTCCTGAGATTAGCGCGTTCAACCAAACAAACAAACAAACAAACTCTTCAGCTTTATAATATTAACATTAGTATAGATAAAAATCTTATTGGTTTAAGAAAAGTCTTCTACCAATAGAAAGTTACACCTCCCACTGCTGGGCCCGTGCCTTCTTTCAAAACAAGGGGAATCAGCCCCATAGTCTACCATGCTAGCCAAATTGCGAGTCGGCGGTCTTCACATATTTTTCGAAAACTAGTTAGTTCTCTCAGACATGACATGTTTTTCTTCACTGTATTAGCAAGGGGTGATCATGTTGAAAATGATTCGCATATGAAAATACTACAGATGCAAGACCTGAGATTTGAACCGGCACCACTCGGTTTTCCAAGCGAACGCGGCCACTAAACTACCATTGCTTGTGCCACATAGTCAGTATAAGTATATTAAAAACTTTCTATCTTTGTTCTTCTAAACTGTTTTAAATATTAATATAAAATATGCTAACAGCGACACCGAGGCCGTGGAGATATTAAAATTTAAAACACA
This sequence comes from Argynnis bischoffii washingtonia, assembly GCA_033884665.1. Taxonomy (NCBI): domain Eukaryota; kingdom Metazoa; phylum Arthropoda; class Insecta; order Lepidoptera; family Nymphalidae; genus Argynnis; species Argynnis bischoffii. The sequence continues at coordinate 15,545,760 of CM066610.1, forward strand.
ATCTTGTGATAGATCGTGAAGATAGTAAAGTCATTTCAATATTATTATGAAAACGTCGAAGGTTTATTTAAGGGCTTGTGTACACTGCATTTTATAAACGCGCCGACGTCGTCGAGGCGTATTATAAACGTAGGTCTCTACGTTCATGAATTTAAAAACGCAGCTTATTTGCATTCTTATCGATAAAAACGCGCGATAAGCATACGTTAAACGGATATCGAATGCACGTCGACAGCGCGTTAAAACGTTGTCGCCTGCACACGCCCTAAAACGTTTTTTTTATTTTATAAATTCTTCTAATAATACCTTTACAAACTTGTAAACTGTTATATACCTAGCTGAAAAATGTTCTTCGATGATCTACGTAGAATGTAAATGTTTTATGTAAAATGCTGTAGATAAATTACGAAAAATAAAAATAAAGGGAGGATCAGCACTTAATTCATGTACCTATATATAGGTAACTGTCTGTCAGTGTTTTATATGAAATGAGTTTTTTTTATAATCTTATGTAATAGACCAATCTCCTTCGTGTCTTCTCCATTCTACATCAAATAATAATCTGTGCTCAACTGGCACGCTTTGAAACCATTAACAAGAAGATTAAATTGAATTGAAAATAAAATTTAACGAAAATAATATTGAGTTCTCTTCTCAGCAGAATTGTTTTCCTATCCAGTGGTAGCTTTATCACGGAATACATTTACTGTCTTTCAATTAAATTGACTTCAAAAGGTGCTTAATAAGTCTAATTAAATAAAGTTTGATTTTATTACATTTCATTTGAGTAATTGATTTGGTTTGATTGATTTAATATGATTACCACTTGCCTTACGGTAAAGGAAAACATCGTGAGGAAACCTACATGTCTGAGAAAACCTAGCAAGTTTTCGAAAGACATGTGAAGTCCGCCAACCCGCACTGGACCAGCGTGATGGACTATGGCCTGATTCCCCTCGTATTGAAGTGAGGCCCGTGCCCAGCAGTGGGACGTTAAAAAAAAGTACTGAATACAATTGATTAGTTTTAAAGATGTAAAATATTTTACGTCGGTAATTATTTCAATTTACTTTACATTTAATAAATTAGAGTTAAAACATAACATTTTTATATTTCAATATTGATGCTATGGAACCCACGATAAGAGAGATTCTCATACTTGTCCTATTTTTCTGCCAATGTTTAATATTAATGTAATTTATTTCAGAATTTATACACAATGAACACATACCACTATAATATGTAAGACGAAAAAATGATGAGAGCTGAATTTATGGTAATATTCACTATTTCCTGAATATCATTGTTTAATATTTATGGAAGCGACAATGCGGCCAGTAATATTTCAATTTTAAACAAAAGAACAATTTGAATGGAAACCGAGCAGTTATTGTACCTACCGATTATGAAAATTCATTACAATACTACCAACATTCACAGTTGAAATGATGAAAAAAAGATGATAAAATTGAAATAACAAATATCAATACTAATATTAAAAAAACAAAGTAATAATATCAGTCTGATTGCAGCTTTTTGCTGCGGCATCAATATGTATAACGTGAAATGTACAAATTATAGCCACATATTTTATACGTTTTAGTACATAATTATTAATTGAAATAAAAGCTTGTTTTTAATTGTATTTTTTTCTCCTTTTTTTTATGGTGTTTAGTGTAGACAAACAAGTAGACAGACTACCTGATGGAAAGCAGTACCTGTCGGCTGACGACTACTCATCACGACCAGTCAGAGATAGGGCGCAGGATCGACGGCTTTACGTGCTCTCCGAGACTTACTAAACAGAAAGACTCAATAACTAAACTCGAATCCAAGACCCTCGGATGTGCAACAGTACATGTTGGCCACTACACCACCGAGGCAGTACTTCATTATTTAAAACATACAAATTTATAATATGTATGTATTAAAAGTTATAATGTGTAGTGTATCAACTATCTGGTATCCATAACACAAGCCTCGTAGCTTAGCATGGAACTAGATGGTGTTCTATGGTAATGGCCCCATATATTTTTATTTTATACAATAAATATAATGAAATAAAAACTTGAATAGAGGTTTTATTGTTCAAACTTTTATTGCGAACAATGTGTAGTTTTTTAACTTTAAATCACACCCCTAGCAGGTTAGATTAAGAAAAGTTATGAAATTCCAATTTCTACATAAATTGAAAACGTCGCCAAACTCTGCGGTTAGAACTTCGTGTGCTTTAGTATTTCGTTTAAGATTTTTTGTTTGTGTTTCCATGTTTACGTTTTCAAGCTTTCTATTTTGACAAGACTTGATGAAAAATTACTTTTTAATCATTTAATTTTCATCTCTGATTTTTTTTTTTGGATTTGAAAACAAGTTACCTATATCTACTATCTAAATAATTTCTGAAAAATGAAGGTCAAAGTTTAGGTCGCTCGTTATGACAGGTCACTCTTAAAAGTGACACAACTTTCACCTACAGCGTTGTCTACATATTTCGATTAAAATAAGTAGAAGTTCGTATAATATCTCTGCAACCACAAAACTCAATGTTCAATGTTCTTTGCTCTGTGGCTTATAGGCGTGCCATTTTGGCACAATTTACTTCGACAATGTCGTGTATACTGAAGAAGACACGGTACCACAGAACTCATTGAGTTCTGTAAGAAACGTAGAGTATCTGCATATGTATAGTCTTAATATATCGGTTATTCTTCTCAGTATGTACTAAAAATGCTTTTTATTTTGAAATAAATAATTTTTGAGTTTTAGATAAGTATTTATTATAAAAATCCCGTTCTAGTAATCTTCGCAAAAATATCTGTGTGCTTTAAATGTAACACTTGCAAGATGTTCACTTGGAAAAGTTTCTCAAAGGATCTTTCGATTGGAGAATAAAATAGTGTATGTTTATACTCACAAGCTGACTGTGCCGACATTTGCGGCAGTGGTTTTGACGTTACGTTCTAACTTATCGATCAGTCTCCTTTCAGCTAGACAAGGTTTCTAGAGTAGATATCCCTAACAAAAATGGTAGGTACATCCACCTAAAATCATTCAAAAATAATGTTTTTCTAACCTAGGGCTAGAAGATTTATTTGATATTTTTTAATTTTCATAATTTTTTTTTAATTAATTCATTAAAAATAATAATAATGAAAGCTAAATCGCAATAGGCAAAAATATTGCATAGCATACATAAAAAATATCATTAAAAAAATATATTTTACTTAAAATAAAACAATGCTTTTTGCAAACCATTGTATAATTTTGTGGTTAGGTGCTGTCTGTAACAACCTTATAATGTCCTTTGGGACGTTTAAAAGCTTAATATCCCCCTGGACCATGATTGATAAACTGCAAAGCATTCGAAACGTCGGGAACCAAAAAAAAAAAAAGTAAAAAAAAACCGCGAAAAATCCAAAAATATAGATTTATTTTAATATGTCAATTATTCTCGGAAAACTAAGAAAGTATAAAAAAATAGACAAATTGAGTACAAATGTCGATGTTGCATTGCAAATTTTTGCATCGCATATCCAGTCAGTAGTTTTATAATTCCTTCGATGTCACATATTTTGCTAACAGCGTGGAAATAGATATTAATAAATGAATCGTGCAATCAGATATTATAATCAAACTGTCCATGCTAATATATTAATTAAGCTCGTGACTGTACCTCATTCTGTATGAAGTCAACTATGAAAAGGAAGACTATGTATATAAAAAAAGATATGATTCAATTATCCTAATCATACTGCTATTATAAATGCAAAGGATTGTATGTGTGTATGTTTTGTTACTCCTTCACGTTGTAACGGCTGAACAGATTTGGATGAAGTACCTACTAAAGACAGAGTATAAACCTTTTTTTTTTAATGTTGGGAAATGCCATTACAAGTGGTATTGTGGGACTCACTACCGGCTAGAAATGGCAGTACTACCCACTAAAACCTCGCAACCACGACGCCCTGATGGCGGGTCTACCGAAGCAAGCTACAACAGTCATGGGATTGCTCCAACGGTCTACGCTGCTATCAGAGAAGTAACAGGAGCAACCCGCATAGTACACCATCCACCGAGGTGGGCCGACTCCCGGTGTGTTTCTTGGCTTCGCGCCCTTTTGGATTGCTGGAAGCTAATGAACCCACCCACTACGACAAGGTGTTCACACGTTTGGGGGGCAGAGTATAGATCTGAACTAACACATAGGCTACTTATAGTAAGAAAAATTTGCTAAAAGTGACGCTGCTTCTGTATAATACCTATAATATTATAAATACGAAAGGTAACGAACCCGAAGACGACGAGCATATAGACGAAGTAAGTCGCTAGTACTGAGATATAATGTTCTTCGCAATCAATATTTCTATATTGTATTAAGGAGGATTTAAAAGGGAGAGAGTAAATGGTTGGAAAAGCAGCTGGTCTTAACGTATTTAGTCATTAATTCATTAAGCACGTTCAATTTCTTCCCTCAAAGCATTAGTATTTTCTGTATACATTTTAGTTCAATTAGGAAGCGATTCAGGCAAATTGGCTTTCCATATGGTAAAAGCTTTAAAAGCTTTAACTTATAGCGCTGTTTGAATTTTGTATTGTTTAAGCTCGTTAGCTCGAAACTTTTAATGGACGTCCGACCACAAATAATATATTATGTTAAATAAACTTTTAGAACATGTTTTCACGTTGTTTCTATACAATAAAACTGTAAGCTCGAATTCTAAACGAAACTTTGATAAGCGCTTTTTAATTGTTAATTGTTAATTTTTATATTTAGGTATCTTAAGGGAAGTTTTAAATATACAAAATTGTTCTTCAAAATCATATGAGCAATGGTTTTACAGTAAAATTAAAAAAATGTACTTAAATAGTAAAAACCTAGAATATTAAATTAGCAATTCTTGTATACAGGATATAAATTTATTTCGTGTATCTCGGAAACGGCTGTAACGATTTGGAGCAAATTTTGTATTTAGATAAGGTTTTGTTTTCTAAGTTTATAGTATATAGGTGTCTATTCCGAAAAAACTTTTCCAACTATTTGCGACTTTTCCGAAAAAACATGGTTTCCCAAAAAAAAACGATAAGCAAAGCTCGATCGCCTAGGTACTATCATTAAATTCAAACGACACGTGTATAAAGACCTCTAAACTAAACTACGCGTTCATTTCAATTTACATACTGATTGAGCATTTTAATGATATATAAGCAATCATGAAACACTAAACTAATAATTGACTTTTCGACGCACTAATTTATTGCTAGTACAACGAAATTATCGTGATTGGATATCCATATGTACTCATGAAATTATGCAGAAATAACGTAATGTTTGCTATTGAGAGTACATGGTAATATGATGAGACAACACAATACTTTTAAATATTATGTTGTTTTCATAATACTTTAACCTTTATGTAACATCGCATACAAGCTCCCAGTAAAGTTAAATACATACCTATATATCTTAATCTATAAAATCTACACATATAATAAAATTGTAACTAAGCCGAATCAGTACATTAAATATTTTTTTGAAAATCTTATTGAAATAGTCATTATTATCAAAACAGAGGCCGAATCTACAGTTTTTAAAATTTTTGTCTGTCTATCTGTCTGTCTGGATCTTTGGGGACACATAACGAGAAAACCACTGGACAGATTTTGACGAAATTTGACACGATTATAGCTCGTTATCCGGGTCAACATATATGTATAGTACACTTTTAACTGCGAGAGAACATCTCATCTCTGAAATATCTCTAAACGTAAAACGTAGTTAAAATTAAAAAAAACGTACTTATTTTTGCAATAGTCAATACATATTTAGGCAGTGGTAAGTGGTAACCCAGTGGTTGGTAACTAAGTGAAAAGGGTTCAAATTCCAAGCCTCGCACGTCTGATATTTACATGTGCGAATCATTTCCAAAATGATTATTATCACTTGCCATATGAAGGAAAACATAGTGAGGAAACCTGTACGTCTGACAGAACCTAGCAAGTTTTCGAAAGACTTGTGAAGTCCGCCAATCCTCACTTGTACAGCGTGTTTGAACGATAATAACAGCGGAAAATATAGAGACTCCGCCAGTTAGGTATTATTTAAATTTGAACAAATTTATGAATTATTTGATGTTGAAACCACTGAAATAATTTCATAGCAAAATGTTAAAAAAATAATTAAATTTTTCCGTTACTTAAATTCCGTTACTTAGAAAATTAAATATTCAAATAAAACACAATGACAATTGTAATATCAGAATATACTCACATAATGAGTTCTTCCTAAAGATGAATTCAATAAAATCTTAACGAGATCGTTGTACGAGACGATCTGAGTGTGATACAGAAAAGCACATTTAATATTATTCTGAGATAAAAATGATTTTGTAGGTTTATTTTTAATATAACAAATATGTATCATTATGGTTAACACAGATGTAATAAAATAATAAGTCTATACATACTTATAATAAAATTCTAATTGAGTTGAATCTGTACATTAAATATTTTTAGGAAAATTTAATTGAAATAGTCATTATTATCAATGCAGAGGCCGAATCTATAGTTTTTAGAATTTTTGTCTGTCTGTCTGTCTGTTACCGCATAACAGAAAAACCACTGGAGGAATTCTGATGAAATTTAATATGATAATAGCTGGATATCCAGGTCAACATATAGGATACTTATTACCGTGGGAGATTATTTCATTCCCACGGGAGTACACGTTATAACACAACCCAAATAATATTTATGATCGAAATTTCTTCAAAATTGGTATTAATGCTCTTCGATACAATTAAATAAATACGTGTTTTATCGTTTTTTTTTAAATTCATCCCATAAGGAGATAAAATAAGGGATGAAGGTTTGTATGAAACCTACCTTTTTAGTTTTTTGTTGTAGTTTTAGCGCGAACGAAGCCGCGGGTTTTGCTAGTATGTAATAAACAATTAACCTGTAAAATTGATTTTTTTAAGTTATACTTCTTTTGGCACGTTTGGAAAAAAATATGAGATTAAAATTTTTACGATGCGCGCACACACTGACACCTAAAAAAACTTAAAAAAGAAAAAACCGACTTCCAGGCACTGAAAAGTAAAAAATAACTAAACGGGGGTTTTCATTTAGAATAGATACTTAATCAGATATTTTCGAAGTCGGTGTGCTTTGATATGTATTGGCTGGCACCGACTTCGAAAAAATCTAATTAAGTATCTATTCTAAATGAAAACCCCCGTTTAGTTATTTTTTACTTTTCAGTGCCTGGAAGTCGGTTTATTTTTTTAAAAAAGTTTTTATTTTTCCATTTTTAGTGTAGACATATCATCAATACAAATTAATCAAGTCCAAACACCAGGTAATTGCTGTAAATCGTTGAGGAGTTCCCTCGACTATCTTTCGGGTCCATCATCAGATCGACTCCAGACCTTCATTAAATAGTAGTGCTTTAAAATACCTAATGAAAATGTTATCAAACGCACTAGTCGCCGCTACAATTTTCGAAAGTTCCCCTCGATTTCTCTGGGATCCCATCATCAGATCCTAGTTTCCTTATCGTGGTACCACTCTTGGGATATCTCCTTCCTTCCTCTCCAACAAAAAAAGAATTATCAAAATCGGTTCATAAACGACGAAAAAATCCCCGAACAAACATATATATATATTTATATATATATATATATATATATGCGGTCGAATTGAGAACCTCCTCCTTTTTTTGGAAGTCGGTTAAAAAGCGACATGATGAAGTTAGCTGCATTCCTTTTACAAACAGAGAGTTGTGACATACGGGATGAAACTTCTTACGTGCGTACATAAGTACCCACTCGTTTTTTTTTAATTTAATATACAACTTCTTCTTAAGCAGCCAGGCAATAGGCTGTCTTAAAACAAACAAAATTAGTAGTATTTGTCATAAACATTTGAATACTAGAAATAAATCAGTGTTTTAGCACAGATTTCTGAACTGGATTAAATTTTTAAATAACAATAACTTTGTTTTAAGAATCTTGAAATTATTTAAATATCTGAATTTAATATAAAATTCTAAGAAGTTACGTTACATTTAATTTTTATTTCAAAGCAATGAAACTATTGCAAATTAAATTTGGTGAGACTCTTATTCAATAAAATAAAATACTTATTAGGTAGTCATGGGGACTGCCGACAGAAGAACTTAAAACTTTAGAATAACTGTGCTATTTTTTTAATTTGTAAATTATTTATACTAATTATTCATAATAATTAAAATTTCATAATTTGTAAACTGAAATTATTATTAATCTGGTTTTCAAACCATATTAATATTAACGTCCATTGGCATTTCGAGCAATAATTATTTACATTTTGGTATAGTGTATTCATTAATCTAAATTATCTAAACATATGACGTTGCGCGTCGCCAGTCTGCACCAGACTGCGTCACCTCATATTATGTCACACGTAGTATGTCAGTGACGCGAACCCACAAGTTATATTACTAAGATTTCGCTGTCCGTCCGTCTGTCTGTCTGTCTGTCACCAGGCTGTATCTCAAAAACCGTGATAATTAGACAGTTAAAAATTTCACAAATGATGTATTTCTATTGCCGCTATAACAACAAATACTAAAAACAGAATAAAATAAATATTTAAGGGGGCTCCCATACCATAAACTTGATTTTTTTTGCTCGTTTTTGCTCGATATTGATCACGGCAACAGGTAGACGCTTGAAATATTCACAGAATATTTAGTTATATATTCACTTTAAAAACAAATAATTAAATTAAAATAAAACAAATATTTAAGGGGGGCTCCCATACAATAGACATGATTTATTTGCTGTTTTTATAGATTATGATACGGAACCCTTCGTGTGCGAGTCAGACTCGCACTTGGCCGGTTTTATTTTTTAATTATTTTATCTATACATATAATAAAATTTCATTGGTGTCGAATCTGTATATTAAATATGTTTTGGAAAATCTTATTGAAATACTCATTATTATATTATTATTTATTATTATCGATACAGAGGCCGAATTTATAGTTTTTAACCGACTTCCAAAAAAAGGAGGAGGTTCTCAATTCGACCGTATATATGTTTTTTTTTTTTTTTTTTTATGTTTGTTCGGGCATTTTTTTCGTCGTTTATGAACCGATTTTGATAATTCTTTTTTTGTTGGAAAGGAGATATCCCAAGAGTGGTACCATGATAAGGAAACCAGGATCTGATGATGGGATCCCAGAGAAATCGAGGGGAACTTTCGAAAATTGTAGCGGCGACTAGTGCGTTTGTTAACATTTTCATTAGGTATTTTAAAGCACTACTATTTAATGAAGGTCTGGAGTCGATCTGATGATGGACCCGAAAGATAGTCGAGGGAACTCCTCAACGATTTACAGCAATTACCTGGTGTTTGGGCTTGATTAATTTGTATTGATAATACGTTTACACTAAAAATGGAAAAATAAAAACTTTTTAAAAAAAAATAAAAACCGACTTCCAGGCACTAAAAAGTAAAAAAACCTAAACGGGGGGTTTCATTTAGAATAGATACTTAATCAGATTTTTTCGAAGTCGGTGCCAGCCAATACAAATCAAAGCACACCGACTTCGAAAATATTCGGGAACTTGGCTTTTTGTTTCTCGTTGTCTGTTCTGTTGTTTCCGCTGAAGCTAGCAATGACTCTCTAACAGCACGATCGTTTGACATATTCTGTCGCCAACGTCCATACCACGTTGAACACACCGGTTCTCGTCCGATCACCGAAGTTAAGCAACGTCGGGCGCGGTCAGTACTTGGATGGGTGACCGCCTGGGAACACCGCGTGACGTTGGCTTTTTTATCCTATTTTATTTTCTTTTATTTATTATTTACTAGCGGCTCACCCTAGCTTCGCTCGGGTTCGTCGCTAGAACAAAAAAAAAAAATCTATCCCACGAGAACCGTACATTTTTCCGGGATAAAAAGTAGCCTATGTGTTATTCTGATGTATGGAGCTATATTATTATAAAGTTTCAATAAAATCCATCCAGTAGTTTTTGCGTGAAAGAGTAAGAAACATCCAGACATCCTCACAAACTTTCGCATTTTAAAATATTAATAATATTATATATTATAAATAGTGTATACATCGCAGTATCAAAGCTTACTTTTAAATATCATTTTGAATGTTTTAGGAATAATTATGATGATATAATGAATGACATAATAGCAAGTCTTCTTAATGACAAGATCTCTTATAATTCCAAGACGCCGACCTTATTAAAATTAAGTGTATTTTTTTCAAGCAAGAGCCTAAATGAATACTTATGTATGATAAATGTAGCTGAGTAAAGTTATATAAGACTGGTCAAGTAAAACCGAAACGTTTAACACTTCTGGATCTTCATTGCCATCTTTTCATAATTTATATTTATTCCATTTTTTCTTTAATGCTTTATTGTATTTGATCTTAAATAGATTTTCTTTTGATCTTGAAATACTATTACTAGCAACTCACCCTCGCTTCGCTCAGTTTTGTCCCTAGGTTGATTCCTCATACAAACTTTCATCCCCATTTTCACTACCTTAAGGGATGATTTCCGGGATAAAACTATCCTATATCCTTCCACGGGTCTCAAACTATCTTCTTAGCAAATTTCATCTTAATCGATTCAGTAGTTTCGTAGCCTATTCGGTGCAAAGAAACAAACAAATAATCAAATCCTTCCTCTTTATAATATTAGTATAGATTAAGGGCAAGGGGTTACACCCGCATTTGTTTCTGAAGACTGAGATATTACTATCCTGCAAATATACAAGATTAATCATCGTCATCTTTCAGTCAAATCACACAAAACCCTAATGCATTATTATTATACATGTAAACCTTCCTTATGAATCACTATGGTATGATATGGTATGGTATTGGTGAAAACCGAATGCAAATCCGTTCGGCAATTTTTGAGTTTTTCAAACAGACAAACAGACAGAAACACGCGGCATGGGGAAGTTATTTTATAATATGTAGTGATAAATGAGCGTTAAGAGGTAAGGGGATACTTGACTACTTAAATTATTTAAGGCTTTAAGTCATTAAAAGTTATGTATTCGGGGTGTTAATTAATTTTTTTGGATAATTCAACAAATTTTGGATAATTCCTTCTAGCTTTTACAGGTTTTGAATAATTAAAAATTTTTTTCTTTATATCTGGGTCTAGTTTACGATTTCAAGTAGGTATCTACGTAATTTCAAGGCGCTTTAAAATTATTTGATAAATTACCTTAAAATAAATTATTCATAGGTTAATTTTAAAAATGGCTCAACAAATTTTAATATTATTAAAAAAGTCATGCTGTTTTTAACCGACTTAAAAAACATGATATCTTTGCAACTCTGAATTGATTTGGGTTGACCTTTATAAATTTTAATAAAACCATCCCCAATTGTAAGGGTGGAACAATTATTTTTAAATGACTTAAAGTTACTGTAACAATTTTGGTAAGAAAATATTATAACTTATTTAGCTAATTCCAGTACACTTAAAAATACATTATACAGTAAAATACAACCTTTTTCGCAAAATTTAATCTATACAGATAAATAAAATTGAAGTGTCTGTTTGTAACGTCAAAATAACAGCTTTATAATAAATGCATATGGAATTATATACGGTACTTATAAGAAAAACACAATTTTTAAAATTTTTATCTGCCTGTCTGTCTGTTCCGGCTAATCTCCGAAATGGCTGGACCAATTTTAATGCGATTTTTACTGGTAGATAGCTGATATTATAAGGAGTAACTTAGGCTACTTTTATTTTAGAAAAAGAATTAAATTAAAATTTATTAATAAAAAAAAAAAACGTACCTAGAGACGAACCCGAGCGAAGCGAAAGTGAGTACACTAGTTAGTACAATATTATCGGTATAAAGTATGTATATTCGATATTTTTTTTTGATACAATAGTAAGTAGTAGTATTGGTACTAATTGTTAGTTAATTTTAATTAAAATCTGCGTAGTTAATTATTGAATAATTGGTAGATATATCTAAATAAATAATTTGAAGGGATACATAAAATTAAACAAAAATAATTCGTAGAACCTCATTCATTTATTATAAACATCTGCCACAACCACTGTAATATGGTTTCATTTCGGCAATTGACATGGGATATTCCACGTCTGGGAACCTCACCATCGATTTTAAGCACTCGCATTCTGGATCTAAGTATGAATTACATTTACACTTATTCATACACATTGAGCATGGGGTCATATCCCTACATGTCTCACATTCTTTCACGGGACAAGACATACAAGTTTCGCATCCAGATCTCGTCATTGGTTCGCCACATCGTCTCGCGCAGAAAGCGTCTATGCCCTTCAAAAGAAGGAAAACATTTATTTTTTAAACTAATTAATTATGTAATAAAGTCTTATAACGTCCATCCATATCCAACTTCCTAACTCCGGGCGGTTACCGAGATTTTCTGAAATACTCAATATAACTTACCCCGACCCGGTACTCGAACCCAGGACCTCCAAATCCTCATACTAGATACGTGGTCAGTAGAAATAACCACTAGCACATAAACTTAAATAAAAAATAATTAAAAATATATCTATAATCCTCTTACACAACTGTCGATATAGTTTCAAGGCTTACCTGGCAGACGCAGAAAATTAAAACCACAAGTACGATTTTATTCATTTTGTCGAACTGTTTGAAGGGTATAAGTCGACCTACTTTATATAGAATTTAAATTCATTAAAGATTACAGGAAGTAAATGATAATGTTATAAATTGTTTGTAAACTATTGGGCAAGCGAAAGAGGAAGTGATAATGAAAATGGGGAAAATCACGTACGTCAATACGTTAGTTGATAATAATTATACTTTATGGATATTCATATTTAGAGTCTGTCTGCAAGCATGTCTGTCTATCAGTCGTCTTAGTATTTATCTTATTCATATACTAGCGACTTATCCTCGCTTCGCTCGGGTTCGTCCCTAGATACACCATACAAAATTTCATCCCCATTTTCACTCACTTAAGGAATGATTTCCGGAATAAAAACTATCCTATATCCTTCCCAGCGTCTCAAACTATCTTCTTACCAAATTTCATCTTAATCGGTTCAGTAGTTTCGGAGCTACTCGGTGCAAACAAACAAACAAACAAACAGTCGAATCCTTCCTCTTTATAATATTAGTATAGATAAACTGTTCACACAGAGTCTGTGTAAAAAACATACTTATCTATGTATGAAATAATAGTTAAGTTGTCAAGCCTGAGGAGTCCGACTGGATGGGTACCACCCCCTTATCTATTTCTGCCGCCAAGCAACAATGATTGCATTGTTGTGTTCCGGTTTGAAGGATAAGGTAGCCAGCGCAATTACAGGCAAGAGGCATATCATCTTAGTCCTCACAGTGATAACGTACCGGCGGTTCTGTATTTTTGTTACCTAAAACTTAAGTGCATGAACTGTAGGTGTTATGGGCGACAGGTATTGCTTTCCATCAGGTGGTCTGTCTGCTCGTTTGACACTGAATCCCATAATATATATATATATATATATATATATATATATATATATATATATATTTAGAGACTATATGTGATATTACTACTTATGTTTAAATTGGATTAACCGACCACTCTTCTTCGTGTCTTCTCCATTCTACGTGACATTGGCGAAGAAATCAGTGCCCAACTGACACGCTGTGAAGCCACTAACAAGAAAGTTAAATTGAATTCAATTGTGTTAGCTTATAAACAAAAAAATAATAATTTATTCTAACAAACACACAAGTGAAGTCGGGTGGTGTTGCTCATATTTTGTATTTTCTTATCTTTATTTTACTAATTACTTACTGTAGATCTTGCTTTAACTTTGATCACGTTTATATGTCACTCATCAGCTTTTTTTAATTACATTTTCGTGCTTCGTTATCAAAAAAATATCTAATTAACCTAATTTTTTTTTATTTTACTGCTTAACTTTTTTTAGGGTCTTCTTTACATAAAGAATAAAGAAAACCTCTTTAAGTTTCCATAAACTACGGAGCCCTCTTTCATCCGATTTCGACTCGCACACGACAATTAAATATTCGATGTGCAAACTTGTAGACCAAAATCGTTAAATTTTAGTGGACCGTCATTTTACTACAGCAGTCCGGCAAACTGAAAACGTTTTTGCAAATGGAATTTTGAACATCAAAAGCCCAATCTTGAAATGTATTGGTGGACTTTCCTTTCAATATATACTTGATCATTGAATGCTTCATAAAGGCTTTAAGAAATAAGAAATTAATATGAAAATATTAAATTTTTAATATTTTCATTTCATTCAAAAATACATGTCGTATATTAACTCAATATAATTGATCTTCTTAAATACTTGTGTAATTAAAAAATAACTATTATTTTAAGGCTAAAATAAAAGTTCTTTAGTCTGAGATTGAGTGTAAAGAAATAGATCTTATCATATAATATTAAATGACTTAATTCTGATGTAGTACATTAATTTATTTCGTGTATCTCGGAAGCGGCTCTAACGATTTGGATGAAATTTTGTATTTAGATAAGATGCTTTTTAAGTTAATTTATATCGGTTTAAAGGTGTTTTATTTTCCAAAAAAGAACAATGTTCACTTACACTAGGAAATTTAAACAATGGTGATTCCAAACAAAATCTGAATTCTTGCATGACATTATGTAATGTTTTAAGTTTTTTAAACATATTGAAAGTTTTTGACTGCTTTATATTATTTGTTAAAGAATTGTAAAGCTGTGCTCCTTAAAATGTAATAGTTTTTATTCCATATCTTTTTACGTCCCACTGCTGGCCACGGGCCTCCTTTCATTGCGAGGGGGATCAGGCCATATTCCACTACGCTGGTCTTATGCGGGTTCAGGGTTGAATAACTTCACATGTCTTTCGAAAAGTTGCTAGGTTCTTTCAGACATGCAGGTTTCTTCACGTATTTCTCCTTCACCTTAAGACAAGTGACAATTAGGTATGTTCGAAATGATTCGCACATAATAGCTTGAGCTTCTATGTCATACTCGTCTGATCTATGATCTGTAAAAATATTTATAACTAACGGCTCACTCTCGCTTTGCTCAATTTGCCCCCTAACAAAACGAAAAATCTATCCCACGGGAACCGTACATTTTTCCGGAATAAAAAGTAACCTATGTGTTATTCCATACTATAATCTATATATTTGTCTATCTATATAAATTTCATCCAGATCCGTTCAGCCGTTCTGGCGTAAAAGAGCAACAAACATACATCCATACATACATTCTTACAAACTTTCGCGTTTATAATATTAGTAGGATACTATATAAATGTAGATCTATAACAAAATTTGTAGTAGTATATAATATTATATTTAGCGATGCTGTCGCGACATCAATAATTTATACAATAGGCTTTAATTTCGCCAGATATATCTTATCGATCATAATTCGTAAGGCTTAACAACTGACGTCCATTTTATCCGTTAAGTCTCAATTATAAGTTTATTTTTTATTCACAAATCATTTACTATAATAAAAATTCATTTTCAAAATGTTTTATTTGGTTATACATAATATATTTGGTCAAGTTGCTGGCTGGCAATACCTGCCTGTAGAGGTCCTGAATTCGAATTTCGAGTCGGGCCAAGTAGGTATACTTAGTTATTAAGTTACCCTATTTTGAGATTCTCAGTATCTTTCTAGAGTTGAAAAGTTGGCGGTTTTGAATTTTGCTTGCTTGTTTTGAAGAAAAGTATTAAAGATGCAAAACCTGGAGTTTAAAACTGATTTCTACTGTGAACTTAGTATATTAATAGTAATAATTGCTGAAGACAGCTCAAATAAACACACGCGGTAGCGTGTCCATCCAAGTTCAATCCATCAAAAGGAACTGGTGGCGCAGCACCGTGTGTATATTTTAGACGAACCATTTGGAGCCACTTTTCACCTCGTAATAACTCAAAACCTATTTACCATAAACACATTAAATTTGGTACATTTATTTAATCCCCTTAGATTAACTAGAATCCCCAATTTCATAAATACAGCTAACACGGTTATTGAGATATTAAAGGCGAAAAATCGGCATTTATATCACTGACTGACTGACATATAGTAGTCAGTCTTCTTCGTGCTTCTATATTTCACTTTTGACACTGTTTTCGTAACTAGAAATAGAGTCAGAGTATGTCAGGCATTTAACCACAATATGTTAATATTAATGTTTGTGTATTACAATTTAAAAGTAAATAACAATATGTATAATGATTAGTAGAAAAATCAAAAATCTTTGTTGATGACTAATGTATTCAGCCCTTTTTTAACGTCCCACTGCTGGGCACGGGCCTCCCTTCAATACGAGGGGAATCAGGCCATAGTCCACCACGCTGGCCAAGTGCGGATTGGCGGACTTCACATGTCTTTCGAAAACTTGCTAGGTTCTCTCAGACATGCAGGTTTCCTCACGATGTTTTCCTTCACCGTAAGGCAAGTGGTAATCAAGTTAGAAATGATTCGCACATGAAAATATCAGAGGTGCGAGACCCGGGATTTGAACCCGCTTCACTCGGTTTCCCAAGCAAGCGCGTTACCACTGGGCTACCACTGCCATATGTGGCACTGATGACTAATAGAGATGATGATTATGACCACTTCTACAAAGTACTGTGCAATGCGCTAAAATTACATTTTTCTCTTTTATTTTACAAGGCGTTTTTTACTTCATATATCAGAAAAAATAATGTCGTATTTAAATAGACACTCGTACATACATTTTATATATATTTTTTACCATATTAAAATATTTATACGTTAAAAGTATAGGAAAGCTTAAGCTAGTGACATATTAGGTACTGCTCTGAACTAGCTCTCCAATCTACGTCCATTTTGACAAGGTGTGCTGGATTGTTGTACTCAATACTGATTAAATATGACTGGACAAAAGGCATGTATCGAACCTGCTCTCTCCATTGTACGTATTAGAAAGCACATACTAAGTAAATAACTAACTGAATCAAACGTTTCAACTCTGGTATTGCAAAGCAACTTTTTGTATCACGCTATAAGTATCCTATCACAGGAACAATCATGTATTGGGACAAAAAATAGCCTGTGTGGCTTCGGGCTTATGAAGTATTAGAAAAAAATTCTCTGAGATATCGATGTAAAGGAAGGACTACTACTATTTAGATAATATTTTCTACTATATAGATACTATATAGATAATGTTAGTATAGATGAGTATAGTATTATATGATCTGTGGTATAGATTTCTCAGAAATGAGATATTTTTCCACAGTAAAAAGTATCCTATATGTTGACACGGATAATCAGCTATCATCATACCAAATTTCATCAAAATCTTTCCAGTGGTTTTGTCGTGATGCGGTCACAGACAAACACGCAGACAAAAATTCCAAAACCTATAGATGCGACCTGTGTATCGATAATAATGATTATTTCAGTAAGATTTTACCGGTGGTAGGACTCTGTCAAGCCTGAGGAGTCCGACTGGATGGGTACCACCCCCTTATCTATTTCTCCCGCCAAGCAACAATGATTGCATTGTTGTGTTCCGGTTTGAAGGATAAGGTAGCCAGCGCAATTACAGGCAAGAGGCATATCATCATAGTCCTCACAGTGACAACGCACCTGCGGTTCTGCATTTTTGTTACTTAAAACCTAAGTGCATGAACCGTAGGTGTTATGGGCGACAGGTACTACTTTCCATCAGGTGGTCTGTCTGCTCGTTTGTCACTGAATCTCTTAAAAAAAAAAAAAAAACCAACAAATATTTTATGTACAGATTCGACTCAGAATTTTATTATATGTTTAGATATGCAGTCACTATCGTTGTCATAATCGAAAAATACAAATCTATAGAATATATTTTCTTCAACGATTGTAGAATGGTATATTATTTAAGCCACTAAAGATAAAAAACAGCAAATAGTCTTTTGTAATTTTACTCAAAGTTTCCTCAATTGCCTACAGATTTTCTGCTCCATCACGTCTTATCTCAATTTTAAACTGTTATTAATTTTGCCTCACAACAACGTTTACAGATTTTGTAATAGAAATATAGATTGTTGTCAATATTGGCGGTGTTATCTACAGGGCTATGTTTGGGTCGAGTTTTGCTCATTATTATTATAAAATAATATTTTTTATACTTGTTATCTGAGAGAAATTTTCAAAATACGTTATTTATGACTTAAAGTCTTGTCTTTAAAATTCATCTGAATTTATTATTTATTCAATGCTACTCTTAAAGTAAATTACATATGAAATATGCATTTATTTACTTTAAGATATGCGTTTGAAACTTGCATGTATCTCTTCAATTTTGTAAGGCTATTTCTAAAAACCAAACGGCTGGACAAATTTAGATGAAGTATAGTTTGTTATTAGGATATGACCTGCAATAACATAAGCTACTGTTAGACACCTAGAACGCATCCGGAAGAAGCGAGGATAAGACGCTAGTTCATAATAAAACATAATATATACCTACTAATGTATGTATTCAGCTCTTTTTAACGTCCCACTGCTGGGCACGGGCCTCCCTTCAATACGAGGGGAATCAGGCCATAGTCCACCACGCTGGCCAAGTGCGGATTGGCGGACTTCACATGTCTTTCGAAAACTTGCTAGGTTCTCGCAGACATGCAGGTTTCCTCACGATGTTTTCCTTCACCGTAAGGCAAGTGGAAATCAAGTTAGAAAATGATTCGCACATGAAAATATCAGAGGTGCGAGACCCGGGATTTGAACCCGCTTCCCTCAGTTTCCCAAGCGAGCGCGTTACCACTGGGCTACCACTGCCTTTTACCTACTAATATATACTTACTATTGTAAATCGCAAAACATATCTTTATCTCTCAAAATAAATGTATATTCTTTATAAACAATCAAAAGGAATAAAGAAATTTTGTACAAAAAGAAATCACGTATTATACGAACAGTACTTTTATTTAGCTAACAATTGTGACTTTAACGAAGTTCCGATATAATCAATGTAAAGGCGCAAGTCGTTCTTTTCCCGAATATAAAATCCTGTTACCATTCAAACAAGATTTTGGCAATTTGGCAATGAATTTAGTGGATTCAGGCACTTAATCAAATTGTTTAAGTGCACGGCAGCGTTGGGGCTCTGTTTTTGAAAGTAGGTCATTGTTATTTCATTGTCAAAGTAGTATTGATACAAAATATTAAAAAAGTTGGTATTAAATAATAAAAGAAAGGAGGTTGGTTGTATTCGTATATTACTTATTTATTAAAAAAAAATATCGTTTGACGTAAGCAATTAACGCATTGGTGATGCGCATAATTGGGAAACTAAGTGCAGCGGGTTCAATTCTTGGGTCACGCATCTTTTGCTGAAACGGCGGAGCAAATTATCGTGAGAAAACCTGCAAATCTGAGAGAATTAGTTTTCGAAAGACATGTGAAATCCGCCAACCCACACTTTGCCAGCGTGGCTGGACCTTTCCGCATTGAGGTAACCCCGTGCAAAGCTGTGGGGTTTAAAAGGATGAATTATTATATACCTTTCACATTCAAACTCCGGTGGGACAATTCAATACTCGGTGCTTCGGTGAGAGATTAGACGCAGGACCGACTGCGTTACGTGCAGTGTTAAGAAAATATTATTGGTCCGTAACGGCGAAATTTATTGAGTTTTGATCAAAATTTAAAAAAGCAATTAAGAAATCATCAAAGCTTACTTGTAAATTTGACTACAATCTAAGTTTGTGTAATTCACCTTTATGGCTAACTTAGCCCAACATAATAAATAAATGCTGTACTTTATTCAATTCTAACGACCTACGCTCGCTTCGGTCGGGTGCGTACCAAAGCTTAAATGATATAGAAACGCATACAAATTAAACGCTCAAAGACAATTCTTTTTTTTTTGCGCCAAGAACCTATTACCCAATAACCCACCAGAGTTTCATCACAATTGGATCAATGGTAAGGAACACATAGAGTACAAACATACAAATTCATTTTTATTTATATACATAGATTAGTAGATAATCCTTTTCAAGAATTTAATCATGGATTTAATTTAAAGTGAAACCAGTTTATGAAGCTTTTAGTTCGGTCCATAGCTTTGCTAAGTAAACGCTTCTTAAGATTTATAACAAAAAAACTATTACTTTTTTAGATTTACGAGAATATTTAACATCTATCTATACGTATAATAGAATTCTGAGTCGAATCTGTACATTAAATATTTTTTGGAAAATCTCATTGAAATAGTCGTTATTATCGATACAGAGTCTGAATCTATAGTTTTTAGAATTTTTGTCTGTCTGGAAACGCATCACGAGAAAACAATTGGACAGATGTTGATGAATTTTGGTATGACGATAGCTTGTTATCCGGGTCAACATATAGGATACTTTAAACAGCGAGAAAACATCTCATCTCTGAGAAATCTGTATTAACCGTTAAAACGTACCAAAGGACGAACCCGAGCGGAGCGAGGGTGAGACGCTAGTTTTAAATGAGTCTTGTTGGACTTTTCGCGGATTTAGATTTTTTAAAGTGCTTTATTGCATGTTAAACATTCGAAACGTCGTCGTCCTAAAAACCCTTTAATTTGTTCATATTAAAATTTAAGTACAACATAAAATCTTACATTTGGAATGAATTAGGTACATATTTAACGTGCATTAATAGATTTCTTTACGACGCACTACGTACTTTATAAGTGTAATACATAAAGTTACGAAATTGGAGTATAAAGTATATTTCGGGATTATTTTGTACTATCTGTTTCCTTTGGTTTTGTCCGGGGTTTATTTTAACCACTTAAAATAAGCAGATTTGTATTTGAGTGTAGGATTTCGTTCTCAAAATATTTTGTGATATTAGAACTATCGAAATATTTCTTCAATATATCTAAATAAGAGACTAAAGTATCACAATTGAATGCCATAATATTATTGCAAGTATATTAAAAGAAGTGCATTTGAATTTCCTCATTCTCAGTTTCCACATTTACGGAACCACAACAAAAAACGAATTATCTTTTGAAAGAATTTTGGCCTGCTTATTTGCAATTCTACATAAGTATTATTTAATCAGTTTATAAGTACAATAAAGTATGTATAAAAATCTATGTATTTAAAAATTAGTATGGTTGCTTCAGAAAAAGGATAATATTAATAAATGAAATTTTTGTTATACATGTATGCCGTTCTTAAAGCATACATATTATAAGTATATTATACTAGCGACCCACCCTCGCTTTGCTTCGGGTTCGTCCCTAGACAAAAACAAATCTATCCCACGGGAACAAAAAGAATTTTTCAAATCGGATCAGTAGTTCCTGAGATTAGCGCGTTCAACCAAACAAACAAACAAACAATCAAACTCTTCAGCTTTATAATATTAGTATAGATGACAAAGAGAAAAACAATCTTAAACTATTTATGTAGGTACCAGCTATTACTACGAATCCTTAAAATAGGCTCATTTCAAATAAGTACTCGATCTGCAACTTGTAGCCCATTTTATTATTTGTAAACATAAAATTTTGTTATTTCGTAGGTTTTAGAATGCTTTAAAAGAGAGGTGATAAAGGTGTTTTTAACGTTACAAAGAAAATTAATGTTTTTGAATATAACTCTTATGAATGTAGGAAATTAAGTTTATAATGTTTTGACCAGCGAGTTGTCCCTTGCTTTTTGTACTTAAATGTCCCTTTTTCGAAAAATATAAACCTATTTTTATCTGAATAAAAAATAGTCTATAGCAATAGACTGTAATATAGCTTTCTAATAATGAAAGAATTTACAGAATCGGATCACTAGTTTCAGAGATTATCCCCTACAAACAGCGCCGGATTTACACTAGGGGCACCCGGGGCTAGTGCCCAGGGCGGCAAATTTTTAGGGGTGGCAAAATTCAGAGGGTGAAAAAAAAAATCTTTAAGTTATCGAAAATTCTTTTCGTATTTTCCAAAAAAGGAATAATAAAAAAAAAACTAATACATTTTTCGAAAAATTAATATTTAAAAGAAATTAAGCTTTATTGAAACTTTATTCAATTTATTTATATTCCATTTTATGCAAAATGTCGATAAGGGGCCGGCATTTTTTACAATGCGCAGGGGTGGCGCTAAGGTTGAATCTGGCACTGCCCACATACAAACTTACACTTATTCTCTCAACTTACTTTACCTCTTTATAATAATAGGGTAGATAATGTAGGGCCAATTGTTGAATTACCTAACAAAACGTAGTCTCAGCGCTTATTTGTCTGAACGACCAGTTTACCGAAAGAGTTTTTAATATAAAATTATTGATTTTCAAATGTCAATTTGTATTAAATACATATTTTAATCTATACATATAATAAAATTCTAACTGATTCGAATTTGGACATTGAATATTTTTTTTGGAAAATCTTATTGAAATAGTCATTATTCATTATTATCGATAAAGAGGCGAAATGTATAGTTTTTAGAATTTTCGTCTGTCTGTCTGGGAATGTAGCACGAGAAAACCACTGGACAAATTTTGATGAAATATGGTATGATGATAGCTGGTTATCCGGGTCAACATATAGGATACTTTTTACTGCGGGAAAATATCTCATCTCTAAGAAATCTATACTAAACTTTAAAACGTAACTAGGGTCAAACCCGAGCGGAGCGAGGGTGAGTTGCTAGTATAGCAATAAAAATGTACCTATTTCAAAATAGAGTAAAAAAATCTATCGCAACGTAAAACAAGTATTGGTGGTTTGATAAAATAAGCTCTAAGGCGACGAAAAATCAAGCAAATAAATTATCGAGTATTTAATCATCATCAACTTTTATACATAAACTTTTATTTGTTGTGTTAGGAGTAACTTTTATATGGTTATTGAACAAAAAACAGCTCTTAGAAATAAAAATCAGTCATATTGTTAAATCGTTTATTGAAATATAATCGAAAAACATACAGTAAGGTACCTTTGTTTTGTAGAACATATAGCGCAAGCATTCGTAATGCAATGTGATATGTTATTTATATTATTCTGAATTATATGTTACGAGATATTTAAACTGAATTATTTCTATAATATACTCTATAGGTACAGCGTATTGAAATTATTTCTATAGAATTGACAATTGCAAATGAAAATTACATAAATAGGTACAGGCGGATCGTGAAATTAGGGGGCCCTGGGCCTATAATTTCTTGGGGGCCTAAAAATTACTGAGTTTAATTAATTAGTATTTAACTGTCATTTTGCCATTATAAAATCTATAATGATAGACGGCAGTAGACGAAATTATGATAACCCAAAAAAAAATTGGGTTCTGGTTAATTGATCTCAGGGTTATAGCTTTGATTTTTTATTATTTTAGATATTTTTTATTTTATAAATTCACAATATCTATTGGTTTCTTAGAATCCTATATATTGATCCGCCCGTACAAATAGATAGTACACAATTATAAGATTTTACTACTTTAACTTTAATATAAAAAATAGGCTTTTTACCATCATATAATACCTAAAAAAATTTACTAAGGGTCATATTTCCCCAACGTTCTCTTAAATGAAGATAACACATTAAAATGTCTAGAATCTGCTTTATATACTCGTGTGCATTTAAAAGTCATTTAAAACGACTTGAATATTTTGAAATACCTACTAACAGTTGGCACTGATTTGTAAAATAAATAGGTATTTTTGAACATCTCCCATAAAACGGGCAATCAGTACAAAACTGGGCTAGCCTTCGAGATTATATCAAAGCTACTAACAAACATAACTCTAGTTGTGCTAATGTATCGCATGACGAAAATGGGTTTTACATTTGCTTTCTATCTATTAATTACGCTAAAACGAAACATGAATAATATGTTTGTTTTTTCATAAAACAGAACATACAATACAATATTTCAGTTTTTCCATAAAAAGCAGAGTTAGTCCAGTTTTGCACTGACTTAACTAACTAACTTACTCTATCTATATATTTATAGGTAAATAGAATGACATAAATCACAGGATTCAATTCCAAATGAAGCATCGTGCAGATTGTAAAATCAGTCGTGCGCAAAGCAATTTCGATTATTCCATCTTTCATACATAAAATAAGTAATAGAATGAAAATAAACAATAAGTAATATTATGTGATTTATTCGAAATCAATTTTTTATTGTTTAACAAAATTAACAAAAAATATTGTTGCTAATTATGGAAAAAAAATTTTTTTCAAGGGAATATTAAAAAAAACATGCTTTTTTATTTGTGAGACACAGCTATTTTTAATATATGATCTTTTTATTTAAATAATACTTCAATTCGAAACTTAAATGATTTTTAATCAAGATTTATTATTTTAACACTTAAACAAGCCAGATATACACATATATTATTTTACACATATATTTTAAGATATAAAATTTTAACACTAACTAATATAATAGAAATGGGTGATTACGAAAAACTTTTAAAAATTAATGTATACAAAATAAACATAAATGTTATCATAATAAAAAAATTTTTTTTTAGAAAATCAAAACATAAAACATAAAAAAAGTCTTTTTTATCTAATTTTAATAAAAAATAATTATCAAAGTCGACTACATATCGATTCATAATCACCCAATTACCATAAATTTGTGATGATCATTATAAAGCTCGTGATACTGTGATACATTGTGATAGAGACATCAAACATATATATTTATAAACAGCCTTATATTAAGATTGCGTGGAAAATATCTAAAGTTTGCACAACACTTTAATTCGTATAGAAATTTTTGTACAACAGTTTAAGTATCAAGAATAGCGCATCGAATACTCTTAGTTATAACATTTTGTTTCTGAGCGATTTATATTGTTTTTTTTTGTTTTTTAATTTTCAAAAGAAAAAATATTACTTCAACTGAAAATTAAAAAACTCGTAATAAGACGACGCATAGACTTATCTGTTACTAATATAGACACTTATATATTTTTCTACTACATTATCATAATCAGTTTGACTAAGTTAAAAGGGAATATCTTACAAAATTATGTAAACTTGACGTAGGATGTAGAAATTATTTAAAAAAATACGATATCTATGAAAAATATGACGATTTAGGTATTATACGAAAATATGATATGATCTAACAATTGTCATAATTAAAGCGAGAATTCAATTGCATCTACCATACTAATACTTTTAAATTTAAAATATATCAAAAAGCAAGAGTTTCCTAAAAATTTGGCATGTAAAGATAAATCTCACTCAATATAATGTAACTACGATATTTACTGCTTACGGCGCTACTCTGCTGTCATGTCTACTTTTAAATTCTATTTGTAAATGCGTAAATCTTGCGTAGAAAAGTGTCACTATGGGAACTTTAGCTTATTTTATAGCCTCAAGTGACTCGCGAAGCTGATTGAGATACAAGAAAATATCAAGGAACTTGGCAAACATTTTAGGCATAACTCTGAGCATGTTCTAGCGGTATATCTGAGAGTTTGTTACCTTTCTCCACCCAATTCTTTAATCTCCCGCGCAATTCCTCTAAACTTTTCGATTTGGCTTTGTTTATCCTCTTATACTTGACGTCTTTAGGCTTTGTCACGTTCCTGTGGTTGGACATGACTCTATTGTATGTTACTACATGGTTCGACTTGGTCTCCGCTTCTCCTTCATCGCTTTCTGGATTCGAAGTAACCTCCTCATCAGAATCGTTGGGAGGCATCATTCTTTTTGGCACATAGCTATAGGACCACACATCACTGCCCTTCGGTTTGATATCTTTATCGTTGTCTATGCTTTTTACTTCAGCTGTTAAAACAATGCTTCGCATTCGGAAATTGTCTCGTCTTTGAGCTAGAAGGCTGGTTTCATTATATTTTTGCTCGTCAGTTTTGTTCGCGTCTTTCAGTTCCTTTTCTGTGCTATTTTGTGCACTCAGGCCTTTAGTTGAATCACCATCCGCCTCCTCCTCCACGCTATAAACGGTTTCCAGAATTTCTGGCCTCCTGAGGAATCCATTAGAACGCCTGACGACACTATATTTAAGATTTGGATCAATAGCATCTGAAATCGATCGAACTATCGTAACGCTATCTGGGTTGGCTGACCTAAACCTTGGCACGTTGGGCAGGTTACTGCAGTCAGAATCGACATCTTCCATAATAACTGCTGAATCGGAATCGTTTAGGGAATCAAAGTCGCCCGTGATATGTGTGTCTTGTAACATATCTCTAAAATCTGGTATAGTTTGTGATGTATCGATACCATTATCGAGCAATTTAGAGTGGAGGGTTTCGATTACCTTCTGCTGTTTCATGATAATCGTTTCCCTGAGCGCGAACATGTTGGTAATCTCCTTCTGTTTGCGAACCAGTCGAGATTCGAATAAGAGGAGCTGGCTTGATAATGACTTGAGTTGCTCGGCTTTCTCTCGTTGCAGGCGCGAGACTAGTTCCTCCTGGGTGCGATGCGCTCGACGCCATGTTAAAAGTTGGTGAGCTTGTGCTCGATATTTCATTCGGAGATCTCTGTAAATGAGGAAAATAGATGATAAATTTTTACTCTGACCTTGTGTGTATCTATTTAATTTATTTATTTATATCTTTATTGCAAATTATAAAAAGTTATACAATAACACAGATAGGATACAGTTTCGCAAAGGCAACCTTACCGGCAACCGATAAGTACAGATTGTAAAAAAGATAAATGTAAAGAGCAGAAATGTGCATAAAGTGAAAAGTTAATGTAAACAAACATACATAAACTTAAAAATTAACTATTATGATAATTAGTAAGTTATTCTAAATGTATAGTCGATATATAGATGAAACGTTACCGGATGGTCCTCCGAGCTTCGTCAAGGGTGTGCGCCTCCAAGGGGTCGGTGAGGGATGCGGCGAGAGAGACATCTGGCTCCGTCGGGCTGTTTAAGGCCGACTCACTCCGACTGAGAACAAACGACGTCATGTTAAAAATTTATTAAAACCAAATTGTTGTTATTCTTAAATATGTTATTCATACAACTATACTTATCAAATCTATACATTTTGAGCTTTAATATGATTTGTTTTGTAAAAATTTTTAATTTAACATTAAATAGTAATCAGTAATCACTCTAAAGAAGTGTTTTAACTGAATTTTCAAAAAACAAAAATAACGTACAAGTGAAAGAATTAATAAAGGAAAAGACATATTAAATGCTAAAATCTACAGACATACTAAATGTTAGTATCAGTGAATTAATGTATACATAGAAAAATAAATAATTATATATTAAACTTAAAAGATCAAATTTTTCATATATGCATATTTTTCTTTACCATTTAGTTACTTACGCTACTATTTCTTCAATTATGATCATTTTATCTAACAGTGGACATAATACTAGACAAAGTCACAAAGTTGATATTACTAAAGTTTAATATAACCGAAATTCTCGCTGCATATTTCCTATTCACAAACTCAATTAGTTCGTGTTCCAGCTTCGTATACATCATGGATTCGCGATCACATCCCAGAATCTATTTCCTGAGGATATTTCCATGTAGAAGCAAAGCGTGCATCAAGTAATCTGAATGATATGGAATAATGATATTGGAAAAGGTGCCTTTTTACTTTTGGTATAATAATTGTTTCCCGAAGTGTACCTACCTCTTTCTGTTTACTTAGTTTTTACTTATAATACATAAATGTGCAAGCTGTGGTCTCCTATAAGTGAAGGAGCACACATATTGTAAGTCTTAATTACTTTTGTTCTTAAATGATGTAAAGTGTGTATCTTTTGCTGGAGGTCCTTAACATAATAAAATAAAATAAAATAAATTATTCCAATTATAATTGGAAAAGTTCGCTTTAAGTTATATGAAATGTATACTAATATTATAAAGCTGAAGAGTTTGTTTGTTTGGTTGAACGCACTAATCTCAGAAACTTCTGATTCGATTTTAAAAATTCTTTTTGCATTTGATAGCCCGTTAACTGAGGAAGGTTATAGGCTATATATCATCCCGGAAAAGTGTACGGGTCCCGTGGGATAGATTTGTTTTAATCTAGCGACGAACCCGAAGCGAAGCGAGGGTGAGTCGCTAGTAAAGTATAAAACTTTAAGTGAAAACCCGATTGCGTAAAAAGCGAATTAAAAAGATAAGAATAAGTTAATAAAGAAATAAAGCATTATCCAGTCGAACACATACAATACACGTAGCAAGACAAGCAGCTACACATAATGTAGATAGTATAAAACATGTACATATGACATTCACCTTATCAAGACGAATCTATCGATACATCAATCATCAAAATAGGTATAACATATAATCCTCCTTTGATCTTTGCCGCAGTCGAATTTAAAAATTAACCAACGTACAAGGTAGTTTACTTAGACTTAATTTCAGAGAATTTCTTATGCGGCGTACATTATTTTTTTTATATGTAAGATTGTAAAGTAATATCATGATATTTTTTATAAAACATATTGTTGTATCTAGCTATAATTTAAGTGCTTCGATATTTAATGGGGGGAGCCCTAAGCGGGCAAGAACCCACTCTCATAAGCGTTATATTTACAACTAGCGACTTACATTTAAATAGGGAACATTTTAATTTTTTTGAGCAAAACCCTAATTCTTTTTCTAAAATAAAAGTAGCTTAAGTTACTCCTTATTGCATCAGCTATCTGCCAGTGAAAGTCTCGTTAAAATTGGTCTAGCCTTTTCGGAGATTAGCCGAAACAAACAGACAGTCAGACAGACAAAATTTTTTAAAATTGTGTTCTTTATAAGAACCGTACCTATATAAAATTTCATTTTTTTTATGTTGTTCAGTGACAAACGAGCAGATAGACCACTACAGTTCTGCACTTAGGCTTTATGTAACAAAAATGCAGAACCGCATGTGCGTTGTCACTGCGAGGACTAAGATGATATGCCTCTTGCCTGTAATTGCGCTGGCTATCTTATCCTTCAAACCGGAACACAACTAAGCAATCATTATTGCTTGGCGGAAGAAATAGATGAGGGGGTAGTACCCATCCAATCGGACTCCTCAGGCTTGATAAAGTCCTACCACCGGTAAAAGGTAATTTTAATATGAATTTAGTAAAAAGCTGTTATTTTGACATTACAAACAGACACTTCAATTTTATTTATCTGTATAGATTAATCACATAAGATGGAAACATTATTTATTATGCCGAATATATAATATGTCGTGATATGAACTAATAATGACATGTTCAAAGTGTACGTGTAAAGGAACGGGAGGAGTTCATAAAGGGAGAGGCTGAGCATAAATTAGTTTGCACAGCTACGAACCCGCATGCCCGCAAAGCAACACGTAATTTGACGTGTTTAAGATAAATAAACATGTTTAACCGTTTGGTAAAGTGAATAGAAACATTATAAAATTACAAAGTTAATTCATAAATTAAATTTATAATTGTTATTAAGTTATTTGGGCACCTCCTCTTATTGCATGAAAATTTAATAAGTTCCTAATTTTATTTATTTACTAGCGACTCATCGCTATGTATTTATATATTATTGTTAATATGAAAATATTAAAATAAGTAGTAAGAGAGTGAAAAATACTTTATGACCCATTCTCATACCTACCAAATATACACAAAAATAATCAAAATTGGTCGAGCCATTTCAGAGGAGTGTGACTACAAACACCGTGACACGAGATAATTATTATATTAGATTTGATATATTATATTAACTTCTAGTAAGTACATCAAAAAAGGAAATTTAGTCAATTTGGATTTAACTATTTATTATACACATTTACATTTATTCTTATTTACGGAGTAGGTACACTACACTAATATTATAAAGAGGTAGGTAAAAAAAAATATAAGTTTGGATGTAGGATATAATCTGATACTGTACTGGTCTGATTTTCAAAATTCTTTACATTATCCCCGAGTGCTATAGGCTATTTTTTATTCCTATTAAAAATGCGCTTACTGTCAGAAATCATAATAATTTTATTTTATTAATTAATTATATCTTATATATTTAAACGAGCAATAAATATATTTAAACGAGCAATTCTTGTATATTTATATCTTTATTTCTTTATTTATTTATACCAGCGATCTCGGAAACGGCTCTAACGATTTCGCTGAAATTTGGTATATGGGGGCTTTCGGGGGCGAAAAATTGATCTAGATTAGTCTCATATCTGGGAAAACGCGTGTTTTTGAGTTTTCATACGGTTTTCTTTTGCATTATTCTACGCAGAATATGGTCGATAATTTCTTCGGATGTAAGCATCGTGTTCAAGCGGTCAAGGCGCAAGTTAGACAACACATATGCCCGGGATCGAGTCCCGGTCGGAATACAAAGTTTTTACTTTTGTTTTTTTTATGTATTTATTCCAGTTTTTAGTTTTTTTATTTAGAAAATATGATATAACAAAAAAGAACTCCGAGCGAAGCTCGGTCGCAGAGGTACTTTTATTTAAAATCGAAAAAAAAACTGGCAATTAAGTTATTTTTCGGCTACGTGCCTAAACGGTTTGAAATAAAGCAATAAAATAAATGGCAAAAAACACCAAGGAACGCACCCGAGCGAGGAGTAAGTCGAAGTCTTAAATGACAAGTTAAGCTTTTATAAAAAAGTCCTTTTTAACGCCAAAATATTCATGAATTATAATACTTTCGTCTGAAATAAAATAATGGAAATAGAACTGCTGTAGCACGACACGTTACATCTCATATTCATAAGGCTATGGAACACGTGGGCTTGAATTAAAAGTCGCAGTTCTTATTACGTAGAGCTAAAGTACGTTATTCAACAAGACTTAGGGAGTCATAACGTCATAGGTAAAAACGTTCGTTGTTATAATTTTGTTTGGCCCAAGTCTGAAACTTTTGAACTCTATTTAACACTTTAGCGTATATATTTTTACGACAAAAACAAATCAATCAATATATTTTTACGACAAAAACAAATCAATCCCACGGGAACCGTATATTTTTCCGGGATGATATATAGCCTATAGCCTTCCTCAGTTAACGGGCTATCCAGTGCAAAAAGAATTTTTCAAATCGGATTAGTAGTTCCTGAGATTAGCGCGTTCAACCAAACAAACAAACATACAAAGAAACAAACAAACTCTTCAGCTTTATAATATTAGTATAGATTAGAAAGTATTATACGTAGATAGGAATATACTGAGTATTTAAATCCTAAGTAAAATAACATAAAACGGTGAGAATGAGATAACACGATATGGCAGACAACAAATGTCTTTATTTATTAGTATCAAAACTGATCAATAGACTCGTATATGTATGTGGATAGCATATTTTGCCAAGTTAATGCTATGTCTGTCCGTCCGTCTGTTGGATGCACGTACTAATGAATTGACCTTCCTGTGAAAGATTTGTTTTCATTTTCAAACTACGAAGAAACGTCGTAAGCTTCACTTCTTGTACTAGATATACATATATATATATATATATATATATATATATATATATATATATATATATATATATATATATATATATATATATACATATATAGATAAAATATTATAAAAACCTCACATGGGTTACACCATACACATACAATAACCGTTATTTCACGCAAGCAACATAATTTTACCAAACGAACCTTTTCTGGTAGTTTACTTTGGGGATCACTTTTAACAAAATTTGTACAAAAAAAAGGTTTTAATTGTGTAAAGTTATGCAAA
Organism: Argynnis bischoffii washingtonia; assembly: GCA_033884665.1. Lineage (NCBI taxonomy): Eukaryota > Metazoa > Arthropoda > Insecta > Lepidoptera > Nymphalidae > Argynnis > Argynnis bischoffii. The sequence continues at coordinate 15,577,456 of CM066610.1, forward strand.
TAATAACATTAAAAAAATATATAAATTATTGAACAGTAATTGCTTATCGATATTTTACACGCTTATAAAAAGGTTATTATAGAAATACGTATTTTAAAATCGATAAAACATTAATTAAACTAAAAAATATATATATTTAAGTGTACATAATATAATACTAAATAACGTTCTCCTGACCGATTTTCAGTGGACACTCTAACTAGCCATCTGCAGAATAAATATTATAGTGCCGACTCCTCACTCCCATACTCTGATGGGACGACAATTCGACACGACAGACGAGAAATTAAAGCTAATTTCCCTCCAAGGCATGGGGGTGAACCATCGCCAATTTCCCAACTCCGGACTGTTACTGAGAACATCTTCACAGAAAAACTAAACTTGGACCGATCCGTGACTCTATACGAGAACCTCTGGATCTGTACGTGTCCTAGACCACCGGGATAGTTATATACATAAATATGAATGTGATACACAAGTGTTTATTCATATTTTTATACTAGTTTATATCTACAGCTTTGCGTGTGGTTTTTAAAATATTACTGTTTTCTCAAGAGTTTTTAATAAAACATAATTATTGTTCAATAACAGCTGTACCTAAAAAATCATTTCCGAAATAAACAGAAAGAAATATAAATGGATATTTGGATTTTTCCCTCATTACGTTTACTGATGCAATTGCAACCTACTCGCTAAAGTACGGAGATATAACACTTCCAACTTTAATACTCCAGGCAGCTACTGAAAAGTACCTGTCAGAAAATTCTAACATATCTTTAGGCCAGACTCGGATCTATGTAGATCCCAGCACTTAATAACATGTACATTGTACATCCTCGTATATAGTCGTAAAAAACTAACCACTAAACAAACGAAAGACACGTTTTATACACACATTAAATTAATGAGCAAAATATAAAAAATATCTTTAAAATATATGTATGTAAATAACACAGAAAAATATATAGAAAATATCGCTCGGAATTTCAGCAAAGTTCGCCTCCGCATAAATAAATAGAGTGTTTATTAAACTTAACACCGTTATTTTCTCGCTTGTTTATTTTCAGCATATTTCTTTATAAAATATTGTCACAATAATGGTATTAAACGCGCGGCACGTTCCAAAATTTACTACATCAAAGAGAAAAACATATTTAGTTTTAAATTTTATAAACTTATTTTTTTTTCTAACTAAATAGCCTATTTTAGTGTTCAGCGATAGTAGAGCTTTCTATCAGCAAAAGACTTCTAGTATTAGTTTAGTAATTTCGTACATACAGACAAACAAATGAATAAAATGCTACTTTATCTATACAAATAAATAAAATTGAAGAGTCTGTTTGTAATGACAAAATAACAGCTTTTTACTTAATGCATATGAAATTATATACAATATCTATAAGAAAAACATAATTTGGACACTTTTGTGTGTCTGTTTTTTCCGGCTAATCTCTGAAACTGCTGAACTGATTTTGACGGGACTTTCACTGGTAGATATCTGATGTATTATTATTGATAAGGCTTTGGCTACTTTAATTTTAGATAAAGAATTAGGGTTCTACTTAAAAAATTAAAATGCACTTAGAGATGCACCCGAGCAAAGCCAGAGTAAGTCGCTAGTATTATATAAAATGTTATCCAGCTCAAACAGTTATACATAATATATAATAGGGACAATAGACAGTCAAAACAGTCAGCCGATCGTATCTTATGAATGGCATTCATTTGAGAAAAACGTTTCAATAAAAAAAAAATCAAAACAAAAATCTTTTAATTAAAGTTAGTACTAGTAGTTGAATGTTTTCGTTTTTTTTTCTTTTGGTTTTTTACTGTTTTATTTTACTTGTTTGTTTTCTAAAACAACAAAGCACAAAATAGTTTTATTTAAAATATTAAACATTCAGATAAATCTAAAAAAAAATATTATTTACACTTTTTTTGATACCAACATCTCTTGATGGACGTATATTGTATATAGGAATATATCTACATTTCATTCTGGTCCTCAAGTGGGATAACAGAATGATCGATATTACAAGAATTTTTCAAATCTCAAGAGGATTAGAGAGGCTCTCAAAAAGGTGACGAGGTCTGGCCGCTAGTTTTATTTATACCTATTTAAATTTCCCAGTTACGTTTTATTCATTATTTATGTTTGTGGAATATGCAATAAATTTTTATTTCGTCCTACATTGGTAGAAAAAGCTATCAAAGCTTAATATAGCAAATGCAATCTGACCATACTGAATGAAAATGCATATAATGTTACGAACGTTACATACTCGTGTTGAATAGTATAATAAATGTATCTTCATGACTCTACAAGTCTAGAGATGAATTTTTAGAATAAAGTCATATTAAGTTCTAGTTTTTCTAAAAAAAAAAGAAAAGAAATCCGTAGTATTATGAATTCAGATGAAATTAAGGATATAATATTTTGTATCCTTGCTAAATAGTACTTCAAAATCGTAGGTAAATTGGTAAACTGATAAAAATGATAAAAAAGTAACGGAAAATTTAGACGACTGGTCTCTCAGGGGGCAATGAAAAATACGGTATAAAAGCTCCAATCTAAATTTTCTGAACGATTACAGTAATCAAAAAGTCTTTCCAAATACAATTGTTTATTCCTTTTCAGGCTTGGCAAAGCGTGAAATAATGATAACTGAGACAGGGGTGGCTTATATTCATTCAGACTACAGACGGTTTTAACTTAAAAAAATATTCAATGTTACAAAGATACGGCACAGTCAATGTAATGTCTTTCAAACACATTCGATGCGATGTCTATTTTGTATACCTTCTATAATTATGTATGTATATATTTTCTTAAATTTTAGTATGAATTGTCTGGTTCACACAGGCGATTATATCGGTTGTCATAGTTTTGATACCTGCTAAAGAATGATACTTGTATACCTGCCGATTCAGAAAAAGACGCCAAGCTAGGCATAATGTCCTTCACCGTTATAAAGGCGGAAATAGAAAAAGAATTGCCAAAAAAGCTAAATTACACGTAACACCAAGCGTAGGAGTACTTTTTTTTTGTTTCTCGACTGTGGAAACCCATCATGGAGCTGACCGACAGCGGACAGAAGACTGTAAGATTCGTATTCACTAAAACCCGTAGATGGAGTATTCGAAGCTGACTGCCAACCTTTGTTAGTCGGAGAGGCACTTGAAGAAGAAGAAGAAAACTCGTAGCGAAACCCTATCGCCGCAGTACTATGGGGCGTTGAAAGATCGCTTGTGCACACACTATAACATACTTGGCAACATCCTGAACCAAGGCGGGTCGCTTTGCTTAAATTAAGGTGCTTGATACGCGAAGCATCCTAACCGCCCCGATACCGCCCGCTAGTAATCCTTTTTTTTTTGTTTTCGCTGGGGAAACCCATCATGGGGACCTTACCGGCCGTCAATGGGTAAGGTACTGTGAGACTCTTACTCACTAAAACCCACAGCGGAATCCATCGCCGCAGTGCAATGGGGCGTTGCAGGATCGCTTGCGCATGCACTACAACACCCCTGCGGACGGCCCGTACCTCGGCCCGCTAGTAACCCTCCGACAGGAGATCAATTTTTGAAATATTCAAAAAGCTTTGAATGATATTATTATAAATACTACTATTACTACTACTATATAAATGAATTAGTATTATTCGTTCGCATACTTCGTTCGTCCCTTAGGAAACGTCAGGAAGAATTAATTGAAACATTCATCATTTGTACTAAGATTGTATAAGATAAGCCATTTATTTGCAAGATATTTATCTATACATATGTAGCTTATGACTTTAAATGGCTTTTTAATGACAATGAGGTAAAATTGAAGTAGATAATGACACCAGAAGTCAAAGATTTGTTCAGATGACGATTACATGTTCAGCGATTACATGACCTAGGTCATTATACAATATAATACTTATGTAAAAAATATATACACAACTTTAAATTTACTATAAAATTTAATAACTGTTTTTAGAAACTGATATCTAGTTACTAAAATTGAAGGTGGAACAAGAAATATCGTGAACTTAAACAACGAAAACCTAACAGGGCCAAAATGACATTTACTATCCACGTAGTTTAAACTAATATTTGCAGTTCAATATATGACAGTGATAAGTGGTTATTCTCTCATAGGTGGTTTAAACGTAAAAGTCTTAACTTAAAAGTCCAATTATTTAATCTTAATGTGCCATCAAGATTACCTAGGAAATCACATGCCTTATTTAACGTATCCATTTATAAATCCAACTTGGGAAAGTATTCCCCTTTAGCCAAATTGGCACGCACTTATAATGATCTGTCCTCGAAGATTAGTGACCTTGATATTACTTGCGATAGTTTACCTGCCTTCAAATTAAAGTTAGTGAACTTAAAAAATAATGAAATAATATTATAATTAAAAATAATGAAATAATATTATAATTAGTATAATAATAATTAATATAACATTGATATTTAATATTATTCGAATGAACAAACATAAAATGAGTTTGATTGTTTTTATTTTTGTTAGTGATTAGATTTCATTAGATTTAATTTAAAACTAAACTTTAATAATAATATTTTTTTTTTATCTAATATTGTGTATGTTGTGTTTGTCCATAAGTAGAAAAGCATTTAATCATTGTACTAATAGCAAATTTTATATTATCATGTAATAATGTTTTTTCTGTTGACGATCCTAAATAAATAAATAAATAAACCGCTATTGATATTATGGGCGTTGGTAAATATTAATTTCTTATTCTAAAAAGAAACAAAGCTTTATAACCTTTAATAACTGTTGAGATTAAGAACTCTGTGTACCTTTTAAGTTCAAAAGTAATTATTAGTGACCAATCTCCTTTGCCTTTATCTCCTATTCTAGGCGATATTACCGAAAGAAATTTTCAACTATTTGTCATCGCTGGAAATAGGTTGTGACAAACAGATAGACAGACGGTACCACCCCCTTATCTATTTCTGCCGCCAAACAACAATGATTGCATTGTTATGTTTCGGTTTGAAGGATAAGGTAGCCAGCGCAATTACAGGCGAGAGGCATATCATCTTAGTTCTCACAGTGATAACGTACCGGCGGTTCTGCAGTTTTGTTACATAAAACTTAAATGCACGAACCGTAGGTGTTATGGGCGACAGTATCGCTTTCCATCAGGTGGACTGTCTGCTCGTTTATCACTGAATACCATAATAAAAAAAAAAAGACGGACGTGTTAAAGTTCAAAATCTGTATTTATACTTCATAGTTCACATCTATACATTATAATAAAACAGTAACTTAGTTAAATCTGTACCTTAAATATTTTTTAAAACAATGACTTTAACGTATTGTGTACAGAAACAATAGTTATTAAAAATTTTGTCTGTTTGTTGTGCGCGTTTCACGCAAAAAGTACTGGACCGATTTTAACTAAGTTCTGTACAGTAAGAACTTATTACTAAATTATTACTAGATTACTATACTTATTACTAGATTTTTACTAAATTTTGTGTATTGATAACTTATTACTCGGGCCAACATTCAGGATACCATTTACTATAGGAAAATCTTTCATTCCCACGGGAAAACACAATAACTGGTTCTATCGAGTCGTTCTTAGAAATTTACATATTTAACGCTGGCTAAACCTTAAGAGATACGTCAAAACAATTTACTAGAAAAATGTAGGTATTTAAAAAATGCGGCCTACAGACAAATCTGCAATAGCGTAAGTCTTTCTCATATGGTGGTACACTCGCAATAACTATTCATATCTATTTAAAACGTACATAGGAACGCACCCGAGCGAAGCGACGGTAAGTCACTAGTTATATTATAAATATTAAAATAATTGCTCTCCAGTATAAATATAAATAAACTAAAATCTTCAATCCTGAAGAAAACATGATATTTATATTAAAATTGAAATATACTACGATACTAAATCTCTGAAACGTGACTCGTTGAATCGTAAATGAATGAAAAATATTGCATGAAATACCAAATGTATTTTCAAATTTTCAAATAGCGATGCGAAGACTGAGAGTCAAAGGAGATTCAAGGAAATAACTTATAGAGGTAGTATGTAGTATATTTTCACATTGATGTACTAAAAATGGAAATTAAATTGACTTTCCTTACTATGTAGAGACAACAGAAAACACGTTTTATGTTGAGCTAGCGACTTACTCCTGCTTCGTTCGAGTTCGACCCTAGGTGTCTAACTATAGCCGAATATTACTCCATGTCTATCTATATATATATATATATATATATATATATATATATATATATATATATATATATATATCTATTTCATCCAAATCTGTCAAGTCGTTTGAACGTGAACTCATAACAAACATACACACGCATACAAACTTTCTCATTGATAAAAAAAACATTATGTTAATTATATTATTAGTGAAACTTATATTGTTATTTGTGGCAGTGGTAGCCCAGTAGAAACGCGCTCGCTTGGGAAACCAAGTGAAGCGGGTTCAAGTCCCGTGTCTCGTACCTCTGAGATTCTCGTGTGCAAATCATTTTTCAACATGATTATAACCTTACGGTGAACGGAAACATTGTGAGGAAACCTGCATATCTGAGAAAACCTGACTAGTTTTGGAAAGACTTGTGAAGTGCGCCGACCCGCACTTGGCCAGGACTTTGCTTGTATAAATTAAATTATCATTACATAATATTATAAATGTAGAAGATTTTAGGTTTATTTGCTACTTCTTTACGCTAGCTAAATGGAATTGTTTACCGTAATGCGTCTACATCATCTTTATTACGTACATCTGTTCCGGCACTCCGCAGTAATTTGGGAAATATTTCACATATATTGTTTTGAGCAATCCTGTTATTCCGACAGTAAGCGGCGAAAACCGGAAAATAGAATTGGAACTGACAAGTTGTTAACAGTGTTTTCCTATTTTCATTGCATTAGATGTTATACAATATACGAGTAGGTGAAGGAAAATAAATATGATAGATATATTTATTGATTAATAACTTATAACTTTATGCCGTTCGTAAAATATTTCCTTATTATTATATTACATACATATAAGGCAGAGTCAAAGAGTTTGAGAAAAGGATTTTTTTTTTCATCAAAAGCCCATACCCGCGAGCCCAGGATATTACGATGGTAAAAAGTGTCCGGTATCCCGAGAAGTCCTTTTCCCCTATTTTTCTCGACATAAAACTTTTACTAATAAGTCGTCAAAATTGACTCAAACGTTAGGGATACACAAATAGATGAACAATGAGGATAAAACATATATATTAATTAGGTTTTAATATTGTAATAATAACCTATTATATGAGTGATATTGTAACCTATTCCCGTATTTGGAAATCTTTAGTGAAAATTGTATTCTTAATAAATTTGTATAGCTTACAAATACATCTCGTAGTAGTAGTTTATACTATTTTTATAATCTACATGCATAAAGCATTCGTTAATCAAGAAGCTACACATTTCAAAGCCATGTTAATCCACTCTCGTACAGCTTTGATGATAGCATCATTGGATTTTTGTTTTTTCTGAATATACTTTAACATCGTTTTCTATGTGTATGCAACCAAAATTAACTACATATATAAAAAGCTTCCCCAACGACGAAACACGGGACAAACACACAATAAGTATAGCTGTAACTATTATTATATTTCTCTGTCGTATATTTCATATTAACAAAAATAATTTGAAAATGTTTGTTTACATGTGACCCGCAATATCTATAATATTGATTATTTAATATAAAATAATAAAAAAATATATATTAATCTTTACTTAGAGAATGATAAATAACGTTATTGAGCTGATATTTTTGTCATAACATTATTAGATATTTTAAGAATTCTTAGAGTTCACATTGAGGTTATACTCAGTTCAAATAAACCATTAATAAACAACCATGCAATCGATGTGATCGACAACTTGAAACTTCTCAATCGCAAATTTCCACGATTTTACCTTCAAAAATGACTAGCTTCCATTCAAACTTTAATCCCCTATTTAATCCCTTTGGGGGATGAATTATGAAGAATCCTTCTTTAGTGCTCATCTTTGTTATATAAGGAATTTGCGCGCAAAATTCAGCTTCCAAATCCGAGCGAAAAAGAAGCGATTTACATTGTGCCTTGTATGGCAGTCAGCCAGTTTAGTGATCAGAATTTTATATATATATAAGATAATGTAAAAATATCAAGTTTATTACCATATATTTTACTATTATTATAATAATAATAAAGTCGACGACACTTTTGGCTTAGTTTGACCTTACTTGCTGTGCCAGCGGTCGCGGGTTCGAGTCCCGCTGGTAGCATTCATTTGTGTGAAGAGCACGAATGTTTGTACTCCAATCATGGGTGTTTATATTTATGATATGTATTTATTTATAGTTGTAGTGTATCAACTATCTAGTATCCCAAACACAAAGCCTCGTAGCTTACCATGGAACTAGATGGTGCTGTGTGTTAATGTCCCAACATATTTATTATTATTATTATTTATTACTACTTCTAGATTTAATTACTAAATATTTTTACTAGACTTACCCATTATCTACAAAGCAAATACTAAAAACAGTTAAAACTGACCCCATAAAACCGTTACTAGTGATCACTACTACAATTTAATCAATGACTGTCTTTACACTTATCACTCCTTGAACTAAAGGTAAAATGCCCTACGTTTACATGAACCCAATAAAGCCTATTGCCTGTCCCTTATACACAATGCTTGTCTGAGAGAGATGGAGAAAGTATGGTACTGTCGAATGCAAAAGTGACTAATTCTTAGGACATGAAACAAAGGTTCCAAAAACAAATACATTTCGACGTTATATTTAATTAGGTATATATGTCTTGCAAATTATATTATCAAATTTTGAAAATGTAGATTTTAAATTATATTGCTATAATTTTAATATTTTATGTATAAAACGAGTATAACACTGCTTTGAAACTTAATAGTATATTAATCGTCTATACTCAATAACAATATTCGTTGAATCAATAGACCAAAAATTTATTGTTCATTGTCGTTTGTCAAAAGCAATAATTTACCCAAATTATACAGCAAAACTAACAATTTAGTAGGCAATGGTATCTAAATGGGGAGCGTCACGGTTGAACGGGAAGCAGCGCAGGCGCAGCAGGTGGTTTCCGCTAAGTTCCGTTGAAACAGATGGCGTAAGTAACTTAACGAATTTCATTTATTAAAAAAGATAAACGATGTTAATAAGAAATATAAATAAATATATTGGAACACAATTTTTAAGTAAAACAATTATGGTTATAGTTTGTATTAATTATGTATATTTTTATAATAAAGTATTTAGACTTCAAAATGACTTCAAAATACTATAAATAGTCTTAAAATATCTTTCTTAATCATATATAAATGGCCTAAACCTTTGAGGTATTCCTATTAATTCAAAAATAATCCAGAAAATTGGTCCACCATTCAGCTGTGTGAACTTGGCACCCGACTTTGGAAAAATTGTTCTTTTTTAGGTTTATTTGAAAGATTTCGGTTAGTAGGGAATAGTAGTGAAACTAACTTCGTTTGTAGTAGTGCCAAAAAAACTACAGGCTACAAAAGAATGTCATCCCCCGAAGTTGAATTTTTTTTTAAATAATCCAGAAAATAGATCCACTATTCAAGTAGATTTTGCGTCACATATTATGTACATACACATACACACATATGTATGTATACATAAAATAAAAAAGAAACATACACACATGTTGTTATCCTCCTTTTTGAAGTCAGCCAAAACTCAGTCTAGCTGATATCAAGTAACGTATTCATTTATTTATTTATTTATTCGGTAATCATACAGCGTTATAAAAATATCTATAGTTTGAGTACAAAGTTATTAACAAGTATGGCCAAAATAGATTACTCTATTGAGAAATCTTCAAAAATAACCATGAAAAAGTGTTTTCCATCAAAAATCACATTTAAGTTGCGTCATACTTGATATAAGTATAACAGCGTGAACTTGCAAGTCAAATAATGAATAATAACACCAAGGGTGTTAAATTTCAACCACTAATTAATGTACGGTTTTAAGTTCACATTATTAACAGATCAGACGGATTCGGACTTTGCCGATCTATTTATAGCCTAGTGCGTACTATAAAATATTCCTCGTACAAGTTTTACAACCCCTTTTTCTATTATTGGGGTTGAACTCTCAATTCTACATGATTCTAAGTCATTATAGAAGTACGCTGCTGCATGATTGTTATATTTTTTTACAAGTGACTTACCCTCGCTTCGCACGCGTCTCTAGATACGTTTTAATATTTTTTGAGCGGAACCCTAATTCTTTTCTTAAAATAAAACTAACCTAAATTATTCCTTATAGTATTAGCTATCTGCCAACGAAAGTCCCGTCAAAATCAGTCCAACCGTTTCGGAGATTAACCGGAACAAACAGACAAACAGACAGACAAAATTTTAAAAATTGTATTTTTTTTCTAAGTACCTACAGTGTATAATGTAATATGCATTTAATAAAAAGTTGTTATTTTGACATTATAAAGAGACACTTTAATTTTATGTATCTGTATAGATCAAGAAAGAAAGCCGAAGGATAACTGGCAGTGAAATGAAAGAACTTGTACAAGTGGACCATTTAAATTGCACCTTTGTTCTCCCTAAAGCTTTATTTATAAAAATTTTAACTATTTCACAAAATTATAAACAAATTACTTTTCCGCTGTGAATGTCAACGCAAAAGTGGAATTTAAAATGCAGAACATTTTTAGAAAGAAAATATGAAATTAAATATAGTAAGTAAAAATGAAGTGTCATAGTTTTAACTCGCACATACGAATTTAGAAAATAATTATGCCTCCTTTTCACCTATTTGAGACTGTGAATACATATTATGAATATTAAGTGAATTGAGTCTTAAACGGTGATTTATAAGATCATGTAAGTATTGTCTTTATCACAACAAGATAAACTACAATATAGCTAATAGAAATATAATCCACTTCCGGTAATCGAACTGCCGATAGTAAAAGTTTCAATACCTATTGGACATTATAACTAGTACTTTACTTCGCTGGAAGTTTTTGGTCAAAAGTACAATTTTCTTTTTAATTTGGCTTAAAAACAAAAAAAGACTAAAAACTTGAATGAATACAAAAAAACAAAATTAAAAACTTTGTATTCAACCAGGATTCTAACCTGGACATCTGTGATAGTCAATCTTGCGCCTTGGCCGCTTGACCATGATGCCTATGTCCGAGTGTGCGCAATAATTAACATATTTTGCGTGAAATAATGCGAAAGAAAACAGCCTGAAAACTCGAAAATACGCGTTTTCCCAGACATAAGACTAATTTAGATCGATTTTTTGCCCCCGAAAACCCCCACACACCAAATTTCAGCGAAATCGTTAGAACCGTTTCCAAGAACGCCGGTATAAATAAATAAATAAATATACAAGAATTGCTCGTTTGAATATATTAGATATAATACCACATTACGCTTGTACTAATAACATCTTAATATTTAGAAAAGATAATGTTTCAGGTAGAAAAAAAACAATGCATCTTTAACCATTAGCAAAGTAAATGTGAAGAAAATTACCAAATACATTTTAAAAGCTACAACGAGGAAAACGTACGGTTCACATAAATCACAATAACAGCACGGGCAATCACGGCTTCGAGAGATTTATCACCTGCTTTTGTTTTCACATCCACTTTCTTGCACCTGGCTAGAACCTCAATGAAGGTTTAAAATGAAAAATAAATATTAAACTATTATTATCGAACTACCTAAAGGTAGGATTGCAAAGGCGAAAGTATGTATATATACATATATTAATTATATATATATATATATATATATATATATATATATATATATATATATATATATATATATATATATATATATATTTGATGACACTAATAAAACTTCGAGATATTCCTTGCATATATAATCTGTTGAGAAGAACCGACGAGAAACTCAACAGTTGCTCTTTAAATAATGAGTTACATAATTTATAATAATCATTAAAAATATTACAAACAATTCGTGACTACAAGGTGATACCGATATTTCTGTGCAAAAGCGCGGAAAAACAAATGAAAATCCTCGTCCGTTTTATTTTTTTTAAATACATTCCTATCGGCCAAGGTCACATAACAAATATATTATTTACCATTAAAACGCTCATATATAAAAATGCAACCTTACATATGATTGTTACTGCTTCACGCTGAAACGGCTGGTCCGATTTGGACGAAATTTAATAATCAGATAGACTATCATCTGGAGTAATGAAGTAGCACCTACTTTTAGGCAGCTAGAGGTGCACCCAGGTAACGCAAGGGTTATTCGCTAGTTAAAAATTATCCTGATTGGAAGGCAGGTACTCTCTGAGGTAAGGCCAAAAGGAAATAAAATTTTCCATAAAGTTATCCTGTTACGAGAAACAAATATAAAATATTTCAAAAACAATGCATCTAGAAGATATTTTATACTTCTTTGACTTTAATGTCGCAATAACTTAGTTTGTTTTATTGTAGAAAGCAATCGGTGTTGTATCTGGCGTGTTGCCCGTTCTTCGAAGATACAGACATTGTCCTGTTTAACATAAATATATTATTTAGTTCGTAATCTATTCAAGGGTAGCTTTGATTTATAGATAGGATTTCCGTGAACGGCTTCACTGGTTTATTGTGTATGCAGTACCATAGTTTATTTATGCGACAATGGATTAAGTTTTTATTCGAAGTGAGAGATATAAGAACAATACAACCTTAACATATTAATTTTATTTTACACCAAGCCTTATATTAACCTCCCATGATAATATTTTGTATACATAAGGTATACGTCTATTTTGTTTTTTTGCATTATATTATTAAACCTTTTATAAGGAACCAACCGTCTTGAAGAATATTATAAGAATAAAAATTAAAATCAGTTCATTTCATTAATGAAAGTATCGCATAACATATGTACATACGCCTTTGGAGTCGGTCAATATATGTATTACGAATGTAGGTAACAAAAAGTATAAAAAACCGTATCATATTTAAATTAAGCTAGTTGTTTGTTGTTACTTAAGGTTGCTCTTTTGAATTTCCCGTTTCTTCTCAGCAGAACTACATTACGACCCAGTGTTCGAACTACTTAACTTACGGACCGACAACATAAAACTAAATATCATTAGTATAAATTGAAGAGTATATTTGAATAAAGTTCATTTTGAGCATATGTGTATTAGTAGCTAGTAGCTACTCGCTCTCGGTGCACTCAGACGCATCCCTAGGTTTTATTTATAACTAGCGACTTACCCTCGCTTCGCTCGTTTGCGTCTCTAGATACGTTTCAATTTTTTTAGCGGAATCCCAATTCTTTTCCTAAAATAAAAGTAGCCTAAGTTACTCCTTATAACATTAGCTATCTGTCAGTGAAAGTCCCGTCAAAATCAGTCCAGCCGTTTCGTAGATTAGCCGGAACAAACAGGCAGACAGACAGACAGGCAGACAAAAATTTTTAAAATTGTGTTTTTCTTATAAGTACCGTATATAATTTCATAGGCATTCAGTAAAAAGCTCTTATTTTGACATTACAAACAGACACTTCAATTAATTATCTGAACAGATAATACTAGCGACTCACACTCGCTCCGCTCGGATTCGTCCCTAGGTAACTTTTGACGGTTAATAAGATTTCTCAGAGATGAGATATTTTCCCGCAGTAAAAATATCCTTCATAATGACCCGGCTAACCAGCTATCATCATACCTCATCAAAATCAGACAGACACAAACATTTTAAACACGAAAGATTCGGCATGTGTATCGATAATAATGACTATTTCAATAAGATTTTCCAAAAAAATATTTAATGTACAGATTCGACTCAGTTAGAATTTTATTATGTGTAAAGATTATATACAGTTAGCGCTATTTTTCAACAAATTTCTTTACTAAAAGTAGCTTACGTACGTGTATCTCTATATTTATCTATGTACTAAAGTTAATTCAAATCTTTCTACTTATTTTAGCATGAAATAATAACAAACGTACACACAAACTTTAACATTAATAATAACAGTTTGATAATTATTACTACAAGCAACTTTGAAAACATACTTTGGCCGTTGTTGGCATTATTCTAATCTGGTAGGGGATAACTAATTAGATGGCTAAAGTTTAAGGCTAGGCAAGGATTCGCACCAGTTGTTTGAAAGAGCTTTTGCAACTAATTTTATTGTGTGGTGTGCTAATTCCAGTAACTATCCTTAATTCGACAGAATTTGTACATACGAGTATATATAATTATTTTCGGGCAAGATACTGCATATATTTTACAAAATGTGTGCACTTATATGTCTAAAATAAAGCAAAATGCAATAAAAGAATTATTCTTAGCGACTATAACCGTTTGTAACAAACAAAAACAACTCATGCAAATAACGCCAGCTAAGAAAACGCAGTCCAGCAAACTTATCAACGTGTACCTGATTATTATCAGGATATTCTTATCTTCAGAAAGCTTAAATTAAAAAGGTGCATACAAATTAATGATTTAAAAAATATTTTACTACTTGAGAATGATGTAATTTCCTTCAGGCGTAATTAAAGTATTATTTCTTAGATAATAAAAATATTAAGAATCCAATTTGTTTTTTTACTTCTAGAATTGAGGCCATTTTCTTGCCATCAGCGACAGAGAAAATTTCGCTGAAAAATTAATGCTTACCTTACCAGGCTTTTATAGCTCATTGCTTTTGAAAAATAAGAATGCTATCTTACTTTCTTTTCTTATATAGCGGGTATAAATGAAACAAAATATGCAATGAACAAAGCTTTTAATAAACTTCAAGCTTCAAGTTTTCAGCAACGTATTCATTCCATTATTCATGCAGTTGTGTCATTTGCTTATTCCTCCTACTTTTCAACTTTTAAATAATTTTTCAATTCACTGAGGGATTGTTCGCGGTACAAACTAAATATTTATTTTAAATGCAGAAACTTTTCTTTTGAATTTAAATCTTTCTTATGGTTATTTTTATATAGAATTACAGATGAAACTAACAAATGTTAAAAAGATTGTAATCTTTTTATAAAAAGCCATGATTTTTATATAAAACATGTAATTTTATATTTTCCTTAATTAGGCTGCTAGGTTTCAAATATATAAATTCGCCGTCATCTGTGAAATTCAAGCACAAATTCAGCTTAATTTATTGTGACACTTAATTTCAAGGCGTTATATACGTTGCAAATTAGATGTGCAATTTGAGCTTTTTATCATACATCTACTTCCTAGATTTTACGCGCAAAATCAAATGTATTTTTCCGTAAAAAAAAAATACTTTGCGAAAAGTCACGTCGTTGCTCCTTTGTCACAAGAAGGAAAGCTAAACAATTTGATTCAACGTGGTATATTTATAAAGCGAAAGTAAAGAATTTGTCACCCGGTTCAGTTCACTATGATATCTAATATTGCAAGTGACGAAATCTTTATACTTTTGCTTTTAGAGTTATTTAATGCTATCCTTCATCTTCCATTCAGATGATAGTGTTATCAGCGTTTCAAGAAGCTGATTGTTGTCTTTGTGATTTCTGTTATGACAATGATACAATAACCTACAAGTTATATAAAATTCATTAAAATTGAAACGACTTTAACAATCTTTTTTTTCTGCGTCTAATCCACTTTTACTAAATCTAATATATTTAAACGAGCAATTCTTGTATATTTATTAATTTATACCGGCGATCTCGGAAACGGCTCTAATTTTCGCAAAAAATCCGTATGAGGAGGTTTTCGGGGGCGAAAAATCGATCTAAATTAGTCTTATGTCTGGGAAATCGCGTGTTTTCGAGTTTTCATACGATTTCCTTTCGCATTATTCCACGCTAAATATGGTCGAAAAATTTTTATTTTGTATTTATTCCAGTTTTTATTTATTTCATCTAAAAATACGATATAAAGAAGAAGAACTCCGAGCGAAGCTCGGTCGCCCAGGTACTTTATATTAAATGTGCAAGTTTTAAAGTAAACTGAAATTATGTATATTTTCTCACAGTCACATCATCACTAGATAGCTTTTGATACATTTTCGATTATTAAGTATGTAAATTCATAAAGATTCAGAACAAAAGAAAAATAAACGTAAGATGGCCATCAAAAATGTAACTGTCCATACACAAACACGTCACATATAACAAATTGACTAGCAAATAAGCACTAGGCATGTATAATGGTTGTCGTATACACACAATTTACCATAATAAATTTATCTAAGGTAAAAAAAAATAAGAGCCTATTTTACCCTTTTCACAGTTGAAGATTTAGATTGACACTTAGCATAACATTGGCACTTAGGCTATGTCGATTTATTTTGTACCCTAATCACGCATATTTTAGGTCGTTTTCACCATTTTACATCTGAAAATTCACCTACCCACTATAAAAAACGAATATAGCTCTTATCATTCACGGTGTAAGGTGGAAACTGATACTTCTTTCACTATGGATTATGCATGAAGATAGAGCTTTCGCGGCATCATACGTGCTTATTCAAATCCGTCGAGGACATAGTATTGTTACTTTATTCTACAGGTGCATAACAGAAGTTTGTTTAGCAACTGACGGCAGTGAAATTATTGTGTATATTGTTTTTATAATTTTTTTCTTATATCCTATCAAATATCTCTTGTACGTGTTACAGAAATATTTTTGAGATATATTTTAAGATGAATAAGTTAAATTATATATTTTACTAGCGACTCACCCTCGCTCCGCTCGGGTTCATCCCTAGATACTTTTTAACGGTTAGTACAGATTTTTCAGAGATGAGATATTTTCCCGCAGTAAAAAGTATCCTATATGTTGACCCGGATAACCAGTTATCATCATACTAAATTTCATCAAAATCTGTCCAGTAGTTTTCTCGTGATGCGTTCTCAGACAGACAAAAATTCTAAAATCTACAGATTCGACCTCTGTAACGATAATAATGACTATTTCAATAAGATTTTCCAAAAAATGTTTAATGTACAGATTTGACTCTGAATTTTATTATAATCAATACAAGATATAATATATTAATATCTATCCTTTATAATACAACAATAAAGTGGGAGCCGCGGCGGAGATGGCTGAACTTCTTAAGTTACGTAAATACGCCTCCCTTAGTCAAAATTATGTTTTTATTCCATTTGCTGTAGAAACCCTTGGCCCATGGAGTCTAAAGTGCTAAGCACTCCTTAAAAGACATAACACCTCGTCTTATCGCCTCTACTAGTGACAGGAGAGCTGGCGCATTTTTCGCCCAAAGAATGGGCATTGCCATTCAACGGGGGAATGCGGCTAGCATTCTTGCCACTATTTCACGCGGACATGACTTGTACAGTAACAACTAAGTGTACATTTGTTTTATATATATAATTAAGTATATCTGTAATTTTCTTTATGGTAAATACAACAAAATCTTTATTATTATTATTTTTTTACTTTTTGCTAGTAGATATTGTATAATTGGGTCTTCTTACTATTTAAGAGACTTCAGGTGTAAAAAGAATTCAATCATCTTCTTGATGTGAGCTTAGGCATATAATCGTCATGAGTATTTGTTCAAATTCTTAAGCAACATACAAAAAAAAAATTTGCCGTTCCTCTTGCTTCTAAAAATTATATTTTCTGTTCAAAAATTTGTATTCAGTAAAAACTTTCTGGCTATTTTTAACATTGTTATATTAAGGTTCTTATACTATACATACATAAAAGTATACATAAACATATTTCAAGCTATCGTTTGATTCTCAAAAAAGGCTAAAAGTAATCCTCTTGTATGATCACATGAAAGAAAGCTTTCAAGTCTAATCTCAAAGCATATATTTCACTTTCTATTTTAAATATAAAACATTTGAATATTATAATACATAGTAATATTTAATTTAGATAACACCATAATGTAAATATAATCAAAACTTTTATATTATATCACTAGCGGATCACCCTCGCTTCGCTCGGGTTCGCCTCTAGACAAACAAAACAAACCTATCTCACGGGAACCGTACATTTTTCTGGGATAAGCCTATTTGTTATTCTGATGTATGAACTATATTATTGTAAAGTTTTATTAAAATCCGATCAGTCGTTTTTGTGTACTAAGCTGTGTTAGTCTTTTAACTATCCCACGGGAACTCTTAGATTTTCCGGGATGAAAAGTATCTAAAATGTTGACCAGGGATATAAGGTACCACACAAAATTTCATTTGAATCGGTTCAACAGTTTCGGGGATAAGCCTGTAAAAACAGACAAACAGACAGAGAAACAATTCGGATTTATTCTATTTCTCTTCTTACATCCCCCCTGACTCAGTTTTTAGCATTTTTTTCTATGTATAGACATTCGACCTCTATAGTTTAATTATATGTATAGATAAGTGAACCAAAAAACTAAGAATTACAGTATAATGTATAATTAAGTATTTTACGTAACTTAAGATGACAGTATAAAGCTCTTTACTATTTCTGTTTGTATGGTTGAGGTTTATAGCTCGAGAACTACTAATCTAAAATTATAATTAATTTAAGTTATCCGTCCAAGTTTTTGATATACTACTTAAGTGACCTAGGATTTGAGTTCAAGGCGGAAGAGAAACCGCGGTATGGACTAAGTATACCGTTTAATAGCTGAGTTACACGGTACATCTCAATTATAAAACATTGTATACATATAATAACATGTTTTCTAAGACCAGTTTGATATATACATATGTATAAATACACGCTCGAATTACTGTAAATTTAATCTTTGATCAACCTCAGTCGTAATAATTTCGCACGATTGAGGCCACCTTGATGGATGACAGGAAAAAAATAAAAAAAAATACTCCTTTGGCGGAATCCCTATAAGGTAGGAACTGTGTGTTAACGGGATTATTATTTTAAGTTTTTACATTGAAAGTTAAAAATTTCTGTTGGCGCTTTCTTTCTCTGTTTATCTTATTATATTCATTCCGTAAGCACTATTTACTAAAACCTGTGATGTTTATGAGAGCGCGTAAAACTAAGTGCTCAAGCTGGGCAAAATAAATTGATTCTCGATTTAGCTTATGTAAAATAATAACCAATGGTAACTCAGTCACAGCGCGCTCACTTGAAAAACCAAGTGAAGCAGGTTCAAATCCCGTGTCTTACACCTCTGATATCAGTTCGAATCATTTTTAAAATGATTACCACTCGCTTTGCGGAGGAAACCTACATGTCTCAGAAAACCTAGCTATTTTTCGTAAAACATGTCAAAACCACCACTGTCCTACTGATTCCGCACTAGGACATCGTGATGGAGTCGGACTATATCCCCTACGTATTGAAGAGAGGCCTGTGTCCATTGATGGGACTTTAAAAAAGGGCTGAATAAGAATTTAAACACAAATTAAAAAAAAATACAACTAATAACGAAAAAAATATATTTTATTATACCAGTACATACAATTATTACCTTTTTATTAAGAGTATATTTCTTAAAAAAATAATTTAATAACGAATCAAAGCTAACAGTACGTAATTAGGGCTTGAACTATGTTAAAACACTTAAAGTAGCGAGAAACAAAGTATCTAAAAAACAAGACGCCACTAAGTCGATATAGCTAGTTTAATTAAACTCTTTTGACAGTTAATTAATAGTAATTTGTAGGTGTTCTTTAAGTACGCAACTCACAAAGCCGTATTAAATCTGAAGTTTCATAGAGCTAGATGGAAAGCATCCCACATATTTCATGTGAAGTGAGATTAGCGTTATAATAGCTTTTCCTGTGGCAAAAGGGATATCTAGGAAATTCAAATGTAAATTTTAAATAAGCATGATTTACAAACTACATACATATAGTAAAATCTTTACTTATGGAATACCATACTTGCACTTTAATTTTATATAGACTTATGTATGTATAATTTTCTACGAAGACTTCATCTTGTTCTTAGGTCTACTAGCTCACATGTAGGGCTTAAGATCCAAAGGTCCTAGGAACGAAGCGTTGGTCCCTAATATAGTTATTAGATTTTTACAACATGAAAAATTTCTTCTTCTACGACGAAATTCTCGTAGAAGAAGACTGGTCGCTGAAAGGTTGCTGAGACTTAAATCTGTTAGTCTTGCGCGTGATCTCTCTCCGGTCATGTATTGTCCCAACGCATTTTAATGAAAAATATATAACATATAACAGGTTTAAGCAATTGAGATAAAATTTGCTATGAATCCAATTTAACTTAAAATATAAACACTATTTCTTTACGTATCACAATATTAGATGCAGATGTTATAGATTGCGCTCATGAATATTAAATGTAGATAGTTTCCTTCAGACATTACACTGGAAAATTGCTTGTATAAATCGTGTTCGCATATTCTGAAGAGAAGTAATGTCGTAACTCCAAGGGTTTATTATAAACTGACATCGCGGAAACGTGAGAGCGAGCGTTTCGATGTAATAAGTTTTTGTTCATATTGACAGGAACACATTTAGACGAGGATGTGAATGACAAAGTGGTTGCAACTTAACAGAATAACTACTTTAAAATAAATCGTTTTCAAGTCTTATATAGACTTATATACTAATGCTATTACTATTGTATAAATACTTAGATGGATATGGTTACGTCAATCGGATTTCCTTATTTTTTGTTTTTAGAAACATGACACTAACTGTTTCGGGTTAGTTATATCAACTTTATATTTATCTCATGCGATTCTCTAAAAATGTATAAAAGTAGGAAGTAACTGTACTTTAAACATAATGCTTTTTATTTATTTATATAACTTCATAATGCCCGCAGCTTATCTTGCAAAAAATTTAAATCGCATTCTATTTTGTAAAACCTTTTATTTCTATTAAAAATCAAGTAAATATAAACAGTTGACATGGGATAATGGGACAATTTAAAATCACAGACACACTTCACTTTTGTTTACATTATATATAGATTTGTTAATATTTTTGTACATATTTATACTAATATTATAAAGCTTGATTGTTTGTTTGTTTGGTTGAACGCGCTAATCTCAGGAACTACTAATCCGATTTGAGAAATTCTTTTTACATTAGATAGCCCGTTAACTGAAGAAGGCTATATATCATCCCGGAAAAATGCACAGTTCCCGTGGGATAGTTTTGTTATTGTCTAGGGATGAACCCGAAGCGAAGCGAGGGTGAATCGCTAGTAACGTATAAAAACGTCTATTTAATAATACAAATAAAAATTTTAACATCCGATAGGTATAAGTTAGAGTTAAAATATTTGTATCAAAACTAAATATTTTCTATTTAGAACATTTAAAAAGTAAAAACTAAAACGAAAGGAAAAAAATCGTGAACTGACAAAAGTAACAATGTTAACAGTTGCTAACATATTTTCGAAATGCTTTGCATTCCCACGGGACGCTCTAATTTGTAAATACAATAGCTAGTCATGTTCGGTTTGTTAGCGCTTTTGAAATGAACACAGGATCTGTTTAAATATGAATCTAACCATGTACGCGACTGAACATTTTAATTGGAATATTATAATTTCCATATTAATCTAAAAATAGTTTTTATCATTGGTAGTTAGGTAGTTTAATGACATCGAAGGTCACAGTTTGTATTCCCAAATCTCAATAGAGAGAAATTTTTATTGTACATATAAATAAATAATGACCTCCTAACCAATTTCAGTCACGGCAGCCAGTCCGAGACTATAATTATAATATATCATCAACAATCATATAAATATATCATCAATATGTTTATAGCCATCTGCGCAGGAGATAGTGAAAAAATATGCGCCCAAGTACATTCTTTCCTGTCACTGTCATATTCCGACATGAAAATTTGACACAACCATTGAGAAATCAGACGAAATACCGACCGACGACTTTATGTGCTCTGTAGGGCACGGGATCCAATTCCTCTGGCTGGTACAGAGTAATTCTTGAAAGAAAAACTTAATAGCTGGCCTGACGAATCCAGACTCGAACCTAAGACCTCTATATCTGCTAGTCACTAGACCAACGAAGTAGTTATAACTAACCTACAAACTGTGCAAACAGTTTTGTGGGTCCACTCATGTAAAATGCTGTATTAGTATAATACTATAATAATCAAATAAATAATAAATAAAATAGGTAAGTGTTTGATGCCAGTTGCCATAGTTATCGGATAATAGAACTGTCATCAAGCTATGTCTAATGCAACGCTTTATATAAATAACACTCATTACGTCTTAAGAAATAGATTAATTAAAAGGCATTATCTCAATGTAGGCTAGAACTAATAAACCTACGCAATTATTAGAACAAAATAGTTATGCAACCATTAAAAACAATGAGCGCTGACCATCTGTTAACTTTCGTACCGGCGCCTGCGCACGCGTCCTTACGTCATACTAGGGTTGCCACACGACATTTACCAATAAACTTATATTATGTGAATGCAAAATATTAAAATACGTATAAAGTTAATTTTATTGTTTCTGCTTTATTATTATTGTTAAGAAAAGTTATGAAATGTTTTGCTTATAAAAAGACCTAACACATTTTTACTAATAAATTACAAATTCCAATTGTTTATACATAACTAGCTTTTATTTGCTACTTCACTCGTGTGGTACATAAATAAAAAAATCTTTTTAACTGGAAAAGATTTTTTTCGTATTTATATGTCTCATAAATTCCAGAGATCATCTTCTGCATATAAAGTCTGATGTTATAAGATTGCCTTCTTTTCTTATTTTCTCTTATGTCTGTTGAAATTTAAATAACATATATTGCATCACAATAATTACATCTTATCGATACTGACTGCACTTTCCCTGATATCACTAAGTTACATATTGTAAATACTATATTTATAAGTTAACACTATAAGAAAAGTAAAAGTTGTTAGGCACGTTATTTGAAGAAGTATGTAATTTATCAAAATAACACAATTTCGCCATTTGCTAAAGAAATATCTTAGTCACTTGAGTCATTCAAATACAACATTTCAATTAAGTATATTTGTACTTACATAACTAGTTTTTTTTTTTATATGATGCAAATATAGATTTCAAATATTACTGTAAAATACAACATTGTCAACAAGTATATATATGTACAATGTACATATATATGGGCAGTGGTAGCCCAGTGGTAACGCGTTCGCTTGGGAAACCGAGTGAAGCGGGTTCAAATCCCGGGTCTCGCACCTCTGATATTTTCATGCGCTAGTCATTACTAACATTATTACTACTTGCCTTACAGTGAAGGAAAACATCGTAAGGAAACCTGCATGTCTGAAAAAAACCTAGCAAGTTTTCAAAAGGCATGTGTGAAGTCCGCCAATCCGCACTTGGCCAGCGTGGTGGACTATGGCCTGATTGATCCCCCTCGTATTGAAGGGAGACCCGTGCCCAGCAGTGGGACGTTAAAAAGGGCTGAATACAATACAAGTACATATATACTCGTAGTTACAATTTCTATTTTAACCACAAAGATTCCGCTATTCATAAAACAATAAAAACGCTACATTCACATTCATAAAATCAAAATTTTACTTTAGTGTTTCTTCATGAGACATATACATATAATATTTTACTCTTGTTTTATTTCAATGTTCATACTTTGAAGTTTACGACAATGTCATTCATTCTATGCTAAGAGTACTTAGAAGGTTTCAAAACTTTTAAGTCGATTTCTGTGTCTGTGTAAATCTGGTAATAAGATATACTTATTCATAAGGTTAAATTATAATAAAATTATTATGGACTAGTTTTGCTCGCGGTTTCACTTGAGTTAATACTCGTATTGAGTGTCACAAGGTATTTAGAAACTTAACGGTTTCAACTAAAAACGCTATATTTAACTGAGACTTCTACTAGAGGAAATGATGCACAATTGAATTCAGCCCTTTCCCTTACGCATTGCCGGGCAGAAGCCTCCTCAATACGATGGGGATTAGGTCATAGTTCACCATGCTGCTGGTGCTGGTTTCCTTACAATGTTTTTCTTCACCGTAAGACGAATGGTAATCACGTTGGAAATGATTCGCACATGAAAATATCAGAGGTGAGAGAGACCCGGATTTGAACCCGCTTCACTCGGTTTCCCAAACGAGCGCGTTATCCCTGAGCAACAACTGGATGATCTCTGCTGCACTTTTAAACAAAACCAAATTAAAAAAAAAATTAAATTCCTAGATCAAATTAAAGAATTTCAATTTTTTAAATTCCTTGATTTAATAGGTTCAATATAAGATAATTGCATTATATAATTAACGATATAAAACTAAAGTCTTTATTTCTTTGTTCATGCTAATCTCTAATCCAATTTAAAAAAATATATCTTACCTTCTATCGGCTATCACGCTACGAACTACGAGTGCAGAGTAATTCTACAAAATTAAACAACGCGGGCGGAGCTGCGAGACAAAACTAGTATGAAATGATATTATTTATACGGTGGAATTATAATATACACATACGTATTTTGTAGCTAAATCTCAGGCAAAATACCACAGCTCAATTGATTGAGAAGAACAAAATAATTAAGTTACTTTATAAGGCTTAAAATATGGCCGTTGAGTCTCTTGTTCATAGAGATAAGGAAACCATAAAGATTCTACGTGACTCATTCAAGCGTACTCTGCAAATGAAAACGCCTCTCAACCAATCCCAGGTGAATTTAACAATCTTGATATTTTATTACAAATTAGTCACTTCTTATATAGGAGCAACTTGATATGTAAAAAAAGGTGCCCAACATTATTTATACCTATTCTACAGTCTACACTCAAAATGACAACTTAAAATCTAAATCTGTACGTAAAAAATAACTTTTGTTGTGTTGTTACAAAAAAAAACTAACAGACTTTTGCATTTTTAATATTAAATATGTAAAATTAAATCAGTAGTCCACACACGCAAAGCCAGAGCGAATCCACTATTTATAACACTAATATAAAAATATTATGATATAGTTTTTATTACATACATATTTATATTTTAACGTAGAGTTTACGATGTTTTATTTGAATACGGCGCCAAGCAGTCGAGTTATGAGATAAAATGTGCTTAAAATAAAAGCTTTAAACAAAAGGGAATGCTTTCTCGTGCCATCTATATTAATATATAAAGGTGAAGAATTTGTTTATTTATTTACTTGTATGCGCTAATCTACTAATCCAAATTGATAGATTCTTTTTTCCATTTTTTAATGTACTATATATTAAGAAGACTATCACACATTCACAATACAACCTACGAGAGCGAAGTAATACTACAAAATTGAAGGACACGACACGAGAAAACGCTAGTCTTAAAATAAACCAACGGCATTTAAAGTAGACGTGATCATTCCAAGCAATTTTTCTTTAATCACTTATATCCGCTACACTAAATCATGCAGTTTAACAAGTATATGTTGCACAAAATATTTATTAGGTATGTTTATAATTTGCAGTGGAGCAAAAAATTATAATTGTTGATTCATTAAAAAATGTACTCGTTTTGATCAGAGCATTGCATATGATATTATTTATATTTCTTAGTTGTTATATTGTATTCAGCCCTTTGTAACGTCCCAGTGCTGGGCTGGTCCCTTCGAAACTACTAAGGGGATCAGGCCATAGTCCACCACGCTGGCCAAGTGCGGGTTGACGGGCTTCACGTCTAGCGAAAACTTGCTAGGTTGTCCCAGACTTAAGGGTTTCCTCACTTTTCTCCTCATCATCATAATAAGGTGATAATTAAGTTGAAAATGTGCCCAGCAATAAAACATTAAATGTGATATACTTTTTAGTAATATAATAGAAGTTATTGATCGTGACAAGGTTTGCAACGCTACGCAACAGAAAAATACGGATGAGATGTTAGGAATGGAGAAATAGTTTTTGATAGATAAAAATAATACTTAGTTATATTATAAATCAATTGGGCAGATATATTAAATATTCTACACAATGAGCAGAAAATATTAATATTTTTAAAATCACAAAGAAACATTTATAAATTTCAACAAATTCGGTAAAAAAACTTGTCCTTCAACATGTAAAATGATGGTCACACCGGCGTTAACCAGTAGCGCGCATGTCAATACGAGAAAGTAATACGGTTCTATTGCTAAAGCTTATATAAGCGTAAATATCTTTGTGTATTTATAAACCAGCAATTATCTGATTTGCAACACTTTCTGCTGGTATTGAATAAGTAGTTTTTGTCCGCGGTTCCGCTCACTCGCTATGTACGGATAAGATGTATATTGACTATATTATTACATAGTTAATATACATTATGGATTATATTATACAAGATATAAACTATCTTCATATATATTTCATTGAGTGGTTAGTTATATTGTAAAAAAGTAACAAACCCACAAACTTTCACATTTCTAAAATCAATGCAACATGTGATTT
This sequence comes from Argynnis bischoffii washingtonia, assembly GCA_033884665.1. NCBI lineage: Eukaryota > Metazoa > Arthropoda > Insecta > Lepidoptera > Nymphalidae > Argynnis > Argynnis bischoffii. The sequence continues at coordinate 15,603,889 of CM066610.1, forward strand.
ACATAACAATTTTAATTCATACCTTGTTAATCTTTTGACTGCTTCATTTTTCTTAATTTAACTAGGTTCGAATAATGACAGTGCAGTAATAATTCCAAAAAAAAAACATCCTTGACAGAATTAATTTAAACACATTTTGTTCTTAACAGATATCAAAACCATCGAACGGATCTGATTATGCAAGCAAGGGTTGTATAGCAGGTTTTTTCAATAGCTAGGTATTTATTATTCTAACGAGATTGGGCCCAAAATCTATACATATAATAAAATTGTAACTAAGTCGAATCTGCACATTAAATATTTTTTGGAAAATCTTATTGAATTAGTCATTATTATCGATATAGAGGCCGAATTTATAGTTTTTAGAAATTTTGTTCGTCTGTCTGTATGTCTGTCTGTTACCGCATCACGAGAAAACCTCTGGACAGATTTTGATGAAATTTGGTATGATGATAGCTGGTTATCCGGGTGAACACATAGGATACTTTTGACTGCGGGAAAATATCTCATTTCTGAGAAACCTATACTAAACATTAAAACGTACTACTAGGGACGAACCCGAGCGGAGTGAGGGTGAGTCGCTAGTAAAATATAAGAACGTGTTTTAAATAACTTTTGAAGATAAAGCCAGAAGGCGATTAAGCATTTTAGCTTGTGATCAATTTCAATAAGAAAACGCTACTTAATTCTGTTTTGTAATATCTACGCTATTTTTTTTTTTATATGGTACTCAGTGATAAACGAGCAGACAGTCCACCTGATGGAAAGCGATACCTGTCGCCCATAACACCTACGGTTCATGCACTTAAGTTTTATGTAACAAAACTGCAGAACCGCCGGTACGTTATCACTGTGAGGACTAAGATGATATGCCTCTTGCCTGTAATTGCGCTGGCTACCTTATCCTTCAAACCGGAACACAACAATGCAATCATTGTTGCTTGGCGGCAGAAATAGATAAGGGGGTGGTACCCATCCAGTCGGACTCCTCAGGCTTGACAGAGTCCTACCACCGGTATTTGTGACCAGATTTTCATTAATTTCATTAATTTTTATAATGAATACATTTAGAAAATCTCACAAGTGGTCCATTTAAACAATTTCTCTTTTTTATGTGGACCATTTTTCCATTCATATACCCACGGAATAAAGTATAACGTAATAAATAAAAATCGGTCAAGTGCGAGTCGAATGAGCACACGAGGGTTCCGTACTATCGTACATGTACTTTTTATTAATATGACTTTTACTCTGTGTATGTAGTAGGTATATTTACTTCAATGATCGATTACGAACGTTAAAATAAATATCTCTTGTATTTTTATATTTTTATCTATTTTTATTATTTGTTGTTATAGCGGCAACAGAAATACATAATCTGTGAAAATTTCAACTCTAGCTATTATGGTTGATGAGATACAACCCTCTGACAGACGGACGGACGGACGAACAGCGGAGGCTTAGTAATAGGATTCCGTTAACACCCTTCGGGCAAGGAGCCATAAAAAGTAGTATGAAGTTACTTATTATAAAGAATTCTTAGTTAAAAAGTAATTATAAAAAGCATAATTAATGTTTACAGAGGAATTCGCGCGGAATGTTATACCATTACCTGAAGCTAAGTCTTTATCTTTAGATCCGTAGTTAATGAACGTACATACATTGATAGAATGATGATGGGCGCTTAATTAGTAATCATTACAAAAAGTGTTAACTAACATGCTAGGAATTGTTCATATAATAACTAATCATTTTTTACGGGATTAATTCTAAAATTAACTAATGCAGGTAGGTACTAATGAACACCCATGGCTTAGATCTGAATAGAAAACGCGCATCCTTCAGTAATTTTTTTCATGTGCTTATATCACTCATATCTATAAGTAATCTGTATGCAAAATTATCATCCGTTTGCACTAATTGCTACGTATAATAAATCAAACCAATTAACATACATTCGCATATCAAATATCAGTTAAGGAAGAAGAAAGACAGATAATTGTTATTGTATTCAGCCCTTTTTAACGTCCCACTGCTGGGCACGGGCCTCCCTTCAATACGAGGGGAATCAGGCCATAGTCCACCACGCTGGCCAAGTGCGGATTGGCGGACTTCACATGTTTTTCGAAAACTTGCTAGGTTTCCTCACGAAGTTTTCCTTCACCGTAACGCAAGTGGTAATCATGTTAGAAATGATTCGCACATGAAAATATCAGAGGTGCGAGACCCGGGATTTGAACCCGCTTCACTCGGTTTCCCAAGCGAGCGCGTTACTACTGGGCTACCACTTGGAATTGTTAATTCAAAATTAATTTCTGATGTAAACTCCCATTTGTAGCAACGCATTTCAAATACACACACGCTCGTTAGAGCTCACATTGTTTTGATCTCGCCATTCTATCTGCATCCAATGTTACAATGCACCCACACAATCTGAGATAGGATCAATGATTTATCACCTCGCCGATAACCTAAGGGTACATGATAATAGATAGTAATGATCCACGCAAAATACGTATATTAGAATTGTAATAGGCAATAAGAGATCATTGGTAACGCGTCGTTTTGCAAAGCCAAGTGAAGCGGGTTCAAACTCAAGTCTCGAATCACTGAGGTTTAATTTGCTAATTATAATTAACAAAATAATGATGAAACCGAAGTAATTTCGAAAACATGTTTTCAGGATGTATATCTATACTAATATTATAAAGAGGTAAAGTTTGTAAGTTTGTGAGGTTGTAGGGGTAATCTCTGGATCTACTGATATGACCTATTTGGATTAAATATGGTAAGAAGATAGTTTGAGGCCCTGGGAAGGACATAGGATACTTTTTATCAGGGAAATGGGGATAAAAGTTTGTATGGGGAAGCAAGGGTCAGTCGCTAGTATATAATAAATATGAAGCTGTATCACAATTATTAGTACATTACAAATAGTCAAATCCAATCAGTTTGAATTGCCTGTTCTACGTGTTCCATATAAGAAATGTGGGTCATATTCGATAATTGTGGAATGAAGACATATTCAAACGTAAACAAAACCACAAACAAGCACATGCTAAAGTAGAAAAGTGATAATAAAGTTTATAAATCATGTGTTATTGTTTTAGCTATAAAAAAGTTCTGCGAGGGAGCAAGATTATTGGGTTGAATACTCGAGCCTTGTAGCACCATAAACTTCGCACATTCTCCCAAAAATATTTTCATAAATATATTAGTTTTTCATGGTGTATTTAACTTTCGTAACTTTTTACTAACCTATTCTATTACAATAGTAAATAATAATAAAACAATACAAAAATATGTTTGAAAAAAAAAAACTATTTTCTATCTATGGAAAATATTATTGAAATAGTCATTATTGTCGATACAGATGCCAGCCAGCCAGCCAATACAAATCAAAGCACACCGACTTCGAAAAAATCTGATTAAGTATCTATTCTAAATGAAAACCCCCGTTTAGTTATTTTTTACTTTTCAGTGCCTGGAAGTCGGTTTTTTTTTTAGTTTTTATTGTACATAAATACTGTTTTTTTTATATCAATATATAGATTACTAGCGACTCACCCTCGCTTGGCTCGGGTTCATCCCTAGGTTGTTTCCCCCTTATCCTTTGTCCCTTAGGGATAATTTCTGACATAAAAACTATCCTATGTTCTTTCTAGGGTCTCAAACTATATTCTTAAAAAATTACATCTAAATCATAATAATTTCTTAGATTTACGCGAATGTTTGACATTTCAAAATAAAACTATCTTTTCGGATTATAATTATATATCTATCTTTTCGAAATAATCCGAAAAGATATTTCGAAGTTTTATTTTGAAATACATCTAAATCAGTTCAGTAGTTTCGGAGCCTATTCGGTACAAACAAACAAATAAAAGAATAATCTTTTTTATAATATTAGTACTATAATATATGGACTAGAAAGTAACGTATACAATTTTTATCATCAATAATAAGGTTATACTAGATCTAATTTGATTTAATTTATTAGAATCTCGACAAAGATGGTACACGGAGTTTACGATAGTGGGTCGCATATACTCCGTAAGGGGCAAGTAAAAGCTTGTATTACTCATACAAATTCTTATTTTAGGTCAGTTTTTTGTATAGTTAAGCCATAGACAGAGTGAGAGCATGATCTGTATTGACTCGTCGAGACGATTTATCTCTATGAAATCTAAAGCAGAACCACGTGTGACTGGCCATTTCTTGTTAAAAGAATGCAATATAAAAAAAACATATCTATACTAATATTATAAAGCTAAAGAGTTTGTTTGTTTGTTTAGTTGAACGCGCTAATCTCAGGAACTACTAATCCGATTTGAAAAATTCTTTTTGTATCAGATAGCCCGGTAACTTAGGAAGGCTATAGGGTATATATCATCCCGGAAAAATGTACGGTTCCCGTAGGATAATTTGTTTTTGTCTAGGGACGAACCCGAAGCGAAGCGAGGGTGAGTAGCTAGTTTTAAACTATCTTTTGGGATTTTTTCGCGGATTTATTTTGATTTTTGGTTCCCGACGTTTCGAATGCAATCATGCAGCAATCATGGTCACGGAAGAAAAAAACATATTTATAATCGTGCTAAGCACGCCACGTAAATACAGTTACAGTAAAACTAATAGTCTATAGAAGTCTTTAAGCAGATTGTCAGTAACAAAGCCGGTGTTACGCTTTAATATACTATCTTATCGAGCCAATCTTACAACCTCATACGTATGTTCACAAACTGAGATTAATATCAAGCGAAGTGTTTAAACAATTAAATGGAAATATATTGCTTTAGTAGCTAATACTTAATAATTAAGTAAAAAGGAGAAAGTACTCAAGTGTTTTTTTAATGTGAATGTACTGCAATATAATAATATAATACATAATAAAAATGGTACATTAATACACAGCACTATCAAGTTCCATGGTAAGCTACGAGGCTTGTGTTATAGATACCAAATAGTTGGTACACTACAAATATATATATATATTATCGTACACACCGGCGTGTACGCGTTCCTCGAGGGGTTAAAGCTTGATCTTCGCCAATTCTTAACCATTCTTTTGCGATTATTTTTTAATGAATGGGTTAAGATAAAATGTAACAGCTTTAGTTCCGGTGACGATTTAATACATATATATTAAATATATTTTGGCTATATAATATATCTATTTTTCTCATTTGTCTGTATTTTTTTTAGATTAGACTAAAGGTTCCTATAACACTGGCGTAACTTTCTTTGTTGCTTAAATAATATCTGATCAATCTGACCAGACCAATAGTATTAGATTATTGTATTGTTATTTAAATTTTATTTATTTACAAACGTTCAATATGACAATAAAAAATAGGTTAATATTGATTTCCAAGATTTGGTTACATAGTAACGTAAAGCTAGTAAAAGCGTATTAAAAACATGGCTAAGTTTCATTTCTATTGGTCAAGTTAGAGATCGATAGATACCTACAGCTCAAGCTCCCCTTTCTATGTTTTCTATACAAAGCGGGTTTCATATTTACTGGTTTCTGACTAAATGGAAATATATAGGATCTATGACACCAGGCAAGTAGACTGTGGTCTAGCGGCTGGTGTACCTAGGTTTTTAGGCAAAAAAAATATATTTTACCTCTCAGAATCCATGATGATGACGTTATAGAAACTCCAGTTTTACGACGTTTACTGCCTCCTGTAAAAAAAGATACAATCCTATTTAAATAATAATATAATTGAATAAAAATATATTTTTTTATCTCACATACCTATATTATTTGGCTGCCATTGCCTTTCTTAAGTAAGTCAGTCAATTCATAGCTTACGAGACATTCGTCTATTATTTTTATACCGTAAAAGTCATTTTAGTAAAGGTCGATTGTCAGGGGGAAAAATAGGGCAAGTGCGAGTCTTAAACCTACATAATTTCTTAGTTAAAATGAAAATAAAATGTTAACGCATCAACAATCCGAAAAATGAAAACTACATCTTTCCACAACATACAAAAAGGTTGTTATATAAAAGTAACTAATTTTCAATTTAAAGCAATCTTATACAAACTAAAATAAATATGTATACTTAGCATATACATAAGATACATACATATACTTAGAGTATACATAGCTTATGTATCTCTAAGTACCTACGTACATTATTGCGAAAATTTGCAAGCGAGTATGCTCGTTACTTCTTCATACTCTACGGATTAGGTTATACCGTTATATTTTCTTGCTTGCTCCGTGGATATGAGTGAAATTCAAAATGATTCCAGCTTAAATCTTTGATTATCTCATACGGTACTTTTACATCAATATATTAGGGTGGCGCATAAAACAGACTATTTTTCTTCTCGTTTCTATTTTTGACTATTTTTCTTCTATTTTTCGTCTTGCGTGAAAATATTATGTTTACCATGTTTAAAAATCAGATCAAAAAAATTTTAGAGGTCGCTTACAATTTTTTTTTTAATTTCCAAAATCGTCATATTAAATTGATTTCTTTACTCGACTGTCAAGGAAGGGTTATTTATATTTTTTTCTTGTTACTTTATCATTTTCTAGATTTAAAACGGTTTAAATTCTGAAAATTTCAAATCGACATTTTAATTTCTGAACGTCGCGTCGCGTCGCTCATATTTTTTTTTTAACTTTAAAAGTAGTGTACCTAAAATGTTTTCAAGCGACCTCTAAATATAAATATTCACGAAATAATTATTTTTTCTATTGTTTCTTTGGTGTATAAGATCTTCTTGACCTCAAAATCTCGTTTTTGATATTGTTTTTTATTAAAAATATTAATTTACATTTAACTAAAATATTTTCACACGAGACACTAAAAAAATTGTCGCTTTCTTGCGCACTCTACTATGCTTACAGCACGAACGAGATTACAGACAAAAAATAATTTTTAATTAAGGTTATTTTTGCTATGCATAGATTCTGCGCACTTCACACGAAAATAAAGACTTTGTTCCGTTGTAAGTTTCATTATATAATCCGATTCGATTTTTTTCATTAATAGAAAACGATTTGTCACTAAGTACTACTAATAAATAATAGTAAAATGAAAAAAAAGAACGATTGTGCTTTTTAAACGTCGCAGAATATACAAAGTTGGGCAACCTCATTGTAAAAATTGAATAAAACTCTTCATCTCAATTTAAGACACGTTCAACCGAACAATAGTAATGTAGTTTATAAACTGCCACTAGTCTTAGGAACAGCTCGTTTTTGTGAAATACTATTTTATCTTATCTTCAAACTTTAAAAGGTACAAGGAAATGAAATGAATTTCTCGTTCGTATTTTCTTACCATCTTTGTTTTACAGTTGTTTTGTTCTTTGAAATAGATCATGACAGGTTACTTAATGTTCGAGATGTATCTTCACCTTCTATCTTAAATTTAACGTATTTTCTGTGTAATATTTTGTTACAGTAATTTCATTTCTAAAATTCATTTCGACAAAGTAGAACAAACAAGTAGCTGCATGTGTAGTGCATGAATTTGAAATCTATACATATAATAAAATTCTAAGTGAGTCGAATCTGTACATTAAATATTTTTTGAAAAATCTTATTGAAATAGTCATTGTTATCGATAAATAGGCCAAATCTATGCTTTTTAAGAATTTTTGTCTGTTTGTCTGGGAACGCATCACGAGAAAACCCACTAGACAGATTTTTATGAAATTTGGTATGATATTAGCTGGTTATCCGGGTCAACATAGAGGATATTTTTACTGCGGGGAAATATCTCATCTCTGAAAAATCTATACTAACCGTTAAAACGTACCCAGGGGCGAATCCGAGCGGGGCAAGGGGGAGTCGCTAGTCTATTTATTTACTAGCGACTCACCCTCGCTTCGCTTCGGGTTCGTCCCTAGACAGAAACAAATCCATCCCACGGGAACCGTACATTTTTCCGGGATGATATATAGCCTATAGCCTTCCTCAGTTAACGGGCTATCGAATGCAAAAAGAATTTTTCAAATCGGATTAGTATTTCCTGAGATTAGCGCGTTCAAACAAACAAACAATCAAACAAACAAACTCTTCAGCTTTATAATATTAGTATAGATTACACTTGGAGAAGATAAAAAGGCAGACACTATATGCTCTCCGCTTACATAGGGATCATACGAAATGATCAGTGCATGATACTAACTAGTTTCCGAACTAGAGTCCAGACTTTTTTGTATTAGGTGACAAAGCTGTAATTTTTTAAAATAAGTATTTATTAAAAAAAATTGCACTAAAAACATATCTATCTATTTCACTCAGAAAAACGGAACTCGTGGACAGTACGCCAATCGCTCACGAGTCATACAAAAGCGCGTTTCGATTTTAGTTCGTAGTTTCAGCAGGTTTTCTACAGAAATCGAAAGTTTGATAAGAATTTGAGCACTAATACTAACATATACTTCGTCAGTATAAACTATATAAATATCTGGACGGTCAATATAAAAATTGGTCTAGACTAGTATAGAGTGTGAATTTCTTTACTAAAATTTCGTCATATCCATGAAATTTGTTGTGCTAATCTCCATCCAGCCGTTAGTTTTATCAGCTTATATGAAATATTTTATTACTGCTATATAAATACAAGACTAGATATTTCTATGTAAAAATATTTTTAAATTAATTTTCTTAGAAACATGCGTTAAAATTTATCAAATTCCAAAAAGAAAACACTCATGCGGAGCCATTGCAAGCCAGCAATCAGCAATATCTTTTCCCGCGTTTTCCTGCAGCTTCGCCCGCCTAAATTATTTACTTATTATAATTACACATAACGCTTGCTAGATATCCTATTCCTCAATAAATAATCTAGAAATTCACAAAAATTAAAAAAAAAACATCTTCAGCAGTTTATAAATAAGTATAGATATTAGATAGAAAGAATCCTAATATTAAATCGAATGAAATAGTACAGAAGTACTAGAAGCATCTAGTATCTGATGTAAACTTATACGTCTGGAACTAATAAGAGCTTTATATAACGTTGGAACACGGTAGAACTTTTTACACTTTAAGATATTTAAAGAAAAGTAATTGCTTCCAAGTTCAATGTCAAACGAGACATTAGCTTTAACGTGTGTTTAACTCGAGATTACTACTATCTTGTAAAAGCTTTAAAATGTTGTTTTTAGCATCTTCTACTTATTTAGTATAACTTTAAGAAATTAAAAGTATAAAACTTAGTTGTCTTTCGTTTAAAAATCATACCAAAATATTACTACAAAACTACGTTCATGGTGTAACATACTTAACACCTAATTCTTAACATACACTTGTTCGTGTTGAGCATACAAACACGTAAACTCTTCAATATTTATAAAATAGTACCAAATCCGTTAGCTATTTGACACTATTTACTTGTATCCAACCCTATTTATAATACTATAAAAATAAAGTACGTAATAAAAAAAGTGAATCGTCCCTGGTAAGTACATATTTGTATGACTATTTTATTACATAGCGACTTGAGGTTATCGTACTTTACAGAGTACCTACAGACATTAGCTAACAATAATACTCCTAAAACCATGTCAGAGACCCTTGGGCATAAACTATTAGACAGGTCGTAGCTCCCTCGTATTAAAATGCATAGAAACAATAAGTGCAGTTATTTCAAAAGAGAAAAACTGAAAACTATTTTATGTTGAAAACTTTTAATTAGTTTTCTAGCAAAAACTCCAGTAGTAAGTCGAATAACTCAATTTACACAAGACAGCGTGTGTGTAAACTAGAATATCCTATTGTATGACTAAAACTCATAATATTGCTCTAGATAAAACTTAGTTGCAAAAGATACATATCTTTTTAGGATTCCGTACCCGAATGGTACCAACGGAACCCTACTACTAAGCCTCCGCTGTCCGTACGTCTGTCTGTCAGAGGGCTGTATCTCATGTAATAGGTAGAGAGTTGAAATTTTTACAAAATACAATTTCTATTGCCGCTATTACAACAAATAATAATAAAAAATACAAGAAACATTTTTTCAACGTTCATAACCGATCATCGAAGTTAATATACTACATATGTATGTACATAGAGTAAAAGTCATTAATAAAAAGTACGTGTAAGATGGTACGGAACCCTTCGTGTGCGAATTCGACGCGCACTTGATCTATTTTTTACATTTAGTTGCAAAAGATACATAAGCGACAAGAACTTACGTCTGTTTTACATACTGAACATTGTAAATTACAATTTTAAAGCGCAGATTTATATCTCTACTTACGAGTAAGTCGTGCGAAAACGTGACGCTCTGAGATAACAGAGCTAATTTATCCCGCATCAGTCGTTCATAAATACCAATGCATGACATGTGCTAATGAGACTTATTATATTTGATAAAAACTTCATTTGATATAATCGCCTCCATTTCGTTCATATATATACATACCTAACAAATATTCTAATAATTTAAAAAAATCTAAAAAGAAGAAGATGATAACTATTTACAAAAAAAAAAAACTAAAAAAAATGATTGAATGAATAATAAAATGAATGATGAGTAATAGTGTATAACTATCTTTTTCTTTTCGAATCATCGTGAGTCAAGAAACTAAACAAAACCATACTGATTTAATAATCAAACTGATCAAAAGTAAGAAAATCATAGTGATAAAAGCTCGTAAATCATTTTTATAAATTAGTGAAACGTTTTAAATATTTACGGTGTGCAAATCAAATATGGATGCGGATGGCACCACACTGTCGGAGTCTTGGGAATCCTTGGGAATCCTATATCCAGCAGGAGACAACAGATCGAATAAAATCTTTGTTTATGGATTTTAGTAAAAGCATTAACATTATTACAGCTACAAGTAATCTATACTAATATTATAAATGTGAAAGTTTGTGAGTATGGATGTATGATTGTTACTCTTTCACGCCAGAACGGCCGAACGGATCTGGATGAAATTTGGCACAGAGATAGATTATAGTCTGGAATAACACATCTGGAATAACTACTTTTTATCCCGGAAAATGTATGGTTCCCGTGGGATAGGTTTGTTTTTTTTTCCTAGAGGCGAACCCGAGCGAAGCGTGGGTGAGCCGCTAGTATATAATAAAATGCTAACATAATTTAAAGATTAATTACTAACAAAATAACGATCTATGTAGTCTGAAATAAAGTATGTATATTGTAATTAATTCTAACAATAGTTGTAATTAAAGACTAGTAATAAAGCACTGCTCAACGAATGTTAAAGTGAGTCATAGGATTTTCAACTTTAGTAGGTTTAATTTAAATCCCTTATAGACTATTATGATGGGTGATTTATTATTGGAAACACCATGAGAACTGGTCTAGTTTCTCGACAGTAAGAAATGGTGCACCGACGCAATCAAATATGGGGATCAATGGCGAAAAACGTGTGGGAATTTTCTCTGAGAAATCATTAACGTACTGATTGCTACTGACTGAAGTTATGTAAATCATTTCACTATATTTAATGGCATTAATGCAAAATACATTATTAAAAATTTTTGATTCAATAGAAGATATTCTTTTTTTCCTCATCTGCTTTTTGATTTTCGCAACCCTAGTAATATTTTTTATACAAATAAAGGGATATTAAACTACTATTTCTCCAAAACAAATATTCACACATGAAATAATACACATTTTACAAAATAAATAGATATTCTTCGGTAGTAAATCTGAAATATTTGAACTTTTTTCTTAAACTTTTACAGAAATACACTAAGCACATAATGTTTTAAAGTAATAGGTAGTTCATTTATATGGATCAATTTAAGCAAAACATTTGTAGCTCCAATAAAGTAAATGAATACGTAAAAATAAAGGTTTTCGCTTTTGGTTTCAAGATTACTTAGAAGTAGGTGATTATTACACCTTTAGGGGTGGAAGTTTATTATGAACTTAATACGGAACCATCCTTGATGTATAGAAAGGTAAGGTATATACTTTTTCATAAAATAAGAATATGAATCAATTGCCGATATATCGCGCAACATACATACATAAAAAAATATACAAAAACACAATTAAACGTCCTCGATCTCTCCTCTTTTTTAAAGTCTCATAAAATATAAATATCTCATGACTACTGAAGCGACGACTATCAAAAGGAAATGATGGAGGTTGCACATGACATACTTTACCTTTATCAAGGCTAACAGTTACTGTCAAGTTGCCAACAGGGAAAAAGTTCAAAATAAATATTCTATAATTTCTACATATGTATGTACTTTTCATGGTACCTAGTATTTAAGTCTATGTAGGGAATCCGTGCTCATAATAGGTTATATACAATATAATAGGTTAGGAACCATTATTACTGAGCCCAAACCATTTCTACCTGATTTTTTTACAGTTTAAAGCTAATGAAATGTAATATATAACCAATTTAAAAGTTCAATTTATACTTACAATTTATACTATTTCTATCCATATAATAAAACTCTGAGTCGAATCTGTACATTAAATATTTTTTTAGAAAATGTTATTGTCATAGTCACTACTATCGATACAGAGGCCGAAATTATAGTTTGTAGAATTTGTCTGTCTATCTGTCTGGGAACGCATCACAAGAAAACCACTAGACGAATTTTGATGAAATTTTGTATGATGATAGCTGGGTATCCGTGTCAACATATAGGATACTTTTTACTGCGGGAAAATATCTCATCTCTGAGAAATATATACTAACCATAAAATATATATTAAAAAAATCTAATCATTCAACTTAAAGATTGCTATATAATTTCAAAAATATTCACTTAATTTATGGCTATTATAATAATTGTATTTAGTTGCAATTTAGTTGATAATAAATAATATGATGTGAAAAAGAAGCTTTAAGTAAAATAAATGTTTTCAAAAGTACCCTTGTTTAAACTATAGTCTTGTTACAAGGTAACGAATGAAATTTCCGACAAGCTCTATATAGTGTCTTTAACGAAACGTTACCCGAGCTTCGGATAGCAATTCGTTTGTTTGTTGAATCGTACAAAAATCGATACAAAATTAACGTAGGACACGATCACGTATTGTCAATTTTCATTAAAAATTTATTTAAATCGATACCAGCACTTATTCACTTTGCATAGCAATCTGCATGAATAAAATTTAATTTTTGTTTGTTTGTGGATTTCCCTTTACATGTACTTCATTTACCTATCTTATTTCAAGTCGTTAGAAAACAATAACGCAAAAGTTCTTAATTAAAATCCATACATATAATAAAATAGTGCTGAGTCGAATCTGTACATTAAATATTTTTTTGAAAATCTTATTGATATAGACATTATTATCGATGCAGAGGTCGAATCTATAGTTTTTAGATTTTTTGTCGTCTGACTGTCTGTCTGTCTGTCTGTTACCGCATCACGAAAAAACAACTGTAGGTATTTGTAAACATATAGGATACTTTTTATTTCGGTAAAATATTTCATCTCTGAGAAATCTATAGGTACTAAACGTTAAAACGTAAGTAGGGACGAACCCGAGCGAAGCGAAGGTAAGTCGCTAGTATAATATATGATATTCCGGCTTATAAATACATAATATAATATTTAATATATTATTATAATATGTTTAAGTTCATACTCGTAGAATTAATGCAAATGTTTTTGTATGTTAAGTTGATAAACTAACTCAATAGTTAATAAGTTATGAAATGTCCGACGACACGATATTTGTTATGTTATTTGTGTATTTTCTTTATATGGGAATTTTTAAAATTGATATATACATATATATATATATATATATCAATTTACTCATAATAAATTATGAGGCGATCGCTAATATGTCGATTAATAATAATTGTTTGTACATTTTTTAAATACATTCATTTATTAGTGAATTAAAATGAACAATGAATATAAAATTAACAAGTAACAAGGCTTTGCAAACTAAATAGCCTGATACCAGCTAGCCTGTCGCTATCCTTTGTATAGCTGGGAGCTGTTGCTGCGGGTAACGTTGCGCGTAGCTTTAATGAGCAGTGCATTAAACCGATGTAAGTGATAAGAATGAAGCTTTTGTATTTCATAAGATTAATTTATACATGAAATTATGCTAACAATGTATATAAATAAAAATGAATATTCATATGTTTGTTCTCTATGCGTTCCTTAACCAATTGATCCGATTGTGATGAAACTCTGGTGGGTTATTCTGTATGCGCCTGGAACTGTTCCTGGTGCACAAAAACGAATTTTCCTTTAGACGTTTGTGTTTTATCCGTTCCTTAGCCATTCAAGCATAGAGACGCACTCGAGCGAAGCGAGGGCAAATCGTTAGTAAAATTATAAATGCAAAGTTTTGTCAGTATGTAAGTAAATGATTGAACGTGTTTGTTACTTCTTTTGAAAAATGATTTCTAAAAATGAAATTAAGCAAAGAAAATATATGGGAATGTACATTGTGTATTGTTCACCTTTTATTCCGCCCTGCTAACTATGAAAGCGGCGCCGCGGGCAAAAGCTATTTAAATACAATTTCAAATTTCAACATTAAAATAGGTATATAATATATATGTCTATTTAAGGCAAAGACAAAAAGCTCTATACATTTTTCTTCTGTGCTTGTCAACCGATTTTAATATTTTTTTTTTTGTTTAGCAGCAATTCACAAGCTGTTATCACTAAAAATTTAGAAACAGTATTTTATATATATATATATATATATATATATATATACACACATACACATAGGTGACTTCTATTCATATATGTTTTCCTCATATTCTCAATAATGACTACTGGGCGAACATTTCCGCTGCACGCATATATCTCCAACCAAACGAAACCATCGTGACTAACCTCGGGGTATCGAGTTCTCTTCCCAGGCGGAAGTGGGCCTGACGGGATACGGTTTATAGGGCCTTACCCGTGGCCTAACGGATCGTGACCGAACCTGTTTACGGTGAACTCCTTTCTCCTCACTAAAATAACGTAATTTGGCATTTTAGTGAAACAGCGAATATATCCTTAGTTTATATAAATTATAGATATGTAATATTTTCTGCCCTATTATTTATAACTTGAAAAGATTAAGGTCATCCTTTAACGAAATATATCATATAGAAATATAAAAGAAAATTCTTAAATAACAAAGCATATAAAGGAGGATAATATGGTATCAAATCATATGGATTACTATAGGTATAGAAGCTTAACGTATCGGACTGAGATTTTTCCGTCCGTATTATATAAAGATTATCCAATATTGAATAAAAGTATACCTTTAAGATAGTTAATTTTTAAAGGGATAATTGAATAAAAAAAATCGAAATGTCCATGAATTATCACTAAGAAATATCTTAGTTTTTTCTTTAGATTTTTTAAAATAAAAGGAAAAAAAAATGATTTTAGTTCATACCGGAAAATATTATATTGCCCGGCAATCAATTAGTTACACTTTCTTGATTAGGTCAGTGAACTTTAAACACCTTTTCGATTCAAATTACGTAACCGCTTATAATTTGCAGAATTTTTATTATTAACGGTCTCCAGTTCGTTTACCGTTCGAAGTAATATTTGCATTGCCTATATGAATATTTGATATATATAGGTGTTACTTCGAACCTCCATGGTGTAAATCAGTAAAAACACAACAGATTATATATAATCTATAGAGTTATTTATCACGTTCTAACAATTCATCTTTATTGTTAAATTTCACATACTTATTCTAACTAAATTGAAACAAAATCAGTAAATAGATAATCTTCGAAATACATTGCAACTTGCAACACGCACAAATATCTATACTAGCTTCTATAAGAGTTACTCTAATAACACGTAGTTACGATTTAAAAGAAATATCCATAAATTATACCATGATTAATAATTTCTCATAAAACAGTTTTTAGTAGTTAAAATTGAAAGAAAATCGACTAAGTATATAAATAGAAAATGTTGCACAAACAGACAGACATTACTATTTCACGCTGTATATGTATTTATGATGGACATTGTTTAAATTGCCTCATCTGAAGTAACCTTTAACCCACGCAGAGTTATTTTAAACTATTACACTTTACCAATACTTCTTTCAAAAGAATGTAGGCGTTAAGAGAGAAACAAAAACAATGGGAACTCATGGTGTCCCACACAAGTTAAGTTTTTGTAGTTGTACAATAGTAATATATCAATGTACAAGTTTTTGGGTTAATTAGGGTTGACCAAAAACATCTAAGCGAGGTAAAAGTAAAACACTTAAGTGCAATAAGAGTAGAAAGGAAAAGTAGAGTAACGCAAAGTGAGTGTCAGTTTAGCAATACAATATTTTGAATCTTTATAAAATAATTGCAATACTTAAATTAATAGTAAAAAACCCCATACCATTAATAAAATATGGCGTAAAAGCAAATTAAATACTGTTCCTTGTATTATTTTGTTAAGTAATATTTACATAATATTATATTTGCGAAAGTTTTTTATACTTTGGTCCTATTTTCACGCAATATCGAAGTTTCGGATTGACGTGATCTTTTGCAAGGAGATATTTCGTGGTTAGGAAAAAGGCGTAGGCTTTTTAATCACGGCATACCAAACAGTTTCTGTGGGATACCACAAAAATTTGGTGAACGTATTTGAGTAGTAATGTCTCAAACGAAGCTAGCCCAAGGCGTTATTGAATGATAAAACCGAAACGTGTTTTAATATTACAACAATCTATTAAAGTGCGTATATGTTCTTTAAAACTTATTATTTATAATAACTTACCTTTTTTGACAACCCTATCGCTATAATAGCTATTAAAAATTATATAAGTTGTGTCAAAATTTATTAGTTAATTTGACAAAGCAATATATTAGAGTAATAGGTACCATACCATATTATTTTACGTTGAAGGGTACGCACAAAGAAACACAGATATTGTACTTCTTCATAATAATCTAACCTAACATACTAACTAATTTAACTGTTTTGAAATTAACATATTTCTTACATTTACTAAAATCCAAGACTACTCTAAAGCAGTAAAATCACTAGTAAATCAGATTTCTCTTTACTAAATCTAACAATGTAACAGCTCGCGGGTACCTTCCGTTTGTACAATGTATAATTCCACATACCCCATACCTCAGTTCTAACCTACATGGTCACGACGCGCCGCTGTGGCGTATACGATCTAGGATACCATATCGGGTTGACATTTGGACGAGACACAAGAACCAATAAATAAATACAGATTTATTGCCCATTGTAAGAGCTATTACTGCGCACTGTGTACCGACTTTGACTTTGTTTGCATAGTCTGACTAGGAATGAAAAGTTTTGATGCAATCAACATTATTATTATTAGTTATACTTATTTTGACACCTTTGGAAAAAATATGAGAGCAAAATTTTTACGATGCGCGCGCACACCGACAGCCAATAAGCGACATGATGAAGTTGTATTCCTTTTACAAAAGAGAGTTGTGACATACGGGATGAAATCTTTAGCTATTTTTGTTTTGTTACGCCAAAGAAAACTTCTTACGTGCGTACATAAGTACAGACACATGTTTTTTATATAATACAATGACATACATCGCTAAGTTAGTCATACCTAGGTATATTTTTTAATTGTTTTATTTTTATCTAGCCTCTGCCCGCGTAAATGGTACAGCGACATTACATACTCATATACCTACCATGCAAAATAGCGATCGATTAAATAGAGTAGTAGTTGATGCACTGCAGCGCTATCTAGTAGCGAGTTTTATTATGGGAACAATGGATGGCATAAAAACTAATCATTTAACTTCTCCATGAAAAAACATTAACATAAGTCAAAATTTGAAAAAATGAAGATCTGTCAGAGATTTGTAGCTTTGCATAAGTAAATAAAATGTATTTTAATAAATATAGAAGTAATGAGTAAATATATTTTTATTTCAACAGAGTTCCAATATAGTTGTACAGACTAATTTATTACATGACGAAAAAAGACTAACTTTCTAAAAAGGTTGAGTTTGTTACCTACATTTTATTTTATCAACTTATACCGAATTATTTTAGTTTACAGTCCAGTGCCCAGCATGTAGTTAATATACAAAAGGCACCAACTCTATTAAAGATCTGACCAGAGAAACAGAAATCATTAAATCTATAGTATATAATTAAATTGTAACTACGCCGAATATGTACATTGAATATTTGCTGGAAAATCTTATTAAAATAGATATTATTATCGATATAGAAGCCGAATATATAGTTTTAAGAATTTTTATCTGTCTGTATATCTGTGACTGCATCATGGATCCCTTTCATCAAAATCCCTTTGTCCCTTCAATGGTTTGGAGGAATTTTGATGAAATTTTGTTATGATCATGTTAACTGGTTATCCGGGTCAACATATAGGATACTTTTAACTGCGGGAAAATATCTCATTTCTGAGAAATCTATATTAAACGTTAAGAGACGAAACCAAGCGAAGCGAGGGTGACTTTCTAGTTCTGAAATAAAACTATAAAACTTACAAAAGGTGGGTTTATTCTAATTCCTTGGCTAAAGTTTACGCGCACTATCGTCATGCATGCGTACAAAACATTCCATATCAGAAACAATAGAAGCATACTAATCAAGTTTTCACTCTTATCGACCTATCATACGAATACATTTCTATTTAGCTAGTACAATTCTTATTGAACAATATACGCGATTCAAGATCTTAATTTAATCAGAATAAGTATTATTATTAAATGCATGTATTTACAAACAGTGTACGTTTTCAAGTTTAATATCTGGCATACTTATATTTCGTACGTCATTATATTTAAATTCCTTCACCGTAAGGCAAGTGGTAATCAAGTTGCCTTGAGGCAGTGGTAGCCCAGTGGTAACGCGTTCGCTTGGGAATCCGAGTGAAGCGGGTTCAAATCTCGGGTCTCGCACCTCTGATATTTTCATGTGCGAATCATTTTCTAACTTGATTACCACTTGCCTTACGGTGAAGGAAAACATCGTGAGGAAACCTGCATGTCTAAGAGAGCCTAGCAAGTTTTAGAAAGACATGTGAAGTCCGCCAACCCGCACTTGGCCAGCGGGGTGGACTATGGCCTGATCCCCCTCGTATTGAAGGGAGGCCCGTGCCCAGCAGTGGGACGCTGAAAAGGATTTAGCCCTTTTATACAATATATTTAAATTAATTTTTTTAATACAATATATTTAAATTAATGCAATGTTGCTGTCAAACATGTGATTACGAAAGTGTGAACATATGAAAATTTGAATTTTTTCCAAAAGAATCGGTATTGCACTTCAGTGGGAGAATGCGGCTAGCAATGGCATGAATATGCCACTATTCCACGCGCACAAGAATTGTACAGTAATAATCAAGTGTACATTTGTTTTGTATATATGATTAAGTATATTTGTATTTATTATTTTAATAAACATAAAGTATAACAGGTCACCATAAAAAAATTGAATAAGGTCCACCTTCTGAGTAGTTACTTAGAAATTGCGAAATAATTTGGGTGAGATTTCTAAGGTCCAGAAGAAAATATAGATCCAGAAGAAAATATAGGTCCAGAATATAGATCCACACACATAGATTTACGTCGATACCATAATAACAAAAAAATAACAAATGAAGTGACGAGCAAACTGAGTAATGGGAAAAGCAAATGTTTACTTATCAAGTAAAAGCAGCACCCAAAATACATCAAATAGTATTTACTAATGTGTTTGATCAAGAAAAACAATGTTGACAAGGGAAAGAATCAAAGGACGCCGAAACAATGTGTGCGATGTATATTTTATAAACATGCACCTCACACCGAACATTCCACCTGCAGTGATCAAATAAACTTCGATTAGTTTTGTAAAAGTAGTCGAGCTAATAACGGTGTATAATAATAAAATTGAAAATGAACTGCTGTTCGTTTGAGCACATCACTTTAGAACAGCGGGACCGATATGCCTTATTTGTTTTTAAAGGTTTTTAAGGGATACATATATGTAATTGGAAAAGTTGCCCAGAATTTGTATGAAGAGGACCACGATGTCTGTCTGAGTATGGTCCTTATAGAGTTATGGTGCCATAGCATTAAGATATTTTTGCTAATAATAGTACTTTCCTTTATTTTAACATACACATAATTTTTATTTACAGGTTTTACATCTTTCTTTTCTCTTACTATGATAAAATCCAAATGCTTATTCTCAATGGCAGCTACTTATCTTGATATTTTATTCGAAACAGTCGACGTGTGTTTATCTTATCCTTGAAACGTTTGAATATAAACCCGCAATTCCCAAAGGCAAGCCCACACCAAGCTACCTCTAATGTTATATTTTAGTGTCTTATATAATGTAAGGGTCATTTTTTCAATTTCCTATTCTTTGTCAATATTTTTTTTTAGATTTATATGTTAATTCTTATCATTTTTTTATATTGTTATAAATGCGAATATGTATTTGTTCCTATATCTTTTCTTCATCCAGCTGCGAATTTAAACCTTACAAGGCCAAAGTTTTTGAGTTATGGAATAACATTCTACTCTAAAGGCGACATTCTACTCTAGTATCCACAAGTGTCTCCTATACAGTACCCCATTTTAAAATGCTGCAAAAGAATAGTGTATTTAGTTAGGTTTACTCTTGCGAATAATAAGGTAATATATAAATCATGAAATCAATCAAGTAATCTATACATATAATAAAACTGTAGAAGTCGAATATCTGTACATAGAAAAAAAATGCTAAAAACGAGTCAGGGGGATGTAAGAAGAGA
Source organism: Argynnis bischoffii washingtonia (assembly GCA_033884665.1). Taxonomy (NCBI): domain Eukaryota; kingdom Metazoa; phylum Arthropoda; class Insecta; order Lepidoptera; family Nymphalidae; genus Argynnis; species Argynnis bischoffii. Next base: position 15,624,600 of record CM066610.1, read on the forward strand.
AACAGAACAAATCCAGTTTATTTTAAAGTTTTTGTTTCTCTGTCTGTTTGTACGGGCTAATCTCCGAAGCTGGTGGACCGATTTAAATGAAATTGTGCATGGTAGTACCTTATATCCCCGGTCAACATTTTAGATACTTTTCATCCCGGAAAACTAAAGAGTTCCCGTCAGATAGTTAAAAACTATAGTAACTAATACAGCTTAATGCATAAAAACTACTGATTGGATTTTAATGAAACTACAATAATATAGTTCAAACATCAAAATAACAAATAGGCTACTTTTTATCCCGGAAAAATGTACAGTTCCCGTTAGATAGATTAGTCTTTGTTTGTCTAGAGGCAAAACCCGAGCGAAGCGAGGGTAAGGCGCTAGTCAGTTTAAATATTATATACATAGACCATATTAAGGTCCGTATTCATAAATGAACTTAGGTTAACCTAAACTCTCGTAGTTAAGTACAATTAAAATACTAACATACAAATATAGATAACACTTATTTCATTACCAAACAATAGTATACTAAAAATGAAGTCACTGAACTAAAATCAACAGGTGCATTGATTGATCACTTGGGTCAATAAACTTCGCTCAGCACAATAGCAATTTAAAGTTCAAACTCAGACTCACTCAGTATCAGCAATGTAAGATTTGTGCTAGTGTTTTTCATTGATTTATGTAAATAAAACATCAGCTTGTTTTTGCTCTAGAAAGTAAGAATTGAGGTTATGTCAATATTTTCCTTGATCATTACTTAGAATATCTTTAAATGATCTATTGTAAAGGAGAAAAATTTGTATGTGTGTTTATATTTATTAGAAGTACCTTAACGCTAAAACAACTAAACAGATTTTGATTACATTCAGTATTCCGATAGACCTCTAGGCTGCTGTCAAAAGATTGTACTACCTTCATATGTACATTGTACCACATATATGTATATATGTAAATTACATATACAAGAAGTTAGTCGCCAGTTTTCTATAACAAATTCTTAAATTTGTTCTAACATATAAATATTAATAACTTTATACAAAAATAACTTTTCTTTTATATATAGTTATTTAAATCCTTAACAACTGCAGCTTCTACGATCCGAAATTTATACGAAAACGTTACTTATAAGCCAGTCCTCAAAAAGTAAAACAATGTTATACATATACATATGTAAGTATGTACCTACTAATATATAAGAATCAAGAATCTGCCCCAAGTGAGTAGTTAGTCGTGACTTTGCTACTCTCAGTGGTTCTTTTATTTAACGAGTCATAAAGTCCAAAAAATAAAACCTAATCGAGTCGAAATAGATGTCTCATAGGAATTTGTGAAATATTTACCGCTTCAGAGAGACCTGTGTAGGTCTTAATTAAGTGATGTAAATTGCACTGTACTGTCGAATCTCTGAGGTTCGCTTGAAAACGAAATATTCATATAGTCTTTAGAGAGAACAAAGCTAGAAATATTACAATAGAATTTTTGATGAATCACAAATGAGAATATATAGCTCAAAAACCTTTGTTAGAATAAAATTACTGCTTAAAATAAAAAAATAAAACATAAAGCACTTATCATTTTTTATTACATTTATTGGTAGACAAAAATAATAGTCATGTTGTCTATACATACCTATAATAAAATTCGGAGTCGAATCTGTACATTAAATATTTTTTTGGAAAATTTTATTGAAATAAGCATCAGTATCGATGCAAATCTATAGTGTTTAGAATTTTTGTCTGTCTTTCTGTCTGGGAACGCATCACGAGAAAACTACTGGACAGAGTTTGATGAGATTTGGTGTGATGATAGCTGGTTATCCGGGTCATCATATAGGATACTTTTTACTGCAGGAAATTATCTTATCTCTGAGATATTTATACTAACCCTTAAAACGTAACCAGGGACGAACCCCAGCAGAGCGAGGATAAGTCGCTAGTTAATAAAAATCTTAACTGTCACATTTTCCCTAAAAAAATTTCGTTATTTTTATTTACATATTAGTGAAGACTTATTTATGCCAGGAAATTAATTCTAAAGATGTCGATTATACAAAACGTAGTATGAAAAAATGCTTGTCCTATTCATTACGTATTACATCAAAGAACGTCTACGAAGGAAATGACAAATAAACGTGCCAAAGACGGATATTGCATTGAATTTTACTTAAGTATATGCGGATATAGCAGAAAATACTTTACAATGAAAATATTATAATCATTTGTATGCAATTGTCAACGTTAGTCTAGTGGCTAGCATATAAGGCAGATCGAATAGTCCTGGGTTCGAGCCCCGGATCTCTCTCGTACAAATATTTGCTGTAATTGTAAGCCATTTGGAACGTGGGGAATAAAAATTCAAATAAAACCGCGATAAACTTCGAAAAGATTGTTTTATTTAATATGACTAATATTCGCGTAAATCAAAGAAAATATTAAAAATAATTTATAATGAGTTATCTATATTAATATTATAAAGAGGTAATGTTTGGGAGTTTGTGGGTTTATGAGTTTGTGAAGTTGTAGGGGTAATCTCTGGATCTACTGAACCGATTTAGATGAAATTTGGTATGAAGATAGTTTGAGAGTCCGCGAAGGACCTAGGATACTTTTATTCCGGAAATCATCTCTTAAGGGGGTGAAAATGGGGATGAAAGTTTGTGTTGGGCAAGCAAGCTAGGGACGAACCCGAGCGAAGCGAGTTTGAGTCGCTAGTAATGTAGAAAATACAAAAACTAGATTAATATTAGACATACAGATAAATATTTTTTGAATGCGCTAAAGAAGAGTACAGAGTTTGTCTTCATTCCAAAAAAAGTATAACAAAAAGCATGCAAATGTAGTTTTCTTGCTACAAGCCACCTTTGTAAGACAACCTTTGGAACCAGAACAGTACAAATACATTTACTAAGAAATATTTATATATTATAATTTATATCCTTAAAAACCTCGCTTGTGTGATGGGGGTATAGAAGCTATAAAGTACACCAGATATAAAGTTCCTTTTATTTCCAATTACTACAGCATTTCTAGCAATTCAGCTAGATTTGCTAGAAATGCTGTTTAATTTCCATATATATAATTTTCGAGCTTCAGCCAACGAATTAACTCAGCACAATTTTAGCACCATCTAAGCAATTTGTTGTGTTTTCCAAATTAACTCCTGGACACTTATAAGATAATAAACCCTTTAAATGTGCGGTGCGATGCTAAGATTGGTAAAGAAAATTACTGCTGTAATTTTCTGTAATAGGATGCTGGGTTTTAATAAGATCCACTTATAAGAAGATTGTTGATAGCGTCATGTGTACTTTTCTGAAGGTATATAAATTAATACTTTCTTAGATTTACGCGAATATTCGATTTTAAATAAAACTATTTTTTCGGATTCTTTCGCGGATTTATTTTAATTTCTGGTGTTCGACGTTTCGAATGCTTTACAGCAATCATCAATCAATCAAACCAGTCTCTCCCGTGACCATAATCGCTAAAAACGTATATATATATATATATATATATATATATATATATATATAATATTTTTTTTATTATATAAAATATACATACATGTGTTTTCGTATTAATAAGTCTTATTCAATTTCTAATCAATTCCAAAGTTATAAGAACATCTAATTACAGAACATAATAACAATTGAAACGTCTATATTTTTTTTTGTTTAAAACACCTGTTCGAAGTTTGTTTCCGCTCCATATAAAGTGCTTGGACGGCAATTTCGCGAGGTTATCGAGCGAAAGAATAAACTTAATTTGGATGCCTACAAAGACGAAAAAACGTTGGGAACATTGAAATTGAGGGAAAAAAATATTTAGGCAGCTTCAAATGTTAAAATGGTAGTTTCCTGTAATGAAGACTGAAATGTTAGTAGGTAAATCATTTTAAAACTATGAAAAGTTATATATAGTAGATATTACATTTATAACCTTTCGTATGTATAAAGGAATTTTGCTTCCCAAAACAAACTTTTTTTTCATTTTTTGGTGTTAAATTTTTTTTCGTGGGACCCTATTTTTTTCTAAAATAAAGGTAGCCTAAGTTACTGCTTATTACCTCAGCTGCCAGTGAAAGTCCCGTCAAAATCGATCCAGCTGTTTCAGAGATTAGCCGACAGACAGACAGTAAGACAGACAGATAGACAAAAATTGTAAAAAATTGGTATATGTACCGTGTATATATATATCCATATGCATTGATTAAAAAGCGGATATTTTAATAATACAGACACTCCAATTTTATTTATTTGTATAGATAAAGTTAAATTTTTAACAAAAACAACTTATATATATTCAATTCATTTTATTTTTACTCCAGCTTAAACACATTATTATTGAAACAGATTGTACGTATATGTAATTATTCGAGCTAATGATTTGATTGCTAATAACATAGTGAATAATTAGTGTGGCATTAATAGTTAACATGATCCATGAAATTACTTTCGCCCATGGCTACAGTACGAGTATGTTCAAGCAGTTATCCTAACACCGAACGTTCTTCACGCCTAAAATAATTATAACTAAGCCGAATCTGTACATTAAATATTTTATGGAAAATTTTATTGAAATAGACATTATTATCGATTCAGAGACCGAATCTATATTTTTAGAATTCGTCTGCCTGTCTGTCTGTGTCCACATCACGTAAAACCACTGGAGGGATTTTGATGAAATTTTGTATGATAATAGCTGGTTATCTAGGTCAACATATAAATATAGGATACTTTTTACCGCGAGAAAATATCTCATCTCTGAGACATATACTAAACGTTAGAACGTAACGTAACGCTAGTATTTCATAAATATCTTAAAAAATTTCTAAACCAATATCTAAAAAAATATGTAAATCAATAAATTTTAGAAAATACACATAAGTAATATGTAAAAAAATATATTCATAAAAATTTATTGATATAATTCATATTATCTTAGCTAGACTATCAAGCTCCCAATATCGGTAAATAAATGTTACAACTTCAAAGGATTTCAATATCGTACGGAGATCGGAGATATTGAAATTTGTTGAAATTAGTATGTCTGATGGTAGACTTTAACTAAGCAGTTGATGAGCGTAATCGTCTGGCGCATGTAAATACTAAACTAATATTATAAAGAGACAGAGTTTATTTGTTTGTTTGAACGCTCTAATCTCAGGTACTAATCATATTTAAAAAAACTTTTTGCTTTAGATAGCCAATTTATCGAGGAAGGCTTATCGGCTATAAATCATCATGCTACTACTACCCAAGGGAGCGGAGTAGTAATCATAAATGTCAACAAATCGGGCAGACTTCCATACATTATTGGAAAGGGAAGGGAAAGGAGTTTGTTTTTTTGTACTTTGAACGCGGGCAAAGCCGCGTTTTCTGCTAGTCAATAATAACTGTACGAAATGCAGATAAATATTATTTATCAACTTCACCTGCTGTTTCACTGTTGTTTCTATATTAAAAAATAGCCTATGTCATTCTCATACAAATATTTTACAGTCTAGTCGAATTTTAGCCTGAATCCTGTAGTTGTAGCTCTAAAAATTACCGTCAAAGTCTTATAAACATAATTCTTTCATTTAATATTGAAATATTTAGCCAACTTTTAGAGTAAAAGTTACAATAAGTAACATATATCTCGTCTATAGTTTTAAAAAATCACGTGCCTTTCTAACAGGGTTACAAGTACTAGTGATCGCACCGTGGTCAAAAATCAACCGTAATTCATTCATTAAATTTAAACATAGCAAAGCTTTATTTCGTCTGAACGAAGCAAAGGCGAGTCTAGTCTTGTAATAAATCAATTTCCATTTTAACATATTAAATTCCGTAAATAGTGATTTAAATCCAGTCATACAGAGGTCATCTGAATTAAAGTTTTATTTTCAATACTGGATGACCTACATTACTACTAGGCCTTTATATTTTTATTCGAGCCTTTGCAGATTAAGAAAAATTAAGGAATTTGACGATAACCTTTTAAATAATTATAACCGGACTACTATTATAAATGCTAAAGTTTATAAGTTTGTATGTTTGTTGCCCCTTCACGCTGAGACGCCTGAAAGGATTTGAATTTTTAATATGTAGATAGACGTTGCTTGGAGTATTATATGTATAGGCTACCGTTAGGCACCTAGGGACGCACCCAAGCGAAGTAAGGGTAAGTTGTTAGTCGTTAATAAAATCACGAACTCCTAGTACTCTTTTTGAATTTGTTCACTGATTTGCTCCAGATGATGCTGTTAAAGCCAATAAGCCAACAGGACGTTGTTAATCAGAACCAAGCATGCGATATAAATGATGACACGTTTGACTCAGTTTGTAGTGACCCTACTTGCTGTGCCAACGGTCGCAGGTTCGAGTCCCGCTGGAGGGCATTCATTTGTGCGATGAGTACGAATGTTTGTATTCCAGTCACGGGTGTTTATATTAATAATGTGTACAGTGTATGTATTTTAAAGTTATATAAATGTGTAGTGTATCGACTATCTGGTAACCATAACACAAGTCTAGTTGCTTACCATGGAACTAGATGGTGCTGTGTGTTAATGTTTCAACATAATAAAAAACATAATTTAAAAACATTACATCTCAATACTTCATAACAAAAATCTTAGCTCAAAGGACAGCTTACTAAATTTATTTCAAATAGTTTTCAGTTTCAGAATTTTGTAGATATTTTTCGTTAAAGAAATCACTCAAGTCACGAGCTAATATAATAGTCACTAGTCACAGACTAAAGTTAGACGTTTCAACTACAATATATTATATTGAGACGAGCAAAATTCTTTTATTCATACGTATTTCGTGGTAAAAAGGACGTAAAAACCTGTTTTATTACCAAATCAACGTGGTCTGCTGAATAAACAATTTTTCATATAAACTGTACTGGTTTATTTCCGTGGTACGTCAGTATTTAGTGAACTTTATATGTTGTCAAAGGAAATAAATGGTCTGTAAATGTTAAATTGTTGTAAAACTAGCAGTTTGAAGCGCTGTTAAGAACTTGGGTTTCTAATTGGGCTACTTAAATTGCAAAACTGTAGGTAGTGCAGACGTAATTGGGTTCTTTGAACGGAGCTTTTACAATTTCGAAAGTTCAGTACATTTAAAGTCTTTATTATATTTTACTTACTTTTGTTATATTGTATTCAGCCCTTTTTAACCGTCCCACTGTTGGGCACGAGACTCCCTTCAATACAAAGGGTATTAAGCCCATAGTCCACGCTGGTCAAGTGCGGGTTGGCGGACTTTACATGTCTTTCGAAAACTTGCTAAGTTCTCTCAGACATATAGGTTTTCTGACGATGTTTAACTTCATCGTAAGACAAGTGGACAATCATGTTGCAAATGATTCGCACATGAAAATATCAGAGGTGTGAGACCCGGGATTTGAACCTGCTTCACTAGGTTTCCCAGGCCAGCGCGTCACTGAGCGACCTCTACCTTCTGTGCTTTTATTGTAATATTATGTTATTTCACTTTTGATGCATATAATTCCTAAAAAAAATACTGGTGGTGGTGCTGGCTACACCGGAGAATTCTACGATACAAGCATTTAATAGCTCAGTAGGTATATTTTTAGTTTGAATGCAAGAACACAGACTTTGACTTTTTTCCTTTTTAGACTTTCAAATAGAAATAATAGCGGAGATTAAGTACGACTAGTTCAAGCGTGATTCTGGAGGCAATCGCAGTAGGCCATTGTTCCTAGTAAATAATGACGGGGCTACTAAGCTACGAAAACGAATGCGAACAAATATTAAGTGTGCGGTGTGACCGGCAGCGATTTTATTGTAGAACATAGATGATGAAAAAGTCATTCCACAGCTGTAACTTTTTTTAGAAATTAACAATTAATGAATAATTTCATATTCTAATACAGTACTCTATTGCTTATATTTTGATTGTGATAAAGTACATTTCAACTATAAAAATAAATTTTATAACGACTAATATGTTGATTTGTATTCAAATTATCTCCAATTATTATTGTAGAAAATAGATGATACGTTTTAAAACGAGGAATCGAATATTGTTTGCACTAAAAATAGTTTGACGATGCCGATATATGTATTAGTATCGCTTTTTCTTACCCCACTGCCTCACTGGGGATAGAAAGAACGAATGATTAAGAAATACGTAGAAAAATACGTATAAGTTAATAATTTCGAACTGTCCCTCTAAATAGAACTCAAGACTGTAAATACACACAATATGTATGTACATGCCCCATACTTTTTGAACGCTACGTGCCCTGTGATTAGTGATTTACATCTACGAGTATACAGTAGTGTGTAATGTCAAAATAACAGCTTTTTACTAAATACATATGATATACTTATAAAAAAATAAAGTTTTTGTCTATTTGTATGTTTATTCTTATATGTTTATATAAGAATAAATATTTTGTTATATTATATATTTATTTAGTGGCAGTGGTAGCCCAGTGGTAATGCGCTCGCTTGGGAAACCGAGTGAAGCGGGTTCAAATCCCGGGTCTCGCACCTCTGATATTATCATGTGCGAATCATTTCCAACATGATTACCACTTGTCTTACGGTGAAAGAAAACATCGTGAGGAAACCAGCATGTCTGAGAGAACCTAGCAAGTTTTTGAAAGATATGTGATGTCCGCCAACCCGCACTTTAAAAAAAGAATTAGGATTCAGTGCAAAAAATTAAAAGCCTTGAAATTATGAACAATATCCGCGAGCCTAAGGACGCACCCGAGCGAATCGAGGGTAAGTTGCTAGTCTGACATAAATATTTATGAAAGAAAAAATACTTTGTCAACCATATAATTATTTACAGTCATAACAAACTTGTTAGTATTTCTTTATTTTACAAAACTATCAATTAAATTTATTATATAAGTAAGTATATATGTATGTAGTTTGAAATCAAAAATCTTCCTCTATAATACATACCATACCACTGCAGATTCTTTACGGGCGGCTTAATTCATTGAAGAATAATTCGGTCCGACCGAAATTACCTGAGTATTTGCTACGAGAGGCTGAATAAACTATGGGCTTGGGCAAATAATGAGGGTTCATACAATTGGATTAACGTATTGTTTATTACTGTTGCTATTACGTTTAATTTATTACCAGCTGTGAAGCATTTACTAACTTAATTTTATATCCACGAGTTGGTTTGCTAACTAGGCTATCTTTTATGACTGGAGATTATGTTTCCGGTTTGATTCCTGACAGGCTAAAACATTGATTGGCTTTTTAACCCTCGACGCAATCCTGACGTTGCTTGTATTCTCGTAGATCCAAACAGCAGGACCGTTTTTTAGGCGCGGATTTTTTAATAGTTTAACTAGGACCAGATTAATGTGAGGAATTTTATACACAAATATTACAATTAGAATACTTTTATTATACGTATAAAATCGACGATCTTACAATACTATCCGTATCGCCTTAAATTTAATATGTTGCTGTCAGAATATTTTACAAATTCCCTAACTCCCTCAAAATTTAAATTACCAATCATGTTTAGGTATATGGCCTAGATGAGTATTTGTCGATAATGGTCAAGTTTTATAAATTTATACGTATTTGTTATATATTAACAATAACAATAATTACAATAGTATTAAATACAGAACATAAAAGTAACTGATTATGATCATCTTTTATGAACCGAGTAGGCGAGTCTATCCAAAAAGTTATTTGTCTGGTATCATCTGAATACATTCATTTAGAAATATCCGAAATTTTCTTTTCAAATTTCATCTATAACATACCGACAACTTGTTCAATAGCATTGCACGTAAACTACGTCTATTTGAGCGCGTTCTGTGTTTAACTAAGTATATTGGGCAACATTAACATGTGAGCTACAATGAAAAGTATTAAAGAGCAAAATCGTATAGAAACATTTATAATATACTAGCAGAATTCGCAGCTTCGCTCGCGATCAAACTACGAAAAATACGAAATTTCATACAAATATACAAACTTTTATCCCTTATGAACCCCCTTGGGGGTTGAATTTTGAAAAATCCTTCCTTAGTGGATGCTGTCGTCATATGAGGAATACGTGTGCGAAATTTAAATTTTCTAGTCTTAAGGGTATGGCCTGTGCTTTGATACATCAGTCAATTACTTTTGCCTTTTTAACCGACTTCCAAAAAAAGGAGGAGGTTCTCAATTCGACCGTATATATGTTTTTTTTTTTTTTTTTTTTTTTATGTTTGTTCGGGCATTTTTTCGTCGTTTATGAACCGATTTTGATAATTCTTTTTTTGTTGGAAAGGAGATATCCCAAGAGTGGTACCATGATAAGGAAACCAGGATCTGATGATGGGATCCCAGAGAAATCGAGGGGAACTTTCGAAAATTGTAGCGGCGACTAGTGCGTTTGTTAACATTTTCATTAGGTGTTTTAAAGCACTACTATTTAATGAAGGTTTGGAGTCGATGTGATGATGGACCCGAAAGATAGTCGAGGGAACTCCTCAACGATTTACAGCAATTACCTGGTGTTTGGGCTTGATTAATTTGTATTGATGATACGTCTACACTAAAAATGGAAAAATAAAAACTTTAAAAAAAAAAAAAACCGACTTCCAGGCACTGAAAAGTAAAAAATAACTAAACGGGGGTTTTCATTTAGAATAGATACTTAATCAGATTTTTTCGAAGTCGGTGCCAGCCAATACAAATCAAAGCACACCGACTTCGAAAAAATCTGATTAAGTATCTATTCTAAATGAAAACCCCCGTTTAGTTATTTTTTACTTTTCAGTGCCTGGAAGTCGGTTTTTTTTTTTTTTAATATATAGGTACGTACATCTATCTATACATATAATAAAATTCTAACTGAGTCGGATCTGTACCTTAAATTTTTTTTTTTTTGAAAATTTTATTGAAATAGACTTTATTATCGATACAGAGACCGAATCTATAGTTTTTAGAATTTTTGTCTGTCCGTCTGTCTGTCTGTTACCGCATCTCAGAAAAACCACTAGAGGGATTTTGATGAAATTTGGTATGATGATAGCTGGAAATCCGAGTAAACATATAGGACACTTTTTACCGCGGAAGATTACCACATTCCCACAGGAATACACGTTATAACACAACCCAAAAAATATTTATGATCAGAATTTCTTGAAACTTGGTATTAATGCTCTTCAATATAATTAAATAAATGTTTTAGCGTTTTTTGAAATTCATCCCATAAGGAGATAAAATAAGGGATAAGAATTTGCATGAAACCTACCTTTTTAAAGGTTTTGCTAGTATATAGATAAATATATCGACTCATTATATTCTTGCCAGTGTACTAAAAATTTTTTAGGGGATAGGTGTGTTGGGCAAGTAGTTTCCAACGATATTCCATTTACGTGACACAGTGTAGCACAGTTTATATTGCGGAGTGAAGCAGATTCGATTATTGCACAGAGCAAATGGCGTTTATCGACGGTACTTTATTTGCTTTATACGCTTTACAAAAGCGAGAGTCATAGCGTTATTATTGTACCCTATTTTATAATATAACTTACTTACTACTTAGATACATTTAGCTTTCAAATCTTTAACCAAACTTTTATAGCCGAGTGTATCATCACAAATTGAATCAGGGCTATATTGGAAAACATACATCACAGCGATTGAATTGCAATCGAGCATATCACCGTGAATTCACGTTTTTAGTGGGATGACTGTGTGACAATTTTGTTTCTGCTCTATATTTCGCAACGATATTTTGACTGGACTCATATTGGATTTTAAGACATGAGGTTGGTTTTCTTTAATCTATACAGATGAATAAAATTGGAGTGTCTGTGTGTAATATTAAAATAATCGCTTTTTACCAAATGCTTATGGATGTATACACGGTACATATATCAAAACAACATTTTTTTAAATGTTTGTCCGGTCCGTGGTCCGTCTGTTTGTTCCGGCTAATCTCTGAAACGGCTGGATCGATTATGACGGGACTTTCACTGGCAGATAGCTCATGTTATAAGGAGTGAGTTAGGCTACTTTTATTTTAGAAAAAGAATTAGGGTTCCGCGAAAAAATTTAAAACCCATGAAATTGTGAACAAAGTCCGCGTAAGGCGTACGCACCCGAGCGAAGCGAGGGTAAATCGCTATATAATTTAAATTAATATATATCTTTAGAGTAGCTACTATTTATGTATAAACATAGCTAACCACGAAAACGTACCTAGAGACGAACGCGAGCGAAGCGAGCATAAGTCGCTAGTTATTAATAAATAAAACAAGTGATTTAATATACTATTCTGTATGTACATGTATACAATTTTAATGAAGGGTAAAAATTCGTTATAACATTTGCTGTATTAAGGAAAAATATGCAAAGTTAATTTTACTAAATTAACCTAAGTTATGTAGCTAGAATACAAAGATAGGTAAGACGCTCCGTAGTTGCGAGTGTAGACCGTCTTGACGTCGAAATTATACGTCTGAACCATTTTTAATAATAATTGTTAAAACTTACAAAACTTACAAAAGCTTGTCACTTACAAAAACACCAGTGCATAAAAAAATAAAATATCTTCTTACTTGTATTGCAATTGAATAGTTTAAGTTTTTAATCCCAGTTTTTTAATCCCAAGTATCAGTACCGACTGAGCTAGTACAAATAAACATTATTTTTAGAATAATATTTAAAATACAAGGTACTTTTTGCTGTTGCAGTTAGATAGCGTACATAATATTTTAAATTGCAAACGTTTATAATTAATCCTTCCTGCTACGTAGGAAAATAATTTTTGGTCGGATTTTCTGCTAGCAGTATGTAAATGCGAGAAATGTGATACTCTTTATAATGAATTCAAAATTGAAGATTCATTGTTCTTGAGTAAATCTATACGGATAAATAAAATTGAAGTGTCTGTTTGTAATGTCAAAATAACAGTTATACGGTACATATACAAAAAAAAACATTTTTTACAATTTTATGTCTGTCTGTCTGTTTGTTCCCGTTAATCTCCGAAACGGTTAGACCGATTTTGAAGAGACTTTCACTGGCAGATAGCTGATGTTATAAGGAGTAACTTAGGCTTCTATTATTTTTAAAAAAGAATCAGGGTTCCGCGAAAAAAATTAAAACCCATGAAATTGTGGACAAAATCCGCATACGGCGTACGCACCCGAGCGAAGCGAGGGTAAATCGCTATGTAATTTAAATGAACATCTTAGGAGTAGCAAAATACTATTTATGTATAAACATAGCTAACCGTGAAAACGTACCTAAGGACGAACGCGAGCGAAGCGAGCGTGAGTCGCTAGTTTTAAATAAAATTTAATTTCTCGCAGTATTTATTTATACATACAACGTAAGTTTTGGTGTTATGTATATACAGAAATAGTTCGCAATATGTTTTTTTAGTAGTGTCTAGCGAAAATAACATTCTACTAATAAATGCGAAAGTTTGTGAGGATGTATGGATGTACACATGTATGGATGTTTGTGAAACTGTACAATAATATAGCTCATCCATCAGAATAACACATAGGCTACTTTTCATCCCGACTAAAATGTACGGTTCCCGTGAGGTAGATTTGTTTTGGTTTTTCTAGAGCGAAGCAAAGGCGAGCCGCTAGTGTTTCAATACTTTTATTATTTTTTTTTTGACTTCAAAATAACAATCTACCCAAACTGCCAAAATTATCATAAATATCTTTAAAAATTTACAAAATTGACTTATGAATCGAGTTTCCCTAGCGACCTTTCCAGGGTATAAATTCGTTCGCTCATTTAGAATTTCCTGTTCTTCAAATTACCTCTTGTTTCAGTAACTTAAGAATGAAATTAAATAACTTATCTATCAGATTACAGAAGAATTGTGTTTTTAATATTTTTTTAATGTACAACAAGAACAGGTTAATGAATAGGTTGTCGACATTAAATTCCTTTTTGTAAATCCAACGTATTAGTCATTGAAATATCTTAAAAGGATGCTCTATTAATATAAAATGACATGTACCTACATTGAATATATATCCTAAGTTTCATCTATACAGGTAATACAGGTAAATAAAACTGAAGTGTCTGTTTGTAATGTCAAAATAACAGCTTTTTACTAAATGCATATGAAAGTATATACGGTACATATAAGAAAAACACGTTTCTGTCTGTATGTCTAGCTGTTTGTTCCAGATAAACTCCAAAACGGCTGGACCTATTTTGACGGGACTTACACTGTCAGATAGCTGATGTTATAAGGAGTAACTTAGGCTACTTTTATTTTAGAAAAAGAATTAGGATTCCGCTCAAAAAAATTAAAACGTACCTAGGGGTGCACCCGAGCGAAGCGAGGGTTAGTCGCTATTTATACATGAAAATATAATAGTCAAGATATATATCATCGCTATATGGACGAAAAAATGTATTTTAATATCGTAATAATACCTATCAGTGTTATATAAACAATTTCTGTTGTATTCACAGACGACATTCACAACAGAAATTCCGGCATAAATCAGAGGAGATTCATTCGGCTGTTTTCTTTGCTGAGCCGTAGTGATAAATGCTGGGACGAAAATAACAAAGGTCTGCCTTTGAGAATGTAACTTAGGATTTGTTTTGCTAGGTCTCAGTCAGCCGCGAAACAACATTACACAGGCAGTTAATGTAATCATATTATTTTATAAGTATAAAAATAAGTGTTATTTTTTTAATTATCTTATCTCGTTATATGGTTGTTACAGCATTTAAAATAAAGTTAAAATTTATATTATCAATATGAATTATTAAGAAAGAATTATTTAACAAACTTAAGTAGAATTTAAAAAAGCTTTGGAAAAAGTTCTAAATAGATATTACCTATGTAAAAATTTCTTAATACATTAACTATAATAATAATTTAGTGTGTGAATATGAAGGTGTTGGTAATTATAATCACTTTTTTTATGTACACTAACTACTTTTTTATTAGAAGTAATATAAACAAATGTCATCTATACAATTAATAAAACTGTAGAGGTCAAATGTCTGTACATAGAAAAAAAAATGCTAACAACTGAGTCAGGGGGATGTAAGAAGAGAAATAGAACAAATCCTGATTTTTTTCAATTTTTTTGTTTCTCTGTCTGTTTGTCTGTTTGTAAGCGCTAATCTCCGAAACTGTTAGACCGATTTAAATAAAATTTTGCATGGTGGTACCTTATATCCTTTTCATCCCGGAAAATTAAAGAGTTTCCGTGGGATAGTAAAAAAAAGTATATTGTAACTTATACAGCTTACTACATAACAACTCATACACCTAATTTAGTAAAATTTGGCAGATTTTGATACCTTATACCGGAAGAATGTACGGTAGCCGTGAGATAGAGTTGTTTTTGTTTTCTAATTAAGTAAATTAAATTAAGTTATTAATAAAAGTTACTAAAAAAACTTTAATACCGTTACAAATAATAAGAAAATAGTAAAATAGTAACAAACAAAGATATAAAATCAACGTTTTATAATGATTACTAAGTTTGTTGAATGCATAAATAAGAATGCCTACGTTCGTTCAATATTATAATGTTGCTCTCTCGAGAGTTCCTAGGTGACCTACAGACCGATAGTCTTGACCTATACTCACATAGAGTAGCTGCAATTGACCTACGGCTAAATTTTAGATTTAAAATAAAATGTATGCATTATTTTTTGAAAGGTTAGTACTTATATATTGTTCCTTATGTCCTAAATAATAGTTTCGTTTAATAGATGTTATTATGTAAGTTTATTTATAGGTTTAAAAATTCTAATTTATTAATCGTAACTATTCAAATATGAAAATAAATCTTGGTTAAAATAACATTATTATTTCCACCAACCTTCTTATTTATTTCAAAAACAGTCTTTTTTTAACATACCTTTTAAATTAAATTATCAATCTTAAACAGGTAGCTTATCGAAGAGTTACATCGTCCATCTGTAACAAGAAATTATTATTATTAGACATTATTTGGTGCTACTTTTCACATATGATAAAACGAAGTACTATCCTGCCAATATCATTAAATTGAGTATCCATATGTCAAATGTTGTTTTTTTTTAATCTAATCAAAAACATTCAGCAACGACTTAAATTAAGTTTAACCTAATGTGAAAATTGTATGAAAAGGGAATCTGGTTATATTAGTTATTTCAAATAAGATTTTATGGCTACAAAATTAGACAAATTGCTTGTGGTATCATCTAATCATTTAGCAATTTACATTCTGATAATGTTTTAGTTAGCTAAATATTAAACTCTTTAACCAGAAGTACCTACCATATTTCGTTGTCATTTTATTATTCGTTGTATGTTAATTTTTGTAATATAATATATGGCTTACAACATAAAGCAAGATGTAAAAAAGATATATAGGTACATTTTAATTTAATCAAAAAGTAGTGGTACAAAGTGCAGTAAAGTTTCATAATTTATTTATTCATCTGTCAATTCTTTAGCGCTATGATATTGCCAAATCTCACGCATTAAAATAAAAAACGAACAATTCACACGCTAGCTATACCAAAGCTTCTAAGTTATCAAAATATAAGTGACCCACGTTATACAGATTACCTTGATATACCAGAATAAAAGGAAGCCAGTGTAACTGTGCTCTGCCATCTTAAACGTTTACTTACCATTTAAATAATGACTTCTCAATTTTAATTTTAAAAATAAAAAAAGGATTATCGGTAAAATCAGTAGATCATATTGTTTAACATCTACACTACTACTGAACCGATTTAGATGAAATTTGCTATGAAGATAGTTTGAGATCCTGGGAAGAACATAGAACAGTTTTTATCCCGGAAATCATTCCTTAAGAGAGTGAAAAGGGGGATGAAATCTTGTATGGGGAATCAATAATTTCTCTAATAAGAGCTTTGAAACTGAATCATACCTATCTATATGACCAGACTATATATTATATGTACTATAATATATAGGCTGTTCCATACTAACCACCGGAAATGAATGCCTCATGCCTATTTCAAGTCGGTTAAAAATATTATGTATACATCAATAGATACATTAGAATAGTTTTCCTAAATTATACTATTAGAATAGTATTCCTAAGTAATAGTTATCATTTTGATTGTCATATAATATTAGCTACAACTTATTATGATAATACGGTGAAGGAAAACATCGTGAGGAAACCTGCATGTCTGAGAGAACCTAGCAAGTTTTCGAAAGACATGTGAAGTCCGCCAATCCGCACTTGGCCAGCGTGATGGACTATGGCCTGATTCCCCTTGCCTTGAAGGGAGGCCCGTGCCCAGCAGTGGGACGTTAAAAAGGGCTGAATACAATTATGATAATGAATTGTGAAAACCTGAAGCATTAAATCGTTTTCGCAATCAATTATGTAAATCCTTGTTACGACCAAGATAATAAACGCAATTAAGCAGTTATCTGATTATTGAGATCAAGGAAATTCGAACTTTCAAACTTGTTTTCCTTTTATCCTTCCACATTCCCTACTGGTATACTACAACGTATGTAATATGTACCCGCTTTAGTGATCCACAGCGTACACTAGCTTTAAGTATAGAGCCATAATTAGAAATGAATTTTTCGCTGTACTCTGTACTATAGGATGACAATGCTCATGTCAAGGCTATTTTTTTTTTTTTTTTTTTATGTCATTCAGTGACAAACGAGCAGACAGACCACCTGATGGAAAGCAGCACCTGTCGCCCATAACACCTACGGTTCATACACTTAGGTTTTAAGTAACAAAAATGCAGAACCACAGGTGCGTTGTCACTGTGAGGACTAAGATGATATGCCTCTTGCCTGTAATTGCGCTGGCTACCTTATCCTCCGTACCGGAACACAACAATGTAATCATTGTTGCTTGGCGGCTGAAATAGATAAGGGGGTGGTACCCATCCAGTCGGACTCCTCAGGCTTGACAGAGTCCTACCACCGGTGAAACCGGCTATGTATGTGAGGTGAAAATTTAATTAGTCTGATACAGTTTTCTAGAGTTGTGTTAGGTATTTTTGTCAGCATTAAATATACTTTACGGATTCATTAGGTACTTATTAATCACTAATATCATTATACGTATGTATGTCTGCTAGGTTTTCAATTCTAAAAATCTCATAATAAAAGCAGTCAAAGCAAAGAAAACATTACCCTTGGCTCGCATCAATTTATCTACGTTTGTTATTTAATCAATTTGTTTTCAATTATTAGTTAATGTGCAGACAGTTAGAAAAATACACAGGAGTCATATAAATATTCATTCTTATATTGCATGTACGGAACCCTATAAAGTACTTACTTCATTAAGGCCGTCTCTGCTCTTATCGTATTTAGTCAATAGAAATTCATAGCCTTCGTTGGCAACCTCATTCCTCCAAGTTCTCATCATATATTGAATATGGTTAAACCAGTTTACTTACGAATAAGGTAATGTTTACAGAGACTCCTAAAGTAAACATAAAACATTATACTAAATTATCGTAATATTACAACCTCCCTTTTTAAAATACATACTAATATATTGTAAATGTGAAAGTGTGTTTGTTTATTTGTTTCTCCTTCTTTCACGTCGAAACAGAGTGACGGATTGATAATTGTTTTCTGCTTTTTTTGTGGAGATAGTTGAGAGGGCCGGAGAAGGAGTTTAAGTCTACTTTTTACCGCGGGAGATTATCTTATTCCCACGGGAAAATACGTTATAATACAACCCAAAAAAATATTTATGGTCAAAATTACTTGAAACTTGGTATAAATGCTCTTCAATACAATTAAATAGATACGAGTTTTAGCATTTTTAATACATACTATACTAAATGGAAAAATACTATATGGAGGTAAAATAGGGGGTAAAAGTTTGTATGAAACCTACCTTTTTAGGTTTTTTGTAGTTTTAGCGCAAGCGAAGCCGCGGGTTCTGCTAGTCGATTATAAATAAGCTACTTTTTAAATAAATACCTACTTGTATTGAATCAACAACGACGAAATGATTATTTTGATACAAAATTTTTCGAGACTGCCTGAGTCGAGTTCTTAGTAGGTTATATAAAATTACTCAACTAGTAACGAAACATTTATTGATTTTAAAAATTTCTTTTAACTCTACCTCGTCACACATTTTTCTAAATGCATGATCAGAGAAAAAGACATTCATCTACGCTCTTTTGACTTAGGTACTTTGCTTGCTTAACTTTATATTTAGAACAGTTATGAATACATGATAAAATATAAAAAAATACCTAATTAAGAAGGTAGTTCCAAATCAAAAATTATTTACTCATTATATATATTTGTGAAAATGAACATAGATGAGAACCTCCTCCTTTTTTTGGAAGTCGGTTAAAAAGCGTAAAGCGCGTTAAACGTAAAATTTCAATTTAATTCAATAATATAGGTAATTAAGGCAAATTGAAAACGAATATTAAATGAAACACATAAAAAAAATAAAACCATTTTGCAATACACATCTGAACAAGAGATAAAAATATCGAGCAACGATAGCAAATGAATACGGTGAAACTACACACGAGTCACATTTCCTAGTTAGGTAAACTGTAGGAAAGTAAAAGGATTAACAACTAACACGATATACAGCTATGCTGCATACAAATAGAACAGCGAGATATTGCAGTATGATACAAAATTGATGTATAGGATAACGAGTGAAGTGGGTTAAAGAGGAATTTTCT
Source organism: Argynnis bischoffii washingtonia (assembly GCA_033884665.1). Taxonomy (NCBI): domain Eukaryota; kingdom Metazoa; phylum Arthropoda; class Insecta; order Lepidoptera; family Nymphalidae; genus Argynnis; species Argynnis bischoffii. The sequence goes on from CM066610.1 coordinate 15,644,259, forward strand.
ATATTTACTGCATATATGTATGATAAAATTATGATATGACTAAAAATAATAATCTCTTTGAAAACATAAACTAAGCATAAGCTTATGCTTTCACTCTGAAATTATGTACCTTTTTTTTCACCTCTTTAAGGGGTGACTTTAGGGATAAAAACTCCCTATATCCTATGTACTTCCCAGGATCTCAAACTATCATCTTACCAAATTTCATCTAAATCGGTTCAGTAGTCCCAGAGATTACTTCTTATAAACAACTCACAAACTTACAAACTTTACCTTTTTATAATATTAGTATGATTATATTATCTGAAATCTATAATATATGTATAGGTACTACCTAAAATACTATCTAAGATTTACGCGAATACCTAACATTTAAATAAAACTATCTTTTTGGAATTTTGTGGTATCTCCTGTAACTATGATTGATGTAAAGCATTTTCACACGTCGGGAACCAAAAATTAAAATAATTCTGCAAAACAAGATAGTTTTATTTCATCGGTTTTATTTAATTTAATATTACGTACATTTTCTTCTCAAAAAACCAATAAGATAACTAGTACCTAAGTAAGGTAAGATAACCCTAAAATGTAAAGATGTCCCTCACATAGAACAACGAGTTTTCTAGGGATATCCGGAATAGAGATGCAAGTTATCTTATAAATTAAATATTTTGAATATAGATAAAAAATAACTGACACTGTCTACTCCTCATTGGGAAAACATAGCGCGAATAATGAATATATTGACACTAGCGACTCACCCTCGCTTCGCTTCGGGTTCGTCCCTAGACAAAAACAAATCTATCCCACGGGACCCGTACACTATTCCGGGATGATATATAGCCTATAGCCTTCCTCAGTTAACGGGCTATCAAATGCGAAAAGAATTTTTCAAATCGGATCAGTAGTTTCTGAGATTAGCGCGTTCAACCAAACAAACAAACAAACTCTTCAGCTTTATAATATTAGTATAGATTATAGGCTGGTCACGTCAATATAACTGAAAGTTTCACAAACTGGCAAAATATTAACTGGGAAAGCGGAAAACGAAATGAATCACTTGAGTTTCCCTGAAAATGTGTAAATTAAAAAATAAAACATTTACAAAATTACAGGAGACATAAATTTTTCGCCTTATAAAGATTTAATGGACGCACTAAATATTTTAGGATTCACGCTACTAGAATAGAAATCAGGACCACGTTGATTTGTTACCTACTAAAACATATCGAGGGTAGAATGGTATCATAAATAATTTAGGTTTCTCGCACACGTGTCATGGCGTGAACGACGACGACATATACGATGAAGATATATTTTATAATACAACTAGCAGAACCCGCGACATCACCCGCGTTGAATCTACAAAAAGAAACTCTTTTGCTTTATGTTACACAGCGATTAACCCGCGCTTCGCTCGGGTTCGTCCCTATATATTAATATAATATTAAATTATTTGGATATTGCTCAAACAAAAATACTAAAATCCCAATTAAAAATGGTAGGTAGGGGGTAGGATGACGAAAAATACTTTACGAACTATTCTCATAACTACCAAATATATAAAAAAAACATGTGTGTGTACTTACTACTTATGCACGCACGTAAGAAGTTATACTTCTTTGGCGAAACAGAGCAAAAATAGCTTTAAAAGATTTCATCCCGTATGTCACAACTCTCTGTAAAAGGAATGCGGCTAACTTCATCGTGTCTTTTTGGCTGTCGGTGTGCGCGCGCATCGTAAAAATTTTAACTCTCATAATTTTTTCCAGACGTGCCAAAAGAAGTACAACTTCAAAAAATCATTAAAATCGATCGAGCCGTTTCGGAATAGTGCGAGATATTTATATATTAGAAGATATAAGAAGTTCGAATTTAGTAAAGGTCATTGCTAATATCTGCCGATAAAGTATTAAAATTAAATTTCATATTTAATTCGTAATTTTATAATAAAAATAAAACATTTACTCTATACACGAATTCTATATGAAAAGTAACAACAACATTACATGGTTTTGAGATTCCCATGATTGCGAATCTTTATTGCTATACTTACTAAAAGAAATTTGTTTTAATTAAAATGTGCAATGACAAAAAATTGACGTGCTTTCTTGAGGCTTGACCTGATTACATGCAACTTTCTAACTTAAGAGCTTTTAACTTTTTTAACCCCAATAACGATAGCATGGCTTGACCAGAAATAAACCCAGGACATTCAAATCTGCAGCCATACTCGATGGCGACTAGGCTAACGAAGCAGTCATAAATAATATAAATCACTCTATGGTCAAAAAATTATTACAAAAGAATGTCGTAGTGAGATAGAAAACTAAACTATATCATACATATACATATAACATATTACATTTCAATAGCTACTAAATATTTCAGTAAGGTAAATACAGCTTTACTCACCATATCTAAGACGTATCGATTTCTCAGAGATGAGATATTTTTCCGCAGTAAAAAGTATCCTATATGATGACCCGGATAATCAGCTATCATCATACCAAATTTCATCATAATCTGTCCAGTGGTTTTTTCGTGGTGCCTTCCTAGACAGACAGACAGACAAAAATTCTAAAAACTATAGATTCGGCCTCTGCATCGATAAAAATGACTATTTCAATAAGATTTTCCAACAAATATTTAATGTACAGATTCGACTCAGTTAGAATTTTATTATATGTAGATATAGATAGTATTTAAAGAATCTTTTGAATTACCAAAATAAAATACACTGAAAATATAATCTATATCTTTGTTATGTTTTCATATGTATTTTGTTGCTTTATCACGCTGTAACAGCTCAAGGGAATTAAGTGAATTTTGGAATGGAAATTCTTTATCTTTTATCCACGTACGTACCACGTGAACATAGTTTAGTTCAGTAAGTTTTTTTAGTTCTTATGTTGTAGAGGATTATAGATGCAACTATGATTTTCTACTTAGGTAGGTACTTTTGCTTCTAGGTACAGTATGCTATGAGACCGGCTTAACAAAAACAGAAAAATTTGTCTCATGCCCGCAGCATAAAATGCCTGCGTGTAAACACGGTCTTGTGACTTACCGTAGTTTCGGTACTCAAACTTCAGTTGGCCTCGAAGAGTCTTTTGATCACAGTAAGAAATAGAAACGTTTGGCAACAAAGAATATTTCGAGTTGATTAATCGTTTTTCCGTACAAAATGTATGAGAAAAGTTTTTGGCGATTCCTGTCATTTCTATTACTCATACCTTAAATGGTCCCATAGAGACTTTTGATCCCTAGATGAAATAGAATCGATTGACATAAAAAATTTTTTTTTAGTATTTTAGCATTTGTTTCGCTGACTATACATTTTTTCTAAAATCTGTGAATGCAGTTCAGAATATCTCAAAAAGTTATGAATAGTCTCCTAGGAACGTTTTCCTGTAACTAAAAAAGTTAAGGTACCTGCCCTTAATGTCCCGTCTCAAAAATCCACCCTGTATATATTTACTTCAATGACTGCTACAAAAATGCTTTAGGAAGTGTCTTAGCAAGAACAGATAGATATACCTTCATATAATAAACGCACGTGTGAATAATTGCAAAAAGTATTGCGACTTTTAAAGTTGTTATTTGCTAAGTTTAAGTTTTAGATTAAACATGGCATGGCATCTTTTATACCGCGCTCTGGTAATTACTGAAATATTCTTGGCACATCAATGTTTTTGACGTCGAAACAACTTTCTACACATTAGCGTGGAACCTTTGCATAAAGGCTCTTTGATGAATGAGCGCTATATGAGATTGGACTTGTGTCAAGGATTACTGCGGGGTTTTAATCGTCATTAATAATTAATAAACATACATGAATAAAATACCACAGTTACAGTGTCTAGTTTCTACTTACGAGTATAAACTATCAACTGAAAAATATTTATAAATAAAACAAGCTTTTTACTAGGTAAGTAAAATGATTTATTATATAAAGCAAATCTATCCCACGGGAACCGTGCGTTTTTCCAGGATAAAAAATATCTACGTGCTATTCCAGACTATAATCTATCTCCGTGCCAAATTTCATCTAGATCCGTTCAGCCATTCTAGCGTGATTGAGTAACAAATTTATAATATTAGTAAGTGTAAATCTATGGGACAATTCAGACATTAAACAATGCATATACTAAAACTTTATTACTACCATTTATTAGCGACCTGACCCTTTGATCAGATCTTAGGGCCTTCACAATACTTCTTGTATAATACTAATCCTATGAATAAAGGTATCTAACAAAACACACCTATATATGTATGTACATACATCCTTATTTGTCATATACATACATTAAAAAATTATTCCAATCCTTTGATAAATAGATTTTTTTTTATTTTTCTTTCATAAATATTTTATAACCCGCCAATAAAAATAAAAGATGTTACACCTTTTTATTTATTTGTTTTTATTTTTTTTATTTTACCCAAAACATTCAATTTATAAGCGAAATCCTAAATATACATTAAGGTCTCTAAAGGCCAAAAGACTAAAAAATAGAAACTAACTACGTACGCCCAGCAAAGTGGGGCGGATGACGGCTAGTTTGAAATACTTAAAATAAATTATATGATATTTATGAGATAAATAAAGTAACACTGCGATTTAATGCAAGACTAGGTAAACTAATTGTTAAACACAGTGTTACCCAACATTACAGACACACAAGATTTAAACTACTAAGTCATTGTTAAGCAAACTATTAGAGGAACAACAGACGCTAGATACACGATATCATGAAATCAGCTCAGACATAAACAACTCGAAACTAGGTTACCTAAGCAAGTCTTGAGTGCGGTTTCCATTACGAGAAGCAAAGAGAATCGAATAGGATAGAAAATTACTAAAATAAGAGTCAAAAGTAAATTCAAAGTAAATATAGGGGATGAAAATTATTCGTAGTTTTTAGAATTAAGGAAAACAAATACGTTAAAATCACTTTTCTTCACACTTCTGACGGACAGACAAATTTAAAAAAATCATTAAAAAAATATATTAAATTGGAATACCTACTACTTCAAATCTATATTGAAATCGCTTATATTAAATTTGTTTGTTTCTCAGTAGAAATCTCGTTTTACATTAGCCGTCAACAAGTTGGCTCAAGCCTTTTTAGGCGTACGTTGTCTTGATAATTCTAAACCTGATTCTATTGTTGTAGTGTAAGTGAATAATACTACAAGAATATTATACCTTTCTAGAATTGTAAAAGATGGTCGGCTTTTTGTTTAATATACTCTATCATTTATATTTACGAACTTTGTAACGACATTAAATAATATAATTCATTAATCTTTTTAACGTCCCACTTCGGGACTTGCGGGTATATCAGTCTACTATGGTGACCAAAAGCAGGTTGGCGGACTTCATACCTTACCTTAGGTACCTGTCAAAAACTAATAAGGTTCTCAGACCTTAAGGTTTTCTCGCGTGTTTTTGTCTTCCATGAGGAAAAGGCATGGTAATGAGGATTTTTCGGTTGTTTTTTAATTAATCACTCCAGGATAATTTCTAAGAAATCCGTGCGAATTTCCGTGAATTCAATTGTTATCGTACACGCCGGCGTGTATGCGGTCCTAAAGATGTTAGTTAATTAATTAATGTCTTGACTTTTTGTTACATTATATATTACTATCGGAACCCGCGGCTTCGCTCGCGCTAAAACTACAAAAAAAATCTTTAAAAAGATAGGTTTTATACAAACTTTCATGCCCTATTTTACCCGTATTTATTTAACACGTATTTATTTAATTGTATTGAAGAACATTAATACCAAGTTTCAAGTAATTCTTATCGCAAATAGGTATTTTTTGGATTGTATTATAACGTGTTTTCATGTGGGAATGAGATTATCTCCCCCGGTAAAAAAGTGGTCAATGTCACTATCTAGCCCTCCAACTATCTCACACAAATCACGCCAATCCGTCATTCCGTTTCGACATGAAAGAAGGACAAACAAACAAAGAAACAAACAAACAATCACACTTTTACATTTATAATATTAGTAAGTATGGATGTATGTATATTGTATAACGTATATGCTAAGAATTAATTTTTATTTTTAAATGTATATGTTACCACACTACGTAACACATTATTAAAAGAGAATCTTAAGGATCAAAATAAAAACAGACACTCGAAATTGATCAAAAACACAGCTACATACCTAAATTCCCTTTCAATCAATGAAGTACTCGTAGATCAAACGACACATTTGACCCGTATCTCTAAACTTTCATACGAGACACCCCTCATGATCAGGGGTAGTAGATTAAATACAAATGAAAATGCTGAGGTTGAAAGTAGCTAAATATGACAGAAAAAAGAGTAAGCAAAATATATTTAAGTATGGCTAACACACAATTATTATAAATGCGAAAAATTATATATTTGTATGTTTGTTTATTTGTGTGTTCGTTACTAGTTCACGCTCAAATAGGTAGAAGATTAAGCCGTTTGACTAGATAGTCTATGACCTGGATACATATACAAAAGACACCTAAGGGACCAGAGCGAAGTGAAGGTAAGTAGCTAGTTACAAATTAATCATACATATATGTATGTATTTCTGATTTAACGCTCCAAGTACACACACGTATTGCACTTTAATATCGCAGCATTCTGCACTAGCGTGCCGGGCACGTACTCAAATGTAGGCTTAATGAGCTAACTTTACCTATTTAGCAGCTATTTTAAGCCACATCGCTTTAAACGTTATGTCATCATGTATATGGAAAAATAAAAACCAAATCGAGGTGGTACATTAAAGGCCTTTAGAAATATGATGCAGCAATGATGGAATTTTTGATCCATAAAAGTTTTACATAAACCAAAAAAACAAGAAAGGTACGAAATTAAAAGTTATGATAACAACTTCAAAAGTGCTTGTAATAAGTCTATTTGAATAAAATTTCATATCATTTCATTATTATAATGACAGAAAAAAACGTAGTGCTAACCAAGGCAAAGCGCTCCTTGGGAAACTAAGTAAGCGGGATTAAATTCAAAATATAGTATCTCTAATATTCTTGTATGTGATAATTTTCAACATGATTACTAGTAATCTTACGACGAAGGAGAATATCGTGAGGAAACCTGTATGTCTGAGGGAACTTAGCAAGTTTTCGCAAGACATGTGAACTCCGCCAACCAGCACTTGGCCAGAATGGTGGGTAATGGCCTTCAAATTGAAGGGACGCCCGTGGTAATAATAATAAAAACCAAAATTCTTCATATTTACTATTTTCAGAAATTGATTTTACTTAGAAAACCTGCGGCATTTCAAAACGTAGATATTGACCAGCTATTTGTAAGACGCGCGTTCTCGAGGATCCTTTACATCGTTTCAACGAAATTAAAATATCTATTTTTATTGTCTACCTTAGTTCAGTAGCAGATGCGGCACTGTTACGCCAGTTGGTTGTCATAATACTTCACAATAAACATAAAAAGCTTATATCTGTACATAGAATAAAATCTTAGAAATCAAACCTGTATGTATATACCTTGACGTGCGACTTTATTTTGTCTATGAATACATGATCTAAAATGAGCTTGAAAAATAATGTTAATTATAATTATATGCCTTAATTAATGCTTTGTTAGTCACATAGGTTAATTATGAATCTCATAGTACTCGTAACATCAACATTGAGCGCATATTTATACTAAAATCTATTTTTTTTTTCACTTAAAGATTTAGTAGTATATTACTGTTTAAAAGTTTAAGCTTCAACGGTTTAAATTTGATTTGTTTATAGTACAGTACAATTAGTCCAATAAACGGCTTAACCTCAACATCCAAAGAATTTTTTTTACATCCTCCGTATCTCGGGAACCGTTCACTTTAGTAAGATAATCTTGTGTAAAATCAGCATTATGTTCATTCGCTAAAATCCACAGCGGATACGAGCCTCTTTTGATTAAGTTTAGATACGACATTAATAAGTCCAATGTAAGACTTCTAATTTATGTAAGAAAATTTAGGGCATTTTCTTTTAGTATTCTCTGATACTTAGGGCGCTTTTAGGCAAAGCATTTATAATTTTAATTTGAACATTTTTAATGATATGCCATTACTTACAATTTCTTAACTTAAGCCGTTTTTTTCATCATAAAGTGTTTTACATAAAATCTGAACATTTCATAACAAAATTTTGTTTTATATTCTTTTTGATAAAAAACACATTTAAAACTTACGTCATTTAAGCCCAGCCTATGGCTCCTTAATAGTTTTTGTTTTCTTGCTTTTTGAAATCGGTTAAAAATAAGAAAAGAAGAAAGCTATAAATCAATACGTCACGTCAATATGTTATGGTATATTAATGGTCGGTTACGTTATGATATGAAGCTAGCCAGGTGAACCCTAAAGCCATACCAGCCCGGAAGTTTACCGCTTCGTTGCGCTGGGAAACGTTGAAATGATAAAATTGAACACACTACATTAATCATGAATAAAAACGCAAATTAACATTATAATAAAAAACGCTGTATCCTTACCAAAGAGGACTAAATCACTCTGATTTTTAGTTTTACTCGATTTTGAAACTATACTGTTGATTTGGTATATAAGTTACTAGCAGAATCCGCGGCTTTGCTTGCGTTCGAAGTATAAAAAAACGAACACTTCTTATCCTTCCCTTTACAAAATGTATGGAAGTCTGCATGATATGTTGACATTTATGATTACTGCTTCGCTCCCTTGGGTAGTAGCATGGTGATATATAGCCTATAGCCTTCCTGAATAAACGGGCTATCTAATGCAAAAGATTGTTTAAATCGGATTTGTAGTTCCTGAGATTAGCGCGTTCAAACAAACAAACAAACAAACAAATTCTGCCTCTTTATAATATTGGTATAGACTAGCGACTCACCCTCGCTTCGCTCGGGTTCCTCCCTGGGTTGATTTCCCATACAAACTTTCATCCCCATTTTCACCTCCTTAAGAGATGATTTCCGGGATGAAAAGTATCCTATGTCCTTACCAGGGTCTCAAGCTATCTTCACCAATTTCATTTAAATCGGTTCGGTAGATCCAGAGATTACCCCCTACAACCATACAAACTTTACCTCTTTATAATATTATATTATAGTATAGATATAACTACATAAGGATATAAAACCCTACACATAGAATTATGAGGTTAACTTCAGTTAGTTAAGTCATTTACTATAGTAGAACATTATTACACATTAAATGTCGTATTTACTTTAATAATAGTACAAATTATAGGTTGCAGAACGTATATTTAAAGAAGTTTTGCTTGACGGAAGATACAAGTAAAAAGATTTAAAAGAGAAAAGTACTTATACCTGTAACATAATTATAAAGATAATAGTGATTAATAAATTAGCTTGCAAAGCCGTGTCTTTGAACAATAAAGATCTTACGATAAGAACGAATTTGTAGTGTGAAGAAGAAACCAAAAAATTACTTTTAAATTCATTAAAAATTTTCCCAGAAACGAGCTCTACAGAGTCAAAAGAACGAGTATCTTAGAAAACTATAATATAATAATGATATAACTTTTGAAATTTTATTGGATTCAGCTCGGGGCACGGGGAGGAATGTTCAATGCGAGGGGGACAACCAAGTGCAGGTTGGCGAAAAAATATAAGAGGTGCGAGACCCGGGATTTGAACCAGCTTCACTCGGATATCCACTGCTTTTTGAAATACAAATTCAATATTCGGTCAAGCAAAACTAACTAGATGGTTATATTTAAAACTAGCGACTCACGCTCGCTTCGCTCGCGTTCGTCCCTACGGTACGTTTTCACGGTTAGCTATAATAGCTTGTTATTTCTAAGATATTCATTTAAATTATATAGCGACTTACGTTACGTACGTACGCCGTACGCGGATTTTGTTCACAATTTCATGGGTTTTCATTTCATTTCGTTTGTTCCGGCTAATCTCCGAAACGGCTGGAATAATTTTTACGGGACTTTCACTGGCACATAGCTGATGTTATAAGGAGTAACTTAGCCTACTTTAATCTTAGAAAAAGAATTAGGGTTCCGCTTAAAAAATGAAAACGTACCGAGGGATGAACCCGAGCGAAGCGAGGGTGAGTCGCTAGTCTTAAACGTAATTAAGACAAACAAAAAGTTACAAAGGTAGACTAAAGTATTCACTATAAATATCTGGTACAGTCTTTATTAGACTATGATAAATGAAGTCTGAGGAAATAACTTTTGGTATAGCTGCTGCGTAATATTGCTGGTAGAATCGACACTACAAAATTAAGTCAACATCAAATGATGTTAATAAGTTTGACATTCCCGTCTTCATTGTCTCTGTTTGACGATTCTAGCCTTTGTAAAGAGTAGTTGAGTAAAATTAATTTTGATTATTGATTTTCTGACCAAAACGGAGGAGGGTACAATTCAGTCCGTACTTTGTGGGGAGGTATGGTATGTGAAATCTTCGCCAATTTTGGATAGTTTTTCATAATATTTTTATGAATAAAATTTACCCCAAACCTAAACAAGTTTCAAAAAAGAATTAGACAGACAGGTAGATTTATTTCTTTTTAACGATTCTAAAGCTAGTATACTACAGTATTTGTTAAGTAATTATTGGATATATATAAACTCAAGTAAAAAAACTCCCATAATACTTTCTTAGGTTTACGCGAATATTAGACATTTAAATAAAACTATCTCCCGAGAGTCTCTCCCGTGACCATGATTGCTGTAAAGCAATCGAAACGTCGGGAAACAAAAATCAAAATAAATCCGCGAAAAAATCCGAAAAGATAGTTTTATTTAAAAAAACTCCCAATAAAATTATAGTAGGTATAACTAATACAAGCAGCTAATCCAACCTGCGACACGACCATCGATCACAAACCGCATCGAATCGAACCCGGAACACTGTGACAAATTGCGAAAGAATTGCATCACTGTTACTTTATATGCACTTGCGTTGTGTAACGTAAAATATAATTTACATGCAGAAAAGAGATTTCGAAGTAAGATTTATTCGCAATTTGATCTATAATAAACGAACGTTCCAAGTTTAACTTTGGGCAAGTAATTTGAATGTAGGTATTATTTTAAACTTTATATAAATGTATTCAGCGCTTTTTTTAACGTTCCACTGCAGGACACGGGCCGTCTATGAGGGGAATCAGACCATAGTCCACCGCGCTGCCCAAGTGCAGGTTGGCGGACTTCACATGTCTGTCGAATACTTGCTAGGTTCTCTCAGACATGCAGGTTTCCTCACGATGTTTTCCTTTACCGTGAAAGAAGTGGTAATAATGTTGGAAATGATTCGCACATGAAAATATCAGAATTCGAGACTCTGGATTTGAACCCGCTTCATTCCGTTTCTCGAATAAGCGCGTTATCACTGGGCTACCGCTGCCTTTTATATAAGTAAATTTTATATAAATAAAAGCTGTAAACTCGATCAATGAGTTAAACTCGTGTCCGTGAATATTTCTATACAACTTACACGACATATGTATTTGTTACGTACATACATATGTATTTAACAATAAAATAGGAGTATAACAAATGTTGGTTGACATTCCTATCACTTTTAAAAAGGAATAAGTCATTTTGTTATTTCTTGTTTGTGCGAAATTCACATTTAGATTATTTTTAAAATATATATTTTTTAGAATATTTGCATTAGTAACACTTTTTATGTGAAAAAATCGTTCGGCTATCATTATAGTTTGAAAAATACGCCAAAGACAGACCCACATACCGAAATATCTCAGCAATAAGAACCAAAGTTTTAAACGATTTAAACTTTCGGATACAGCACCATACAACCAAATTTTAACATATTTCACAACATATTAATTATACCAAGTCTTTAATATTAGAAGTAGCAATATGAAATCTCATGTTCAATTGATTCTAGCGTTCACATACATACATACATATTGTTTATAATATAGAAAAGTAGACAAACGTTATAATAATCTATTTCTTACCTGTTATAAGAACATGTGTGTGGTGTTTATTAATTTCATTTCATTGTTTGTAGCTTTCTTTTGTTGTACACACTCTTTGTTATGCTAGTGACAGTAGTAGTAATGTTTTGTGTATACCATTTTTGTACGATTATTTCGATACGAGACTCCTATTGCGATTTCGCCCGCGTATTTAATTCTAATTTACAAATACTAAAAATGATACCACTTTAGATTGCAAAGAATAAAATGATGTTTCATCTCTAGTTATATCTTTCTTATAATTTCTTGACTGATTGAAATAAAACGTAGCTTATTCTAAGCATTTCACAATAAATAAAAATTAAACGAATATACAACAAAAGATAGACGTAGAAACATAGTACTATGTTGAATAGATTATACAAAATATTAGATACATTTACTTATGAATATGCGTTAATAAAAAGAAACATGTTTACATAAAACCACGTCTAAGTATTCGAGCATTGCCACTGTCACGGTCACATTATTCTCGGTCAACATATTAGATTTAGGCTTAGTTTACACTGAAACGAAGCTATAAATAAAAAATATATATAAGTTAAAAACAATATTTTTTCTTATTTATTCATTATATTTTTATTTGGGTTAGTAGTAAAACCAATCTTAATGAATAAAACATATATATATTAATTATCCGGTTTCGGTATGCAAAAATGATAAAAAAGAATATTGACGTAAATTGAACCTCTCGCATACAAATGATTAATTCAATTTTACATTCGACTGAATACTGAATAAACGATGTATGTACATCTCATTAAATAAATGAAATAAGAAAATAAGATCCATATTTTTAAAAGAGTTCATTAATTCTTCAGAAAAATGCTTGCGTCTTCTATTTTCGACTCTTCCAGAGGTCATCATGTTTGGTCTAAAGTCTAAACTATACCATGACAATATGAATTTACAAAAAATCAATCTAATTAACTTAATAGTCGCGGTTTATGACACCTAAATGATAGCCACGGCCAGTCTGTCAAGACCGTAACAACTAAGAAAAAGAATAAAAAGTCTTAATTAATAAAGTTGGCCTAACCGGGGACTTGAGCTCAAGACCTCCGGATCTACAGCTGTACATGCTAGCCACTAGACCATTAAGTATAAAACATATTTCTACGATTGCATAACACCATTTTCCTACGTCAACATTTTTCCAATTTGTCATCCTAACCTATTTTTAATAAATATCCACTATCACGACTTGATGTCGTCAAAATATATAAAAAGCTTTTATTCCTCTTTATATAAATTAGCTGTAAAACAAAGTCTTAATTTTTTAGCCAACTTGAAAGAGAAGACGTCCGTTCTACTACTGCTTAAATTATATATAATAATAAATCACTATCACACATGACAACACGTTTAGCTCAGTTTGCAGTGACCCTACTTGCTGTGCCAGCGGTCGCAGGTTCGAGTCCAGCTGGGGGCATTCATTTGTGTGATGAGCACTTATGTTTGTACTCCAGTTATGGGTGTTTATATTTATAATATGTATGTATTTAAAAAATATATGTGTAGTGTATCATGTATTTGGTATCCATAACGCATGCCCCGTAGCTTATCATGGAACTAGATGGTGCTGTGTGTGAATGTCCCGACATATTTATTTATTTATTTATCGTATATGGATAAGTAGGCAGTGGTAGCCCAGTGGTAACGCGCTCGCTTGGGAAACCGAGTGTAGCGGGTTCAAATCCCGGGTCTCGCACTCCTGATATTTTCATGTGCAAATCATTTCTAACATGATTACCACTTGCCTTACGGTGAAGGTAAACATTGTGAGGAAACCTGCATGTCTGAAAGAACCTAGCAAGTTTTCGAAAGACATGTGAAGTCCGCCAATCCACACTTGGCCAGCGTGGTGGACTATGGCCTGGCCCCTCGTATTCAAGGGAGGCCTGTGCCCAGCAGTGGGACGTTAAAAAGGGCTGAATACACATATGGATAAGTCGTTAAGTAACGAGAGAACACAAACTTGTATAATTATTAATGTAAATACATATAGGTTAATCACCATAACTCTCCTTTTAAGCTTCACCAAGTCAGATAAAAAATGTACTCCCATTCTACATTGAATTGTCTTTAACAAGCGAAGTTTAGAATTATAATTAATTCATAGCAGGTATGTAAATCATATCTCCATTCGGAAGTTGGTAATATTATATTAAATTTAAAACTCAATTATCGAGTTGCAAACTGCTCAAGTCCGTAAAACGACGTAAATATCACAAAGCGTTACATCGTCTATTCATAAACTTTGATGTTCAAATGAAGATTTTATGTAAATTTCTGTTAAGATAATAACTTTTTCTGTTTATTCTATATTTGTTTACATATTAGTTGGCTTATGATGGCTGTTATATTATTGAAGTAAAACTTCCTTACGCACGCTTGACTTTGGGAGTAAGCTGGTGAATGCGTGACGAGAGCGTTACGAAAAGTGTGATCGGGCGAGGCGTTTGTTGCCATGGTAACCGTTGTTATTTTCTGACAAATGATACACAATATTATATTCTTTCCTTAAATGATATTCTATAAATATATGATTGTAATATGCCTTATATGCGTTATTTAATTATTTTTTTTGTATCTCACCTATCCTAATTATTTAAAACATGAATTGAATTTCATAACCTACAGAAGTTTTACTTCTTGCGCGTATACACATTCATACACGCACTCTTTAATTTTTTTATTAAAAAAAAACATATATCTACTGCATTTCAGAAAAAAACATAGTAGCAACATCATAGCATTCAGTGGCTAACACAAGCCCCAAGAAAGTAAAAGCGCAGACAGATCGCGTGTCGCATGCAATAGAGCACAGAGTTACTTATATTATCATCTGGACTTTTTAGTGCGGAACAAATTTTATAGATTGGTGGCAGAAATATGAATACAGTTTAGTTATTTGCATACATGTCTTAATACCTTTAAATAATATTTAATACCTTTTACAATGCAATTACATACATTTTAAACTAGTAGTTAATTCTACTAATATAGCCTCAAATTGTACTTGTACTAACCTTAGAACATAATTGCCCCTATTTTCCCGACTCCCGAGGTGGGCGTAAATAGCTGCGACACAGTTTATACTAATGCAGCTACTTACGATCTAACTATTTTGAATATGTATGTTATTATGTTCAAAAAAAATCTTTCAATCTTTAAAAAAACTAGCAACATATGCTCGCTTCGCTTCGCATCCCAATAATATATAATTTTACAATAATGTATGAAAATCTGCCCGATTTGTTGACATTTATGATTACTGCGCCGCTCCCTTGGGTAGTAGCAAGATGATCATAGCCTATAACTATACCCTTCCTCAATACACGGGCTATCTAATGTAAAAAAGAATTTTTCTAATCAGATCAGTAATTCTTGAGATTAGAGCGTTTAAACAAACAAACAAAAAAAATAAACAAATAAACAAACTCTACCTCTTTATAAAATTAGTATAGATTTTAAATTTTATTAATCAGTTTAGTTAGATTTAGTTTCACTAATAAATTTTAAGTAATGTTATCAATACTATTCTAGTGCATGTTGTGTTTACCAGTAAATGGGAGTACATTTTAAACACTGTCCACAAAACTTCTATTTTTTTGTATTTATTTATGTTTTTGTATGTACTTCTCAATAGAAGTACTCCAATGAGTACCTTAATAAATATATTAATAAATAAATCTCCTATCATTTTTAGTCCTAATCACCAAAGATTTCGAAAGACTACTTAACGCTAAATGAACTGTAAGTATTTGGATAAAATTATAATAGAATAGACTAGGGTCTGGAATAACAAAGGCTACTTAAAATTATAACAAATATTTATTTTTTACCTAAGCTATTAAGCCTCGTTGCATATATGCTATCAGCAGTCAACAATCGGTCAAGATTAACAATGATTGATTAGATTCAAAATTGGGCCCAATATTGTGATGGATTCATTCGCACAAAGATAGATTATAATCCCATAGAAATTTTAATACCCATTGAATGAAAGAAGAAAAAACATCGGAGAAGTTTCTTGGACTTTATTATGAGATGGGCTGTCATAATTACCCAGCCTTTATAAATTTTTACTTTAGTGGTTTGATTTGGGCGTTGATGAAACTTTTTATAGATTTATTTAATATTTCTCGATTCATATTGTTTTAACTACAAAGGATGCTTGAAGGCTGATATCTGATATACACCTACATAGCGGCGTGATAGGAAAATAATTGTCTTTCTCGACACAACAGATGTATTTTCCATTTAAAATGTTGAATGTGCAACGTGTACACGAAATTAAAACAACACAGACGCTAATAATATATCCGATTCATTGTTATGTACTGCAATTTTAACATTATTGAAAAAAATGAGTGAAAAAACATTTTACTTTGTTGTAATTTTATGATTATAAAATTGGTAAAATATATTCTTTAGATAAATATGAAATGAAATTACAATACAAATGATGCTAGAGGCCGGAAAGAAAATCTAACCTCCTTGCTGTTACATAAACAAATATTATAGCTCTGCGATTGGAGAAGAAACAATACAATAAAAAATATTTTTATTCAATTTATTACCTATAGAACTTGTGTAAACATCTTCTCAGGTTTATTGTAAAAGGTAACATAAGTGACCATGCTATATTTAATAGCTACGCTTTGTATTGCATCGTATTTGATGACTCTTTTTAACATCCCACTGCTGTGCATGGACTTACCTTTATTGCGAGGGGGATCAGGCCATAGGCCACCACGCTTGCCAAGGGCATGGTTGGAGGACTACACATGTCTTTCAAAAACTTGCTAGGTTCTCTCAGACATCAGATTTTCTCACGATGTTTTCCTTCATCGTAAGACAAGTGGTTTTTGGAAATTATTGGCAAATAAAAATATCAGAGGTGCGAGACTCGAGATTTGAACCTGTTTCCCTTGGCTTCCCAAACGAGTACGTCACTGGGCTACCACTACTTCTTTACACTTATGACAGTTATACTTTATGTAATTGCATTTGTTTCAAATCCAAATAAATGTACTTTCTTTCTAATGGGATGTTAGGAAGCCGAGTCATGAAGTAAGCCGTATTTAAATAGTGGAAACAGCTCTCATAATACATTTTGTAATAAAGCAAGAAAAAAAAAATTGCATATTTAGCGATTGTATAAATTATATAGAATATAGAGTAATTGGACTATTAGTGTTATAATTGCAAGTTTGTACGTGTATGTGTTTGTTACTCCTTCAGGCTCGTTTGAGCTGGCTGGACTAAATTTAGTACGCAGATAGACTGATATTCTGGCTATTGCTAGTCCTAGTCCCTAGGAACTAGAAAGGCACCCAGGCAAAGCGAATATTAGTCGTAAGTATTTCAAAAATCATCATTGTACACTTTCTGAATAGTATAGAGATCAAATATATTGATACCCTCAATCGAGTTTCATATTAAGCTTAATAGGGCATGATATTCAATATACAGGTATAAAGTCTCACAAAGGAATATCTTAGGTGCGAATCCTTTGAAGGCTGCGTGAATAGTCAAGGGCGTGTTTAGAGTTTAAATCCAAGTGGGATTTGCGATTACTACCATTACGAATTTAAATATAAATACTAGGTCCCATTATTTTAGTTCAAATTGAAAACCATAGTATTAAGACCTGGGCGACCGAGCTTCGCTCGTCGGTTTTTTTTTTTTTTGGTAAAATTCCGTTTTTTTTTTCCAGAAAAGAATTTATATAAATAATCTTAAAAGCAAAACTTTATCTATACACGAAATAAATATTTGTACATATGTATATATAAGAAATGCTCATGTAATATTACAAGATGTACACTCTTGACTATTGTTATAAATGCGCAACTTTATAATAAAAAATTCTAACGGTACTTAAATATTTTTGGAAAATCTTATTGAAATAGTCATTATTAGTGATACAGAGGCCGAATAAACATATATTTCTTAGATTTTTTGTCTGTCTGTCTGGGAAAGCATCTCGAAAAAACCACTGGACGGGTTTTGATGAAATTTAGTATGATGATAGTTGGTTATCAGGGTCGACATCTATACTAATATTATAAAGCTGAAGAGTTTGTTTGTTTGTTTCTTTGTTTGGTTGAACGCGCTAATCTCAGGAAATACTAATCCGATTTGAAAAATTCTTTTTGCATTAAACAGCCCGTTAACTGAGGAAGGCTATAGGCTATATATCATCCCGGAAAAATTTACGGTTCCCGTGGGATAGATTTGTTTTTGTCCAGGGACGAACCCGAAGCGAAGCGAGGGTGAGACGCTAGTATATGATAATTTTTACTGCGGGAAAATATCTCATTTCTGAGAAACATTACTACACAACTAAAATATCGCGAATGATATGGCTGGGCTAATTTGGATAAAATTTAGCACACAAATAGATTTTGACCTCGCGTAAAACATACGGTACTTACTTATAGGCAACTAGGGACGCACCTAACGCATTCCTAACCTAATTGATTTTTAAAATCCATAAGTAAAGCATAAAAACAGTTATTACCTACAATTCACTTTATATAAAACAATTCAGAATAGTTTTCCACTTAAGTTTACGAGAGACCAGTTGTAGCTCCTAGCGCAATACTTTAAGTTTTATTAAACCGTTGTGTATAATTCCTTTGACATTATATGTATCTAGACTTCTATGCATAAACGTTATTATAAATAGATGTTATATTTAATATATGTATGTATGTACAATGTGTATAGTAAGTATGAATATATTATGTAATTAGTTTGTTATAGAGTACGAATCCCTCTCATGGAGTTGACAAGATAATGTATGTACAGCATTTGTAAAGTTACGAGCGTGATTTTTATAACTTTTTAAGCTTTTAAGTTTTCATCTAATCTATACCTTCAAACATATTTTAATAGTGTAATAAACATTTACAAAGAAACTGATTAGATTATGACTCGCTTGGAGGAAGACTACCTAGATAATAAAAATTTAAAGAACTTTCGTTGAATTTTTACTGTAATTTATGAGTTAGTTTTCACTTGTTTACTATATTTCATTAAAATTACTTGTTTTCAAGCTAACTCATAACAAAAACTTTTGACGTGTCACATATCTATACTAATATTATAAATGTGAAAGTTTATGAGTATGGATGTAGGTATGTTTGTTACTATTTCACGGCAGAACGGCTGAACAGATCTGGATGAAACTTGGCACAGAGATAGATTATAGTCTGGAAAAACATATAGGCTACTTTTGATCCCAGAAAAATTCATGGTTCCATGTGATAGGTTTGTTTCTGTTTTGCCGCTCGGTGAGCCGCTAGTAATTTAATAATTTTTCAAATATTCTAGTTTGGATTTCAAATATAAAATGAATTTGTCAACGCATCTATCATTGGGTTACTGGACTCTATATCATCATCATCATTATCAGCTTGTTTGCTTGCTTGTATGCAGCTCCTAATCCACGTCTCTTAGCTCTTATATTGAGCTCTACATTCAACACACGCATCGTCCCAAAATAAAACGATTTCCGTCCATAGAATCAGAATAAATAAATATATACAGGAGTAAAATCCTGTAGATCCTATTATCGTTTTCTTTTTCTCGTAACCCTAAAAGTGAAAGTAAATTACGTTTTATTAAAATTTTAAAAGCACTAATGCATAGCAAACCAAAAATATTTTAAAACCATAAAATATTGCGAAACCCGCAAAAATACACCGTCATGCAAAAGTATAACTTTAATCCAACTTCATTCGTGTATATGCAAATGATATTTATGAAAATCCCATCTCGACTATAAATTGGAGAAAATATATTTATAGTCGCGTATCTTGAATATATTTAAATATTTAAGTATAAAGTTATATTTACTAGTCAACTTGTGGAGCATTCATCTGCATTTCTAAGAATTTTCTTACAACTTTTATTTTCTCCTTTGTACAGTATGCAATTACAAGAGTGATCTGGGAATAAACTTTACACTCTGTTAAGTACACACGAAATGTATTTTATAACGGTTTTATACCTCGTATATTTTTACATTATTTAGAATTCGTAACTGTTTTCATTTGTTACCCGACTGGGGCGTTTTCATCGGTTTTGGACGATTTATATGTGTTTTGATATGTATTATGTGTACCATGTGAATAGCTCATACTGTAGCCTAAATGGACTGATAAATTTTAGTTAAAATATTTATAAAATACAGTGTCGTCAGACCTGTCATTGTGTATGTTCCTTTTAAACTTAGGACAGGCAAGCGATATTTTAATTGCTGTACGTTGTAACAATATCACTAGCAAAAGATAGTAAATAACAAAGTAAATAACAAAGCCGTTTTTAAGTCTCAATTGTACAACTTCCTTATAATTAATCGGTCACTCAATCGAATTACATTATCCAGATACTAAACCATAGAGACAGCTGCGGGGGTCTTAGACGGAAGTTGAAGCGGAAGCTACACTTTGAAACCCTACAAATTAATGTGGACAGGAATTATACTATACGGATATATTAAATACACTAGCGATCTTACCTCGCTTCGCTCGGGTGCGTCTCTTCATAATGACACTACTAATATTACTAGTGATTTATAATCCCAGAAACGAAACAGACTGCGCGTTTAAGTACCTACTTTTTTTTATTAATATTAATAGATTTAGTTATCGCGTAGTGCTTTATAAGATATTTATAATTATTCTCTTTCATTAAAAAGTACGTCTCTTCAGTTGAGAAGTACTGCTAATTTATTGATATATTTTTCTAATATGTTGGGACATTAGCACACAGCACCACCTAGTTCCATGGTAAGCTACGAGGCTTGTATTATGGAGACCAGATAGTTGATACACTAGACATATATAACTTTATATACAGACATATTATAAATATAAACACCCATAACTGGACTACAAACATTCGTACATATCACACAAATGAATGCCCCCAGCGGGACTCGAACTCGCGACCGCTGACACAGCAAGTAGCGTCACTACAAACTATTATATACCTATTTATCATTATATAAATTTCATCCATCGTATAAAGACAATATGAACTTTTAAACTGCCGCCCAAGACGCTTTCATTCCTTTGTACTAATCCCACAAGAAAACTCGTAAAGTTATAAAAACATTAAATAACACCCAACTTTATGATAGACGTGTTTTACGTGTTTCAAGCAATGGAACCCGATCACCTAAAACGCGCCTTATAATGCGGCGTTTGAACAAAGCAAACGTTAATTAACATTATACCAACTGTGAAATCTTTGGTGATTCTATGGCTATTAGTTCCCACGCAGTATAAGCTCACGTTGATTTTAAGTTTCGTGATTGTGCCTTTCGTAATTAAGTACAATAGAGCTTTATAAACGTGTTTGGAAAAAATAAAAGTAAGAACTTTCTTAATCGTCCACTTACAAAGGGTAATTATCGTACATTTTTATTTTTTATAGGTACGTTGACAGTAATGTTTATTTATGTTATTGATATAAAAAACCATAACCCTTTCTCTGGACTTCGCCGCAGTCATGTAATAATAGTAACTCTATGTACATAAGTAATTTAATTAACTCTGATATTTTACGTAAAAAAAGGGGAACAGCATCAGAAATCACTACGGCCTTGTCTTTGGCTTCCTTATAAAAATAATATAGACTTTTATTTTATAATTTATATCTCATACGCAGATAAATAATACTATATTGTATTATATGACATTAAGTTTGTTCTGGTCGATAAATCATAGATCTTTATCACTTTAATAATCATAGTCCATAATTATGCAAAGCGGAACATGCTGTGGAGCGAAAACGTCACTAAGAAGAGCTCTACAAAATTATGCATGATTTAGGTACTTAAAATTGCATTATTAATTTCACACCAATATAAATGAGATAGTAATTAATACAAGTTAGTATTAATCTATAATAATATTATTATTATAAAATTGTTTGTTTGTTCGATCGTTTGAACGCGTTAATCTAGGGAACTACTGACCCGATTTGAAAAATTCTTTTTGCATCAGATTCGTTTATGGAAGATTGTTTATATTATCATGCTACTACCGAAGGGATCGGAGCAGTAATATAATATATAGTCTATCAATTCCATACTAACCGTTAAAGCGTACATAGGGACGAATCCGAGCGGAGCGAGGGCGAGCCGCTAGTTCATTAGTAATTAAGTTAATTCATTATCTATACTAATATTATAAAGAGGTAAAGTTTATGAGTTTGTGAATTGTGATGTTGTGATGTTGTAGGGGGTAATCTTTGGATCTACTGAACCGATTTAGATGAAATTTGGTAAGAAGATAGTTTGAGACCCTGGATAGGATACTTTTTATCCCAGAAATAATCCTTTAAGGGGATGAAAGTTTGTATGGGAAATCAAACTAAAGACGAACCCGAGCGAAGCGAGGGTATTTCGCTAGTTAAAAATAAAACCACAGACTCTTGTCAGTCACTCGTAGTTAATTGGAGAGTACAATCAATAAAGAAGATTATTCAAAAGCTTGTCTCAATATATGTAGTTGCGAGACAGTATGCCACAAAAAAAAATTTCAACGCATTGTTTTTATGCGAAAGGAAAGCGGAGAACTCTACCTGACAAAGTAAAATAGCTAATTTATTTCTTTTTCTCTTGATACGAAATGGCTAGTATTTATAAAGATGGGATATTTTCCCGCAGTAAAAAGTAGGTATCCTAAATTTCATCAAAATCTGTGCAGTGGCTTTCTGTGATGCGTTCCCAGACAAATAGACAGACAGACAGACAAAAATTTTAAAAACTATAGATTCGGCCTCTGTAAATAATAATGATTATTTCAATAAGATATTCCAAAAAATATTCAATGTACAGATTCGACTCAGAATTTTATTATATTATATAGATTATCAGTTTTACTATCAAGTAATAAAATTTACGAGCAACAAAATCGTCAATATCTCAACAGCCCAAGGGATTTAGGCACCAAATTATACCGAAGTGTCACCGCTAATCTCGTCTTACTCATGAACTTTCAAGCGGAATTGATATCTATAGATAACTACAGGCTGACTAACGGGTCTAGATAGAAAGTGAAATGACAAAACAATGGACCATTTGGCTTACTTTCACTAACTGAAACAAAGAGTTCAGTATTTTGTAGACAAAGAAGTGCGTATTTTGTTTGAGGCTAATTATAATTTCGTTATTACCAAATGTTGATAATAAGTTCAACGCGCGGAATAAGAAGAGCAACAACAAAGGTTTAAGTATGCATTTTTAGGGTTCCGTACCCGAAGGGTGCCAACGGAAACCTATTACTAATCCTGCTTTCTTCTCGTCCGTCCGTCTGTCAGAGGGCTATATCTCATGAACCGTAATAGGAATAGAGTTGAAATTTTCACAGAGTGTGTATTTCTATTGCGGCTATAACAACAAATAATATAAAATCAAGACAGCGAATATCAAAAAGGCTGCCATGCAAGTTTAAAAAAAATCGATTATGGTACGTATGGTACTAACCTAACCTAACCCTTCGTGTGCGAGTCCGACTTGCACTTGACCGATTTGTATGTGTATATTTTCCGAATGAATATAATAAACAAGATGGGAATACACTAACACATATCGTCGATGGAATTCCCGCTTTATTAACTACATATTAGTTAATACCGTCGTGTGTATACGAGTAAGAACTTCTAATAGCAAGCGTACCTTAATCTCATCGTTTATTACTATGACTTATTTACTGTAAAGCATTCCAGACATACGTACGTAGTAGAAAGAAAACATCGTGAGGAAACATGCATGTCTGAGAGAACCTAGCAAGTTTCGAAAGACATATGAAGTTTGTCTGATACCCCTCGTATTGAAGAGAGGCCCGTGCCCAGTAGTGGGACGTTAAAAAGGGCTGAATACAATTCCAAACGTCGGAAACAAAAATCATAACAAAATCAAAACAATCAAAAGTTTTTTTTGAATGTCAAAAAGAAAGTATTCCTATATTTATAAAATATTAAAATTAAGCTACATAAAAGTTTCCAATGTAAATGACCTTGTCAGGGCATAAACAAGGAGATAGGCATCAGCGCGTGAAAGGCCTAAGAAACTGCAGAGTTTATTCTGTCAACGATCAATAGAGATTACTGTCTTAAGTCAACTCCTGTCGTTTAAACGTTTTAACTTTGCCAGACAGATTTGTGTTTTAGAAAGTAAACTTAAAAGGTCACTTAACTGGCAAGCATTGGGAACAAGTTATCTCTTAATTTTCTATTATTTAGGGCTGGGTGGGTATCCATAATCTGCTTACTGTGGTTTTGCACAAAATTATGAAAATTAAGTCAAATATAAAACAAGTTTCTTTAATAAAAGTTTAACGTAGCTAGGCAGACCTCCTATCAAATCTACCTACATATAATAAAATTCTGAGTCGAATATGTACATTAAATATTTTTTGGACAATTTTATTGTAGTAGTTATTATTATTGACACAGAGGCCGAATTATAGATTTGGTTATTCGGTAGTTTTTAGAATTCTTGTCTGTATGAATGAATTTTTGTCTGACTGTGACCGCATCACGAGAAAAGCACTGACCAGATTTTGATGAAATTTGGTATGACGATAGCTGGTTATTCGGGTTAAAATATAGGACACATTTTACTGCAGGAAAATGTCTCATCTCTGAAAAATCTATACTATAATATTATAAACGTTAAAATGTAACTAGGGACCCGAGCGGAGCGAGGGTAAGTCGCTAGTTTTATAATATAAGAGGATATTGGAGACAGGGAATACATAGATAAAATATGTATTTGTACAGAAATTTTGTTGTAATATACATATTATTATTCATCCGCTAAATAATACATTTCCCCTTTTTTAAGCACTAATACATAAATCAACATCTACGCAAAATGGGCGTGATAAGTTGCGGTATTTCTAACTTATAATTTTATATTTAGTCTACAGTTAGTTTTAGCGGTTCCGTATTTATGTATATGGGTAATTAAACTACTGTACTTTAAGTCAAGGCTTAAAATAACTTAAAATATAAAACAGAATGGTTTTCTTTTAGTATAAGAAAATATTAATTTGATACATTCACGATTATATATTTATATATTATACATTATATATTATATATTATACATTTAACATATAGGAGACATTTACGATTATACCTGAAAATTACTTTATACGGGAAAGAGATTCAAAAGCTTTTAGATAAAAGTTTTATCATTGGTTTATGTTTTAGAATATAAATTACCGCTCATTTTACTTAGTACACTTAGCCAAGATGGCAGAAAAGACGGCCAATTAGTTCTATATTTTATTAATTGTAAGGTTTGTCTTTTCAACGAAAGAGAATTTGTGATTCAATTTTGTACGTAAATTAAGTAAGTTAAATTTTTTTGACTGTACCTATAGCAAAGTTGGTTGCCAGTTGACATTATCTACGTTAATGGGTTTCGCAGATTCGATTATTCTGCGAGTTAAATAATAATGGCAAACGAAGTAAATCAAAAAGTAATTAGACTTATTTAATAACTTATCTATGAAAAGTATAGCGTTAAAAATGTAATATTATTAACTACATTAACCGTTTTCTAAGATGGTCAACAGTATCTATAAGCTATATTATGTACGTTTGTCTGTCCATTAGCCAACAGCTGACTACGAGAACGTTCAATTTGTGACGTACGTGATGTGCATGATGAAAGAAAGCTTTCAGCCAGCCGGAATTAAGTTATGTCGTATACAGAGTTATTGCTACTGGTCCTATTTCTTTGACATAAAATATGGTTGAAATGGAATAAAATGTTTTCATAAAGACAATCCACGACAGATGCAACTCACGTGCAGGGAATTGCACATTAGAAATTGGAGTAATATTATGTATACTTATTTATATTAATATTAAAAAGCTGAAGAGTTTGTTTGTTTATCGTTCCATATGTAATTTAAATTACTGAAAACAAATATGAAAGACTAAGTGCAACGTTATCAGAATTATCAAGAGAAGTAAAATAAATGTGTTTAATTTTTAATATTTAAATTCAATACACATATTTTGTTCTTTTATTTATATGTTTTCAATATATTAATTTTCAATTAATTTAATTCCGGCTCGCGAAAAATTACAAATTTTGAAAAATGGCTCGGACTATCAAGGAGTTTGGCCACCCCTGTAAAATACTGTCAGTACAGTGTATAAACTACGCAGATATTTTATTTCCTATTTTTTTAACGTCGACTCTATAAAATGATATGAAAATTTTAATGTTAAATAGTTTATAATATAAATAATCAATAAGCGTAAGTAAATTACAAACTTACAAACAAGTAAAATATAACATTTGATATCAAATATAGCAGTAAAGTAGCGACCCTCTCTCATTTCGCTCAGGCCCTTAATACACACCAGGCGCGTTCTCAAGTAACTTCTTACAGTATACTTAATGTTGCGGGAACAATTCCATGTATCGAGATCAAAAGAGATCTTCATCAGTCTCCGGCCTATAAATTGTCTCCATACAAAAATCGATCTTTTATGTTTATAATTAACATTAGTGTATATATAGGATAGCTGTGTTTCCTCGTTAGTCATATGATACATATGTATTTATTTACTCGTGTCTTAATTTTGATTAATTATATAAAACTAGTGGCTTACCTTCGCTTCGCTCGGGTCTTTTGATTTAGAATATTCCCACGCCTACTTCTCTTGATCTTATGATTCTCTAAAATATCAGTCTTTATTTTTTGTATAAATATAATATACTAGAATATACAACTCATCTTAATGTCTCTATCAGCAAAGACGTAGTAGGTACTTTCATACTTTCATTTCACCTTTATCAACTTATTTTCGCGACCCAAAGAAGCCTATGTTCTCCTCCAATATCCCATCTATCTCTATAGCAAAATTCATCAAAATTGATTTAGCGGTTAAGGCGTAAAAACGCATAAGACAGAGTTATTTTCGCATTCCTAATATATATGGATAAAATACTAAAACCAATACTAGGTCAGATGTTAGCATTTACATGCTAAACTAAGTTCCCAAATTATAAAGGCAAAAATGAACAGACAGACTGAACAAGGTGCATATTACCCTGTGGGCGAATAAGAAAAGAATATTTATTATATTGACATTGTAGCGTTTACGATCATGTAGGCGAAATAATAGTGGCCTGATTGAAGGCGAGTCGACAAAAATTATTGAAAATAACCCAGAACTGTTAAAACCGACGATGCTATTCTCGCCTGAAATCACCTTGACATAAATTTGCAGTCTTATTCTCAGTCGTTTTCAACTTAATGTAATTGATTTTTTTTCGAATTTTAATGTAATGCTTATTAATTTTAGTTATTTTCAAATACTGTATCACTAGCGAACCGACCTGACTTTGTTTATAGCCTACCAAAAATATATGCAACTATGTACTATGTGTGATGATATTTTTTAACCAAAGAGGTACTTTAACTACACAAAAAGATATGGGTTGAAACCCATATAATCATTTAACTTCACATAAAATCATTAATATCCCATAATAAAAGTGTAATTTTTTGGTTTCATATGGTTTAAAAAGACAAAATGCTAACTCAGTAGGTACATCTGCACAAAACACGCCATAGTAAAATAAGCTTTTGCAAACACTTTTGAATACACGAAAGGTAAATTTAATCAACGCTAATGAATATGCAACCATCGACAAATTACCCATCGTAACTTCTAAACTTAGTTACAATACACTCTCGGTTATTAAATTGTTTGTCGTTTATGTTAGTTAAAATTTTAAGGTGACAGAACCAAGGGATCAAAGTTCCAGTCAACCTTATTTTATTATTATTACTATTGAATTATTGGTATGACTCATTGTCTCTGCTATATACAATATGTTTTTTGATTAGATAATGGATATAAAGGTAAATACACGTATTACTAAAAATAACAATAGATCTATCTAATTTATTACGTGTATCTCGGAAACGGCTCTAATGATTTTGTTTTTAAATAAAATTTTGCCTTTTAAATTTATCTATATAGGTACGTGATTTTCTAAAAAAAGCGCATTTTTTATTTTATTTTTCAAAAAAAAAACACGATTTTACAAAAAATAACGCGCTGAACGAAGCCCTACTAGTTATTTATTGTTTACTTATCACTGATGTAACATAAAACTTTTACATTATTTTTTACAATCTAATCCTGCCAATATGAAAGAGTCGTTTATTTCATTTTATTTATTTTGTATATGTGTGTATGTTAGTCACATATCTACTTATAATCTAATATAAACATGAGTTTGATATTTTTGTTTGTTTGAGCGTGTCAACGTCTGGAAGTATCAGTTCGATTTGAAAAATTATTTTTGCATTCTAAAGACCATTTCTTGAGGAATCTTATTTCTCGTGGGATGTCTAAACCTGACGTTACGACGGTTAGAAGCGAAGTAATTAAACAACATACATACATAAATAAACTTTACAATCATGAGCAGTTAAAAAACAAAATTCAATTAAACAAATAGTACACAAACGATTTCAAGGAGAAAAACTTTCAATTTAACTTCAATTTTTTTTTACAAATAAGGTATTCTCTGAAATAAATGTTTACTCGTTAGGCTGCAAATCACCAAAAGGCTTTACGCACTTTAACGGGATCAGCCTAGTTATCTCCAGATTAACTAGTTAAGCTGCATTCTAATACATGCACATAAACAACCACATACATATTATTATCCATGCGAAAGTTTGTTTGGATAAGTGTTTGCTTCTCCTTTAACAGAAACAGCTAAACGATTTGGATAAAAATTTTAACACAGACTGATCATAAGTAAGACGTAGGCTACTGTTAATTATAAAATTTGTTGAAAGGGCATGATGCTAGTGTATCTATACTAATATTATAAATGTGAAAGTTTGTGAGTATGGATGTTTGTTACTTTTTCACGCCTGAACGGATCTGGATACAATTTGGCACAGACATAAATTATAGTCTGGAATAACATATAGGGTACTTTTTATCACAGAAAAATGTACGGTTCCCGTGGGATAGGTTTGTTTTCGTTTTCCTAGAGGCGAACCCGAGCGAAAGGGTGAGCCGCTAGTAGGTAATATTATAATTGCAAAAGGCCCATAGGGACTCACCCGAGCGAAACTAGAGTTAGTCGCAGGGAATGAACAAAAGTTAATAAGCCGATAACATACTTAGCTTGTAGTATTATATAGCAATTGGAAATCCAATTTTATTAACACTAGACGAGAAATATGTCGTTGAAAAAATCTTCATTGTTTGCATCTTAAGACTATGTCACATCCAAATAATATAGAAACGCGTAAAACACTTCTTTACGCCTCATTTCTTATCCCACAGGACCCCTGTTTTGTTCTGCCTTGTAAAAAATACACTTTAAATTATACCTAAATAAATTCATGAAGTGTTTTCTACGCAAACATAATTTTCATGAAAACTCCTTATCATTTTAACTTCATTAGCTTATAAACACCTAAATACATATATATATCTTAAACGTCTCGTTTTGTAAGAATCCATGAAAAATGTTAGTAATCTGTACATAATATACCTAGTATAAGTGTAACTGATCGCTATCTGTACCTGGAAGATATCTGAGAAAAACTATTATTGCGGGTCTCCATTAACGCAATAGAACACAAAACAATGATTTTTAGAATTTTTGTCTGTTTGTCTGTTCGTTTGTGCGCGCTAATCTTAGAAAAGGCTTAACTGACTTGGGTGGGGTTTTCTCTAATGTATTGTGGTAAGCTTCACTTAACTTTACTATTTTTGTTTCAATCGGTTCATAAATAAAAAAATGTATCAATTTAAAAAATCACTTAAGGACAAACCCGAGTGAAGCGAAGGTGAGTCGCTAGTAGGTAATAAAAACTAAATGCATTTATTTTTGAATAAAATGCATTCTTTCCTTTACCGGAAAAGTGATTGAGGCCACCATGTCCACAGTATCAAGTCGGCTTAAAATCGAATCTTGGAGAAAAAAGTTGTTTTAAATATTTTATGAGATCTAGCGTCGTGTACAAATATACTTGAACTTTAAAAAGTTCTTTACTTGGATTTATTTAGATTTTTGGTTCCCGACGTTTAGAATGCTTTACAGCAATCAAGGTCATGGCCATTTATTAATATGTCAAATATTCGCGTAAATCTTAGATGTGTAGTAGGTATCTATAGTGCAATTATTTTAAAATCACAATTCACTTTAAATCAATTTTAATTATAGATATACGTGTCTTAAATATCACATGTAAGTAATAAATTATTATCAGTGAAATGGTAAGCGCTGAAGCATAAGAGAACGTTTTCTATTTTTATACCAACGAAAGAAATATCAAAGAATATGTTAAACGATACTTAATAATATTTTAATGTTTTTAGATACTTAATTGCTATATGAAAAATGCATAGGAAATATTGCCCTACGAACTTGAAACATTTTATTTGTGACATGAAGGTTCTAAATTTTTCTCTTAATCTTTAAAGATAATGATCTATTTTAAGAAGACCTTAAGCCGGTAGAGAAGTTAATAAAAATTATAAAGACCAATTATTAAAGTACGTATTCACAGTAATATTTATAAAACATTTCGCATGATAATAAAATGATTTTTTTCACTATTTAAAAGTTCAATTAAAACTGATGTAGTCGCTAGCAAAGTTAGTACTATATCTAAGTACTTACATATCTATATACTAGTGGCACGTAATCGCTTTTTTTATTTGTCTGTCTGTTTGTTCCGGCGAATCTCCGAAACGACTGAACTGATTTTGACGGGATTTTTACGAACAGATAGCTGATATATTTAAGGAGTAACTTAGGCTATTTTTATTTTAGAAAAAGAATTAGGGACGCACCCAAATGAAGGCTGAGTCGCTAGTATATGTACTTATACAAAATAATACTGAAAAGGCTCCCGCTTACAGAAAACATGTGACCATATTTAAATTGTTATAGCATTCGAAATGTTCAAAACAAATATTAAAGTTCGTTAAATAATCTGAAAAATAGTTTTATTCAAAATTCCCATATAACTTCACGCTTTTCACTTTTCATTGTAGAACTAGGAGCGTTCGATTAGAAGCAATCGCACATATAGCTTTTTAGTACTATTATCACGGCATGTGTGAAAGTTATAAATGGCTAATGAAAGAGAATATTCTCTTATTGACAGTAGCAATGAGTAATAAACACATTTTTATTACGAATATGTAATAATAACAAAAACAAATGAATACTATTTATTAACTTTATTTATATATAATACATATAAAGAATAAACGTTTTCATAATTCATAATTATTTTTCATTTCAACCAAATCAAGTTTTCGATACCTTTAAGTTCTGCAATATAGTTCGGTAACCTTTATTTAGAGCCTGTAATGCGGCAAAACACTAGCCATAACCAAATTTCGTAACTAGCAAGGCAAATTCTGTAAAAATTGTTTATTTAAAATGGTAGATCGAAAAGCAAAATCGACTATATAAGTTATTGCACCTAATAGACTAAGGTAAATGATATTGTTTTACTTTTATCTAACCCCCGACGCAAACAGAGGGGTGTTATAAGTTTAACATTTTATGCATCTGTGTGTCTGTCTATGACAACGTAACTCCCAAATGGATCAATCTATTTTAATTTAGTTTGTTTCTGTTTGAATGGTAACTTGATCGAGTCTTCTTAGCTATAAATCAAGTAAATACGTTTACTCTTCTGCAGACCATCAGGTCTACTCAGTTTCAAACTTGGTATTACGTTACTTTAATGACATTGAAACCATACGGTAACCTTGGCCTGATGCTGCAGCATCACCGGGAATCTGCAAGATACTCAACTCCTAACTAAAATACTGCAGAAATATCGTGTTTAGGCTCATTGAAATAGTGTCAATGAATATGTTATTGTGTTGGAGTTTTTTTTTTTAATTTAAGAGGTATCATTAATTTTTTTAACCTAATGAAAGACTTAACTTTTTTGTATAGTTACTATATAACTTCCAGATAAAAGTTACACCAGAATAGCGACTTATCCTCGGTTCGCTCGCGTTCCTATTTATGTTAAATGTTTTAATTATTTTGAGCGGAACCCTAATTCTTTTTCTAAAATAATAATAGCCTTTGTTACTACTTATAACATCAGCTTTCTGCCAATAAAAGTCTTGTCAAAATTAATCCAGCCTTTTCGGAGATAAGCCAGAACAAACAAACAGACAGACATTTTTTTTTAAATTGTGTTTTTCTTATAAGTACTGTATACTATTTCATATGCATTTAGTAAAAAGCTGTTATTATAACATTACAAATAGACAATTCAACTTCATTTATCTGTAAAGATATAAAAATATCGTTAGGTGGTAACGTCAATGGTAACATCAATGGTATATGTCAGTACATTTCTTCCGCTTCAATGGCTTTTTCAATAGGCAATGGCAGCTGCGCGTTTATCGCGAAGTTTGAATGTGCAAGGAATTTTACCTTTTCAGAGAATAAACGATCTATCTTATGATACACAAGTAAACGAAAAATGTATAGGGAAAACGTGTCATATTAAATCTATTTTACAAATAAAAATCTAATAATAGGCCAGTGGGTCTAAGAGCATGAAATTTGGAAATAAGTTTCACTTTCATATAACGTAGGTATGACATAGGTTACGTTATGTCACATAGAGAGTAATACTGTGTATGTCACGTAGAACAGTTGTGTCACGTAGTTATTGATAAAAGCAATACTTTTAAAAATTGTTACCTCGTATTTGACTATGTATCACAAATTGATGGCATACCATTTGAAAATTACTAAATCTACAAAAGTTTCATTATTTTTGTTTTATCTATTTAACAGTTAATATAATCAAAATGATATACGACGATGACAGCTATATCTTAAATTACAAAAAATATAATCTCTATAATATGCAAAGTTAGCAGTAAGTCATGGTGTAAGGTGGTGCACCTAATTAGGGATTATAATTGCTGCTGTATATTTGTTATTCTATCACGCTAAAGCAGTTGGATGGATTTAAATGAACTTTAATACAAAAATATACCTTGACCTGGAATATCTCACAGGCTACAGTTAGCAAAAATTTTGCTAAAAACTGACACTGATCGTTAGCCAAAAGATGAATACATCATACATACATATTATTTAATATATAAAGAGAACTCGATGTTTTTGTATATAGTCATAAAAGGCACCGCAGGACGTACTCGAGCAAATCGAGAGTAAATCACTAGTTAAATATACTTATAGAAATAAGTAACATAAATAGTGTTTATATACAGTATGCTTGTTATTTTAATTTAGTTAAAATCTTTCCTGTAATCTTATTTTTTAGTACATTTACGTCCCTTAAACTTTTAAATTGTTTTGATACTTCTTCTTAAAAATGAAATAATAATTAATTAACTTGTGCAGGATTATGCGATTAATATTCTGCTTCGCATCAAACTGTCGATTATAATTTAGGAAATTTCCCAAATTTTCGAGTTTTCAATCTCGGAATCCGAACTCGATATAATTAGAAATTTATTGCTATTGAAACTTTATCGATTAAATTAAGGTAGGTTCTAAGTAAAACGAAATGTTTTATTTCTAGTAACAATAGAAGTTTTAGTAAAGCACTTTAAAATGTTGCATTTTAGTTCAGTTTTTGGCTCTATTTTTCATAGAAAACTAGCTACCCTATTGTATAATAACCTATTACACGCTTACTATACCTATGACGAAACTGCCGAAAATATTTATATAAAACTAGCGACTCACCTTAGCTCCGGGTTCGTCCCTAAATACATTTTAACGGTTAGTATAGATTTCTTTGAGATGAGAAAACTTTGAGTTATCCAGTAACCAGCTATGATCATACCAAATTTCAGTAGACAGGCAAAATTTTTAAAAACTATAAATTCGGCCTCTGTGTCAATAATAATTATAACTAATAACTACTATAATAATTATAACTAATAACTATTTTAATAAGATTTTCTAAAAAATATTTAATGTACAGATTCGACTCAGAATTTTATTATACATATATGTACATATATAGATTGTCATTTCGTACAACAACAAAACTGTCACACACTGAAAGAACTTTGAAGTTTTATACCAGAAAACACACACACACTCACACATTACAAACTTTAATAGTACGATCATCTATTATACCTTACGGTAAATCAATACTTAAAATATGTTTATTTTACTTATAACTTTAAAATCTTAAAATCAACATTTTACACAAATCAAATACAAGCACTTTTGAATCGTCAACTGTCTAGTACTTAAGGCCTTAGGCCTAGTCTAGTCTAGTACTAAGGCCGGTTTAGACTTACACTATACACGGTACACTCAGTGTATACACCGAGTGTACCATTAATACATAATGTCTTAACCGGCCAAATAGCAATTTCTTCTGAAATATCACTGAATTTTACACCTTGTAACAGTTTAAAATAATCATGCTACAAATACATTAAGCTACGTACATACATATATATGTATATATCTAATGTGTTACCAGCTACCTGTTGTGTGTTTATTGAACACTAGGGTTCAATTCACTTAGCTGTCAAGATGAATAAGAAGGAATTAAGAAACAAAAACAAGAGTTGGCAAGTCTCGTGAAACTCGCACAAGGACAGTTTGAATCTTTTAGCTTCTAGGAGACACTTATAAGTTGCACAGAGTTCTGTCGCATTGCGGCTTGTATTGAAACGTGGTAGTTTATTAAGATTTTTTTATTTAAACTCCATTCAGACGAAAATAGATCAAAAAAAAAACTTAAATGATCTCATTTAAAATATCCTTCCTCACCGTTTATTCATCATGGCAAATAAAACAGATAGACTAGCCATCTTAGAAATATTAGGTGCATATGCATGCACCTAATATTATTAGCACATCTATACAGATAAATAAAATTGGAGTGTCTGTTTGTAATATTAAAATAACCGCTTTTTACTAAATACATATGGATGTATACACGGTACATATACCGAAACAACATTTTTAAAAAATTTTGTCTGTCTGTCTGTCTGTTTGTTCCGGCCAATCTCCGAAACGGCTGGACCGATTTTGACGGGACTTTCATTGGCAGATAACTGATGTTATAGGGAGTAACTTAGGCTACTTTTATTTTAGAAAAAGAACCAGGGTTCCACGAAAAAAAACTAAAACCCATGAAATTTCACAATATATATAAAACCTGTAAAGGGTGATTATAAAAAGCTCTTTAAAATTTGCAATATACTTCCAGTTAGTCTTAAACATAATACTTACTTCTAGTAAACCACCATGGCAGTCTGGAGCGTTATTTGTTGGTGACACATGATCAAGGTACCAGGTCTAAATCAGCGGGTAAATATATTGTTCCAAGGGTGCATAATTATTATGGCGATCGAACACTGGATAAACGTCTACCGTACCTTATGAACAGTTTGCCCGCTGATATCAGACATGAACCAAATAAAAGTAAATTTGCCAAATTATTAAAAAACCATTATATGGTCAGTTTAAGATAATTAAACCTTAAATATTATAACCTAAGTCTATTGTAAGACTCTGATCCCACAGACAAACTGTGCAAACAGTTTTGTGGGTCCACTTATGTAAATTGCTGTATTAGTATAATACTATAATAATTAAATAAATAAATAATAATAAATAATAATGTATGCTCTCTAACACACAGAGATTTACTGAGCGTTTCATTGAAAGAAAAACACATATTATGTATTAACTCTTTTGGCCCGGCCCAGGGTCTTATAATTTGCAACCATATAAGTTAGTAACGAGGCAATTTACATTCAATATGCGTATATTCAATAAAGTTCACCTCGAGCCATTGCCAGACACATTTTCAGCTCATATCGGATATAGTAGGTATTACAAAGACTTGTTAATATTCAGCATATGCAGGATAATTAGGATCTAACGTATTATCTTAAATAAAACCTGACTCCAATAATAGTAGGTACATTAGCCTACATCAAAATCTATCAGTATTTAATAAACAAATAACAATAATATCCATACTAATTTATATATAATCCATACTAATTTATACTTATATTATAAAAGCGAAACTAGCTCTGTCTGTCTGTCACTTTTACCTGTTTTTGTTACCTTTTCACGCTTATTCCGCTGAACCAATTTAGAAGAAATTTGGTATGGAGATAGTTTGAGATCCTGGGAAGGACACAGGATAATTTTTATCCAGGAAATCATCTCTTAAGGGGGTGAAAAGGGAGGTGAAAGTTAGTAAGGGGAATCGATCATTTCTATCTAGAAGTAGGTAATAGATACACCTATATATTTTTTATACCTATTTATATCTTTGTATAGACTATCTATTCCATACTCACAGTTAAAACGTACCTAGGGAAGAACCAGAGCGAAACGAGGGTGAGTCACTAGTGTAATTATAAATTATAAGTCCATCCAGGGATATAATCTTCAGAGATGGCTCCATAGCTCCAATATATTGTCTGTGATAGTTTGCAGCTATTGTTAAACTAATAGTTTAACCATTTTTACACAGCCATAACCGATCAAACCGAATAGTGAAAACATAAAACTTCCGTATTTATAAGGATAATAAGGATGATTCCTACATTTATTTCTTAGCAATACCCATACTTTTTCCGTACAATATTTATTATAGAAGTGTATCCACTGTACAGAGTATTATTGAGTTATCAACACTCTCGTCTGAACAAGTTTCCGTATAAGAAACCCTTAAAGGACAACAAGTTTCTCTAAAAGTTGGAGAGTGGTGACGCAATGCGGTAATCCTATACTTGAATGACCTGACCAGCCTTAGTTTGGATTAAGTGCCCAAAATGAGCACTAAAAACGATTTTATAAGGATTAATAAGAATTACCGTAAAGAAATCTCATTTATCTGTCCGAAGTAACCTAAATCTGTCAATGATCGTTTGGCAAATCTTCTACATACCTACATACCTTGCAGGTTATAAGTTCGAATTCCACAGGTAGAAAATTTGAGGTCATATAAAATTGTGATTCTGTCAAATAGATTATACTATATAATTGCCTGAGTAAACAACAAACACAAGTTGATTCTTTTGAAGAGAAGGCTATTTATACTGTAGGGCAGGTATTTATTGGATATGTACAAGCATATCGTAAATAAAGTTACGTGTTTCATTCTATCATTGACATACCTATTCAACCGTCCATACTGAACTAAAAGCAAGTTTAATTCTCTCATGAAGTTTTCAACTTAAGTCGTTAACATTTGTTGCTTGACGTCTTTTAGTTGGAAAATTTATAATCTTAGAACAATTCAGCTAAAGTTCTGTTGGCATGTAGACAGGTTTAAAGCTTTTTAACACGGGATATTTTGTTTACACCTTAGTCCTTCAAGACATAATCTAAAACATAATAGAGTTGAAACTTTAATATCACGTCAAGGTACAGTGTAATATGGGTGATGGGAAATTAAAACCTTAACAGCGCTTTAGAGCTTAAGGACTACAGGTATATTAGATTATTTGTTGTCTACATCATACAACTTATAATATAAAATTTTACATAAAAATGAAATTCTAACAAGCTTCATTTCAAACATTAAGTTTTATTTTCTTAGCCCATTACAGGCATAAAAATAGATAAAATAATAGAGCTTAGAATACTAATTAAAAATGTTGATTAAAAACTTCAATAACCAACAAAAAGCTGTTCGCGATAGCATTATAACATTTAAGTACCTACCTATCCATGAGAAAAAAGCTCGTATCAACTATCATTATACGAAATAAATTTAAATGATAGCACATGCAATACACAATAGTAAAAATTTGACGACACGTTTGGCTGAGTTTGTAGTGACCTTACTTGCTGTGCCAACGGTCGCGGGTTCGAGTCCCGCTGGGGGCATTCATTTGTGTGATGAGCATGAATGTTTGTACTCCAGTCATGGTTGTATATGTATATATTTATAATAGTATATATGTATTTAAAATTTATATATGTGTAGTGTATTAACTATCTGGTATTCATAACAAGAGCCTCGTAGCTTACCATGGAACTAGATAGTGCTGTGTGTTAATGTCTCAAAATATTTCATTTTTATTTATTTATTTAACCAAACAGTGCGACACGAACAAATTACAGCGATTTATTGAACATCATTTCTAATGAAGTCTCGTCGAATCAGCCCACATAGGTTTAACGCAGACAGGAAGTGACCACACTTCAATGGGCAGCATTGATGAGATAGCGAGCCTATAAATTGTTGCATCCCACACTCTAATACCATGAATTATGCTGACATTCCATAGTATGTAGTGCTAAGAAAGGCTCCTAAAACTAAGCATACAAATATTTGATACATATCATGTAGAATGTAACACTTTGAACTTTTAGAATCGCGATATCTTAGGAAAGGTTTGTTAGGAAAAAAGTATTAAGACCATTTTTGTACATAATTTTATGATCTTCATTTTTTGTCTGGTCTACATTTTTGATAAAACTTATCGTTGTCGAGAAAAATCTA
The DNA here is from genome assembly GCA_033884665.1 of Argynnis bischoffii washingtonia. Taxonomy (NCBI): domain Eukaryota; kingdom Metazoa; phylum Arthropoda; class Insecta; order Lepidoptera; family Nymphalidae; genus Argynnis; species Argynnis bischoffii. Next base: position 15,682,810 of record CM066610.1, read on the forward strand.
AAAAACCGAAAATTTTGACCTTAGACCTTAAATAACTTTTTTAACACACATGGGATCGATGGGGACTTTTGGCTCTTTATTTCTACTGGTGTACCCAAAGTCTCTACAAAAATTCAGCTCTGTTGGAGTTTTTGTTATTTGAAATGTCTATTTTGACCGGGGTAGTAGGTCCATACTACCACAAAGTATAAAGTTGCGTATAACATACAAATAAAACTAAAAAAACATTCATCATAAAGCAATTAGAGAAATTTTAAAATATTGATTAAATAATGTATGCATAGGAAATCAATGGTCATGAATGTGCAACAGTGATCAAACGCGTCTATAAATTCCACCCACATGGATTAAACACCATGGCGACATGGATACTCCCCGTGGTGCGGAACTGTCTTATCATGGTAATTTATAAGTTTTTCTTGATGGATCTTTACAATATGCATTATTTTTATAAAAGTTATAGTGTACCTATTAACAACTATCTTTTTCCATCCGTTAAATACGATGAAAATGGGCAGCGACTAACGGACGAATAAATAGACACAAAACAAAAATAATCAAGAACGAACTTATAGAATATAGTCTTTTAATTTTTTTTTAAAAAGCTACTTTCATTTTCTTACTTCATAATCTAAACTACTTTATGTTACCATATTGTTGTGTTGTCAACGAAGTTTAAAAATAAGAAGCTTAAACAAGTATGTATTACATTTTTTTTAAAGATAACAATTTCTACAACGTAATACTTTCTTAGATTTACGCGAATATTTGACATTTTTAATAAAACTATGTTTTTGGATTAATTTAGAATTAAAATCAGCAAATATTGTAAGGTACTCTGGTGGTAGACTGTCTGTAACAAGTAAGTATATAACGCCTTTGAGATGTCTATAACCTTAGTCCCCGCGACCATGATTGCTGTAAAGCATTCGAAACGTCGGGAACCAAAAATCAAAATAAACCCGCGAAATAATCCGAAAAGATAGTTTTATTTAAAATATTCTACAACGTATTTGATATGCAATATTGCTTTGTACCAAAATTGAAAAGATATTTAGGAAGACTACTGTTTTTGTCCGATTTAAAAAAAAAGGAAAGTATGTTACTCAATTGCTAATCAAATATATCTTTTTATTTAATCTGCAGGTTATACCACCCTCAAAGATGGTCTCATATAAGTATTGAAAAATGATTGCACTCCAAAAGATGACATAATTAGTAATTCCGTGTACCTCTCTTAGTTAAAAAATATTTTACTATAAGCTTAATGAACACATTGTAAGCTCTAGATTATTTAATCTATGTAGTATGTAATGCAATAGGTATGTTTGGCCGGAATCTGCTTTATACAAGATATTGCATGCTTTGGGCTTTACTGGAATTTTTCATTTATCTATATTGTTGCTGCCCCGTAAATGTCAGCGACCATAGGCATTCCGACCTATACTTTAAAAGATAATACAAAAAATATTAGTGTAACATACAAACAAACAAAAAATAATTTCGATTCATATATAAAAATAAATATTTTTGTTTAAATAATAAGCCAGCTATAAAGCACTTACGAGTTCATTCACAACAGATAAGGCATTTAATCAAACAGAGGCAATCCAAAACAAATATATAAAAAGAATACATCACAAATAGATGTACCTACTTAACATAATATAATTATAATTTAAATCAACGCCTTGAATTCATATGCAAATGTTCTCTTTATTGTCGTCCGATCTGCTCGACAGAACCAACAACTTTATTAATTGAAAGTACACTTGCAAAGTAATTTCAAACCGTAGTTAAGAAGTAGATAAAATTTATGTACTAAATTAGTTAATTATTTTTTCCGATTTTATCGAAAACGGTACGCTAATTATTTTTGCCCAAATAAAGAAAGGGCGATCACGAGTAACCAAACATTCCCTAACCTTTAAACTTTTGCGTCTAACATTATAATCGCCTCACAATAAAAACACCAATGTACATATAGCGTGTGAAACAAATACTTTTAAAATAGCATAATGTACGGCGATGCGATGATTACCCAGAATAATGTCGTAATAGACAAAACCACATGTTTTGCCAAATCGCTGCCATTAGAGGTATTATTGTTTCACTTTCTCTTGCTAATTATGCGGGTAAAGCATCACTACTCACACTATTTTAGACTTAAGTCACAAAATCTAGAGATAAATGATAAATTTTTTACGTAACTATTATACCATATATGTATTACAATAGTTAAATTAGCAAAATATTATAGTAATTAATGTTTATAGAACATGAATTTATAAATAAATTAATTTTGAATGGATACTAAAAATAAAAACAATTCAAGAACATTATTTTAGTATTAACACGGTAATCATTCAGTATATGGAGACCTTATCATGACTTTTTTCCTACCTGTGGTATGACCTGTGTGTTGTACATGACGTATAGAGCAAGGTTTAAGGTGTTTTGTGTACTAGCCATATAATAGTTCCTCTTTACTTGACTAATCTTATATCGGGGCCGCTTAAAAAATCTATTCCTTATAAAGATATAAAACGTAAAATCAAGTTTTACATAAGAAGTAGGCAGTTATTACATACTAGCGACTCACCCTCGCTATCCCACCAAAACAAATCTATCCCACGAGAACCGTAGATTTTTTCGAGATGATATATAGCCTTCCTCAGTTAACGGGCTATCTAATGCAAAAAAAATTTTTCAAATCGGATTAGTAGTTTTTGAGATTAGCGCGTTCAACCAAACAAACAAACTCTTCAGCTTTATAATATTAGTATAGATTCTATCGTTATAGTATAGCTTATTATTATTTGCAATCATATGTAACAGTTACTCAATAAATGTTACTTGTGTATACTGTAACTATTTGTATGGCAATATTAACATTAAAAAAAATCTTGGTTGTAAAGATCCTTGTTGTTAACGATCGCTTCAACTTATTACTTAGACAACAAAAGGTCATTTAAACCGACAAACACGTCCAAATATGTATACAATATTTAAACTTAAGAACTTTGTGTTACAAAAAACAACACAAATTGATTTACAGCGTTTAGTATGTAATTTGTGTGCATAATTGGAAAGAAAAAGAAAGTTTTCACTTTTCTCGTACTAAAAGTATATTGAGTATGATGATACTCAAATATATAATGATTTTTTTACCATAACAACAATAGTTAAATATTAAAATTAAATCCTGCTTCGTTTAAAAGTGCATCATTTAAGAATGGCTGGGCCAGTTTGGATGTTTTTTTATCAGTTCGCTATAATTTGAATAAGAAAAAAAAAATAGTATTAGAAAAAAGTATGAGAAAAAAATAAAAAAAAAATGTCTGAAAAATTAGGGAATTCGGAATTTAGTACTTTAATTTTCTTTGTATGAATTTAAAGATAACAAACAAAATGGATATTTGACCGGGACAATATATGTCTAGTCAACCAGTATAAAATATTAGTGTTTTTAGTTTTATCTTTATTTTTTTTTATGGTATTCAGTGATAAACAAGCAGACAGTCCACCTGATGCGATACTGTCGCCCATAACACCTACGGTTCTTGCATTTAAGTTTTATGTAACAAAACTGCAGAACCGCCGGTACGTTATCACTGTGAGGACTAAGTCAACCAGTATAAAATATTAGTGTTTTTAGTTTTATCTTTATTTTTTTTTATGGTATTCAGTGATAAACAAGCAGACAGTCCACCTGATGCGATACTGTCGCCCATAACACCTACGGTTCTTGCATTTAAGTTTTATGTAACAAAACTGCAGAACCGCCGGTACGTTATCACTGTGAGGACTAAGATGATATGCCTCTCGCCTGTAATTGCGCTGGCTACCTTATCCTTCAAACCGAAACACAACAATGCAATCATTGTTGTTTGGCGGCAAACTGTTTTATCTCTTTACAACTTATCATTTACTTCAACATAGGAAAGGTCATTACGTCATTGATATTTGCATCTGTGAATTTGACATTAAACAGAAATCATAAAGGTTACCTCTCGATTCTACAAGGTTTTGAGCGATGTCTCGAATGGCCTAGCATTATTGTCAAGATTAACATCCGTATTTAGGAACAACACGAAAAAGCTCGAGCACAGTACACTCGATACCACATTTAGTTCGATTATATCAAATCTTATGATATGACCGTAAAAAACGGTGGAACTTGGTAGTTACGGTATCAGTACGTTCATACATACATACATAGGTAGATCTAATAAGAAAGAGTAATCTTGCTTTTAAGCACCAATTACGGGACGTTAAATAAAATCATGAAAATTTGTTTTCATTTGGCAAAGGAATCGCACAATACCTTTAATTCGCAAAAAAAACACCTCAAATTGTGACAGCATCTTATTTCGTCTTCAGAGCTAACTGCTAAAAAAAGGTGTCTTGAAAGATGATTCCTAAAGGAATGAAAAAAGATGCCATAGTTTGGGAAACAGAAGTTTTAGGTGCCAAATAAATAAATAGGTTAAAATATCTACCTTTATTAACAGATACTAGCGACTCACCCCCGCTTCGCTTCGGGTTCGTCCCTAGACAGAAAACAAATCTATCCCACGGGAACCGTACATTTTTCCGGGATGATATATAGCCTATAACTTTCCTCAGTTAACGGGCTATCTAATGCAAAAAGAATTTTTCAAATCGGATTAGTAGTTCCTGAGATTATTGCGTTCAACCAAACAAACAAACAAACTCTTCAGCTTTATAATATTAAAGTATAGATTAAAAAAAAATTATACTAAGTGTAAAAACCTAATAACTTATATTACATAAAAGTTGATATCAAAGATCAAGTAGCTTAAGTAATGAAGAATATAAAAAAGAGGCCATTCAAAATATAAGAGAAGATTTTTATGTTTTATCTCTATCCCTTCCGGTGTAGTTGAAAGGCCGGTTAGAACTGTCACTTTTTCAACTTCCTGTTACTTTATGGCTACATTTGAAGTAATTATTCTAAAAATCCGCTTTTTTTCTTTAAACTTAACACTTGCGCTTCAATAATAAGCATTCTTGTTATCTATACCATCATATTTTTATATGTGCATGATTTGGACAAGCAAAGTCCAAATAAGTATTAAAAAAATATTTTTCAAATTAGAGGAAGCTTACTTTAAAACAAAATCACTTAAAAAATATTCTCTTATAAGTAATTTTTTTATATTGAAATTTATATAAGATCAGAGCTTTGAAGAACCTATTTATTCATTATGAAAAAGAACATGCACACCGGTTTAAAAATTAACAAACATACACACCAAAGAAAAAAACACACTCGAATTGAGTGGGTCACCATTTTAAATTTGTCAAAATTGACGTTCAATTTATGTCTGTTAGTATCCGCTGAACGGCTAAGCCGGTTTTAACTGAACTTCCTCGCTGTCGGTTAGAAAATCTGGGGCAGAGTAGTAGGTATTTTATTGTAGTCATGATAAGTAAGCGGAGTCACCGTCCATTGCTAGTTACTAAATTATAACAACTTGCATTAACTGCACTTAAAAGGATATTAGTTCAAGGCAGCTATTGAGACAAAATATATCGAATTCTCATATTATGTCCTCGTCAAAGCGCGTTTAATCATTCAGAATAAGTATTTCAAATTCGATTAGGCATTATTATTTTTTAAAAGTACTAATACTCAAGACATTTATGTTCAAAGAAAAAGTATTAACTTTTTTTCAAATAAACCACATTTATCGAAGACGTTTTATAACTAAGCAGTATATTATGTTATTTAGGTACAAATAAAGTATTCGTTAGCCTTAAAAGACATAAAGACCATGTCAAAAAATGTACACATTACCTACCTACTTACGAGTTGGTTTGTTTTAGTTAAACAAAACGCTCAATCGCATACAATATGAATTAAAAAAAAGTAATATGATGACGTATCTGACGGCTTCTGGGTTCCGCCGCAGTTGACTTTTTTAATAAAAGCTTTTTATACAACTGCGGCGAATCCCAAAAAGAGTTCCTTGGTCTAAGAATTACTTACTTTGTCTTCTTCTATTTTAACCGGTATTTTGATTTAACAGAATACATAGAACCAACCTGGAAAAAAAAGAAGATATAGTAAATATAAATGTTCTTTATACAATATAATAGACCCGATATCGTAACAAATCTATACTAATATTATAAAGCTGAAGAGTTTGTTTGTTTGTTTGTTTGGTTGAACGCGCTAATCTCAGAAATTACTAATCCGATTTGAATTTTTTTTTTTGCATAGGTAGCCCTTTAACTGAGGAAGGCTATAGGCTATATATAATCCCGGAAAAGTGTACGGGTCCCGTGGGATAGATTTATTTTTGTCTAGGGACGAACCCGAAGCGAAGCGAGGGTGAGTCGCTAGTACATATAATAAAATTGTAACCAAACCGAATTTGTACATTAAATATTTTTTGGGAAATCCTATTGAAATAAACATTATTATGGATACAGAAGCCGATTCTATAGTTTTTAGAATATTGTCTGCCTGTCTGTCTGTCTGTTACCGCATCATGGAAAATCCACTGGAGGGATTTTAATGAAATTTGGTATAATGATAGCTGGTTATTCGTGTCAACATACAGGATACTTTTTACTTCGAAAAAATATCTGATCTCCGAGAAATCTATACAGATAAATAAAATTGGAGTGTCTGTTTGTAATATTAAAATAACAGCTTTTTACTAAATGGATGTATACACGGTACATATACCAAAACAAAATTTTTACAATTTTTGTCTGTCTGTCTGTCTATCTGTTTGTTCCGGCTAATCTCCGAAACGGCTGGACCGATTTTGACGAGACTTTCACTGGCATATAGTTGATGTTATAAGAAGTAACTTAGGCTACTTTTATTTTAGAAAAAGAATTATGGTTCCGCGAAAAAAAATTAAAACCCATGAAATTGTGAAGAAAATCCGCGTAAGGCGTACGCACCCGAGCAAAACGAGGGTAAATCGCTATATAATTTAAATGAATATCTTAGGAGTAGCATACTACTATTTATGTATGAACATAGCTAACCGTGAAAACGTACCTAGGGTCGAACGCGAACGAAGCGAGCGTGAGTCGCTAGTCTATACTAAAGTTTAAAACGTAAGTAGGGATGAACCCGAGCGGAGCGAGGGTGAGTCGCTAGTCTTTCCTATAACTATACTGTAGTTTATCTATGTATATTTTATACTATTATGTATTATAAAGGGGCAGACTTTGTTAGTTCGTTTGAACGCGCTAATCTCAGGAACTAACAATACGATTTAAAAAATTCTTTTTACATTAGATAGTCCGTTTATTGATGAAGTCTATATATTTATCATGCAAGGGATCGCAGCAGTAATCATAAATGTCAACAAATCGAGCAGGCTTCCTTACGTCATTGTAAAATTGATGTTTATAATATGTTTAAGTGCTTTAAGCTCAAAATATATAATATATAGTCTACCTATTCCATACTAACCCGAACCGAAGCAAAACGAGCAAAGCGAGGGTGAGCTACTAGTTATCAATATACCTACCATACTTGAATGAACTTAAGTCGCAATATCACTAAAACCCAAGAATCGCGAATGACTGTTTCAGAGTTCAGAACATTGCTGATTAGACATTGACATGATGCATAATATATAAACTTATGTATTATTTGTAATCTCCATGTGAAAACTCTTAATAGATTTGGTTTTATGGTTTGGATAAAAGTTAGCCTGAAAAATGATGTGACATCCTTTTTTTATTATCATATAGAAATCCCCTGCGACTCAAACAGCTATATTGAATTTAGAAATGTTTTGTAACAATAAGTACCTATATGAGCTGGAGTCTGTTTTTATCATTTGTTTGTTTCAACGTGCGAATCTCTGGATTCACTAGATTGAATTAAAAAATAATATTTTTTAACACATTTATTGAGTAAGGTAATTAATTAACAGTGAAGAAGACGAGTTCCCCAAAAATCCTGCATATAGCTCATTATTGCTTATTCGCTAGGTTGGTTAACGAGGTATCATGATAAAATAGATTACGTATCGTGTTTAAGCTCATTAAAATGGCTGTTGGGTTTTTTTTTATTAATCTTAAATTTAATTTCTTATATTTAATTAATATATTGTCATATTAAAACTTGCTGATGATAATTTTTATTTAAAGCTCTCCTTTTCTGAAGTCCGTCAAAAAATTACATCAACATTTGTAGCAAGTGAACTACTAATTAGTGAAATCCTATTACGTTACACAAAAATAAACAGACTAATAAGCATACAGAGGCAGACGTCGTCCGTTATGAAGTAACTGACGACTTAAAGTAAATGCTAATCAAAATCGTTATAATTCTCAAAGAAAATTAAACCTTATTGTCACTACACACAAAGACGATGATCTTAAGAAATCTTTTGAACCGTAGCCAAAATGCCCAATGAAGTATAACATTTTCAGATCAAATGAATCAACCGTGAAGGTTTTGTTCTATTGAAGTAAGATGAACTTAGTTATGTAATAATAGTTATGATATTGGAATCCCACGACCACTGGTCCAGATTATATTGAATACCTATAAGGCCACTGAAACATTTAGAGCGAGCAAAATGGAATATTATTACTATTTGTGTAATGTCCTTGAGCTGTAATAGATAATTCTTACAATTAAGTTTTAACGTTTAGCTCAGAGATGGGATATTTTCCCGCAGCAAAAAGTATCTTATATGTTGGCCCGGATAACCAGCTATTATCATAGCAAATTTCATTTAAATCTGTGTAAAAAAACTATAGATTTGGCCTCTGGATTGGTAATAATGTCCATTTCAATAAGATTTTCCAAAAATTTTTTAATATTACATAATGACGTTCCCTAAAAGGGCATGACTACGGTTACAGCTTGTCGACGGAATTACCTAAAGCCTTGAAAAAAAAGGTATGCAGAGAGCAGAACATTTTATAATTCATTGCTTTTAGTTATTCGATCGATTTTTTGTTTATATAAATACTTATTATGTATTCAGCCCTTTTTAACGTCCCATTGCTTGGCACGGGCCTCCCTTCAATACGAGGGAGATCAGGTCATAGTCCACCACACTAGCCAAGTGCGGGTTGGCGGACTTGTTACGTTATCTCAGACATGCAGGTTTCCTCAGGATGTTTTCCTTTACCGTAAGACATGAATTCACACATGAAAATATCACAGGATCGAGACCCGGATTTTAAACTCGCTTCACTTACCATTGGGCTACCACTGTCTACCTCTTACTTAAATACTAATAATATCACTGATTATTATTATGCCATAGAAATAATTTTATTTACGGAAATAAAGGTCTCCTATCAAAAATCCATTTCTATAGAGAAAAACACGATCATTTCTCTATTTCTGCGTGAAATAGAGGCAAGTCATCAAAACTATAACTTATACATTTGTAGTATTAAGATATCCTTACAAGGTCAGTACTAAAATAAATGAATAAAAAATTAACTGTATCAGCCATACATAAACCAATTAAAAAGACCGGCGTCAAATAATAATTCTCGCCACATTATTTTATGAAAAACGATCAGAACGGACGATAAAGTTCCCCACCTTTAATTAACCTCGGGCCCTACTATGACTTACTCTACTATTTACTATCTGGTATAATGAGAAAAAAAACACAAAAGCTTGCACTTTAATACCGTCCATTTCAATGCTTCCTTTGTAGCGCGTACTCAGCCGCGGGGAAATAGGCGCAACCACAGTATAAAAATCCATGCAGTATGTTTTGATTTTAACAACGACCCTACCAAATGCAAGGGTTGTCAAAAAATACCAATGTTTTGGTGAACGGTTTCGAATTTAAAGCGTAGGTATTACTATCCGGTAGCAAGCTACTGTTATAACGTCAACCCTAAAGCTATCTCCCGATTAACATAAAAATATGTATGACGATTGGGAGCGCCTCATCTGCGTCACTCTATAACATACCCCCCCCCCCCCCCACATCCTGCATTGTCTAGACGCCTTCGTTAGGCGACTGCATGGTTTAGTAGACTGTGGCACAATTGTAAGCTGTATCGCACGATAGACGCGAACAGATACTGTAGCGTCAGCGGACGTAATATTTTAAATTGCGACGATTATAACGTATCGCTGCCATTCGTTTTTATGTATTTCTCGATTGTAGGTTATCAAACCTCTAGATTGCCAATCACGACCATTTAAATCCTGATTAGTGCTACTATATTTTAAATGACCATTTCTTGCATAAGTTAACTTATATTTATGCTTTTACTAAAATATTTTCCCATGCCTCTATACGCATATGACTCTATACAGATAAATAAAATTGGAGTGTCTGTTTGTAATATAAAAATAACAGCTTTTTACTAAATACATATGGATGTATACATTGTACATATACCAAAACAACATTTTTTACCATTTTTGTCTGTCTGTCTGTCTATCTGTTTGTTCCGGCTAATCTCCGAAACGACTGGACCGATTTTGATGGGACTTTTACTGGCAGAGAGCTGATGTTATAAGGAGTAACTTAGGCTTCTTTAATTTTTAAAAAAGAATCAGAGTTCCGCGAAAAAAAAACCTATGAAATTGTGAACAAAATCAGCGTACAGCGTACGCACCCGAGCGAGGGTAAATCGTTATATAATTTAAATGAATATCTTAGGAGTAGCAAAATACTATTTATGTATAAACATAGCTAACCGTGAAAATGTACCTAGGGACGAACGCGAGCGAAGCGAGCTTGAGTCGCTTGTTTATAATATGTATTACAAACGACTCACTCTCGCTCGGATTCGTTCTTAGGTGCGTTTTAACGTTTAGTGTAGAATAGATAGACTATATATTAAACGCGTACATATATGTATATACATAGTAGTAGTACATACATAGTAGTATGATGAGTTGTTATGGGATGTATTATAACATGTTTTCCCGTTTGAGTGAGATAACCTCCCGTGATAAAAAGTAGCCTATGTCACTCTCCAGCCCTCCAACTATCTCCACACTAAAAATTATGCCACTCCGTCACTTTGTTTCTAAGTGAAAGAAGGATAAAAAAAACAAACACTTTCACATTTATAATATTATATTAGAAAATTAGTAATTAGCATTAGTATATAGTATTAATATTATACAGTAAATTAGTATGAATTATTTTAATAAATGATAAACACACTAAGCACATAGTAGAAACTTAGAAAAAATAAAGAAACAAATATAACTGCTACAATTATAAAAACACCAAGGTAATAAGGAAAGACGAATTATTGTTAAAAAATCAGCAAAAGAAAAATATTTTGCGAAGATATTATAACTTTAAACTTTTTGTCCTATTAACATATTCTGTTAAAAAAAACAATATGAATAAAACGTAATTTAGATATAATTTATGGTATTTTTTATTAGTAACCCAAATTCCAATTATACAAATATAATTATTTCAAGATAATACACAAAAAATAAATTAAGAGATGTGTAACTCTAGTTTTATTAAGCTATTTATTTTTTACTAGCGACTTACCCTCGCTTCGCTTCGGGTTCGTCCCTAGACAAAAACAAATCTATCCCACGGGAACTTTATATTTTCCCGGGATGATATTTAGCCTATAGCCTTCTTCAGTTAACGGGCTATTAATGCAAAAATAATTTTTCAAATCCGATTAGTAGTTCCTGAGATTAGCGCGTTCAACCAAACAAACAAACAAACTCTTCAACTTTATAACATTAAGTATAGATATGTAAATTAGATTTATCAAATTAGTGATATGAAATCTAATCAAATGACACATGATGTAATGTAAGAGCAGCTTAACGGATCAAAGACTGCAAATATTATTAAAATAATTACAGAATTACCATAAAAAATACACAGTTGGACTAGATATTTGAGATCTAACAAAAAATTAAATTATAAAATCAATTAACCGATTGCGTTAAATGCAAACTAAAAATATAGAAATAAGACGACGTAGGAGCATAGTATTATGTAGTCAGAGACAAGTTTTATACTTGTTGCGAGTCTTGCTACATACACCACTACCACATAAACCTCCTTTTAGGCTTCGCCGCAGTCGGGTAATTAATACACCAAGTATATAGCCCTTTTTTGACGTCCCACGGCTGAGCACGCTTCCTTCAATGCGAGTCGGATCAGGCCATAGTCCACCACACTGACCAAGTGAGGATGGGCAGACTTCACGTCTTTCGAAATTTTGAATTATAGTAAGTAAACAATATTAATATCAATTTGCAATGAGTTTAAAAATAATTAAACCCTGCATACAGCCATATTTTACTTACAAAAAATTAATATTTTGTTAACTTTTTTCGAGACTCGTAACTATTAATAAACGTTAATCGCCGCCGCTTAAACACTAATCTCTGGTTCAAACACAAAGCGGAGTCACGACTACGCTATCAGCGGGTAATGGCTCTGAAATGCACCCGTATTTTTACAACACGAGCGAGCGGAATTAAAATCACGACTCGCCACCAAAAGATAACCCCTACTGCTAATCTATAAAGGCTTTTAGATATTAAATTTAACAGTTACTACAATGTTTTGAACACGATTTAATCGACTCTTTTTATTATTTTTATTGTAATAGAAATATGTATGCTTAAATTTTTATTAGACCAGTTTATATGAGAAAATATGTGATATTGTAACAAAGCCAGCCAGTATAGACATGACTATTTAAACTACCTACCAAGTAGATATCATTAAATAAAAAACTAAATGTCTCAAATTTACATACTAGCATGTTAAGCCTTCCTATTATAGTAAATACAAAAGTAATTTTTTGTCTCAAAATTCAACAAAAACAAGATTAAATATGGTATCTTAATCTAATTCACCCAAAATATTGAGTCAACGTCCGTATAATATGCACGTTCGCTGTTGCTTAGTCCTCGTAGTACGGGAATATCTAAAGCCCGATCTTAAAGACCTGTTGCTATCCTGGTAAAGGTCGTAAACATAAATGTAAGAGGCGAGAACCACTGACTTAGCTGTAATGTCAGATAGAAACACGAGGTACCTATTAAATATTTCATACTAAATTGTGTTATGATATAAAAGTGAGGGCAGAAAAAAAATTCCATACCTATTAAATAACTCTTACTTGCACGTCTTTAAAGCTATTAACATCTTGGAATATCTCGGGATTTCATTGAATTGGTCTTTTCAGTATTCAATTTGATACACGAAGAACTTAAGTAGTTGAATCATAAAATATAAAGACTTGTAAAAAAAAACGACTTAAAAAAACACTAAAGTCTTTGAAGTAGTTTTTTTTCTTAGTTTTTATATTACATTTTTAGTGTAGACATAGTAGTAGCAAAGTAAGAACAAAGTATTTTAAAAATTTTATAGGTGAAAAATTAATCATCCCCTATTTTCTACACTTAGGGGTGGATTTTGAGGTACCCTATGCAATAAAAAAAGAATCATCGAAATCGGACTACACTGTAAAAAGTTAGGCTTGATCAAATGTAAAAAAATATACGAGTCGAATTGAGAACCTCCTCCTTTTTCTCGTCAATTAAAAAATCATTTGTGAGCAGTACAGTACTAGTCATTAAAAGAATACACTGTCAAAAAGTTCAGCGGTAACAGTTCTAGGCTTTATGAATCAGTCTTGAAAGGCTATTTTATTATTCATGCAGACTAGAAACCGCCCTGACTTCGCTCAGGCAAGAGTAGGTATATATACAGAAATAGATAAATAAAATACACTAGCGACTCACCCTCGCTTCGCTCGGGTTCGTCCGTATGTACGTATTAACGGTTAGTATGGAAGAGATAGACTATATACTATATGATATATAGTCCATAGCCTTCCTTAATAAACGGGCTATTTAATGCAAAAAGAATTTTTCAAATTTAAATAACAAACAAACAAAATCTGCCTCTTTATAATATTAACTTAGATAATATGTATTCATGTATCATAATTCATAATATATACATTTACATTATTAAAATACTTAATTAAAATGGTATAATAAAAATACTCGCATCTATCGTAAAAATTTGCAAAATAACAAGTTTGTTTTGTGACTTTTATAAATATTCAGAATTATATAAAACGTAACGAACACGTAAAAGCTTGTTACATCATATTATACGTATAGTTCTATTTTAATTCATCCTTTGATTTATGCATGACCTAAAAATGTAATTATTTAGCATACCTATCTATACATCTATACAGATAAGTAAAATTGAAGTGTCTGTTTGTAATTTCAAAAGCACAGCTTTATAAATGCATATGGGATTATATACGGTACCTACTTATTATAAAAACACAATTTTTAAAATTTTTATCTGTCAGTCTGTGTGTCTGTTTCGGCTAATCTCTGAAACAGCTGGACTAATTTTAACGGGACTTTTACTGGCAGATAGCTGATATTATAAGAAGTAAGTAAAGTAAGGCCACTTCTATTTTAGAAAAAGAATTAGGGTTTTATCTCAAAAAAATTAAAACGCACCAGGGACGCACCCGAGCGAAGCGAGGGTAAGTTGCTAGTTATTAATAATATAAAAACTTCAATATTCTATATATAAAAACAAAAACAATCAAGTGCGAGTTTGTCGCGCGGGCTGAGGGGTCCGTAGTAACACATAATATGTACGTAAGTGTCTATTTACCAATACAAATAGAACCTATTTAAGGCGATTTCTATTACTTATTTAAGGCACCAATAAACTTTGATGTCTGTTTACGTGAATTTGGGGGACCCTGGGATAACATTTCGTGGGGGTCTAAAAATGACAATTAGTTCAATTAATTAGACCTAAACTAATTGTTGTTCATCTTTAAAATCTGTAATGATAGATGGTGCTAGACGAAATTAGGGCCAACCTTTTAGGGTTTTGATTATTTTATATTAGATATTTTTTTTTTATTTTATTAATTCTCAATATTATCTATTGCTTTCAACAGAGTATTCATTATACCTTAGGGGCCCTGGGCTGTAACCAAAAAAGCCTACAAACGTTCCTCCTTCAAAATAATACAGAAGATTTCTGACCGCACATTCGTCTTGTCTCGGTCGCGCCTTTCAGCCATTTTTAGCTGACGGCTAGCAAAAAACACTCAGTCTATCTCTTTGTCTATGATTAGTAATTACACGGTTACACCTAAATACATATATGTCAAAACCGACTGTCAACTGTCTTCAAGTCAAATTGCAAGTCTTCAAGTGATTGATAATGTCATTCTTTACATTTTGCCTAAGGAACCCTAAAGAAATGATTGCACACAATAATATAACTACATACTATTTCCGTTTTTCTTAAAGTAGGTTATCAGTACAAACCAAATTTACATATTTATTACGTTACATCTAATTTTAATAGATGTAACATGTTCAATTTCGAGTCCAAACATTTATTGGAATCGTTTACTCAATTGGAAATAAGATATTTCTATGCTATGCTATTTAATAGCAGATTAAATTTTACTTATCTTTAGTTAATCTTTAATTTATTTTTAGTATAAGTTTCTCCTTATAATATTAGTTTTTTTATATTAAGGCCTTAAGAGGCTTATGGCAATATGATACTCCTACAAACCCAATTGTATACAAGAACTAAAAATAGACCTAGAATCCTGGAATAATATTAAAATGAAAATGGAGAGAAATCGTCATCACGTGGAATATAAAACACATAAATATTTAATTTAGAGATGACAAAAAACTTTATTAAATATCAATTTTGGCTGTCATATAATGTATATATGAACAATACGCATAAATTCGAATTCCAACAAAGTTCCCATACCAATGAGACTATTTTATAATTATGATTATCAATAAAGATTTAAACTGCCTCTAATTTGTATAAAAACTTCTGTAATTACACTAAAGCAATAATCGTTTATACAGTTCCGCCTTTTCTTACAATTAACTATCATTGTGAGCTGTTACCGCCAAATTGGTGTCATTATGCAACCAACTTGTGGTGATTGAATATTAATGAACTTTAAATCTTAACAATAAAATTTTAAAGTCGATATTTCAATGTAAATATTTCGTGGTAGATGGTATTCCTCAGACGGTACGAACTGAATACTGAGTGCTACAAATTTCTATTTAACAAATTACAAGCGTTGCAATTGCTTTGGAAAGATGGGTTTTTGTGCAATGCAAATGCCTTTCGAATGTCAATGAGGAGTTCCTGCTTTATTCGTCTTCAACTATTAAAAAGAAAAAAAATTATATTGCAAATACATATGTTTTAGTTGTTTATTTATTCTTAGACAGCTATTATGTTATGTTTGATTTTCTTAAGTGTAGTGATATACGTTGGCATTTCTATGAAATTTATTTGCAACAGACTGATATCATTGTGGAACCTTCATGTACATTAGGATTAATAAATTAGTAGTAAAATAATATATTAAAAGTAAGTTTCTATTGGTTTATATTATTTTTCTAAGATTAGCGTTAAAATAAAAGCTTGTTTAAAAAAATGGTTTACTATTAATTTATTATACAATTTGTTAATCTACAGGGTGGGTGATTAGTGCACTATTTGAGTCAGTTGCATTATAATTGAATAAGTATACAAAATTTCGTGTATATGCCGTTGACTGCTTAGGACATTTCTCGTACCCTCGTATAATAATTGAATGCGTACATACATACAATTTCGCGTTTATACTTTTAGCCGTGAAAGTGTTGCTTCATCTGGAATCGATCCTAGATGAAGAATCAGGTCATAATTACCATCAAAAGTCAAAATTCGGAATGGAGTTAACATGTAAAACTCGTCTAGGGAAAAAACCTAGTGTTAAACTATTTTTTTTAAACTAACACATTCTTCATGTGTATGTGTATTCAGGCCTTTTTTAACGTCCCACAGCTGGGCACGGGCCTCCCTTCAATACGAGGGGAATCAGGCCATAGTCCACCACGGTGGCCAAGTGCGGATTGGCGGACTTCACGTCTTTCGAAAACTTGCTAGGTTCTCTCAGACATGCAGGTTTCCTCACGATGTTTTTCTTCACCGTAAGGCAAGTGGTAATCAAGTTAAAAATGATTCGCACATGAAAATATCAGAGGTGCGAGACCCGGGATTTGAACCCGCTTCACTCGGTTTTCCAAGCAAGCGCGTTACCACTGGGCTACCACTGCCAAAAGTCCAGTGCCAGTATAAATTAATAACATTTAATATAAAGCTAATTAATTATATAGATATTTAAATACATCTCTCTTAAGCTGCTTTTAGCTTCTGTTAAAAAATAATAAAAAGCAAATTGCAGGGGCAGCGAGGAACACAAATTAGCATAATGCAGAATGAATTGTGCAAAGTAAGCGGCAGCCTTGGCCACACTAAAAATAAACTCTGCAACCTTTTACTGTATGTCACCGATAAGACTCTCAAGTTTATTAAAACATAATTTATTTATCTGACACATTAAAAAAATATGCAATCTGAAAAGAGTCAAAAACAGTCAAGGTGACCGCCAAAATTACATCTTAATTTTTTTTTTATTTTTATATTAAAATAACTAATATTGTATGGTAGCTTAATGCCTTTTTGGGATTTTTGAAATTATTTTGTAAAATTGTGGTAAGGCACTGTTTGTAACAAGTAGGTATATAATGACGTTTGAGACGTCTAAAACCTTAGTCTCTCCCGTGACCATGATTGTTGTAAAGCATTCGAAACGTCGGGAACCAAAAATCAAAATAAATCCGCGAAAAAATCCCAAAAGATAGTTTAATTAAAATGTCAAATATTCGCGTAAATCTAAGAAAGTAAATATAAAATAAAATAAATAAATATGTTGAGACATTAACACACAGCACCTAGTTCCATTGTAAGTTACGAGGCTTGTGTTATGGATACCAGATAGTTGATACACATATATAACTTTAAATACTTGCATATTATAAATATAACACATAAATGTGAAAGTGTGTTTGTTTATTTATCCTTCTTTCACCTCGAAACCTGACGGATCGGCGTGATTTTTTGTATGAAGGTAGTTGGGCGATGGAAATTGAGATAGGTTACTTTTTACCGCGGGAAATTATTACCTCATTCCCACGGGAAGACATGTTATAATATATCTATTCCATACGAAGAGTCAAAACGTTCC
Organism: Argynnis bischoffii washingtonia; assembly: GCA_033884665.1. Classification (NCBI taxonomy): domain Eukaryota; kingdom Metazoa; phylum Arthropoda; class Insecta; order Lepidoptera; family Nymphalidae; genus Argynnis; species Argynnis bischoffii. The sequence goes on from CM066610.1 coordinate 15,700,915, forward strand.
TAGGGACGAAACCGAGCGAATATATATACATATTATATTATATAGAACTCAAAAGACAATAACATATTCTAAACAAAAAGACCAAAATTATCAATACATAATTCCGATAAACCATATTAATTACACGTTTCATAATTGCAGCATCTTTGGCAACGAGGCTTGATGCAATTTTACGTCATAAAACCTTCTGTAGGCGTCACATAAAGTTTGTGCTATTGATTCACACGATTGTACGGTTAAAGATATAAAGGCATTTATATTAGTAAGTATATGATAATATGATACGCTTCGCCAGTGTTATAATCTTAATAGGTAATAGAAATGATTTTTAGTTTGTCTCTTAATATAAAGTTCACCTTGTTTTAATGTCGCATAAATATTTGAATTAATATCATTTAACACAAAATAAATATTTTTCATAATAATATATGTAGTTTTAAATTGAAGAGTTTTTTTTAAGTCGATTAAAAATAATGCCTTTGTTAAGTTGTAATATAAAAAGCTTAAGCTTAATAAAACTATTTATAATATACAAAACCCGTCGTCCAATAAAATATAACACAAAAGCCCATAAATGGTTATAATATTAAGTTTAAAGGCATAAGTACATCTATTCTATAGGATTATGGTCTCAAACGTCGAGTAGTAATAACAAATCATCCATTTTATCTTTATCTGGGTTGTATTTGCACCTCCAGTATACGACTCAGTAGGTACAGGCCTAATGCAATTTTGCCCCATAAAACTGGGCTGTAGGCGTCTTTCCCACGAATTTAATCTCTTCCGTTGATTCATGTAGAACCTGACCAGCTTTAACTTACGTATGTATGTATCTTTAGATATATTCCTCTAGCTCCGAGTTCTCATATTTCATCCTTCAAATTTAGTTATAACCTATTTTAACATCTGTGGAAATAGTATTAGCAGTATTTCATAATTTCAAATGAATATTATATCGACCTATTTAGAAATAATAACACGTTTACTTGTTTAGTCCCTTTAATAAAAAAAATTCCATAGGAGACAATTAAATTCGAGAAACAGCTTACGAAAAATCCTTCCCTGAATTACGTCAATTCTATAGAAACATAAATTGGCAAAAAACCTTAGACAAAAAAATATTATTCTCTCACTTTCATAACTTCTAAAAGTACAATTATGCCTAATATCTACGAATTTCTGAACCTTAATATTATTTTTCGTTTTCCTCTTCACATGAAATGCCCCATATATATATATATAATATTAAATTTATTAATAATATTTTTATGTGGTATGTAACAAAGTCGCTCCCGCTGTTTGTACGCTTAGATCTTTCAAACTACACAACGGATTTTGATTCAGTTTTCTGCAATAGATAGAATGATTCAAGAGGAAGGTTTATATGTATAATACATGCAATAGTCATACTAACCGTTAAAACGTACCTAGGGAAGAACCCAAGCGAAGCGAGGGTGAGTCGATAGTCTGATATAATATGTCCGTCCTTACATATTGAAAGTATTTATCTCTAACAAATGACGTATACATTTATAACGCATTACAATGCAGAGCGCTTCTATTGTTAGAAAGTAGGTTAGAGTTTCATGGCTTAGACCTGGATTGATACTTGCAAGAGAATATCTGAATAGATATCAAGATATTTAAATAGATAATTCTAATAATGCGGTTTAAAAGATTTTAAACAAAATTAGGTAATCTTAGTTTATCAATTTAGAAAAGCACTCAAATATTTTATGGCCTCAACTTTACCACTTTTGTAATTTCGCACTACCTTTTTAAAACAATTTCGGTAATATACCTATATTTGGGCGCCATTCAATATGTACATATTTCACAAAGTGTTTTGAGTGGTCTTCTTTGCTATGCTTCCATCCCATATAGGTGATATATATAAGATATTACAATGAACTAAAAAAGCTTATTTGTATAAAGGCACTAATACTTTAAGCGCTACTACTTTTATTCTGTACTTAAAAAACGTTTAATTTTTGATAGAAAAATATTGGTTTTATCCCATTAACGCGTAAAGCTCTTATCCTCTCTCCATTTAGCTATAGAATTAGTAGGTATTACAAATACCTATATACATTGACCTACATAATTAATTCTGCTATACAATTAAAAACTTCGTAATTTATCTATTTAAATAGTTTAAATAAGCAAATATTTAAACTGAATTAAAAAATAACTTTTAAATAAAATTATCTTTTCAGTTTTTTCCGCGGATCTGTTCTGATTTTTGGTTCTCGACGTTTCGAATGCTTTACAGCAATCATGGTCACGGGAGATTACTGGTCTCTCAAAAAATCCGAAAAGATAGTTTTATTTAAAATATCAAATATTCGCGTTAATCTTAGAAAGTATTAAAGAGTTTTCGTTTTTATAATGAAATATTATAGTTGCACTTTGTAAGAAAATTTAATTATATATCGTACTAGCAGAACCCGCGGCTTCGCACGTGCTAACACAAAAAAAACTGTAAAAAAATATGTTGTATACAAACTTTCATGCCCTTATGAAATGAATATCGAAAAATGCTAAAACACGTATTTATTTAATTGTATTGAAGTAATTCTGATCATAAATATTTTTTTGGGTTATTTTATAACATGTTTTCCTGCGGGAATGCGATAATCCCGTGGTAAAAAGTAGCCTATATCACTCTCTAGCCTTCCAGCTATCTCCAAACAAAAAATCAGGCCAATAGGTCATTCCATTTCGACGTGAAAAAGGGACAAACAAACAAATAAACAAACACACTTTCACATTTATAATATTAAGTATAGATTTAGGAATTATGTTTAATGTTTTATCTTAAACTATTATCTTATCTTTGTATCATTATAATATAGCACGTTACATGATAATACTATTCTGTATATAATAATATTATTTCATCAGTCTCACGCTTCCATATATTCGATTAAAGCGGAAGTAATATTCACTTTAGCATTAAGAGTCAATGCGCATAGGTAGCCATTTTTTTAAATTATCTTTTAAAACACTTGTATTTTTAATTTAAGGCTTTTAAATGCAAGAAGGCCGGCAACGCATTTGCCAGCCTTGCGGTGTTGCAGGTATCCATGGGTGGCAAAATCACTTTCCATCAGGTGAGCCTCCTGCTCGTTTGCCCCCTTGTTGACATAAAAAAAAGAAAAAAAAAGCAAGTTTATAACATAACTAGTGCTTAAGTTTTTATTATCAGATTTAAAATAAAATCAACGGGGCAGTAAGCACACAGCCTAGCCGGTTAAAACTTCTGAGACTAAAGAAAAACAAAATGTCGCTCGTTAATGTTGTCGGTTAGTTTTAAAGCTTTAAGAAATTCTTGCATTAGATGAAGTTATAATAAATATGAGACACTTTTTCAATGCATTTAACTAAGTTAATAAATTAACGTTAATTTCTTAATTATTAAATTCTAAACTTAAATTATTAATTTTAGCACTATTTGAATAATATATACATACGAAGCACTTTCAATTTCGGTGTATGTCGTCATAAACATAAAATATCAGTTTCCATGTATGGCATCAATTGTAATCGTATGACGCGCTGTATTATCGAATACAAAGAATGTGTACGTAACCACTAACCAAATCATGCTTACTAGTAATTCGTACTTATGTTAAGATATTTAAGAAACATTTGAAACAGAAAAATGATAGATTAGTAATTTTACCTTTCAAAAATTTTTATCAAACTATTAAATTCATAAAAAATACATATCAGAAAACCAGAAGACCAGCCAAAAACTAGCCGCCAGTAATATAATAAAAAATACATAGCATAGTTAAAAAGGGTAAACTCGTAGCTACTTCATTATCATCATCCAACTCTTTTTTTGAACCTCTCACTGCTGCTTTAGAGCAAGTACCTGGGATTTATGGCTTTTCCAAGCGAGCACATTACCAAAGGGCAACCACTGCCTTGCTAAACTCGCTTTAAATTAAACATTAAACCTTATAATTGGCACAAGGCGCTAAAACTGCCAACATACCACAGACGTTCCACACACTCGACTCACGTTTCACCCAGACACCGGAACATACTCAGGAAGTAGAGACGGCGGCATGTAGCAAAGTAGATAAACTTGCTAAGAAACCTCTAGTAAGCTCACAAAAGGATCTAGTCTGCTAGTGATAGTGTTCAGACGTTGTTCATTTTTTACTCTTGATAGCACAAATACGTATGACTTACAATGATGTAGAGTTGTTTGCTCGATATTTTACTAACTATTAAATATAAAATTATATATTGATTATATGGACTATGGCGCGTCGGTCTAAGGAATATGTCGGAAGAAAATGCTTTGATATATCTGTTCCTGGAACAAGACCTCCCGGGCGCCCAAAAAAGCAATGGCTAGATGGCGTGAAGCAGGACATGAGAGCCAATGGACTTATCCAGGATGATACTAAAGACCGTGCAAAGGGAAGTTGGCTATGCAGGAAGGCAGACCGGACACCGGAACAGGAAGTGGACTATGGCACGATGATGATACCTCTCATTGAATGGAGATCCTTGCCCACCAGTGAAACGTTTAAAAAGCTTAATACATACACACATAATATTTCTCATATGAACCACTATTTGTAGTGATACTAAACAAAGTAATTTAAATGTCACCTACTTTTTTTGTTGATCGACACTGAATTAAATATGGTAGAATTTTGATTACATAATTTTATTATAGTATCAAAACTTTTGCATTAAACGCTACGTGAAACTTGGGAAATTTGGGCTTCGGATCTCACCAAAAGTTTCGCTATAAAGACGAGACGCATTATTGGATATTTCAATTATTCAGACCTTGGCTATTAATTCGATATTTCAAAGTGCCGCCTTATTTTAAATCGTTGTAATTCATAACAAAGTTATTTAACTACAGTTTGTTTACTACGTACAAAACATTGTATTTTATTGTATTGCATTCAGCCCTTTTTAACGTCCCACTGCTGGGCATGGGCCTCCCTTCAATACGATAAGGATCAGGCCGTAGTCCACCGCGCTAGACAATTGCGTGTTGGCGGACTTCATATGTATGTCTCTGGAAAACTTGCTAGGTTCTCTCAGACATGCAGGTTTCCTAACGATGTTTTCCTTCACCGTAATACAAATGGTAATCATGTTCGCACATAAAATATTAGAGGTGCGAGATTTGAACCCGCTTCACTCGGTTTCCCAAGCGAGCGCGTTACCACTGTACAAAACATACAGAATTATCTATATTTCAGACATACTCTAATGCAGCTAAGAATAATACACAATTACACACTATTGAAATAAATTTTGTTAGTAGGACATTCCATACTTATTATACCTAAAAGTAAGCATGGTTTAAATAAAAAAAATATATTTTATGAATTCTGAATTAAAAACCACTAAGACATGTATACTCTGTTACTAATCGTCATACCCCACGTATTGAATTTCTAAGACTTCGAATACATGAAATCTTTTGTAGTTGTCACGCATCTTGATAAGAATCATATATTCGAATATTATACTCTCGTCTCTAAAGAAATAAGATCTATTAAACTTCGTGTCTCGTACATTATGACATAATGTTAACTGTATATACATACAAAATAATTAATATAAAATTTAAAATTATCTGAGGTATATGAATTTAAAAACCATAAAAGGGATAGCAACATAATATATTAATAGGTTAATTGCTGCTAATTATATACATATTACTCGTAGGTACTACATAGATATCTTGAAAAGCAAAGGTACATTAAAACACCAAACATGTCACATTTGCATAGCTCTCAAGCCTCTCGTTGATGGTAATTGAACGTTGTGGGTTAATTAGTCTTCACAGCCTTGTCAGATCATAGTGCATAGCTAGATATACTGCTTACTAGTATAATCCTATTAATATTATAAATACGAAAATTTGTGTAAAGTATGGATGTTTGTCACTTTTTTACGCAAATAGTACTAAATGGATTTTAATGAAACTACAATAATATAGCATATACAGCAAAATAACACATTGACTACTTTTTATCCCGGAAAAATGTACGGCCCCCGTAGAATAAATCTGTTTTTCGTTTTTCGTTTGTTATTGTTTTAGTGAATAATATACCTATGTATGTATTCAGCCCTTTTTAACGTCCCACTGCTAGGCACGAGTCTCCCTTCAATATGAGGGCGATCACAGGACTTCACATGTCTTTCGAAAACTTGTTAGGTTCTCTCAGACATGCAGGTTTCCTCACGATGTTTTCCTTCACTGTAATGCAAGTAATTATGTTAGAAATGATTCGCACATGAAAATATCAGAGGTGCGAGACCCGGTATTTGAACCCGCTTCACTCGGTTTCCCAATGGAGCACGTTACAACGTGAGTATAATTGAAATAAATTCGGACCGTTTTGTATCGGTTAGCAATTAACATCGAAACCGAATATCAACGTGTAGGTAGATACTGCATCATAATCGTATACTTATACAAATAAGTAATAATAATGTTTCATGCTACGCAACCCTCGGTTTGCGACTCAGACTTGAACTTATCCGTTTTTTTGTTTTCATTTCCATTTCATATTGTAAATAATGAGTAGTAATATTTTATGTTAGCGCACTATTAAAATTAAAATTAATCTTGAATTGTTTTATCTAAATTGATTATGTAGTGTCAATAGTCGGAAAAATCGATGCACATTTTATTCAAAACATTTTTGTTACTTTTGCTTTAACAAAACATACTCATGTATAAAAATAAACTAGCAATTGATATATTGGACAATATCGGTATTGGAGGAATTCAAATATTCGTTGCAAATGAAAATCGGTACGAAAACGAAATAAATTTTACTTTAATCAAGAGCAAAATGGAAAAAGCTTAAAAAACTTAGTAATGAGACATGAACTATATTATATTTTATAACAGTTTGTACACTTTGTACAGTGTGACAGAATTGGGTATTTGATGTGAATACATAGTTTGGTCCATTACATACTTGCTTTTGAAACAGAGAAGCTGGTTCAAATCCTGGGTCACGCAACTGACTTTTTTTTCATGTTGGAACCCAACACTGACAAGAATGATAGACCGAGACCGCTACCAATAGAGAGGCATTAAAAAGGACAAATTAATATAATTATAAATAATACACCTGGTTCTATAATATTGTACATAGTATTTCTGTAAAGCTTTTAAAATACCGTAATTTTTCATTTAAATTGCGAGCTTTAAACATCGAACATAATATATTGATATTCTTTTCGGGTAAAAGATGTTTTATTTCCAAAAAGAACAATGTTCTTACATTAGGAAATTTAAATAGTACAAACATTATAGTCTACAATCTAAACAGTGATAATTCTAAACAAAATCTGGATTTTTGCATGAGAATATGTAATGTTTTAAGTTTTTGACCCCTTTACATTATTTGACACAAAATTGTAAAGCAGTGCTCCTACAAATATTAGTTTTTATTCCATATTTGGTCCGAGTCTTAAGCAGTTCAATTTTGTATTATTGTTTCTGGTGTTGTGTGAGTGCGTGTTAGTTTGAAAAGTTATTTGGAAGTGTCTTGTTAGTATAATATTTGTATACTTATTTGTATTATAATATTTCAGTTTTTTTGTAAATGTTTTTGATGGTTTACGGTAATCCATATGGTGTAGTCTTTAGTTTTAGCAGCAGAACCCCATATTTCTACAAGGTATTCAAAAACTGGTTTTACTAATATATTATAGATAATAGTTCGTACTTTAGGAGAAATACAACGAGATGATTTGCGAAGAGTTTCTCTCTAGAGGAGCTTTTAAGGGCTCTTTTAATCCAAAAAGCAAAAGTAATTTCTAAGTCGGTTACATTACAAAAATTAAACTCTATACAAATATACGGCGCTTGTCTACGCAAAAGAAGAAAGAATCCTTTAAAATGATTAATATTTTAGAAGAATTAAAATCTCTGGGTACAATGACAAAAGAAATATAATTTATATATGATTAATTTTGAGCTTTTAACGAAATATCTAAAAGTCAAACAAAAGAACTTTTAAGAGAATTATATACAGTAATTTACTATGATTCAATGTTATGAATATGAAATGCGACAAAGCGCAAACTACTTCTCGTAATAAGTGGAACTCGTACACAGGCAGAGAAATTTTGAAATACTACGCGTATAATAAGAAAAATTATAAGTACCTATTGTTCGTTGTATTGAGTCAGGAGGGAATGACAGTTTTCATGTGAAATTTGTGACAGTTTCACACATACATATAATTAATGTTTTATAACTAACTAGCGACTCACCCTCGCTCCGCTCGGGTTCGTCGCTAGGTACATTTAATGGTTAGTACCTAGAGATTTTTGCAAGATGAGATATTCGCCCGCAGTCAAAAGTATCCTACATGTTGACCTGGATAACCAGCTATTACCATACCAAATTTCATCAAAATATGTCCTGTGATTTTCTCGTGATGCGTTCCCACACAGCAGACAGAAGAAAATTCTAAAAACTTTAAATTTGGCCTCTGTATCGATAATAATGACTATTTCAATAAGATTTTCTAAAAAAATATTTAATGTACAGACTCAACTCAATAAGAATTTTATTATATGTTTGGATTTGCGCAATTTATCTTTGACACACACTAATTTGACACATACTCTTGAACCATTGACATTTTAATACAAAAAATTTGAAATAAAACCTTTTTTAATAAATATAAGCGACTTTAAAGCATTGCTACTACCTACTACAAAAGTAAGAAACAACAACGAACATCTTCATTTACTATAAATATCTACTATCCAATCAAATACTTTTGGAGACGGTACCATACGACGCAAGGCCAACAGATTAAAATTAGGCTCTCGAACCCAAGTCTCACGTACTAAACTTGCCAAATATACACAAAATAAGTCCACTTAACTAAAAATAAAGATTGATGATATCAAATTATTGAATTTTCGTCGGAAATAGATAGATAGATACGATTGCAAAGTTTCAAGTCTTTAAGAAATAGATTGGAAATAATTTATTAGATTTTTACATACTTTGCAAAGAAAATATAACGTGTCGAAGATACAATCTGTTCTGTCTTCTTCTTCGAATCTGTTTCTTTTTGAAGTTGACCAAAAACTAAAAAATCCTAAGAGCACATTTGTTTTATTTTGTACCTTTTTTAAATACAGGAAAAGATTTGAAAAAAAAAACCAAACGACTGTATCATTTAGTATTGCAAATTAATGCATAAAACAATTAGAATTCAATTAATTTCCTTTTACTTTGAACGAATTCAACGAAATGAAAGTACAAAAGATAATTTAATTCGCTCCTTCTCAGCTGGTAACAATAGAAGAAAATTGAAAGCATTTTAGCAAAATCTTCTTACAATTTCAATCATACGTAAAAAAAAGATAAAAACTTTGTCAAGCCTTATTGGACGTGGATGTCAATATTAATTTGTAAATCTATATAGTATAAAACATACGAGTTCTTAAATCATATAATATAATTAAATTGATTGGCCATTATTTAAGAATAAAATTGTTTTGTTCTTTTATATTGTTAAACTAGCGGCTCACCCTCGCTTCGCTCGGGTTTGCCTCTACAAAAACAAAAACAAATCTATGCTACGGGAACAGTACATTTTTCCGAGATAAAAAGTAGTCTATATGTTATTCTGATGTATGAGCTATATTATTGTATTGTTTCATTAAAATCCATTCAACTGTTTTTGCGTGAAAGAGTAACAAGCATCGATTAATCTATACATCCAGACATCCATACATCTTCATAAACTTTCGCATTTATATTATTAGCAGGATTACAAAAGTCTATAAATATAGGGCAAGTTATCTCATCAATATTATAAAGGATCTTTGAAGGGTCAGTCCTTGTGAGGGCACCAGATATTTGCAATGATAATCGAAGCTGAAGACCCACCCTATTTTACATAAACAAAATACTCTATAGCCTTTTTGTCTCATGAATATTTTGAGAATATATAATACCTTCAAACAATAACAACTCAAAGGGCTTAAACGCTAACATTTGATATAAGAAAATACATCCATTTCGTGATGTAGCAGCGTTAGACTTGTTGTTTTAATAGCACTTTTTATCACAGATAGCTCCTTTTGTATATATAAGTATATTGAAGAACGTAACTAGCCCTTGTGCAACAATTTTCCTTATACTTAAAAAAAAATATTTAAAAAAAAGATAATCTAAAGATACTGATAGTTTTCATCCAAAAGTCATTCTTTAACAACGACTTAAGTGATGACCGAGAAAAAAAATACCTTAAAAAAACGTTTTTCAATAACTGTAATGTAACCTATTTTTGACTATTTAATCTCCAGTTAAATATCACCTAATGAAGCACATCCTAGTACACAAAGCACTGTAAAGCCTATTGTACGTCAGCTAATCTATCATATGTCTCGTTAAGACAATGGCACAATATAACAGTGTTCTACAAAACGTTCAGCTATGGTTTAAACGATAAACGGTGAAAAGACAATGCCTTGTTAAATATTCTGAAAGCCTCTTAATACAGTTTTCTTGATATATGATATTTAAAAACATTTTCACATAGTGTAATTTGAATGAACTGGAAAATTCAACTTGCGATAACTTGTTATCCGCCTTCGATGCTTTTAGAAACAACTCGACTTGCTTTATTTTGAATATTTTAACTTAATTTAATCTATAATTATAATTATAATTATGTATCAAAAATCGACTACTTCGCCCTTGTAATGGTTAATTAATATCCTGAGTACTCAACTACTATAAACCAAACCAATAAAAAATTATGTTGATCGGTTCAACGGTATAGAATGTGTTGGAAGGTCATCTCATTATTATGAGTTACAGCAAAATGTACGGCATAAAAATCTTAAATCAAACACATTTTTTTAAATACTGGTGTTTTGAGGTTTTTTTTAATACGAACATTACATTTTTATTTATACGAAACAGTAGCTAATAGAAAGTGAATCAATAATTGTAAACAAAAGCTAGATTATAAAATAAATAATAAATGTAATAATAAATAATAAAACTCTGTGTTGCAATTCTCTTACTAAAATCCATAGCGAGGGTACGTATTCAATCCTTTTTAACATCCCACTGCTGGGCACGGGTCTCCCTTCAATACGAGGGCGATCAGGCTATAGTCCACCACGCTGGCCAAGTGCGGGTTGGCGGACTTCACATGTCTTTCGGTAATTTGCTAGGTTCTCTCAGACATGCAGGTTTCCTCACGATGTTTTCCTTCACCGTAAGGTAAGTGGTAAACATGTTAGAAATGATTCGCACATGAAAATATCAGAAGTGCGAGACCCGGGATTTGAACCCGCTTCACTCGGTTTCCCAAGCGAGCGCGTTACAACGTGGGTATAATTGAAATCAATTTGGACCATTTTGTATCGGTTAGCAATTAACATCGAAACCGAGTATCAACAAGTAGGTCGATATTGCACTTCGTTAAATACACTATCTTGTACAGTTATACTTAAATTGAAAGTCAAAAAATATAATACAGCTGTAGTAGCTTTAATAAAGCAATTTTGTCGCTGCATGCCCGTTTTTTTTTTTCATATCTATACAGATAAATAAAATTGAAGTGTCTGTAATGTCAAAATAACAGCTTTTTACTAAATACATATGAAATTATATACAGTACCCACTTATAAGAAAACCAAAATTTTTAAAATTTTTGTTTGTCTGTTTATTCCGGATAATCTCCAAAACGACTGAACTGATTTTAACGCGACTTTCACTGGCAGATAACTGATGTTATACGGAGTAACTTAATCTACTTTTATTTAAGAAAAACAATTATGGTCCCGCTCAAAAAAATCAAAACGTACCTAAGGCCGCATCCGAGCGAAGCGAGGGTAAGTCGCTAGTGATATTCATATTATAGAACAACAATTTCTTCTAAAAACTCTATCAGTAACAAATATTATATCAATGGCATTTTTTGCCACGAACAAAACGTGTATAGTCGTGTGCTAAAACTAGTCAATGAAATACATCTAATGTAATTTCCATTTCTCGTATTATCAGTAACACATGTCACGAAATATGGTTAAATTATTGCTAAAGCCAGCTTCTTGTATACAACAGAATAGTTAATTAATGCGGATTGTATTGACATGACAAATAGACAGCAGGTGATTATAATTCTATTAGCTTTAACCTTAGTACCATGGCATTAAATTTACATGTCTATACTAATATCTATACTAACATTACAAAGAGGAAAGATTTTTTTAACCTCTGATTCAACTACTGGACCGATTTAGATGAAATTTGGTAAGAAAATAGTTTGAGACTCTGGGAAGGACAGGATAGGTTTTATCCCGGAAATCTTCCCTTAAGGGGGTAAAAATGGGGATGAAAATTTGTATGGGGACGAACCCGACCGAAGTGAGGGTGAGTCGCTACTATGAAATAATAATATCACTTATACACACAATTATTATTAATATTGTTATAGAAGAAAATTTAATGAACTAAATACATAAATATTTATTTAGTAACGAAATTCAATTACATAGACTGGGATGAACCAATAATTTGCGTTGGAAAAACATTTTTATATTTTTTTCATCAAACTATAACGTAATTTATAGAAAAAATATATAATTTCTAACTATAATATTGCCTCCGGGTCAGCTCGCCAATGAATTTCTACATAGAAGGTCAGAAGTAGAGAAAAGAGATGTTTAAATTATGTTTGCTGATCTACTATGTAATAATTCATAATGTGTTATCCCATTATTTGAAAATAAATAAACATGAACATATTATAATAGAGTAAAATTTTAGCATGCTGTTATTGATACAATACAATAACATAATCATCTGTTTTTAAAGTAGCGTGCCCAAACTCGGCCGACATATTTTCTAAACCACATTTATCTCTTCTGTCTGTCTTACCTTTTTACTCTTACGTCTAGTCATTTCTTTTAAATATCGAAAACAAATGCATAAAATGTTAATTTAAAACGAATGGTCCAAACATAACTTATACATAATATAATAAAATTCTAACTGAGTCAAATTAAATATTTTTTGAAAAATCTTATTGAAGTAATCATTGTTACCGATACAGGAGCCGAATCTATAGTTTTTAGAATTTTTGTCTGTCTGTCTGTCTGTCTGAGAACGCATCACGAGAAAACCACTGGACAGATTTTGATGAAATTTGATATGATGATAGCTGGTTATCCGGGTCAAAATATAGGATAATTTTTACTGCTGGAAAATATCTCATTTCTGATAAATCTATACTAACCGTTAAAACGTACATAAGGACGAACCCGAGCGGAACGAGGGTGAGTCGCTAGTACCTACTATATGTATCTAAGACTGATTCAAACATTTTTCATAAACTCTTTTCTCAGAAAGGAAGCTTGTCGACAATGTTTTAAATTAGAGTCTCAAAACTTTCTTTAATAGCACTGTCTTATAAATCAACAAGTTAAGAACTTATGGAATAGCAAATATTATTATTATGAGATAAAAAAAAAACAATTTAACAATAGAAAAGCGAAGTCCATTTCAAAACTTTACTGAATACTCTGAGCATTTGCAAAAGCTTGATAACGGTATGCTTTAGTAAACAAAAGTATCATAGTATCTTTTATGGAAATGTTCGCAAGTATACCTATTTATTATAAGTAGTTTTAGTTTGCGGTTTCAACTTCTACGTGTTACAGTAATAAATAGTTTGATATTTAATTTTAATGTATGTATCTAAAAACACATTTTGATCTTTTGTTGTGGTCAAAAGCTCCGATAAAGGTTAAATATTAACTCGTCATTATGGATCGAATGCGCCCAAAATCGAAGCACTCCCTAGTTAGTTTCACTCCTAACTTTATTTAAATGATATCAAGTATTGGACGTAGTTATAGAAAATAGATCCAACCACAAGAACTTACTATTGAGAAAATAGGACTTTTAGTAAAATTCGTATATAAAATAACAAGACCGTAGTTTTTTATAACCCATAACGGGTTACATGGTTCTATTTTAACTCTACGAAAATACTTAATATTTTGTTGGTATCGTTAGCGTCTGTAGGTGCGTTTCAAAAGAAAAAAGCCACTTTGCGGCTTGGATATTTTTTACATATATACTAAAATTGAAATGTAGGTGCTATTTATGACAGTAACTCAAAGAACGGTTTACGTGAGCTGGATCCGTTTTGCATAACTACGTTTATTGTCAAAATGTCAAAAAGATTTCTAATACAAAGTTAGGAACGAAACGATACTCGAGATACAATGCATACATGTAAACTAACACATAGAGTTCAGCTGGTTATATTTGCCAGCCGATTTAAGAAACGCACTGACGCTGAGCGTTGCTGAGTACTTCTTTGATAGAAGAATGGACAGTGGGAACAACCACCTGGTTGTTGAATCTAACTCAGTAAGCCAGCCATCGGGGTATTGTTATTGTTGTTGTTGTAACTGGTTGAGTGTTTTAGCGGCGCCTCCATTAAGAGAGACGGGGAGTTAGTATTAGAGTTGTTTGATAGCCCGTGTATCCTGTAGGTATACAAGTGGTATGCCTAAATACATTTCATAATATTAAAAAAAGGATAATTTTTTATATTTTATAAATTTAAATAAAATAAAATCTCATAATACACCAAATCTATATTCGAGTAGCCTTTTATCCGTAATGTTTAATAAACTCGCCCGCGATCGATACTCGTAATATGTATTAATGGTCATAGTTATGTAAAGAGAATGAAGTGGTGCTTGTAAAATTTTATAATAGAGTTGTATCCGATATTAAGTAATAAACTTGGTCATAAAAATATGAAATATAGTACAATGTCCTTGTAAAAACTTAAATTCACAGTAAAATCTTCTCATCAAATGTAATTGTTTGAGATTATATTACAATGTAACTAAGAACTACTGTTGGACTGACCTTTTTTAAAGATGCAAGCACGTTTTCCCAAACGTGATTCGTTTATATATTTCGATTTAAGCTGAGAGAAAAGAAACAGTAACCCAAGCTAAAGCGAGTCATTGTGCCTCGGAGAGCACGTATCTAACTCCATCGGTAAAGAAATAGAGTACACCTAGTCTCACTAATTGTAAGATCAATCGCCATGACCGAATTTCGGTTAAGATAATATTATTTGCCAATATACATATGTAAATTATAAATATCCATTATGTAACATTATGAACTGCCAAACGATTTTGATTACAGAGAGTACTTCAATTTTTAGAGACAGTGGTTATTCGTTTTTTT
This sequence comes from Argynnis bischoffii washingtonia, assembly GCA_033884665.1. Classification (NCBI taxonomy): domain Eukaryota; kingdom Metazoa; phylum Arthropoda; class Insecta; order Lepidoptera; family Nymphalidae; genus Argynnis; species Argynnis bischoffii. Next base: position 15,716,186 of record CM066610.1, read on the forward strand.
TTTTTTTTTTATGACATTCAGTGACAAACGAGCAGACAGACTACCTGATGGAAAGCAGCACCTGTCGCCCATAACACCTACGGTTCATGCATTTAGGTTTTAAGTAACAAAAATGCAGAACCACAGGTGCGTTGTCACTGTGAGGACTAAGATGATATGCCTCTCGCCTGTAATTGCGCTGGCTACCTTATCCTTCAAACCGGAACACAACAATGCAATCATTGTTGCTTGGCGGCAGAAATAGATAAGGGGGTGGTACACATCCAGTCGGACTCCTCAGGCTTGACAGAGTCCTACCACCGGTATAAAGTCTCGTGTGTTCTGAGTCACACAACACCAGCAATATACCTCAGAAAAAAGTATTTTATTCCTGAACCTACCTAACGAATTTAAACGTAAAGCTGTATGGTTCTCTCATTGCAAAACCTTTAGATGTGCCAAAAAAAATCGGAGTAATATTATAAATGCGAAAGTTTATGCATGTTTGCTACTCTACTCCTTCACGATGAACTCGCGACTGAGTGGACTTATGTATATAAGATTTAGTACACAGACAGACTATATAACCTGGTGTAACACCGTCTACTCTTACTTGTTAGGCATCTAGGGAGTAAGGTGGTACTCGAGCAAAGCTAGTGTAAGTCGCTAATGCAAACAATTATCTATACATATTATAAAATTGTAACTAAGCCGAATCTGTACATTAAATATTTTTTGGAAAATCTTATTGAAATAGACATTATTATCGATACAGATGCCGAATCGATAGTTTTTAGAATTTTTGTTTGTCTGTCTGTCTGTTACCGCATCACAGAAAAACCGCTGGAGGGATTTTGATGAAATTTGGTATGATGATAGCTGGTTATTCGGGTCAACATATAGGATACTTTTTACCGCGGTAAAATATCTCATCTCTGAGAAATCTATACTAAATGTGAAAATGTAAGTAGGGACGAACCCGAGCCGAGCGAGGGTGAGTCGTTAGTAGGTATAATAATATTAAAGTATAAAGTAAATACTAAATAGAATAAAAACATTTCACTCTGTCGCTACAGTATAGGATTGAATGAGTCTGTACACATTGATATCACAATCCCAGACACCTGTTTGAGTAAAGTAACGGTACTACACACACGTTCGAGTTTCGCACCGACTGCGAGTCCGTGGGTAAACGATCTCATTTGCAACTTGTTTTGGTACATTATGTATATTCTACCGCCTTCCAAATGCGAAATGATTTATTACATGATCGCTTATTATGAAATGATCTATTTTACATTTGAGCTAACATGTACATATTTGTTATACTTGCTATTTCTATTTACATACTTATACATAAATATTATATATGAAAGACGAAAAAACAACTTTTTCCAACAAGAAATAAGAAACTTGTAATATTTTACAATTCAAGGCGGCGAGATAAACTTTTAATAACTGTTATAAGTATACATTTCCAGACGTCACTACGCAAAGGTTAGATAGATTTATCAATTTCTAACTATTCCATTTAATTAAACTTTTACAACTAGGTACTACATAATAAATAATTGGTTATCTAATATCTTTTTTAACGAAGATATTTTACTATAAATTACTTTTATATCAATGTAGTAAAGTTGTTTTAATTTAAACATTGTAAGAACTTTAATAAACAGCAATTTATAACAAAAACGGCCAGGAAATCAATGAGTTTCTTCGATTTTATAACAATACTAGTGACTCACCTTGGCTCGGCTCGGGTTCGTCCCTACATACGTTTAGTATAGATTTCTCAGAGATGAGACATTTTCCCGTAGTGAAAAGTATCCTACATGTTGACCTGGATAACCAGCTATCATCATACTAATTTTCATCAAAATCCCTTCAGTGGTTTTTCCGTGATACGGTAACAGACAGACAGACAAAAATTCTAAAAACTATATATTCAGCCTCTGAATCGATAATAATGTCCATTTCAAAAAGATTTTCCAAAAAATATTTAATATACAGATTCAGCTTACTTACAATTTTATTAGACATATGTGTAGATAGTCGTTCAATGTAAGATTTTAATACAATAATGACTAACATCAATCAATTTAATTTTTGCTGATAAACGTCTGTGGCAGTAGTAGCCCAGTGGTAACGCTCTCGCTTGGGAAACCGAGTGAAGCGGGTTTAAATCCCGGATCTCGCACCTCTGATATTTTCATGTGCGAATCATTTCTAACATGATTACCACTTGCCTTACGGTGAAGGAAAACATCGTGAGGAAACCTGCATGTCTGAGAGAACCTAGCAAGTTTTCGAAAGACATGTGAAGTCCGCCAACCCGCACTTGGCCAGCGTGGTGGACTATGGTTTGATCCCCCTCGCATTGAAGGGAGGCCCGTGCCCAGCAGTGGGACGTTAAAAAAGGGCTGAATACACACATACAAACGTTTGGCACGTTCATAATCTATATATGTATATACTCTCCATCGCTTCGCTCGGGTTCGCCCCTTGGTACCTACGTTTTAACGGTTAGTATGGATTATATATTCTGAGCTTGTCATAAACATGTCATAAACATCAGTTTTGCAATATTGTATGGTAGTCTGCCTATGATATGCCTATGATTTGTTGACATTTATGATTACTGCTCCGCTCCCTTGGGTTGTAACATGATAATATATATCCTATAGCCTTCCTCGATAATGCAAAAAAAAAAAATTAATCGGATTAGTAGTTACTGAGATTAGACGCGTTCAAACAAACAAACAAACTGCCTCTTTATAATATTAGTATATACATTATATTGACAACCTTTAATGTTATCATTAAAAAGTGTTTTTTATAAAGATCGGTAAATTCTATTCATATAATGTTTTCCTCTAATTTTCAATAATGATTATGCTCGTATTTCGACCACTAGGTGAATACTAGTGTAATCTATACTAATTATCCACAAAAAGTTAGACAATTATGTGTAACGAAAAGAAACCTGAAACACTTTTCTTATTTCAAATCTCTTGGGTGTCGTAGCCCTACAAAATTAGTCGCTATAATCAAAAATACGTATATTATTTTTGTATTTTTCCAGCATTTAATTCTACATACATTGTACTCAGAAATCTAATGAGAAATCTAAACTAAACGTTAAAATGTAATTAGGAACGAACCCTAGCGAAGTGAGGGTGAGTCGCTAGTAAATAATATTTTAAATTACACTTTAAAAGGCATTATCATATTATATTCCGAGTTTTGGAACATTTGAACAAATCTACAGTAGAATAGAATTGTTATATAAATTAACCAAGTACACAAATTCGAAGTCGGGATTTGAAAATTTAAATAATTTTGATATATTATTTACCCGATATAATATAATAAATATGTACATCAAAACTAAGTATTTAAATTTATATATGTATATATTTATAGACTAGCGGCTCACCCTCGCTTCGCTCGGGTTCGTCTCTAGACAAACAAAAACAAATCTATCCCACGGGAACCGTACATTTTTCCGGGATAAAAAGGAGCCTTTTGGTTATTCTAATGTATGAACTATATCTGTAGTTTTTGTGAACTAAGCTGTATAAGTTACTATAGTTTTTAAACAATCCCACCGGAACTCTTTAATTTTTCAGGATGAAAAGTATCTAAGATGTTGCACGGGGATATAAGGTACTTCCATAAAAAAAATCATTTAAACTGATCTAACAGATTTAGAGATTAGCCCGTACAAACAGAGAAACAAAAAAATTGAAAAAAATCTGGATTTGTTCTATTTTTCTTCTTACACCCCCTTGACTCGGTTTTTAGCATTTTATTTCTATCTACAGACATTCGACCTCTACATTTTTATTATAGTATAGATAGATAGATCAATTATTTTTTTAAAAGGATTGTTATCATTTAAAAAAAATTAAAAAATATAATATGCTTTCAAAGGTTACCTAAAACCTTGCCTTAGTTTTAAGTTTCTAGCTTTGAAGATTTTCGAGATATATACCCTTTTGACATAGAAAAATTGTCCCAGAAAGTCATAGTTATGCTCATTTTCTTTATATCTCAAGGTCAAAGCGGAGTACGACAGTGAAACCCGTATGAATCGCTTTTCTACATCAAGCCCTTATAGTTATAAGTTTCGATATAGGTTGCCATAGGGCCGGTTCGCTATACTTATCCGGCCAAACCCTCCAGTAGTTTCGGAGCTTATTCGGTACAAACAAATAAACAAACAAAAAAGTTTTTCCTTTTTATAATATTATAGCGGCCCATCCTCGCTTCGCTCGGGTTCGCCTCTAGAGAAACAAAAACAAATCTTTCCCACGGGAACCGTACATTTTTCCGGGATAAAAAGTAGTCTATTTGTTATTTTGATATACGAACTATATTATTGTAAAGTTTCACTAAAATCCAATCCGTAGTTTTTGTGTAGTAAGCTGTATAAGTTAGTTTTTTAACTATCCCACGGGAACTCTTTGATTTTCCGGGATGAAAAGTATTCTATATGTTGACCGGGGATATAAGGTACCACCATGCAAAATTTCATTCAAATCAGTCCAGCAACTTCGGAGATTAGCCCGTACAAACAGACAAACAGACAGAGAAACAAAAAAATTGAAAAAAATCTGGATCGGTTCTATTGCGCTTCTTACATCCCCCTGACTCCGTTTTAAGCATTTTTTTTCTATGTACAGACATTCGACCTCTACTAATTTTATTATAGTATAGACTAAGTACATATATACACTAGCTACCTAATAAATAAATTTGAAATACTGGGTAAGAACATCACTTAAGGACAGCTGGGCCATAGATTTTTTTTAACTTCGAAATTAGTCCAAATGAGGTGTTTAGGGAAAAGAGGAAAAACTGAAAGTTCTTTTTTCTACAGAATAATCACATGATCTCAAATAGCACAATCTCTAATTGGACAAGATAACGTCTAGCTAGTTTCAAATAATTCTAACTAATGGATGTGGGGAAGACTTTAGTAGCAAAATCTATACTAATACTATAAAGCTGAAGAGTTTGTTTGTTTGTTTGGTTGAACGCGCTAATCTCAGGAATTACTAATCTGATTTGAAAAATTCTTTTTGCATTAGATAGCCCGTTAACTGAGGAAGGCTATAGGCCATATATAATCCCGGAAAATTATACGGTTCCCGTGGGATAGATTTGTTTTTATCTACGAACCCGAAGCGAAGCGAGGATGAGTCGCTAGTGAATTATATTCATACAGACTTCATAAATATCTACTATACTAGTTTAACTAATACAAGTTCTATAATACTTTATGTTCATTTTACGGTACTAGTGGCACACCTCTAGGAAAACAATTACAAAACTATCCCACGGGAACCGTACATTTTTCCGGGATAAAAAGTATAATCAATCTCTATGCCAAATTTCATCCAGATCCGTTCAGCCGTTCTGGCGTGAAAGAGTAACAAACATCCATACTCACAAACTTTCACGTTTATAACATTAGTTACAGTGAATGTTTACCGCTTTACTTTAGCTTTTCGCGTTGTTAATTATATATTACTAGCGACTCACCCTCGCTTCGCTTCGGGTTCGTCCCTAGACAAAAACTAATTTATCTCACGGGAACCGTACATTTTTCCGGGATGATATATAGCCTATAGCCTTCCTCAGTTAACGGGCTATCGAATGCAAAAAGAATTTTTCAAATCGGATTAGTACTTCCTGAGATTAGCGCGTTCAACCAAACAAACAAACAAACAAACAAACTCTTCAGCTTTATAATATTAGTATAGATTAGTACTAGCGACTCACACTCGCTTCGGGTTCGTCCTTAGACAAAAATAAATCTATCCCACGGGAACCGTATATTTTTCCGGGATGATATATGTATAACCTTTAGCCTTCCTCAGTTAACGGGCTATCTAATGCAAAAAAGAATTTTTAAATCGGATTATTAGTTCCTGAGAAAAGCGCGTTCAACCAAACAAACAAATAAACTCTTCAGCTTTGTAATATTAAGTATAGATTCTCATGGGTTAACTTGCTGCGTCCATTTCCCAAAACGCACTAGCAGCCATAGTTTTAATTTCTGTTTTCATAAAAATACCATGTTCAAATAAAAAACAAACAATCTCGAGGGTTACTGTCGACAACGTAATTAATTGCGTTTATAACGCGGCATAAAACATTGGTAAAGTAAATTATTTTCTAAAGCCATCTATACTAATATTATAAATTATAAATGTGAAAGTTTGTGAGTATGGATGTATGGATTATAGATGGATGTATGTTTGTTACTATTTAATGCCAGAACGGCTGAACGGATCTGGATGAAATTTGGCACAGAGATAGATTATAGTCTGGAATAATACATACGATACTTTTTATCCCGGAAAAATGTACGGTTCCCGTGGAATAGGTTTGTTTTTGTTTTCCTAGAGACCCGAGCGAAGCGAGGGTGAGCTGCTAGTTTAAATTAAACCAAAGATGAATTAACTGTTACGATAACAGTGGTTATTGAAAACAAACATAATAACAGACCATTAGATGTAGTTAGTTCATACTGTGTGGATCACAATAACAGTAACTCAAATTAATATATATTTTTTATCTGTAAACATAGCAATAGTGTTGCTTAATATTTTAACTTTAAATAAAAGCAATCTAAATTAATAATTTAATGTTTAAATTAAATATAAAATAATAATATTGCTTAAATAAATGATAAATATTTTTAATTTTCTTTGTTTATGTGGTTATACATATAATAGTAATAGCAACACTAAATAATATTATTAATTAACTAGCGACTCACGCTCTATGAGTCGCTAATATAGATACATACGCATAAAATAGCTTGCCTATCGAAATCCTGACCAGCCTATTTTTAAATATTTTTTTTTATTTTAATTTTCCACAGTTTAACAAGCCGAATTTTGTTCTAACCGATAGTAAATAATATAAAGAATAAGAATATATAAACTATATATATGTGCATACATAGGCATAGAAAAGTAAGTACCTACATATTTTAAAAATTAAAAAAAAAAAATTATATATATCCCTTACTTGAGAAATGATTCCTCATACAAACTTTCATCGCCCTTATCACCCCATTGAGGGATGATTTCTGGATTAAAAATTAACTTATGTCCTTCCCAGGGTCTCAAACTATCTCCATACGAAATATCATCTAAATCAGTTTAGCGGATTAAGTGTGAAAAGGAATAGACAGACAAAGTTACTTTCGCATTTATAATATTAGTATGGATTGAAACTTTATAAAAAGAATGTTTCATCTAGTTAACAGATCTGTGAAGCTCCGACTATACTATTTATAACTCTCCTAAATTTTTTAACGCACTAGGGATATATAATTATTTGCCGCTTTTTGCCACCGTTTTAAACTTATATATTAACTGACAAAACCATTCAAAGTTTTCGTAAACCTTATAAAACTGCCCAAGTCAGCTTATAGAATGTCTTTATCAAGAGACACCAAACGTTTGAGTGGTTCTTTTCATATACGAGTACTTCTTTTTATATAATTAAAAACAATTTATTGCCTTTCAAAAGTTGGAAACGCTAGTCATGTAGACATGATGAACACGCCTTAAGTATATGAGATTCTTTTTCGTCAAATGGGCATTATTTCAAAAATATATATTCCATATTATGTACTAGCGACTCACCCTTGCTACGCTCAGGTTCGTTTTTTATTGTTTACTAGCGACTTACCCATGCTTGGCTTGGGTGCAATCTTGGGCACCTTACCGATGTGCTTTTCCAGGTCTATCTGTATGATAAATTATATCCAAATCCAGCCAGCAGTTTCAACGTCAAAGAACGACAAATATGCACAGACGTACAAATTTCATATATATATATATATATATATATATATATATAATTTATACGTTTAAAAGTAAGTACGTTTAAATACAAGTCCGATATTGTAAAAAGTATAAATTATGTTTCATATTAAAAAATAGTAATGCACTTTTCTACACTACACAGCTAATAAACAAATTGTAGACCAAGATCCAACCGCGCAAAACTAATTTGTTGAAAAATCACACGATAACAGCGAAGTACAAAAGCTATTTCATAACAAAACCATCATATTTCGTTTTTAATCTAAATAAATGATAATTGAAAGTCTGAGACGGATTTATACTATGCACAATGGATGCTCTGCCATTGTCCTCGCTAATGGTCGGTTTCGTGATAAAATTACATTTAAATTTTAAAATCTGTAGCGTAAAAAATGCGCCTATTGGACGCGACACGCGAGTGCTGAAATATTATAACGGCGACAGTAATAAAAAGAGTACTCGCGGACTCAATTATTTTAATTAATATTAACCCATCGGATGGAAGCGGTCTGAGTTTATTGTTTTACATTTATCGGACTACTATTATATTTTAATTGCTAAAGTTTGGATGTGTGTGTGCGTGTGCGTGTGTGTGTGCGTGTGCGTGTGCGTGTGTGTGTGTGTGTGTGTGTGTGTGTGTGTGTGTGTGTGTGTGTGTGTGTGTGTGTGTGTGTGTGTGTGTGTGTGTGTGTGTGTGTGTGTGTGTGTGTGTGTGCGTTTGCGTGCGCGTGCGCGTGTGCGTGTGCGTGTGTGTATGTGTGCGTGTTTTTGTTCGTTACTCCTACACTCTTACACAGGAGGACAAATTTGAATGAAATTAAGTATATATTATAAGGTTCTCACAGACAAGCAGGTTTCCACACGATGTCCTCCTTCACCGAAGGACAAGTTTAACGGTTCCTTGGCTCACTTCAAATAATATACAGGAAACTAAAATTTGGTTTCCGAAGTATTAATTCATATTTAATATTAACCGGTTAAATATATGTAGTTGGATAAAACTCAAACGGATATTAAATTCCTAATAACGTCAGTTAGTGCGTAGTGCGCATGGTGTATTATTACTTTATATTTTATAGTTATAATTTAATTTCCTAAAGATGTTTGAAATGCTAACTCGTATTGAAATTTACAGCTAGACGACAGATTTCATTATTAATTTAAGTTTTGCCTCAGGATACCTTAAGAAATTCTAGAACCTATAGAAAGGAACGGTTCACGAAAATCTTGACTATAATTTTTCTCAATTCTTTAATTTTGCTGAGCGTCATAACTTTGTGTAAAATTTTATAAAAAAAAAACAACAAACAACATAATTATTGAAATATTATGCATTCTTATTAATATTATTAACATACACTATTTTCTTCATTGATACTCGTATTTCGAATGTTCCATAAGAAACACTCGGGAAAGGGATTCTCTCGAAACGTCGTTAACGAAAAACCAAAAAAAAAAAACACGCGAAAAAAAATACAGCTTTATTTAAAACGTCAAATATTTGCAAATATTCACTTTAGTAAATTATTTATACATTATTCATTGCAAAAAGATAACAAGTAAGTATTATAATATAATTTACTAGCGACTCAACCTCGCTAGTCTTACGTTTACGTTTTAACGTTTAGTATAGATTTCTCAGAGATGAAATATCTTCCCCCAGTAAAAAGTATCCTATATGTTGACCCGGATAATCAGCCATCATCATACCACATTTCATTAACACGTTCAATGCGTTACAAGATATATATGTCCTGTACGCCAATTGCATACGGTGCGGAGATAGATTCTTAGGTTTTTTCCCTCGTGCGAGGCCTATTTCTATACGATATCCTGCAAGTACAAAAAAGACAACTATACTTTTGGGTTGCTTTTTTAAGGTAGAAACAGAATTTAGTGAAAAATAGTACAGGACATATATACCTTGTACCGCACTAGAAAATAAATTTCGTTATTCAGTGCGATACAAGAAGTGGATGTCCTGTAAGTTGTGACCCGGTAACGCACCGTGTGCACTGGCGTATTTTAGCTAGTGCGTACTAGATTATCGACAAATTAGGACGTTTACATCGATAAGGTATAGTTTTCGCGCCAAAATGAAAAGGTCTCGTAAAATGTTGTCAAAAGTGTTTGAACGAGATATGGACCCTATCATGAATGTCGATGATCGAAAATGTGTTGTTGCGGGCAACTCTTTGGCAACAGGTTCGTCGAATCTAAGCAAAATTAAAGTGTTGGATACTGTTGTTATTTCTACTGAGAGAAATGACGTAAGTAGTCCAGTTAGTCCAGTAATTGAAAAGATCACAAGAATAGACAATAATGCTAGTCCCCGTTCAGAAGCGAAGTATTTGATGTTAGAAAATGTGAATTTCCCTGGAGAATCAAGCTAGTTTGGTTCACTGAGCGACATAAGCAGTAGCAACAATATGACCTCAAAAACAGATGAAGGCGCAAGTCCCCATGCCAGATCCATCGATATCGATTGTTTTATTTATCGCTTGAACTTCACTAATTCCTGTATACAGGACAAAAGTTTAACTCATATTTTCAGTGCGGCACAGGACAATTTTAGTATGTATATGTTATTTGGTATAAATCTTAAAATATTTATTATATCGCCATCCTGCTTTAGTAGATAGTAGGTAATAATACAATTACTCATATAAATCTGTAAAACATCATTTAATTTTAATTTTCATGAATTTAGAGGCTTTTAACGAAAAGGATTTTACAAGACAATAGTGTCATGTATCGCACTAAAAGTAAATCTCTTACCAACCATATAGTTCTTGTAACGCACTAGCTGCTAGTTTAATCAAAATGATTCTCGCACTGAAGGTGTTAAAATCCCTGCAGCGGTTTTTCCGTGACGCGGTAACAGACACACAAAAATCTATAATTTTTGTTTTTTTTTTTTTGTTCTAAATTCTAAAAATTATGGAATGTTTGTCTGTCTGTCCGAATCTATATTCGGCCTCTGTGTCGATATTTCAATAAGATTTTTAAAAAAATATTTAATGTACAGATTCGGCTTAATTACAATTTTATTATTATGTATAGAATGTCATAGGCTTTTTAAAAATAGTTAAAATTAAAACGGCAGATCTTAGGCGCCAAATTATGTCTGAAAAAAAACTTCCAAACCAATCGAGTGAGGTATTAAAATAAAGTTTTTTAAAAGGCGATTACAATTATATATATATATATATATATATATATATATATATATATATATATATATATATATATAAAGCTGTGAATTAAAAAATATATTATAAAAATTAAAAAAAACCGTCTGCATAAAACTACTTCTAACTAAAAAGATGAATGAAATCAAGTTAACGAAGGAATATAAATACATAGTATTATGCACTCGGAGACATACATATTACATATGTACATCTCGCGGCTAGGATGAAATGTGTATGACGTATTATATTAATTGTACTGTCTTAAAGGAATATATCGTTAATAAATTGTAATCTTTACAGAATAGTCTTATTGTAAACAATTTCTTATAGAATAATATAACCAGCAAGTATACCATGTTGAATCGATTCCATACTGTTGTATCTATGTAGATCTACTTTAAAGAGAAACCGATACTGTAGCGTTTCAGTACCTACGATTTGATGATTTTTAGAGTGGTCCATATTCACGCTCTTAAAATCAAAATTTACTACAAACTAGAGATGACGAACCTTTATAGGTGAACGTGTCATTTTTCATGAAAAAATAATAATGTATGTATTAGTATAATTTAGATATATATTTTATATATATAGATATACATACGTGTAGAATTTCTAAATATTAGGTTGTATTGTGGTATGTATTGTATATTATTATATTTACACCATACATCCTATAGTCTTCCATATTTCCTAACCCAAAGGTTGTCTAAAAAAAATCGCGAATTAGCGATAAGACCGCCTTCGTGCACACTTTTCTTTTGAGACTCTTTGTTTACTGTATTTATTTCATTACTGTGGTGTACAATAAAATAAATGAATGTGTCTAAAATAATAATAAAGATATAGATATAAGGAACAATAATAAAAATTGAAACAAACAAACAAACACTCTATTTGAAACTCGATATTTGTATATCAACTATTTTTATAATAAGTGGTATTTTTTTATATCCATTTAAATAAAAGAAGAGGTCAAAAAATTCTGCCGGTGCAAATAAGATGCTAATTATCTCATATTAGGCACGTTATTATTTTCAGCAGAATCTAAACCAGAGTACCAATGCAAGATATTTGTTTTATGTTATTAACATTTAAAAATAATGACTTTCAATATCATAGCTGGATGTAAATATCGTTAAGATAGCAAAAACCTGCTTCTTCTGACAACTAAGATTAATATCTAATTAACATTCATACAAGTACAAAATTCGTTAATTATTGACAAACCCGAATTATCTTGTTGCGTGCCACTACCAGAAATTGTGCCATAGGTTCGCATACATGATGTACAAAACATACGTCTTCGATAATCGAAGCGGCTACCAAACTCAAATTTCATATTACCATAGGTCGTTAGACGTGAGATAATACCCATAATTAAGTTATACCCACACAATGCCAACAGGTTGCTAACTACTTTAAGCCTTTTGCATATCGATGAGGCTCAGAGCTGCCTCGTCGCTCTGATTCACGTGTTACTTTCAGTTTAATTGAGGATTATCGAAAAATTAACAAGTTTTCCTGTTTCATATACATATATAATTACTTACGTTTTAAATTCGGTAACTATGTTTTAATTTATTAATTAATTTTCACAGAAACATATACTATACGTATCAATGAATATTAAGTACCTTATTTGGTTTGGTAAATTTTATGCGCTATATATATTTGTTAAGTTTTATTTTACGCTATATTTTTGTCATAGTGGATTTAGGTAAAGATATTATTTCCCTTTTCGTTACTTAATTTATAATATAGCTTTAAAACTGTCGAGAAGTAAAAGTTTGTAGCTAATGTTAAAATAATTTTCCCGTATAGCAGAAAAACCTACGTCCAAAATCTTAACCAGTGTCCGCCACGCGTCTTAAATGTTTTATCAGACTCCTCATATAGTATTGCTGAGCTAGTTTTCTTAATGTTTCTTTCGTATTTTTTGTTTGATATTGAATAAAAGGGAAAATAAAAGGCTATTTTAAAATTACAACACTCAGAGCTAATGTGTCTCGATTACGATGTCGCATTGTCACATTGTTGCATACCGGATACGAACTCTTTTTGTCATCTCTGGCGTTCACAAAGTAGTGTAGATTTTTATGCTGTTCACACATATTAGAACACACATTAATAGAATATTTTCAGATAAATAATTAACATGCATTATGTTAAAAGCAAAACAAAATAAATTACCAAAAATCGTCTCCTGAAGTAGGTAAGCCAATAATAAATACTTATCGTTCGTTACATTTGATTACTGTTATAGTAGTGAAAAACAAAGTTAAATGAACACTCAATATGATAATATATGATAATAAATAAATTATAAAGTAGTATTCACTTGATAACGTTACCTGTTTATTATTTCATTAGTTCGAACTAAATGTCCAATCAGACTCCAGTTTGAAACACAAAAACACAACACCTGTACTAACTTGTAATTAAATCCAAACTTAAAACAATAGTTTCAATTAATTAAATGAGTTTTATTATATTTTTTTAATAACGCAATAAACTTTATTAAACACAAAACAATATTATTACAACACTTTTAAATTTTTGTTTTCGATCGTAAAGGCGGTAGCATCCATCTTGACACGTTCGCCGCGCGAGTTGATTCTAACTGGACTGGGGAATATGGCGCCGGCCGCCGGTTGAATTACCGAGGCAAAGATCATGCGTGGTTCCACAGGTATAATATAAAATTCAAGCGTTTATAAATAGTATTTAATACTTTTTAAATAAATATTATCTAAATAAACTCTTATAATTACATGTTATATTTTGTAGATAGTAATCTTAAATGGTAAAACTTAATTTATGGAATGTTAAGAGTTGCATATAAAATTTTAGATGTACTTTTTTACCTTTGTTTAAAAAATACTAGTTTATCACTCAATTTTGTGAGAAATCAATTTTGCACTACCTATTTAGTAGCTCGTCTTATCACTTTAGTGTAGCAGGTGGCAGTACCTGTTACTGTGCTGTAGATACGTTAATTAACATAATACGGAACATTGAATATTAAAAGATAATGAATGGATAAAAATAATTAAACTTTCTTACATTTCCATATAAATTCCCTTTTGTAATTAGCTAAGCTAGACTTTACTCCTGACTTTTTCTCTTAGCAATAGAGCAAAGAGGTTTGAGATTCTTTCTAATTCAGTTTTAATTTAATACATAGTTATTTTAAAATTGAAAATAATGCATTGTTTTAATCAATTTTAATTTGTAACTTTTGTATGCTTTATTTTATATGAATTTTTGAATTAAAATCACAGGTTTACATTGTACTTTTAATATTTATAATAACAAAATACTATGTCAAGTTAAAAAAAAACTGCGCATTATCAATTAGGACAAAGTTATATATTATTTTATTAAAATCTTAAACTAAAATTTTAAATAACTATGTCATTTGGATTTTTTGCAGATTTATTTTGATTTTTGGTTCCCGACGTTTCGAACCCTTTACAGCAATCATGGTCACGGGAAAGACTAAAAGTCTTATAGACCCCGACTCCCGTAACCATAATTGCTGTAAAAAACTGAAAGATAGTTTTATTTAAAATGTCAAATATTCGCGTAAATCTAAGAAAGTATTATCTTAAAGCTAAAGTATTAAATAGCAACGAGTATCTATCTACATAGTTAATGTCGAATCATGGTAGTTAAATGCGAGATAGAGCTAACCCTAGGGATATAATCATATGCCGTATACCTCATAAGTTTTACGAAACCCTCCATTACTATCTTAATAGAGACATAACTATAGTCCGCATAACATATAATTTTACTAAATAATTAAATTAATCAAAACATAACTGAGGACTAAATGTTACGAGTAAGAGACGTTTAGTAAAATAAAATAAAAAGTAGGGACTATGATATTTTTTTTATTAATTTATACAAATAAATAAAATTGAAGTGTCTGTTTGTAATGTCAAAATAAAAGCATTTTATTATATACGTGTAAAAGTGTATACGGTACTTATAAGAAAAAAATATTTTTAAAATTTTTGTCTGTCTGTCTGTTTGTTTACCAACTACGGTGAAGCAAAGAAGGGTTATTTTTTTCGGGACTCGGGAGTTTAACGGGACTTTCACTGGCAGGTAACTGATGTTGAAGGAGTAACTAAAGCTACTTTTGTTTTAGAAAAAGTATTTCGTGCAAAAAAATTGAAAGCCATAAAATTATGAACAAAATCTGCGTACCCAAGAACGCACCCGAGCGATGCAAGAATAAATCGCTAGTAAATTAATAATAAGGGTTAAAGTATGAAATTGCCGTTTTATTGTAATAGGTACTTCGAATTGACATAGAACCTTCAGTTCGAGATTTTTGAGTGAAACTTTTTTCACATGGTACCTATGTAGTTTTTCTTTTAAAAAATGTGCAACATTCGATTATCGACTTTCAGTTGTTTTTTTATTCAGCTTAGACAAGATAGATTGATACTTCGAAAATTCGAGTGATTTTTGAATACGGTTCCGACGCGGAACTAACGCGGCAGAAACAACTCGCAATATCAATGTTGCTTTTGAAGAGGAGACTGCTAATGAACGCACCGTGCGATTTTGGTTTAAACGCTTTCGTGGTGGAAACTTTGACTTGATGAACGAACCACGTGGAAGACCGCCCACACAGGTGAACAACAATGAATTGAAAAAGATGGTGGAAGCCGATCTGAGCCAAACTACCCAGGAATTAGCGGCATGATTTAACGTTACCTTACCAACAATATTGACTCATTTGCGTCAAATCAATAAAATAAAAAAATATGAAAAATGGGTGCCTCATGATTTGACTGATCTGCAGAAAGAAACGCGTGTTGAAACTTGTGTTGCCTTATTGAATCGATACAGAAATGAAGGAATATTGGATCGAATTGTGACATGTGATGAAAAGTGGATTCTTTACGATAACCGTTAGCGAAAAATTCAGTGGCTGACCCCAGGTCAAACGCCGCAACAGTTTCCTAAAGCAAAGCTTAAGCAATAAAAAGGTAATGGTTGTTTGGTGGTCTCAGCATGGTGTTATTCACTATAGCTTTCTCCGATCTGGTCAAGCAATAACGGCAGATGTCTACTGTGCCGAACTCCGAACAATGATAGCAAAACTAGAAGTGAAACAGCCCCGTCTCATGAATCGATCTTCACCATTATTGCTTCATGATTGCCTCATACAGCACGAGAAACCGTTTTAACTCTACAGGAACTGCAATTAGAAACCATTCGTCACTCTCCGTATTCGCCAGACCTTGCTCCAACGGACTACCATTTTTTTCGTGATTTGGACAATTTTCTACGTGACAAAAAGTTTTCTTCTCAGGAGGCAGTACAAAATGCTTTCACACAGTTTGTCGAATCTAGATCACCACAGTTCTATCGCAAAGGCATAAATGAATTTCCTATTAGATGGCAGCAATGTATAGATAATAATGGTATTTTGATTCAATAAATATGTTAAATTAAAAAAAAAACGAATTTCAATTTTTCAGTACAATTCGGCAATTTCATACTTTAATCCCTATTATAAGAGGCGCAATATGATATTATCTATTATATCCCTGAATTTGAATTTACCGGGTGTGTCCGGATTCGGCTCTGTTACAGACCTTGAACAAAATTTGACATACAGCACTGCGGGTCGTAAATATTTCAGTTGCAGATCCCAATTGAATCATCAATTGTTTAACCACTATTTTTCGTCAGTCTTAAAATATACCTATTTGTTTTATTTTTTGCTATGGCTTACGGGTTGGAGTGGTGTTATGTAGTCTTTTATTAACCTTTTTGTCTAGTGGTAACCCGCTCGCTTGGGAAACTGAGTGAAGCGGCTTCAAATCTCGGGTCTCGCATCTGATATTTTCATGTGCAAATCATTCATAACGTGATTACCACTTGTCTTACGGTGAAGGAAAACTTCATGAAGAAATCCACATCTTAAAGAATCTAGCAATTTTTCGAAGGACATATGAAGTCCGTCATCCCGCACTCGGCCTGCGGGGTAGACTTAGGCCTAATCCCCATCGTATTGGGAGGCTGTCAGCAGTGGGATGTTGGGCGAGCTCAGTAGTGGGACGCAAATACATCTATAGGTGAATTACATAACTCTCCTTTTGGGCGTCGCTGCAGTCGGGCAAAAAACAAGAGCCTTTCTCTCCTTTGTTGGCTTGTGAATAGCTAGTGGCACCTGTTTGACAGTGACACCCATGTGTAAAATGTATTTACATACGACCTAGGTAAATATTTAAGTAAATATATTAAGTGTAATGGAATTAGATTATCTCTAATTAAGGTTTTTATGTATATATTCAATGTACTGTTTATTGATTGTTCAAGGATTTACTACCTTTTTTACACATTATAATATAATATATATAGTTTAATAATCTTATTTTACCGACTAATCTCCTTAGTGTCTTCTCCATTTTATGTGACATTGGCGAAGTAATCAGTGCTCAACTGGCACGCTTTGAAGCCAGAAAATTGAACTGAATTTATATACGATCTGGTGTTATGCGATATGAAAACTAAAAAAAATACAGACCTCCACTTGTTCCTTGCTTTACCATCTGTTTGGGGGTTACAACCTCAAAAGAAAAGTCTGTGAAGAAATTGGTTTTTCATTTTGTTTATTCCATTACAGTTTATTTCCTTATTTAGACGTTCACGAGTATTTCATATAGACATAGACTTATGACAAACGAGGAAGTGCTTTTTTTGGAGATGATATCACCGATAAAAGACCTACGTGATCACCAGTAAGTCATTTCACCACCAAGAAACTTTAAATACGAAATTTACTACACTTATCTTTACTATGTTATTTGGCAAAATTAACAAACAAATTCACGACACGTTTGGCTCA
Source organism: Argynnis bischoffii washingtonia (assembly GCA_033884665.1). Classification (NCBI taxonomy): domain Eukaryota; kingdom Metazoa; phylum Arthropoda; class Insecta; order Lepidoptera; family Nymphalidae; genus Argynnis; species Argynnis bischoffii. Next base: position 15,734,089 of record CM066610.1, read on the forward strand.
GTTAGTAGTGATCCTACTAGCTGTGCCCAGCGATCGCAGGTTTGAGCCCGCTGAGCATTCTTCTGTGTGATGAGCACGAATGTTTTGACTCCAGTCATGGGTGTTTATATTTGTAATATGTATTTATTTAAAGTAATATAATATGTATAGTGTATCAATTATGTGGTATCCATAACACAAACCTTAGTATGGAACGTAGCTTACCATGAAACTAGATAGTGCTGTATGTTAATGTCCCAACATATTTAGTTTAAATTTAAAAATTGAAATATAATAAAAAATTGACCACTTCAAACAGGTTTACTTAGGACACTTGTCTAGTAAAATCGTAAATTAAAGTGCTAAGCAAAATTAAAGTAGACTGCTTGTATATGTATTCAGCCCTTTTTAACGTCTCACTGCTGGGCACGGGCCTCCCTTCAATACGAGGGGGATCAGGCCATAGTCCACCACGCTGGCCAAGTGCGGGTTGGCGGACTTCAGATGTCTTTCGAGAACTTGCTAGGTTCTCTCAGACATGCAGGTTTCCTCACGATGTTTTCCTTCACCGTACTGCTTGTATATAAAAAGTAATTATTTTTGTAAACGCTTTCTGAACAGCGAACGTTCAATTTTCAATATACTTATGTTTATATTATGTACACACATTCACATATTCTGTGTCACCAACACAACACATTATTGCGAATTTAATATAATAATTTTAATAAAATGAGGTCGCAGCTGCCAATATTTAAGTCCACCTGACCAAAGCATGTGGTCCGATGTTACCTTGAACTGAGGTATACCGTGACCCACATTTTAATTATATGTCAACTATTCATGCATATTTTTCTTTTTTTATTTTGATGTCTTTTATACAAATTTAGTTTTTTAAATTCACGTTTTTCATTTTAACTAAAATTCTGAGTTTAATCAAAATTGGTAGGTAGGTCGGTACCTATGTTATTTAAATTAATAAGTTTTAAAAAATCGGCCCCAGCATAAGTTTCTACGTATCTGAATTGTTTTATATTATATATTAAAATTATTAAAATAGTAAGATTTGGAATATAAATGAAAAAAGGATTTTGATTTTACATGGACAATATAAATGTAAAACACGTCGTCGCGGCTACAATTTGCTCGAGGTAATGCGATGACAGCTGGTCTGGAGAGCGATGAGACAAGGCTGTGAACTTAAATCTAATAAATTTAGTATAGAAGTTTTAATGTATGATTTGAAGTGAAAAATATATACAGGAAAATATTATCGGGCAGTCTTTGAAATTGTGTCTTTAAAATGAAACACTTGAAAAAAAGATTGCAAAATTTTAATTATTACAAATTGTGTTTTAAATTGCTGAGAATAACATTAGTAGATATAATTTTCTTAGTCTCCTAACTCGTACCAAAGGCGTAACTATAATAGTCCATGGATAATATCCAGGGTACTACATAATCGATGATGTCATGAAAACCCCTTAAAAAACCTCAAATTCCCCAAAAAATAACCATTAAATTTAAAACTCGAAAATTTATGTGAAAAACATTGATTAAGTATAAAAATAGGCAATGACAAAACAGTTTAGTGAGTTTTTCTCCTCTTTTTGTCGACCGGTTTTTTCTTTAGTAACTACTAGCTAATACGTAATAAAAATAGTGAAATAATAATGATGAAAATCAAAAAGGCCAAAATTCAGCAGGTCCGCATTTTAAACCGGTAGGGGAATTTAATACTTGAATTTAATTTTTACTAATTATCTGTTATAACTTAACGTATTTCAGATTCCAAGTTTTTAACTATCGAAAATACTGTCAATAACCTTACAATCAACAGAATTATGGAAAACTCCAAATAAACCCTAACGGGGAGACACGAACCTTCCAAGTGCTCTGCTAAATTATTAATTAAGACTGTGAAAGACTAATCAATATTCTCGCTAGCTCGTTTTGCACGTAACTTAGTAATTTAACTGCCAATTTAATAAGTCCATCGGAAAGCCAATACCGGCCCAAAATGCAAATATTGAAATAGATTATTATGAAAATGAGTTGCAAAAATTGGAAACATTGCTAAATTTCTCGAGGTAATTCTCGTTTTGCTCAGTGCTATGTTTTGTTTCGAAATGTTTAGGAATAATAAAGTTGAGCGCTGCGGTACTAGGTGCCCCAGGCTTAGTAGTCAATACTTAGACTAATACAATATTATTGTACCGAACATTTGCTTTAATAATTTATGCCTTTAATACCATAATAATAAGATACAGGAAGCTGGAAGCGTACAGATGTCAGTGTTTAAAGCCTGAAATTTACTAATTTTATCATACCGTTCTTGCCACTAAAACCGCAGTTTTACAACCCCAGGCTTCGGGAATAAAATGGAGAAACTAGAGATTACGCTTTTTATTCTACGACACAACACTATAATCTCAGTGAGATTGTCTGTCGTAGGCGAAATCTGTCAGAAGGAAGTGTTTCGTTTGCAGTGCCGTCTTTACCATAGGGGCACTCGGGGCCAGGGCCCAGGGCCCCCATTCTCACGGGGACCCCGAAAGGCATGAGCCTGAAGCTAGCGGCCGACTAGCAGCCGGTCACTGTTCACCTGACCTGACGAATTAAACGAAGGGCCTACATGGTACCGCGGCATCGAAAACATAATGTGTTATATCTAATAATAAATAAAAATACAACTACAATTAAATATTACCTTTTTAAAATCTTAAATACAATAATAGAAAATATGCATAGTGCTTTATATACGTTATAAGCAAATTTTTAAACTTCGTAACCTTAGTGTCCGTTCTTAACGTAAAGGTGATTTAAGCCAAGAAAAAAATACAAAAGTATGCTTAAATCTTGATGATTTTGTTGATGCTTTTTCTATTCATATAATAAAATTCTAACCGAGTCAAATCTGTACATTAAATATTTTTTGGAAAATCTTATTGAAATAGCCATTATTATCGATACTAATCGATACTATCGAACTGAAAATAAAAATACACATCATGTAAGAAATTTAAATATTATGTTATCTGTATTTTATTTAATTTAAAATATAGTGCAAGCGATTAAAAAAAGTATTAATTATTTTGTTTTATTTTAAGTGTTTTTATATGTATTTATTATAAATTATTATATACCTATACATATATTAATCATTTAGGTTCATTATTATTATCTTACACTAGCGACTCACCCTCGCTTCGCTTTGGGTTCGTCCCTAGACAAAAACAAATCTATCCCACGGGAACCATACATTTTTCCGGGATAATATTATATAGCCTATAGCCTTCCTCAGTTAACGGGCTATCTAATGCAAAAAGAATTTTTCAAATCGGATTAGTAGTTCCTGAGATTAGCGCGTTCAACCAAACAAACAAACAAACCACTACAATTACATTACATTTACAGACTATCTATTACGTTATTGATAATTTATTTGTGTACTACGTCCTTACGTTTTAATGTTTATCTCAGAGATGAGACATTTTCCCGCGGTAAAAGGTATCCTCTATATTGACTCGGATAGCCATTTATTATCACACCAAATTTCATCAAAATCCCTTCAGTGGTTTTTCTATGATGCGGTAACAGACAGACAGACACACAAAAATTCTAAAATATAGATTTTAGAATTAATATAATTAAATTTAGAATTAATAATAAATAAAGATTTGGCCTCTGTATGTAATACCTATTTGAATAATAATTGAGCTAAATGAACAATTTTAATTAAACAAAAATAGGCATTTTGACGACAGCACAAACGTATTTTATATATAAAAGAACAAACACTAATAGTCCAATGGAAATGCAGTTTGGGAACAAAACCTGAAGTTTTATGATTTTAGAATGTTAGCAGGTATATACTTAAGGAATAGAAATTCGTAAAATGCCCCCGATGCCCAGCTACCCCCGAGAAATGGAGGGACGCAAAGCGTTGAAAAAGAGTTTTTTTTAATTTCCGCCTTACTGTGACGTTCTATCTAAAAATGTTTTGCACAAAAGTTGTAGGTCTAATAAAAATCTATAACTTTTATAGATGACACTTTTTACAATAACCTCAAAGTTTTCGAGATATTTGCAAAAAACTCGGTTTTAAATTTTTTCTTGGTTTTTTATTTTTAACTAGCGATTCACGCTCGTTTCGTTTGCGTTCGTCCCTAAATACGTTTTAGCGGTTAGCTATACATAATACATAAATAGTAGCTTGCTACTCCTAAGATGTTCATTTAAATTATAAAGCGATTTACCCTCGCTTCGCTCTGAAGCTTACGCCGCACGCGGATTTTGTTCACAATTTCATGGGTTTTAATTTCTTCCGCGGAACCCTGATTCTTTTTCTAAAATAAAAGCCTAAATTACTCCTTATAACATCAGCTATCTGCCAATGAAAGTTCCGTCAAAATCGGTCCAGCCGTTTCGGAGATTAGCCGGAACAAACAGACAGACAGATAGACAAAAATGTCGCTTTGGTATATGTACCGTGTATACATCCATATGCATTTAGTAAAAAGCGGTTATTTTAATATTACAAACAGACACTGCAATTTTATTTATTTGTATAGATTTCTAGAATAATATTTAGATTTTCATGAAATTAAGGGAATATAATCTTCGAAATATATGTATATAATAAATAAAAAAATTGAAATTGAAATGTTTAGCCATTTCCGAGAAAATATGTTTTATGGTCTTGAGAGGCTGAAAATCTCCCCCAACTTGAAGTGGACGTTTATATTAAAAAAAAATCGTTCAATTTTCAGATAGGGGTCATTCTTTTCGTCTGAAACTCTAATTTTTGAAGAAATAAAAACATTGTATGGTCGCCCTGTAAGAGCACTTTTAAAAATTGAAAACATTGGAGAAATCGATAATTTTTAATATATAAAATATTATTTTTTTAATTATCATTGAAAAAGTGTACTTTATTGACCAAATTTTTATAAACTGATTACACCAATGTATTTTTGGGGAAAAAACGAAAACCTCTCTTTGCTTCGAGTTCGTCCATAGTGAAAAACAAAACCAAATCTAACCCACTGGAACTATAAATCTTTCTGCGATAGAAAGTAACCTATGTGTTATTCCAGACTGGGCATACTCTACCTCTGTGCCAAATTTCAGCCAGATACATTCCACCATTCTGGCATGAAAGAGTAACAAACATCCATACATCTCTATTCACAAACTTTCACATTTATAATATTAGTATGGATAGGTTTTTTTTTTTTTTAAAAAAAAAAAGACGAAGAGGAAGGCAATACAAAAGATGGGAAGATGATCTTCCAAAAGGGTGGAGAAGATTGGCAAGGTGCCGCACAGATTGGCTAAAGTTGGAGGAGGCCTATGTCCAAGACAACCTGACATCATAGCTGGCAATGTCAATTTCTACATACATGCCGATTTTATTTTATTAGTTATTAACTAATACTGGCATAATTAATTAGTTCAGAAAATGTTACATTAAGTCAAGCTTGTCTTTTAAATCAAAATATATATACTGCTTAAAAATTGCAATTAGTTATAAGCTCAATACTCAAAGATATGTAATTAGGAAATAGGTATGAGGTAAACATTGGTCAGAGAATTAAAGGCTATTTTTATTTTATTTTATTTATGGATGGTATTATTAGCTTTATCCTAAAGACGCGTTTTCAATTTCTATGTCCGCATTATCATTTTGAGATACACCCACATTTTCTGTCTTCACTTCAATAGGCACTGTCTTTGATTCTTTAAATAATATCACTGAATGTTTACGTCTCATGTGTTTTTTAATTGAATCTTGTTTATAGAACTTTGTATCGCATTGTGGACAAGAATATTTCTTTTCATCATAATGCATTTTTTGATGTGTTGTTAACTTTTCAATACTCAAGTAAAATCTACCACAAATTGTACAAGAAAAGTTTTTGTCTGTATGTTTGCTTTTATGTTGCTTGACATTATATGATTTAACACATTTATAGCCACACAGGTCACACTTAAACATGTTTTCAGATTTATTATGTACCTTTCGCTTATGATTGCTCAGTTCTCCACTAGTATAGAATGTGGAAGTACATTTCTCACATGTAAAGGATCTTACTCCATGCCTTTTCATGTGAACATCATAACTCTTCTTTTTTATTACTTTTTTGCATACAGTACAGGTTATGTCCTCGTCCGTGTGACCCTTCAAATGTCTATAAACATTTGTCCGACCTTTAATATATTTACCACAAAAATGACAAGTTATTTCTACAAAATAATTTTTATGTGTTCCTTCTATATGACGTTCAAGGGAATTGTATTGAGTGTATGTATTAGGACATAAGTGACACTTAAATGGCCTTTCCCCACTATGTATGACTAGATGAGCTGACATATCTTTTATTTTTGAAGTTTTATAATTGCACTCTTGGCATTTAAATATTCTAGTTTTTCCTACACCCTCTATTAATATGTTTTTATTAGTCGCAGTTAGACAACTCTTTGTTCTTTTCTTCCTATGCAAATGATATGCTTTGTAACTTTTAAATGTTCTTTTACAGTCTGAACAAATTAAACTTTCCCGCATGTGAGTTTTTTTCCAATGAACACTAAGCTTGCATTTAGATTTGAATATGTTACCACAATCATGGCATTCCAAATTTAGATTAACTCTACTTTTACGAACATCGAGGGGTTCAGATCTGATCAAAATTTCTGTGCTACCCTCATTATCATAATCATAACTACAATCAAAACTATGATCATGGTAATTTTCTTCCAATTTTACTGCATTAGCTTCAAATTCTTCTTTTTTAACTATTATGTGATAACTATCATTTAATTCGACTTCTTTTTTAACAGATTGCTTAGTTAATTTATCATAAGACTGTTCACACTTATCCTTAAAGTCAACAGCTGAACAAAGTTGATCAAAACATAACTCACATATTTTATCTGGGAATCCATCATTGGATTTTATTTTTATATTAGTAATAGAATTTATGTGTTCGAACAGTATTTTTTTTTTGTATGTATCATTTAAGGATATGTATTTATTTTTGTCAAAGTTCAAGCATACACGGCAAACTTGATATATTTTATTCATCCTAATATAAAGTAACTAATACGATAAATTTACGATAACTAATACTGTTCTCTATTGTTATATTTTGATATTTTATCAATTTTCATTTTTCAGTACAGATGACCGATAACCAGTTTTTAATGTCAAAAGTCAAAACCATGGATGACAAATAATGGTCAAAACCATAGACAAGGAACAACAAGAGTCAAAACTTCTAAAAACAACAGACTAAACAGAGACAGATAGTAAATAAATAATAGTGATGCCATCAGCATAATTCATTGCCAGAAATAAAAACCGTTTTAGGTGGAATGTTAACTTAGAATATACAAAATATGTATACTCTAAGAATGTTAACTTATGAATCCTATGAGTGTTGAGCACATTTCCTGTGGCAGGTACATACATATATTTATCAGTCGACGTTAGTACCAGAGAGAAGTTAGCGTGTAAATATTTTATTTTGTATTCTGCTATATACTAATAAATTGCTCTTGAAATGCTCCACCGAAATCTGCAATTGCTCCAGGTCTAAAGTGATTAGTTAATTAATAATTATTTAAAAAAAAAAATTGCTTACTCAAAAATTAAATTTACTATAACACGAGAAGTAATCACTTTTTTTAAAGTTCTTTTGCTCAATAAATTGCTCTTGAAATGCTCCACCGAAATCTGCAATTGTTCCACGTCTAAAGTGATTAGTTAATTAATTATAAATTTTTCAAAAAATTGCTTACTCAAAAATTAAATTTACTATAAAACGAGAACTAATCACTTTTAGTAAAGTTTTTTTGCTTTATAAATTGCTCTCAAAATGCTCCACCGAAATCTGTAATTGCTCCACTTCTAAATTGATTAGTTAATTATTTATTATTTTAAAAAAATATTGCTTACTGGAAATTAAATTTACTATAACACGAGAAGTAATCACTTTGTTTTAAAGTTTTTTCGCTTCATAAATTGCTCTTGAAGTGCTTTAAAATGAAACACTTGAAAACAAGATTGCAAAATTTTAATTATTGCAAATTGTGTTTAAAATTGCTGAGAATAACATTAGTGGATATAGGTAGGACTCTGTCAAGCCTGAGGAGTCCGACTGGATGGGTACCACCCCCTTATCTATTTCTGCCGCCAAGCAACAATGATTACATTGTTGTGTTCCGGTACGAAGGATAAGACAGCCAGCGCAATTACAGGCAAGAGGCATATCATCTTAGTCCTCACAGTGATAACGCACCTGTGGTTCTGCATTTTTGTTACTTAAAACCTAAGTGCATGAACCGTAGGTGTTATGGGCGACAGGTGCTGCTTTCCATCAGGTGGTCTGTCTGCTCGTTTGTCACTGAATGTCATAAAAAAATTATTTTTTTCTTAATCTCTTAACTCGTGCCAATGGCGCAACTATAATGATCCATAGATGAAATTCAGGGTACAACATAATCGATGATGTCACCTTTAAAAAAACTTCCAATTCCCTAAAAAAAACATTAAATTTAAAACTCTAAAATTTATATGAAAAACATTGATTAAGTATTTAAAAAGGCAATGACAAAACAATTCAGTGAGTTTTTCTCCTCTGTTTGTCGACCGGTTTTTTTGTTTAGTAGCTAGAATGTAATGAAATAATGATTATGAAAATCAAAAAGGCCAAAATTCAGCAGGTCCGCATTTTAAACCGGTAGGGGAATTTAATACTTGAATTTAATTTTTACTAATTATCTGTTATAACTTAACGTATTTCAGATTCCAAGTTTTTAACTATCGAAAATACTGTCAATAACCTTACAATCAACAGAATTATGGAAAACTCCAAATAAACCCTAACGGGGAGACACGAACCTTCCAAGTGCTCTGCTAAATTATTAATTAAGACTGTGAAAGACTAATCAATATTCTCGCTAGCTCGCTTTGCACGTAACTTAGTAATTTAACTGCTATAGCTAAGGTCAATAATATTCAAATTGTTAATTAGCACTTTAATGTATATACTCTACAATTTTAGATTTACTACGAAACAATTTTAATTTCAAATAATATCTTTACATAAAAATAGCGTAAGAGAGAGCGTGGCGTGCCTTGCGTAATGCGCGTCCCGAACCTGACTCAACTACCCCTCCCGTCCGCTGTAGCGAACCGGCGGTCGGCGCGCACGACGGGGGGGTCGTATGGCATCCTCTTGTGGTGGACAGATGTCGTTCGCTATAGCCTCCCCCTCCAAGTCACAGCCACTATGAGGTTGAGACTTGTTACAGGAAGGGGATACTTGTCATCTTTCGTGATTTTATTCAGGGCTCGGTAATCCACACAGAAGCGAACTTCTCCATTCTTCTTTGGCACCATAACTACCGGAGAGGCCCATTCAGACTCTGCCTCTTCAATAACTCCCTCTTCTAACATTTTCTCAATCTCTTTTTTCATAACTTCTCTTTTTACAGGGGATACTCGATATGGCGGAACGCTGATCGGCGCATGATCTCCTGTATCAATGCGGTGGACGGCAAAAGTCGTAGGGGCTCCCCCTGGCTCAAAGATATCCTGGTTCTTTTCCAGAACATCTGATAACTCTTGCTTCTCTTCTGGTTCCAAAAGAGTTCCCTCATCGTTTCGGAGACCCACAGTCGAACATGCTATGCGAAAACTATCCAAAGGTCCCTCAAATTCAAGAGCATGGGTCAACAAACCTTTTAATCCCCATAAATTTCGGTTAAAATCAAGTACCATACCAGAATCCTTAATGAAATTCATGCCTAACAGCGAATCTGTGGCACCAGGAAGAACGATAAAAAATGTCGACACTACTATGTCTAACACAGTCACCTCCACTTGAGCAGTATCTACAATTAAATTTTTTACAGTGCCATCAGCAAATTTCAATTCTGTCTTAACTTTAACAAACTTATGGTTATTCTTAACTAAGTGCGCTTTAAAACTTTCACTAGCAATACAATGTTTTGCACCGGTATCGATTAATACGCGACCCCTAGCGCCGTACACTAACACTTCTAAAAGTGGTCGACTTCGCGGATCTATCGGTTTCGAACCAATTGCAGACACTGTATGAAACGCGGCACTCGCGACGGTCTTACTACACTTTATACAATTTGCACGTATAACACCGGGTGTTCCACAACCAAAACAGGTTATTTGAGATCGCTCAGGTGATTCCTCAGATTTTGTAACTACACTCGATGCCTTTTCTTTCAACCTCCTACAATCATCCCTCGTGTGACCATATTGTTTGCAGTACAAACATCGAGGCCTATGGCTCACTGCTTTCGGTGCGGTGGACACGCAAGAAGCTCGGGACGTCTCCGGAATTGGAAACGCGGCTGCAGCCGGCGCTCTACGGTGACTACGTCCCTCTTCAAAAAGCTCCTCTAAACGGCGTGCCTCACTCAAAAGCTGAGTGAAAGTGGAAAACGAATTCCGTGGAAGCCTTTCCCTGACTCTCCTGTGTAGCAAACCATATACCATGTCCAATTGTACCGTATCACTCAGACTGTTAGCAGGTAATTGTGCAAACAAAGCTCTAATTTTGCACACGAAGACGTCTACCGTTTCATCACCCTGCTCCTGTTCGAATATCTTTCGATATATTTTATGTGGCGGAATGCGCGGGCCAAAGGTCTGCCTCAATAATAAAAGCGCATCACTCCATGTGAAAATACTGTGTTTTACACCTAGGTACCAGGTTGCGGCAAAACCAGTTAACAACATAGGTAGTCCCTTCAGAGCTATATCATCGTCTATACTAACACAGTCTTTATATATCCCAATTGAGTCAATAAACGGCTCGACGTCACCTGAGCCGTCAAAGCGTGCCGTGCAGTTTGCAAAGTTCGGTAACACATGGACACCATATCCAGGCGGTGGTGTGTACGGAGTCGATGGCATACGCAAAGATTGTAAAATGACACTTAGCTGCTGGTCCGTCATAATAACAGGAGTAGGTGTCGTAGGTGTGTCTCTCGGCGCAACGTGTCCCAGCGCGTCCGCGCCATGCGCGAATGGCACGTGTGAAGCAGATGGTGGCGGCGACGCACGGAGCGTCGCGTCGGCGCTTGTACGCACGCCGGGCGCGACATCAGCGGGTAACACCAATCCTGCGGCCTGCCCGTCCTGGGGCGACGGCACGGATTCACTTGTATCACTCATTGCTAATAACCGGCGCGAACGCGTATTCACCATAGATACCTAACTACAACACACGAACGACACTAAAATACACTCTGATTCGGCCAAACGTTGGGCTGCCAATTATAGCTAAGGTCAATAATATTCAAATTGTTAATTAGCACTTTAATGTATATACTCTACAATTTTAGATTTACTACGAAACAATTTTAATTTCAAATAATATCTTTACATAAAAATAGCGTAAGAGAGAGCGTGGCGTGCCTTGCGTAATGCGCGTCCCGAACCTGACTCAACTACCCCTCCCGTCCGCTGTAGCGAACCGGCGGTCGGCGCGCACGACGGGGGGGTCGTATGGCATCCTCTTGTGGTGGACAGATGTCGTTCGCTATACTGCCAATTTAATAAGTCCATCGGAAAGCCAATACCGGCCCAAAATGCAAATATTGTAATAGATTATTATGAAAATGAGTTGCAAAAATTGGAAACATTGCTAAATTTGTCGAGGTAATTCTCGTTTTGCTCAGTGCTATGTTTTGTTTCGAAATGTTTAGGAATAATAAAGTTGAGCGCTGCGGCACTAGGTGCTCCAGGCTTAGTAGTCAATACTTAGACTAATACAATATTATTGTACCAAACATTCGCTTTAATAATTTATGCCTTTAATACTATACCTAATAATAAGATACAGGAAGCTGGAAGCGTACAGATGTCAGTGTTTAAAGCCTGAAATTTACTAATTTTATCATACCGTTCTTGCCACTAAAACCGCAGTTTTACAACCCCGGGCTTCGGAAATAAAATGGAGAAACTAGATATTACGCTTTTTATTCTACGACACAACACTATAATCTCAGTGAGATTGTATGTCGTAGGCGAAATCGTCAGAAGGAAGTGTCCGTTTGTAATGTAAAATAACAACTTTTTACTAAATGCATATGAAATTATTTACGGTACTAATACGAAAAACACAATTGTTAAATTTTTTTCTGTCAGTCTGATTGTTCTGGCTAATCTTCGAAATGGCTAGACTGATTTTGACGGGGCTCTCACTAGCAGATAGCTGATGCTAAAAGGAGTAACTTAGGTTACTTTAGTTTTAATAAAAGAATTAGGTTTCCGATTAAAAAAAATAAAAAGTAGATCTAGAGACGCACCCGAGCGAAGCGAAGGTGGTAAGTCGCTAGTATATAATACGAGTGCATTCCCCATTCCTTTCACTCACTAACTCCGATTATACAACTAGACACGTCTACTATCGCTGTCTGCTACTGCGATTTATAATACATATATTCATGCACATAATATATAAATGATTATTTTCCCAATAACTATTCTTGGTGCGGCCTGGGACTTGAACCCAATCTCCGAGTCTTTAGCCATATTCATATCACGTCTATCCGTTGGTGCATGAAGAAAGAACCAATTAATAAATGCATTTTTGTATATATGTTTTTACTTTAGTAGCACCGAGCACGTATTATTAATTATATGATCTGTGGCAGCACGAAGCTTCATCAAGAACGAAATTAAAATTAGTTCAAGTAAACGTCCATAGATGGCGTCGTATGTCTCGATTAATTGATATATAAAAATAAATATATTTTACATACAATATATTTAAGTATGACATTTTTACCTTCAGGATTAAATAGAGTATTATAATAAACAAAAAAACATCATCAGAAACAACTTCCACACAAAAATATGCCATCCTGTTTCATCCTTTCATAATCAAAATATATTTATTTCCTTCAAATTTCAAATTTTCAACGTTTTATATAGAGCATTTCTTGTTACTCAATGAATCAGTCACAATGTAATAGTCAGAAATTCAACTCTTATGGAACTGAACCTGTGACCTCTATTGAAGAATTCCAGTTAGGAATAATACTATATGTGTTACAAAACATATTTCTAAACACATCTTTTATTAAATAGAATCGTATTAATAGTGCTGTAGGCATCAATCGGCTATTTAATTAGTTATTTATATTTACTTAATTGCTATATTTAATTAATACTAAATTATATTTCAAATGTCTTAAAACAGATAAGCGTTTTGTTTCCGAACGGGTTTTGTATTATCTTTCCAATTCACTCGTGTGTTTTATTATTTTGTATAAATAATTACTATTTATTACAGTTATAAATTATATGCATAATTACATATCCAATATTTAATTAATGTTAAACTTATATTCAATATTTAATAATATAACAGAATGTATTATTTTTAATAAGTTGCTTTTTGATCATTCTGGCATGAGTGCGGGTACTTGTATTTAAAGCCGTGTAATGGTGAAATGGGGGTTGAGTTGAATTCAGGCGGTGATAATAACGTTTTGCTATAACGATCCACAAGTGCTGTTCGCCATCTTCGTCTTGCTGTCTCTCTGCGCGTTTTATATGATCCTCATGTAAACTATCATATGTTGTGGGTAATTAACATTAATGCAAATAAAATCAGTTTTGTTTTCGTTCTTTTATTTCAAGAATGAAATGAAAATTACATTTATTAAATTTACATTGTTAATAAGGGTTTAGGTCTAAGCCAAATTAATTTATTATTGACTGACCAAAAATATAGATCTTAGCATGATTATTTAATAAAATCATTCATTTTTGCACAATTTTTTTTTAAAGAGAAAATTAATGAATTTCAACCTATGTTACAAAACATCTTAAAAAATAAATAGAGTATACTGTTATATTTTTATGAAATGTATATGTAAAAGTCAATATGGGACTATCTTAGAACATTTAGTTTCTAAAATTTACAAATATCAATTTATTTAATTTCTAATAATGATTTCATATATTTAATAATCAATAAATAGAACTATAACAACAAACAAATAATGAAATAAATGAAATATGAATATAATTTAATCTTTTTAAAATCTATTATTAGAAACTAATAGATAATTTTATGTACAAAATTTTAACCATTATCTTTAATTAATTCATATAAATACATGAAACTGTAAAGACTTGAGAACAGAATGTTACAGGTCTAAAATCTATAGGCTACAGGTATAAATTACTAGAGGCTCAACCTCTCTTTGCTTCGGGTTCGTCCATAGTGAAAAACAAAACTAAATCTAACCCACGGGAACTACACATTTTTCTGGGATAAAAAGTAACCTATGTGTTATTCCAGACTAGGCATACTCTATCTCTGTGCCAAATTTCAGCCAGATACATTCAGCCATTCTGGCACGAAATAGTAACAAACATTCATACATCTCTATTCACAAACTTTCACATTTATAATATTAGTATGGATAGTATTATTAGCTTTATTCTAAAGACGCGTATTCAATTTCTATGTCCGCGTTATCATTTTGAGATACACCCACATTTTCTGTCTTCACTTCAATAGGCACTGTCTTTGATTCTTTAAATAATATCACTGAATGTTTAAGTCTCATGTGTTTTCTAATTGAATCTTGTTTATAGAACTTCGTATCGCATTGTGGACAAGAATATTTCTTTTCATCATAATGCATTTTTTGATGTGTCGTTAACTTTTCAATACTCAAGTAAAATCTACCACAAATTGTACACGGAAAGTTTTTGTCTGTATGTTTGCTTTTATGTTGCTTGACATTATATGATTTAGCACATTTATAGCCGCACAGATCACACTTAAACATGTTTTCGGATTTATTATGTACCCATCGCTTATGATTGCACAGTTCTGCACTTGTATAGAATGTGGAAGCACATTTCTCACATGTAAAGGATCTTACTCCACTATGCCTTTTCATGTGAACATAATAACTCTTCTTTTTCATTACTTTTTTGCATACAGTACAGGTTATGTCCTCGTCCGTGTGACCCTTCAAATGTCTATAAACATTTCTCCGACCTTTAATATATTTACCACAAAAATGACAAGTTATTTCTACAAAATAATTTTTATGTGCTCCTTCTATATGACTTTGAAGAGAACTGTGTTGAGTATATGTATTAGGGCATAAGTGACACTGAAATGGCCTTTCCCCACTATGTATGACTAGATGAGCTGACATATCTTTTATTTTTGAAGTTTTATAATTGCACTCTTGACATTTAAATATTCTAGTTTTTCCTACACCCTCTATTAATATGTTTTTATTAGTTGCAGTTAGACAACTCTTTGTTCTTTTTTTCCTATGCAAATGGTATGCTTTGTAACTTTTAAATGTTCTTTTACAGTCTGAACAAATTAAACTTTCCCGCATGTGAGTTTTTTTCCAATGAACACTAAGCTTGCATTTAGATTTGAATATGTTACCACAATCATGGCATTCCAAATTTCGATTAACTCTACTTTTACGAACATCGAGGGGTTCAGATCTGATCAAAATTTTTGTGCTATCCTCATTATCATAATCATAACTATAATCAAAACTATGATCATGGTAATTTTCTTCCAATTTTACTGCATTAGCTTCAAATTCTTCTTTTTTAACTATTATGTGATAACTATCATTTAATTCGACTTCTTTTTTAACAGATTGCTTAGTTAATTTATCATAAGACTGTTCACACTTATCCTTAAAGTCAACAGCTGAACAAAGTTGATCAAAACATAACTCACATATTTTATCTGGGAATCCATCATTGGATTTTATTTTTATATTAGTAATAGAATTTATGTGTTCAAACAGTAATTTTTTTTTGTATGTATCATTTAAGGATATGTATTTATTTTTGTCAGAGTTCAAGCATACACGGCAAACTTGATATATTTTATTCATTCTAATATAAAGTAACTAATACGATAGATTTACGATAAATATATATTGTTATATTTTGATATTTTATCAATTTTCATTTTTCAGTACAGATGACAGATAACCAGTTTTTAATGTCAAAAGTCAAAACTTCTAATCATGGATGACAAATAAAATAGATGAATTAGCTCCATACAAGCCTTTGGTGGATCTATCTATCCCTTTCATTTGTTTGGTTATTATCATGCTATCTCTATATTTGGCGACAACGAGTGGGACAACAATATATTTCTATCGCCGTAACATACATACGTCACTACTGTGACGTCAGTGCAATGTGCACCATTTTGACGTTTTTGAAATTTTCAAGTTTTAAGTTTTAACCGTTGTTATTATTATACTTATCCCCGGGCTTGCCGTTCTTATATTAATTTACATTTAATCAATTTGTAGATAAGTATATATTAGTGCTCATTTGCGCTTGGATACAAACTTTGTGATTTCTTCATTAGTGTTTCTTTCGTTAGTTTGTTTTTTCTATAAGTGTTGCGTAAACATGGGAAAGCATTGTAATTGTCAGGGAGGAAAAGAAGGTTTTTACGCCATAGAATGCCTTATAAAGATTCACATCAATTTTAAAACGTATACATAAAGAGATTCTTAAAGCTATTTTCAAAACAGGGTTTATTCCTAGAGTAACTATATCTGACCAGGGTTCTGCCAATTTAGCTGCAATAAATTCATTAATTTCTGATACTAAGGTAAATATACTTCGTAGTGACAATGATGCATTAAGTGTTATCCATAATGAAGTTAATGGGAACTAAATCTACCATATATTGTACCTCATTTACTGAAATGTTTTAGTAATCATTTTCAGAAAAAGAATATGATAGTCAGTGTCCTCAATGGGATTATGTTCATATGTTGTATTAGGTAGATGACATTTAAGGTACTGCGAGGCTAACAAAATATACTGACAAGCATATTTATCCAAACTCTTTTGATAAGATGAAGAAATTGAAGGTAATTAGTTATACTGTAGTTTAATAAATTAAGGTATATATTACTTAAGATCTTAGATGTTCTCTTAACTTTAATTTAAATTTGTTTTTAATTAAGAAAGAAAATTCTTGAAGCTATTGATATGCCCTTATATAATATTATACTATTCTATACTAATATATAAAGTTCAAGAGTTTGTTTGTTGATTGTATGCACTCATCCGTGTTAAATTCTCAGTCCATTAAAAAAATCCTCAGCTCTATAGCCTATTTATTATGTAATGTTAAAAGTTGTTTAAAGGCTTAATTGGCTTATCTACCTAGACCCTAATAATAATAAACTATTACTATATTTCTATTCATCTATAGTAGTTACTAATTATAATTATACTATAGTTATAGTTTAATTGACAGTTGCATTTGTTATAATACATTAATTTATTGTAATAATATATTTACAGGTGAAGTATGCTGTGCAGGTATTTAGTCGAAGTGTTATAGCATCTTTATGTCGCCTGATGAAGGCTTATAATTTCCAGAAAGAATACAATTACTGTAATACATTAAATGTAAATATTGAGAATGGCTTATTCACAACTGTGATGATTATGTTCATTAATGATTTATTTGATAGTTTATATTGCTGTGGCTATGAAAGTACCAGCTTACTGAATTTGTTTTCTTTTAATTTGTATAAGACTAAAATGTTTGTTTGTTCGATCGAACGCACTAATCTCAAATCTTTTGCTTTTTATAATCTAAAGATGAAGGTGGTTCTAGAGCTAACAAACTTCTAACAAACGCAAAAGCTAGACTTTATTATATACCTACAATTAAAACCAAATACATAAATAACACTACTCGCTTAATAATGATAATGTTGTTAACAAAAACTATTGTTTTGTGTAACTTCTAATTTTATTGAATAGTAATATTATAAAATATTTTTATTAACAGTTGTTAAGAAATGAGAAATTTGTTTTGCAATCAGTTTTTTTTGCGGTAGTTAATTTTTGTCTATACCAAATGGTTGTACTAATGTGTATTCAATTAATAAAATTCTTTAAAAATGTCCTTTCATTGTAATAAAAAACAATGTATTATAAATGTTTAAAAAAAAAGGGTATCCTGTTCTTCTCGGATCTGAGGCATTTTTTTTTTTTCGAATTAGTGGTAGCATTAAAATAGTAAAATAAAAATTTTTTGAAACCTATCTTTGTATTTTATTTCGAATTATAATTAATATCAAAAATGAAGACCTTCCTATAAAACCGATAACAATTGTTGAATACCGATAATTTTACGATAAAATACATCCCTACTTAATCGTAATTAATACCGATTTCACATCACTACGAACTAAATTCTCCCAGATTTGCATATGACGTCATACCCTTAGAAAGAGATGCGTGGCGACTCAAAAGAAATACAATAGGCGTGAAAGTGACAGCATATTTTGACTTGCCATTTATACCTTAACTGTTCCTAAATTAAGGGAAATATTATGACAGCTCTAAAATATAAATAAATTTTTATGATATAAGAGCTTATGCTAATAGATATTTTATGTTTGATATGAAATATAATTAAAATATAAAATTATTCTATAATAGTTAAAATCATTTAGAATACGATTATATACATCAATAAATAGGACATATGTTTTATAAAAAAATATTTTAAACGCATTTGACTTATGTATATTTTATAATATAATAAAATATTAATTAACATATTCCATGTAGCTATTTTTAATTTAAAATGGCAAAGTCGGGAAAAATCTTTCTTTGACTATCTTGACCCCCCCGGCCCCCGCTTCGTCTTATTCGCCTTCGGTTTTATGAATATGCGCTTGTATGGAGCTCGGTCGGGGTTGCTTCTAATAACAACAGACTAAACAGAGACAGATAGTAAATAAATAATAGTGATGCCATCAGCATAATTCATTGCCAGAAATAAAAACCGTTTTAGGTGGAATGTTAACTTAGAATATACATAATATGTATACTCTAAGAATGTTAACTTATGAATCCTATGAGTTTGAGTACATTTCCTGTGGGCAGGTACATATATTTATCAGTCGACTTTAGTAGCATTAAAATGCTATTTGTATTTTCGAAAATAGCCAGCTAAAAAAATTTAATCAAGGATAATGTTTTCAAAATTATTACCATAATAATAAATAATTATATTGAATTTATCTAATACTTTCTTAGATTTACGCGAATATTAGACATTTAAATAAAACTATCTTTTCGGATTAGATGTAATATTTGAAAAAAAATAAAGTAATAAATATTATATAATAATTTTGGTATTTCAGTCTTTTTTGTCAATTTATTTATAACTAACCCTCTCTAACTCACCCTCGCTTCGCTCGGGTTTATCCCTAGATACTTTTTTACGGTTTGTATGGAATAGATATACTCTATATATATGTTATTTTATTCCTACTTAAATTTGACGCATTTTTGTAGATGGGTAATCCGAAATAGTGATTTCAAAATGAACAGTTTTGAACTTTTCGATTTTCCAGCTGTTCTATTTTTTTTTAATATTTCAACCACCCCTGACACACCCCAAACAAAACAAAAAAAAGAATTATTGAAATCGGTCCAGCTGTTTTTGAGTTTTAGCGAGACTAACGAACAGTAATTGATTTTTATATATAAAGATTGCTTAAAGTGCAGTAAACATAAAAAATAGTACATTAATAGGTACATTATATAAAATGTATTGTATTGTATTCAGCCCTTTTCATGTCCCACTGCTGGGCACGGGCCTCCCTTCAATACGAGGGGAATCAGGCCATAGTCCACCACGCTGGCCAAGTGCGGATTGGCGGACTTCACATGTCTTTCGAAAACTTGCTAGGTTTTCTCAGACATGCAGGTTTCCTCACGATGTTTTCCTTCACCGTAAGGCAAGTGGTAATCATGATAGAAATGATTCACACACGAAAATATCAGAGGTGCGAGACTCGGGATTTGAACCCGCTTCGCTCGATTTCCCAAGCGAGCGTGTTGCCACTGGGCTACCACTGCCTTTATATAAAATGTATTCAACAGAAATTTAAATTCTAAGAAGGACGAAAGCTTCTTAAAATGAAATTAGTCTCATGTCAGCATTAGTATCTCAAATTATTTTGACACATACATATAAGAATTCATATTACTTTTTTAAATATTGAAATGGCCTTTTAATTTTCTCAGCACAGAGTACGTGCTGGCGATGCACGTTCTTAAAATGTAGGCGTGTGCATAGACCCTAAGTATTAAAAAAATATTTTTCTAACTTGAATTAAAACACAGATATTTTAAAATAAATATTTATTTATTTTTAGTCATATTTTCTTATTATATATATCACTTTCATTTTATAGTCCTTAGGTATAGAAGGGTTTGTGGATTTTTAACAGACTTAGACTAATAAATTACCTCGTAGTCTATAGCTAGATTACATATACCTAGGAAATATAAAACAGATTCTAATAAGACTAGTTTAAATCAATGTGGACAGCAACAGTAGTTAACAGTGATTATGAAAAGACTTTTAAATAAATAAAGGCATTACTATAAAATCTCAATTTACTCTTTTTTATATTCATAAACATAAAGAACTTTTTTAACCTTTATCATTTAATGTACATAAGTTGTAATATTAGAAAATATACTAGTAAATTGAAATTCTAGTAGGTATTATAACGTTTAAAAAAATATTACATCTTTTTATCACATAAATGGTAAATTAAGGTTTTATGCGACTATTTCCAATAATTATATTTATTACCTATAAATTAGAAGTATTATAAAAGTATAGATAATCATGATACCTATTTAAATGTTCATAAACATAATATCTTACTCGTTCACACACTGGCTTTTAATAAACCTAATAATATGCTTAAAAATATGAAGTTCTTGTTTCATTTGTTATCTATATTCAAAATCTGTCATAATTAATGATGGGCGATTACGAACAACTGCATTGTAGTCTTTAATTATTTAAATAATAGTTTTGTGACATAAAGTAAAAGTAACAAGTAAATGATAATTGTTTCTTTTATATTTTGCAGCATACAAAAATATATTAACACTTACAAATTATTATTAAGTTGGAGATCATAAATTAGATTTTCGCAATCATATTTCAGTTTAATAATCAAGACGATAAGTCTTTGTGATATATTTATCATTGTTTTTGTAATTGCTATTCCTATGAAAATACAATGGTCAATGATTAATATAAAAATATTATACTTTAATCGTCAACTGTAATCGCCCATCCCTATGTATTAGTGTTACCATACACAATACACAAATATAATATTTAAAAATAAGTAACGTTCATAAGATTTATTCATTTCAAGGCACATTTAAGTGAGATACATAGAGTTAAAGACTTGGTCCCAAAATAAAACTTATTGTACTTATGATTATGGCCCTGTCTGTAATATATACAACAATTAATATTTTATGTTAAGTATAAAATACTGCTAAATAGAGGAAAATTACTATTCCTTATGTACAAAGCATATGTATATACAGTTCGTCTTTGAACATTTTGTAAAGTCTAAATTAAAAAAATTTGAAATTACTTACTTCACAAATCTTAAGAAATAACATAAAAAATGTGAATTATTATGTTTTGGCGATTATAATTTTATTACATAGTCCCCGACACCAAATGAACTAGTTACACTAAATGAATCAATTTTATTTTAATGTACATTTTTATGACATAATTCTATCAAGTATAAAAAGCTTAGGGCCGTAATAGATTCATATCTCGATAAGATTTGTGATTCACACTTTTAACTTCTCCGGCAGTATTTATTTTATATGTAGTAAATGATCAAATAGTACATTTCATTTATGATTATGATATGAAGATGCATTTGGTTGAACAAATAAATCCGCACGTTACAGTATAAAGGTACTGAAAAATAGGAAAATAAGGAGGATTATCTTTTAATAGACAGAAAAAAACAAGTAGGTTTGTATGTAAATAGTAATTGTTCCAAAATATCCATGGGTACGAAAGCGCAAAGTCCAAATCGTTTTTAATTATGAAACCGTATCGCTTATACTACATTTACAGATTAACATTAATATGATTTGGTTACTCGATACACGTATATTTGTGATCAGTCAGGCTCTTGGTGAGAGCAATGTGGGATAGGAGATGGGGAGGACTTGTATGCTCTTGGGAACAAGGAGGAATACGTGGGAGGAGGCTCGTACTCCGGGGGGGAGGGGGGCTGTGTGTCGAATAGCTGCTGAGAAGCTGCCGTAACTGTGACGGTCGGGGATATGTCTATACAGGAGGCTGGAATGACTGGCGTGTCTGATGGCTTCGAGCGCTTACAGCAACATTCTGTAAAAAACATTTGAAAATTTAAAATATAAATTGGTAAAATGTATTTCATTAATTCAATTCATTTTTTCATTATAATAACATTATTATTTTGTAAATGCAAAAGTAACAAATTTTGTATTGTATATACAGGCAGTTCTCCTTCATCTGCGAGAGATTGTGAGTAATTTATTCGTTATACAAATGTTTATTTCAATTAAACTTGAATAAAATGAATGCTCCATATATAGGGTAAAACCCGAATAGTTGCCTCAGTGGGATACATGCCCCGGTTTTCAATACACTATGTTAGAGTTGTCCGTGGTGTTAGCGCTCTTCTATAATTTGATGCGCCTCTCCCACAGGACTTAGTGTTGTGTTAGTAGGACATGATTCACTAGTTTTGTCCGTGTGAGCGAGAATCTTCCGCGGTAAGACCTGGACGAGCATTAATATTATATTCTTAAAAAATTTCTATTGAATATTTTCTTTTATGGCTGTCGATTCAGTTAACTTTTCGCTTCTACGCATGCACTGAAGTTTAAATTACACTACCCATTACCTTATATTGTTAAATAAATTTTATTTATTTTTCAAAATATAAGAGCAAGTATCTGTATCGAAAAGTATAGTCAGCCCATATAATTTTGCCGCTCTAATGGCACTTAATGATTTCATTTTGCAGGTAGGCGAAATGCTTCGCAAATATGAGCGAGAGCTTAGCATCTCTAAAAGGGCTAAACAATCTGCAAAAGTTTGAAATTCCAACGAAAAAATTGTTTGAACATAAAAAAGAAACAAATATTACAAAAGAAACTACTACTAGAATTAAAATTATGAAGAAAAATAGAGGCAGTCGAAAGGAAAGTAAAAGATTAAAAAAACTATAGATCGATAATTTAGCAGGGAAACTTATCAATCTGAACGAACAAATAAAGAAAGCTTTAAGGAAGAAGGAAATAAAAATTTATAGTTCTTAGATATAAAGAAAGTCTTATAGATACAAAAATATCCAAAGGAAAGGCTACGAAACAAAATGAGTAAGAAAGAAAAGTATGTAAGAGACACTGAAGAGAAATTAAAAGTAATAAACTTAGTGTTTACAAAAATAGAAAATGCAAATGATAAAGTTTCAGTTGATGACTGTCTTAAATATTTTAAAAATAATAATAATAATACTAAATCCAAACCATACTGGATTGTATGACCTATTTGTCGAATGTGTTACCAGGAAACTTGATCATCATTCAAGGAATATTGCGTCAGATGTGGAAAATTGAAAGTCTTTATAACTGATGATGATCTTTAAAATTTTCTTAGTGATACTGTCTACCCACAAATTTTAATATTTATGCTAAATTTGATTGCCATATTATTTTTTATCTTTAAAGTTAATATTATTATTTATTGTATGTATGTATTTAAAAATTTAACAAGTGTTGATTAGTATTTCCACTTGTACTTAATAAAATGATGTCAATAATTAACAAAGATTGATTAAATTTACACAAATTTGTTTTAATACAAACAAAATTGAAACAATTTCATATTGAGTCTTTTATGGGTATAAATGATCCCTCAAAGTATTTTTAATGTGAGGCAACTATTCGCCACATCAGGCACCTATCCCTTTTTTTTAAAGGTTAAATAATTTTATGATTTAAAAAAATAAGATACAATAAAAGATTAATTATAGTTACTTAATAACATTATGAATCACACATTTATGAGTGAAACTTATGTAATTCCAGTATATATTTGATATTTGTGTTATTTTCACATTACTCGTAACATGTGGACATATAAATGGACATTTAATCTTCAAGTCGAGAGTAGCTTTTCAGTTAAAAAGTAAAATATGTTTATTTATATTAGGATAAAAGCCGGATAGTTGTCCTACTTTTTGAAAATCTTCAATTACATAAAAATTAAGTATCTATGTATTTACAATTATTATGCTCCGCGTATATTAAAACATTGGTCAGTGAAGGAAAACATCGTGAGGAAACCTGCATGTCTGTGAAAACCTAGCAAGTTTTCGAAAGACATGTGAAGTCCGCCAACCCGCACTTGGCCAGCGTGGTGGACTATGGCCTGATTCCCCTCGTATTGAAGGGAGGCCCGTGCCCAGCAGTGGGACGTTAAAAAGGTTGAATACATTAATGATCAACTCACCCCAAGCCAAGCAGAACATGAGTATGGTGGCGCACACCAACATGCCCACCACTAGGTAGCTCCACGGCCCGTATGGCTTCAGCGCCGCCGCGAACTCCATAAACGCATTCTGTCTCTGTTCACCTTCTGTTATTTTCACTGTGGAAAAATATGACTATAACACAATTGAACCACAGATAGAAGAATTGTTTTATATGTATAAGTATGCAAGCAAAATATAAATTTTCAAAATTACAACCTAATCGACAACAATTTAAATTATCAAAATCAAGCTGAATTTAAATTTAAAAACGCAAGCGTTAACTAACTAGCGGTTTCGTTCTAGTTCGTCTCCAGAAAAACAAAAACAAATCTTTAGAAAATTAAAATTAATTAAAAAATTACATTTACAATTGTAAAATATTAATTTGAACTACTGTTATTTTGATCCACACAGTAAGAACTTACTACATCTAAATGTCTGTAATCTAATAATAAAATTAAACATAACAGACATTTAGATGTAGTAAGTTCTTACTGTGTGGATCAAAATAACAGTAGTTCAAATTAATATTTTACAATTGTAAATGTAATTTTTTAATTAATTTTAATTTTCTAAAGTAGACATAGAATATAATAATGGTAACACTAAAAATATAGATTATTAAACAATAATATAATAATAAGTTTTCTAAAAAATTGAAATAATTATAATGATAATAGCTAAAATTATATAAATAATATTCCATATTTCAAGTTTAAAATTAAAATTATAAAATGTTTAAAATTAAAATTTACAAATATTGTAAGGTACATTGATGCTAATTTTCAAAATTTTGAATTCATTTTTTGTTAATTGTGGGTAGGCTGTCTGTAACAACTATATAATGTTTTGTGACATCTAACATCTTAGTCTCTCCCGTGACCATGATTGCTGTAAAGCAATCGAAACGTCGGGAAACAAAAATCAAAATAAATCCGCGAAAAAATCCGAAAAGATAGTTTTATTTAAATGTCTAATATTCGCGTAAATCTAAGAAAGTATTATAAAAACAAATCTATCCCACGGGAACCATACATTTTCCCGGGATAAAAAGTAGCCTATATGTTATTTTAATGTATGAGCTATATTATTGTATGGTTTATTAAAATCCATTTAATAGCTTTTGCGTGAAAGAGTAACAAACATCCACACATCTATACATCCAGACATCCATAAATCCTCACACACTTTCACATTTATAATATTAGTATGGATTGCAAAGATTTTAATTTAATTACTTCAAGAACTCTTTTATTTCTAAACAACATACATATGTATACATTCCTCTTACAAATTATACTTACTTATAACAGATGGTTTCGTCACACCATCAGATTGATCTAAGCCCAACAGCTCCTGGTTCCTGGCTGCAAACCTCCGCAGCATCTCCAGGAGAGGAGAGTCTCGTCTATGGGAACAGGTGTTAGTATCCTCGTCTTCACCACCAGGGCAATGCCGGACTCCATCGCACAGCAAGTACGAGGATATACACAAGCTCGTAAGACCGCAAGAAAATTGAGAATCGCTGTTGCATACTGCGCCTGTAAATCAATATTTAATTTAAATAGACGAAATAAAAGATATATTAAGGTAACTCGAGTAAAAATTAATGATTTCCTTTTAAAATTCCAAAAAATCACTTAGTTAAAACTATTTAAATAAAATATTATATAAAAAGACAGAATAACTGTTTGGCGATATATTTTGAGAAACTTTTTTTTCTTTTACATTGTCTATCATTTTTTCAATGTTCCAATAAAGGTGATCTTTTTTATAATTTTTACTACTTTTGAATTAAGCCTTATCAATATTTTTTAATGTAATTTCTTTTTGATTAAGAAATAATTATTAAAAAGTGCAAATATAGCTGGGAAATTCAAAGTACCTAGTTGAAACGCACGCCATTGGTCAGACCGAATATGGTCGGTCAAACGTCTAACAGAGCGATTAGCGATTTTCTTCGCTACGAATTGATTCGTCATTTTTCTGTGTATAATTATTTTATTATTATGTGTATAATTATGTGACGTCACGCTAAGCGCGCGAAATGGCGAGCGTTTAAAGTACCTATCCGTATCGGTATGATATTTTTAAAAACGTTTTTTTATACTAAATTTTAGTTTTTTGGAGCTGGTCATTTTTTTTTAAATTATATAACAATGAAGTCCGCCAACCCGCACTTGGCCAGCGTGGTAGACTATGGCCTGATCCCCCTCGTATTGAAGGGAGGTCCGTGCCCAGCAGTGGGACGTTAAAAAGGGCTGAATACATATATAATAACGATGTAAGCTATTGTCTATAAAGTAAAAAAAAAATCACGCATATCTCCTTGACTGATAGCCCATCATAATCAAAGTAATAAAAAAATACAGGCGAATTCGAACCTCGTCCATTTTGAGGTCAGTAGAAAAATATAATATAGTTAAAAATTACAAAAAATATAAGTCGTGTTGTAATTAATAATTATTAATTTGCGAAAATAGGGTGAGAAGTAAATTACTTAAGAATGTATGAAAGATTTGTAATGTGAATTTTGTTATGAAGTAAATCTGCCATTTAGCGCCTTCTCAGATATTGCACTGTCTATTGTAATCGCATCTGAGTCTAATCTCTATTAATTAAATTTTATGATGTCAGCTGTTATTTTGCAAACAGTATATTCTTACTAGTATTTGCCCGCGGCTCTCTTCCCGTAGTTCTTAAATAACCCTTCTTTTCTTTTAGGAGTTGAATTTAGTTCAGTTCAATCCTTTATTAAATGGCTTTAATGCGTGCCAGTAGAGCACAAATTATTTCGCCAATGTCACGTTGAATGCAGGATGTCACGTTCGAAATTGGGCGATGATATTTTGAATTATTCCACTAAAAGATTGGATTAACAGTACTAAATAGAAGGATTTTAATGAGTTGAATTTATGTATCTACCTGCCAAACTTCAAGTTAGTAGAATAAAATGAATAAAATATGTTTATTAGTTTCTATGTGGCTTTTGTCGCTTTTGATGGGATCCAATTGGATTTTTTAAACAGGGGCACTAATAATTTTTGACATTTTATGAATAACCAGTAAGTAATACCGGTTATAATAACCGGTATTAGTAGTAATACCGGTTGTATTTCACTTATATAAATTTTAGAGATTAACAGATGTCTCATGTCACTAAGTTATGTACAGTATCATTTTTATAAAATGACTAGGTATAAGTAACACTAATGTAGATACAGTGGGGTTGTGTGAAGATAACGATCTGAAATTGTATCTATGGGTCTTCTCGACATAATTGTAATGAAACGTTGCCCCTTTAACCTTTTAACCGACTTAAAATAGAAAGAAGTGCTCAATTAAATCTTCACCAATTGAGATTTGTTATTTTTTTACTCGATTGCGCCAGAAGGAGGGTTATATTTTTCGAGTGTATGTTTATATGTATGTATGTCTATTTCTTTGACATGCTCTGTAGCCTAAAAGTCGTGATGAATTTTTGTTTGAGAGGTGTCGTTAGTTTCGTCTTCAGTCTTCTTGTGTGAGTGACACTGAGTATATAAAAATTACAATTGTCGATTTTTGGCGCCATATTATACCTACGTCTTGAATGTTTTTTCGACAAAAGAGGAGATATACACACGGAGACATACCCACACGCAGCTATTATAAAACATGTACATATGTATATTACCGACTGCAAAATACTATGTTCCTTTGTCAACTTCTTTTCATCTTCTTAATTCGCATTTTACGCAGTCGGGTACGTTATTTTTTAAATAATTTTTTTATTAATTAACAGGTGATCAATTCTCAAGGATGTTATTCGATATACACATATTTTCAAAACAAGTTCCATAAGTATAAAAACAAATTTGAAGTCAGTGTATTTTTTGTCAATGTGTTTAAAACAATTTTTTTTTTTTATAATTGCAATTGTATTTAACAACAAAAAATCTTATTGAGATCCGTCTAGCAGTTTTCACGTCATACACGCGCGAACAAAAACTAGCAGCTTCCTGTGATGGTGCAACAAATGATAATAGTAGACAACCGACATTCTACCGTCGCGTCGTAGCTTTACGTTTCTAATAAAAGGTAACATTGCTATTGCATAGATATTTAGATATTTAATGTGCATTTTACGCAATTTCTCGGCCAATTATGGTTTTTTGATGTCTTCATTAAAATAGTAAGTTATAAGGTGATTTCAACTATATTTCAAGAAAAATATTAAACTAATCAGTGAATCTTTTAAGTTAAAAAGTAATTATTATAAAGTTTCATTTTAGTAATCAATTCGCCAGCGGCTCTTGTGTTACGATGATAAAATATGAACCAATAGCTTAAGTCACTCTCACACGAATCCTTTATTAATTTAATCTTATAAGCTCTATTTTGGACATGCAGCGAAAACATCTGCAAGTACCTACCTAGTATTTACTATTTACATATATTTGAAGATATCACTTACCACTATTAACAGCTGTGACCACCAATCGTAATTTCTCAGTGTGATGGTAAGGCGTGGCGGGCGGATTCCATACTATGCGTATCTTTGGTGGCAGCAGCCTGGTCCCAGCCCGAGCTGCAACGGCCGCTGCGTTGCCTCCGCAGAGAGAAAGCCTCCATATTGGATTTTTGGAATCTCCGATATACTGTGAATGGATTATTTTATTGTTATCTACTAATTACTACTTATATTGTAAATGTGAAATTTGGTATGTGTGTACGTTTGTTACTCTTTCACTCTGAAATGGCTGGTCGAATTTGGATGAAATTTGGTTCATAGATAGGCTATGACCTGGAGTAACACATAGCCCACTGTTAAGCACCTGTTTAAAAGAATAACAAACTGGAATAAGAAACTTCATGAAAATCCTTTTGCGAAAATATATCGTAGCCTATAAGTTTAAATCCTGTTTAATTTACGTATTTAGTTTCGGTTACAAAAACATGTTTACGAGAACAAGAAGTCAGAGTATAAAAAAAGAAGCTCTTATAAAATCAATTTATTGTTACATTATAATGATCTCTGTGCCGAAATTTCCCGAAATCTGACCTTCAAAAGTATTAGGAAACAGGTTTTGAATGTACCAAGTACCAACTACATACTTATACCACGATCTACATATTGGCCACACTTTAGAAAGATCTAGACGCTTGTGCCACGTTTAACACCAATTAACCCCAGCGTTTATGAAACTTAATTAAACACGAAATGGCCGCCTGCATCAATGTATCAATCTATTGCCATCTTCATTTGATAGGTAAATTTTCCATTCGACCATTAGTTTCGTTTGTTGAACGAAACAATTGAATGGGATGTTTCGCGTTATATCGTACACTGTTTCTATTCAAAGATAGGTCGCCAATTATTGAAACCACTAATTCGCACGTACGATAACAAGACAATAAAATTGTCAGTCAATTCATAATCGATTACACGTTTTTACTTCTAGATACTTACCGCTGTGTAGTTGATAAACAATTTTTAGTTTTATTTCATTCAAGTTTGAGCGAATCTTCGTATACGTATGTACTCAGTTGCTCATCATCATGTACAAAATTTAAAAAATATTTATTAATCAAAACGGAAACGTGCAAAATCATTCAATTAATAAAAAGAACAGTGCTTCAACAGTACCAACTTTTTATTCCTCCTAATAGCATATTCCATCAAAGATCATACACGTGTATATCTATAGTGTTTTTATCACTTACCACGAGAAGTTTACACGAATCAGTAGAGTTGGGACTGGTGACAGGCGATGTTTCGTCGGTAGCGGTGTCTTGCGCGTGCGCACTCCTCATGCTCCATTTGCGCGAAAGCCCGCTAATATCGGACATTCCTCTCTCCCATTCTACTAACGAGTCCTGGAAAGAAAATAATTATATATTTTTAATTATTAACTTCAAAATCTTCTTAAAGTAAAGCTTTTCTATCTGAATTCCTTGTTTTCTTCAAAAAATCGGTTATTTCTTAATTTTCTAAAATCTAAATGTATGATTTTGATAAGTTTATGTTATTACGTTAGGAGTAATAATTTTTATCTTCTAACATTTTCTAAATAAAAACTATTTCAATGTTATTTCAATAAAGTCCGAAGAAACGTCTAGTAGCGGATGCGAAAATATGTTTTTACTGCTCTTAGCATCCGTAATTTTTGGACAAAATCTTTTTAAATCTATATAATAGTTCTTGTAATAATCAAAGAAGAATCGCGTAAAAAGAAACACTTAACCTTCACTTCATTGACGAATGTTATGACTTTTGTTAATTACTTAACCATTATTAAATACATCGTTTGAAGGAAACGTGAGTTATATATTTAAATTGTATAAGTTTATTGTTATGTAATGTTTTGTACAAAGTAGGTAAATGTCTTCGTAAACAATAATTAGTAAGTCTATGGTCATTAATAACTTTGTTTAGATGACATGGTTCTTTCTGTTACTCATTGGTTATTATCTTTTTATTTACATATTTCGTATATAGAAAGTAAAACCTTATATGTAGTAAACTCAGTTTTATTATATTTATTAGGTCCAACGATGATTAGAAAAATCTTTTGTAGAGCTTAATTAATATTAGGTATATTTAGGTAAAATATGTAAAAAATTAAAGAGTGCGTGTATGAATATGTACACGCGCAAAAAGTAATACTTCTGTAGGTTATCGGTACTCTGTATGATATTCAATTTATGTTTTAAATAATTACCATAGGTGAGATACTAAAAAAATAATTAAATAACGCATATTAGGCATATTACAATCATATTTTTATAGGTTATCATTTAAGGAAAGAATATAATATTATATGTATATCATTTGACAGAAAATACAACGTTTACCATGGCAACAAACGTACGTACATTTTTTCGTAACGCATTCACCAGCTTAACCCCCAAGTCAAGCGTGCGTAAAGAAGTTTTACTTCAAAAAAAACTGAGAACTGAGGCATTATTTTGCTAGAATTCTGACCCTTGCCCTGAAAGATGGCGGATTTTCTTATACAGTAGTGAAGTAAATAATAATCATTGATGGAGAATCGAGTTTGAAAACCTAGCGTACCTAAGTACTAAAATGACCTCATTCGTTTTCAATTCATTTAGGTACAATTAAATTAATAGGTCATTTTAAACCCACATATTATTTAGGAAAAACATAATTGTTACATATTTAGGGCACACGATTTTCTTGCTTTACTTACAATATTAGTTATTACTTATTACCTTCAATGTAGGTGAAAGTACCTACTATGTTTTAGATTATCTTCCATTTATTTACAAATTTTCTGTCATAACTCATGTAATCATATCATTTCGAGCTAAATCATCCTTTATCAGAATATTTGGTTTCTGATGGTAGAACACCAGATGTTTTTTTTTTAAATATTATTATTTATTATCTACAAAAAACCAAATAATAATTTTATTATTTAGAATTCTGCACAGCAACTGCCACTATAATGTAAGATACTTGAAAACAAAAGCTGAATATTTATATAGTTTCCTTATTGGAATTGAATTCTTTTAACATTCAGCACAGCTGACGCATGAGCCCTATAAAATTCTTCACAGTTCACATAAACAAAATCCGAATATCAAAACCAAAGCTAAATATGTTTGAAATACGTTCCGAGAATACTAAAATTTATTACGTTATATGTACCTTATATCGGTTATATTTTATAATATTATTATTATAAAATATAACCGATATAAGGTACATATAATTATAATTTTAGTCATATATATATATATATATATATATATATATATATATATATATATATATATATATATATATATATATATATATATATATATATATATATATATATATATATATATATATATATAATATTTATATATGTATAATATACTAGTCAGTAGGGGAGAAACCCCTTGGATTAATCATTAAGCCATTATTATTTTCTAAATATTTTTGAAGTTATACATATATAAGTTGTACTTCTTTTGGGACGTTTGGAGAATGTATTGTGAGAATTTATTATGAGAGTAAAATTTTTACGATGCGCGCGCACACCGACAACTAAAATGCAACATGATGAAGTTAGCTGATAACTGTTTGTTGCCATGGTAACCCTTGTTATTGTCTGAAAAATTATCTATAAAATTATATTCTTTCTTTAATGATATTCTATAAATATATGATTGTAATATGCCTAATATGCCTTATTTATTTTATAAATTTATCATTTTACAAATATAGAATTGTGACATACGGAATGAAATCTTTAGCTATTTTTGTTCTTTTACCAAAGAAGTATAACTTCTTACGTTCGTACATAAGTACACACACTCGTTTTTTTTTCATTTAGTTTTTAAAATGTTAATTATTAAAATATTGTAATTGATTACCAGAGGTCAAAATAAGCAAATATTCAGTATAATAGAAGTGTAAGAAAATCCTCTCATTGTTATTATATTATATTGTTATTACAAACTTATAAGTAAGTTAAATTACATTCTTGATGTAGTACAAATAAGACCTTCGCACAGTACTCGTTGTGAATAAGTGAATTTTTGCTGTTTTACGAAACAATAAAAGATAATTCGATAACAATGAATAAAACCTTATATAAATAAGTAAAAACAAAACAGTTCAGTAGCTTTTTGTCCTCTGTTTGTCAACTGATTTTCATTTTTGAAGTGAAACTTCTTTAGAATCGTTGCGATTTGAAACTTGATGAAACGAAAATGCGACACTAAAAAGAGTCAAACACATAAATATATAGAATTAAGCTGGCTAGAGAATGAGATAGAATACATTGTCATGCTGCCATAGTAACCATTGTTATTGTCTGACAAATATATAATATTATATTCTTTCCGTATATAATACTCTATAAATATACTCCGGATATGATGTTCTATAAATATATGATTGTAATATGCCTAATATGCCTTATTTAATTATTGATTCGTTTTAATTTAATTGCGATATCTGCCGAAAAAGTTTTACTTTAACCGCGCGTAAAAGTTACACGCACCCATTTTTTTTTGTTTAGTCGTTACTGACGAGCTTTAGCTTTATCAATAGAAAAAATATATTATTATGGTCGAATTTCGCCATTGGGCGAATATTAGTTTGGTTGACGATACGTTTGGCTCAGTTTCTAGTGACCCTACTTGCTGTACCAGCGGTCGCGGGTTCGAGTCCCGCTAGAGGCATTCATTTGTATGATGGGCACTAATGTTTGTACTCCAGTAATGGGTGTTTATATTTATATGTGTATGTATTAAAAGTTATAAATGTGTAGTGTATCAACTAACTGATATCCATAACACAAGCCTCGTAGCTTACCATGGAACTAGATTGTTCTGTATGTTAATGTTCCTACATATTTATTTTTATATATTTATTTATATGTAAAGTTACGATAAATTCTGAATCTACATATCTTAAGGTACACAGCAAAGTAAAAAACATTACGAAAACGTTCATTGATTTTTTAGATAACTTTAGTTTGTTATGAATTAAATACCTATATGTATATGTATACCAATATCCTTAATACTGAAATTGTACCTCCAAATACAAATGGATAAAACTTATTCAATAAAAAAAAAAAAATCGGCTAACAACCGACAAAGACATACACACAGTCTGATTGAGAACCTTTTTTGACTAGTTCAAAAAACAAGTTGAAGTTTGACTATATATATAACATACATATGTTCCAAATTCTTTACCTAAAATTATACATAATAATAAAAGCATTGTTAAATGGATACATTACTATATATACACAATGAAACTATCATATCTATTACTAACCAGTTCACCTTGATTCAGTTTTTTTCTTCCCACTTATTGTATTCCGGTTATTTACACAAAAAAATGTTTATGGTGACTCTATTTCAATCATTTTAATTTAATTATTTAATATGAAACCTGATATACGTAATTATATTGAAGTCCAATGAATTAAATTAAAAAGCAAGTTAGAATGGCTATCCAAATAAAAGAAACCAAAGCAAAGGGCCTATAGCATCGATTGTTTAAAAAATTTCAAAGGTGGTACCTATTACGAAGCGAATGTCAGACAGCACGGAGGATCTTTTACTATGTTATCCTCGCCCCTTATATTCCATATAAAAAAATTATATATATATATATATATATATATATATATATATATATATATATATATATATATATATATTTATTATAAAGAGGAAAAATGTGTTTGTTTGTACCGAATAAACTCCGAAACTACTGAACCGATTTAGATGAAATTTGGTAAGAAGATAGTTTGAGACTCTGGGAAGGACATAGGATACTTTTTAACACGTAAATCATCCCTTAAGGTGAAAATGGGGATGAACGTTTGTATGGGGAAGCAACCTATTTAATAAAAATTAATACTATTTTGACGCCATAGTTTATTTAGGACTTAACCAACCTAGTAATTATGTAGTAGCTAATAATAATGACAATAAATTCAAATTAATGTAAGACTTTACATGAATATTTACAACTAGTGGCTTATCCTTGCTTCGCTTGGGTGCGTTAGCAACGTCTCTAGGCCATTTTTTTAATTAATTAAAGTTATTATAATTAGAGTAAACACATTTTTGTTAAATTAATCAAAGAATTTTCAGAATCGTATTAGTTTTAGAAATTACCCCCTACATATAAACTTACAAACTATATCTATACATTTTATAAAATTCTAACTGAGTCGAATCTGTACATAAATATTTTTTGAAAAATCTTATTAAAATAGTCATTATTATCGATACAGAGGCCGAATCTTTAGTATTTATAATTTTTCTCTGTCTAGGAACGCGTAACGAGAAAATCACTGGACAGATTTTGATGAAATTTAGAATGATGATAGCTGGTTATCCGGGTCAAATATAAGATACTTTTTACTGCGGGAATATATCTCACCTTTGAAAAATCTATACTAAACGTTAAAACATATCTAGGGGCCAATCCGAGAGGAGCGAGGGTAAGTCGCTAGTCTCTTTATAATATTCCAGTTTTACACTTTTAGTGTGTCACTAAAACTATATGTCGATGATAACTCGACTTTTATAGTACATACTCCAATGTTATGATAGGCAGGTACATTAGCCGTCGAGGCGTCGTAGTTGAGTGCGTAAGCGATTCTGCGACGCCCCATTAAGACGTGGAAGATTTTGATGGGTTTTAGTAGGTAGTACCAGCTTTTCTAGCCGGTGAGTATCACATAACCACCTGTATGTCTACAGGTGGTATGCGTAAATGCATTTCCCAACATTAAAAAAAAAGCTACATTAGCAAACTTTCGTTATGTAAACGTTAAGAGTGCTAATAAGTAAATGAATACTTAAAACAATGGAAATAGAACAATGCCCCAATTACACAACAATAAAAAGTTGCAACAGTTTTCTTCATACCTACAGTTTAATAACTTCTGTGCATAAGTTATATACTTATATGTAGCATGTGGTACTAATAGGTGACTATTGTAGGGTCTTGCGTCTGCTCAGTCAAATATTATGAACCTCACTCTCCTGTTTTTAGAGGTCTTGTCACCGATTTCAAAAAAGGAAAAGTCGCTATATTTGAATGTACATATTTTTGTTTGTACGTGTTATGTTACACGACATCTCTGTCAACTGTAAATCCTATTATATAATGATTCTCTTTATAATTAATGAAAATATGGGTGACTCATATTTATTTGGAATTAAAATAGATTTTGAAGGTGATATATCTCTATCAGTTGAAAAGTTTTAAGTATATGTTGTATATTCTGAATTCTGAATTTGTACAGGTATAGTTTATAGGAATACAGACATAAAGTAAGTAAAAAGTATGCCAACAAAAAATGCAATAAACCGGTTTCATCCTATCTACTTTGAATTTTTATATCGATTAGAAGTTTTGTAATACATTTACAATGATATTTGTAATTTTGAATATACTTTGGTCAAAAGCCAGCCCATTTATACTCACTGACAAGTCTCTTCTATGCAACGGTGATTGCCAGAAACCTTAGAAAATGAATTTAATCAACATCATACTTCTTTTGATGAAAAATATTGTGTATAACAATAAATACCTACATAGCATAGATATTCGTATTTGTATTCAGCCCTTTTTAACGTCCCACTGCTGGGCACGGGCCTCCCTTCAATACGAGGAGAATCAGGCCATCGTCCACCACACTAGCCAAGTGCGGATTGGCGGACTTCACATGTCTTTCGAAAACTTGCTAGGTTCTCTCAGACATGCAGGTTTCCTCACGATGATCCGTAAAGCAAGTGGTAATCATGTTAGAAATGATTCGCACATGAAAATATCAGAGGTGCGAGACCCGGGATTTGAACCCGCTTCACTCGGTTTCCCAAGCGAGCGCGTTACCACTGGGCATAGATATATTAAGCTATAACTCATCTCTAAGATTCATTCTCATCTGTTTCCTCAAAACTAGATATAGCATTTTAAGTTTATTACCTAATTATTTATCTTATATCAGGAATCTGTACATCTCAAACACATCGCATATTGTACTATC
Source organism: Argynnis bischoffii washingtonia (assembly GCA_033884665.1). Lineage (NCBI taxonomy): Eukaryota > Metazoa > Arthropoda > Insecta > Lepidoptera > Nymphalidae > Argynnis > Argynnis bischoffii. Next base: position 15,771,072 of record CM066610.1, read on the forward strand.
ATAAAATGTCAATCAATCATCCAGAGAATTACATCAAATCGATGCCGAGACAGTATCTAGGTTACAACACAAGGCGACTGCAAGGTTCAACTTAAACTAACGCACAATACCTAGCCTTGCGCAATCATGTCATTTAAAGTTCCGTTTACATTAAATAATATATGTATATTAAAGAATAATAATGTTATAAAATTTATAATAATAATAATAGATAGTCCTCAAATCTGACAGTAATGGCCAATTTTTTTTTACATAAATAATAAGCAGTTTCTATAAGGAAGCATTCTTAATGTACATAACTTTAAGCACGCGTAAAGTTATTGGGTGAGGGTGTGTTTGTTACTTTTTAACGCCAAAATGGCTGAGCAGATTTAGATGAAATTTATTCACAGATAGATTACGACAGCGTTACATATCGATTACTGTTTGGCATCCAGGGAAGCTAGGGTCGCTAGTCTATACAGATAAATAAAATTGGCGTGTCTGTTTGTAACATTTATAACCGCTTTTTACTAAATGCATATGGATATATACACGGTACGTATACCAAAACAACATTTTTTACAATTTTTGTCTGTCTGTCTGTCTGCCTGTCTATTTGTTCCGGCTAATCTCTGAAATAGCTGGACCGATTTTGACAGGACTTTCACTGGCTGATAGCTTTCAGATAGCTGATATGATAAGCAGTAACTTAGGCAACTTTTATTTTAGTAAAAAAATAGGGTTCCTAGAAAAAAAAAACAAATTAATTAATTTTGTTTTAGGAAGCGAGCTAGGGACGAACCCGAGCGGAGCTATGGTGAGTCGCTAGTTAGATAATAAATCTAAAATGCTTAATTTTGTATAGTTAAAAATTATATTTATGCTCTTATTTTATTATATTCTTTATTGCACATTAAAACAAAAATTATTTAGAGTATTTAGAGAGTAAAGTAAAGTATTTAGAGAGAATATGAGGCAAAGGTGGACTTATCTCTAACAGAGGTCTCTTCCAGTCAACCTAGGAGGTGAGAGAGATTGTCATTTAGCGGAGCAGAAAAGTGCATGGTAATATGGAGATAAAGTTAAAAAAAAAAGAAAAAAAAAAAAGAATTTTATACCTCTACTTAATGTAAATCCAATTTTATCTTTACGGCTTTCAGGCGTGCCGTAAGTAATCCGTCGCGGCGCGCCGTCACGAATGACTTAATGTGGTACGCGTGGGTCAGTTAGTATTGTTTATCGACTACTTCCATCTATTATTTACTGAGATATTACTGACAGCGATATGTAATGTTAGGTTTTGTTTGTTTCCGTAATACTTATTTTAATTTACTACTATTCGCAAAATGGTCAAAATTCGAGCATAATACAAAGTTTCAAGTTCGAAAATTTGAGGAAAACATATATGAATAGAATATACTTATCTATTTTAAAATAAAACTAATTGTTTTCCATTTTTTTATTGATAACACTAAAGCTAGTCAAAGCACTATACAAAAAAAAACGTGTGTGTGTACTTATGTACGCACGTAAGAAGTTACAATTCTTTGCCGTATGTCATAACTCTGTTTGTAAAAGGAACGCAACTAAGTCATCAAGTCGCTTTTTGGCTGTCGGTTTTGGGCGTCGGTGTTGGACAGTCTGCAGATACACTGGATAATACATGAGCAGTTATTGATTGAGTGATATAATTATTATTCATGTACTAAATATCTATCTTTAGGATTCTTTTTACCGCGGGAAAATATCTCATCTCTGAGAAATCTATACTAAACGTTAAAATGAAAGATTAGGGACGAACCCGAGCGAAGCGAAGCGAAGGGTCAATCGCTAGTTATTCTATATTAGAAAGAAAAATAGATTGTAATATAATAAATTTCAAAATTAATTAATAAGGATTTTCTTGCGCCCTTTCTAATAATAACACAATTTGAAATTAATTGTGTTTTTATATATACAACTTCTTTAAATTCAAACATAAACGAGTATATTATTTTTTTAAGCAGGACCTAGATGCCTAAAGGCAGACAGGAAGACAGTCTGAGGTACATTAACAAACATGCAATAATAAATTATGGTATGTACAGATAGTTAATAAGTACGTGTCATAAAATATAACAAGGTTCCGGAATATTAAAACTGACAATACGTTTATAATATCCGTTATTTATGTATTCAGCCCTTGATAATTTTCCACTGCTGGGCATGGGCCTCCCTTCTATACGACGGAGATCAGGCTATAGTATACCACGCTGGTCAAGTGCGGGCGGACTTCACATGTCTTTAGAAAACTTGCTAGATTCTCTCACACATGCAGGTTCCCTCAAGATATTTTCCTTCACCGTAAAGAAAATGGAATCATGTTAAAAAATAATGAGATATCATAGGTGTGAGACCCGGGATTTGACCCCGCTTCATTTGATATCCCAAGCAAGCGAGTTACCACATTACCACCACTGCCTACTTTTTAGTTCCAAATAATTAAAATAGGAAGATTATACGTACATATGTAACAGAAAACAATTTATACGCGCACTCTATAATTTTTTTTTAAATGAGAGGTACGGCTTGTGGCGTTGCGCAGGACGCGCATGGTTTAATCCGGTTTATACTGGTTTTTAAAGCGCGGCCTGAGGCGCGGCGCGTCCCTTACGTGTCATCTCCCTGCCCTGCACTTTCCGCATTTCACCTCTTGTACCGCTTGCAGCTTAACATATAATATTATTTTGTTGTTGTGTTTAAATTATTATGTTATTATAATATTATTATTATCATTATATTATTATTATCATTAGTGAAATGGCTTCTACTGTAACTTAATTGACTAAACGAAAACCATTAAGCAGCAAGAAAGAAATTTTGTCCAAATTGAACGAATATTTTAAATACGTAAACGAAAAAGATATGTCAAAGATATTAAATTGTCAGCACTTCCTTTTGATAAAATATTGATTTTATTTTTATGCGATTTTTTGACAAACCTTACTTTTGGCTATCACTCACACTAATGCAAAGCTGAGCTTACGCCACGAGAACTGTATCATATTTACCAATTATACCTGCTGTACAATATAATTGTTCAAAGACGCTAAATAAATTTGTTAATTATTTTCGTAATCACCTATTGTCGTTATGTATGTACCTATTACCAATTCATCTGGCTTGATTTCAAAAACTGGTTGAAAATTAATAAACAAGCTTTTAAGAACTAGTATTTATTAAAAAAATATTACTACGAAGAAGTTTCTAGTCAGTGGTAAATTTATTAGTGCGATTGCCAGGAACAGTTAAGGGGTGTAAGACAATAATAAAGACATTCTTTTACCTTTTCTTTTTTCGTTTGCCTACGGAACCTCGGAAAAGACTTCTTTAGTATCATATGAAAACGACACTTAAAAAGCTATATTATACCTTCGGGACTGCTGCCCTGATTGCCCACCTTTTCTGTCTATAGTCCCCTTTGAGTTTCATCAGGTCAAAGAATACTATATTGTTTTAATAAAATCAAAAATAAGAAAGATAAAGGTAGCATCAGTTTTGTTTAGAAATGAAAAACAAATTTTGAATAACAAATTTAAATATAATTAAAGTTTGTAATAACAACTTGTTTTTTTTACAATTTTGCTAAAATTAGGTTAAAGTATTGACAAAGAACTCAGCCAATTCTACACGTCATGTCATCAACATCTTTGGAAACGCATATTGTGCCGAAGGTCAGCAGTTCGATTAACGAAGAAATTAAAATGAGCGAAAAGTATACGAAAAAAGGGCAATATTTTTCGCATGGTCTATTAAATTACATCGATATAATTCATTCCTAATCGAGTCTTGCATAAATGTAAATAAATTAATAGAATCGAATGCATTTATAATGATTTTGAAATAACTAGGTTATATTTCAAAATAAATATTTACACTGTTGCTACGCAAATTCGTTATCGATAGCTGTGTCATATTCATTTTTGTTTCTTCAGATGTGCAAAGTCACCTTGGTCGAGTGGACTGACTACTGGCTATTAAAACATATTTTTGAAGTTATATTTCTTTTGGCACGTTTGGAAAAAAAATATGAGAGTAAAATTTTTACGATGCGCGCGCACACCGACAGTTAAAAAGCGACATGATGAAGTTAGCTGCATTCCTTTTAAAAACATAGAATTGTGACATACGGGATGAAATCTTTAGCTATTTTTGTTCTGTTACGCTAAAGAAGTATAACTTCTTACGTGCGTACGTACTCGTAAGTACATACACCCTTTTTTGTTTATTTCAAAACACTGTAGTGATGTAAGGTGTTTTGAGGAAAAATATATAATAATTTTTCTAAGAAGGCAATACGCAAGCTTATTTCTATAAATCCGTCTGTAGTGCACTTCGAACCGGAACACGTGATACACTAGAAAATTTCGTTTCAACTAAGGCTATTTCCATAGTGATAATTCTCTAGATTATAATTTGCAAGCGTTGTGATGAAATAATATAGTCTATTCGTATCTGATTTGAGATCTCACTGGTTCGATAGATCCAGAAATTACCCCCTCAACGTCACAAACTCACTAACACACAAATTCACAACTCACAAACTTTACCTCTTTATAATATTAGTATAGATTAGTAAAAGTGACAGTTGTTTGGAGTTCCGATTATTGTTATTAGTTGCTGGTCACGAGTCACTCTATCCGTCAAGTAACCTTAGTCCACTTCGCATGTGGGAAATCATTGTGAAAGGCTCCCTTGGCACTGATCAGTCTTGCTTCTAGGCATTTCTGATTCCATGGATAGGCTGTATATAGATCTTAAATGTAATTCGACAATCGTATTCGTCATTCATAAAAAATAGGGGTTTTAATATATTCATGTATATTGTATAGCCATTATATATAATACTAGAGACTACTCTCGCTTCACTCGGGTGCGTCCCTAGGGACGTCAGTTTAATTTTTTTTTTTGAGCGGAACCTTTTCTTTTTCTAAAATTTTTAGTAGCCTACTAATAGTTACTCCTTATAACATCAGCTATCTGCAAGTGAAAGTCCCGTCAAAATCAGTACAGCCGTTTCAATGTATCTTTATATTATATACATATAATAAAATTGTAACTAAGCCGAATCTGTACATTAAATATTTTTCGGAGAATCTTATTGAAATAAACATTATTATTGATACAAATCTACAGTTTTTTAAAATTTGGTCTGTCTGTCTGTTTGTGATCGTATCACGGAAAACCTACTCGAGGGATTTTGATGAGGTATGATGATAGCTGGTTATCCGGGTCAACATATAGGCTACTTTTTACTGCGGGAAAATATCTCATCTAATCAGGTTATATTATATAATGTACAATAAATGAGTAAACGAGTAAGCATACCACTAATAAGATCATATTATACTAAATTACTCGGAACAAGATGTAAAAAATTAGTACACCGCTTGACTATTCTGCAAAAGAAAGTTCGCAAAAGATATATAATATAAATAAATAATAAAAAATATGTTTACAGCTAATTTTGTCAAGTAATTTTGTGTAATGCAACCACAGTGTGTGCTACACTTATCTCCGCCATGGTGAAATAACACGTTTAATCTGATAAAACGGTATGTCTAATTATTTTCCATTGTGTTTGTTATGACATTGCTACGTAACTATATGTTAGCACAGTGCTGTTTTGCTAGATAATTAAATTTCGTACAGACGCTAGGTATGAAAATTCCATTCTTAAAAATAATTGTCTGTTATTTTTTTTTAGTTTAGTCCAAAATTTATTCAACTGCATCTGTTAAAGTGCAGCTGCTAACGCAAGTATCAAATCTGCAATCTTTAGTGCAGCAAACATTACTAAAGATATATATTAATAACCATAAAGCTACAGCGTTTTTTAAATAAAATATGGGTGAAAAGTAAAAACAGATAAGAATATTGGTTTGAAATGTTAGTAAGTCACAAGTTTCACTCACCTCAACATTAGTATTTTCTTTCAGGCATCAACGGCAAAGTTTTGATGTTATATGTACATATAGGTACGTGACGTATGGGAGAGTGGTTTAGGCTGATTTATTATTCCGGCGTATTATTTGGTTACTTTGAGATTTGTTTAAAGTTAAGAGTAAATCTAGGACTGTAGTAAATAGTTAGTTTAATCAAACATTTTCTTAGAAATACTCTCATGACGCGCCTAAAGAAGTTTCACTTCAGAAATAAAAATGTATTTTTTTTATTAGACTATGTTGGTTCATATTATTTTATATCAACGAACATAATCTTAAATCGATCTTATATCGATAAATAAGGCAAAATACTGCAATATGACGTAAGAAAATCATTCACATTTCATTCACATTCACAAAAGTGAACGGAGCGTAACGAGGCTGTGTCCTGCAAATGAAAAAAAAATTTCCACGATCTCGACCATTCTCTGCTAATATAGAAGTAATATAAAGCCAGGTTAAAATTTAGAAAACATTAGGTATTTTTTTATAGTTTAAAAAATCTGTGATCTACCTTATCGTTCGTCCTATCTCGTGTAAAATAAAAAAGAATAATTATATCTCATTGATTATTTTGGTATTATAATCTATGGTTTATATGTTATGGTCATGGTAAAATTACCCATAATATACTCGTATAACCTATGGTCCTAAATTTTAAAGTTAACGTATCTTCTCCATTCTACGTGACATTGGCGAGGTAAATTGTGCCCAACTGGCACTCCTAGAAGCCACGAAAAAAAAAGTGATAATTGAATTGAATTAAATTTTAAAGAAAGTTTCAAAAGCTGTAAACAAGCTTTTAAAATATCAGAAGTGCTTTTAAGAAATCCATTCAGACAATTTTGTTTACAAGTACGATTGAGCGATGACAGCTTAGATCAACAGTACCATTTTTGTTTGCTAATTTATTAAAGAAGATATGCTAATAATATGAATTTTCCTTATTTAAAAAAGGAGGAAATATTTATTATGCGGTATGTTTGCCAATTGTAAACTGATTTTCCTGTTTTTTTTTTTTTTTTTAAATATAAATAGAGTATGCATTAATGTGTAACGCCTAATGCGTAAAAGATGGTTCCATATTAGGCTTGAAAAAATCCCACCACTAAAAGCGTAAAAAGTTTTCTATTTAGTCCTTTTTAAATTTATATGTCTTTCGAAAACTTGCTAAGTTCTTTTACACTTGCAAGTTTCCTCACGACGTTTTCCTATATCGTTAGGCAAGTAGTATACATGTTAAAAATGATTCACACATGAAAATATCAGAGGTGCGAGATCCAGGATTTGAAAATGCTTCACTCGGTTTCCTAAGCGAACGCGTTACCACTGGGCTACCACTGTTTTTTTACTACAAATACTGCTAGAAAATATTTATCTTTTCCATGCTTATTTGGTTATACATTAAAATTACATTATAAAAACAACAACACGTAAAAAAGACTACAAACGAATTAAAATATGGTAAATATTTTTAAGCGTTAGATTTTATTTTATTTTCGATACCATAGTTTAACTGCGACGCACGTTTCGTTTTAACTCTATATAGAGCGTACAAATCTAATATTTATTATGCTTTACGCAAAGATCTTATCTTTTTGCTGTTAAGAACTATAAGGAACCGGTTTGTTTTCTCTGACAGGTTATAGTGTCCACAGCCTGCGGCTAAAAATAGCCTCGACACGTCAACTGATGGATCAAGCGTTCAAAATGTAGGAACTAAATATATTCTTATACTACTAAGTATTATACACGTATACTGATAAACTAGCTAAGCCCTAAAAATGTAGGTACTTGAAGATATTACAAACTGACATTCTGTAATATAGTATAGTAACAAAAAACTTTTATGAAAAAAAATGATAAAAACGACAAAAGAAAACGACAAAAAAATAACTGATTCGTATTTTTTTTTTGCAATCGGTTTTTTTTTTATAAAGTTATTATTCTATTTTTAGTACATAGTAGTACATAGTAGTAACAAAGTAAGAAGAAAGTATTTTAATAATTCAGTTGGTGAAAAAAAACTCGTGTCGGATTGAGAACTTCTCTTTTTTTCGTCGGTTAAAAATAAGCAAATATTAAAAGTAGATAATGAGTAATCGTATGGTTTTGGTTATGAATGAATGATGAAACCACATATTGTATTACCATTAAAATTAATTCGTTGGAAAATATCACCATGACTTGCCCAATGATTATGAATAAACAACTTATTCCATATGGAAGATTGCACGAAGTACTTATGTAATTCGAGACCATATTCATCATTTTTGCCGAATTTACGTTATCTCGAACAGTTCTCTTAAAACGTCACCGACGTCAGGAAAAACCGGCACTAATTTTAAATTTATCTATAACTAGCGACTTAACCTCGCTCCGGGTCGGGTTCGTCCCTAATTACGTTTTAACGTTTAGTATAGATTTCTCAGAGATAAGATATTTTCCCGCAGTAAAAAGTATCCTATATGTTGACCCGAAGAACCAACTACCACCGTACCAAATTTCATCAACATCTGTCCAGTGGTTTTTTCAGACAGACAGACAGACAAAATTTCTAAAAACTATAGATTCAGCCTCTGTATCGATAAGAATGACTATTTCAATATGATTTTCAGAAAAAATTTTAATGTACAGATTCAACTCAGAATGTTATTATATAATATATAGATAGACATATAACTTATAATTCTTTTGATTTGTGTCACGGCTGTCAGTCACATGGAGACTAGCCTTCTGCGCAGGTGATATTGCAATTTGCAGTGCACTAGTGAGAGTACAAATACACTCTCCTTTCCAAAACCACGTATGGGTATTGGATCATTGACTAATGTCTTCTATTTAAAGTAACATAAAATATACTTACACATGTACTTTTAATGGGGGGAAAAAAATAATTGTATGTAAGACTTATTACGCAGGTTCAGAGTGATGCGATTAATGTGATAACATAGAGATAATCATGGAAAATTATAGTTCGTAGTCACGAAGGTCCACGCTCTGAACATAATATAATTAACGTTACCTAAACAAATCACATCAATCAATTTTATAGATAAATAAAACTATAAGAAAGAAAAAATATTGGGTATAATTATGGCATGGCATCATTAAAGAAAAAATTATGTTATAGAAATGTCAATACAACGTCAACTTTTATATCTTTTTAGGTCAATCCTAAGAGAATATTGGGACTCAGACAATTTCTTAGTCGTTTGTAATAATATTTGCACTATAAATATAAAAGTTTTTGTTTGTTTCTCTGTCACGCTGAATCCATTTAGTGCACAGATAGATCATATTTCTATAAATATTTTTTACGTTGGAAAATTTAGGCATACCATTTAGAGACTAACCGTTTAGAAAAGCCAGTACTACCTACTGAAGGCCAATGGAAACATTCCCCGTCTTGATGAAGGGTCGCAGAATGACAAGCGTTCTCAACCACGACCTAACGACACTTGGCCTACTGAAGCAGACCTCTCCCTAGCCATAAAGCCGGCTGTCCCTTGGCCATGCATGCACACGGCTTACTGTTAGTATTAAGCTTAGCCACAAGGTGGCGCCTGTATACATATATAATATAAAATCAATATAATAAATATATAATACAACAGGCATCTGAGGGAAGCAAGGGTAACTTGCTAGAATACAATTATATTATATATATGTAAACCAATATTCCTATAATAAGTATCTGCAGGAAGCAAAGTACGTGTTTAGAATACTACAACCGGTTCTTTATGCTTGGCATTTGCCTAAGTTATTTATATACTAATGCACACATTTGCCAAGAATTTTAATAATATTCTAAAGTCATTTGTAATCGCCTAAAGTACAACCTTTTTTATAATGCCTTATTTGTCTGTACTAAAGAGTGTTAGACGACCGTTTCTTTGTTCACTTTCAATCCTCCTAGACGATATAAATTCTCATAGTTTCATTCTAACTTGACAGCAGAGTGGACTGTTGGAGCAATTGTATGGTTGTTGTGGTCTGCTCTTGCAGACCTGCGTAAGCGATCCTGCGACGCCCCATTAAGATAGGGGAGGTTTTGTTGAGTTTTAGTGAGTATTACTGGCTTTTCTAGCCGAGTGAGTCCCTCATAACCATCTGTATGTCTACAGGTGATATCCGTAAATGCATTTCCCAACATTAAAAGAAAAAAAAAAGAATATGTTGTATGGTTCTTGTAACAATGGAGCTTCTTAGCTCTGGCGTTAATTGGTTAGCTTAGTCCAACACAATGATCATCTGTTCATTCTAGCCTTTCTACCAATAATGAGAAAGTAGGAATCTCAACATATTATATCTACTAAGGCAACATTAACTTAACTTAATTCCAGGGGGTATAGGTCGTTATACCTCCTGTATATAAATACGTATAGTTCACCATGTCGTCCACGTACAGTTTGGCGGACGTCACATGTGAACTTCCGAATTTAATCATAATATCTGACTATATCTGAAGGCTAAACATAATGATCGTAATGGTTTGTGACTATGTAATTCCTTTTTTTCGTCATCATGACACTGTTTATTAAATAGAGTTGCTTAATGCAAGACTTGTATGTGAAATGACCAATTAATATGGTAAACCTTTCCTGTATATACATCAACCCTCCGGACCTTTTTGTTATAAATCCTATGTAATTTAAAAATTCCATTAATCAGAATAAAGTCCTAAAAAGTAGTCGTAGTTTCATATGTTACTTACTTTCCAACCAGAAAATTCTATAATTTTTAAACAAAAAAAAATTGTTGTGTCGGTTGTGACAAATACAAAATTACTCATAATGGATGAATTAGATATCATTGATCATGTTTCGTTAAAACAGTTATTACAAAAAATAAGAGGAAGTTACGCAAAAAAACAGACAGCACAAACAATTTTATGCGCTAAAAAGTAGAAAAATTCTGTTGACCGCTGAGGGAAGGTCTCATTTGGACCCAACCCTGGCAGCAAGCCTGGCAAACAAGCAGCAGCATGATAGAATTTAGGACGAACTGTAATAGTTGAATGCCTACATATATAAAATTTCGTGTCTGTACTGTTAGCTGTTGAGGAGTTGTTTAGTCTGGAGCCAATACTAGATGGAGAATCAGATCATAATTGCATCAGGAACTGAACCCACATGTAAAATTTCAACTCTGTACGATAAAAGGAAGTGGTTCTAAATCAGCTTTCAAGAGTTGAATACAGACATACCAACAGCCATGTTTGAATAAAAGCTTATAATTAATAGAATTGTATAGTAATGTACTAATTGGACTGCGCATAATCTGTGACGGATTGACACACCCACTGCGAACTGCGAAGGTGAATAAGCTATTATATTATGCTATGAAAAACACGTATCTACTAACTCAGACAGATCATTAATAGTCATAACCAAGTAGGTAACGTTTGAAATTAATTAGTTGTATTGTAAGTATATACAATACATTGTTATGTTTACAAGAATATATTGTGTATGAAACACATAATATTTAAAGGATAATTACATTATAATTAAATAAATAGTTTTGCAGACATTAAAATCATTCATAATTATTATTTCTTAAAGGAATTGAATTTTTCCTTGTTTATTTATGTATTTTACACAACCCTTGAGGTATAAGTTACAGCCTGTTCATAAAAAAATACCGATAAAATTGCTTGATACTAAATCTATACAGTTAAAATTGAAGTGTCTGTTTGTAATGTCAAAATATCAAATTTTTACTAAATGCATATGGATTTATATACGGTACTTATATGAAAAACACATTTTTTTTTAAATTTTTCCGGTCTGTCTGATTGTTTTTTTGTTTCGGTTATCTCCGAAACGGCTGGAATGATTTTGACGGGACTTTCACTGGTAGATAGTTGATGGTATAAGGAGTAACTTAAACTACTTTTATTTTAGAAAAGGTATTAGGGTTCCGCTCAAATAAATCAAAACGTAACTAGGGACGCACCTGAGCGAAGCGAGGGTAAGTCGCTAGTGCTTATATACATAGACAAAGACAAAACAGTACCTTTTTTTACTCTGCTTGTCAACCGATTTTCTTTTTTTTTTGTTTAATAGAATTTAACTAGTATATGATATTTAGTTTGTGTTATCAATAAAAGAATTATTACTGTCGAATTTCGACCACTGGGCGGATACTAGTTATATAGTAATTGATTATGTACAGTTTTTCAATTATTTTTCTTTTTAAATTAGGTACGTTTTTATTTTTTTGAGCGAAACTCTAATTCTTTTTCTAAAATAAAAGTAGCCTAAGTTACTCCTTATGATATCAACTATCTACCAGTGATAAAAATTGGTCCAGCCGTTAAAAATTGGTCCAGCCGTTTCGGAGATAAGCCGGAACAAACAGACGGATAGACAAAAATTTAAAAATTGTATTTTTCTTATAAATGCCGTATATAATTCCATATGCATTTAGTATAAAGCTGTTATTTTGACATTACAAACAGACACTTCAATTTTATTTATCTTTAAAGATATAGTATGGTGAATACAAAATTACTAATCTTGATGTTTGAAGTATTAAAAAACAATGTTGTAAGATATTATTACATCGTGACAACTACTTACTATATGGCCTTGATCAAAATTATTCAATAGAATTGCCACTTTATATATAATGGCAGAATTAGCACTTTGACTCGAGCTAATTACGTGTCGGCGACGAAGACAACTTCTCGAAGGAAGCGCGTCTCTACATTACTTTAAGTATATAATACGTGACTGATATCAAAATTTTTATATAAATATTACAATAGTAATTTTATTTGAAAATAAAAACCTTTATAATTCCCTACAATTTTATCAGGTTTATAGTAGCGTTATAAATGGGTACACGAAACTCGTAGTTCTTTATTATCCGACTTCGGTGAAAGCCAAAGAAGGGGTATGTGTTTTATCTGTAAATATGTATGTATATCCTTGTATTTACTAAACGGCTTAACAAGTTTTAATAAATATATTTGCTTCTATATCTATATCTCCAACTGCATAACACTATAGGTATTCCTACGGCAACTAATTTACGTCTTTTTAGTTCGCTTTTTACGTAGGTCGGAGTTTTGCTTTGATAACGCAGTTTTATTTAGAATAGATCCTATAATCTATGCATAGAATAAAATTTTAACAGAATCGAATCTGTACATTAAATATTTTTTTGGAAATCTTATTGAAATAGTCATTATTATCGAAACAGAGGTCGAATCTATTGTTTTTAGAATTTTTGTCTGTCTGTCTGTGACCGCATCATGAGAAAGTCACTGGACAGATTTTGATGAAATTTGGTATGTTGATAGCTGGTTATCCGCGTCAACATATAGGATACTTTTTACTGCTGGAAAATATCTCACCTCTGAGAAATCTATACTAAATGTTAAAACGTAACTAGGGTCGAACCAGAACGGAGCGAGGTTGCTAGTTTTAATATATTTCACGAATTACTGAGGTAGAATTTTGAGAAACCTTTGAATACGCACTTTTTAAGTAACTGTATGATATTTTTTTTAAATATTGTATTTATAAATATGTATATTCTAAGGTAGCGCCAGACAAACGTTAAGTTTATATTATTAAGTCAACAGCCATAACTGGTTTGCGGTCGGACGTAATACCTACGCATTGGCTATACGGTCAATATACGACTAACCGACCATTTTGAAAAGAACATCTTATCTTCAGAATAATGTTGATCGCTCAATCTTTTTCAATTGTGTCATAAAGCGAAGTGGTCCCGCCTTTTGAATGGAATGTGATCATGCCACCTCTTATTTAAATAAATTACAACTTATATGCAAAGATGAATTTTGCGATTTCCCAACGATATTATTAAAGAACTAGCGACTCATCCTCGCTTCGCTCGGGTTCGTCCCTAGGTGATTTCCCCATACAAACTTTCATCTCCATTTTCACCCCCAAGGTCTCATTTTTTCACTAACCCCCACCCCCAATTTCACCAAGGATGATTTCCGGGATAAAAAGCCCTATGTCCTTCCCAGGGTCTCAAACTATCTTCTTACCAGATTTCATCTAAATCGGTTCAGTAGATCCAGAGATTACCTCCTACAACCGCACTAACTCACAAACTTTACCTCTTTATAATATTAGTATAGATGTGACAATTTTGATATTATGTGTTCCAATATAATACTATAACTGTAACCCAGTACTGGCTTAAGGGAGCCTTAAAAGGAATACTTAAATGATATTTAAAAGAATATAAAGAACATCTATTTATAAGTGACTTGTTTTGTGTATTACTTTCATTATAATCTTAAACTGGATGAATTGCAAAAAAATAGGGATTAAGCGTCATATGAAGTCCGCTGACCCATAGGTAATGGTCTGTATGTACTACCACATAGGCAAAGCTTTCACTCATACAGTACACGCAAATCTCAATCTAAATCTTTGAGGGCTCAGAAGTTAGCGCGAGTGGTGCGCAGTAATATATTTTAGGTATCGAAGGGAGCGAGTGGCTGCGCAGTAACATATTTTAGGTGACTCGCGCCTAAGTTCCGAGACCTCGAAAAGATTTGCGCGTACTCTACATATTATATCTTTTTTATTCTTAAACATTCTTAGGAGGAACTTCTAACATTGTAAGTTGTGCAAGCCAGATGTGATACTTCTTCAATACGATATAGTCTTATTAATAATTTACTAAATATGTTAATATAATAAACTACATAATTACTATGTCAAGGACTAGTATACTTAACTATGTTAAGCTGCTTAACTCATAACCACTATATAATACATACATCAATAGTTTTAAAGTCATTTTTTCATTCAAAATTCTGTAACTCGCAAAATACCTTAAGAAATAAGCACTCTAGGTGCTTAAACACAGAAATACTCTAGGTCGAGTAAGTGAAGGCTAACAAAATATAGTAAAAAAACGATATGATATCATTAGTGACATCATAGTTGTCCTCTTTGATAAACAATTGTTAATTTAAAAACAAAGAAACTAGCATTGTATGCTTTTAAAGGACAATGCGAAATAAATTAATTCAGAATGTAAGCTATCTAAATTCAAAATTTCACTCAAAATCGTTCAGTCCTTACAATGCAAATATTATTCGTAGTATACATAAACATATATATGTGTATATATATTATGGTGTATTCGTCCCTAGGTTGATTCCCCTACTATCTTGGTTGGTCTCAAACTATCTTCTTACCAAATTTCATCTTAATTGGTTCAGTAGTTTTGGAGCCTATTCGATGCAAAAAAACAAACAAACAAACAATCAAATCTTTCCTCTTTATAATATTAGTATAGATAATCAGTTATATCTATCCATCTATCTAAAATATATATGTAAAATCTTTTAACTGTAAATAAAAAATATTTTTTGAATCATAACAAGTTAAAACAGGTTGAAAATTAAAATCACGTCTTGTCTCTGACTCAACGACTAGACTTTCAAACATACGATAAGCAATTTAGCAAGGATACGTTATGGGCAATGTCATGTACCAATAATTAAATAATACGAAAAATATTCTTTTTTTTTATTATTTAGAAATAGAAAGCACATTAAAAATAATGTACTACTACTAAAGGTTATTAGGTTATGAAGCGGGTTCAAATACTCCAAAAAAACTCCAATTCTTTTTTACTGATTGCGCTAAAGCTTGTAATAGATACTTAGTAAAAAAAGAACATCAGTGGACAAACATAGGAGAAGAAGAAAAGGTAACCGATCTGTTTTGTCTTTGCCTATTTATACATATTCAGATTATTACCTGAGTTTCCAAATTGATAACCTAAATCAATTAACTATGGAGTAAAACGAAGCGGGTCAATAGTTTTTCCATGAACATGCATTTTTTGATAAGCCCACTTTAAAAACCTACGTCACAATCGTACCGTCTGAACAAGTACCATCAGAACAAACCGTGTCAAGAATGACATATCGAATAGGTGAAAGTTTATGAATGAAATCAGTTTCTCCAACTTTTTTTGCTTATGTTGTTATTGTTTGAGAGTCAAGGTTTCTAATAATTATCTTGTCATACTAGCTAATGTTAAATACAATTTGCGATGTTTGCGCTAAGGTTTGTGTAAATGATCACTACCAAATTCATTTCTCATGATATTTAGTTTTATTTGTATTGAATTTACAAGTGTATATGATTTGAATTACCATACAATATGATCTGTCAGGATAAGAAATTATCGAATAGCTACTCTCGAGTTTGGATCCATTTGACAAAACTTGATCAAGGTCTAGAAATGGAGCCAAGAGGTGGAGAAGTGTGCTTTTTCTATAATATATTGATTAAAAATGTACCTACATAATTCCATGTACTATCACTTTTATTTCATTTACTTCATTAAGTACTTATTGTTCAAATCTTTGTACATTTACCGGTTGTATTTACCGGTGGTAGGGCTCTGTCAAGCCTGAGGAGTCCGACTGGATGGGTACCACCCCCTTATCTATTTCTGCCGCCAAGCAACAATGACTGCATTGTTGTGTTCCGGTATGAAGGATAAGGTAGCCAGCGCAATTACAGGCAAGAGGCATATCATCTTAGTCCTCACAGTGACAACGCACCTGCGGTTCTGCATTTTTGTTACATAAAACTTAAGTGCATGAACCGTAGGTGTTATGGGCGACAGGTATCGCTTTCCATCAGGTGGTCTGTTTGCTCGTTTATCACTGAGTACCAAAAAAAATAAAACATAGGTATTTTATAATCTATACAGATAAATAAAATTGGAGAGTCTGTTTGTAATATTAAAATAACCGCTTCTTACTAAATGCATATGGATGTATACACGGTACATATACCAAAACAACATTTTTTTACAATTTTTGTCTGTCTGTCTGTTTGTTCCGGCTAATCTCTGAAACGGCTGGACCGATTTTGACGGGATTTTCACTGGCAGATAGCTGATGTTATAGGAAGTAACTTTGGCTACTTTTGTTTTTAAAAAAGAATCAGGGTTTCGCGAAAAAAATTAAAACCCATAAAATTGTGAACAAAATCCGCGTACGGTGTACGCACCCGAGTAAAACGAGGGTAAATCGCTATACAATTTAAATTAAATGAATATTTTAGGAGTAGCAAGCTATTTATGTATACCTAAACGTAGCTAACCGTGAAAACGTACCTAGGGACGAACGTGAGCGAAGCGAGCGTGAGTCGCTAGTCTATACAGATAAATAAAATATATAATATAATTTAATCCCTATAATAAAATATTATAATTAATTTGAATATTGTAAATGCGAAGGTTTGGATGGATGATTGTTACTCAATCATACCAGAACGGCTGAACAGATCTGGATGAAAAGTACAGGGATAGATTATAGTCTGGAATAGCAAATTGATTATTTTTTAACCCGAAAAAACGTACGATTTCCGTGGAATAAATTTGTTTTTATTTTACACAAAGCAAGTGATCGACTATCTCAATATTCAATATTAACTGTTAAAATGTACTTAGGGACGAACCCGCGCGAAGTGAGGTGAGTCCTAAGTCCTACGCTTCTAGCTAGTGTCAGATAAATAAAATTGGTAGCTGAAGTTGTGTTTCTCTTCATTATTTATGAAATTCATACTCGGCTATGTTCCGGTTCCGGCACTCCGGCTTCTTTATCTTCGTAATAATCCTTCGATTGTAGAAGATGAGTCATGGCTTAAGGAACTTATAAAGTATAGACTAGACTAGACTAATAAAGATATAAGTCGATAGACGCCTGTTAAGAAATAATTCTCTTTGGTGAAATGTTCGTCGAACGGAACAGCCCAGTGTCCCTGGATTATGCCATACCTTTATAAGTAACAAATTTAATATAAATAATAACTCGCTACACATCCTGTCTTTTTTTCTCTTGCCAATCTAAAAATCTAAATAATCAATGGGAGGGGACGGGACGGGACAGCACGGACCGTGACCGGACCGTAACCGAATGGAACGTAACCGGAATGGAACCGGCACGGAACGGAACGGACTGTGCCCGGACTGTAAACCGGAACGTAACCGGGTCGTAATCAAACCAAGACCGGACGGTGACCGGACCGTAACCGGACCGTGACCGGACCGTGACCAGACCGTGACCGGACCGTATCCGGACCGTAACCGGAGCGTGACCGGACCGTAACCGAATGGAACGTAACCGGCACGGAACGGAACGGACTGTGCCCGGACTGTAAACCGGAACGTAACCGGGTCGTAACCAGACCATGACCGGACCGTAACCGGACCGTATCCGGAGCGTGACCGGACCGTAACCGGACCGTGACCGGACCGTGACCGGAACGTGACCGGACCGTGACCGGACCGTCACCGGACCGTGACCGGACCGTAACCGGAACGTGACCGGACCGTGACCGGACAGTATCCGGAGCGTGACCGGACCGTGACCGGACCGTCACCGGACCGTGACCGGACCGTCACCGGACCGTATCCGGAGCGTGACCGGACCGTAACCGGACTGTCACCGGACCGTGACCGGACCGTGACCGGACCGTGACCGGACCCTGACCGGACCGTGACCGGAGCGTGACCGGACCCTGACCGGACCGTATCCGGAGCGTGACCGGACCGTAACCGGACCGTGACCGGACCGTGACCGGACCTTCACCGGACCCTGACCGGACCGTAACCGGACCGTGACCGGAACGTGACCGGACCGTATCCGGACCGTAACCGGACCAGAATAGAACGTAATAGAACGGAATAGAAGAGAAGATGTCGGACGAAGAAGACAGGCGAAGAAGGAAGGCGGTGAATAAGGCGAAGAAGACAGGCGAAGAAGATTGGCGAAAAAGACAGTATTTTTGGTAGGTATACGTGTATCAAAAGTTAAGAAGTTAGAAGGAGAGAGATTCTATTCTAGTTAGAAGGAGAGAATACAATCTCTCTCCTTCTAACTTTGAAAAGATGGAGTAGAAAAATGTGCAAAAAGTTGCGGTAGTGGAGCTTTATATAATATTAGTTATAACATAAAGCAAAAAATTTTTTTTATAGTCTGAACGCGGGTGAAACCGCGGGTTCTGCTAGTATTATATAAATAACATAACATAGGGACAAACCCGAGCGAAGCGAGGGTAAGTCGCTATATAACTTAAAGCAAAAGAGTATTTTTTTGTAGATTGAACGCGGGCGAAACTGTGGGTTTTGCTAGTGATATATATTAATCATTTCATGATTGACTAAAATCGTCCCAATTTCACCATCTAAATGGTGACAGGAGAAATCTGATATAATAAAAACTACAAATCGATTTTAATTTCTCACTTTTTCTTGACCAGAGAAGAAACTTTTGCATTGAAAGAAATTAATCCAATACACGCGTAATCAGCAATGTATAATACATCATTGAATTAACATATCTGAGCCACTTATTGAATACAGGCGCCACTTTCACATACACTTTTTAAACTGTTCAACTAACGAGGCTATTTGAGAGAGAATTTACCTGTAGAAATTAAGATTATTATATAACAATGTTTTCTTGAAAATAACAATACGACATCGAACTACTGTTATAAATGCGAAAGTTGATATGTTTGTTACTACTTTCCCCTAAAACGGCTGGTCGGATTTGGATAAAATTTAGTACACAGATAGACTGTAAGTTGGAGTAACATATAGGCTACTGTTAAGTAACTCTCTAGTAATATAAATCTAAAAGTGTGTTAGTTAGATATATTTTTTCATAAGGATAATTTATTAGCAGGAAATATCAAGGGGACATCCCGAAATATAAAGGTACTAGTGACTCACCCTTGCTTCGCTCGGTTTCGTCCCTATGTATATTTAATAATATATATAGTTTTACAATAATGTCTGTCCGATTTATTGATATTTATGATTACTGCTCCGCTCTCTTGGGTAGTAGCATGATGATATATAACCTATAGCCTTCCTCATTTAACAGGCTATCTAATGCAAAAATATATTTTTTAATCGGATTAATAGTTCCTGATATTAGCGCGTTAAAACAAACAAACTAGCTAACAAACTCTTCCTCTTTATAATATTAGTATAGATTGTGATATAGGCTGGAGAAGAACAGAGAGAGAAGAACACGTACTTTTATTTTATTTCGGTGTTTTTAGTGGTTTCCATGGAATATCCTCTTTTGAGTAGGTAGGTACTGAGAAATATTGATGTGAATGAAATTAATGTCTTTCACGCTTCAACGTAGTTTGTTCCAAAATTACGAAAACAAAACAAATATTTAATATTTGTGAATATAGTTCTATTGTCGCAGGTGTAGCATAAAATATCCATGGCTTATTGTAAAGCTATGTAAATGTTATGAAAACTCACTAGTCCCAACTGACTTGAATTGAAAGATATTTTACGCATAATATTAATTTATTTCAATTCTAATTCGCTTTACAATTTTATGAATAAGAACTTAATTTCATTCAAAACATTTTCGTTCATACTTAGTAAAGTAGTAATTTCCTTTGTTACTGATACAAAAAATTCTTATAATAATTATATAATTAAAGGAATCTTACTAACAATATTATAAATGTGAAAGTTTAGATGTTTGTATGTTTGTTCCTCAATAACGTCGGAATGGCTGAACAGAAATAGATTATAGTCTGTAATAGCACATAAGCTACTTCTTATCCCGGAAAAATGTACGGTTCCTGTGGGTTAGATTTGTTTTTGTTTGTCGCTAGTATGTATGTAATTTGTCACTTCATTAATTTAAGCAAAGAAAAAAGATTTTAATACTAAGCTTAAAGATTATTCGAGGTAATTATAATTTCACTAGTGAAATTTCAGGGTTTTTATAATTTACCTACGACACTTACATATATAAAAAAGCTGTTTCCAAAATTTGTTTTATTCAGGAAATCGGTTGACAAACAGAGGAGAAAAAGGCACTGAACTGTTTTGTCTTCGTCTATTTAGATATAGGTAAAAGGAAATAACTATGAAATTAATGATTCATGTATAATGTATATACATAAATTTAGTGTGCGTGCGTGCTCGAATAAAATTATCTATATATATAATAAAATTGTAACTTAGCCGAATCTGTACATTAAATATTTTTTGGAAAATCTTATTGAAAAAGACATTATTATCGATATAGAGGCCGAATCTAAAGTTTTTAGAATTTTTGTCTGTCTGTTACCGCATCACGGAAAAACCACTGGAGGGATTTTGATGAAATTTGGTATGATGAGAGCTGGTAATCCGTGTCAACATATAGGATACTTTTTACTACTGGAAAATATCTCATGTCTGAGAAATCTATATTAAACATTAAAACGTAAGGACGAACCCGAGCAGAGCGAGGGTGACTCACTAGTTGACTTATAAAAATACAGGCGGATTGAGAATCTCCTACTTTTGAAGTCGGTCAAAAATCATGAGATCGACATATTGCATACCTCGTAAAATGATGTAATGTCAACAACATTATTGCTTCAACAATTATGTCATTACGTAAATGCAATTTAATTACTTTTAAGAGTAAAGATAAGGAACATCGTGATATAGGGGCAGCCCACATTTATCTATACAGATAAATAAAATCGAAGTGTCTGTTTGTAATGTCAAAATAACAGCTTTATACTAAATGTACTTATTTGAAAGTATACCTATACGGTACATATCAAGCCTCGAACAGTAATACAATAAATTTTAATTACTAGTGTTCAGTGGTCGAAATTCGCCCATAATCATTATATAAAAAAAACTAACTACTATACAAAAGTAAGATTTCATCCCGTATGTCACAACCCTCTGTTTGTAAAAGGTATGCAGCTAACTTCATCATGTCGCGTTTTGGATGCTAAAATAAGTATAATTTCAAAAAAAGAAAATCAGTTGACAAACCGAAAAGAAGAAGGCATCTAACTACTAAAAGATCTAAGGACCCTCTGCTGGTCATCGCACGTTAGGTTCTTCCAAACAACAGCATTGAAATGAAATGAAAATTCATGTAAGGCAGACGACGCGTCGTAAATCTTTTGCCAAAACCGATCAGCAGAGTACACAAGATATACTGCGCCGACCCCAATTAATTGAGAAATGAGCAGAGAGATGATGAAATCGAGAAGAAAAAGGTAGTGAACTGTTTTATTTTTACCTATTTATATACATATAGAATACTAGCGACTCACCCTCGCTCCGCTCGGTTTCGTCCCTAGGTACATTTTTTTTATGAGCGGAACCTAATACTTTTACTGAAATAAAAGTAGCCTAAGTTGCTCCTTATAACATTAACTACCTGCCAATGAAAGTCCCGTCAAAATCGGCCGAGCCGTTTCGGAGGTTAGCCGGAACAAACAGATAGACAGACAAAAATTTTAAAAATTATATTTTTCTTAAATGTAGGTACCGTATGTAATTCCATATCCATTTAGTAAAAAGCTGTTATTCTGATATTACAAACAGACACTTCAATTATATTTATCTGTACCTATAGATGAATTAGAAATCTTAGTATATCCACTAGACCTAAATTAATTGAACCTAACACAAAGTTGCCTCACTGTGTACATCATTTTTATGCTGTACAGTACACATATTTACATATATATGTAAAAAACCAGACGATCGTTTTATAGATAATTTAATTAAACGAGCCTATTATGATGTGCCTAAAAAAACATGCCCTGAATATAAATCTTGTGGTATTTAAGAACTTTAAAACATGAGTAGAATTTGTAAAACACTAACAATCTAACAGTCTGTCTCAGTTTCATAATCTTTACGCAAGGTATTGTTAATAGTAGCAAGTGATGCAATATGTTTGATGAAGTAATAACTTTGTTTTTATATTTAAGAATAATCGATGTGTGATGTTACAAATTAAGAGGAGGCTCCCTAAATTTAACGCTGATTTGCTTTCATATTCTATGTATACCAGACATTAAATCAATGTGATAATTTCAATGTATGATTTTTCAAACCTTTTTCTATGGATCAGAAAAAACAGAAACACAATTGGATGAAATTTTCTCGATAGTTTTATTTTTTTTAAAATATGCCTTTTTTAGAGATTAATGGATTTTACTCTTAAACTACTTCAGTTATATACGCAAAAAAAATACTCAGAGAAGGAAAATATAGTTTATTATCTTCTGTACGAAAGACATTTAAATTGACCAATTATTATTCTCATAATAAATTAAATTAGATTTGAGACTTACGTTTTTTAATTCTGTGCAAGAATAAGATCGATCGGATATTCGATATTCAACCTTGTTCGCAAGCAACTAAGGTGCAACGACGATAATGATTCAGTCGGCCGCTGGCCCTTGACGAGGTAGGACCTATGTCGCTTTTGCTCGCGCACAACCCCCCCGCTAATTCATCGAATTATTCATTCCTTGGACATAGTGTAAAAAATCAACGTTTTTTGCTTTTTATACATAGCTTAGTAAAAACAACTTTAAGTAACACATTTAAGGTTGAATTTACATTATTGTATATTTTTTAAACTAGAATTACCTAAATACAGAATACTTTTGCTTATGATTTTTTGTGTAATATCTAGTTTAGTGATCGATGATTCCGTTCTGTCGTATACTAAGGGTTTCGCGCGGCTATGCTTGTAATTAATATTAAATATGAATAAATAATATAATTAATAAATATAAATCATTTACTATGCGCGTTGTATGTATGTAAGTGTTTGTATATATAACATACATACATACATGTGTTTGTATATATAACATATATACATACATACGCGTAGGATTTGGACGCGGGTTTCAAATAAATCTACATGTAACATACCTACCAAATTTCATAAACATAACGCGAACTTAGCTAACCATAACTAGTACGGGTAAGTAAGTATATCATAATAAAACATTGGTTATGTTTGTCCCTCAAGGATAATGCAGATTTCTATCACAGAAATAATTTTCAAATCGGACTGGTAGGTACCTATCTACATATGTAGTTTAGCAGATTATCTTCATATTTATAACTTTACCTTTTATTATGTACATATAAGTATATACGGGGCCATTTTAAATTTACTGAAGACCTTTTGTGAATATATTATTTACATCATAACATCGTCGAAGTTTTTTTATGTAAGATAAAGCAGTATGTAACAAGTTAGTGTAAATATGTTATTTGAAGTGGCGCCCCTGGTGTAATAGGCACAGTGGATAGTGAGCGCAATCAGCTGAGCGCGGGCGTCGAGCGGTTAGAAAGCCAAGCGCTTAGAAAAAAAAGCAAATTTATATTTATACAGATAAATAAAATTG
Organism: Argynnis bischoffii washingtonia; assembly: GCA_033884665.1. Lineage (NCBI taxonomy): Eukaryota > Metazoa > Arthropoda > Insecta > Lepidoptera > Nymphalidae > Argynnis > Argynnis bischoffii. The sequence continues at coordinate 15,795,277 of CM066610.1, forward strand.
GAGTGTCTGTTTGTAATATTAAAATAACCGCTTTTTACTAAATGCATATGGATGTATACACGGTACATATACCAAAACAACATTTGTTACAATTTCTGTCTGTCTGTCTGTTTGTTCCGGCTAATCGCCGAAACGGCTGGAGCGATTTTGACGGGACTTTCACTGGCAGATAGATAGCTGATGTTATAGGGTATATATAGTTGTAACTTAGGCTACTTTTATTTTAGAAAAAGAATCAGGGTTCCGCAAAAAAAAATTAAAACCCTGAAATTATGAACAAAATCCGCGTACGGCCTACGCACCCGAGCAAAACGAGAGTAAATCGCTATATAATATTTAATTTAAATGAATATCTTAGGAGTTAGCAAGCTACTATTTATATAGGTATACCTAAACATAGCTAACCGGGAAAACGTACCTAGGGACGAACGCGAGCGAAGCGAGCGTGAGTTGCTAGTCTATACTAATATTATAAAGCTGAAGAGTTTGTTTGTTTGTTTGGTTGGTTGAACGCGCTAATCTCAGGAACTACTGGTTGGAATTGAAAAATTCTTTTTGTGTTGGATAGTCCATTTATCGAGGAAGGCTTAGGCTATAGAACATCACGCTACGACCAATAGGAGCGGAGCATAAATGAAAAATGTTGCAAAAACGGGAAAAAATCATTCCTTTTGAGAGCTTCCGTTGCGTGCGCTGCGTAAGCGGTTGAAGTTACGCAAAAATCGTGTATGACGGAATTGTTCTCCTTTAAAAGTTCTAAAAAAAAGTCCGCGACAGCATACCTATGTCTATCTTTTAAGGTTGACTCAAAATAACCCTTTTTATGGCAATCAAATTTGTTCTAAAATAATGCATTACTTCCGAAGGTGTTTTTATAAACATGATACTATCCTTATCCAAATAAATACGTTATTCATCACAAGTATTTAATTTTGAACAAAATTGCCCTTGACATAATTTGATTTCAATGAATATCTTAGGAGATATCATAGTTTTAAAATATACATATTTAACTTTACGCGGTCTATGGGTGAGCGCGCTCTCAGCCCGATACAAGGCGAGGGCAGGGCGGTCGTGAGGGGGGAGTCACTATTCCACGCGGACGAAGTCCCGGGCAAAAGCTAGTAGATAAATAAAATTGGCGTGTCTGTTTTAATATTAAAATAACCGCTTTTTATTTATTGCATATGGATGTATACACGGTCCATATACCAAAACAACATTTTTTACAATTTTTGTCTGTCTGTCTGTTTGTTCCGGCTAATCTCCGAAAAGGCTGCACCGATTTTGACGGGACTTTCGCTGGCAGATAGCTGATGTTATAAGGAGTAACTTAGGCTACTTTTATTTCAGAAAAAAAAAATCAGGGTTCCGCGAAACAAAAATTAAAACCCACGAAAAGCGTACGCATCCGAGCGAAGCGAGGGTAAATCACTATATAATTTAAATGAATATCTTAGGAGTAGCAAGCTACTGTTTATCTATCTTCTTCTTCTATACTATAATAAAACTGTAGAGGTCGAATGTCTGTACATAGAAAAAATATGCTAAAAACCGAGTCAGGGGGGTGTAAGAAGAGAATAGAACAAATCCAGATTTTTTTTTAATTTTTTGTTTTTCTGTCTGTTTGTCTGTTTGTACAGGCTAATCTCCGAAGCTGCTGGACCGATTTGAATGAAATTTTGCATGGTGGTACCTTATATCCACGGTCAACATATAGGATACTTTTCATCCCGGAAAATCAAAGAGTTCACGTTGGATAGTTAAAAAACTACAGTAACTTATACAGCTTACTACACAAAAACTACCCATTGGATTTTAATGAAACTTTACAATAATATAGTTCATACATCAGAATAAGCAATAAGCGACTTTTTATTCCGGAAAAATGAACGGTTTCCGTGGGATAGATTTGTTTTTTCTAGAGGTGAACCCGAGCGAAGCGAGGGTGAGCCGCTAGTATATAAATAAACATAGCTAACCGTGAAAACGTACCTAGGGAAGTACGCGAGCGAAGCGAGCGTGAGTCGCTAGTAAAAAATAAAAAAAAGTTTCGCACCTTCTGAACCACGTATTTCAATTCGCAAGCCAAGCAAAAGTGGGTGTAGCGGTATGATCTCGGACTAGAATTTCGATGATCGTAGATTCGATTCCCCTCGTGTGTAGACATTTTTTTCCTTTTTCTCAATTATATATTGAATTTTGAATTTTAATATACAAAGATTTTTCGCATGCGCTTTAATTACTATCCCTTGTTGAAAAGTCCACAATCCCATTTTTTTATCGTTTCTATGCCTTTTGCATATCTATACATATAAACAAATTGTGACTAAGCCGAATCTGCACATTAAATATTTTTTTGGAATATCTTATTGAAATAGACATTATTATCGATACAGAGACCGAATCTATAGTTATTAGAATTTTTGTCTGTCTGTCTGTTACCGCATCACGGAAAAACTACTGGAGGGATTTTGATGAAATTTGGTATGATGATAGTTGGTTATTCGGATTCCGGGTCAACACATAGGATATTTTTTACTGTGGGAAAATATCTCATCTCTAAGAAATCTATACGTAACGTTAAAACGAGGGTGAGTCGCTAGTAAATAAATAAAAAAAAAACGATAAATGATAATAAATAAATAAAATACTTATTTCTTTGCATAATTGAAAAATGAATAATATTATATAAAAATGAGAAAAAGAAAGAAAAATGACTACGCACGGGGAATTGAACCTACGACCTTAGAGTTATTAGACTCAGCTTTTACCGCTACGCCAACTCATACTTAGTATGCATTGTGAAATAAGTGATTCATAATCATAATCCTTCGATTGCTTTTGATTATTATTTATTCAATACTATAACAAAAATTACATACTAATTTGTAAATTTTTAAACATCAAACTAACAAAAACATAAGTAATTTCCTGATAAAATTCCTAAATATGTATTTATATATTATGAATATATAAATACTTGAATAAAATATAATTTACATGTTCAATATCTACTCAAATTCAATTATTGCATAGGAATAAATGTCTTAGCTTTTCGCGATTACTAAATATATACGTATTATAATAAAATAAAATGTTATCGGATCAATTCCCGTATTTTAAATTTTAATAATATTAAAATCAAATTGATAAGTTGGCCTACTGCTTATAGACGCGCTTGCGTACTCTGTGACGCTTGACCTGTAGTTATGAGTTCACGCCGGCGACGTGAGCGCACAGCTCGCTTTGCGGGAGGGGTGGTAGCGTTAAATGCCTACTTCGCCCGGACAGCCTGGCCTTAATATAGTTTTTCGTATTAAGTTGAATGCTATGTTAATTAGACCAGTTATAAAAATGTATAAGTAGTATTCAGCCCTTGTTAACGTCTTTTTAACTGCTGGACACGGGCCTCCCTTCAATATGAGGGAGATCAGGTCCACAACGTGTCTTTCGAAAATTTAGTAGGTTTTCTCAGACATGCATGTTTCTTCGCGATGTTTTTCTTCACCGTAAGACAAGTGGCAAATAATATTGGAAATGGTTTGTACATTAAAATATTAGAGGTGCGAAACCCGGGATTTCAACTCGCTTCACTCGGTTTCCCAAACGAGCGCGTTAGCACTGGACTACCACTACCCTGTCTTATATATATGTATATAAAATGTATTTCGTGTATCTCGGAAACGGCTGTAACGATTTAGATCAAATTTTGTATTTAGATAAAGTTTTGCTTTTTAAGTTCATTTATAGTCTTTTCTGAAAAAAAACGCAATTTTTATATCAAGAAAAACATCACGTGAAGCTCAGTCGCCCATCTACTTCTAGAATAATTGAAGTGTGATATTTATTACAAATTATTATAGTTTTTCATTAACATATTAAGTTGAGTCCTATGTTAATTAAACCAGTTATAAAAATGCTCTATCATATATTAGGTTAACAATATTTAGTTTTGAATAAAAATAATTGCGTCGATTTAAGGCTTTGTTTTTATGTTTCAAATAAATACTACTTTGATTACGTGTTTATATATATCAACTAGCGACTCACCCTCGCTCCGCTTGGGTTCGTCCCTACTTAAGTTTTAAAGTTTAATATAGATTACCCAGAGATGAGATATTTTCCCGGAGTAAAAAGTATCCTATATGTTGACCCGGATAACTAGCTATCATTATACCAAATTTCATCAAAATCCCTCTAGTGGTTTTTCCGTGATGCGGTAACAGTCAGACAAAAATTCCAAAAACTATAGATTCGACCTCTGTATCGATAATAATGTCTATTTCAATAAGATTTTCCAAAAAATATTTAATGTACAGATTCGGCTTAGTTACAATTTTATTATATGATAGATCATTTCTTAAAAAATAAGCGCACATGAAGTATAATAAATTTGACGACACGTTTGACTCAGTTTGTAGTGACCCTACATGCTGTGCCAACAGTTGCGGGTTCGAGTCACGCTGGACGTATTCATTTGTGTTATAAGCACGAACGTGTTTGTACTCCAGTCATGGGTGTTTACATCTATAATATGTATGTATTTAATATGTATAGTTATATGTATGTATATGTGTAGTGTATCAACTATCTAGTATCCATAACACAAGCCTCGTAGCTTACCATAGAACTAGATGGTGCTGTGTGTTAATGTCCCAACATATTTATATTCATTTTTATTACATTCAATAAATAAATTTTATTATTTCCTTGATTTCTCGTCACGAAATTGACTCGAACAAAGGACTTTACGTCAAAATGTCATCATTGTGTTAAATTTTAAGGCCGTCTCGTTTCCCACAACCCACCGGTATTTCTTGAAAGCGAAAACTTTGCAAATTGCTTCGTTGAATTCGCTTGCGCAAATACTTGTCCTTGCTCATCTATGCTTGCGTATTCAATTTACTTCTCAAAATTAACTAAAGCATTATAAATTTTAAATAAACGGACTTAAGTTAAAAATTATTGACTTATTATACTTAGAAAAAACTAAAAATTTGGACCAATTGTTGATCTTGTTTAAGCTTTTACTCGAATCGAGAGGACAATTAGAAAAAGGTATGAATTTTAAGATTTGAATCCATTGTTAGTTACGAATTTTGCTAATTAATAAAATTATGCTAAGACACAAGTGTTTTGTAATGTATACGTATGCATAAGAAAAGTTGATAGGTGCGCTATAAGCGTCCCACCTTGAGACATGCACGTTCTATATATAATTTTTTGTGACTCATTCTGTTAACTTAATTACAATCTTTTATCTTGAACGCGTCCATTTTTAATTGTTTTCTCTCGTATTAATAAGAATTGCTAATACTAATAAAGTAAGGTATTTATATTACATACCTGTTAATATTTTCTTACATAACACATAGTGCTATAATCATTTGATCATTCTATAGTCATTAAAATGTAACGCTATTAAAAAGGAAGTGTTTCATCTTATACGATCACTAGCGACTTAACCTCGCTTTACTCGAGTGTGTTCCTCTAGGTACGTTCATGTTGTTCACAATTTTTTCAAAAAAGTTACTTCTTATAAAATTAGCCGTTTCGGAGATTAACCGGGACAAACAGACGGACAGGCAAATATTTTAAAAATTGTTTAGTTTTTTATAAATACCATATAGTAATAAGCATGTAGTAGAAAGCTTTAACATTACAAATAGACACTTTTATTTATTTGTGCAGATTAAATTTGCAAGAATATTAAAGATAAAATGATGTTCTTTTTAAAAAAAAACAACTTTACGTTTAAAGTTTTGTTTGTAGTTAAATAATAACCACTTTGATCAATTTAATTTAATTTAATCATTTATTTCAGGCAATATTTACAGAAAGATCTTAAATATATAAACAGAGGCCCATAGCATATATACCTTAAAAACTAACATATGTATATACATATATATATATATATATATATATATATATATATATATATATATATATATATATATATATATATATGTTAGTTTAAACATGTAACAATTCTGCCTACTATAAACAATATAAAAAAGTTATGCGTCTCTCCAAAACTTTAACAATGTTTATTGATTGTGATAATATCCTCCAAACTTAAAAAGTTTTTCATACCATTAATAAGCTTAATGATTTCTTCGAAACCCTCATTTCCACTTCCAAGGACGACATCTCAGCAGACAAACAACACCAAAATTCGTGGAGCAATCAACTTTTTATCTTTATTAATTCCATTCTAAAACCCATTCTACTTGAAATCATCAAGGTGCAAATTACGATGTTCGAAAGGAGAAATGTGTACGTGTATTTCTGCACGCACCGTTAGTTGCGAGCTATTTTTGGATCTGCAAAGTTGTGTGGTGAGTTGCCTTCAAGTTTTGCAGCCTCCTTAGGTTCTTCGCTGTCGTCCGATTTTAGATCTAGAACGTTTTTAGCTTAAACGTTTTCCTTTCTTAGTATAACGAAGTATGCAGTCTTGTTTATTTGTTTTTTTTTTTGCTTCAACATACAATAGTTTAAGTATTATTTATATTTTATCCTCTATCTTTATAAGTTTCTTCTTGGAAATTATATAATATTATAGTACGTATTTAGCTCTTTTTTTAACGTCCCACTGCTGGGCACGGGCCTCCCTTCAATACTAATGGAATCAGGCCATAGTCCACCACGCTGGCCAAGTGCGCGTTAACGAACTTCACATGTCTTTCGAAAACTTGCTAGGTTCTCTCAGACATGCAGGTGTCCTCACGCTGTTTTCCTTCACCGTAAGGCAAGTGGTAATCAAGTTAGAAATAATTCGCACATGAAAACATCAGAGGTGCGAGATCCGAGATTTGAACCCGCTCCACTCGGTTTCCCAAGCGAGCGCGTTACCACTTGACTACCACTGCCGTATATATTATTATAGTATATAACAGCCATAAAATTTTAATTAAGTAATATTATTTTACTTGTTAATAGTAATATAACCAGAATAATAAATATTTACTCATACATAACTCGTTATTTTAAATGTTAGTAATCTATACATATATTATCTATATATCTAACATCTATACATATAATAAAACAGTAAATTAGCGAAATCGATGTACGCGTTTCACGCAAAAAGTACTGAACCGATTTTAACTAAATTTTGTGTAGTGATACCTTACAACTCGGGTAAACATTTAGGATACTTTTTACTACATGAAAATCTTTCATTCCCACAGGAACACACAATAACTGGTTCTATCGAGTTTTTTTAGAAATGTATATGTCTAACGCTGGCTAAGCCATAAGAGTATCAAAACAATGTACTAGAAAGTTGTAGGTTTTAATAAGGTCTACAGAAAAATCTGCAATAGCATAAGTCTTTTTCCTAAGGTACACTCGTAATAACTGTTCATATCTATCTATAGCGTTTCGCTAAGTCATTTATTATACGTGCAGCTAAGGATTGGAACAACCTGCCTGCGTCGGTGTTTCCGTCCGATTACAATATGGGTGTCTTCAAGGCAAGAGTGAATAGGTGGCTACTGAATTAGTGCGACTTACCATCTACGACTGCGCTACCACTTACCATCAGGTGGAACGTAGTCAAGCACTAATTCAAAATACTATAAAAAAAAACTAAAACCTACCTAGGCCTAGGAGTCGCTAGTGAATTAATAAGAAATAATATGCGATCACTTCCGTAGCTCCATTTTTATTGACCGATACAGTTTTCTCAATTTTCCTGTTATTATTGAACATTATAAATAAAATTATAAGAATTTCAAAGAACAAGGCAAAGTTATGTGCGTACTTAAGTGTTACTTAGAAAAATAATATTGTTAGGTATAAAAACGTTTTATATAACATTTATCGTTTGTACCTACCTATACACGTAAATGTGAAAATTGTATGAAAATGAGCGATAATGTATGCTGCGTTGGACATCACAAGTTTAATTTCTGACGGGTTAGACAATCGTTTCCGATACTTGTAAATTTATAAAATTGTATTAAAATTATAATAAGCCATACTCTGTAGAGTCATTTTTTTTTTTGAGTTTTTGTTATAAGTCATAATATGCTGTGTGGTGATAAAAGGCGATGCGAAAGCCGCTATCCATTTCAAAAAAATTTCAAAAATCCACAAAATTAGAGATTCGATGGTATTTAAAGATTTTTCTTAGACTTCGCGTATAGCCTATAAAGAAGATGTTACAAAGCTATAAAGCTTATTAATTTTACTAATACTTATATATATGTATATATACATATATGCTTATGAAAATCTTTGGATGTTTGTTTAACCGAATCACTTAACGGTTTACAATACATTACATAAACATGATTTACTTGCTATCTTTCTATTGAATACATTTTCCCGGTACATATACTGTATTTATTGTAATTTGCTGTAGCATATTGAGAATGGTAATTAAATTATTAACAAAAAAAATCGGCGAGTTTGGGTACCGAAAACGTCTGACATCGTATAACCACTGCGCCACACTTGCTATAATTAACTTATTACATACTCGCGACTTACTCTCGCTTCGCTCGGATGCGTCCCTAAGTACATTTTAATTTTTTTGAGCGGAACCTTAATTCTTTTGAAGTAAAACTTCTTTACGCACGCTTGAGTTGGAGTTGATGAATGCGTTACGACAAAATGTACGTACGTTTGTTGCCATGGTAACCGTTGTTATTGTCTGACAAATGATATACTATAATGTTATATTCTTTCCTTAAATGATATCCTATAAATATATGTTTAATATGCGTTATTTTTAGTATTTCATCTATCCTAATTATTTAAAACATAAATTGAATTTCATAAAGAGAACCCATAACCTACAGAAGTTTTACTTCTTGCGCGTGTACACATACATACACGCACTCTTTAATTTTTTCTAAAATAAAAGTACTTTAAATTACTCCTTGTAACATCAGCTATCTGCCTGTGAAAGTCCCGTCAAAATCAGTCCATTCCTTTCGGAGATGAGCCGGAACAAACAGACAGACAAACATTTTAAAAGTTGTGTTTTTCTTATAAGTACCGTATATAATTTCACATGCATTTAGTAAAAAGCTGTTATTCACACTATGTTGTTTAGCTGTTATTTCACACACTTCAATTTTATTTGTCTGTATAGATAAGCTAACAAATAGGCAAATTAAATTTAAGAGGAAATCTTCTAATTTCTGCACATAATTGTTTCGTTTTAGATTACATTTTCCTATTAACTATGTCTCAGCCTTATTGTAATGGAAATGAGCTCTAGCACCTGTTAACGTGACATAAGATAACCGTTCCAATTCGTAGTTCGTTTTATTTGGTCACCGTGACTATGGCAACCTACGCATGAATTTTGAAACTCTTTTCCGGGTTATACGTATGTATATGTATACAGCATTTTGATTGATTTGTTTGATCTTTGTATTTAGCCCTTTTTAACGCCCCACTGCTAAGCAGGGGGATCAGGTCATAGTCCACCACGCTGGCCAAGTGCGGATTGGCCAAGTGCACTTCACATGTCTTTCGAAAACTTGCTAGGTTCTCTCAGACATACAGGTTTCCTCACGATGTTTTCCTTCACGATAAGACAAGTGGTTTGTTGTTAATTATGTTGGAAATGATACGCACATGAAAATTTCAGAGGTGCAAGACCCGGGATTTGTCGGGAACCAATCCCGGGTCTTGTTTTCCCAAGCGAGCGCGTTACCACTGGGCTACTACTGCCTTCTATTAATCTTTATTCGATCCTATTGTTGGAAGATTTATTAAACGAAAAAATATGTAGGGGGAGAAATAATAAATATGTCATAAGAAAATTATTGTTGAAAATTCAGATGTTCACCTGAATTGTTGTTTGGTATGAAACTTGAACTAGATCTTTATATCTATTCAATCGATTGACATAGTTTTACGAGTGTGAATATTTTTTAGGTTAACGACCCCTAAAAAAAGATATTCAGTCATTTTCAATCCTACCGACATATAAAATTAAGAAATATACAAGTATAAATTTATCAGGATCAACGTCAAATCCAGTATTTAAAAAAATGTTACAAACTTGTTTTTAGTCTTTAACTAAGTTAAAAAAAAGGCATGTATTGGCAAATTGTGGACATTTTACTTCAGACCATACTTCATGGGAAGTACCACAGAAATTCCAAGGATAAAACTAACGTGGTACAACAATTATTTTTTAAGATATTTTAAAGACGGGGTTGCAAAATATGTATAGACGCAGAGAAGGCAAGTCAGACAACACGTTTGAGTCAGTTTGTAGTGACCCCACTTGCTGTGCCAGCGGTCGCGGGTTCGAGTCCCGCTGGGGGCATTCATTTATTTGATGAGCACGAACGTTTGTACTCCAGTCATAGATGTTTATCTTTATAATATGTATGTATTTAAAGTTATATTGGATGTGTATTGTATCAACTAATTGGTATCCCTAACACAAGTCTCGTAGCTTACCATACGTGCTGTGTGTTAATGTCCCAACATATCTATATTTATAAATCAGTATAGTAAAAACAAATTTTTGTCATAAACAACTAATATTTCAAGGTATACCCAATCATTCATCATGACAAAGTTTTCCTTATTATCGAGTGGCTTCCCTAACACATCACGCTCTTCTTACGTACACTTGATTAATCGTTACATTTTCTTCAGTATTATGTCACTTAAATCTTCCGCAGAGGAAAATTGATGTAAATTTATATAACCGCATGGATATTGCGTGGTATCGAGTATTGAAACCTTACAGAGTCGCGAGGCTTCCTAGGATAATGAACTGTGAGCATTGAATGTAGTCACTCCGTTATTTTTTTAACTAAAAAAGTACAATAATTCGTCCTTTAGTGATAGATTATTTTCTTAAAATTTATATGAGATCAATTAAAAAAGACATAATTTAAATATTATAAAAGATTCATAAAGAATAATTGGCGATGATATCTTAATGAGCATTATTCAAATGAAATTATTATAATTTATATTCAAAAGTCATTTAGAAAAATATCGTTTACATATCGTCATAACTACTCGATGTATATTTCAAAGTTTAGTATGACCTTGGCTAATGATCAATCAAGGGCAGGGAATTCTAATATCAATTAAAAATAATAGTTTACTTTTTAAACTATTTAAGTATTTAAAAAATAATATATCATATGTATGTACTACACCAATACTAGTAATGTTATATAAAGGTCAAAGATAATTGATGTACAATGATGTGCGTACACCTTGTCGTAGTGGGAGGGCTCATTGGCGTCCGGCAATGTAGCCGGGCTCGAAGCCAAAAAATGTACTGGGAGGCGGCCTATCTTGGTGGGTAGTGTGCCATGCAGGTTGCTCCTAGTACTTCTCTGACAGAAGAGTGGACCGTTGGAACAATCCCATGGTTGTGGTCTGCTTTTGCACACCTGCCATCGGAGCGTCGTAGTTGAATGCGTAAGCGATCTTTCGACGTCCCATTAAGAGGGGGAGATTCTGTTGGGTTTTGGTGGGTGGTACTGGCTTTTTTAGCCAGTGAATCCCACATAACCACTTCTATATATGCTGGTGATATGCGTAAATGTATTTCCCAATTAAATTTCATCCAAATCTACCCAGAAGTTTGAGCATAAAGACGTAACAAATATACACATACAAACTTTTGCATTTATATTACTTATTATATTATATAAAATACATAACATGAGCCTTTACAACCCTCTTTCAAATCATTCAAGGTTAACATATAATAGGGTAATATCAAAGAAAACAGAAAATACTACGGCTAGTGCGGTCGGTGTCACATTCCGTCCTTCTCCGCTATCGATGATTTATGTAATTAATATGCAATTTAATAGTCATTATTATAAGTAAATTATTTCAAGTGCTCTAAGAATACTTTGAAGAGTGCTCTAAGAATACTTTGAAGCAAATGATAAGAAACGATTGCTAAGCAATAGGTAATAATACAGGCCCTGTTTCCTGTACTTCGACTTCCGTAAATGGTAATTTTTTATATTTATACTAGCGACTCACCCTCGCTCTGCTCGGGTTCATCCCTACTTACGTTTTAACGTTTAGTATAGATTTCTCACAGATAAGATATTTTCTCGTAATAAAAAGTATCCAGTGGCAGTGGTAGCCCAGTGGTAACGCGCTCGCTTGGGAAACCGAGTGAAGCGGGTTCAAATCCCGGGTCTCGCACCTCTGATATTTTCATGTGCGAATCATTTCTAACATGATTACCACTTGCCTTACGGTGAAGGAAAACATCGTAAGGAAACCTGCATGTCTGAGAAAACCTACCAAGTTTTCGAAAGACATTTTCTAAAAAATATTTAATGTACAGATTCGGCTGAGTTACAATTTTATTATATGATATATATTTTATATAGATATATGTATATTATAAACTTTCATAAATATGAAAGTTTGAATGTGTGTATTTTAGTTCCTTCTTGCGGGTAGGCACTCAAGTAAGGGTAAGTCGCTAATTAACGTAGAGCCCTACAAATATAGAGTGTATAATAAGGTCCTCAATACACGTACTATACCCCACAATGGCATGTTTATGATATAAAAAAATTGTAAGGTAAAAAAATTAATTTTACACATAAGTATGTATTTTATTTTTCACAGTAATAAATTTTCAATATACTAACTTTTAACATTTATAGAAAAGATTTCGAAGACAGAGTCAAGAGCTTTTACAATTAACTCTATTCAATCTCCAACTTTAGTTTCCAATTTATTAATAGATGGCGTTGCTCAAAACATACAGCTTAACGTATACCTTATCTGTTTAGGAAATTAAATAAAAAGTAAGAAGACATCTTTCAGGCGGGCGAAATAATGTACATCGACTAGTCTTCTGCACTCGTCCTGTGATTCGAGGGCGGTAAAGTTAATTAGTAAAAACAATTGGAACAAGGTCCCTAGCCCTTTAATTAATTACACAATAAGCCGCAACTCACAAGGTTGGCTTTCAATAATTCAAAGCGGAAATTAAAGCGATCTTTAATTTTAGTACTGTAATCCTTAGTAGTATTAAAAATAAAATGCAAAAGTATTTTTGTTTGTATATTGGTATGTTCGTCTTACACTCAGCAAGGGATCGATGTGATTTTGATATGCTTATGTTTATAAGTTTATGTGTGAAATAGGGGCAGAACAGAGAGAAGTACACGTACTTTATTTCGGTCAAATTAGTAGTTTCCATTCCATATTAATCTGATGTATGCATCACAAGTTATTTGGGTCACGACAAAAGGGTTACAAAAAGTATGAAATAGAAAAAGACCTGAAAAACACTAAAAATGGCAGTTTGATTCAAACGCTGGCGTTGTCAGTTACAAAAAGCGATCGTTCTAATATGATAGACAAACAAAAGCAATGGCGATACCAACGCTCAAGGATAAAAAGTACGTACGGTATTTGTGTTGAATTACGTTTTTTGCTAAGTAAACAGGAGTAGTTATTTAACATATCAACAGACTTGTCTCACTCAATAAGACTATGATAGCATTCAGCACTTAAAGTGTTACTTACTTTTCAGTTTATTTTATTTGTTTCTTTCTTGTCGGGTTATTGGCCTTTTTAAACTTTTTTTTTAATTTCAAAATGAAATAATATTATTTATACATTTTATAAAATCTATACATATAATAAGATTCTAACTGAGTCGAATCTATACATTTAAATAAATTTTTTTTAGAAAATCTTATTGAAATAGTCATTACTATCGATACAGAGGCCGAATCTATAGTTTTCAGAATTTTTGTCTGTCTGTCTGTCTGCTACCGCATCACGAAAAAACCATTGGACAGATTTTAATGAAATTTGGTAAGATGATAGCTGGTTATCCGCGTCAATATATAGGACACTTTTTATTGTGGGAAAATATTTCATCTCTGAGCTAAACGTTAAACCGTAACTAGAGACCAACCCCAGCAGAGCGAGGGTGTGAGGGTGTGTGCTTTAAGACTGCCTAAGAACAACCAATAAATTAATGCCAACTTTATTTTTAACAATTTGGTCTAACGATTTATGTTTTTAGCTTTATTGTATGTGCACTTAGGTTTAATTAAGTTGAAGAGAACATTACTCCCCAACCTCCCATAACATTGAATGACCATAAAAAGCCCATAAAATGAGTCAGTGTAATAAAATTTATGGGTTTAGGCTTCATATATCTAAGTTAGGTATTTGGCAAACTAGACTAACTGCTTGTTTATAGATTTTATTAGTAAAGTTAAGAATATTATTTTAATATAAATCGATGATATAACATCATAGGTGCAACATCATAGGTGTTTGATTATGAATAATTTATGAAATTCATGGTATCAAAATCCCATAGTTGCAATATCTGTTTATTGCATATTCATTTTCACTATCTGATAGAACAAGCCGGGATTTTTATAGCCACAATCCGACAGTCATTATGTCAACAATAGGATAACGTTATGAATGGAATCAAATATCTTGTCTTTTTCCTGGACATCTTATTCAATTTTCCCCATAAGAATTTTCCTCATAGACCTCATACTAAGCAATAGATAAAGTTATGGTATATATTATACCTATTCCTTAAAGCATGGAAAACTACGTTCAATGCTCAGACTAAAGAATTATATAGACGGAGTCTGCCAAAAAAATGTCGAAAACAAAAATTGTAGAGTGATTTTGCTGTTTTTGCTACTATTTTCGATTTTGGCATACAGGTTGTTTACTGTCTTCAAATAATAATGGAAATTTTACATAGGTGTTAATCGTTAATTTATATATAAATAATACTATATTCTTTTGTATTTTTAAGCTTTTCTTCTGTTCCTCGTGAAATAACGTGATAAAAGCTTAATAAAAAAAAACTGTAATAAAATCCGTTAGTTATTATTATTTATTACTTTTTTTTACCTGTCCGAGTAACATGTGTTATTTTGAAACATTGTTTGCCTTTATGCTTAGTTCTATGACATTGACTATTTTCTTTTCTATTTCCTTAGTCTAGGGTTCAACATTAAAATTATTCGGTAAAATTAAAAAATGAAATACGTTTTATTTTAATCGAACGAGCAATTTTACGGATTCGACCCCAAAACCTGAGATCAGTTCTTTTGTAACATGTACTTTTTGAAGTTTGTTCAACATATTTAATATATTTAAATAAAATTAATGATTTTGGTGTATTTATCCGTAATATTTATGCAGAGGCAGAAATTGCAAGTAGGATAAAAAATATAAACAGTATAGTAACTGGTCTCCTTCTCGACTGTTAATCAATCAATGCGTGTAAGGAATACAATAGTTATTATTTCTCCGCCATTGTAAGCTCTAATATAACATAATTATTTTACTGTTTAAAGTTCCACAATTATATTTATTTTCTAGGTAATGTCATAAATGTGAATGTGTGTTTTTGTTTTCTCCCTCTTTTATAATATTTTGCTTAGATAAAGCTTATCTACGTTAACTTTTCTATTTAACTCTTGCAAAAAGTTTATTAGAGCAAGGCCCTAATTATACGTCAACATTACTATAGTATCATAAATGTAAAAAAATGTCCGTATGTTTGATACTTCTTAACATTCAGAATGTAGACAACTTATATCCTTTTTTTATGTTGGTCAATGCATTTACGCATATCACCTGTATACATGTGGTTATGTGGGACTCTCCGCTCGAAAAACCAGCACTACCCATTAAAATCCAACGGAACCTCTCCCGTTTTAATAGGGCGTCGCAAGATCGCTTACGCATTTAACCACAACGCCCCGACGGCAGGTCTGCCGAAGCAGACCACAACACAACAGCCGTGGGGTTGCTCCAACGGTCCACTCTGCTATCAGAGAAGTACCAGGAGCAACCCGCATAGCACACCGCCCACCGAGGTGGGTCGCCTTACAGTGCGTTTTTTGGCTTCGCGCCCAGCTGGATTGCCGGGCACTACTGAGTTCCCCCACCATGACAAGTTGAACGCACGTTTGGAGGGATATCCTAGATAACCTATAACCTAACTTACGAGCGGACCTGAGTGCAACAACTATATTTATAATATGTATGTATTTAAAGTTATATATGTGTAGTGTATCAACTATCTGGTATCCATAACATAGGCCTCGTAGCTTACCATGGAACAGATAGTGTTTTGTGTAAATGTCCTAACATATTTATTATTATTAACTAATACATATTCATATAAAATATTTCTGCGATGCCACAGCACCAGATATTTATTTTTATTGTTCTTTTATAATTATAAACATAAATATTAATATATATATATGCACTTCTTGAAGATAGGTGCAAATGACATTTGTTCATGTCACCTTTGACTTTGCGTGTAAATAAAAGGTTAATCATCGTGACTGTTATTACATATCGCTTTTATCGCTTACACTTTTAATTACATGTATAATATCTTTTCTGTTAACAATCGTATATTTCTAACTAATGATATTTTGAGTTCAAAATCACTTACATTTTTAAGTACTTAGTAATATTCACATCTATACATATAATAAAATTCTAAGTCGAATCTGTACCTTAAATATTTTTTGGAAAATCTAATTGAAATAGACATTATTATCTATAGTTCTATCTAGAATCGTATAGTTATATCTAAAATAGTATCTAGAATCTATAGTTTTTAGAATTTTTGTCTGTCTGTCTGTCTGTTACCGCATCACAGAAAAACCACTGGAGGGATTTTGATGAAATTTGGTATGATGATAGCTGGATATCCGGGTCAACATATAGGATAATTTTTACCGCGGGAGATTATCTAATTTCCATGGGAATACACGTTATAACACAACCCAAAAATATTTATGATCAGAATTTCTTGAAACTTGGTATTAATGCTCTCAATCTTGTTTTTTGAAATTCATCCCATAAGGAGATAAAATAGGGATGAAAGTTTGTATGAAACCTACCTTTTTAAAGTTTTTTTTGTTGTAGTTTTAGCGCGAGCGAAGCCGCAGGTTTTGCTAGTAGAATATAAAACTTAAAAGTTATAAATTGTTGAAGCTATAAGCAACATACAAAGAAACATACATGAATTGAGTTACTTTATTGAAGTTGTTTAAAAATAGCTACAAATTTTAAACGGAAATCGAACTTGCTCTAACCACAGTTACATGACAGTGACAAAAGCTCTTTTATTTATATCTCCAGTTCATACTAGGTAGTTAGAATACCGCGATAAGGTAGGGTCAGAGTCTTATTCACACTAAGGGCAACGACTCTAAGCTGGCTGGGTGTAGTCTTTATACGGCTTCTTACTATTTCTCTATACAATACAAATCAAAGCACACCGACTTCGAAAATATCTGATTAAGTATCTATTCTAAATGAAAACCCCCGTTTAGTTATTTTATTTTTTACTTTTCAGTGCCTGGAACTCGGTTTTTTTTTTAAGTTTTTTATTCTAATTAGTTTTATTTGCAGACATTTCATGTTATGTACAACTAAATTTAGTTTTGTGTGTATTCGTACTATATACAGTACTAACGATTCACCCTCGCTTTGCTTCGAATTCATCCCTAGACAAAAACAAATCTATCCCACGGGAACCGTACATTTTTCCGGGATAAAAGTAACCAGTGTGTTATTCCAGTTTATAATTCGTGCCAAATTTCATCCAGATCCCTTCAGCCGTTCTGGCGTGAAATAGTAAAAAACATCCATTCATCCATCCTCACAAACTTTCACATTTATAATATTAGTATGAATTAGTGTGGTTAATATAAGAGCGAAATATCATTCACTGAATAATCACGAATTTTCAGAAATTATAATTGGTTTCTCATAAGGTCGGGTCACGAAGAAAAAAAATTTGGAAAATCAAACGCTAACGGAATAACAAGAAGGACAATATTTGTATGAAAATCCGTTATATATAAAATCACATTGACCGATATTCATAATGCTCTATTGGATTAAAAATCACGACTATTATAATTTAAAGTTTTAGACGGCATCCTCTGGGGATGAAAAATAGGGAATGATGTAAAACTTGTCAGCGGAGTGATTGTACATAAACTATGCAAGAGGAGCAGTGAGGAAAGCACTAGCTTGTCTATTTAAGTTGCTTTTTAAGTACATATAGAAAAAAAACTGTGTCCTTTGCTATACTCACCTGCCCTTCAGAATTACGACACTGACAGGTGTTAAATGTTTTATACTGTATCATAAATTATTTTATTATTACCAAGTTTTATCTATAAAGTATAAAGCTGTAATAATTATGAAAGCTAATTTAAGTTTTTTTCAATTAATACTATCTATAGGTAAATATTTCTTAGAATTATTCTTTTCACCAAACCTTCTTTTACCCAACTGCGCGACGCAAAAGAGGGTAATGTGGTTATCAGTCTATGTATGTATGTGTGTATGTATGTATGTATGTCTAAACGCGAAGGCCAATTTTAATGATTCATACGACGTTAGATTCGTCTTGATAACGCAACTGTCATAGGCTATAAAAAAATAGTTAATTGCTGTGGCTATGGGGTATCACTGCAACCACGCCCTGGTGTTATTGTTCTTGCTTAACTCTTAGTGCTATTTTGCAAGCAATGATTAGTTACCGCCAAACTATATAGATACCTAAAGGTAGTATAGCGATTATTCTGCTCGTTATCTATTGTCTACTTATAGAAAAGTCAATATTTATTTTAAGCGAGAAATGAACTCGTCATATCTAGCAGGAACAGTCCATATTTACTTTGTAGTAAGCCGATTTACCTGATATGAAGAAAATGGAAAACACCTGTTAGATTATTCAAAGAAACGTGGACGAACGTGTGATCTCTGTTGCCTTATAGGTTTATAATTAAAACGTTCATCCTTAGAATAATTTACTGCTTAGTCTTAATTACAAAGTTATCTCGGGCTCGCGGTACATCACACGTGAAACGCCAATAAATAGAATAATTTTATTTTACATAGCTACAGTAAACATTTAATCTATACCTATTAATATACAAAACTAGCGACTCACCCTCGCTTTGCTCAGGTTTGTCCCTAGGTACGTTTTGACGCTTAAAAATCGGTCCAGCCGTTCTCGATAATAAGTGTTAATAAGTGTTAAATATATATGATGTTTGTATGTTTGTCCTCTATGCGTTCCTAAAGCACTCAAGAACTGAGCGAAGCTAGGGTAAGTCCCTAATATATTATAATATTAGCATGTGACTTTGTCTGTTTACTTGGTTTCCATAGTGTTGATTTTCATGAAATTTGTTACAGGGATTCCAATATTGAGGACGCATACAGACATTTTTTAAATCTTTACTAATATTATAAAGCTGAAGAGTTTGTTTGGTTGAACGCGCTAATCTCAGGAACTACTAATCCGATTCGAAAAAATCTTTTTGCATTAAATAGCTATTAACTGAGGAAGGCTATAAGCTATATATCATCCCGGGAAAATGTACGGTTCCCGTGGGATAGATTTGTTTTTGTCTAGGGACGAACCCGAAGCGAAGCGAGGGTGAGTCGCTAGTATCCTATATTACTGCAATGATTTTACAATTGCGCAAAAATGTCCTAACCATTCACGTATACATACGTCGTAATACAAACTACGACATGATCTCGTAAATCGAGCGTCGCAAATCAAAATGCACATCACATTCAGTTCAAAGTACTATGTCCTAAGTTATTTTCTCATTGTTTACTGCGTTATGTTTATTTAATTCCTTCCTGGTTGTAACAAACTGGTTTCACCACAAATGGCGTATGGTAATTCTACATTTACAGTATTGTGGAAAACAAAAGGTTTTTGCTTCGCTTATATTATACTATACTAGCAACTCACTCTCGCTCCACTCGGGTTCGTCCCTAGTTACGTTTTAACGTTTAGTATAAATTTCTCAGAGATGAGATATTTTCCTGCAGTAAAAATATCCTATATGTTGACCCGGATAACCAGCTATTGTCATACCAAATTTTATTAAAATATGTCCAGTGGTTTTCTCGTGATGCGGTAATAGACAGACAAAAATTCTGAAAACTTTAGATTTGGCCTTTATATCGATAATAATGTCTATTTCAATAAGATTTTCCAAAAAAATGTTTAATGTCCAGATTCCGCTGAGTTACAATTAAAACCACTAAATATTATATTTTCTAGTTTTTCTAGTTTCCAAACAGTTTCCATTATTCATAAGACCTAGATACCTTATTCTGTAATACAATCACTTTCGAGAACTTTAATTGCTGAAATATTAATGCGATTAGTCAAATGATAGAAGAGAAATTGTTGTTTTCCTTGGTTATTCGCAGCAGAATGTCATGAATTTTAAACCATTAGCGTCCTCTTATATTGGATAAGCCCTAGCAAATTTTTCTTGGATGTTCTTTGAACCATTATCTATACATACAATAAAATTGTAACTAAGCCGAATCTGTACATTAAATATATTTTGGAAAATCTTATTGAAATAGACATCTAAGAATATCTGAAATCTGAAAATGTCTGAAATAGACAGGCCGAATCTAAGTTCTTAGAATTTTAGTCTGTCTGTTTGTCTGTCTCTCTGTCTCTCTGTGACCGCATCACGGAAAAACCACTACTGGGATTTTGATGAAATTTGGTAAGATGATAGCTGATTATCTGGGTCAACAAATAGGATATTTTTTACTACAGGAAAATACCTCATCTCTGAGAAATCTATTCTAAACGTTAAAACGTAAGTAGGGACGAGTCCGAGCGAAGTGAGGGTGAGTCGCTAGTTGTTATATAATCGTGACATTACAGATCGATTTTTAATCACAGTATCGGGGTAGTTGATGATCAATCCACAAGACGTAGGTATATCTCAACAGTCTATCTCATTAAAAAATCCTTATTAATGCCCAATGGACTTAGAAATTTTAAAGAAAACGCCATTCCTAAGTACCCTAAAGATGATAAAAGGATTTCTTGATATTCCAACTCAAAAGATACTATTTATATTTATTTGTATGAAAAGAAATTAAAGTTACTAATGTTTGAAGTAAAATTTAAGGCATTACTAATCTGTTAGTGTATTAGCCGTTATACCATTATAAATAAAAAAAATATGGAATCGCCTCTCAGCTCTCTGTCTACATATTTATACCGATTACCAAGAATTAAAAAACGAAACGGCTTATCCAAATAACCTTCAAGTAAATCCTTATAAAGAGAAAGTTACTTCTAACGAAATGTTATCAAAATGTTTTACATTTTTAAGTCATTATTTACCCTTTATCCTCGTGACGGTTACGCGAGTTTAATTAATGAAATAAATTGATTTCACACTGAATCTGATTCACATGTAAGAAATGTTAAGTTTTGATTACGGTTATTTGCTTACATATGAGAAAATGTGAGGTTAAGAAATACTTTAAAAGTAGATAAGAGATCATTAAATTTAGATTTTTATTTATACTGTACTACGTACATATGTACATACATACATGTACGGTACTAGCGACTCACCCTTGCTTCGCTCGAGTTTGTTTTAACAGTTAGTATGGAATAGATAGTCGATCCCTTGCTCTGTGAAAACAAGAACTAATTATCCCACGGGAACCGTACATTTTTCCAGGATAGAAGTAAGCTATGTGCTATTCCACACTATAATCTATCCCTGTGCCAAATTTCATCCAGATCTGATCAGCCGTTCTGGCGTGATTGAGTGACAAACATCCATACACCCATACTCACAAACTTTCACATTAGTATAATATTAGTATAAATATTGGATAATTGCAATAACTTTATATTTTGAGTAGATGCATGAAGCATAGAAAAACATACGCGGGTATCGAACTTAAAAATATTAAGTACAGTTGTCCTAGAAATGAACTAATCATTATGTGAGTAACAACTGACAATTATTATAAAGCTTGACGTACGGCAATGTGACGCTTTACGTAAGTATACTACGTAAATACGTGATGTATGAATTTTTATAACTTTTCATATATAACAGGTAATTAATTTGATTAATCTTTATGATATAAAATTCTATTTTAAATCAATATTTTATTTTTTGAGATTTTGTCTAAAAATCACTTACTTTAAAATCATTTTAGGGTATGGTTGTGGCTAGAAAAAGGCTTAAGCTGGAAAAATAACTCGATTTGCCTTTTGCATCATGAGTTCCTTACCGCCTTCACCTACTTGGCACAGCCTCACTTTATGGCGCTATTCATTCCATTGTTTTATAGATTGAATAGCCGTTTCTTATTTATAAATGCGTTAAATATACGAGTACTTATGCATCAAAGAAAAATACTTTGTACATATTTAAGACTAGCAACTTTTCGTCCCTACTAACGTTTTAACGTATAGTATAGATTTCTTAAAGATGAGATATTTTCCCGCAATAAAAAGTATCCTACATGTTGACCTGGATAACCAGCTATCACCATACCAAATTTCATCAAAATCTGTCTCGTGGTTATAACAGATAGACAGAAAAAAAATCTAAAATTTATAGATTCGGCCTCTGTATCGATAATAATGTTTATTTCAATAAGATTTTCGAAAAAAATATTTAATGTACAGATTCGGCTTAGTTACAATTTTATTCTTTGTCTAGAAGATGTGACGAACTATTAACGAATGAAACTCCCGGCGTCCATTACTGTGCGGAGGCCTCTTGCAAAGATGTCATCTATTTCGACGTTATATTAAAGAATTTATAAAGTTAATAAAATAATAAAAGCCTGAATATTTTTGAATAAATAATAATACACTTATTATACAAATACAAAAAAATATTACCTACTAATACATCTATAACATTATTTATTTTTATTATCGCGAATATTTGGTATGTCGCGTAAGAAATTTGGTATAAAAGTTAAGGAGATAATGAAAAATGAAAATAAATCACGACTCGCACATAAAGATATAGAGTCGCTAGTATTTTATAATTTTAGTGTGAAATCCTCCTCGTATTGATGACAGGCCCGTGCCCAGCAGTGGGTAGCTACAATATGTTGGGACATTAACACACAACACCATCTAGTACTGAAGTACAAACATTCGTGCTCATCATACAAATGAATGCCCTTACCGGGAATCGAACCCGCGACCGCTGGCACAGCAAGTAGGGCCACTTACAAAGAGAAACGTGTCATCGAATACATACATTGGTTAAATTAAATGATGTCTTACCTTAACATCAATAAGGCGTAAAGTGAAGGCGGTAGCATCAGGCGCACTCAGGCGCAACTGACAGGGGCTGGTCGAGGTGGAGGACGGGGGGCGCAGCAGGGTGAGCGCGAGGGCCGCCCCCGCGCCCAGGTTATTGCCTACTTCCACCTCCTTTTTACTCCCGCAGAGCAGGCTTGAGGAAAGTGCTGTGGACAATGAAAACTTTAAATATCTAGATCTGATGTATGTTTAGATTGAGGAAAAATGCTTAATGTACAAACTCAACAACATTACTTCTTTATTATAGGTATTACTTATAAAACGTTTAAGATATCAACGTTTATACATATTAAGTACTAGCGACTCACGCTCGCTTCGCTCGCGTTGGTCAGTAGATACGTTTTCACGGTTAGCTATGTTTAGGTATACATAAATAGTAGTTTGCTACTCCTAAAATATTTATTTAATTTTAATTATATAGCGATTAACCCTCGTTTTGCTCGGGTGCGTATGCCGTACGCGGATTTTGTTCACAATTTCATGGGTTTAATTTTTTTTTCGCGGAACCCTGATTCTTTTTCTAAAATAAAAATAGCCTAAGTTACTCCCTATAACATAAGCTATCTGCCAGTGAAAGTCCCGTCAAAATCGGCCCAGCCGTTTCGGAGATTAGCCGGAACAAACAGACAGACAGACAAAAATTGTAAAAAATGTTGTTTTGGTATATGTACCGTGTATACCTCGATATGCATTTAGTAAAAAGCGGTTATTTTAATATTACAAACAGACACTCCAATTTCATATATCTGTATAGATTAACGTATCACACTGGGGAATTTTATTTAATTTTACAAGCCATAAATTATGCACAACATGAAGCGTTGTTTTCTTTTCAACGTGTTCATAGGTAGAATATATATATATATATACTGTGTGACTAAAATATTTTTATTTATCCAGTTACTGGAATATTATAAAAGTATGAGTATTTACAAATATAGGACCGCCATCTATAATTTAGAGCTTTCGAAAGAGACACAAAATATATATATAAGGTACCTACGGTAAATAAGGGCCAGCGGCTATTAAGGACCATCAGACAAAAAACACACTTTCAATAGTTTTATAGGTTGGATCTCACGCATGCATAACAAGGATTAATAGTATTGCTATCTCAAGCGCGCGCGTTGCTGTGCGCACCACCATTTTGTCAGTAGCCCCGAGTAACTCACTGGGGATCGTTGACGTCACATTTAAAAAAAAAAATGCCGATGCAAATACGTTTACTATAAAGAAAATAGCGTATTTTACAGTAATCCAACAACTAATAACTATAAAGTGGGTATTAGAGCTGTCGAATCAAGGCAAGTTCTTTTATTTTATTGATATTTTCCTTCTTTCAAATCACGTTTTGTAAAAAGTAACAACACTGCTAATAAGGGCCATCTGGAAGGAAGTGAATAAGGGCCGGCCCTTATTGGCATGTTTAAATACCTTTTTTTTAATTTTGGTTTTCTTTTCGCAAATAAAAGCTTTACCATGTAGATAAATAGCTTTATCTTTCTATTAAACTTGATGGTGTTGATGTAACTATATCAATTTCAAGCATTTTTACAAGCTTTTTAACTTGCTATGTATATGTGTTCCCGTTGTCCAATTGATTTGAAACTTTGCATGCCTATCAAGTTTCGACGACAATACAATATTATAGTAACAGCAAGCTGATCTAATAATGGAGACAGAAGGCAGACACCAGAACTCCATACGGAATAACAGCAGATTTATGATTTTTGGCAAAGAACAATGGTAGGTTTCTATACAACGTTTTACCTGATATTCATTTGAGGCGTATTAAAATGAAAAAAAAATGCTAAAACGAGCTCCGTGACGGAGTTCCGACGTATTGTTATCGGTACACGCCGGCATGTACGCGCACCTAAAGGGGTTAGCATTTTTATTTTATGATTTGCGGTTAGGTTATTTCCGATTCTGACAGAACAAACGTTGAAGATTTGATTATTTCATGTCCAGCTTCACCACCTTTAATGAACAGAACAAATGTTGAAGATTCAATTTCATCATGTCCAGATTCACCATCTTTATTGATAGAAGTCACCGCGGTTCGCGGTTTTGTTTACCTCTAATACAACAACGGATCACCGTTCAGTCGATTACAGTTCATCAGATTCAGGAGACCTACCTATTCAATTACAAGAAACAAATACCATTACAAGGCGACCAATTATTTATAGCTCAGATACCAATACTTCTGTTGAAGACCTTATGTCTCGTCTAGCGAATTATCACAATAGACAAGATAACAAAAACTTATGCAGCCCCACTTCCTCAGAAGATCAAAATGTAGTTCCTCCATTGATGCAAGAATATGCGCCAGAAAAAGCAATCAGACAAGGTAGTCACATACATACTGATGCAAGGCAACGATCTGATAGCTCGTCATCAAAGGATTCAGAGGATAATATAACATTACTGAATCTTAAGCAGAATAAAAGTTTAAAATCTCCTTTCCAACTGCTAATACCAACTCCAAATTATGCGGTGGCGGTAGAGACTTATTTGTGGAAAGAGAGCAAACGAAAGAGAACAAGAAGAAAAGGCAAAAGAGACAGCAAACTCCTAAAGGGCCAAAAAGGACAAAGAAAATAAAAAAAAACAAAAGGGATCCTGATGATACGTGGTTCTGCTACGCATGTCATACGGAAAGCATCCGAGATATGCGACAATGCCAAGTGTGTCAGAAATGGTATCACGAACAATGTGTTGGCCTAACGAAAGACGATATCAATTTTCTTTGCCCCGAATGAAATTAAATGATAGCTTTAGTTTCCAGGTCAAATCCGAGGTTAACATTAAGGATCTTATTTGATTATAGTTAATTACTTGTGTTATTTAATTAATAATGACAATACTGTGAATCCCCCGAATTGATATTTGTTGATCTCATCATTCTATTTAGATTTTTCATGCTTATTACTATTTCATTATTTTAATAAGGGCCAGGGTATTTGGTGACAAAAAAATAACCATTTATTTTTTAATTTTTGTTAAACTATATTTTTAGTTAAGAGGTTTTTTATCTAAAAATAGTATAAATTTATTGATTATACATAAATAACTACTTATTATTACAAAATATTTATTACTTGAGTTTTATAAGGACCAATTTGAATTTTTTTTATTATATTAATGGTAAACTGTTAACTATTTTGTTTGAAAATCTTAATTATGTTGAGTTACAGAGGAAAACAAATTAGTTTATATTTTTTCTGCTTAGTTTCTTTTCATTTTGCCTTGGACCTTAATAGACTACCTAAGTATATTAAGGTCCTTAGTAAAGGATTTTTTAAAGTTTATTTTTGTTCACAAAATGTTTAAAACCTAGTCATATAGGCTTTTTTTTAAGATCCTAAATAAATAATGTTTGATAATATTCCTGATATTTATTTCAACTTCACCTATTTTTTTCAATATTTAAGTTTTAATAATGCCGGCCCTTATTTACCGCAGGTACCTTAGGTATATTTATCTTGTTCTCCTACTTTTAAAAATTAGCGTGTCATCAAAAACAAATATATTTCAATATAGAATTTAAATTGAATAACAATGATGGAAATTATGTATGTGCATGCAAGCAAATTGTATTAGAAAAGATAACAAGTAAATATATAGTACTCTTATCAAGAGCCTAGTGGCACACCTGATATTATGCTTATCTTTATTGCAAATTATTTAACTCATTAAGATAAAAATCTATTTTTGAACAAAGTATTTCCAGTAGAAATATTAACAGTTTTTAATCGCTACAATGATTAGTTTTGGTCACTATTATTCATGTATTAAAACGTAGGTAAATAACAAATGCATTTCGAGATAAAATGTAATATACATATATTTTTTTTGTTAAAAAACTGCTTTTTTTTTGGATAGCGGATATACAGATACAGCGTGACATCCCTCTTTTAAGTTATACCTTAGCAGTTTTTGAACCTAAATAATGTTAAATAAAAATACGAACCGACTTCAAAAAAACACACTAAAAAGTAAAAAATAACTGATTGGTAGTTTTCATTTACTATAGATACCTAATCGGATATTTTTGAAGTCGGTGTGCTTTGATTTGTATCGGCTGGTTATTTTTCACTTTTTAGTTCAGACATAGTAGTAGCACAGTAAGAAGAAAGTATTTTAATAAAATATTCGCTTAAGTCGCTTAATTTAGTTGATGCCAATTTTTATATGAAGACTGACAAACTAAAATTCGCTTTTATTAGTAACACTAAAAAATCTGGCTCTAAAATCTTATTCTAACGTATCGGGCTTGTTTAATCAAACAAAATAAGTCCAAACTCAAAGTATCTACAATTAGCCGTTGTAGAGTTCCACCTATCCACCTTCTGGCCTTATCATCAGATCAGGTCGACGATAAGCATTATTGTTAAGCGGCCAAGGCGCAAGATAGACAATCACATAAGTCCGGGATCGAATCCCGGTCGGGATACAAAGATTTTCGGGGGAGGATGGT
This sequence comes from Argynnis bischoffii washingtonia, assembly GCA_033884665.1. Taxonomy (NCBI): domain Eukaryota; kingdom Metazoa; phylum Arthropoda; class Insecta; order Lepidoptera; family Nymphalidae; genus Argynnis; species Argynnis bischoffii. The sequence continues at coordinate 15,822,921 of CM066610.1, forward strand.
GCGCTGCTGAAAGTGATCCCGGCACATAGTCCTGTCGACTCGTTTAGCAGTAGTAGAACAATTTGGGGAGTTTGTTTAAATTTATTAGGAGGGCTCGACTTAGGTCCTCTGTGGCCCTGTCTTTTGCGAACGGGATCACCGTGGTGGTTTTTGTGGAAATAGAAACACTAGCAAAGTTTCAAGGCAATATGACAATTAGAAGTAGGTTAAATTTTCATTAGCATTTTTCCACCCTTAGGGGTGGTTTTTTTTTTCAAATTAAAATGGGACAAACTTGAAAGTATATACTTTCAAATAAAACAAAAATTATCCAAATTGGTTAATAAATGACGAAGTTCTGAGGTAACAAACATATGAAAAAAGAAAAAAAAACATACAGCCGGATTAAGAACCTCCTTTTTGAAGATGTCGATTGAAAAAAATGTTGACGACATTAGCCGGACGCCCTTTATTGGCAAAACGGATCAAGTGGAAACGTTTTTAGGTCCGTTTTACTATTTTTATCAGCAATATTTTGTGTATCGAATTTAACAGCGAAGTTTCTAGTCGATTAATGACTCAGTCGATATTAAATTCTCGGAGAGTAAACAACGGTTATAATAAGATTTTTATTGCTGTTACAACTCGCATAAAAAGATGTAGAGTCGTTAGTCTATACATATAATAAAATTGTAACTAAGCCGAATCTGTACATTCAATATTTTTTGGAAAATCTTATTGAAATAGACATTATTATCGATACAGAGGCTGAATCTATAGTTTTTAGAATTTTTGTCTGTCTGTCTGTCTACCTATCTGTCTGTCTGTCTGTCTGTTACCGCATCACAAAAAAACTACTGGACAGATTTTGATGAAGTTTGGTATGATAATAGCTGGTTATCCGAGTCCACATATAGGGTACTTTTTACTATGGGAAAATATCTCATCTCTGAGGTAAACGTGCAAACGTAACTAGGCGTAACGTATTATACTAATATTATAAAGCTGAAGAGTTTGTTTGTTTGTTTGGTTGAACGCGCTAATCTCAGGAACTACTGATCAGATTTGAAAAATTCTTTTTGCATTAGATAGCCCGTTAACTGAGGAAGGAAAATGTGCAATTCCCAGGGGATAGAATTGTTTTTGTATTGTTAAGTATTTTATAATTTGAGCGTGATAATGGTTAAATTAAATGATGTCTTATCTTAACATCAATAAGTCTCGTTTCTCGTCTAGTATTAAATTAGAGACCAATGAAATAAATTTTGATCTAAGTATTGATAAATTACTTAGTAACAATAAGCAAATTTTCACATTTAAAGTAATGTAAGTTAGCTATAAACAGTACAAATTGATGTAAGAGATATAATTACTATATTGTCGAAATAACATCAAAATAATTTTATACGGATACCCTACTAACGATGTAGATAAGGGACAAAGTTTTAAAGGGTATTCCCCACGCTAAGAGAGAAGTCGATAGAATTTAATACTTCTTATTATAAAATCTTTATCGTTACGTCATACTGTTAAATAATGTAAATATATACATTTTAATAATATCTATGCATATAAATAAAATAGAAGTGTCCGTCCGTGATTTAAAAATAGCTATGTTTTCTCAATTGCATAGAGTTATTTATATAATACTAGTACTTACACAACCCTTTTTAAAAATTTTGTCTGTCTTTCTGTTTGTCCGGGATAATCTTTAGAATGGCTTAACCGACTGTAATGGGACTTACACTGAAAGATAGAGGCGTTAGTAGGGATACATATAGGGTATGTTTTATTTCAGAAATATTTAGGATTCCAGCGAAATAGAAAACCTTCAAAAATATGCAAAATTCGAATGTCCAATTTTACAAAAAAGTCCGCGATACCATGTGTATAATCACAATAACTATTTTTATCTATATGACGGATATCTTTAGTGGTTATGAATCTTGTGGGCGTTATGAGGACTCAATGCGGACAAATAATAAAATATTCAATGCTCAATACAATTTAATAAGGGAAATCACCTTAAAACGATAATTCTAATAGTTTAATTGAGCAACGGGTTCTCGACACCGATCTGACTTCAAGACCCAACACTCCAATAAACAACTAACATTCCAAGCCACATACACCTCCAAATAATGTCACGATGGCGCCTCGAACCCGCTCGAGACATTGTCTCGGCTATTAATTTGAATTTGATTTGACGAACATAACATAGTGATTTTAAACAATAATAAGGTTTTAAAGGAAGAAAAAGGTGACTAAATCCTCTCATTTTTTTTGCATTAACACACAGCATTATCTAGTTCCATGGTAAGCTCGTAGCTGGCTGGCTGGCTTGTGTTATGGATACCAGATAGTTGATACACTACACATATATAAATTTAAATACATACATATTATAAATATAAACACCCATGACTGGAGTACAAACATTCGTGCTCATCACACAAATGAATGCCCCCAGCGGGACTTGAACTCGTGACCGCTGGCACAGTTAGTAGGATCACTACAAACTAAGCCAAATGTGTCGTCTATAATCCAGCGGAAAAAACGTAGCCTACGTTCTAAAACGGACGCATACGAGCAAAGCTTGGTTAAGTCGCTAGTTCTAAATACAAATCTATTTATAGATTATCTTTACGTAAGCCCTCCGACATGTTGTTTCTTAGTTATCAGAAAGTTGTTCGGAGCAAGCGTCGCTCTGACGCCGCGCCGTGTCTGGCATTAGCGACGTTTTTACATCAAACCTATAATTTAACTTTAGATGAAAACAAACTATCCAACATTCAAGATACTTTTTTATTTAGATTAGATAGATATATTTAATACATAAGCGTATAGGAAATAACAATTTAAATTTTGTATGTTTGTAGGCACTCTAATTTTCTGTATATTCTATATGAAGATATTATATAATTATAGTTTTAATTATCCTTAAAAAGACACTTTTGATGCAACCGCAATCGAAAAATCTAATAAAAATTGTTACAAATTATTCATTGTTAAAAAAAACCAAGTGAGTCTATTGATACTAATACCAAGTTTTAAATCGATACTACAATAATTAGAAGAAAATAGGTTAAAATCGATTCCCAAGATTTAATTTGACAGCTATAGCTAGTGTAGATAAATAAGAAAAAATATGATCTACACAATATATGAAGATATATAATATATACCTAAGTAGGTACCTATACATATACATACATACATATGTATAACCTGTACATATGCATATAAGTATATTATAAGTATGTGTACTTGGATATTGCTTATTCAGGCTAACAGCAATAAACTCAATAAAAAACATGTAAAAGTTATTTGTAAACGTAATGTTTCCTAAGAAAATGCAGTTAGTACTAATCATTACCTTTCTTTATATAGAAAAACTTCGTAATCTATTTATAGATGCACTTTACGTAAGGCATCAACAGAAAGTTGCACGAAGCCGGCGCGACGGCGGCGCGTTGCTATCACCGGTTACCGCTAACATTAATGTGTTAAATACTAAAATTTATGATCGGCAGTAATTTATCAATGAATATTTTGGTAAATATATATTTTTGATATTGAGATATATATTAAAATGGAAAAAATAAACGATTTTTTTGGTATCGTAGATTTCTTAAACATATTAGGTCATTACACACTCTTAGGCTAAACTAGCAACTTACCCTCGCTCCGCTCGAGTTCGTCCCTAGTTACGTTTTAACTTTTAGGTCAGAGATGAGATATTTTCCCGGAGCAAAAAGTATCCTATATGTTGATCCGGATAACCAGCTATCATCATACCAAATTTCATCAAAATCTATCCAGTAGTTTTCCCGTGATGCGGTAACAGACAGACAAAAAATCTAAAAACTTTAGATTTGGCTTTTGTATCGATAATAATGTCTATTTCAATAAGATTTTCCAAAACATATTTAATGTACAGATTCGGCTTAGTTACAATTTTATTATATGTATGGATTACTTGTAGGGTATAGAAAGGGTTCACGCTACGTTCATATAAAAAGATTTAGTAACTATACTTCCTCTTACCCCTTCTCTCTCACTGGACTATTCATTTCTCTACTATTGTAAAAGTTCTTCCTCTTACGCGATCTTTCTTTACTAGACTTATAACTTCTTATGTGCGTACATACGTACACACACACGTTTTTTTTTTAATTGTAAGAATATGTGACAATTGAAATACCAGTTTTTACCACCTACAAAAATATTTTTTTCAATTAAAAAGCGGTGTTTTTAATTTATGATGCATAAAATTGATTTAAATCGCTAATTAAATTTGAGATTTATTAGACAGTTATTTTTCTTCCTGCTTCTCAAGTAGTCAAGTCAGATGTTAATTATATAAAACAATCACATAGAGAGCGCGTTTTTGCGCATCCAGGTAGATCAATTAAAATGGATGCCGCGGAACAAATGAATCATAACGCGTCACAATCACAACAGATTTCAGATAACAAAACAAACCAAAGCCTATTCATATTAATATAATCAGGTCTTATCTTAGTTTGTTTTGTATTTTCGATACAGTTATTGATTGAACAATTTTTATGTCCGAAATATTCATGTGGACGAATTTCATTGCATTTTCAGCAAATAATAGTAACTCTTAAAATAAAAAACCCCTAACATAATAAACTTTTCATTGAGGCCTTACCAATGAGCCTAAACACGATATTTTTGTAGTATTTCAGTAAAGAGTTGATCTTCTTGTATCTAGTATCTTGAAGATTTCAGGTGACATTGCGACATCAAGCCTAGGTTAAAATATCATTGCAATGTCATTAAAGTAACGGGATACCAAGTTTCGAATCGATTAGATCTATGGAAATTGTTCACATCGTTTTAACGTCTAGAAAAGAGCTGATGAAGTTTGCAAAAAGCTAAACGGATTTTCTTGATTTATAGCTAAGAACTGTCTCGATCAAGTCACCTTTCAAACAGAAAAACTAAATTAAAATCGGTTCATCCGTTTGGTCGTTACAATGCCACAGACTGATACATAGAAACACAGGTAAAACTTGTAACTAGTTTAGTTTACATTACTACATCAGTCCACATTGCTTGTCTCGTTTATGTGAATAACCCAATTTGTAAATGTATACATATAATAAAATTCCCACTGAGTCGAATCTGAACATTAAATATTTTTTGGAAAATTTTATTGAAATAGTCATTATTATCGATTCAGAGGCCGAATCTATAGTTTTTAGAATTTTTATTTGTCTGTCTGTCTGACATCACGGAAAAACCACTGGAGGGATTTTGATGAAATTTGGTATAGTGATAGCTGGTTATCCGGGTCAACATATGGGATACTTTTTACTGCGGGAAAATATCTCATAAATAGAAATATAAGGAATCTTAGAAGATAAGATTGACTTGAACTTAAATAAAGTTTTCGTTTACTTAAATCTCACAACTTAAAATTTGAACTATTTATATGGGATTCACTTTCTCTTTTCCATATTAAACTGTGTGACTCTCAATTGATATTTACTGGAATCAAAACATGTATGGGGAATTAGTGCTAGGCAACAATAGGTATATGAAACTGCCTCGGTGGCGTAGTGGCTAGCAAGCACGGCTGCACATCAAGAGGTTCTGGATTCGAGTCCCGGGTCGGGCTAAGATTAATTATTCAGTCTTTCTGTTTAGTAAGCCTCAGTAACAGCCCGGAGTTGGGAAGTTGGCGGTGTTTCACCCCCGTGCCTCGGAGAGCACGTAAAGCCGCCGGTCCTGCGCCTTAACTCTCACTGATCGTTTCGAGTAACCGTCCAGAATATGAAAGTGACAGGAATAGAGAGTGCATTTCATCATATCTCTTGCGCAGATAGCTTGGCTCAATAAGATTGGTCGCCGTAGCCGAAATCGGTAGAGTCAGTTGTGACCTGGTCACTCAAAGGTCACTTGTGACCTGGGAATCAAACTTTTCTTGCACTGAACTTAGTATTTATTAGTCAGAAACAGTGGTGCGTCAAAATTTGAAATTTTTGTCTTTAATTTTAAAATATTGAGTGAAAATATATAAGTAATCATTTACGCAATAAATCTTATATAATACTAGCAGAATCGGCGGCTTCGCTCGCGCTAAAAATACAAAAAAAAAATCTAAAAGGAAGGTTTCATACAAACTTTCATCCCCTATTTTACCCTCTTAGACTTTGAAGTTTAGAAAACTCTGAAATACGTAACTCATTATTTTTGCCGTACTCAAACTCATACGAAATTTCATGCAAATATGTCGAAGGAATAAAAAGTTACAAACTTTTATCCCCTATTTCACCTCCTTATATTTATCCTCCTTATATTAGAAATCTATACTAAATGTTAAAACGTAAGTGGGAACGAATCCGAGCGGAGCGACGGTGAGTCGCTAGTATGTACTAAAATCCCAGTCTATGTTTATTTTAAGTACGAGTATTGTAATTTCAAAATTAGTTAGCTTCTATAAAATAGGCTAAGATATACTTTAGGCAATCAATAGATCGCAATATTGCCAGAGATATAGCGTTCTGGGTAGACGGTGATACTAATGACTTATGAGTTGACTCTTACCAATGGGGACTAAAGGCGCTGTAGAGTTAGGTAAGATGCGAGGTGTAGAGTGTGTTCTCTAGAAATATCAAATGACACTGAACGTTTACCGTTTGCGAGCTTTTATCGCGGATTTTCACGATCGATGCAACAGCCCTCATTGGTTTATAAAACACAAGTGTTTTTTTTTTTATGAGATTCAGTGACAAACGAACAGACAGACCACCTGATGGAAAGCAGTACCTGTCGCCCATAACACCTACCGTTCATGCACTTAGGTTTTAGGTAACAAAAATACAGAACCGCCGGTGCGTTGTCACTGTGAGGACTAAGATGATATACCTCTTGCCTGTAATTGCGCTGGCTACCTTATCCTTCAAACCGGAACACAACAATGCAATCATTGTTGCTTGGCGGCAGAAATAGATAAGGGGGTGGTACCCATCCAGTCGGACTCCTCAGGCTTGACAGAGTCCTACCACCGGTATTTATCTTTACTTCGCTCATTCTCGTTCCTGGATACGTTTTTAATAGATAAAAATACTTATTGTGAGTGTACCCTAGGACACATACTCATACATGCTATCACAGACTTTTCTGTAGGCCTTTTTAAGGTCTGTTTTTTTAACAAAACCGTCATAATTCATATATTTTGTACAAAATATTTACGCAATTATAGATTTAATGAATAATAATATACTACATATTTTTCATATGCACATATTATAACCGTGCCGCTCTAAACTTGTTAAGCACTCGTGAACCGAGTATTGCTATTAGCGATGCAACTGTTTTATTAATATTTATCCCCAAAGGTTGGAAAAAATATTTTTAAATTTATTTGAAAGTCGGTATATATTTATTTATTAAGTCTGTTTTGTAAAAAAAGTATTTAACCTATACACATAAATAAAATTGGAGTTTCTGTTTGTAATATTAAAATAACCGCTTTTTACTAAATGCATATGTATGTACACACGGTACATATACTAAAACAACATTTTTTACAATTTTAGTCGTCTGTCTGTCTGTCTGTTTGTTCCGGCTAATCTCCGAAACGGCTGGACCAATTTTGACGGGACTTTCACTGGCAGATAGCTGATATTACAAGGAGTAACTTAGGCTAATTTTGTTTTAGAGAAAGAATCAGGGTTCCGCGAAAAAAAATTAAAACCCATAAAATTGTGAACAAAATCCACATACGACGTACGCACCCAAGGGAAGCGAGGATAAATCGCTATATAATTTAAATGAATATCTTAGGAGTAACAAGCTACTATTTATGTATACCTAAACATAGCTAACCGTGAAAACGTACCTACAAACATAGTTAAAAATATTTTTCGTTGCTTTGAAAATTATGGATTAGTAGGAGTTAGTTTGCGATTTTAGTGGATTATATAGTTTTAAATATAGCCATTCACATATTTATGTCAGTGAGCGTTTCAAGACGTAAGAACAACTTGATTTTATTACCATAACTAATTTTCTTGCGCAAGTCATAATCGCACGTGACAATATTTCTAAAACAAAATGTATGTCAATATACGTCTTGTCATACTTATGGCCAAAACTTTGAAGAAAAATTCCAAATTTGAAGAACAAGAATTAATAGAAAAATTCTAAACTAAACTCAATTTTATTATACCTATTTCTTTTATTTTTTATTACTAAGCCAAAGAAAAATAAGTATCTGTATCATAGATATTACATTTTATAATAAATAATTTTAATTGCTCGGTAAAAAAACTTGATTATAATTGCTTAAACAATAAAAAAATAATCTACAATTTTCATTATCTTTTTTTTTAAATGTATGGAAGAGTGTTTAAAGCATCACTTTATCGTCTTATTTACTTTACGTTATCTTAGGTGTTTTATTTTGGCTTGTCATAAAATTAAATATAGAAGTATAAATAATAGCCCAGTGGTAACGCGCTCGCTTGGGAAACCGAGTGAAGCGGGTTCAAATCCCGGGTCTCGCACCTCTGTTTTTTTCATGTGCGAATCATTTTCTAACTTGATTACCACTTGCCTTACGGTGAAGGAAAACATCGTGAGGAAACCTGCATGTCTGAGAGAACCTAGCAAGTCTCGAAAGACATGTGAAGTCCGCCAACCCGCACTTGGCTAGCGTGGTGGACTATGGTCTGATCCCTCTCGAATTGAAGGGAGGCCCGTGCCCAGCAGTGGGACGTTAAAAAGAGCTGAATACAAATAATAGCAGAGAAGAAAGCCAGCAGTCCGTCCGTCCGAAGTGCCTTTCGCATTTATGACATTAAAATGTGAAAAACCAATAAAAATGTAACGCATAAAAAGAAAAAATAATTTAGAACATTCAAAAACATATAAATGTATATTGTGAGTAATTCAAAACATTTATATACAATCACAAACTTTTTTTATAACTTTCCTTGTCTAAAAGGAACGTTGTTTTTCGACTCAATTCACAAAATATCCTCATATAAAAAAGTAGCTTTCACAAAGTTTCCATAGATACAGTAGTTTCTGCCATCAGCCCGAACAAAAACAAACCCATCACGACGTGGCTTTAATTTAAAATATGAAATGATGTCTAAAAGATTAACCCAAAGGAACTTGAACCCACGACCTCCAAGATACTCTGAGTACTTCGATTATTTGATTGCTAATAACCCAGAACCGTCCCTAGATGCCCTTTGCATTTACGGAAGTTCTCACAAAGGTCGATTTATTTCGACTTAATACTCAAGTATATCATCTAATCAGTAGCTTATTTTCTCAAAATGTTTATAGATTATAGTTTTTAAACTTTATAGATAATACCTCTTTCAATTAGTGAAATCGTATGAAAATCTGTACACTACTTTCTGAGATTATCCGGAACAGACACAAAGTTAGCATGATCTTTTATTTATAACATGGAGTGGTTAACACGTAGCACATAGAGCAAAATAACAACCCAAAGGAACTTGAACCCACGACCTCCTCAAGATACTCTGATCACTTTAATTATATTATTATGTCTATAGGTACAGATAATAATGTATGCATATGGCACGTATCTATTATTAATTGAGTGTGTTTAACTTTGCACGTGTGGCACATAATATGAGACTATTAACCTGCCGGGCGTCCTGTCTGGCTGCAACATACATCTGTCACCGAGTAGTTAGCATTTTGTCATTCCTCGTCACTTCGTCCGAGACGTAACATATTAATGTTTTCTTAAATAATGTACTTGTCACTGTCCAAAACATTTACTATACTATACACCACAGGAATTTTCATTTCAACAAGAACAAATTTTGAAATTATGCATTTTTAAATGATTTTAAATTTCTTTCAAAATTTCAAAACATCTATGATTAAATAATATTAATAATATTATAAATGCGAAACTTTGTAAGGATGTATGGATGTTTGTTACTCTTTCATGCAAAAACTACTGAATGGATTTTAATGAAACTTTACAATAACATAGCTTATATATCAGAATCAGCACATTGGCTACTTTTTATCTGGAAAAATGTGCCGTTCCTGTGGAATAGACTTGATTTTGTTTTTTCTAGAGGCGACCTCGAACGAAACGAGGGAGAGCCGGTAGTTATACACATATACAAAACAAATGTACACTAATTCATTACTTTCATGTCCGCGTGGAATTGTGGTAAGAATTAGTAAAATAACATTTAATTTATAGATATGAAAAATTTGTTCATAGTGATATTCTCTTCTTTAAAAAACCAACAATTCAACAGTGTATTAAAAAAATACGCTTAGAGCAATTTGTTTGAGGTGTCAGTTGTAGGTTAACGATGCACGTTAAAAGTTTTAGAACGGGCAAATGTCTTAAATCGGCACTGACCTTTAATAATGTAGTTTTACGAGTTTAAATTAGACTTAAGGTAATACATGTCCACATGTGACGTTATTTTTTTTTAATTTTCGGCAAAGAAAAATAAAATATTAAAGAATATTTTCAATGTGGACTATACAGCATAAGTACACTGATATATAAATGATTCAGAATATAGACTAGAAACTGATCATGGTGTACAAGCATACTCAATGATTGTAACCATTGTTATTGCTAATAGTAAAATTTAATTATGAAAACGTGAAAATCTATATAAGATGATAATCTGTCCACTAATTTTCATTTACCCAGCGTGGTGGGCAATGGCCTGATCCTCCTTGCATTGAGAGGAAGTCCGTCCTGAACGGGGTATCAAAAAAGGGTTGAATTCACTATTAATTATTATTTTATGTTATCAAAATCTTAACATAATGTATAGGTACATATTACACATTTATTAAAAATATCTTCAAGGTCACAATTTTATAGTTCCTTTGTTACGCGAAGGTATCATATTAAGTAACCAACAATATATATAATAACGTAATAGATACTAATGACTTAATAGTTAAGGAAAATGTCATTTGTCACGTGTCATAATGAATTGAACTACAGACATTCCACGATGTACTGTCAGAAAATCACCCAAAAAGAGCATTTAATTGTTTTATAATGGAATAATGCGTTATTTTATAAGCGATAGTGTTATATGAAGTTAAATTTCAATTCTTTTTAATGCTTTCAGATTTTAGATAGTGTTGATAACTGACGTCTCCTATTTCAGTATGACCGTGACCATTGAACATGTTCAAACGTCAAATTAAAAATAAACTCGACGAAAGTAATACGTTCAAGAAGCAGTTTTAAATATTGGGTGACAACAGAGTTTTTAGATAATTCTACTGCATGAACTAGGCTTGAAGGTTATGTTTGTCCAGAAGACACAATATTTACTTTGCTAGTTTATTCAAAGCCTTTATCTACGTTTTTATTTGGCGTTATTCGAGTATTTCATTAGAAATAAAAAGAGGTCTGCTCCAAGTCGATAGTAATTTTGAAAGAATTTCTTTTGCCATTCCTAATTCCATGGTAACTTTTTCTTTCCTGAGCTAAATAATAACATGTGTCGCCTGAATAGAGGTGTCAGTAAGACTTCTTAAAAACAGTTTTGTCATGCCAGAGATTATAGAGTATACACAGACTGGCAGTAACCATGTAGTTCATAAGCTATATTTATAGCTGTGATCGTTTTTTCCATACCGATCTATACTAATATTATAAAGAGGAAAGATTTGTATTTTTGTGTGTATGTTTGTAATGAATAAACTCAAATACTACTGTGCCGATTTCAAAAATTCTATAACCATTGGAAAGCTACATTCACCCTGAGTGACATAGGCTATATTTATTGCTAGAAAAGATTAGGAATCCTTACTAAAACTTAAGTAACGTAACCCAAGGTGTAAAAAAAATGCCCCAAAACTTCTTTCCTCGCATGCGCTGCGGAAACTATTGATGATAGAACAAAAGTATGTTTCCGTGGGATAGATTTGTTTTTGTTTGTCTAGAGGCGAACCCGAGCGAAGCGAGGGTGAGTCGCTAGTGTACTATATGTACAGTAAAAAGTATATATATCATCGACAATATTAGCGAAAAGTAAGAAACAGTATCACTTTATTGTTTTCCTTCATCTCATCTTCATTTAGATACACAAAAGAAAATTAAAACACTATTTAGTGTTTAAGAAATTGGCACAATTGCAACAATTTTACAGTTTTCTTACAATTACTTTGAATACATCCGTTTCAAGTGTGCCAAGATACGGTTAGCCCACCTAACTGTCCCGTTGAGCTGAGAATCTTCGCATGGGAACAAATCCGCCCTCAATACCCACTTAGCAATGTAATGTGCACAAATCACAACATTACAAAAATGTATAACTAAATTAACCATTGCAAATGTAAAGAAATAGCTAATGTGGTACTCTATATTGTGTTTTTTAAGAAGAACAGTAGGTACTTGAGGAATAACTAGTGCAAATTTAGTGTATTTTGCACAATTCAGTTTCCGGATGATATTTATTTTACTTTGAACAGGTTTGATAATTTACTCAAATACTCATATCTATACTATTATTATAAAGCTGAAGAGTTTGTTTATTTGTTTGGTTGAACGCGCTAATCTCAGGAACTACTAATCCGATTTGAGAAATTCTTTTAGTATTAGATAGCCCGTTAACTAAAGAAGGCTATATATCATCCCGGAAAATGTACGGTTCCCATGGGATAAATTTGTTTTAGTCTAGGGACGAACCCGAAGCGAAGCGAGGGTGAGCCGCTAGTATTAAATAAATGCACACCATTATTTGAATACATAATAATTATACATTCTTATCACTTACTATCTCTCTTGCTCTTTCTATTGAGCTAAGCATAGGTATCTAAAGGCAAGATAATATAACATCACAAAATCTAGATCATGTCAACTAATCATTGTGAATGTGCGTTTGTTACTACTAAACGCTGTCATAGCATAACTGTTTTGAGTGACTTTAGGAATGGGATAATATTTTTTTTTTTTATGACATTCAGTGACAAACGAGCAGACAGGCCACCTGATGGAAAGCAGTACCTGTCGCCCATAACACCTATGGTTCTGCACTTAGGTTTTAAGTAACAAAAATGCAGAACCACAGGTGCGTTGTCACTGTGAGGACTAAGATGATATGCCTCTTGCCTGTAATTGCGCTGGCTACCTTATCCTTCATACCGGAACACAACAATGCAATCATTGTTGCTTGGCGGCAGAAATAGATAAGGCGGAGGTACCCATCCAGTCGGACTCCTCAGGCTTGACAGAGTCCTACCACCGGTAATATCATGGTAAAGTATTTATATTTTATTAATGGTTAGTATTCTTTGTTTTTGGTTGTTTGATTGATTTTCTATCACAACGTAATAAAAAAATTAAGTGACAAAATAAAAATGAAAGTAATGGATATGTCATATTCACATCGTATGAATTTATGATATTCGACAATGTAATTTTTTTCTGCCTATAAGTGACTTTATTTATTAATTTATTCCCAGTTCATCTGCGAAGATTTGATAAACGGTAGCAATCGCCACTTGACCTTACCAATTAAATAAGACATTGAAATTCTTGTTGAAACTTAACTACCCTGAAATGAATCAATTATATAACAACGTTATTTCTGTCATAATTTTAGGAAATGACCTTCCACGAGTACGAGAACACGTAGGTTTTACATTTAAAACTTTAAAAGTAAAATAAAAAACATTGAGAACATCTCATCTCCAGTCAGAAAACCGTGGCTTTGAATTTCACAATGTGATATGTTCTGCCAAATTTATAATATTTTGTTTTTTTTTCATCAGCTGTTTTAACATTCCACCGCTGGGCGATGGGAATGACTAGGCCTATATTATTATTAATATGGCATTGGGCAAGTATTGGTTGACTTGGTACCTACATTTTTTTGCAAAATAGGTTTTCTCAGACATACTCATAGGAATACTTACAAAAAATAAAGATTTGAATTGGTTTATTGTTATATGAGCTCAAGCTGAAGCTGAGAACGTCCATTCATTATTTTATTTCAATACATTACGTAAATTCTATGATGCAAATAGTTAATTACGCTTAATAAACATACTCGTACTTATGAATATGTTTTATGGAATATTTACAGATTTCACCATATTTCGTAGCAATAATATTTTAGATTATACCTCAATATAAATAACGTGTTAAATAAGAAATGCAGACTTAGGTAAAGAATATACATATTAGATAACTAGTGGGCAGCGGCTCACCCTCTCTTTGCTCGAAAATTAAAAACAAATGTATCCTGCGGGAACTGTATATTTTTTCCAGGAGAAAAAATAGCTTATGTGCTATTCCAGACCATAATATATCTCTGTGCCAAATTTCAACCAGATTCGTTCAGCCGTTCTGGCGTGAAAGAATAACAAACATCCATACTCACAAACTTTAACGTTTATAATATTTATATTTATATTCACTCGTGTGCAGCACCTATTTTATCATCATGTTCCATGTTTTTTAATTTTAAATCAACGAAATCATCAATTTCACATCATTAGATACCTATTATACACCCACAGAGAACGTACTGTTCAAAACTTTGAATTTGAACAGTAGTTCATACAAATTTTAAACCTATTTTTTGCCCTTTAGAGATTGAATTTCCAAAAATCGTTGTTTATCGGATATAATATACTCCTTATGTGGTATTAAATTTCTCAAATTTGTTGTATTTATGCTTACTGAGATTTAGTGATTAATCAGTGAAAATTTAACATAACACTAAATTATTTTACTACTTAGAAACATCGAAAGCACTGTCGTTAATTACTATATTTTGTGTACCAAAATAGCGAGCGTAAACATCTGACGCTAAATGACTTGGCAGGAGAAAGTTGAATATGTTTCAAGACAGTTTTGTAATGCTACAGACAGTCTGTCTGCACGCCGCGCCGTATACCAAAAAATTATGTATCTATGCCTAACTTTTGGCAGGCATCGTTGCATACTTAATCTTTAAAAAAAAAAAAGAAAACTAAACTTTTTTACTGAAACAAAATAACTTTTGAGCGATGTAAATATCAGCTGTTTGACGACAATTTATTAATAGAACGATCTTACAGCGTAACATAAACAAACCAATTAAGGAAAGAGCACATTATTTATGGGTGTTGTTGTAACAAGAGTGCGAATTAAGGACATAAATTACGTTGTTAAATAGCGCATAAAAAATAATATTATTTCTATATATTAATATATCTACATAATAATAAAAACTTTAAAAAAAACCGACTTCCAGGCACTGAAAAGTAAAAAATAACTAAACGGGGGTTTTCATTTAGAATAGATACTTAATCAGATTTTTTCGAAGTCGGTGTGCTTTGATTTGTATTGTCTGGAACTAGTTTTAAAATTAATTATTTTTTGTGGCTAACATCTACTATTTATAACTTTCAAAAATCTAGTAGGGAGACTACGTTTAGGGATGTCATTGTTTTTGTTTAATTTAAATGGGACCAGCCTCGAAATACACCCTATTAAAAACTACCAATAAAACATTCAGCCCTTTTTAACGTCCTACTGCTAGGCAAGGGCCTTCCTTCTATACGAAGGACATCATGCCATAGTCCACCACGTTGCCAAAGTATGGATTTGGTGATGGACTTCACATGTCTTTCGAAAACTTGCTAGGTTCTCTCAGACATGCAGGTTTCCTCACGATGTTTTCCTTCACCATAAGAAAAGTAATAATCATGCAGCATCATGAGCGAGATCCAGAATTTGAACCCGCTTCAATCGTTTTCCCAAGCGAGCGTGTTACCACTGGCCTACCACTACTGCCAATCGGACATAAAAATTATAAAAAATATAATATATATACGTATCAATTTCATTACCTCTCCCTTTATCATCATGGTTTTAAAAACCCTAATTTCGCTTTTAAATATCATTCACCTGGTAAATCTTAGGTTTTTAATCAAAGATACGTCACACTGAAGTTAGAAGTTTATTTTATTCGAACTACTGAATATACGTGCCTAGGCATTCAAACGTGCTAATAACATACGTGGACCTAGCCGTAGGCTAAAACTCTCCAAGGTGAGAATCAGAGGGATACCGGAAGACTACACACTCAGTGACTATCGCTGGATACTAATAATCTATCTATCCTTAGCATTTCTTACTAGTGGTAGGAATTTGATACAATTTGAATGGAATTAATGTAAAATTAGTCACTCTTAGTGACGAAAACCACGATTCGTCGTATAATAACACATTGAAGTATTAAACGCAGATTTTTCATGATTTTAGGCGAAAAAAAAAGGTTTTATAAAAATTTGAATAAATTATTTACTTCTAAAAATTTATAATTATATTTTACTTGTAAAGTAATTTGGCAAGTGGTAATACTTTTACGCATTAGTAATATTACATCATATACCTAACTGTTCACTTGGTAACGAATTAGCAGATTTTCGAGACTTTTGGAAATGATCACCATTTTGATTATCAAATTATACCCAAATCAGGTTTCACAAGTCGCATATAAGAAACATAATATATTAAGACTAAAGACATTTACCAATAATTTTAAATACCTACCCTGAGGTTTTTTATACTACCTACTTGTTATTTAAGTGTGAATCTTAGAATAATCTACGGAGGTAAGATTTTAGTCTGTTTAAATAAATATGGAGAGTTATGATGATGATGTGTCTTGGCCGATTTCGAAGACAGGGACTATTAGAAATTTCCTCTAATGTTGTAAATGGGGGTCTCATTGTTCTACCCTTTGGTGCGCTCTTTGATGACTTGCGTGCCTGACTTTATTAGTAAATGTAGACGTAACATTTTTGACAAGATAATTCACCGACTAATACACTACGGGCAATAAGTTTATTACTTTTCTTGTAGAGCTCCTCGCATCGCTCCATTTCAAAAGTATTTGAAATTTACCTACATAGTGCCACTTAATGAGGTGACGCCACTCAGACCGCTGTATTTTACAACCGTTTCATGTCTTTTCAGAACATTCTTCAATCTTAGGGATTGAATTCTAAAAACAATATGCGCTGCGCCAGTCATCTAATGTATATATTATATAATATTAATGTTATGAGGATCAAAAATCAAAACGAAATTCCGAGATTATACTGGTTTTAAATATATGCATGCGCAACAGTGAAGGTAGTCTCTCTCGGCTTTTTATTGGTCAACTTCAATCACCTTCACGAATTGATAATAATCGAGTAAATAAATAAGACAATTATCGTATATGTCAAAGTGACAACTTTGCAACAACTAGCAACTTTTTTATAATAGGACTAGCAAAACCCGCGGATTCGCTCGCGCTGAAATTACAACAAAAAAACTTCAAAAATGTAGATTTCATACAAATTTTCATCCCTTATTTTATCTCCTTATGGGATGAATTTCAAAAAAACGCTAAAACACGTATTTATTTAATTGTATTGAAGAGCATTGATGCCAAGTTTTAAGAAATTCTGATCATAAATATTTTTTGGGTTGTGTTATAACGTGTATTCCCGTGGAAATGAGATAATCTTCCGCGGAAAAAAGTATCCTGTATGTTGACCCGGATAACCAGCTATCATCATGCCAAATTTCATCAAAATTCCTCCAGTGGTTTTTCTGTGATGCGGTAATCAGACAGACAGACAGACAGACAGACAGACAAAAATTCTAAAAACTATAGATTTGTATCGATAATAAAGTCTATTTCAATAAGTTTTTCCTAAAATATACGTATAGAAGAACAACAGAATGTTAACAGTTTTCTTCTGTCTGTCTGTTCCGAACTTAACATAATATGTTGTACTTTATTTTTGACCGACTTTAAAAAGTAGAGGTAATTTAGCAGTATTTTTTGTTATTCTATATTTTCCCCAACTGTGAATCGATCTTCATAATTCCATTATAATAAATAATAATTAATTAATTAATAATATAATATTTCTTGGGTAAATTTAAAACAATTGGTATGATAATGAGTTACAAATTCGATTTTAATTTGATACAAATATGTATTACTTATTTATTGCGCTTGTTTTACGCGTTTTCATCCTTTCAATGTTTTTCAGTGATGCATATTGCTGTAGACTGACAAATTAAAAGTACTGATTGATGATTTATATATATTTTCTATGTCGTTAGTGCGATGATTGTATCATCAATTACTTATTGATCATTATTTATTAGATAAGAATTCTTTCTATCAGTCAATGAATTATATTTTCAATGTCAACTTGAAACCTCAAGTTTTCGGAAAAAGTTATAGGTATATTTTACTACCTTATATTTTACTAACCTTTGTTATTTATTTTATCTTACTAATATTATAAATATGAAAGTTAAATTGTTTGGATGAATGTTTGTTACTCAATCACGCCAGAACGGCTAAATAGATCTGGATGAAATTTGGCACAGAGATAGATTATAGTTTGCAATAGCAAATAGGCTACTTTTTAAAAAGCAAAAAATAGACGGTTCCCGTGGGATAGTTTGTTTTTGTTTTTGCAGAGGCGAACCCGAGTGAAGCGAGGGTGAGCCGCTAGTCTATACATATAATAAAATGCTAAACTGATTGTGAGTCGAAAAAGTAAATTAAATAATTTTTGGAAAATCTTATTGAAATAGACAGTATTATCGATACAGAGGCCGAATCTAGTTTTTAGATTTTTTTCTATCTGTCTGTTTGGGAACGCATCACGAGAAAACCACAAGACAAATTTTAATGAAATTTGATATGATGATAGCTGGTTATCCGGGTCAACATTTAAAATACTTTTTACTGCGGGAAAACATCTCATCTCTGAGAAATCTATACTAACCGTTAAAACGTATCTAGGGACGAACCCGAGTGGAGCGAGGGTGAGTCGCTAATTGGAAATAAACTACCTTTATTGCATGCCATGTGGTCTTGTAAGGGGTCACGTAACTAGTCAAACATATTAAAAATTTAGCTGCATTTTCTAGTTTTTGACATTTTCTAAATTTACATGTCACATAAGTGTATTATACAGTAATCTTAATAAATAACCTTCATGACTTAGCAGTATGTACCTTGGCTCATTGAGCCAAGGTACCAGTTATTTTACATTAATTATTTTTATTGATATAGAGTTCGATTTCCGTATCAGGCAATTTAAATTTTTTTTTACAGTACTCGCCAACGTAAACCAAATAATAAACATTATAGTGACTCTTGTCTATGTTTTGGGGATTTCGCCAATATTGGCGTAAGACGCGATAAACAGTATAATAAAAATACGAACTAAATATAACATGCGTGATCATTGATCTATATTTTTTTAGTTTTAAGAAAGGTGAGAAATAAAACATGATTCCAAGATAGAGAAAGGCCATACCTATTTGTTTTATCTATAAACATGAACATACTTACCTACATATAAAGCGAATTCGGAACATAGACGATATTACTTATTATAAGAACATTTCATAACACACTAATGTCTATAATATAATTTACGTCGCATTTTTAGCCATTTTCACCAAATATTATAATTTTTTGTTGGTAACCGATAATATTTTATGATGCAATTTACCATCTCACGCTTAAGGAAGTTGATAGTCTAATTATTATTAATGTTAGAATTAAATTATTATTTAAACTGACGCGGTTCTTTTTTTTTCACCCAAATGCATATTAAGTACATGATGTAGTTACACATCCTAATTACATCTGTATCTAATTAAATAAATGTGAAAGTTTATATAGAGGGTTTTTTATTATTTATCAATGTGATTTAGTTTATGAGCAGAAGTGTTACATACTTTTTAGAACAACACATCCATTAATTCCCAAATTATATTGGTCCGTTGCAAAGAGGTTTAATTATTATTTTTTTTAATTTAAATTAATACTTTTAAATTTTGATCAATATCTAGTAAGTAGGCCTATCGAATTTATACATTGGTCATAACAAATAAATACGTCATAAAAAAAAACCACTTAACACTCGAATACGTCCGCGTCGTGTTGTAACAAGGCGATGCTAATATCGTAAATATATTTTGAGAATTCATTAACTGTAAAATATTTAATATGACGTTATAATAAAGATTAAATATATTTTATATATATTTTAATATTTATTTCGCTAAAAAAAGTTGAACCAAATTGTATAATAACAATAACAATATCTACTTTATAGCTAATCCTAGTCATACAATAAGGCTTACTTATTATTAATATTGATACAAAGTTAATGCTGTCGTTATCATATTTTTTGTAATACTTAATTAAAATTAAAAAAAAATTGTAAGTGAATAAGATATTTTTATATGTATTTTTTATGTAAATCACCATTTTGCTTAAATGGGGGTAGATACCAACGTGCTTATCACAAAAGCAATATTTCACAGTGACATATATTTAAATAATTAACTTACCAAACTGGAATGCGTGAAGAAAAATTAACAAAATAAAAACTAGAAATCCCGTCAACATTTTTCTAAAACCAAACAGCACACTTTCGTAAAAATATTTAAACACAAAACGGTTTTCATTATGCAGTCGATAAAAACGAACTTAGTTAAAGTAAAACTAGGCACTACACACACTCGATGAAACTGTTTCAATTTTATACACAATAAAAACTAACAGTTAGTCGAAAACTATACTTGGATAGTACGATACGATTCGTACGGGATCATTTTGCGTAGACGTCTATTCGCCTCGACGCGGTAGAGCGGACGGCGGTCGGCGATCGTTCGCACCGGCGGATGTTAATTCAACGTAGGAAAACGCTTTGTTGGCAAATGAGCTCACTCGAAGGCAATGTTAACAGGCATTACGTTTAGATACTTGGTTTATATTGCGACACTATTCTAAATAAACTAACAAACACGCAAGAAAAGGTGAGTGGCATCCATTGTCACAATGCTAAAATATTGTGTATCAACTGAATTAACTCTAGATCATCATGGATTTTTGTATAACTGAATTTTAACGACATGTATTTTTTACATCTAGTATTCAACTTTTAATGAAAGATATAATCATATTATGAATTGTGGTAATAAAATCGAGAGTTCAAATTCGAAAAATTAAAAAAAAAACAATAACATGTTATTTTATGATAGTTAACTTCCCACGTTTTTACTTTTAAATCTTTGTGTTTGATGGCAAATTTTTCTCTCTCACGCCTAATTTTTTTCACGAATTAACAGATCTATAAGAATCTAACAATTTTTCTCATAATAAATCATATACAAAACACAGTTATTAAAATAAAATATAAATAATACGTAAATACGAAAGGTATAATTATATTGTGAAACATTTGTTTTGTAGTAGAGCATACATTTTATTATTTCAAGCAAGTTTTAAGGCCATAGTAAGGTAATAAAATTATAATTTCAACTTATAAGATATTGTCTAAAGTCCATAAATATTCAACAATTAAAAAGTTGTTATTTTTTTTAATATAAATAACAACATTTATTTTTAAGTCTATACTATATTAAATCTCTATAACGTCGTTTGTTAGATAACGGTAATCATTAATAATGGTTTTTATTTCTTTTTTTCACTCTCACTGTAAACAAAACGATAATAACTCATGAGTAGACTTTTACGATAAGTATTAACTCGTAAATCAAGCCATTTGATTTAATGAAATAAAATAGACATATCAACTTATGTTTAGATTTCGTAATCTTGCTTGAGACGAATAAATAGATAATATCAAGTGTGCCTATTGTCATATTTAATAAAATAGTGTTTGAAACTATTCTTTACAGTTATGAAAATCTAATTTGAATTAATTTGCGTCGGCTATAGTGGCATGGCCATGCAAAGGCTTCTGCCAATCACTGGACCAGAGCAATGTAACCTTACCTTTACATTTTTTTTTAATTTAATAAAAAAAAAATTGTTAATAGCTTCAAAGGGTATCAGTTGAGCATAGATTACTTCGCCAATGTCACGTAGAATGGAGAAGACATGAAGGGGATTGATCAATAAAATAAAAAAAACATTAAACTAATATTTTAGATAGTGTTGTGATCTTTAATTAGAACGCAATCAACATGTCAAATGTCAATATCAAAGTAAATGTTAAAAAAAGTTTACACTTGTCAGTTGTCATTTCACAAAGTTTTGGAAAACTTTAAACTTACTTATAACTTGTTGCCTTCGTAGTCCGTAGCAATCAGATATAAATACTAATAATGAAAATAATGTAATGTGCTTTTTTTAAAGATATTTTTGCACACTGTAGTGTGCTATTTATTCCGTCCAAGCTCATTAATTAGCATAGTTCCCGTTCCCGTATAACTAAGAAAACATGACTTATTTTAAAAATGTTTTGAAAGTTTTTGTAGGATGTTGTTTGAGTTCTTTTCTAATGGAAATAATGATGGCAAGGGCACCAGATAGTGCTAATTTTATAACATTTCTTCAATTTTTATTTATAACTATACAAGGTGCTATTTTTTTCAAAATACGTTTGGTAAGTTATTAGCTTCTTTCAGCAGTGTAGATCATTTTATTTGCATGACGTAGGTACATGAAATTCATATTAACTGATGTGTGTGCTTATATTTACCCTAAATTTGTTTCAGTTCCAACCAAAAATACCCTTAAGGCAATTTTTTATTTTAATATTTTTATTTTTTGTTACAAGTGTTGCAAATAATTATGTGTATGCTTTGCATGTACCCTCCACTCTTCATATGATTATAAGGTAAATTAAGCAATTAACATTAGCTTATCACTGAATAAATGTAATTATTATCATAGCAAATGTCATTACTTATGAAAAATTAACAATTAACAATATTTGTTTCAGTTATAAAGTATTGCTATTTTATATTATTCAATGAATTATAAAAATTTTTGTCTTAAAATTGGTTGCTTGCTATATATGATATACTTTTAAATTTATTTACTTTTAGATCTGCCTCTTCACCAGCCAGTATGTTAGTATCTTGGTATGTAAAAAACCAACGACCAAGAACAAATGCAATGATAGGTTCGGTCATTATAAGTATTGGAGTATCTCTAGCTATGTATGGTGGTGCAAGTGTGGTTGAAGATAAGGATGGGAAGTTATTACACTGGTGTCTTGGGGTTGTTATACTTTTATCGATGTTGATCGTTGGAGCATTTGTAGGTTTACAGCAGGAGATACTTTACTCTAAATATGGGAAGCATCCTGAAGAGGTATTATACATGTATTACTTCTTACTAGTTTATGCTTTAGTTTGCCTCTTTAAGAAAGTGACTTTTTAATAAAACTTTCTTAGGTGTATGTGAATTTTTGACATTTTAAAATGAAACAATCTTTTTGGATTTTGTCATTGTTTTATTTTATTATATGTATTGATTCCCGACGTTTCAAATGCTTTACACCAAACATGGACTCAGGAGATACAGCCAGAGTCCAGTTGATTTTAGTGAATAATAATAATATAGTAGTTTCATTTTAGTAAAATTTATATGTCATGCGAATAACCATACATAAGAAATTGTAGTTGTCAAATTTTAACATTTACTAGAGCTGTTGAGGAATAAATAAAATTTTATCCAGACATAGAAATAAATAATATCCTTTTATATGTAAAGCTAGTCTAACTATAATACAAAAACAAATTTTCATTGTTTCAGATGCTCTTCTACACTCATGCACTACCAATGCCTTTATTCTTAGGAATATATTCACAACTCTACAATATTGTATTTAGCCTTACATCAATCTGTTGGTTAATCATTATTTTAAATATTGTTTCTCAATTCCTATGCACACATTCCGTCCATGAATTGGCAACTAAAGAAACCTCTATGACTGTCACATTTATATTAACTATAAGAAAATTTGTTTCCCTCGTTATATCCTCAATAGTTTTTAAAAATAATTTAACTTTGTTACATGTGTTGGGGACAGTTTTTGTTGTGACTGGTACATATTTCTATTTTGATTTTTTTACTGCAAGGAAACAAAGGCCTGTGAGTTCAAAGGATAGTAGATATGAGTTAGATACAAAAAGGGATTAAATTTTAAATACTTTATATTGCATGCCTTTTTACTAGAAACAATACATAATATTCTTTGATACTTCTATATTTATTAAATATTGCTGTTATTACATATCTATATAAAAATATGTAATGTGATGTACATTCCCTATGGACTTCCATAAAGGCTAGAGCGATTTTGATGATTTTTAGGCAAACTTCATTTTATTTAAAATTTTTCTTTCATATCATTATCATATTTCAAATAAGTTTGAATATGGACGAAGCAGCGGATAATGCAAGTTTTCTATATTGTCATTGTTATAACTGTGACAAGATTGAAAATTGAGTAGCTTGTAACTCATGAACTTCATGAAAAGGTGATAAAAATATTTCACAATGTTTAAATTTATGTAAATTACAATACCTATGTAAAAACTAATCATTCAAATACCCTGAGCCAGTTCTTTACATTTAGTATTATAATTTTTTTATTGACAAATTATGTAATATTAAAGGAATTTAATACATATAATATACAAAATAAAACCAATTACATATTTAAAATCCCAAGTTTATTTGACTTAATCTTAATTAACCTACAGATAAGTGCTTACAGAAATTACAAGTAACTTGATTTATACAAAAATGAGATGAGGAAAATGAAGCTACTAAAGTGAAGATGAAGTACACTATATCAAACACACACACTTGTATCACTATATTACAGTACATCCACACAGTTCTAATCACACCAGATCATCACCAGAGTTCATTACTTCCATTAGTTTAATATCTGAAAATAAACAAATTGTTAATAATAATCTTTATTAATAACAAATATAATAATTTTAATTTTTAATAAATATTAAACATATCAACTCACTCACTAAACAATATAGTAATTCTAAAAAAATAAATTAATGTTTGTGCAATGTGCATTTTACTTTAAAGTATATAAGTAGACAATAAAAAACACAAATCTAACATGTATATAATATACCTGACGCAAAGTGTTGCTCACAGGGACATGTTGTCCGAGATGGCCACAACTCACCTGTTCCGACTGTCTGATCTGCTCTGCCTGTCTCGCGAGCGGGATCGTGATGTGGATCGGTAGGTTTTCTCTATATACCTGGTCTTGCTATCTGATCGGCTGCGTCTGTCGCGGGAGCGCGAGCGACGTACTGAGGGAGAGCGTCTACGGACGGATGGAGAGCGCCTTGGTGACCCTGACCGTCCACGCGAGTATGAACGTCGGCGCGGGCTACGACTCCGTGACCTGTTGGTGCATACATTTGTTAAATTTCTTACTTGCTAGACTAATATTTGTTTGTATGTTGCTTGTTGAATTTGGGTTGAAGCTAGATTGTTTGTGTTTTACTGTCCGTATGTCAGTCTAATGTGTATTACAAGAGAGAATATTATGATTTGTTGAGGTTAAAAATTACCTATTTAAAAATATTCATATTACCAAAATCAAGGATGTGAACTCTTGACTTTAGTCCATTTGCTCCGAACACCGTGTATAAACTAGTACTAGAGTAGGCTTAGGTAAGGCAGTGCTAAGTATAGGATTAAAAATACCGAAACATGGTGAGCCGTTGTTCGTAGCTGAGGACTGCTGAGGCCGAAGGGGGTAAACGGAGCAAGTTTCAACGTCTTCGAATGATGTCTAACCGGAAGTTTCGCGAAAGTGCGGACACGGTTGGTAGCGGTCGTGGCCTCGGTGACGACGTAAGCATGGATTGTATGCGGTTCATTAAAATAACCAGGTGTAGGGAAGTTAGGTGATGGCCGTTAAGAGGATAGAGGCGGAGGCTTCAGCGCGTTGTTTGGAGAGCCGATCGTAGAGCGGGTTGGTAGCGACTGTAGCGTTGGTCGCGGATGTCATATTGATAAAGAAGCCGTAGTGAAGAGATGTGGTGAGGTCGTTGGTGTGTTGGTGGTTGGTTGATAAAATGGACCTGCAAACGTTCCAACACCCACCACATTTAATTCTCCATTTTAAAACAACTCTACATTTATTAAAAGCAAACCAATATTTCAATATGTAAGAATTAGATTTATTGATCTTTTTTAAATTATTTTTTCAATATTTAAGTTGGACATATTAAAATTCATTTTAAAAGTAAACCTCATTCAGACTTTCAGACTATAATATAAAGGATCTCAATTAATTGTAATTTACAGGTTCTAAAATTTTCTGAAATAGTTTTAAATTCACATTTATTGACAAAATCAAACTAGATTATTTTCAAAAAATGCCATTCTTATTATTTCTGTTATTTTCTATATCTCAAAGAATTTTAATATTTCACAGTAAATGTAAATAATTCTCTGATAAAAGAAGCCCAATCCCTTTCACTTGCCACACATACTTTATTGGAATATTTTCTTTACATACAGCTTAAACTAATCTGCTGTAGTAACAGTTCAATGCTATTTATAGCAAAGTGTAAATATCTTACAAATATGTAATAAAAAAGTGAAATTTGCAATTAAAACTGCAAATTCACCTAGAGTACCTGCGATCTCTCCTTGTTCTGCCATTTGACATCTCCACACGAATTCTTGTTCCACAACACCGTCTGCAAATTTTTCATTATTTAATTAAATACCTACCTCTTTATTTTTCTACTTTTGTTCCTCAATATAAAAAAGCAATATAATTGTTGTATTTAATATGTTCCCCATTCCAAGACAAGTGAAATTCAAAATGGAAGGTCACATTTCAGTCTTAGTATGGAGGTACTATGCTTTAGCACACTTATGACTCAAGCATTTCACATTGAAGATGAAATGGATCTAAGGAGCGTGCATTTTTACATACCAATGAAATATGAGCTTCAAATTTTTAAGTGACAAAAAAGCATTGAAATTTGAAAGAACAAGTATATGTATATTGTATAGGTAATTATTTTTTTAAATAAACATATACAATTACATGTACTGACATTATTATAAGGGCATTAGTAGAGTTAGTTTTTATCAGTTATCATTATCAAAAACTGTCAACGAGGTCGTGTGAACTGTGAAATGAAACCAAAATGGCGATAATCAAATATGGCGCCTCTTGAATCATACTTGAATTAATCAATACTATAACCTTATCGAACTACAGGAACTTTATTATTACCACGTTGTACTTACGTGCCATCTAGCCCACGAACAGAATCTTCAGCATCGCGTGGGTCTTCGAATTCCACAAATGCGAACCCAGGTGGATTCCTTGCAACCCACACATTTCTTATGCTACCATACTTTGAAAACACTTTTTCTATTTCATATTTAGATGCGTTAGTACCAAGGTTACCGACGTAAACCTTACAAGACAGATCCCATTCGCGATAGCGAGACATCTGTAAATTAAAATACGTGTTAGCTGTAGGTCGCCATATTGAATCTTTAACGGCAAACGCAATGAATGCCTGCGGAAATATCTAATTTTTATGGTCATACATTCCCTATTACATACCTTGTTCGCCAATTATATCAATATCACTAAAATCGGTAAATTTAAATAATACACTGTTAAAAATTTGAATCCCTCCCAAAAAAATCTTTTTACCCAAACATACGTCTACAAAGAACAAACGAATGAGCACAATTGAACTGGATTCGGATTGAAATTGTGAATGAAATAGATGAGAAAGAATGAGCGGAAATATTCGATTGAATGAACAACACATCTTATTTAAGTTCATTCAAATCATTATGAATTTCATACACTCTCGTCTTGTATAAAAAAGGACAAAATAAATACTCATTATTAAATTCTATGTTTCACAAGGTAAAGTAATTAAGATTAAATTTTTGTTTTTAACTCAAGTGGAAGATTGATGAAGTGATTGATGGATATAATGATTTTTGGAAAAGATTTAAAAAAATTTAGGTGATATTCTTCAATACAGCCAGTAAATCATAAAAAACACTGTGCAACACTTTTCACTAATAATATAATTCATAAAAAAAAACCATGAAAATTGTAGTTTTTGATATTTTTATTATAAAGTAGCGACGCTCGCTTCGCTCGCGTTCGTCCCTAGGTACGTTTTCACGGTTAGTATAAAATAAACTATATATATATATGTACATACATAGGTATAGAAAAATAAATACCTACTTTATAAATTAAAAAAATATATGTATATCCCTTACTTGACACATGATTCCCCATACAAACTTTCAACGCCTTTTTCACTCTTTTAAGGGATGATTTCCAGGATAAAAACTATCCTATGTCCTTCCCAGGGTCTCAAACTATCTCTATACTAAATATCATCTAAATCGGTTTAGCAGATTAAGCGTGAAAAGGAGACAGACAGACAGAGTTACTTTCGCAATATTAGTATGGATTAGATAACCTGGTAAAATTTCATACACTATTCATTCTAACTGATTCTAACACTCAGAGCACAGATAGATGTCAATACCAGATAAATGTAAACAGTTTTAATTTACAAATTTTCATTTAACCCCTCGAGAACCGCATACACGCCAGCGTGTACGATAACAATTGAATTCTCGGAAATTCGCTCGGATTTCTTAGAAATTATCCTGGAGAGATAAAGATCAAACAATTAATTTGAATATCCAAAAATACAATTGTTTGTTTACAGTTTTATTTTTTCATTTCCGTCGGCAGTCCTCATGACTGGTTTTTTTAAATATTTATGATCATATTAAGATTCCATCGACTATCGTCTCGTGCAAAGAATCGCCAATT
This sequence comes from Argynnis bischoffii washingtonia, assembly GCA_033884665.1. Taxonomy (NCBI): domain Eukaryota; kingdom Metazoa; phylum Arthropoda; class Insecta; order Lepidoptera; family Nymphalidae; genus Argynnis; species Argynnis bischoffii. The sequence continues at coordinate 15,851,592 of CM066610.1, forward strand.
AACCAATTAAAGATTTGCTACCTTATTACTACAATTCAAATTATTTTGAATTAGGGAAGAATTTTGCCTTTTTCTTCTGCCAGTTGTCGCGATCACTATAGTATATTGTAACGCTCTTTAGCGTGGATGGTATTTTTTTTTAATTTAAAATTTAACTAAACTGACAAATTGTACAATGCCATAATGCAAGGAAAATGGATATCATTTGTTCCTAAAAGACAAAAACTGTAGAAATTGTGGGCTAAACCAATAAGACGACCAAAATTGGTGAAATCACAATCTTCATATTTTAGGCTATGCGGACATCATTTTAAAGAAAGTGATTTTAAATTTCTTAAATAGATAAATGTTTTTTTTATTTCTCGTACTTTTTACATAATAATTACAGAGTTTCATACGAACTTTGATTCCCCATTTTACCCCCTTATGGGCTTGAATTTCGAAAAATGCTAAAACACATATTTATTTAATTGTATTGAAGAGCATTAATACCAAGTGTCAAGTAATTCTGATCATAAATAATTTTTTGCCCATATAAACTTTATTACCCTATTTTGCCCCTTTAAGGGCTGAATTTTGAAAAAATCTAATTAATTTATATCTTGTTTTTTATTTAAAAAAGAAACACCACTTTCCGTGTCTTTCACATTAAGAATAACAGAGTTTCATACAATCTTTAATCCCCTATTTTACCCACTTAGGTGATAAATTTCAATTTCATAACACATGCCTCCATATAAGAGATACGTCCTCCATATTTCACGTTTCTACGACCAGCGGTTTAGGCTGTGTGTTATAAACTTCAGACCGAATGTAAATAGGCAATACGTGTGGCGCCTTCCTATCGAGATCTAAAATTTTCTATGCTTTGTTGTTGAACGAGAGTGTATTTTTCATAAATTATTTGTTTTATTGTTCGAGTTCATTTTTCTTGTATGTGATATGTCATTTTATGAAACAGCTGATTGGTGGTTGAATGTGTCTGGATATGGTGTATGTTTCTCGAATATATTGTGAATAAAAGTGAATTAAAATCAAAATGGATATGGTTGGATTGCTCAATAACATAAATGATAAATCGAACATGTTTGCTGTAAAAACATGGACTTCCGAATGGACATATAGTTTTCAAGATAATCAAGTAAGTTATTGATTTTTACTGTGTCTATTGTTTAAATTGTTTTGTTGCATATTTTGTTGTTAATATTTTCAATAAAAACTAATGCATTCCTTCGTTATACGTAAAATATTTGATTCGGTATCAGTTAGATAAGATTTTGGCAAACAAATCAATATCCTTGAAATCAACCAGGAAGTTTTATAAGTGTCTAGAATTTAGTTCATTCAATGAAAATATAGTTCTTTTATATGAATAAAGTAGGTTATTATTTAAAAGATTGATATGTTTTTATAAATTTAATAAAACAAAAAATATTAATAAATATTAAATAGTAAAATTATTTTTATTATGAGGATTATAATACACCATCAATCAAGCTTTATTGTACAATGTTTATGTTTATAAATATACTGAATACATTCAATATTGTTTATATAAAATTTCAAGACTCATATTGTAGTGTGATTAAAAGATGTTGATGTCATATTATGTAAAACTTTATAAGTAATCATTACACTTTCACATTTTATATTTAAATATATTTGTAATTTATAAATATGTTTAAACATAATACTAAAGTAAAACCGAGCTGAGTAAAAAAATTGAAATGGTTAAATAATTCATTATCTCTCACTTGTCTTAAGATTTAGAAATTGTAAACATTTATAAAATTTAAATAATGAATTTTGACAATTGAATTAGCTCAAGATTCTTAGGGTTCTGTACCCAAAGGGTAAAACGGGACTATTACTAAGACTCCGCTGTCTGTCTGTCTGTCACCAGGTTGTATCTAATGAACCGTGATAGTTACACAATTGAAATTTTACACAGAAGATGTATTTCTGTTGCGGCTATAATAACAAATAATAAAAAACAGAATAAAATAAATATTTACGGGGGCTCCCATACAACAAACATGATTTTTTTGCTCTTTTTTGTTCTATATTTGTAACGGCAACAGATATTTAGTTATAAATAAATAATTAAAATAAAACAAATATGTAAGTGGGGCTCCCATACAACAAACATGATTTTTTTGCCATTTTTATAGATAATGGTATGGAACCCTTCGAGCGTGAATCCGACTCGCACTTGGCCGGTTTTTTTTGTTTTTATGATTTATTTGGTATTATTGGATGGATTTATATTGCATAAATAGCAAAGTAAAAAAAGATTTAATAGTAGGAATCTCAAACTTTTGTGTATCTTAAATAAAAGTCAGTAGTATTAATGTACATATTTTATTTTTATACCAGTGTCTTACTTTTGCTGATCTATAATATTTTGGCCAAGGTCATTTTAGCAATAGATTGACGTTTTTTTTAAAAATGTTAGGAATATAAAAAGTAAAATTTACTTTATGTTTTACGCAATTTGCGAGTAAACAATTAAATACTAATGATTATTTCGCAAGCGATCAACTTTAGTTGACGTGGTTTAAAAACAGTTTTGTTTTTATTGTATTCTAGACTTTATTTATCTAGAAATAAGGTTTATGTATTACGTACTAATAAAGACGAGTATTCTCGCTGCCGTACAAGGACAAAAGCGTAGAATTCGCAAACGATAGTTTTGCGCGTATTTGAAAAACATTTGTACGTATTTTTGTCCATTTTGGATATGCTTCTGATGATTATAATATGTGTGATATGTTTATTGTTTATTTTAACTTTTTAAAAAGAAATTATGAAAGAGATTTTTGGCGAATCGGGTTAAAGATACTTCGTTTGTTTACTTGAGTTTTTTTATTTAATTTATCAACAAATAAAAAAGTGTAGAAATCTAAAAAAAAATGTTTGATTGACATTTTTTTTTACTTTAATTGAAAATTAATCTAAGCGCAGTTAAAAGACTTAAGGGACTTCTTATTATATTCAACTTGTTGTCTTGGAATCTAACTAAAAGTTATCAATTGAATGCTTAGTTATTAAAATAAACAATTCAAAGAAAATGTATAGATAAGTTGATTTACATACATATGGCGTACAAAAAAATATGTTCATGTTGTTTTCGCAAAACCAAGAAAATTTTAACATATCATCAACATCTTTTTAACATATTGCGTATGTGAAACAAATTCAAATTGTATAATTTAACTCGAAAGATAATCGAATTTGCGATCTCCGGTCCAAATATTGATACTGCTACCGAACTGCGCAGATAGTCAGAAATTCCATAATTTCCATAATCCTGTCAACGCGTACATAATCTATACATGTAATAAAACTAGAGGTCGAATGTCTGTACATAGAAAAATAATGCTAAAAACTGAGTCAGGGGGATGTAAGAAGAGAAGATTTTTTTTGTTTCTCTGTCTGTTTGTCTGTTTGTACGGGCTAATCTCATAAACTGTTTAACCGATTTAAATGAAATTTTGCATGGTGGTACCTTATATCTCCAGTTAACATTTTTGCATCCCGGATTAAAGAGTTCTCGTGGGATAGTTAAAAAACTATAGTAACTTATACAGCTTAGTATACAAAATTTACTGATTGGATTTTAATGAAACAATTTAATAAAAAAATTACAATAATATAGTTCAGTTCATCAGAATAACAAATAGGCTACGTTTTATCCCCAAACCGAGCGAAGCGAGGGTGAGCCGCTAGTATCTAATATGTAGTATGTAGGACAGCGCACTCTATTTTTAAGTATGTATTTAAAGTTAGATTTATCTAATTTTAATGCTCTGAGGTGAGGCAATATTTCATTAAAGTAAACTGGTCCATATTGTTTTTATGTTGACATTTTCATGTACTTTTGCCAGCCTTAATACAAAAATAGAATTTGATTTATACTTATTTATTCCTTTACGGTCTCGTTAACGCATTGTTATACTTCATTCTGATAATACAATGGTATTGTAAATTATATTTCTTTTATAAAAATACATATAACTTTTTTGCCTCTGCTAGTTTATTTCATATATAGTTATAAAAAAAATATACCTATTTACATTGAATTATTTACTGACAAAGAAGTGTCCATTCACATCATTGTCCTTCCATTTCCGCTGTTGCAGTGGACATTATTATATGAGTAACCAATTGATACGACGAACGGACAGACGGTTCTGATAATATGTACAAATATATTCTTAACTAGATTTACTATAGGTAAGGATAGTTATACCGATATATGTCTATTTGTTTATACTGATAGCAATTTGTGAACTGTTCACTGTCAAAGGTCAAAGGACAAGGACAACAGATGAGTAGTATTATGTTAGCTTATTACTATATAATACTAGCAGAACCCGCGGCTTTACTCGCACTAAAACTACAAAAACAACTCTTTGATTTTATGCAAAAGGAATTATTGAAATGGGCTCTGTAGGTACTTTCTGAGCTTAAAGCATTTGAACATATTACAAACATCACTTTTGTTTATATATCTTTATTAGTGTTAACTTTAGTATAATTCTTGTTAAACTTGCCTTTTAATATTTTATATTTATATATGTATATTATAGGTATAGTATTTATGTATGTAGTTAAAGTATTTATTTATTGATTACTTTTCTTTTACTTGTATTTATTTTGTATTTAGTATATATTTGTATGATACGTATACGTATAAATATATATTTTCTACTGTCTCTTTATTATTCGCGCCCCTTCTATTTCAGTACTATTTCCTACACCTGAAGGTTGCCTGGAAGAAATCGCTCTTTTAGCGATAGCTCTTGTACCTTCTTCTATATTTTTTTGTATATTTTCTTCTCTCTTTTTGGGTGTACAATAAAGAGTTATTCATTCATTCATTCACTTTTATAATAACGTATGGAAGTCTGTCCGATTTTGATTTATGATTACTGCTCCGCTCCCTTGGGTAGAAGCATGATAATATATAGCCTATAAGCCTTTATCAATAAACGGGCTATCTAATGCAAAAAGAATTTTACGTGTACGTGTTGAAAAAAACAAACAAACTGCCTTTTTATAATATTAGTATAGATATGTACATATAGAGCTAATTTAAATTATACTTCAACGTCATTCTAAGTCAAACTAATAAAGGTATTTAATACAAGTACATTAACACGATAATCATAATTAATTCCGCTGACGTCATTAAATATTATTCTAACACGATATCAGCTGTGATGTGCAAAATAATAAATGTATGTAGGGAACATTCAAAACAAAGTAAGGTACATTGAACTCAAGTAAATATGAAAATAATGTTATAATCGTATTATGACTTTATAGCATATCAGAATTAAGTCATAATCAATTATATCATTATACTTTATTATAAAATAAAGTATAATAATATAATATTTCTAAATGAAAACCCCCGTTTAGTTATTTTTTACTTTTCAGTGCCTGGAAGTCGTTTTTTTTTAAAGTTTTTTTAAGATGAAGGATTTGTTGAAAATTTAGTATTTTTGCGTACATATATTTCTTCAACAGTACATAGTACGCCGACCCGACATATAGTACAATTCTATATATTATAGTACGGTTGGCAACCCTAGTAGTATCCGCGACTTTACCCACGTGCTTGTATACAGCCGTATTATAATTATTATTCGTATTATATTATTAATTGTATGACTTTTAACTTTTTGCAATTAAAATGATACAGGTGTAGATATACATTCTTATACGAAACGTTTGGCTCAGTCTGTAGTGACCCTACTTGCTGTGCCAGCGGTCGCGTGTTCGAGTTCTGCTGGGTGCATTCATTTGTGTGATGAGTACGAATGTTTATACTCCAGTCATGGGTGTTTATATTTATAATATGTATTATGTATGTATTTAAAGTTATGTATATATGTATGTATGTATAGTGTATCAACTATCTGGTATCCATAACACAAGTCTCGTAGCTTATCATGGAACTAGATGGTGCTGTGTGTTAATGTCCCAACATATTTATTTATAATGTAACTATACTACATATTTTTATTACATTTTGTACTAATATTTTCATTCTTTACAGTTGCTGTATTCGTTCTGCGGCTGCTTATTAGTATCCCTTTTAGTAGTATTTTTCTATTATTATAGACGATGGCGAACCAAAGGTAACTATTACAAGTGATAACTGTACTAAAATAACATAAGATGTGAGATATATTTTTAAAACAAATGGTTTTTATAGAGTTATTAGGTGGTACCGGAACAACTGCTTCTGGAGAACCAGCGAAAAGATTCAGAAAACGAGACAAAATGCTATTTTATGGTCGAAGGATGCTGAGAAAGGTTAAATCCATCTCAAACTCTGGACAAGGTAGGAAGAGGCGTGCGGTGATGAGGTTCGCCAGAAAGCTACTACAGTTGAAGAAAGAATCTGCCCCTGAACAATTAAAGGTAAAACTTTATTTAAAAATACTGTCTTGTAACTATTTTGCTTAAAATGGGCATAAAAACTAAAAATATACCTACTCGTATCTATAAGAATTACAAACAACTATCCATCCGGATGAAAATCAAACACGTTACTTAGTTGTCCATAATTAAATGACCAAATCTATATTTAATAGACGCTTTTAAGTAATTTCAAAATAATTGAAACTCATAATACGAATATTTGGTATTTTAAATAAAACAACTTTTCTGGCTGACTGATTAAGACCACGATTGCTGTAAAGCATTAAAAACATCTGGAACGAAAAATCAAAATAAATCCGCGAAAAAATCCGAAGAGATAGTTTTATTTGAATTGAATCTCATTCTTATTAAAAATTTAGTGCGAAATAATTTTTATATAACAATGTCCTTCTTTAAAAAAATAACATCAAAAGTCAAATTTAAAAACGACGGCACTCATGTTCAAATCCCTTTATCAGGTCTTAGAACCCCCAGCGGAATATCTCGAAGAGGACCTAACTAATGATGATCGTGTACCTCCAGACGCTCTATACATGTTACATAGTATAAGAGTGTTTGGACATTTCGAAAAACCTGTCTTCCTCATGCTGTGTAAACATACAGAGATACTTAACTTGCCCGCTGGATCATTTCTTTTTAAAGTTGGTAAGTTATAAATAACTAATATTTATTAATAGATTAGATTGATTAACAGGATAGTATGTAAAATAATTCAGAAAGTTACCGTAAACAAAGTAAAGAGTTAAAGTATAGACAGACATAATATATTTATTTTATAGATTATATGTTATTTTATGTCATGTATGACTTTTTTATTAAAAAAAACGTATGTATGTACGCACGTAAGAAGTTATGTCACATTTCTCTGTTTCTAAAAGGTATGCAGCTAACTTCATCATGTCGCTTTTTGGCTGTCGGTGTGCGCGATCATCGCAAAAATTTTACTCTCATAATTTTTACCAAACGTGCTAAAATAAGTATAGTTTCAAAAAAATACAAAGAAAAAAATTTACGCACAACCCATTTGTCTCGGACTATCTAACATCACGCTACCAATTTATTTATGACCTACTATTTACTATGGACTACGCGAGCGAAGCACCCGGGTCTCGCACCTCTGGTATTTTCATGTGCGAATCATTTCCAACATGATTACGGTGAAGGAAAACATCGTGAGGAAACCTGCATGTCTGAGAGAACCTAGCAAGTTTTCGAAAGACGTGAAGTCCGCCAACCCGCACTTGGCGAGCGTGATGGACTATGGCCTGATTCCCCTCGTATTGAAGGGAGGCCCGTGCCCAGCAGTGGGACGTTAAAAAGGGCTGAATACAATACAATACATACGCGAGCGAAGCCGCAGGAAATGCTTATTGATAATAATTTTTATATAAGTCATTTTATCCAGTGAAAATTTTCCTTGTCATCTGAAATTGAACTTCATTCGATTAGACTTATACAATCACTTTTGAATTAATTTGATCTTATTCATTTTTTATTCAAGATCTTATTTGCTAGATTTTCTGCATATAAAATATTAGCAGTACCCGCGACTTTGTCCTTGTTCAACAGTTCAATCTTCCGATATAAACAACAGTTTTACAATAATGTATGGAAGTCTGCCCGATTTGTTGACATTTATGATTACTGCTCCGCTCTCTTGGGTCGTAGCATGATGTTATATAGCCTATCCCTTCCTTAATAAATGGGCTATCTAATGCAAAATGATATTTTAAATAGGAATTAGTTCCGGAGATAAGCGCGTTCATACAAAAAAACTCTGTCTATAATATTAGTACACATTCCTTACTTGTTTTACAGTTGTTTTTTTTTTTCAAATACCATTAGATATTGAGAGAAAAATCAGCAAATCTAAGTGTTATGTTATGTTTTAAAAGCCTCAAAACTTATTCTTTATTCTTATGGCAAACAAATGTATTATACACTAACGAATTACCCTCGTTTCATTTCGGGTTCGTCCCTAGATAAAAACAAGTCTATCCCACGGGAACCGTACTTTTTTCTGGGATGACGTATAATCTATATCTAGACTTCCTCAATAAATGGGCTGTCTAATGCAAAAAATTTTTTTTAAATGTGATTAGTAGTTCCTGAGATTAGCGCGTTCAAACAAACTGCCTCTTTATAATATGTTACTAGCGGCTCACCCTCACTTCGCTTGGGTTCGTCGCTTGGTACATTTTACATAGATTTTTAAAATAGCTATTTTCCAGAGTTAGCGTTAGTTAGACTAAGAGGAAGCCAAAAAATCAAATATTATAAAAATTGGTCCAACCGTTCTTGAGTTATAAATGGTGTAACTAACACGACTTTGTTTTATATATATAGATATAGATACGCTTGGTATACATTGTACAATTCTGCACTAGTCTAGGTTAATCTTTTAAATCGCAAATCGGATCGGATATTCGTGGAACAGTATAAAATATTGCAATGTTTGTTTATAAAATTATAATTTACCTACCTGCACCTAGGTTTTTTAGTTTTTGGCGATTTCTATCATTTCTAGTACTCATACCTTAAATGATCCCATAGAGTTTTTTGATCCCTACATGAAATAGGTATATTTTTTTTCATATTTTCGATTTTTTTTGTTAACTAGTATATATTTTTTCCAAAATCTGCAATTCCTTTAATGAAAAAGAACATAGGGTTTTGCCCTGCCCCACTTTACATGCGAAGCCACGGGCAGAAACTATGAATAAATGCTGCAGAAGAATAAATGATTTTGTTTTGCCACGCGATTATAATAAAACACTTACGTGTATCATTTACATGCTCTTGCCAGAGGCAATGTCAGGGGCAATTACGACTATATGCACTATATAATGTGAGATATTTATAGATTTTATATTGCATTCCCATTTTTGTTTATTTTTAGACAAATCTGGTTTTCTTCAAATGTACTCATTGTATGTACGTAATACGTAATTATTTAATACTTAGTGCCGGTCAGTTGTTTTGACATAATATGTTTTGAACACTTGTATATCATTTTTCTTTGCACCAGAAACGTTAACGTTATCGAGATCTTTGTTTAAGAGTAAACATAGGATGTTAGCTTTGTAAATTAGTTATGTTGGGGTTTATGTAAAATAAACGTTAAAATGTTGTATTTTCGCAATAACTAACTAATTTTTGTTTTTAACGCAATTGCGTGTATGATAATTTGTACTAATAAAAACTCGCGGATATCAATGTCAACTAGGCAGAAATTAGTAATAGATGGAATCATACTACAATTATAAAACCGAGTGTATGTATGTTTGTCTGTTTCTCCTTCACGCTAAAGCATTTAGACTGATTTGGATGAAAATTACACAGAAAGTTCATGAAATGGAGTAACACATACGCCACCATTAGAAATATAATTTGACAAAAGGTGACGCTACCTGTATTGTTCAGCCCTTTTCAACGTCCCACTGCTTGGCACGGGCCTCCCTTCAATACGAGGGGGATCAGGCCATAGTCCACCACGCTGGCCAAGTGCGGGTTGGCTAGGTTCATTCAGACATGCATGTTTCCTCACGATGTTTTCCTTCATCGTAAGGCAAACGGTACTAATCATGTTGGAAATGATTCGCACATGAAAATATCAGAGGTGCGAGGTAAACGCAAAAAGACCTAGGGCTATCGTGAAGTCGTTATTAACATAGCACATTTAATGAACACAGTTTTTTTTTCAAATAATTTTGAAATACATCAACATATTCAGCCTTTAACCGATATGCAATTATGTGCTAAAGAAAATCGATTTCATTACGTTGACATGTTTTATTAGACATGATTATTATTTATGACTTATGACTAAAGCTATTATAAAAGGCTTTGTTTTATTTAATCTGCTTAATCGAGTTTTTACGTGATTTTTTTTAACTAATTTAACGTATCTGAGTATTATTGGTGTTTTTTAAATTATTTTTTTAAGCTCCGTAACTAAGTATCAATCAGATTTGTAAAAAAATATATTTGCATTTTATACTGTATTAAGAAAGATTAAAGGCTGATTGTCAGTGGAGTGACAGATAAAAGCTAGTGGTTATATAATAAATGTAAATTTTACACACCAATTAGGAATAGAACCTGTTACCTTCAGAGCAGTTGGCTGTGCTTCGTAATTTTTGAATACTTGTAATTTTTTATCTTTATTTTAGGTGATACAGACGAAAACGTATACGTGGTGCAAACTGGACGGGTAAATGTATATATAACCAACCCAGATGGTACAAGTTTGTCCTTGAAAATTGTACGCGCAGGCGAGAGTGTGACTTCACTTCTCAGCTTTACAGATGTCTTGACGGTGAGATTATATGATATTTTGACTTTCATGTTTTGCTTAGGTACTAATTAAATTTCCATCGTCTTCGTTGAAATTGATATCGACACTTCTGGATATAGGTTTCACTCAATGGTTTATATGTTACTGGTTTTAAACCACCCACATCCTATGGTCAAACCGTCCGAGCTCAAAGTAAACCTGGTGGAAGGTTCACATCTCTTCTCATTTCTCGCTCCCTCTCGGGAACTCTTTGGCCTATCAAACATATGTTCTACGAGTAATGTCTCTTTGCCTCCTGGAAGACAATTCTACAAGCTGAAATCTCATCTTAATAGCTTTTAACACTATAAGATATTAAAGTTTTTAACTTTGGAAAGATTTTTTAAAACACTTATTTACTTCCTTCACCCGAACTAACAAACTTTGCTTTAATAAAACATACAATAATTGGCATTTTGCATTTATATTTGACCGAGCATCGAACCTACACTTTATAAATGCTGAACAGTATTTCATAAACAAATATTACAATACGTTTTTTTTATCAGGGTCATTCACAACCGTACAAAACGGTGAATGCGAAGGCATTAGAGGATTCCCAAGTGATAAAGCTCCCAATGCGGGCCTTCCAAGAAGTGTTCAAAGAGTATCCAGATATATTTGTTAGAGTAATACAGGTAAGATATATCTTTTTGTTATTTCTGAAGTTCTCTTGAAGTCATTTATATTGTATTCAGCCCTTTGTAATGTCCCATTGATGGGCACGGACCTCCCTTCAATACAAAGGGCAAGAGGGGGATAACGCATATTAATATGTAACAAGTTTTTTTTTATGATTGTCATCAATTTGTTATGACAATGATATTTTGGACATTTTAGAGCATCATATTGCTATTTTTTTGATTCCATAAATGCTTTCTGTCCATATATTATAGGTTCATTGAGCGACACTAGATTAGAAAAAAAAATTAAAATGGCGGAACAGTGGCAATATCACAAATGTTTTGTCCCCCTATATTTGTTAAATTATTAATTTGAGATTAATACATTTATTGACTCTCGTTTTAAGTAAACTTAACCATACAGTGATTTGAAGCTATATTTGTTTATGTTTTAGATTATTATGGTGCGTCTTCAGCGAGTCACTTTCACTGCGCTCCATCAATACCTAGGGTTAAGTGCTGAGTTAGTGAATCCTGTAAGTAATTACTAATTATACAGTTATATTATAGTTAAAATTAAATGTATACGTAGAATAACGGCTTTTGACCAACTTTGTATATTTTTTTGTAATGTTTTGCGATGTCTTCACCAATAGGGAATATGCGTGTGATTTAAATAAAAGTGATTTTTTTTTTGTAATCTTTATTGCTTTTTGCTTTTGAATTAAGCCTATATCAATATTTGTTAATATAATTTCTTTTTGATTAAGAAAATAATTATTAAAAAGTGCAAATATAGTTGGGAAATTCAAAGTAGTTGAAACGCACGCCATTGGTCAGACCGAATATGACGTCAGAGTATTTCATAACAGAGCAATTAGCGATTTTGCTGCTACAAATTGAGTCGTCATTTTTCTGTGTATATCATACTGTGACGTCACGCCAAGCGCGTGAAATGGCGAACGTTTGAAGTATCCGAATCGGTATGATATTAAAAAAAAAAAATGTTAAATCTTAGTTTTTTTGGGATATATTTAAAAAAATATATAACGATGTTAGCTATTGTATAAAAAATAAAAAAAATATCACGCATATTTCCTATTATGTACCGATATTTAAGTTTCTTACTTTAATAAATGGGTTAAAAAATTCTACCCTAAGTGTGAAATTGGTAAAAAAGTGCAGAACTGTCGTGGGACACTCGGTAGAAAAGAAGTACCTTTATGAGCCAAGGGCAGTCGTAAACATCAAGTAACGTAAATTTTCTTTATAGATAAACTATAATTATTGTTTTGTATTGCAGGGTAAGGAAAAACGTCGTCCCATGACGACAATGGCGTCGCCTTCCAGAAATGTTAAAGTAGTAGATGCAAGTACTACAATGCATTCTCCTCACCACAGTGAGAGAACGTTCCCGGATCATTTGGTAAGGGATTTGTATGAGAATTGCTATTTTGCAAAGTTTGTATATATATATATATATATATATATATATATATATATATATATATATATATATAATACATTATATTTATATATATATATGTGTGTATGTATGTATGTATATGTATGATTTGGTTTTATGTTGATTAATACCTACACCTACCAATGAAATATGTGCGGAAAGAAACGCGGGTGAAATGCACCCGACTGTCATACTTACATATTTTTATATAAAACTGGGAAATTTCTTTGGTGTTGATGGTATAAATAAAGCGTTCGGTATTAATATTGGTAATTTTTGATAGCCATTGCATTTGACAGAATTTCCGTTAACATCAAAGACCGATCACTCTTCACCATTCTATACGACATTGGCGAAGTAAACTGTGTCCAAACAGCACACCTATTAGCCATACAACAAAGAACAAACAAACCAAAGTCCGATCATATATTGCATGGGTTATTATTCTGAGCTAATGCTGTGTCGTTTTTTATAGAAATGATAATAAATTTTTTTAAAATATTCTCTAATTTTAAAAGTTCTAAACGTTTTTTTAATACTTACGCATTCATGAGATTTAATTGCTAACATAGAATAAAATAATTTTAAAGACATGATTAAAATAATTGACTGGTATGGTTTTTTGCTACCAAAATGTATGGTATCATAATCATAAACAGTAACAAAGCATATCACACAACCTAACAGGAGAGTCAAGTGCACGCTTCCTCCCCCATACATATCCAAGGCAGGAAGCGGCCGGACATGGTGCCCGACGTCACTTCCAACACGCCACAGAACGCGACACAGGTAATAAATAAAAGATAACAGATAAAAAAATGTCTGTGTGTATTTATGTACGCACGTAAGGAGTTATACTTCTTTGGCGTAACAGAACAAAAATAGCTAAAGATTTCATCCCGTATGTCACAACTCTTTGTTTGTAAAAGGAATGCAGCTAACTTCATCATGTCGCTTGTAGCTAACTTCATCATGTTTTTTGCGGACGCATCGTAAAAATTTCACTCTAATATTTTTTTCAAACGTGCCAAAAGAAATTCAAAAAACTTCAAAAATGAATGCGTGTAACCTTTACGCGCGGTTGAAGTAAAACTTCTTTGGGACTGTGGCAGATACCGCAATTAACTTAAAACAAATCAAAATATAAATATAGATAGATAGATAGATAAATACTTTATTGCACACACAAAAGAGGAATATAGAAGATGAAAATAAAAAAATAAAAATAATAATATTTTATTAATATATTATAATAATTATAGTTTTCAAATGTATTGATTTACCCCTCAGTCATGCCTAAAGTTTTACTTTAAAAATGTGAATAAACGTCATCCTAGGTGACAAATAACAGATAACAGATTAAAAATGTCAAAAAATGTCATCCTAATAGCTAAACTTTTTTTTAATTAATTTGTTTATGGTTTATAGTTTGTATTTATGTAATAGACTAGCGAATGCAAAAATAATTTTTCAAATCAGTTTAGTAGTTTCTGAGATTAGCGCGTTCAACCAAACAAACAAACTCTTCAGCTTTATAATTTTATGTAATAGGTTGTTTTGTGCCAGTATGCTAAGGAATAGTTTTATTCTTTTTATTGTTTAAGATTTTTTGGCCATTTTTGTAGAAAATATAATAAAAATAGACATAAAAATATACCCTTTTAATCTTTATAATTTATGGGTGAAAAAAAAAACAAATGAGCCCAAATTCAAGGGCTTTACTAGTTCGTATTGACATTGTATAATTCCACCTTATAGTGTCTAGGTATCATCAGATCAGCTCCATGGTAATCATATATGAAGTATTAAGCCGAAATGATAATAAGAAGTAGCTACATTATATTGTTATTTGTTAATCAGTGGTAGCCCAATGGTAACTCGCTCGCTTCGATATCCGAGTGAAGCGGGTTCAAATCCCGGGTCTCGCACCTCTGATATTTTCATGTGCGAATCATTTCTAACATGATTACCACTTGTCTTACGGTGAAGGAAAACATCGTGAGGAAACCTGCATGTCTGAGAGAACCTAGCAAGTTTTCGAAAGACATGTGAAGTCCGCCAATCCGCACTTGGCCAGCGTGGTGGACTATGGCCTGATTCCCCTCGTATTGAAGGGAGGCCCGTGCCCAGCAGTGGGACGTTAAAAAGGGCTGAATACATTGTTAATCTTTTGTCAGAACATAGGCGATAAACATAATTGATCGATAAATTTAACTGATTTATTAGCGGCTAATCCTCGCTTCGCTTGGGTTCGCCTGTAGACAAACAAAAACAAATCTATCCCAACTGTACATTTTTCCGGGATAAAAAGTAGCCTGTTTGTTATTCTGATGTATCAGATACCAATCAGTAGTTTTTGTGTACTAAGTTGTATAAGTTACTATAATTTTTTAATTATCCCACGGGAACTCATTAATTTTCTGGGATGAGAAGTATCTAAGATGTTGACTGGGGATATAAGGTACTACGATGCAAAATTTCATTTAAATCGATCCAACAGTTTCGGAGATTAGCCCTTACAAACAGACAGAGAAACAAAAAGATTGAAAAAATCTGGATTTGTTCTATTTCTCTTCTTACATCCCCCTGACTCGGTTTTTAGCATTTTTTTCTATGTACAGACATTCGACCTGTACAGTTTTATTATATGTATAGATTTAATTGTTTTTATTATATTTTTTATTAAAATTATTAAGATAATAAGTTTTTTAATCAAATTAACAAATGTGTACATTTTGCACAGACACAGCCAGATGTACAGCCAACGTCGTCTTTCCAAAGACCTAAGGAAGGCTCCTCTTTCAAGAAACATTACACGGACAATTTGGATGAACAGGTATTTTTTTTTATCAATCTTCTACTTTCTTAATAGATAATGTTAACACATCAATTATTGTAAGCAGTGGTAGCCCAATGGTAATGTATTCGCCTGGGAATTCGAGTGAAGCGGGTTCAAATCACGGGTCTCGCACCTCTGAAACTTTCATGTCTGAATCATTTCCAATATGATTTGTCTGTCGGTAAAGGAAAACATGAGCAAACCTGTATGTCTGAGTGAACCTAGCAAGTTTTCGAAAGACATGCTTAGGCCGCCATCTCGTACTTGGCCAGCGTGGTGGACTATGGCCTCTCATGTTGAAGACCTTCCGTGCCCAGCAGTGGGACGTTAAAAACGGGCTGAGTTTTACTAACAGTAGCCTATGTGTAACTCGAAGTCATAATATATATGTGTCTTAAGTTTTATCGTATCGTATCGTTCAGTATTCCAGCGCGAGGGAACGACAATACACATATAGTTTTACTTCTATAAAAAGAGCGTGATTGTTTCAAATAAATTATCTTTTCGGATTTTTTCATGCAAATCATTGTATAATTTTGTGGTAACTTTACCGGTGGTAGGACTCTGTCAAGCCTGAGGAGTCCGACTGGATGGGTACCACCCCCTTATCTATTTCTGCCGCCAAGCAACAATGATTGCATTGTTGTGTTCCGGTATGAAGGATAAGGTAGCCAGCGCAATTACAGGCAAGAGGCATATCATCTTAGTCCTCACAGTGACAACGCACCTGTGGTTCTGCATTTTTGTTCTGCATTTTTGTTACTTAAAACCTAAGTGCATAAACCGTAGGTGTTATGGGCGACAGGTACTGCTTTCCATCAGGTGGTCTTTCTGCTCGTTTGCCACTGAATCTTATAAAAAAAAAAAAAGATGCTATATATGACATTTAACACCTTTGAGATGTCTAAAACCTTAGTGTCTCCCGTGACCATGATTGCTGTAAACCATTAGAAACGTCTGGAATCAAAAATCAAAATAATTCCGCATAAAAGAAAAAACAAAAACCAAAAGATTTATTTGATTTGTCTAATATTTGTGTAAATCTAAGAAATTATTATATGATTATGTCAATTTTGATTGTCTTTTTCAGGCTTTAATACAAATAGCAACAGAAGCCTTTATGAAAGAGCTTGGTCTCGAGGACGACACAGTTCTCAAAGGGAACGTTCAAGTCCGGGATCTACCGGCCGGAACGTATATTATGAAGGAAGAAAGTCATAAGGTTTGAGGATATATTAGTATTTTTTCGTCTGTCCGTGCGATATGGATTTTTTATGGGTAATACTAATGGTGTATTTAAAAATATGTACTGGGTATTATGAAGTAAAATTTGGAGAATATTAAAATTATGATAGCCTGTGAGGTTCGAACCCGCGGCCTGTTCTTTGATAATATTTCGAAATGTTATTACATACTTTTACAATAAATTATCATATATAAAAAATATATTGATTATTATTTTTCTTCTTCGTATATGAACTAATCTCTGTTTGTAGTGTTGTTCATATTTATAATGTATTTTTTTAATTATTGTGCTATTTGTGCTAAAAACACAAAACTAAAAACACAGTACCTGGGCGACCGAGCTTTGCTCGGAGTTCGTTTTTGTTATATCGTATTTTTTAGATAAAAAAAAAACTAAAATCTTGAATAAATACAAAAAAAAAAAAACAAAAGTAAAAACTTTGTATTCCGACCAGGACTCGATCCCGGGCATATGTGTTGTCTAACTTGCGCCTTGACCGCTTGACCACGTTGCTTGCATTCGAGTGTAAGAAATTACCGAGCATATTCTGCGTAGAATAATACAAAAGAAAACCGCATGAAAACTCGAAAACACGCGTTTTCCCAGACATGAGATTAATCTAGATCAATTTTTCGTCCCCGAAAGCCCCCATATACCAAATTTCAGCGAAATCGTTAGAGCCGTTTCCGAGATCGCTGGTATAAATAAATAAAGAAATAGAGATATAAACATATAAATATACAAGAATTGCTCGTTTAAATATATAAGATTTTGGAATTAGTACTCACTCTTTTACTCTACATCTACATACATTATAAAAAAAAATATGTTATAATTAACAAATTTCTTTGATTCCTCCTTGAAGCTGTATTACAGCGTCGCGGGTGAGCCAGAAATAGTTCAGGTAGATATTGATTTATCAGGAGTGGTGTGAATTTTTGTTAACACGTCGTAACGCCATTATATAAAATATATGAAAATAATTTCATTACCACTCTCGTGATAACATTTAATCTACCATTATAGAACATTCTAGATATTATATAGTTCATTAGACGAATGTCAGGTTTCAGAAATGTATGCCAACGTCACTATACCTTATTATGATTTGTCACTTTTTATGTTATTTATTAATACTTATTAACGTTTGAGTATTTAACCCTTTTTTTATTAACGTCCCACTGCTGGGCACGGGTCTCTCTTCAATACGAGGGGGATCAGGCCATAGTCCACCACGCTGGCCAAGTGCGGGTTGGCGGACTTCACATGTCTTTCGAGAACTTGCTAGGTTCTCTCAGACATGCAGGTTTCCTCACGATGTTTTCCTTCACCGTAAGACAAGTGGTAATAATGTTGAAAATGATTCGACATAAAAATGAACGAGAGAAGTGACGTAAGTCACTAGTTAATTTATTGTTGAGAAACAGTCTAGGGCGAAATTTTTAGTGTATATCTCTATTTTTTTTTTTTTTAATTTTGGTCATTTTTAGTATGTTGATAATATGCTGATGTTATAGAATGGTATGATGAAGTTGGCATATAAAAATAATTGTCATGATTTGTTTACATAGAACTGTGCTTAGACTCTGCTCATAATTAAAAAAAAATTATTGGCATTTTTTTTTTCTATTTTTTATATTATGATCAGAATCTAGGCCATTGTTTTTATATAAAGGATAGTTTGTTGAGAATTTTTCTTCGACCAGGACGTAGCTTTGGTGTATCTTCTTTCGGGCGCTCTCCTCGTCTCGCAGAAGGTTGCGGAGGGAGAAGGAGAGGTTCACATGTTCACAGCATATCCTGGTAAGTTCATAAATTAATACTATATTATATATATTCAGCCCATTTTAAGGTCCCAATGCTGGGTACGGGCCTTCCTTCAGCACGAGGGGAATCAGGCCATAGTCCACCACGCTGGCCAAGTGTGGATTAGGGGATTTCATATGTCTTTCGAAAACTTGCTAGGTCTCAGACATGCAGGTTTCCTCACGATGTTTTCCTTCACCGTAAGGCAAGTGGTAATCAAGTTAGAAATGATTCGCACATGAAAATATCAGAGGTGTGAGACCCGGGATTTGAACCCGCTTCACTCGGTTTCCCAAGCGAGCGCATTACCACTGGGCTACCACTGCCTTTTAGCTACCACATACATTTTACTATAATACTATATTATTAACATTATTTTTAATACTACGCGAAAATTTGAGATTTTAAATAAAACTATTTTTTCGGATTCTTTCGCGTATTTATATTGATTATGTTTTCGATATGTTTCCGATTTATCGATTGCTTTACAGCAATCATGGTCACGGGAGAGACTAAGGTTTTAGACGTCTCAAAGGCGTTATATACTTGTTACAAACAACAGAGAAGATAGTTTTATTTAAAGTATTGTTCTTTTACTTTGCGTAGGCATGCTGAAAATTTTTGAAACTTAGTGATTTAATATAGATATTCTGATTTGGAGTAAAAAAAAGTTGTAATTTTCCAACCTTTTTTTTTATTTCACGCTCATACATTTAAGCTGTTAAAATATAATAGGAACTATAACCTTTCAATATCACTCACATTTATAATTCAAACAGGTGAAGTCGAAGGCGGGTTAGCAGTGTTAACTGGGGAGCCAAGTTTCTTCTCAATCAGAGCGAAACATTTTTCACGTATCGGTCTATTATCTAAGACGACAGTGTACAGCATCATGCGGGAGAGGCCCTCCGTAGTGTTGCACATCGCCAGCTCCATTGTGAGGAGACTGTCGCCGTTTGTACGACAAGTGGACTTCGCTTTGGATTGGGTGAGTGTAGAGTGAATGAATGAGTGAGTGAGTGAATGAATAAAATGAAGGTTTTCAGTTATGTGTGAAATGTTCAATGCAATTAATGTTAATAGAAGGCAGTTAGATTAATAAAATTATTAGCAACTAGCGACTCAAACTCGCTTTTCCACATACAAACTTTCATCCCCATTTTCACTCCATTAAGGGATGATCCGGGATAGAAACTATCCTATATCCTTCCCAGGGTCTCAAACTATCTTCTTACCAAATTTCATCTTAATCGGTTCAGTAGTTTCGGAGCCTTTTCGGTGCAAACAAACAAACAATCAAATCCTTTCTCTTTATATTATTAGTATAGATGAGATGCCAGGTTCTAGTGCAAAATAATTGGAAGAAAACGATGATAATAAAAAAATACTAATTGTTTAATAATACATATTAAATTGTATTCAAGTAATAGTGTTCGCTGTTCAAAATAACTCGGAGATATGACACTTTATGGCACTATATTACTGATATTTTTCGTTAATGAAGTGTCCACTATCTATGCAAACCGGTCTTGTCGTGCGTCAATACTTATAAAAATACGTTTGTGTGTACTATATATAAGCACGTAAAAAGTTCTATTTCTTTGGCGTAGCAGAACAAAAATAGCTAAAGATTTCATTCCGTATATCACAACTCTCTGTTTGAAAAAGGAATGCAGCTAACTTCATCATGTCGCTTTTTGGCTGTCGGTGTGCGCGCGTATCGTAAAAATTTTACTCTCATAATTTTTTCCAAACGTGCCAAAAGAAGTATAACTTCAAAATAAAATGGCGGCGGATAGCTTTTAATGGAATAATATTTAACCCTTTTCTAATCTATGGGTTTTCAGGTTTTCTTAGAATCTGGCAGAGCAGTGTATAGACAAGATGAAGAGTCAGGTTCTACGTTTATAGTGTTGAGTGGGAGGTTACGTTCTGTCATCACGCATCCGAATGGCAAGAAGGAGCTCGTTGGTGAATACGGCAAGGGAGATTTAGTTGGCATTGTAAGTTTTTTTTTTGGCATTTTTTTTAATTAAGGTCTCAGAAAAGGTTAGGTTGATTTATAAAAAGTTAATAAGTAAATTATTTTTTTTTTATATAAAAAAAATAAATTTAAAGAAGACGGCGAGTGATGCTCTGTGTTTGTAATGGTATATACTTTTTAAATTCTTGTAAACATTCATATATAAAAACATAGATACATATTTACTAACAAATATCTCTTCAAAAAATGGCGTCGACCTGTGACTTTAAGTCAATCCAACGAATAAAACTCATAAATCGAAAGTTCTAATTGTCAATACATATTTTTAAAATTACGCACACCACATAAAGATTTTTTTTTAAACGAAACAACGTGCCTTTTAATTTTGTCATTCGAAAAGTAATAAACAAAATAGATTTGAAAAAAAGCGTGTATTTTGAGTTTTTATATATCAATGATAATAATATGCATAATTTGTTGAAGTGAAATTTCTTTAGATTCGTGATGAAACGGAAATGCGACACTAAAAAGAGACAAACACATAAATACATAGGATTAAGCCGGCGAGAGAATGAGATAGAATACATTGCCATGTTGCCATGGTAACCGTTGTTATTGTCTGACAAATATATAATATTAAGTTTCACTTCTACCATGTGTGAATTGCACACACACGTAATTATTATTTTTTTCTTTAAATAAAGTTAATTTCGATAAATTGTCACCTTTCAGGTGGAGATGGTCACACAAACCCGTCGTAGTACAACGGTAATGGCAGTAAGAGACTCCGAACTGGCGAAGCTTCCAGAAGGTTTATTCAATGCGATCAAACTTCGATTCCCGGTTGTTGTTACACGTCTTATTAATTTGTTGGGACATAGAATATTAGGTCAGTAATATAAAACTGATTTTATTTTAACTTTATCACTTATTTTAATTTTTTCTAGACTGACAAATAAGTTCATGTACTGGGCAATTGTGGTGGGTGAGACGCGGGTGAGGCACACCCAGGTGTCTTAGTTGTACTTAGTTTTAATACTTTCTTAGATTTACGCGAATATTTGACATTTTGAAATAAAACTATCTTGTCGGATTATATCGTGGATTTATTTTGATTTTTGGTTCCCGACGTTTCGAATGCTTTACAGAATCATAGTCACGGGAGAGACTAAGGTTTTAGACGTCTCAAAGGCGTTATATACTTGTTACAGACAGTGCCTACCCACAATTTTACAAAAATGATTTTTGAAATCATTTTAAGTTTAGTGTTAAGATTCTAAAGAAGTTTCAATTGAATAACAATAACATATGTTGCCAGGGTCCTGGCAGAAGCCGACAGCGGGGCTGGGGGGCGCGGCCGCCATGGAGTCGCGGCCGTCGCAGCACAACTTCAGCACGGTGGCCGTGGTGCCCGTCAGCGACGACGTGCCTCTCACCGCCTTCACCTACGAGCTGTACCACTCGCTATGTGCTATTGGTAACTTGTGCTTTTTACTCGACTGCAAGGAAAGGGTTATGTTTTTCGCACCTATCTTTGTATGCTTGTTTATTTGTAATAATCTTTATTCCCTCATATCTTCCAAACCACTCGAAAGATTTCTTTAATTAAGGTATCGTTAGATTCGTCTCATTAGTCCAAGTGTTCTTAGATAGGTGACATAAATAAATTTAAATATGGGCGCTGCTAGATTCCGTAGTGTGAAAAAGAAAAAAATTAAAATCGACGAACTATGTCAAGTGGGGTATCGTTGAATAGGTATACGAAAATTTACGAAATTATTAGTATAGAAGTTAGTTAGAAGATAGTTTGAGACCCTGGGAGGATATAGGATAGCTTTTATCCCGGAAATCGTCCCTCAAGGGAGTGAAAATGGGGGTGAAAGTTTGTATGGGGAAACAACGTAGGGACGAACCCGAGCGAAGCGAAGCTGAGGCGCTAGTATCTTATATGAAGAAATACTTTTTAGTATTGTAATAAGAGCTACATCCAGTTTTTCTTTTTTTATACGGTCAGTAATGATTTATTTGCCTTCGCTTCGCTTTAATCCTAAAGTAACCTTAATGTTACTTTAGGACGTAGTCTATCCCTATACTAAATGTTATCTAAATCCGAATCTGAAGTAATCCGGAGTAAAAAACATACATACACAGACAATTTCGCATTTATAATAGTCTAATATTTTCTCCATTATCCAACAGGTCCAACTGTACGTCTTACATCAGATGTGATAAGGAAACTCCTAGGGCTGACTATAATGGATCCGAATAACGAATATCGCCTCAGTTCCTGGCTCGCGCAGCAAGAGGACAAACATAAGGCAAGTAGGGGCAATTAAATAGTGCTTCGAGAGTATTTACTAATAATTTCATATAATTTCTAATACACCCTAAGGTTGCCTGGAAGAGATGGCTTAAAGCGATAAGGCCTCCTGTGCATCATTTAATGTTTATATCTTCTTTTTTGTAAAGTATCTAACTATCTGGTTGGGATTTATTTTCATTTAAATTCAAAAATAACAACTATTTTTCATAGTTTTAAGTTTTCACCTCTGTCGGCAGTCCTCATGACTGTTTTTTTTATTATGTACAGATACAGCTTTGGACATTAATATACTTAATATCCTTCAAGCGATTGTCGTTTCTATTCGAACTGGTCTACTCCAAAATGTTGCCGACACAGTTATTAACATTTCATATCTCTTTTTAATATTATAAGGAAAAGTTGTTTTTTTATTTGTTTGTTTGTATCGAATGCGCTCCGAAACTACTGAACCGATTTCGATGAAATTTGGTAAGAAGATAGTTTGAGATCCTGGGAAGGACATAGGATAGTTTTTATCCAGGAAATCATCATTTGAGGAGGTGAAAATGGAGATGAAAGTTTGTATGGAGAATCAACCTAGGGACGAACACGAGCGAAGCGAGATTAAGTTGCTAGTATTATAAAACTACCAGTTTGAGCAGATATTATGCCGTTTTGATTTTGTATTAATATAATAGAAGTATTTAAAATAAAGGTACATGTTTTTTTTTTTTAATTTTAGGTGGCGTTATATCAGTGCGACCCAAGTTTGACACAATGGACCCAACGTTGCATTCGTCAAGCCGACTGCATCTTAATAGTAGCGCTGGGCGATAAACAACCTAGTATTGGAAAAGTGAGTTATTTTTCGTACAAATTTATATATAAGTAATATTATGAACATGTGCCTGCAGTTTTGCCTCTGTGAAATTGTTTTTTTTTTTGTGACATTCAGCTACGTCATCTATTGAAACGTCCAGAACTATTAATATTATATATAGGAGTGTTCTATGATATTTTCATGTGCGAATCTTTTCTAACATGATTACCACTTGCCTTACGGTGAAGGAAAACATCGTGAAGACACCTGCATGTCTGAGAAAACCTAGCAAGTTTTCGAAAGATATGTGAAGTCCGCCAACCCGCACTTGGCCAGCGTGGTGGACTATGGCCTGATCCCCCTCGTAGTGAAGAGAGGCCCATCCCCAGCAGTGGGACGTTAAAAAGGGCTGAATACATACATAGGAGTGTTATCTTATATCTTCGATATGCGTAAAAAATTTATGCTTTACTTTGGAATATGAACGTAATAAAAATACATAAATTTTCTATATTAATAATATAATATAAATAAACACTTTTATTGTAAATAATCAAATAAAAGTGTATATAATATGTTTGTTGTCCTTTATGCTGTAACACTGGAACGAAATTTAGTATAAAAATAAATTATGACATGAATAATAACATCTGCCGCAGGCGTTACCTGCAATTAGTAAATAATAGCACTTGTAACTAATATACTAAATGCACATGAGATTATATACGGTACTTATAAGAAAAACACAATTTTTCAAATTTTCTTCTGTCAGTCTGTTTGTTCCGTCTAATCTTCGTAACGGCTAGACTGATTGTGATGGGACTTTCACTGGCAGATAGCTGATGTTATAAGGAATAATTTAATAATATAATATTGTTTAACCCCACAACAGATAGAGAAAGAGATCGAGCGTCTCGCGATCCGCACGCAGAAGGAGCTGGTGTTGCTGCACCGCGAGGGCGGCCCCAACCCCTCGGGCACCGTGCACTGGCTCAACATGCGCTCGTGGGTCAGCCAGCACCACCACGTGCGCTGCCCGCACCGCATGTTCACCAGGAAGAGCCAGTACAGGATTGTGAGTGGATTTGATGGGTTTTTTATTTATTTTGACAACACATTTGGTTCAGTTTGTAGTGATCCTACTAGCTGTGCCAGCGGTCGCGGGTTCGAGTCCCGCTGGGGGCATTCATTTGTGTGATGAACACGAATGTTTGTACTCCAGTCATGGGTGTTTATATTTGTGATATAACTCAACAAGTTTTCAAAGAGCATCAAATACACTTAAACTTACCCTAGCTTTCCTAAATACGTAATATATGTTAAATACAATCACTCAAACAATAATAATGTTCCCGCAGAGCGAGCTGTACAGCAAAGTGCTGATGTCGGAGGCGAGCGTGCACTCGGACTTCTCCCGGCTGGCGCGCTGGCTGACGGCCACGGCCGTGGGGCTGGTGCTGGGCGGCGGCGGCGCGCGCGGCGCCGCGCACGTCGGCATGATACGCGCCATACAGGTACTACTCGGCTTATGTCTTGATAGATTAAATAATAGGATTAAATAATCCATACAAATTTTCGAATTTATAATATTTACTAACGACTCATGCATGTTTATGTATTCATAAATAGTAGCTTGCTACTCCTAAGATATTCATTAAATTTAAATTATATAGCGATTTACCCTCATTTTGCTCGAGTGCATACGCCGTATGCGGATTTTGTTTACAATTTCATTGGGTTTTGGGGTTTTAAATTTTTCGCGGAACCCTGATTCTTTTTCTAAAATAAAAGTAGCCTAAGTTACTCCCTATAACATCAGCTATCTGCCAGTGAAAGTCCCGTCAAAATCGGTCCAGCCGTTTCGGAGATTAGCTGGAACAAACAGACAGACAGACAAACAAAAATTGTAAAAAATGTTCTTTTGGTATATGTACCGTGTATACATCCGTATGCATTTAGTAAAAAGAGGTTATTTTAATATTACAAACAGACACTCCAATTTTATTTATCTGTATGTATAGATTATGGAATAATACGAGTGGACATAAATATAGACAAACGTAACAACATTTTGATACAACAACAACGTATTGATTACTTTCAGGAAGCAGGAATCCCCATCGACATGGTGGGCGGGGTCAGCATTGGAGCGTTCATGGGAGCGTTATGGTGTATGGACCGGAATATTACCACAGTCACACAAAAAGCAAGGGAATGGTCTAAGGTGTGTGTTGTAAATGAACGTACTATTTTTGTTAAATGCTTATTTTTAATAATTATTTTATTTGTTACTTCATATATTACAAAACAGATACTATTACATTCAAGTCCGTTATTCAAGACAAATGTTTGTATTGATCATACAAATATTGTTTTCGATCTCGTTAGAAATTTAAAAAAAGAATAAGTAGATAAGCAAGAAGGACATAGTGATAAAATAATTGCTTTATAAAAGAATCGAACCTAGCCCAAACAAAACGGTTGCCATGGTAACCATAACTAACACCTTTTTCACCCCCCAGAAAATGACCCAATGGGGCAAACAGCTTCTAGACCTGACTTATCCAGCTACTTCAATGTTCTCTGGGAAACAATTCAATACAACGATAAAAGCGACCTTCGGGGAAGTCCACATTGAAGACCTATGGCTTCCATACTTCACGGTCACTACCGATATAAGCTCCAGCTGTATGAGGGTTCATCGACATGGTAAGTTGATTCAGAGTGATAATAAAAACCAATATAACTTGATCTATTCATAATATGATATATATATGTAGGTACATACGTACATATTTAAGAGTAAATAAATTAATGTATATTAATGTCCCAACATATTTATTACTATTGTTATCATTTTGGGACTTTTTCGCGGATTTATTTTGATTTTTGATTCCCGACGTTTCGAATGCTTTACAGCAATCATGGTCACGGGAGAGACTTAGGTTTTAGACATCGCAAAGGCGTTATATTATACTTGTTATAGACAATGCCTCTCCACAATTTTACAAAATATTTAAAAAAAAATCAAAAACGATTGCAAAAATTCCCCAGTGACCATGATTGCTGTAAAGCAATCGAAACGTCGGCAACAAAAAATCTAAATAAATCCGCGAAAAAATCCGAAAAAAAATAATTTTATTTTAAAATTAATATTATTTAATACCTCAATAATGTTAGATTATAGATATATTAGAATATGGTGTTATAGTGCAGCTATAACTGTATGCTGTATTGAAATGGATTCTATTGATTTTTTTTTTGATAATTGTTTAGTATAATTTTGTAATTTAAAAGAGTGACTACGTTCAGCTTAAATTTAAAAATTTATATTATATATATATATATATATATATATATATATATATATATATATATATATATATATATATATATATATTATTGTAATGCTGAAAATTATGCTAAAATTTTAGCAGTTTATATAAATATTTTTAAATTTATACTAATTTGAAAAAAATTTCATTATTAACACAACAAATTCATGGACAGGAAAATTTGTGTGTCCTTATTATTATGATTTGCTTCTTCACACGAATACTAACCTAAACATTGTCTTGAATATGGGGTTTTAAAAGCCACCATCCATGGGTTTTATTTATATACAAATATGATACATAATATTCATTATTAAATGTGCACTTATTAAAGTTACATAAACATACCAATATATTTGCTTAATACTTTCTTAGATTTAAGCGAATATTTGACATTTTAAATAAAACTATCTTTTCGGATTATTTCGCAGATTTATTTTGATTTTTGGTTCCCGACATTTCGAATGTTTACAGCAATCATGGTCACGGGAGAGACTAAGGTTTTAGATATCTCAAAGGCGTTATATACTTGTTACACACAGTGCCTAAATACAATTTTACAAAAATGATTTTAAAAATTCAAAAATGGCATCAGACTTGATTTTAATTTGACATGATTTTAATTCTTAACATTTAAAAAAAAAAAAGTATTATAATTAAATACAGTAATATTATTTATTTAATTTTAGCTGTTTTATAAAAAAATATTACAAATTTTTTTAATTTATTTATTAATAATATTATTTAGTGTTGCTATTACTATAATATGAATGACCACAAAGAAAATTAAAAAATATTAAATATTAACTGTTAGTAAACTTAAGCTGTCTTTACAGATAAAAATATATGTTTGTAACAAGTATATAACGCCTTTGAGACGTCTAAAACCTTAGTCTCTCCCGTGACCATGATTGCTGTAAAGCATTCGAAACCTCGGGAACCAAAAATCTAAATAAAACCGCGAAATAATCCGAAAAGATAGTTTTATTTAAAATATATTTTCTGTTAAGTTTATAACTGCTACATTTTATATGCCAACAAAAGCAAACGATCCATATGGAGTGAGAAACAATAATATTTCACAGTTAGGTGTTTTATTTTTTAATTTTTGATGTTTAATGCATGCTATTAAATGTGTTGCTTAAACAATATCCTGCTGACCAGATGTGGCAATGTTGTAAAATATACGTTTTATGTTTTTTTTTTGCGGATTGTCTATGCCATCATACGATTTTCGATATCTATGGTGGATGTGACGTCAGGACTTCGATGGAGGGTTATACAGATAAGGAATATACTCCTGCGAAGTTAGAGCTAATTCGTTTCCGCTACAGTGATTTTATTTTTTTATTTGTCCTTTCATAACCACACTCACTTGCATTTATGTGTACGTCCAGTAAATGTTATATGCGTGTGTCTGTACAAATGAATATTGTTGAGATGAATCTATTGATTTTTTTCTTTACGAATCCGACATTTGCTTAGTGTTGTCATTACTTATTAAAAAAAAAACGAGCGCTTGTGATTGGTTTACAGCATAACACTTATATTTGGGAGTTTATTGAACTTATCCAATGTCGGGTTAGATGGTAATAATGTGTCTTTTCACTATCACGTCATTCATTAATAGTATCTCCATCTTCATGTATATGCATGAGTGTGGTTCTTCATTATTTTTCTAATTTCTTATTTTAAATCTCATCACTGTAGTTATCTGCTAGTTCGTCGTAGAAATTTAGACCTTACGTACATATTTTTAGGAACGTCTTTCGCATGTTGTCATATAGTTGTACTCCTTTGCACGTAAATCTGCAGATTCTGTGTTAAAAAATCGATTAAAAAAATGAAACGTCAGTTGAATTTTCATATATACATGTATCTTAAAGTTAAATCCCTTAAACAGTACATAATATGTTATATAAACTATGGCATGACGTCAAAATTTCTATTAATATTGTGTTGGTGTTATCATTATTTCCGGCATGTTCTATCATTTTCAGTTTTTTTTTACATCAATAACATTATTTATGCGCTTTTTATACTGTGTCATTATTTTATATGTATGAAACGTTTTGAGTTTTTAATAAATTATTATTTTAAATTTTACGAAAATATTGCATTAGAAATATTGGTTAAAACATCGTTTGATGTCTGTCAAACATAACTGGTAGTCAAAAACGTGATAAAATAATATTGTAAGTACATATAGGTCGAAGAATATATTTTTAGGATTTTTTATTATTTCACTAAATCTTGTTATTGCACTATTACAACCTGTTGGTTGGATGTTCTTTTATCTCTTATCACAGTTTCCTTTCCATGGATTGTGTTATACATTGAAACTACTCAAAGTCTTTCCTTAATTCACACTGTTAACGGGCGGGATATATATATATAAAAAAAATATATGATTGGAGTAAAAATGTGTCCAAATTAGCCGTTAAAAACGCGTATTCAAAACGCTAAACGCATATTAACCGTAAAGCGCGTCGCAGGTTCCCTATGGCGTTACATACGCGCGTCGATGTCGCTGAGCGGGTACATGCCCCCACTCTGCGACCCAGTAGACGGCCACCTCCTATTGGACGGCGGTTACGTCAACAACCTGCCAGGTAAACCAATCACAACGCACCGTTGCGAAGGGGCGACCAATCGAATGCGTTATAAGTAATCCGGTGTTTTTTATAGGCTGAGTGTAAATATTTCTATGTCTAGTTTTCGAGATTTTTTTCGGATTTTTCGGTTTTTTTCTGTAGTTTTGCACTTTCTACTGTTACTGGTTTGTGTTTGGTCGAATAATGTTGTAACTTTTAGCATCTTTCGTATTTTTTATTATTTTTTACTTTGTACAATATTTTGACTTAACCTCACGTCAACAAATCAAACTAATATTTACACTCAGTTAATGAAGGTAAGTGATGGCAACACTGGCATTTGTCTGGACAATTACTGGCAACACTAGCTAGGATACATTTAACCAATTGCTCAGACAAAATAGTAGTACAGTGTTTGAATAGGCATGCTATGGAGGTACTGCCGGGCTTCGATGAGCATCGCTGGTATATTCCCACCGATTTGCGATACCATGGACGGCCATCTTTTGTTGGACGGCTGTTATGTGAATAATGTACCAGGTTGGTTTATAACTTTTATAAATATACAATTAATAAATAGATCTTAAATTAGTACAGTATAATGTTTCGCTAAGATTAATGACAAATACATATATGTAAACTTTTTAACGTCCCACTGCTTGACACGGGCCTCTCTTCGGGACAGGGATAAACATATAATAAAATACATTCATATAAAATAGCGAAATCTGTACATGAAATATTTTTTGAAAACAATGACTTACTTATTGTGTACAAAGTATAGACCCCGAAACAATAGTTAATTAAGATTTTGCCTGTTGGTTGTATGTTTGTATATCTGTGTGCATTTCACGCAAAAAGTACTGAACCGATTTCAACTAAAATTTGTGATGTTATTACTCGGATCAATATTTAGGATACCTTTTACTACTGAAAAATATTTCGTTTCCAAAGAAAAATACAATAACTGGTTACCGGATCAACCTTAGATATGAGTAACGCTAGCTAAACCTTACATTTAAAGAATCTACTGGAAAATTGTAGGTCTTAAAAAGGCCTACATAAAATTCTACAAATCATATGTCTATCTCCTAAGTTACACTCGTAATAACTATTTTTACCTAATTAAAACGTACGTCATAAGTCGCTAGTAAAGAATATACCTATGACTTGCCATGTTAAAAAATATTCTTCTATATAATTTTTATTATCTATACATATAATAAAATTCTAACTGAGTCGAATTTGTACATTAAACATTTTTTGGATTTTATTGAAATTGTCATTATTATTGTTACAGAGGCCGAATCTATAGTTTTTAGAGTTTTTGTCTGTCTGTCTGTGACCGCATACGAGAAAACCACTGGACAGATTTTGATGAAAATTGGTATGATGGTAGCTTGTTATCCTGGTCAACATATAGGGCGGGAAAATATCTCATCTCTGAGAAATCTATACTAAACGTTAAAAAGTAATAAAACGATTACATGTAATTTCCAGCGGACGTAATGAGGTCTTTTGGGGCTAAGCATATTCTTGCCATTGATGTGGGCTCCCAAGACGATACAGACCTCACTAACTATGGAGATGATTTGTCTGGATGGTGGTTGCTATGGAAACGGTACGTTTAAGATGTGAATGATAAAATTACTTTTTAAATAAAAAAGTACACGGAAATCATCAAAATCATAATAGAAATGTTGTGAAATTTTATTTAGTATGCCATCCTTAAGAGTGGTCTTTATTTAAATTTATTTTTATATGATATTTTTTAGTACCATTATCAAATTAAATATCTTATAAATAAGTCTTTCTTTAACTCGGCTCTATCTTTTATTAAATAGGTGTTTATTAATATAAATAATATGTTATTTGTTTCATAATATGTTTTTTTTCAGATGGAATCCGTTTACAACTCCAGTGAAAGTCCCCAACCTACCCGACATTCAAAGTAGACTCGCTTATGTATCATGTAACAGACAATTAGAGGTATGTTTCTAATCAATACATAGTATAAAACAAAGTCGGTTCCCGCTGTCTGTCCCTATGTATGCTTACATCTTTAAAACTACGCAACGGATTTTGATGCGGTTTTTTTTAATAGATAGAGTGATTCAAGAGGAAGGTTTATATGTATAATATATAAATATTATGGTACAGAAAAGCCGAGAAATTCAAAGATTTGTATTTCATACTAATCGTTAAAATGTACCTAGCTAGTAATAAAGATAAATTTATAATATTTTTGTCTCAAATAGCTTGAGTTCTCTCTCTTTCAAACAGCCATCCTTACTAATATTATTACAACCGAATTTTATTTTATTTATACGACCGTTTTCACGCGGCTCTGCCTGCGTCGTTTAAATTTGCAGACTTACTTCCGCTTTCGTTCGTTCTTCAATAAATCTTATATATATGTTTATAAAAATCGATGTGTGTATGTATGTTGCATATGGACACCAAATCTGCTGGAGCGATTTTGATGAAACTTTCAGGAAAATCGTTAGATTAGTCCAGAGGCCGATCCTGTGAAGTTCGGTAGCGATCGGATTAACACAAAGGTTTATAAACATTTGAACGCGAGCGAGCGGACACGTAGGCAATGCTAGTGGGCTATAAAATGTTTATACATTTATTAGTATAGATAAAAAATTAATCATTATAATTACACACGTTTGGCTCAGTATGTAGTGCTTGCTGTGCCAGTGGTCGCGGGTTCGAGTCCCGCTGGGGGCCTTCATTTGTGTGATGAGCACGAATGTTTGTACTCCAGTCATGGGTGCTCATATTTATAATATGTATTTATTTAAAGTTATATATGTTTAGTGTATCTATCTGGTATCCATAACACGAGCCTCGTAGCTTACCATGGAACTAGATGGTGTTGTGTGTTAATGTCCTAACATATTTATTTATTATTTACAGGAAGTAAAAAAATCCGACTACTGCGAATACATACGACCGCCGATAGACGCGTACAAAACGTTACAATTCGGGTCGTTCGACGAGATCCGCGAGGTGGGCTACCGGCACGGCTCCGCGTACTTCGAGGGGCAGCGGCGCGGCGGCGGCGGCGGCGTCAGCGGCGTGAGCGGCGCCGCCGCCGCGGGCCGCCGCCACGAGACGCAGCCGGCACTCACTGAGTAAGAACTGGATTTGTATATACAGATATAAAAATTGGAGTGTCTGTTTGTAATATTAAAATAACCGCTTTTTACTAAATGCATATGGATGTATACACTGTACATATACCAAAACAACATTTTTTACAATTTTTGTCTGTCTGTTTATTACGGCTAATCTCCGAAACGGCTGGACCGATTTTGACGGGACTTTCACTGGCAGATAGCTGCTGTTATAAGGAGTAACTTAGGCTACTTTTATTTTAGAAAAAGAATCAGGGTTCCGTGAAAAAATTTAAAACCACCCAAGAATTGTGCGTACGGCGTACGTACGTGACGTAATTCGCTATATAATTTAAATGAATATCTTAGAAGTAGCAAGCTACTATTTATATATAAACACAGCTAACCGTGAAAACGTACCTAGGGACGAACGCGAGCGAAGCGAGCGTGAGTCGCTAGTATATAATAATAAAAATTGTGCCCGGTATGAGCTTGTAAAACTCCACTATCGAAAAATATTCTAACATACCCGACTCTATCAATAAAATGGACGACGTCTATAAATAAAGTAAAAAAATTGTTTATTTAAAAGTATTTGCCAAAATACACAACTGTCAGACATTATTCAAAGCATGGTCATGGGCTGGTCGTTTCTGTGACCCTTCAGGGTTTGCGCCCTGAGCCTGGACACATACGCAATGTTGACCAATTAGGGACGTATCCATTTAATTATATTGAATTTTTGAAGTAAAACTTCTTTACGCACGCTTGACTAAGCGGGTAAGCTGGTGAATGCGTTACGAAAAAAATGTACGTGCGTTTGTTACCATGGTAACCATTGTTATTGTCTGACAAATGATATATTATATTATATTCTTTCCTTAAATGATATTCTATAAATATATGATTGTAATGTGCCCAATATGTGTTATTTTTAGTATCTCACCTATCCTAATTATTTGAAACATAAATTGAATTTCATAAAGAGTACCGATAACCTACAGATGTTTTACTTCTTGCGCGTGTACACATTCATACACGCGCTCTTTAATTTTTATAACTCTAAAATATTATTTTTTGTTTCCATTACAGTTACACATTCACCGACTTAGCACAAATGGTGTGTTCAGTGCGTACTGGACGTGACGTGGACGCGGAGTCCTCCTCCTCCTCAGACTATGAGGACCAGCGGCACTTCGAGGGGTACGCGTCGGAGCCCAGCGGCGGCATCATGGAGGTACGTAGCGCATAGACCAGGGGGCGGCTGGTAGATGTGTGTAGGATATACGGTTAGGGTAGTTAGACTGTTGTTTTTTTGTTGATTATTTATGTATTAAAATCGAACATTTGTATGTACTAAAGTTATAATATTTGGTAATTTCCACTTTAAATATATAGCACTGTTTATTCATATTTATAAATAACATACAAAGCTGTATAAGCATTATGTATTTTATTATTTACCGGTTAATATATTAGGCAAAAAAGTGGGTAAGTAGGGGAAGATAAGCACATTGAGGGAAGTGAAGGCTAAATGGGCAACCGGTTTATTAACACGAAGCATTTCCCTTCACTCTTAAGAAGAATCATAGTACAATCGATCTTATAATAAAATTGTACATATAATACAAGGTCAATTTTCAAACATGTTTACTGTTAATTATGATATACTCTTAACACTTGTGTGCCTAAACACTTAACACTTGAAGTGTCTTCAATAAACCAGTTAAAATAAGTGAATATTAGTACAAATATCTATGGAAATACAATGTGGGTGTTATTATTGCTAGATGTCGTCAAGCGTAGAGGATGGCGGTGCGTGGATCAGCGACACGGAACTGGTGGGCACTTATTGAGCTGCACTACTATTATTTCGGTTTAGATTTCATCATATATTTTTTTTTCATTTTTTTTTTATTTTTTCTATATTTTATGGGAGCACAGGTCGCTTTTTTGTCGTGCTTGATGCGATAACGAATTAGTTTGTATATTTTTTTTTCGTTTTTTTTTTTTTTTTTTAATTAAAATGACAGTTATATTTATAAAAAACATTTATTTGACTTTGTTTTATAAGACTTGTGTTTTGACTTATGTTTTATAAAGTTCTGTAAAAACAGACATAAGCAATAATAATAAATAGTTTATCGTTATCAATCAATCAATCAATCAAAATATACTTTATTCAAATAGACTTTTACAAGCACTTTTGAATTTGAGTTATCGCATTAAGCATTTAGGCTTCGAAATTCTAATTCACTAAAGTTCATTCGCTTTTTATTTGGTCAACGCTTAAATTGTATATTATTTGTTTTAGGAGGTTGATATTATATAACCCTATATTTTTTATGATACTTCAGAAGTCTATGCAAATTTTACTTTTGAATATACAGCATTTCGAATTCAGTTCTATGTACATATTTAAAACATTGCTTGGGTTAAATTGAAAAAAAAAACTATATTATTCTATATGATTTTGTAAATTATTATTAATGGTATGTTAAAATTTGACTTTTCGATAAAACCTCCTGTCTTCTTAAATCTGGATTTTTTTAATACATATAGGAGACAAATAAATATATTTATTTATAACTAGCGACGTACCCTCGCTTCGCTCGAGTGCGTCCCTAGGTATGTTTTAATTTTTTTCAGCTGAATCGTAATTCTTTTTCTAAAATAAAAGTAGCTGAAATTACTCCTACTGTAATAAAAAGCTGTTATTTTGACATTACAAACAGACACTTCAATTTTGTTTATCTATATAAAAATGAATATCCCGCGTATAATGACTTATTTAACAACTAATCTTAACAGTGCATTGGCTAAGGTTATAATCGCTTTATGGTTTCATTTTTTTATTCGGATTGTGGAATCCTGACAATGTGCCGTTATCCTTAAAGCCAATGTGATTCGAAACATAACAATATATCATGGTGTGAGGTACCTGCTACGTTAGCTTACGACTTCATGACATATATACATTATAATTTACTATTATTATTACAAAGGGCAACCATTTTTTGAAGTTTATATATATTTAAAAATTCTTCAATTAGTTGCCTGCAGTTAGAATGGCTATAGATTTCACATTTATTCTTGAGAATTGTTTAATATCAATATCATAAAAACTTATTTATAATAGCTTGCATAATATCAGTGATTGTTCCATTAAGAGACATTACTAAAATCACATAAAAATGTTTTATTACTTTTAATTAAAGTCAATTTTATTAGAAATTTTAATATAATTTCTTTCAAAATACAGTATCACATCCATCAATAGTCACATTGTTAGCTTAAATACTCGACATACATAATATTAATATTATTTTTTTCTACAGGAAGGGCTTAGAACACGTCGCGTGGGGGGTTCCCTTTCGTTGTCAGAAGATGAAATAGACTCGGAAGCTGAAGTTTATGACCCATTAAATAAACGTGGGGGCAGATGAGACCCGACCTTGCACGATCTGTGCAAGGCGCTCTATACGTACGTGCAAGGTGAGAGGGAAAACGTGCAAGTTGAGAGGGAGAGCGTGCAAGTTGAGGGGGAGAGTGTGCAAGAGGGCGTTAATATGTGATTTGATCGGACTGTGTTATAGTTTCTAATTACGTATTGGTATTTGAATTAAATAATGCTCTTGTAGGAAACGGGGGTAAAATTTAATTTTATATTATTAGGAAAAAAAGGTCTTTTTTTCTGTAATGTTGGATGCGGCTTTTTCTAGTTCAAATGTCATACACGACATGTCACTACTAGTTATATTTATATTACAGTATGTATTACATGAAAATGGTAACTCAACATTTAATATTTGTTTTGTACGAGAATATTGTATAGATAATTTTCATTATTTAAATATATAATATATATGTATTAGAAAAATACCCAGGATAATATCTTCGTGGTACAACTGTACCGTGATTGATTGGAATTGGCTGCTATTACAGACATTCCGGGTTCAATCCTGGCTCAATCAATTTTTTTATGCAGCAAAAATTGATTTTTCCACGAGACTAACATTGTTCTAGTTTTTACTAATTTAATAGACAATATGTTTGTTTCTTATTAGGGTTTTCGATTAAATATCAAGGGTTATAGCTTAAAGCTGTATACATTATAATAGTTTGTTATAATTTATAAGAAATGGCAGTTATTATATTAATATAAAACCAATCTTATACCTATGTGGAAGTATACTTAGTAAATAAAGTATTAGTAAACATTGGAATAATGCTCGACATTTTATTACGTTTAAATTTTAAATAAAACTATTCTTTTCGATTTTTTTTGACGTTTCGAATGATTCACTGCAATCATGGTTATGAAATGGTCACTCCCAGTTGGACCCCAAAGATAAAAAAAAAACAGCGAAAAAATCCGAAAAGATATTTTTTTTACAATGTTTCCAATATTTATTTTTCCAAATGTCACTTGATTAAACGTGTTAAAATTATTTTTACAATATTATAATACTTTAATGTGTATAAATTAGATGCTACATAATTTAACGTCTGTCTCTTGGACAATAATATATATTTTTTTAATATCTCGATATAGAATTCGGAGTAATATTTCGAGTTTCAGAAAAAAAAAATTTTTTATAAAAAAAAAGCGAGTATACGCACACAAAGCATATCTATAATGTATTCGCTTTCGTACATCCCCAAACATATTGTATATATTTTTGATGTTTGGACACCAGTGAAGAATATTATGTTAACTTAGTATTCGTGAGCTAAGAAGAGAGGTTTTTTATTTCTAGGTAGCTTATTTTCGCATAATATTCATAAATTATAGCCTAAGATCTATCTAGATAATCTCTTTTTCTATTGCCAAGAACTGTATGAAAATTCGTACAGTACTTTTAGAGATTAGCCTGAACAAACACACAGCGAGCGATTTTAATAATATGTAGTGATTGTATAGTAATACTTAGTTTTAAATGAAATTATCTTTGCGGATTTTTGTGCGGATTAATTTTGATTCTTGGTTCCCGAAGTTTCGAATGCTTTACATCAATCATGGTCTCTCACGTGACCAACATTTCTGTAAAGCATACAGTGTAGATTATAAAGTGAATCAAAAAAATTAAAAAAATCTGTGAATAAAATCTGAAAAGATTTCATTTAAAATGTTAAATATTCGCGTAAATCTAAGAAAGTAATTAATTAATAGTGAGTAGCAAAACTTTTCTTTGCTGGTGTCGTTATGTTCAGAAATGAAATGTTCCAAAGAACACTGTGATTAGTTTCCAAAATGACACTAGATTAAATAGCTTATACATAATTCTAAATTTGTCTATATCTTAAACGTGAAATTTCCCAATGCTTCTATTAGTTTAGTAATTATAATTCAATCCCTATTAAAAAGTCCCTCTTAGGTCTTCTAAGTGTTAAAAGCACAATAATAGGTCTAAGTCTAGAAATCTAGATCCAATTTTAGGTTATATTAATCCAGGTATAGATATGATATAGTGCCATATAATGTAGATGTACGTCTAAGGGTGAAATTGTTCTAGAATGATCTACATCTCGGTTTAGAGATTTTTTGGATTCCTTAATTTTTTTGTTAATAATTTAAGTAAAGTTGACTCAATCTCCCATCTTGCCTTAAAGTATTGTAGCAATATATTTGTATAGTATGGGCATAAGTCTTAGAAAATAACAGGACTTTTTTCCATAACCTTTGTAAATATTATCATACACGTAGATTTAAAACGGGATATTTACCATGTTTAGCGCTTTTGAGAGTTCCCGATAAACAAAATGCCAATATTCCACTAAATGATAATGTTAAATTTATTTAAATAGATAGCCAATATGATATACAAAGTATCTTAAACTAACTTGTATGAACATTTAAAATCCATACTAATATTATAAATGTGAAAATTTGTGAGAATGAATGGATGGATGTTTGTTACTCTTTCACGCCATAACGGCTGAAGAGATCTGAATGAAATTTTAGCACAGAGATAGATTATAGTGTGGAATAAGACATAGGTTACTTTTTATTCCGGAAAAATGTATGGTTCCCGTGGGATAGATTTGTTTTTTATTTCTTACTAGGGACGAACCCGAAGCGAAGCTAGGGTGATTCTCTAGTAAGTACATAAAACACATACATATATTCCAATGTTTAAATGACGCTATTGACTTGAAATTTAAACATAAAATATTATCAAATAATATTTTAACCTAATTTCTAAACCGAATGTTGTGTTCATTTGTGAACTGTTTTACCCTAATATAATTTATAAGCATTACCTATCATGTACTTACCGCTTCGAATTTTCCATAATTTAAGTATTAGAGATGGGATATTATGAGATTATTTCCAACTAGATAGCTTCCTAGACAGAACTTATAAAAAAAAATGTATTACTTAAATAAAAATACTAAATTTTAGACATTATTAGACATATTAGTATTATAAACGGGTTGTAGATAACCTTAGTAATTGCTTATAAAGTACAGTGGGATCCATAGTTGTCTATCTCTGATATTGTATTCTAAGTACTTAACAATATTACTCGTGTATTACAAATGTCTACGTTTCGCTAAAACTTCATATTTATTTGGAATTCAACTATAATCATTATATTAAAAAAAACTGTTTCTAAATCAAAAAAATAGCTACTAAGCAAAAAAAAAAAATTGGTTGTAAAATACGAGGAAAAGAACTGAACTGTTTTATCTTTGCTTATTTATAGTGTAATTCAAACGAAACGATTCTAAGGCAAATAAAGGCATTTAGAGGCAGATAAAATTCATGTAATAATGAGGCCAAATTAAATGGAGACGTTATACAGCAGCTAATTAGTATAGAAGTGAGATATATTGTTTCATAATGTGTATGCTATGATGAATGACTGATTGTAGGTAAGTTTGCCAACAGAGGCACAAACATGTAGCGTATTCAAATACCAAATGTATCTCGATGTATAGTTTTATTATTAATAAATGCTCAAATTTATATGGTGTTTTATTTGAATCTGATGATCAGCCCTGGTTGTCATTTATATTACAAAGAGACGCTTATATATATGTACTCGTACATGTGTTTGGGCATATATATACTT
Organism: Argynnis bischoffii washingtonia; assembly: GCA_033884665.1. Taxonomy (NCBI): domain Eukaryota; kingdom Metazoa; phylum Arthropoda; class Insecta; order Lepidoptera; family Nymphalidae; genus Argynnis; species Argynnis bischoffii. Next base: position 15,891,602 of record CM066610.1, read on the forward strand.
AAATAATTTAATAATCCGATTTTCCCACGCCATCTTTTTTATGTTGATGGTACTATGTCAAAACATTCGCGAGCGTTACAACCATTGATCAAGCAAAGCACATAATCCCAAGCAAAAGTTCTCTTAAAACTGTCACCAATTGTGTTTAGGTAATTTTTATGTTGAAATAAATATACAAAAAAATAAAAACCGACTTCCAGGCACTGAAAAGTAAAAAATAACTAAACGGGGGTTTTCATTTAGAATAGATACTTAATCTGATTTTTTCGAAGTCGGTGTGCTTTGATTTGTATTGGCTGGCATTTTCAGTGCCTGGAAGTCGGTTTTTTTTTAAGTTTTTATTTTTCCATTTTTAGTGTAGACGTATCATCAATACAAATTAATCAAGCCCAACGACCAGGTAATTGCTGTAAATCGTTGAGGAGTTCCCTCGACTATCTTTCGGGTCCATCATCAGATCGACTCCAGACCTTCATTAAATAGTAGTGCTTTAAAATACCTAATGAAAATGTTAACAAGCGCACTAGTCGCCCCTACAATTTTCGAAAGTTCCCCTCGATTTCTCTGGGATCCCATCATCAGATCTTGGTTTTCTTATCATGGTACAACTCTTGGGATATCTCCTTTCCAACAAAAAAAGAATTATCAAAATCGGTTCATAAACGACGAAAAAAACCCCGAACAAACATTATATATATATATATATATATATATATATATATATATATATATATACCTATATACGGTCCGTATATATATATATATATACGGTCGAACTGAGACTCCTCCTTTTTGGAAGTCGGTTAACAATCGTTATCGTTCGATCAAAGTCGGAATGTTCAAATGGGCGCGTATTCGGTGAGGACATTTTTTGTCGCAAATAGTGTATCTAGTACTTTTTGATCGATGGACACAACAGTCAAAATTTTAATTGGATGAAATAGAATGAGAAGTATTAAATATAAACACACAAACAAATTTAGATTTTTTATTTATTTCATAACTCTAGTCTTTATACGATTGCCAATTAATTGCATGTAACAAATGGGCTTTGAGTTTATGCACGCGTTCCAAGTAACTGTGAACGTCGATCGCCAAAGCCGTGTCTCCGTAATCATTTTTAATAGTTTCTACACCCTCTATACACATTGTCCTGTAATTATGACCAGTTTCCAATCGATAACTGGTAGTTTCACTGGTCCCATCCCATTCTTCGTGTGTTCTTATTTGAATTAATTTTATCTTATTTTCCAAATGCTTTTTCATATGATGCCTTATATCGGGGCAGTCGCAGAGATTTATTAATACTTGCATAGCTCGCAACTGCAATAACGGTTTGTTTTGACTGTGACACAAAATAACTAGACTTTTGGTTAACTCGTTGCAAAATTCCTTAGCACGCCATTTTGATCGGGTAGTCAATGTAGTGTATGCGAGTAGACCCGCAGCACTAATTCGCTCTTCAATCGACGGCGATACTAAAAACGGTCTCAGTAAAAACGTTAAGTCATTCATGTCGGCCAATTTCTTTCCAACTTCATGTTTGCACAATTGCGTCAAACAGTCCATCGCCCCACAAACAATTCTAGAGTCGTTGTGTTCAAGAAGCTTTAACATAACTTGGAACGCATTAGCCTTCAAAGGTCCGACTTGATCCCATTCTATGAGATTTTCTAAAGTTTTTAAATGCACCACAATGATTCCAATATGCTCATTTTTTACCATTTTTAGCAGATTTTCGACGATTTTATCGGTTTGCAGAATCATTTCACTTGAGCATCTCTCGTCACTCAACGTCTTCAAAGTACACGCTGCGGCATATCTTATTTCCCTTCGGTCTCTCATAATGAGCCACATGAGGTTGTCTAGGATCTTTTGCCGTGTCATAATTTGTTTTCGCCCTTGATAATAGTTGGCGAGTGATGTGAGTATTAAGCACACTTTTTCCCGTATCACTGGGTTACGGTCTAACATCAAATCGATGAGTCTATAGCCCACGTGGAGGTTGATGAGGAATAAAGCGTTCTCTGATATTTGGACCTAATGGAGATAATGATTATTTATTTTGCATGATAAGGGTTTCGTAATAGATTGGGCGAGTCGTTCAAAGTAAGTTGGAGTATCGATATTCTGACAAAAATTTAACAAGTGCAATGTTCAGGTTCAATAAAAACCTATATTTCAGCTTTAAATATCAGAATTTCCGAGAAAAATAATATGACACGTCTATCATAACATAACTGCAGTTAATTATATTTAATCACATGGATACCTGGTCCATTATACTATGGAGTGCTTGCAACTGCACCAGATAGTCACTCGAATGTAGGTCCCTATTAATCAGTCTAAGGCCGATCCGCCCAAAGCCTAGATTTGCTCGCGTTATGTCCACATGTGGAGCGTAAAGCGAAGGTTGCATCGACTCTATTCTTTGTGCCGCTGGAATTTCTAAAATACAAGTATTTAGTTTTATTATTAAATTACTTACTATTAAAATGAACTGGCGACTTAACCTCGCTTCGCTCGGGTGCGTCCCTAGATAGATGCGTTTCAATTATTTTAAGCAGAATCCTAATTCTCTTTCTAAAATAAAAGTAGGCTAAGTTAAAATCAAAATCAGTCCAGCCGTTTCGGCGATTAGCCGGAACAAACAGACAGACAGACAAAAAAAATTTAAAATTGTCTTTTTCCTATAAGTACCGTATATAATTTAATATGCATTTAATAAAAAGCTGTTATTTTGAAATTACAAACAGACGCTTCAATTTTATTTATCTATATAATAGATGTGTGTGTCAAATGGTATTTCATTGCTGTCAGAGGTAAATCCATACTTAAATGGGATAACACGATATAATACAATTCACAACAACTCATCATACCTATGTATGTATATATATTTATCTCTTCCATACTAACCGTTAAAACGCACATACCCCGGGCAGACGAACCCGAGCCAAGCGAGGGTGAGTCGCTAGTTTATATAAGTATTTAGCCCTTTTTAAAGTCCCACTGCTGGGCACGGGCCTCCCATCAATACGAGGGGGATCAGGCCATAGTCCACCACGCTAGCCAAGTGCGGGTTGGCGGAGTTTATATAAATCATTAAGAAATTTATATCGCTCTGTTAAAAATGGCAGCATTGAGTGACCAACATGGGATTTAAGGGTGGTCCCTCACCGGGAGCATATTTATATTAGTAATGTTCAGTTCTCCTTCAGTTATGCTCGAATCTGAACTGTTACATTACAGGCGAATGCTCCCGGTGAAAGACCGCCCTAATATAAGCGGTACGCGAAAAATGATGTAAGTATTGACATCTTTGCCTGGCAAAGAGTAAGTACCAACAGGTGTTGTATCACATCAATTGGTAGTCATATATTTTTCTAAGAATACATAATGTACATCCAAAGTAGTAATAACCCAAGAAGACAAAGTGAAGCGGGTTCAAATCCCGAACTTTGATTTTTACGAGTATGTGCTGAATACATACGTACCATGTAAAAAATCAAAGTGTTTTTTAATTAGTAAAAACCATAAAATTAAACCTGTATGAGGATCAAAATGTTTTTTCTCCATCGCGATATCCACGGCCTTGTTGATGATTCGTGGGTTCATGGCGCAAACGAGCTGCAGGTACGAGTTTTTGTGAGGACAGAACATGATTAATTACGGCAAATGTAAATACTTAAGAAATTTATTCATTTATGGTAATGTATTTATAAAAAAATAATATTTGAGATTAAAAATAACTAATGCGTTTGTAAAGTGTTATAAAATGATTTGACAATGACAAACGTTTCTGGTTTTTGAAGTCTTTTAACAAATTTTTAAAGGAGTTTTTATTTGTTAGTTAACTCGTGTTTTTAAAATAAAAAGAAATCTATAAATATAATAACATAGTAATAACATTCTAAGTGAGTCAAATCTGTACGTTTTTTGGAAAATCTTATTGAAATAGACTATTATTGATACAGATGCCGAATCTATAGTTTTTAGAATTTTTGTTTGTCTCTTTGTCTGTCTGTTTTTTTTTGTTTTGTTTTCGTATGGAGAACCTACCTCATCTCTATAACTAAAACATGAGTAACTTTTCACTTAGTACTGGAAAATAATTGTCGCGAGACAGGAACAAGAAAATGATTAAAAAAAATAAGATAAAATAATTATTGATTACATTAATTTAATAACCTGTTTATTGAAATTTATTTAACTCTTAACTGAATAAGACGATATTTTCTCTTCATTTGTAGGTACATATTATCGTACCCGTATATTGGACTCGGCCGTAGAAAAAAAGCAGTCATGAGGATTGCCGACAGAAGTGAAAACTTAAAACTATAAACAAACAGTTGTTATTTTTGGATATTCAAATTATTTTTTGATCTTAAATTAAAATTTGTAAACCAACATTGTTTACATTTATCTGGTTTTGATATCTATCGGCACTCTGAGTGTTAGCGTTAACCCGTCACGTGACCATGTCGATGACGACTTACATGACTACTCCCAATCCAAACCTGCCATTAGAAGTTTTCACTTCAATAATCCTTAATTTCTACTAAACTTGTTGTATGTTGAATAATTAATATATTATTTTCGAGGAAAGGGCGCGCGGAAACCTTTTCTTCTACACTTAGTATCTATAATTAGTTGCGCTTGACGCTTTAAGTAACACCGGGACGGAATATCTTCCTCTTCATCTGAAGCTGGAAAGAAGGAATGATAAAATAATATATTTCTTAAATTATTTCACAATATCAATATTTTCCACATGTTTTTCACAATTTTTTCTCTCAAGGATTGTCTCAAAAATACCAATTTTCATGGTCGACAGCTTTTGAAGTTTGAAGAAAGCGCTGTACTGCCATCTCGTGGCAAGTTACAGTTATACCTAATAACCCTTAAGCTGTTCCCGACTTCCATAAAAGAGTATGGCAGTGTGTATCACACCCAGTTCTCATTCCATACGTGATACGTCCCACACGTTCGCACTGTCTACGAACCTTTTGTTAGACAACTGCATGGATTAGTAGACTGTGATATTATTTTAACTAAATTCTCAAAGATAACACTAAATATGCATCCGATAGGTGGCGCTACATCAACATCTACACTAATAGTATAAAGAGGAACGATTTGTATTTTTGTATGTTTGTAACGAATAAACTCAAAAACTACAATTTAGATGAAATTTGGTAAGAACATAGTTTTTTTACATAGTTAGTCATGGGAAGGATATAGGATATTTTTTATTCTGGAAATCATCCCTTAAGAAGTGAAAATGGGGATGAAAGTTTGTAAGGGGGATCAACCTAGCTAGTTTACTATAATTTTATGAAAATTCATACAAATAATAATTTTATCTCACGTGGTGCTTTGACGGGTTCTCTATTGACGAGCTCCCTGTAAGTAGGCAGGGCCTTGTCAGAGTCCTTCATCGTGCTGGGCGTGCGCGCGCTCGCGCCGGTCACCGAGGGCGCGCCGCTGGTTGTCTGCGTGTTCATGGAACTTGTATTTATGGATTTATATTGTATATGAATATAGTAAAAAGGCTAGCTAGATATAGCTTTGGGAAATTTGGTCTGTTTCACATGATAGATATAGTTGATATGAAATAATTTAGATCAATGTTTTTAGAAAAATATTTAGAGGATAATATCTCAAGATTAATAATCTATCTACAATCACTGAACTAAATATAAAGAGAAGTTAACAAACAATAATAATTTCAATTAAATGAATTATTAAACAAATTTTGTAATCATCATATTCAATTTATGTGTTAATAAGTAAATAAATAAATATGATGGGACATTAACACACGACACCATCTAGTTCCGTGGTAAGCCACTAGGCCTGTATCATGGATACTAGATAGTTGATACACTACACATATATTAACTTTAAATACATACATATTATAAATATAAACACCCATGCGAACGAACATTCGTGCTCATCACACAAATGCATGCCCCCAGCGGGACTCGAACCCGCGACCGTTGACACAGCAAGTAAGGTGAACAAACTCAGCCAAAAGTCACATCGTTATGGCTTAAGCGTGCCAGTTGAGCATAGATTACTTCGCCAATATCATATAGAATGGAGAAGACACGAAGGAGATTGGTCGGTAAAATAAAATCATTACACTATATTACGGAAATAAAAACCAAACAAAATCTTATATATTATGGCTATGGACTAAACTGAAATACACAGTGGATGTTATAGACGTCACCACGTATCAGTATTATATTATTCCTTCCCTTTCAACTTCCGGCTCCTTTCATCCTTTCAGGTAGTACCTATGTGATGGTTTTATAATAATATATTTGTACCATGTGGTCTCATCACGAACAAAGAAAAATTGTTCAAATAAATGTCAATAGATGACGTTACATGTATCGATTTGTTATTAAAGTTGTGTTAAATTAATATATCTCAAAAAGGTATATAGTGCTTTTAAAGAATACTCTAAGTGATGTGAAACGAAATAGTACGCCCAATCAAAGTGTAATTTTACTAATGATTGAAATATCAACAATCACGTATTTCGTTGTTACAATGGGTTTTAATCAGTAGCTTATCACGGTTAAAATTTGTTAAAATTCATTAAAATCACTGTAATTTGTTAAATCGAATACAGGATAAATTTTACAACATTTACCATACGTTAGTTTCCACGTTTTTATAAAATAAAACAGTTCAACTATTTGCGGATCAGCGACATCTATTATATATTCAAGTAAACAAAAATTGCTCGAAGGATAGCCCAAAATAGCGCTGTCCAATTTCTTTGTTTGGTACGAGGCATCTGTACTAGTTTAGTATAGTAGTAGTATGTATGTAATCTGTGTTTCAATAATAAAAATGAAAAATTTAAATCTGTGATCAATGACGACCGTAACCGTGGTCATGGTCACCATGTGCATTTCACTCACGTTAGAAAGAACAACAACTTGGTCGCGTTTCTGCGCGAGCGCGGCGCTGCGGGCGCGCGCTGCGCTGTATCGTGCGGACAGTGCTGCGAGGGTCTCCGCCACGTCGCGGGCTTCGGCTGTCCATTCTGGCATTTGGGGTTCCCCTATTATCTAGTACATACATTTTAGATTAAAAATGGTTAGTATGGAATAGGTATACTATATCTATACAGATTAATAAAATTGGAGTGTCTGTTGATAATATTAAATTAACCGTTTTTTACTAAATGCATATGGATGTATATGTACATATACCAAAACAACATTTTTTTTACAATTTTTGTTTGTCTGTCTGTCTGTCTGTTTGTTTCGGCTAATCTCTGAAATGGCTGAACTGATTTTGACGGGAATTTCACTGGCAGATAGCTGATGTAACAAGGAGTAACTTAGACTACTTTTATTTTAGAAAAAAAAATAAGGTCCCATGAAAAAAAATTAAAACCAAATTATACATAAGTATGATGAATTGTTGTGGGTTGTATTATAACGTGTTTTCCCGTTTGAATGAGATAATCTCCTGCGATAAAAAGTAGCATTATGCTAGTAGCTTAGTAGTAGCTTAGGGATCATCCATAAATTACGTCACACGTTAAAGGGGAGGGAGGGGGTCGATGAAGTGTGACATTGTGTGACAGGGGGGGTAGGAGGGGTCCTAAATTTCGTGACGTCACATTTCCAAATCTACGTGTTAAAACATGAACTTTGCACTATTAACGAAATACTCAAAACATTTCAAGTTCCATAATATGATAGCTATTGCCCCAATGTGGAGGCATACTTGTTTAAGCGATCATGGCATCTGTGGGCTATATTTTGCATCATACAAGGCCACTAATCAACACAACTCAACTCAACAGACAAACAGACAAAAAAAAACTATTGTTTTGGGGTCTATATTGTAAACAAAATACGTTACAGTCGTTGTTTTTAAAAAATATTTCATGAACAGATTTCGCCAAGTTACTGTTTTATTATCGTACAAATCTATCCCACGGGAACCGTACATTTTTCCGGGATAAAAAGTAGCCTATTTATTATTTTGATGTATGAACTATATTATTGTAAAGTTTCATTAAAATCTAATCTACTTACTACTAGTTACTATAGTTTTTTAACTATCCTACGGGAACTCTATAATTTTTCGGGATGAAAAGTATCTAACATGTTGACCGGGGATATAAGGTACCACCATGCAAAATTTTATTTAAATCGGTCCTGCAGATTCGGAGATTAGCCCGTACAAACAGACAAACAGATAGAGAAACAAAAAAATTGAAAAAAATCTGAATTTGTCCTAATGCTCTTCTTACATCCCCCTGATTCGGTTTTTAACATTTTTTTTCTATGTACAGACATTCGACCTCAACAGTTTTATTATAGTATAGATAGATAGATAATTTAAATGGATATAAAACTAATTTCGGAATTATTGTTTGAATTCAATAATTTCTAAATGTAAAATTGCAAAATATGTGACGTCACACTAGGGGGAGGGGGGAGTCTCACAAATGTGACCAGCTGTGACAAGGACGGGGGAGATGTCAAAAAATCACGAAATTCGTGGGACGTAATTTATGAATGGCCCTCTATGTCACTCTCCAGGCCTCCAACTATTTCCACACACAATCTCGTCACTTTGTTTCGACGTGAAACAAGGAATTGAAACAAACAAACAAACACACTTTCACATTTATAATATTAAAATATGGACTAGGGACCAAACTATTGTATGCCTGTGTTACTTCGGGTCAGAGTCTGTGTACTAAATTTTATTCAAATCCTCCCAGTAGTTTTACCGTGGAGGAACTCTTATTTATATAATAATAGTCCGATTATATAACAGTGCGTATGTATTGGAAATAAATAATATTAAAAAGTAAATGGAATGAAAATTATTTATTTCATTATTATCTATTTCCAAATAATATCAGTGCATTCTACTTTATATAAGAACATAATTTTATTAAAATGCTAACTTACATCTAACATCTTACATAAATCATACAACAATCTCTTGATTTCTAAAAGGATCGCTTCCAACTCATCAAACTTCTTTTGCAACTCCACGCATTCTTTTTCTTCAATTTCTATTTGCGCTTTCAACTCAGTTATTTCTTCTTGACCTCTGAATATTTATAAAAGAATTTTCATGTAGGTATATACAGTGAAACCTGGTTAATTGGGATCTCAAGGGACTAAGACATATGTACCAATTATTGAGGGTTTCCAATAATCCAGTTTTCCAATTAAGCAGGTTTAAAATTATAGTTATCTCATTTACAGAGGCCCCCGCTTACAGAGGTCGAAATGTGCCGTTGTTCCATTTTAAGAGGTGGAAATGTTAATAAAAATGCGTATTTTTGGTGTTATAAATTTAATGTAGCCATGAATGTACATACATAATGTATTGCAAGTGGATTTTGGTATATTATTCTCCCTACACAGTTCATCACGCGACTTTCCACAATCATAATCTGATAGAAGTTTTCATTTTTCAGATACTGATAACGTTTTACATTTACGTTCGGACATTTTGTACACTTTTATTCCCTTGTTTTTAGGTTAAAACCTAAGACAGTACTGACAAACAAAGCATGCGCGAAAGACGACGCGAAATGTATGTAAGCAAACATGTCAAAACGTGTTAAAACCTGATTAATTTGTCTCACTTATACAGGTAAATGAGCTACAGAGTCTCAATTATGGAGGTAAACACCGAAAAAGTCTTAGAATTCAAATCTCATTTAACCAGGTTCAAAAAGTCCCATTAACAGAGGTAATTTAATGAAAAAGAACCGGGACCTCATTGCAACTCTCAATAGTAGAGGTTTCTCACTTATACAGGTCCCACTTAACCAGGTTTCACTGTATATCACAAATGAATATAACGTACTAAATTTTGGATATTTTCTAGCTTTTTTCAATTTTCGTTTGCAATTCTAGGCTTAATCAAAGCTTTATATTTTTTACTAGCGACTTAACTCTGCTGCGCTCGGCTTCGCCCCTACTTACGTTTTAACGTTTAGCTTAAAGATTAGAAAAAGTATCCGGTAAAAAAAAATAGAAAATAGTAAATATAAATAATGTTAACGCGGATAACCAGCTATCATCATACCAAATTTCATTAAAATCCCTCCAGTGGTTTTTCCGTGATGCTGTCACAAACAGACAGATAGACAGACAAAAATTCTAAAAACTATAGATTCGGCCTCTGTATCGATAATTTCTATTTGAATAAGATTTCCAAAAAAGATTTAATGTACAGATTCGGCTCAGTTACAATTTTATTATATGTATAGATAATTGTTTCATTGTAGGTACTTTTTAGTAATAAATCGTTAAAAAACATGAAAACTGACTATTTATCAAAACATACTCATCTTTATCCTTGACAGATGCGAATTTGTATCCTTCCAGTTCAGCCATTAACGTAGTTTGCGTTTGTTCCAATAGTAGTTTCTCCTCTTCAGTGGTCTGTTGTAAGTAGTTTAGTCTTTTTGACGTTTCTCGTTGAGCTCTGAATCTATCAAACACTTCCTCAGGATCAGTTACACCTGAAGAAATAGTATTATCTATATAAATAAGAGATCTTTTTTATGTTCGTACTCTATACGTTTCTAAACCATTCATCTAATTATGATGAAACTTTAGTGAATTGTTCTGCGTATACCCGCGAGGCAGTGGTAGTCCAGTGATAACGCGCTCGCTTTGGAAACCGAGTGAAGCGGGTTCAAATCCTGGGTCTCACACCTCTGATATTTTCATGTGCGAATCATTTATAACTTGATTACCACTTGCCTTACGGTGAAGAAAAACATAGTGAGGGGAAACCTGCATGTCTGAGAGAACCTAGCAAGTTTTCGAAAGACATGTGAAGTCCGCCCGCACTTGGCCAGCGTGGTGGACTATGGCCTGATCCTCCTCCTGACCTGATAAAGGGCTGAATACATACATACATACATACAAGTGAAGGTGCCTAGTTAAAAAACAGATTTTTGGAGTGAAAATTTCAGTAGGCAGGTTTAGATTGGGAGTAAATTCATCGGCACGGTCACGTGACGTGTTAACGCTAACACTCAGAGTGCGGATAGATGTCAAAACCAGATAAATGCAAACAGTTTTAATTTACAAATTTTAATTTAAGATCAAACAATTAATTTTAATATCCAAAAATGACAACTGTTTATAGTTTTAAGTTTTCACTTCAGTCCTCATGATTGCTTTTTTTAATGTTTGTCCTTTATGCGTTCCTAATTCATTCATCCCTAGAAACGCACTCGAGCGAAGCAAGAGTAAACCACTAGTTATAAATAATTCAAACCAATAAATAATTATTATAAATCATTCCACAGGAGCAGATAAGATTCTATCGCACCTGCATTTAGTTTTCAGACTTCATACATCTTTTGAACTTACAACGTTCTCTCAAGCATGTAGGTTTTTTTATCTTAATGTTCACCTAATTAGAAAACATTGACCATATTAGAAATAGGATTAGCAAATAAAATCTTAGAGTGCAATTTTATTCGTAAGGCTTCGATATCGATACCTTATTTTGACACCACATTATTCGGATCAAGCAAACGTATTTATGAATGAATGGGCAGGCTGGGCTTTCTTTACTATTTAGTATCTAAATTATATATCTACTAGTAAAACCCGCGGCTTCACCCGCGCTAAAACTACAACAAAAAAACTTTAAAAAGGTAGGTTTCATACAAATTTTCATCCCTTATTTTATCTCCTTATGGGATGAATTTCAAAAAACGCTAAAACATGTATTTATTTAATTGTAATGAAGATATTTTTTGGATTGTGTTATAACGTGTATTCCCGTGGGAATGATAAAATTCCCCGCGGTAAAAAGTATCCTATAAGTTGACCCGGATATGCAGCTCTCATCATACCAAAGAGTGTAGCAGACTTACTATGAGGAAATAGCACTGACGTCTTTGGACATGGTTTAACCTTTTAAATATTACTTTTTCACCCAAAGTACTTGTACTTGTGATTTTAGATCTCTGCTTCCACTCATAAGGGAGATATGGGGGTAACAGCCCCTAACGGTTTTATTTTTTTTCTCAGAAACTATGACAGATATTTAAATGAATCCAACGCGAAAAAATATATATCAATGAGCTCTATATTTAGTATTTTTTTTATATTTTTTGATTAATTTTCAGAAGTGTAAAAAACAATATTTATTTTTTGAGGGTGGTTTTTTATATGAACTAGTGGAGATACACCAACCAAAAAATATTATATAATTATCTCAGAGTCTACTGCAACATATTATAAATACAAAAGTTTGCATTTGGTGGAACATAATTAAAAAAAACGAAAGCATATGAACTACATATTATAGATACAATAATGTATTGCATTTTTATATTTCACAAGTAATAATTTATATTAAATTCAAATCTGTTTCTCTACACTGCAAATCCAAGTTGTAGACACTTTTAACACACTAAGCTTCTTCAATGTTAAATGCCGTAAACAAACTATAGATTTTTCACACACTGTGAAACGTGTAAAAAGTGTCTACAAATCATGTATAGTTGTTAATGGGCATTTTACATTGAACACACTCTACGCGTGTTATTTTAATACGTTTGTGAAATCCTGGGATTTGCAGTGTAATACTGTATTATAATATTCACAAACGTATTAAAATAACACGCGTAGAGTGTGTTTAATGTAAAATGCCCATTAACAAACTATACATGATTTGTAGACCCTTTTTACACGTTTCACAGTGTGTGAAAAATCTATAGTTTGTTTACGGCATTTAACATTGAAGAAGCTTAGTGTGTTAAAAGTGTCTACAACTTGGATTTGCAGTGTAGAGAAACAGATTTGAATTTAATATCTTATATATTTAAACGAGCAATTCTTGTTTATTTATTTATTTATTTATACCAGCGATCTCGGGAACGGCTCTAACGATTTTGCTGAAATTTTGTATATGGGGGCTTTCGGGGGCGAAAAATTGATCTAGATTAGTCACATGTCTGGGAAAACGCGTGTATTCGAGTTTTCATGCGTTTTTCTTATGCATTATTCTACGCAAAATTGAATAGCGACATCTATACAATTGTCTCAGTATCACTTAGTCACTTAATGTAAAATTATTTTTAAGCCAAATTAAAAAGAAAATTATTCTTATGGCGACATCTATACAACTGTCTCAGTAACACTTAGTCACTTAATGTAAAATTATTTTTAAGCCAAATTAAAAAAAAAATTGTTCTTATCGCGACATCTATACAACTTTCTCGGTAACACTTAGTCACTTAATGTAAAATATACAATCTTTCAAGAACTCCGAGCGAAGCTCGGTCGCCCAGGTACTAACTTATTACTTGTGAAATATAAAAATGCAATACATTATTGTATCTATAATATGTAGTTCATATGCTTTCGTTTTTTTTTAATTATGTTCCACCAAATGCAAACTTTTGTATTTATAATATGTTGCAGTAGACTCTGAGATAATTATATAATATTTTTTTGGTTGGTGTATCTCCACCAGTTCATATAAAAAACCACCCTCAAAAAATAAATATTGTTTTTTACACTTCTGAAAATTAATCAAAAAATATAAAAAAAATACTAAATATAGAGCTCATTGATATATATTTTTTCGCGTTGGATTCATTTAAATATCTGTCATAGTTTCTGAGAAAAAAAATAAAACCGTTAGGGGCTGTTACCCCCATATCTCCCTTATGAGTGGAAGCAGAGATCTAAAATCACAAGTACAAGTACTTTGGGTGAAAAAGTAATATTTAAAAGGTTAAACCATGTCCAAAGACGTCAGTGCTATTTCCTCATAGTAAGTCTGCTACACTCTTTGTCCCTCCAGTGGTTTTTCTGTGATGCGGTAAAAGACAGTCAAAAAGACAGACAAAAATTCTAAAAACTATAGATTCGGTCTCTGTATCGATAATAAAGTCTATTTCAATAAGATTTTCCAAAAAATATTTAAGGTTACAGATTCGATTCAGTTAGAATTTTATTATATTATGTATAGATGTAAAAATCTTAACTAGTCTTAGTAATAAAAGGCTTAAAACATATACATTGGTAAATAAAATTGATTTAAACCTGTAAGTTTCATTAATCTTTGAAATACTACTTCCATTTGCGCGGCGGCTGACTGCTCTTCTGTGGCTGCTTCACCTTCAGTAGATCTTGTAGACTCTTGTCGTACCGGACGAACTAAACAAATAAATAAATAATAAATAAATAAATATGTTGGGACATTAACACACAGCACCATCTAGTTCCATGGTAAGCTACGAGGCCTGTGTTATGGATACCAGATAGTTGATACATACATATATTATGTAACTTTAAATAAATACATATTATAAATATAAACACCCATGACTGGAGTACAAACATTCGTGCTCATCACACAAATGCATGCCCCCAGCGGGACTCGAACCCGCGACCGCTGGCACAGCAAGTAGGGTCACTACACACTGAGCCAAACGTGTCGTCAAATATACGGTGGTCGAAGGACAATTTTTATCAATAATTACGTAATTAATGTTGATAATGTTTTTTATACTTTACACAAGCATTAGTACAGATCAAATATTAAGCAATTACATTTTCAGATTTTAATCGATTATAAATATGAGCAATAGTTAGTCAATACTAGTATTTTCCGCAATTTCATCTACGTAAAGTTTTTTCCTTTTAAAATTATAAATTTGCAGACCTGTAATAGCGATAAACAAATCAAAATTTTATTAAAATAAACATTGTAATTTTACCCCCCGTAATACATTACGGGGATCTAGGTCTACGATATGGTACGTCTGTATTCTGCAGTCCAAGTTTGGTGCGAATTCGAAACTATGACATTTATAATATTAGTACTGAGGGCTCATTTCATAACTTTGGTAACATACTTGCTGGTGGAAATATTCTCTTCTCCAGCTTCTCTAATTCTCTCTTTCTTTCTTCAAATCTCTGGGCAAAATAGACTCTTTCCGCATGCCGTCCGTGTTCAGCGTCATGCGCGCGCGCTGCTTCGGTTGCAGTGGCCGCAGTTGCGCGTATGCGCATCTCTGCAGCTTCTTCGCGTACTACCTGTTTCATAGTCAATTTTTAATTGCTTTAGTAGTCTAGTGGCTACCATGTCCGGCTGCAAATCCGGAGGTCTTGGGATTAAGTAAAGTGTAGTTATTGAGTTTCTCTGTCATGATATTCTCAGTAATAGTCTGAAGTTAGGAAGTTTGTGGTGTGTCATCCCCGTGTATGGGAGAACACAGGGCCCGGAGAGATCTCTCACTGGTCGTGTCGAATTATCGTCCTACTAGAGTTTGAGAGTGACAGGAATATTATACATAAGTAGAGTCACATAAGTGGTTTATATTTGATAAAAACAAATAACATATTTAATAAATGTACCTCTAATTTCCTTATTTCTTCCTTTTGCTTCTTCAAAATATCTTCTATACGGGAGAGGGAGCTTTCGAATTTTACTGAATCTTCTATTAAGGCTTGCCTTTTGATACATGAAAAGTAATGTACATGTAACATGTGTTTACAACATTGAATAGTAATAACAATAATAATACTAATATTTTTAATATTTATAGTAATTGATATATTAATAGTAAATCATATTATGAGAAGAATAGTGGAAATAAATGGAGATGGATGAAGAAAAGATGGATAGATTGTGTGAGACAGGACATGGAGGAGAAAGGGGTAAATGGGTGACAAGTAATAGGGGAAAGTGGAAGAGTAAGATTTACTGCGCCGAATCCAAGTAACTTGAGAAATGGGCAGGGAGATTACACATAATAGTAATATTAAATAACTAGCGACTCATCCTCACTCCGCTCGGGTTCGTCCCTAGTTACATTTTAACGTTTAGTATAGATTTCTCAGAGATGAGACATTTTTCCGCAGTAAAAAGTATCCTATATGTTGACCCGGATAACCAGCTATCATCATACCAAATTTCATCAAAATCTGTCCAGTGGTTTTCTAGTGATGCGGTAACAGACAGACATACGAAATTTCTAAAAACTATAGATTCGGCTTCTGTAACGATAATAATGTCTATTTCAATATGATTTTCCAAAAAATATTTAATGTACAGATTGGGCTTAGTTACGATTTTATTATATATATAGATTATTACCTGATGGAATAATATTTCTTTTTAACGAGTTCAGCTTCAGTCCACTGAATTAGAACTTTATGAATTTCATTTTCTAGATGTGACACATTCTGAAATATATTATTTTTTTTAATTTCATCAATTCAATAGCCAACATTAAATTATATACGCGCTAAAATATTCTTGTAAAATATATTAACCCTTTACGGTAATCGAACTTGCGATTTACGATTTTTACTTATACACACCTTTCTAGCCCTAGTAGTGATTTTGGACTTCACTAAATCGCTTTTAGTGCTTTCTATTAAAAGGTATTCATATTCTTTCTCTAAATCCAGCAGTTTCTTCTTCTTACTTCCTTTATCATATTTTAACAAGTCTAATATTTTTCGTTGTTCTATTACTTTTAGGTCTAGGTTGTGGATTAACTAAAATATATGTTAAAATTATGTAAATAATTATAAACTTATATATAATATATATAATATAATAGTATTATAATATATTTAAGTGGTATATATGTCGTTCTAAAAAAATATCTACATATTCATATACCTACTAGCAACTCACCCTCGCTCCGCTCGGGTTCGTCCCTATATACGTTTTAACGTTTAGCTCAGAGATGAGATATTTTCCCGCAGTAAAAAGTATCCTTCCTATATGTTGACCCGGATAACCAGCTATCATCATACCAAATTTAATCAAAATCTGTCCAGTGATTTTTCTGTGATGCGGCAACAGATAGACAGACAGAAAGACAGACAGACAAAAATTCTAAAAACTATAGATTTGGCTTCTATAGCGATAATAAACTCTATTTCAATAAGATTTTTCAAAAAATATTTAATGTACAGATTCAGCTTAGTTACAATTTTATTATATGTATAGATTAAAGTTATGTATTATGTACCTATATGTTGTTTTAAAAAAAAATATACATATTTATATACCTATGTCCGTATAGAGCCTGCCTATTATTGTCCGGAAAATTTAAAATATTTTAAGTGGATGTGTAAACACTCAACTTTACATAATGGCCTTTTAAAAATAATGCTAAATCTATGCAAAGAAGTAATAAAATTATAGTAGATTGATAAAATCTAACCATAAATATTATTGGAAATGATTGGTTAGTAATTTATATTTAATGGAATAATAATTTGTTATTTTTATAATTTTTGGTCTGTTTCCTCGGGATCTTTTGGTTGGCAAGAATTTCACATAAAATCATAGAACATACATAAAAAAATTACATATATTTACATTGTATATATTATGTACTTTAAGCTCGGTCACAATAACTTCACGTTAGTGATTCTGGATTAATAGAATGACACGTGAGCAGTGGCATAATTCGTAGCTAGTAATGACGAAAAACTCAATAAATATAAATAACTAGCGACTCACCCTCGCTCCGCTCGGGATCGTCCCTACTTACGTTTTAACGTTTAGTGTAGATTTCTCAGAGATGAGTTATTTTCCCGCAGTAAAAAGTATCCTATATGTTGACCCGGATAACCAACTATCATCATACCAAATTTCATCAAAAGCCACATAGAAACCAATAAATATTTATCAGTTTTTATGTGGCTTTTGTCGCTTTTGATGGGATCCTATTAGAGTTTTTCAACAGGGAGATAGCTGATATTATAAGGAGTAACATAGGCTACTTATTTTATTTCAGAAAAAGAATTAGGGTTTCGCTCAAAAAATTAAAACGTAACTAGGGGACGCACCCGAGCGAAGCGAGCGTCAGTCGCTAGTTATAACTAAAAATGCAGAAATATATGATAATTTTATTATTTTTTATCTGTCCGTGATCTTTTAACAAGGTCAACAGATAAGTGTAAAAGGCTATTATAGTTTTGACCTAATGTCAAATTTTACAAATTAATTTAACGACCAATCTCCTTTGAGTTTTTTTATACTACGTAACTTTGCGAAGCTGTGCCTAATTTGCACGCTTTAAAGCCTACACTAACAAGAAAATGGAATTGAATCGAAATTAATTTAAAGTATTTCGAATTTGTGATATCAACTACTAAAATAATCCGAAGTTGAATTTTATAATATACTTACCAAATACGTTAACGAATTATTAATAATAACCGATAAAAAAAAATTATTATATCAATATTAATTAGGACAATTAATTGTTTTATTTTTAATTAATAATTACCGGTAATTATCTATACTAATATTATAAGGAGGTAAAATTTCTGAGTTTGTGAGGTTGTAGGGTAATCTCTGGATCTATTGAACCGATTTAGATGAAATTTGGTAAGAAGATAGTTTGAGATCCTAGGAAGGACATAGAATACTTTTTATCCCGGAAATCATCCCTAAGGGGGTGAAAATGAGGATGAACATTTGTATTGTGAATACTAAACGCATTTACTATATAAATAAATCTTACTTGGTCAGCGCTCTTATTACCAATAGGACAGACGTCATTCAAATATTTTTTGACTTGAGCTTCTTCTTTCCCTACTATCTCTTTCGCTCGTGCCAACTCCTCCAAGCGAATTCTTATTTCTTTTTTAAGTGTATCTATCAAGTCGCTGTTTTGTTTCTTTTCGGCTTCATTTTCTTCGTAATTAGATTTTCTTTGACCCTCTAAAATAATATATTGTACAAATTATTATTGTCTATGATTACTGCTCAAAAATGACCACATATTTTTTTTAAATATTGTACATTTTATCGCAGGATATTCTGTTTCTTGTTTTGAATAAATAAATACCTTATTTTAACCTAAGTTTCATAAACATAGATATTTTAATTGTGTGATTTAATATTTTCATCATAATATTTAATGGTAATTTATATATGAAGAGGCCTCAGAACCTAAGGATTTATCTTATCTCGGAAAGAAAAAAGTCCCGATTTCGATATTAAGCACAAAATTTAATCTCGTTATATTTCATTGTTCTAAAAAATGGTAATGTAGCAAACGGTAATGGAATATCTTAGTATTGTTTTTAAAACAAACACTTAATTACTTCACACTACTTTAGTAACGAACCTGATAACTGTATCTTCTTTTTAATTTCAAATATCTTTGTGTTAATTGTTGTAAGTTTATCTTCTGTTTCGATTTCGAATGGATGCTTATGATAACACATTGCCATTTTGTTATTATAATATTATTTTGAGACGTTGTTTATTTTTTGGTAGTAAGTAAATATGAGCTTTAGCAACGCTATCGATTAAACAAAATATTATTGTCATGTTTCCCGGAACACACATAAGCAAACATTCAAATATTATCGTTACAAAAGTAAGTAATTATTATTAAAAGTTTAACGGACTAGATAATAATATTCCCCCTTTGAAACCACCCTTATATGAGCGTGGCGACAGCGCCATCTCTGTCACGATCGTCTAACTACTAAGTTCGAAAGCTCGGGCGACTAGTGGTGTTGAATTGCTTGATTTCTCCATTGAATCAACATTCCTTCGCGTAACTTTGAATGTGTGCGTTTTTCGTTCACACGGCTTTTTAACGAAAACCAAGGTATATTATGAGACAAATAAGTAATAATTACTTATAAAATAACCGAATGTGTCGAATATAGTGAATAAAAAGCTTAAATAAATAAAACATCTATTGTTACAAGTTGCGCTCACGCACACTCGCGTCTCGTCCGCCATTTTGATTTACCGTACACTGTGTATTTACGAACAAAGCCGTCAGATGCGAGCAGGACGCGGCTGCGCATGTTTCTACCGGGCTTTACGTTTCGTTTGAATGTATTTTACCGCTAAAATGACAAATATACAAGGATTTTCAACGTAACAACAGTTTAAAAACAAAATGAAGTGTCAGTTCTTACATTTAGTTCCGTGAAGTGATATTAATTTAGTGTTAAACGACATAGAAGGAGTAAAACAAATGTGTGTGATCCATGTGTGAATGTTGTGTTACAAGATGTGGTCCAGAAACTTTATACCGGATTATGGGATTACGCTGCTCTCCATCTATCTATTGCTGTTTTTGGCCGCAAAAATCCACGGGGTCGAAGGTAAGTGTTTTATTATGCCTGTTTTGAAGAGTGGTCGAGCTTAGGAAAGCGCGGTCTCGGTTATACACGGCCGCGCGAAGTTGACGCGTTCGCATACGGAGCTTTCAGTACATCGCCGCCTTCTTCGAACGGTCGGGTTACTTCGGTTCTCACAGTTTTGTAGAACTTGTGTAACTTGTCGTTTAAAAACTGGAGTGAAGTGGCATTGCGTTTTTCTATACATTTTTAATTATAGCGCATCTGTTGTTACTTGTAATTGTAATGTTGCTACGTTATGTGCTTTCCAAGCTCTTTCTTTCAAGCGTTTAGTTATAGAAATAAGTATTAAATTAAGTTTTATATTCTTTAAACTATCCGTAACTATTTAAAAATGCAAGGCAATTAGACAAAACGCTATATTAAATGGGTTTATCCATTTATTTATGTACACTTTACATATAGTGTTCCCATATATATTAGAATAAACTCTAATTTAAAGATTAAATAAGCGCCTTAAGGCATTTATGTTATTTATGTACACATTCATCACATAATAAGAAGTATCTAACAATTATAACACAGAAAACGATTTTTAAAACACGACAAATATTGCTTAAGTAACTTAATTACAATGTTGATTAAATAAATTACTGTCAAAACAAACAAATCATAAAATTTCGCCATTCAAGCGAAATTAACAGAACATTTCGTAATTATCCCTGGAATCAAAGTTTCGACATTCATAACAGCATCGTGAACATGAGAACTATACGTAACTTTCTTACTTCAAGCTATTTATGCTCACAATCAGTATTCACATCGACTTGCGAAGGGTCAAATAATATATTTATAATGTACTTGCAAGGACATTGAAAGCACTAGATCACAGATAAGAACTAAGAATTACAGTAATGCCACGCATAGCTCGCACGACGCGTCTAAAACAATCTAGTTGAATACAAATCGGTTAAATTTCTATTAGTATTCCTGCCATCTTTACACGATTTCTGTTGTCGGGACCACGGCGGAACATTTTGAATATTGATTACGGCATATCATTATTTTATCTGCGTTTTTAAAGGGACATTTTAGGTGATATTAGTCTTGGAAAGTCGTGTTTTGTTATTCACGCTCCGTCCGATATGTTATAACGTCATTTATATTCATTTTATTTCAGCCACACATACGAAATACAAAAATTTCTAAAATTAGGTAAACTTTTATGTTTGTTTTCATGTACCTACCTAGTAGTACTTTCTTATTGTTTACTAATAGCTTTTAATGTAAATTAAATGTCACTTAGCCCAAACTTTTGTAGAATAGTATAAAAATATATATGTAAGACTATAGGTATTTTATGAATGTGTTAGAAAAATTACAAAAAATCACAAGTACTTACGTCCTTACAGCAAAAATCACTTAAAAACAAAATTCTCTTTAAACTCCTAATTCTAAGGAGGTATTGAATGTAAGAAAAATAAGTTCTCTCATTACATTGGTGTAAGATGCAAGTATCAAAACGCATGTCTCATATTGTACAAACATGGCGACCGCTCCATTTTAAAACAATCGCAATTAACGGCCAATTGTCTGATGCGGCGAATTGATGTACTGACTAGGGTTGTCAAAAATAAATTAAATATTCAATTCAATTCCATTTTCTTGTTAACGGCTTAAGCAAAATATTCTCATTGTATTAGACATATATATTGTAATTATATTTTTCTATTTTAAACGGATTGTAGGTGCTTATTAATAAATCCTTTTGTAGTTTTACTACAATTTGCTAAATTATTTGACGTTAAGTATTTTTATTACATTTTTATATTTATATTACCTGTGGAAATATTATTTAATCGATATTTTTTTTCATAAATTCTAATCGACACACTTCTTCAATCGATAGACATTGTCGTTCTCAATTGTTAAACGCAATGTGCTAAAGCAACCATGTGTGCGCGTTATCAAAAAAATACACGGGGCTGACAATAATGGTATTGTATTCATAGGATAGGGTACATCGCTGTGTAAGTGGTAACAAGATTTTATTGATATATACATAAATATAAACAGTCTGTCCTTATATTTTTATAGCTAATTTATTTTAAGCAAAAGTAATAAATAGTAAGTTAACGCTGTATTCTTTATAAAGTATGCAGGGTGACTGCTTTCTTCTTTTGTAACTTTAATATTTTGTAAGAAATTTTTTAGTTTTTTTTTTAATTATAGGTAGGTACTTGGATAAGAATTTTTATCTTATAGCATTAGAATTGATTATATTTATATCATAGGGCTAAATTAAGATAATGAAAAAGGTATATTCCTTTTAAACACTCGTGGTCAACCCTAAGCGAGGTCTGTGTCACATATAAATCTCAACTAAGAAGGCTGAAGTACCAATTTCTCACTTAATATTTAGCATGCGTTTTCTTCCGCTGTTTAGACGATTTTGAACTTTATTACAATGACACATTCCACTTCTCATCTCTATTGTGTGCATAATAAATTAGTTTGTCCCAATCTAGGTCTTACGTCGCGTAATTCTGCGAAGAATCATTAGGTTTTTGACATTTGAACTCAACGTTTAAACTATGAATGGAGTTATTTTACTATTTTCTATACATAATATAATAAAATTGTAACTAAGCCGAATCTGTACATTAAATATTTTTTGAAATTTTTTATCGAAATAGACATTATTATTCATACAGAGGCCGAATCTATAATATTTAGGATTTTTGTCTGTAAGTCTGTCTGTCTGTCTCGAGATCTCCGCATCACGAGAAAACCACCGGATAGATTTTGATGAAACTTGGTATGGTGAAAGGTCCGGGTCAACATATAGGATACTTTTTACTGCGAGAAAATATCTCATCTCTGAGAAGTCTTTACTAAACGTTAAAACATAAGGGACGAACCCGAGCGGAGCGAGGGTGAATTGCTAGTTTTAAATCTATATTTAATTCTAAGTTATAATTAGTTATTATTTACATTCTGTATGGTATGATTAGAGATATCTGAATGAATAGAGTCCCAGCATTTGGACCTTAAATATCCTACTAATATTATAAATGTAAAAGTTTGAGAAGATGAATGTATGGATGTATGTTTATTACTCAATCAGGTCGGAATGGCTGAGCGGATCTGGATGAAATTTGGCACAGAGATAGATTATAGTCTGAAATAGCACATAGGTTATCTTTTACCCCAGAAAAATGTGCAGTTCTCGTGGGATAGGTTTGTTTTTGTCTAGGGACGAATCCGAAGCGAAACGAGGTTGAGTCGCCAGTCAAATGTTTCTTAGACTCTATTGCACCAAACTGTTAAAGTAATAACATTAAACATATATATTAATAAGAGAACTATATAATATATACCAAGCTGTATACCTCGATACACCTCTGACAAGAAAACCTAATTATTATACTCGTTAAAACCCTCTGTCGGTTAATCGTCCATTACAAAACGAACAGCTCCTAATAATTGCAAATAGATGCCGAGATAAACTTTAATTGCCAGAGTAATAAAATCTATATATGTAGAAGATATTTGGACCACACACGGCTTAGTTAGCACTGTGTAATATTTATTCCGTAACAATTTTTCTCGTTACTTTGCCTTTTTGGGTAAATCGAGACTTACTGGTTCTTTTCCATTCAAACGATTGCCTTAACTTAAATATATTAACTACATTGTAAGATTTAACTGTTTCAGTTAATAATTAAAATCACACTACATAAGATACTAGCGACTCTCCTTCCTCGCTTCGCTAGGGTTCGTCCCTGGATACGTTTTAACGGTTAGTACCTAGTACATAGCAGAAAAGTAGATAAGTATTTTAAAAAAATCTTAAAATCATCTCCTATTTAACCTTGATTGGTCATAATTATGATCAGTTTTATATCCCTTACTTGAGAAATAATTGATTCCCTATACAAACTTCTAACCCATTTTCACCTGCTTAAGGAATGATTTCCAGGATAAAAACTATCCTCTGTCTTTCCCAAAGTCTTATCAAATATCTCCATACCAAATTTCATCGAAATTGGTTCAGCGGATTAAGCGTGAAAAGGTAACAGACAGAACAGACAGAAAGACAGAGTTACTTTTGCATTTATAATGTTAGTATGGATACAATGTAGTTTAAAATGCCGTGCTTAGATAATAAGACTCATTAAATTCATTTACACTATTCTAAAGATTAAGTCAATTATCATTATGAGTATCACTTTAAAAAATCAAGAATTGTAAAGTAACAAATTATCATCAAAACGCGGCTTTAGAAAGCAATAATGCTGTAAAAACATACATTTTATAAAGCACGCCCTTTGTAAAATAATGTATGTCTATAATTAAGATATTGGAGGCAAATTGTAAGGCTAATCAGAAGCTGTAAAGTATGTAATCATTTTCTCGACCATTACCTCATAAAATGAATCTGAACAAGCTCCAGTAGGTGCGTTCGGCTCTTTAAATGCAATTACGAAATTATATATAAAACTATATATAAGAGAGTACCTGTTTATGTTACTTTTACGGTAATAAATAAGATCGCTGTATCTATACAGCATCTTTATTTATATAAGAAACTAGTAACTTATCCAGGCTTCGCCCGGATGCGCGTCTAGGTGCTGAACGTCCTAAGTGTTACTCCATGGTCATAGACTTAGTCTTTGTACAAAATTTCATTTAAAACCATTCGACCGTTTCAGCGCTAAGGATTAACAAGCATACACACACAAGCTTATAATACTACTAGCGACTCACCTTCACTTCGCTCGGGTTCGTCCCTTTCGTATTAACGGTTAATCTTAAATAAATAGACTATAATATTATTATTTATTAATATATATACATACAATATACATAGGTATAATATACATGGCCCGATCCCTTTTGCATTGTAGGGAGGCCCATGGCCAGCAGTGGGACGTTAAAAAGGGTAGAATACATGCATAAATAGATTATATACATATGTATGATAAGTTGTTGTGGGTTGTATTATAACGTGTTTTCCCATGGGAATGAGATTACCCGCGGTAAAAAGTAGCCTATGGAGGGCTGGAGAGTGCTCCACTATGTCACTCTCCAGCCCTCCAACATCTCCGCACAAAAATCACGCCAATCCGCTACTCTGTTTCGATGTGAAAGAAGGACAAACAAACACTTTCACATTTATAATATTAAGTAAAGTATGGATTGTGATTATATGAAACTACATTTCCTCATATGAAATTATTTAGTAATAGAAAAACTATACGAATTACCATGTATTTGTTACCATTTAAAAATTTTGGAAAACTTTTTTAATTTCTTTAAATCTACAGCGCTAACGAATATAGGTCTTCGAGTTGTCAGCATATGCAGGATCATTGTGTGAAATTGTTTAGAAGTTTCTTACAACAGCGGTTGAGACATGGGGTTTTTTATTGCTAAATCCACGTATTGTCTGGGAATTGTTAGTTTCTCATGCGAAAGTTCACTATTGTATTATAATGTCTTAACTATTTTTGTAACTCGAAAATTATAGTGTCTTTTTAATTAACGCCCGTTGATCGTTGGAAAAGTACACTGAACTAGTAAAATTAAATATATTGTATTTATTTTGTAATATGTGCTAATAAATTGGTTCATTATTAGTCTTGGAGCTTTCATGTACGCATATATAATAATAAATTTCCACAAAATTTCCTAGATTTACCTCTTCAAAAATTTTAAGGTAAAATTAAAAATATTTTATTAAGCAAAGTGTAGTACTCTGTTTAAGAGTTTCTTGTTGGTGGAAATGTGTGAAATTGAGAAATATTGACTCATATGCGGGTTATTTATATTGTTATGTTAATAAAATAAATGTAACTTCGATATTTAAAAGAGCAATTGTTGAGTTTCTTGCTGGCTCTTCTCAGCAGAACTGCTTTCCGAGCCGGTGGTAGTTTCCTCACGGACTGACACACTGATGCTTAAATTAAATTGTATGTAATACTTTCTTAAATTAACGCGAATACTTGACATTTTAAATAAAACTATCTTTTTCGGATTTTTGTGGTGAACCAAAAATCAAAATAAATCCGCGAAAAAATCCGATAGTTTTATTTAAATTAACGATTTAAAAGTGCTTAAAAATCTAATTGTATAAAGTTTATTTCATTCATTCATCGTCACTCATTATTTTTATGATTTGAACCAGAAAAAAAATATATTTATCAGATTATTCAGGCTCGTTCAGGCTTTTTTAAAAGCTTTTTACCTTATAATGTTTTATGTATGTTCGTTCGAGTCAAATATTTAAACTGAATTTTAAAGCAGTTATTTTCAACCGATTGAGCTGAAATTTTGCATACACGTTGGTTTAGATGACAATGCATGGTTAGGTTAGTGACGTCATTCTAAATCCAATATGGTGGACTCCCAACGATGGCGGACTATGTTTTTTTTATGCACCCCCATGATATAGATATCAAATAAAACAATTTCCTGAGAAGAATACAAATAAATGTCTAAAATATAAACAATAAACTTTAAGTAAAATCAAAACCAAATAAATGTCTAAAATATAAACAATAAACTTTAAGTAAAATCAAAACCATTTATTTATACACAATTTATATGATATAAAAGGTTGGTTTAAAAAATGTTTTTTTTTTAATTTAAATATTAATTTATTTATAGGTAAATACAAAACCGAAAATACAACGCGCGCTTATATATGGAAATGATAAAATTGAACTTCATAACAAGACACTATTGGGTTTCTATTTTTTTCTCTAACTTTACATGTTTAACTTCTATTCAAATACAAGCGATTTAAAACAAAGTTAATGAATTTTGAAAATTATTCTAATTTTATTAAGCGTTAACTACTTTCTTCTCCATCCACTCCTTAATCGTAAACAAAATCATTCTTTGGATATGTTTAACTTGCTATCTAATGTGTTGTGCACGAAATCAGAACGTTTATCACATTTCACTGTTTGAGTTACCGTTTTTATTTATAATCTTTGTTGGGTTTTCAAATGGTTTAAGATTGTTGATACTTGTAGCTTGGTTAGTATACATAGCCTCATCACATCATTATATAGTAGGTTTGTATCTGATCTGAACAAAATATTGACTTATCGAACTGTCCAATTTTCGTAAAAGATTTGTCCTCTAGAATATAAGAATGAGTACAAATACATTTTATAGTAAAAATGGACGCCCGTCCGTATGTATGTTTGTTACTCTTTCACACTAGAAATTTGGCACAGAGATAGATTATAGTCTGGAATAGCTATGTAACTTTTTATCCCGGAAAAATGTACGGTTCCCGTGGCATAGATTTATTTTTGTCTAGAGACGATCCCGAAGCGAGGGTGAGTCGCTAATCTTTAAAATATTCGCCTATTGTTTTTTTTTTAATAATAATTATTCAATTATATACTAAACTCTAAGAAAAGATATATTCATTTCATACATTTATAAAGTACCTTCATGAATAAACCCAAAGGTCTAATGTTAAATCAGTAATGATTTTGCCAGCTAGCCCAAACCAGTCTCACATCCGTGGGGCCGGTATGTGAGCGACCCTCAACAAACAGATAACCGGGGTGTTGTCTGTGTATATAGCGATAAGTGCTTTAGTTTAAAGTTTTCTCGGATTTTATGATACGTGTGAACAAGTCATTAAGATAATTTAAAATTTCCACTTATTCTTCATCTAATTTACATATTTAAAGTAATGAAATCTAAAATTGTAAGTAAAATAGTGGTAAAATATTTTCATATCATAAAACTTAACCTTTTTTCCTCCAGCTTTTTCTGGTTTCTAGTTACTTATGTAACTATATCTCAAGTCACAAAAAAGAATACCGGGGGTAGAAAATGTCCTGTCTCATTCTTAAAACCGGTTGATTTTGTATCTTCAAAGAAATTTGAACTTTATCTCCTAGTAAGAAGATGTATTATGTGAGCATGGGGAATAAAATATAGTGTTTGCATAGTATCGTCTGCATATGCGCAAGTGGTTATCGGTACGTCCGTCCGTCCGTTTACTTTAATAATAAGCCTGAGCCCGCGTTGTTGTCACGAACACTAAACAGAGTTGAGTTAGAAAAAGTGAACTTGTACACCACAAGTTAGGTAAAGTTGGTAGGTATGTTAAACATAAATTCATGATTTAAATGTGATTTTAAAGTAAAGAAACTATCTTCTTTTATTTTTGGGTTTTAGTTTACAATATGTTTTTCTCACTGCGGATAGATTAAAGTATGTATATACAGAAATTTATACTGGAAGCTTAAACATGATATAACTCCATAACTATTGAAGAATAGAAATCTTATAAATTGTTTTGAAATGACAAGTTAAATCGTTCTGTAAAATAATCATATACCATTCCCATATACTTTTAGGGGTCCGTCTCTACGTTTTAACGGTAAGTACAGATTTCTCAGACATTCCGCAGCAAAAAGTATTCCTAGATGTTGACTCTGATAACCAGCTATCACCATACCAAATTTCATTAAAATCCGTCAAGTGGTTTTCTCGTGATGCGTTCCCAGACAGACAGAGAGACGAAAATTCTAAAAACTATAGATTCGGCCTCTGTATCGATAATAATGACTATTTCAATAAGATTTTCCAAAAAAATATTTAATGTACAGATTCGAATCAGAATTTTATTAGGTATATCTATAGATTTAATTCCTTCAACGATTGTAAAATGACATCTTGTCCAAGCCCTCTGTGTCTACACTGCAATATTTGTTTTTTTATATCTTCTAGTTAAAACTTCCCACATAAACTTAACAAGTATCATAAAAACACTTTCACATTAGAAATTAGAGATAAGTATATGGAAGCAACCAAAACTGATAAAGTTGATTGCAATTCATGTCAATTAAATGACGGTGTATTGATGAAAGCTAGTTGAAGAGTAATCTGATAGGCAAATAGACTTATATTACCATTTATTTGAGCTTTTATCGTGGTTTAACCAAGCTTTTGGTTTTTTCCCACGTAAGTTTTGTATCTTTGTCTCTCATGTGCGGTCACACTGTTAATGTGTTTATCGACGATTGTAACGCATTCAAATACCATGTTTAATCCCTTTCGAATAAAATCCGGGAATTTATTGATTTAAAAAGGGTTTATTTAGTTTGAAATCGTGTCCTTCTAGCCATTAAGGTAGAAAGTCAAGTAGAAACGCTTAAGTCATTTAAAAAAATATTCCATAGGCATGAGCTCTTTTTATAAATAAAACAAGTCGGTTTGTAGCTTTCTTAAAGTTGATTTAAAAGTACCTAACTGTGAAAGTTTAATTAAGTATATTTTTATTCTTAACTTATAATATTATATTTAGTTATGTGTTTAAAGAAATAATAATATATGCCCTAAATATACACTAAAAAGCTTCTATTACACACCACTACCATAGTAAAATTAATTTCCAAGTCAAATTCTAAAATCAATTTGCTACCCAACGATCAGACATTTACAATGCATTGAAGATACGCTGATTTACACTTGCTAAGTGGCTGTGCGGCGGTCAGACGATGATCGCAATAAATCTAGATACAGATAACTTTCACGTCTACCTTCCGCCATTGCAATTAGGTGTTCGGTATTGGAAGCTTACAGGATTTACAAGTTGCTAAAGAAGCTTAAAAGCTTTGTCTATTGTACAAATGATGGCGGTGAGATAGCTTTTGTATGCACATGTACAGATTTTAGACTATCTAATATATAAATATCTCGTGTCACGGCGTTTTTAGTCGCACTCCTCCGAAACGCCTCGACCGATTTTAATGTTTTTTTTTGTACATTTGGTAGATTATGTAAAATATTTTTTACCCTCCTATCCTCACCTCTCATTTTTTTAGTATTTTTACGAACGCGAGCGAAGCGAGGGTGGGTCGTTTTATAACATAAAGCCAAAGAGATTTTTTTGTAGATTGAACGCTGGTGTAGCCGCGGGTTCTGCTAGTAATTATGTAGAACTTTAGGTTACTATTATAATAATATAATGTTGTTAATGCGGATGTGTGTTTGTTGTGTTTTTTTCTTCGCAGTAACTACTATGCTGTACACCCGGTGGATGTGGGATCCAGGATATTATAATATGTGAACTCACTAGGGACGGCTAAGCAAAGTGAGGACGTGTCATCAATATAATAAATATTTTTAACTAAGAAGATACGGTCACTTCAAAATTATCTAGCTAAACTAGAATCATGTAAATTGGTCCAAAATTGGACAATTGTATTGTATTTTGACTAAATCTTTTTGAAACTTGGTTGATAGTTAAAATTTTAGTTTAGGGGTCTATGTGTAAAAGTATACTTGGGTTATTGTTAGACAGTAGTAATAACTTCGCTTTACGCGTTTAAATTAGATAAAAAATTATTCGTTTCGCCAAAAATATTAATCCCATATCCAGAAGAAAATTATTTCCGACATTACCTTCTGAACTATCTTGAAATTGTTATTTAAACAGACACATACATATGTATAAAACAAACCGTTAGCAAATGTGGTAGTTCAAATAAAAACACTTATATTAAAACTAAAAAGTTAATGTTCAAAAAACCAAAACTCACATAAGGCCGTTCGATTTTAATGCAAATCATCAAAACAGGTATAAAAATAAACTGTGATATTTAAAGTTTATCAAAGATCCCAATCAATATTGCAGTTTTATTAACCCTTTCACTTGACCATCGCGTTAAAGGCTCGGGGCGACTTGACTTCTTGAAGAAATTAATTACTGTAGCGCAATAATAAATGGCTCTTACTTAAAAGATTTTAAACAGGATAATATTTTTTTTTTTTCAAAATTCTTAACACGACCCAACATTTCAAAAATTTAAAATGAAGTGTTTTTTTTAAACAGAATGTGTATGGTCCACACATTTGTATAAATATTATAATATAAATAAATAAATAGTAAATAAATAAATAATATTATAAATGTGGAAGTTTGTGATTATGGATGTTTGTTACTTTTTCACGCCAGAACGGCTGAACGGATCTGGATGAAATGTGGCACAGAGATAGGTTATAGTCTGAAATATCACATAGGCTACTTTTATCCCGGAAAAACATACGGTTCCCGAAGGATAGATTTGTTTTTGTTGTCTAGAGGTGAACCCGAGCGAAGCGAGGGTGAGCCGCTAGTTACATATTTATATTATTTACACTATGAGAAATTATCCCTTTTACAATTGCATTAAAAATTAAAAAAATAATTAAACTAAATTTAAAACAATAATTAATCTGCCGTTTCTTAACAAACGAAAAAAACACCTCTTTATTATCTGTTGCATATCAAGCAAAATCATGATTACTAACTGATTAAGCATAAGCGAATTAGAATAAACAAATCTAAGATAACGATCGAGATCTATTGTTCTTGATCGCATTGTTTTACGAGCATCGAAATCTGGGGGCCTAACGGTGAGGCAATCAAGAATGCATTACTATAAGAATATTGTTTCATCAATCATTGTACCGCATCCAAGGTCTAAATTGAGATTTACTGTGATCTCGTCCGAGATTGGGTTATCTCAAAAGGAAAACTGGTTTCTCTATTCAGAGTGTTATGTTTAACTGATTTACAATTCAACACTTGAATTTTCTTTTTATGTTAGGTTTTGACTGATGGGTAGCAGATTTGTTCTTCTAAGTTGCTAATATCGTTTGAATTAATTAGAGAATCGAATCTGTGCCCTTCATCTTTACTACCAAAACTTTTTTTTTTCTTATAAAAGGGATACGGCAGGTTAAAGAGTAGAAGTTGAAATAAAAATGACATCGGGATGACATAATATGCTTCTACTAGCAACTCACACCGCTCCGCTCGGGTTCATCCCAACGCTTAGTATAGATTTCTCAGTGATGAGATATTTCCTTCAGTAAAAAGTATCCTATATGTTGACCCGGATATCCAGCAATCATCAAACCAAATTTCATCAAAATCCGTCTAGTGGTTTTCTCGTGATGCGTTCTCAGACAGACAGACAAAAATTCTAAAAACTATATATTCGGACTCTGTATCGATAATAATGACTATTTCAATAAGATTTTCCAAAAAATAATTTATGTACAGATTCGACTACTTAGAATTTTATTGTATGGATAGATTTTTCAACTATTGCAGAATGATATATTGTTTAAGCCCCAAGAAAATATTTTGTTATTTATTTTTAAGCGAACATGTTTTTAACATCCATAGTTTCGCTAATCAATTTCTTCATTTTATCCAGTTTTTTTACTGCATATCAATCCACGTCTGCTTATTTCCTATTAAAATAAATGAACTGTAAAAGATATCGTGCATCCATTTAATTGATATCTCTATGTTAATTACTAACATGTTGACTTCTTATTTAGAGTTTGAAGAGTTTTATAGCGGAAATACAGCGATCAAATAAAGTAGAGCTTTTAATATTGTTAAACATTAAAAAAATATTATAAGGAAATCATATTATTGAAAACGTGTTAAGGATAGAGAGTTTACTGTAAACGTTGTTTTATGACGACAAAGTTTCTAAGTATTTGTTTATTTGAACAGTTAAAAAATAGTTCAATAATGAAAAATATAACTAAAATTACAAATAACTATTTAATTGTTATTTTATTATTATGTACATTATATGAATTGGATTTTGTTCATAATTTCATGGGTTTTTTTAACGATAAACCCTAATTCTTTTTCTCAAATAAAAGTAGCTTAAGTTACTGCTTATAACATCAACTATCTGCCAGTGAAAGTCCTGTTAAAATTAGTTCACCCGTTTCGGAGATTAACCGGAACAAAACAGACAGAAAGACAAAAAGTTTAAAAATTGATTTTCTTATAAGTACCGCATATTACTTTCTTAGTACTGAACTGTTATTTTGAAATTACAAACAAACACTTCAATTTTATTTATTTGTATAGATATCCTTCATATACTCGTACTAGCGACTCACGCTCGCTTCGCTTGCGTTCGTCCCTAAGTGCATTTTCAGGGATAGCTATGTTTATACATAAATAGTAGCTTGCTACTCCTAAGATATTCATTATAATTATATAGCGATTTACATGTATGTCGTACACGGATTTTGTTTACAGTTTCATTGGCTTTAATTTTTTTTCACGGAACCCTGATTCTTTTTTTAAAATAAAAGTAGCCTAAGTTACTACTTATAACATCAGCTATCTGCCAGTGAAAGTCCCGTCAAAATCAGTCCAGCCGTTCCGGAGATTAGCCGGAACAAACAGACAGACAGAAAAAATTGTAAAAAAAAAATTGTTTTGGTATATGTACCGTGTATACACCCATATGCATTTAGTAAAAACCAGTTATTTTAATATTACAAACAGACACTCCAATTTTATTTATCTGTATAGATTATATGTTAATCCAACACTTATTTGTTGGATTCTACGATACGAAAAATTGGTAATAAATTAACGGTACATTGTAATAGATGTAATTGTATATAGTTTAGAACTTTAGAGTCTTGAAACTTGATAGTAGTTATAAGGTTATTGAGTGAAGCGGTGTGTAGATAATTTGCATGACACAGTGTTAGGCGTAGACGCTCTTAATTGGATTATGAAATGATCGCGCCAACTAGGGCGTACTGTCTGATCTAGGATTGTCCACTTTTTGCGTCGTCCTGTCACATCTTGTTTATTACTTCTGGTTTTTGTGATACGACATTTAATGATTTTGACGAACTTTTTATTTTTGAATTATCTTTAAATTATATATTTTTGATTGACATTAAAAACGGAATATTTTTTCTTATCTTCGCCAATAGTGAATTTATTTTCGTTATTTTTATGGTGAATCTATCCCTAAGGATGTCCTTCCAGGTGCACCTTTTTGTCAAAAATACTTATATTCAGATTGTTCTCTTTACAGACAAAAACTTTTTTAAATTGCTAAATTTGAAAATTAATTTTAAACGGCTTACTACTTACTTTACTTTGTGGTGTTAGTTAAGTACTTCAATCAAATACCATAAAATGGCACGGGCCTCCTTTCATGACGAGGGGAATCAGGCCATAGTCCACCACGCTGGCCAAGTGCGGATTGGCGGACTTCACATGTCTTTCGAAAGCTTGCTAGGTTCTTTCAGACATGCAGGTTTCCTCACGATGTTTTCCTTCACCGTAAGGCAAGTGGTAATCAAGTTAGAAATGATTCGCACATGAAAATATCAGAGGTGCGCGACCCGGGATTTGAACCCGCTTCACTCGGTTTCCCAAGCGAGCGCGTTATCACTGGGCTACCACTGCCTCAAAATCAAATATATGTTATGTAAATATTATTTTAATACACAAACTATACATATCTATAAATGAAGTCATTGTTGTACCATTGGCATGATCAACGAATGTGTTTGTTTTCAATGGGTCAATGTCGTATCGGCGCATCGTATCAACCGCTGTGTCCGGCGGAAACGATATCGGCTGCAGGTCTGAACTCTGAACAAGTCACCGGAAGACTCCCCGAAGCTATCGAACCGTGTGAAATCCGCCATCTGAACACTGTTAAATCATGTTTTAACAAGTTACAGTTCATATAAGTGAGATAAGCAGTCGTTTGATAAGAGGACTGACTGAATTGTTAGTTTCGTGGTCGCCAAAATTGGTTTAATTCTCTAGGTTTTATGTAGGATGTTATTGTCATATACAGATATTAAAACGCGACTTTACTTAATATTTTCTTTTTTTTATTATTATGAACACTTAACAGTCCTTATTAACGTCTTACTACCTTCGAGGTGAGGGCGATCAGACTATAGTCCATGCTGGATAAATGCGAGGTGGTGGACTTCATATGTTGAAATTTTCCTAGGTTCTCGCAGACATGCAGGTTTTTTAAGATGTTTTCCTTCACCTTAAGGCAAATGACCCGGAATTCGAATCCGCGTAACTAAGTTTTCAATTGTATTATACTTCCATTATAATTTTTAGTACATATATAATATATAATATTATAATATAAATTAATTTATTAAAAAATATTATTTGTACGATTTATATATTAAATAATACGAGTAAAGATTATAACATACGAGCGCGTATATATAAAGAGTAAATTAGATAATGAGTCACACTATTATATTATAATTAAATAATGTATGTATGTATGTACTCGTATGAGAACATTTGTAATTAAATTCACAAAATCACATTTGGACAGGTAAAGGTTAAATGCCTACACAACATAATGTTAGCTGTCAGAATCATATCACGATTCACATACAGTTGCAATGACCTCGTATGAATTGTTCATATCACCGCCATTGCCTCATACAGATGTTATAAAGCATTTTCATTACCACACTATAACTATTAAGTAATATTTTTTTTATGATATCGATAATTTAGGTATAATGTTTTTTAAATCTTTTATTATTGACTTGGTTGTCATTTCGAAATGTTAGTTATTCATATTACTGGGAAATTATTATTTTTAGCGATTATTATTATAACATATCGAAGAAAAGAAGCTGCGGAGTGTACCAAATAACTACTTGTACGGTTGTATCATCTGTATCTGGTAGGTCAAGATGTTCATTGTTCTTCTTGAACCCATTCATTAACTTCAATAGTATAGTCTGACCGTGAGGAACCTACCACCGGGTTGGAAAGCAGCTCTGCTTAGTATAGTCGACGAAAAACTCAATAGTTGCTCTTTAAATATTGAATTTTTATTAAAAAAAAATATATATAATTTTATATAAAATAAATACCGTATTTATGAGTAATACAAGTGCAGAAAAGCTATCAAAATTTCGGCTCATTTTAAACTTTTTATTCAATTTGGACAAGGTTGTATAAACAAATGCTTTTACAGTTTATTCAAATATTAATCAAAGTACATAAATTATAAAAATGTTTAAAATTAAAATTAACAAATATTGTAAAGTACTTTGATGCCAATTATCAAAATTTTCAATTCATTTTTGTTATTTTGTGGACAGGCTTGTCTGTAACAACTATATAATGCTTTTGAGACATCTAACACCTTAGTCTTTCCCGTGACCATGATTGCTGTAAAGCAATCGAAACGTCGCGTCGGGAACCAAAAATCAAAATAAATCCGCGAAAAAATCCGAGAAGATAGTTTTATTTAAATGTCTAATATTCGCGTAAATCTAAGAAAGTATTAAAACACTTTTGTTTGGTCCTAACTAATAAATAAAA
This sequence comes from Argynnis bischoffii washingtonia, assembly GCA_033884665.1. Lineage (NCBI taxonomy): Eukaryota > Metazoa > Arthropoda > Insecta > Lepidoptera > Nymphalidae > Argynnis > Argynnis bischoffii. The sequence continues at coordinate 15,927,923 of CM066610.1, forward strand.
AAAAAACGCTTTTAAACAAAATGAAACTTTACATGCTTAAGTAATGCATGTCAATATTGGCCCTTAACACCCCTAAAACACCGGAAATCATGCTTGTATCTAATAAAGTGTTGTCAAAAGAGCAATTTCCTACCATTCATCGAACATCGTAAACGACAATTCATGACTTCAACGACCGCCTGTTGACTTACTACCTGAACTTGCACTTGTTTTCCATTGTTTTAGTGGCCTTTGTTTTAAAAGTGGACCGAAAAACAACCTGCATATTAATCATATTTAGAAACATTTAACTATAAGCTTATATACTTAAAAAAAATCAAAGTTTTATATTGCATACTCAACTGTTTCTTTTTTACATCTTGTTTTCGTAATTTATCAGTATTTTTTTAGCTTAAAGGAAAGTCTCATGCATTCTAATTACTAATACTCTGGTAGCTTGTTAAATTGTCATGTCTATGTTAATTTTAAGTACTAGAATTATCCCGTAATGTGCATACCATGATGGGGCAACATCTGGTGCGCGGGCGCAATGTCGAACTACTTAAGCTACTGGAAGGTCGACGTTATTAAGTAAAGGTCCTGTAGGCCCTAATAAGATTTTCGTTTAGTTTGAAAGGAATTCATATAATAGCTTAGCCGTTGGGCCGGCTGGCGACTACATCGCATGTCGGATCCTGACCCCTCGGGCTGTTGTCCTTTAAGGATTAGAGGGATACACATTTAGAAAAGAATGATCAAAAAAATTGCAACTGCTGGATACCGGTGTTTGACAGTGTTATATTGTACTTTGATATTAGATTTTAATAAATAAATGTATATACTTTCTTTTAAATTATATATTTATATGATAATACTTTTTTAGATTTACGCGAATATTAGACATTTTAAATAAACCTATCTTTTCAGATTTTTTCACGGATTTATTTAGATTTTTGGTTCTGACGTTTCGAATTCTTTACAGCAATCATGACTTTGATCAAAAATCTCAAAAGATAGTTTAATTTTTTTATTTAAAATATTTGTATTGATCTTCATTTCTTTAAGACCGCTATCAAAAATTGGCTTGCCAGACACAAATTAATACTTAGGGTTATAACCGTATAGGAGGCATATATATGTTCGTGTCTCAATGGACCAATGAAACAACTATCATGTCAAAGATATAAAAGACGCTTATAATTTAATACAGCGTAACGTCTAACACGACACGTTAATGACTAAAATGGCTGCCGCAGTTTCGACACTGGCTAATTACGTAATGTGAGGTATAATGGCGGTTATAATTAATACTTGTGGTTTTTGGCTAGTACTATTTGTTCTGGTTTACAATTTTTCTCAAAATAAAGTTTCTCTAATACAAAACAAAGAAATAAGCAAAATGTTAGCTGAGTCATAGCATGAACGTTTAAAAGATTGTTTTAAGAATTACATGTTCAAAATCTCGTTGGGTCTTTTACCTGCTTCGTCCCCTCGGGCACCCTAGCCGGGTGAGGCGCAGGTGTCCCGCATTGCGTCTGCGCAGTATGGCGCGAGTCTGCATCTTATATCAGATTTTGTAAAATTATTCTTCTTTTTTAGAAATTTTGTGTATCTTTCTTATCACTTTTATTTATGGGTTCAATGAAAAATATGGTGATGTAAAGATGATTGAAGGTTTGTTAGAAATTCAATAACCAACGAAATTTTTAAAAATGTTACTGTTTAATACATTGCTAATTATTATCTATCACCTAAATTATGTACCATGTAAATGTAATTTTCGTATAGTTTTGTTGGAAATATTTTTTTATGACACAGTATTGTAGTCTATAGTTTACAACGGTTTTTTAAATAATTAATAACAAGTTAAAACTGCACGAGTAGCTTCGTTTTGACGAGAACAAAGTATTTTAAATAAAACTATCTTTTCTGATTTTCTTTATAGCATCTCACGGCCACAGCTACAGTCTCTCCTGTGACTATGATTGCTGTAAAGCATTCGAAACGTCGGGAACCAATAATCAAAATAAATCCGCGAAAAAATCCTAAAAGATAGTTTTATTTAAAATGTCAAATGTTCGCGTAGATCTAAGAAAGTATATGAGAATAAAGTATTATAAAAAAAGTATTTTATTTGCAATAGGTATATATATATATTTATGTAACACGAATTATTATAAACGATGGCCAGATAAATAAAAGCTCGTCTTTATCAGCATCGGATCGCATTGAATTCAAAAACATCCGTCGAAACTGTCATGGCGCTATTTCTTTGGAGTCACAAAGAGCGGGAATTCGGCCGTTTCCGCTTTCTTGGAACTGTGAATCAGCTCGCGTGATAGTCTATGATTTACACAGATTATATTCGGTACACAGTTTATGTTTGGGGTCACAGATACATCATCACGTTAATGCGTTTTGTTATAATCTTTTTGCTTTTTTATAAGTTCGCTGTGTAATTTATTAAATTTTTAAGAGATTTATTTTTTTTACTTATGTATATAAATTAGCCTTTTAAATTATTATAATCTTCATCAAACCTATTTCTAACACAATGTACGCATTTCAAGTAATACAGTGTGTAAATGTTATTTTTTAAGTTGAAATAGTAAAAAAAAAAACAAAAAACTTTAAGTTCTTTTAACACACGTGTCGGTTAAAAGTTCATGTAAATCATTTTAAAAGGATTTAAATACAATTTGTACCGCGCTTTCACTCGGATAAGTCACGCAACGCCTTTAATTATTATTTAAATTTATATTCGTGCCCTTAATTTGTTTCTTCGCTTCCTACATGGGACTGAAACTTTCTAAGTCGAGCTTTGCTAATATCCATAAGTTTTTTGTTGGTCATTCTCATCCGGTTGTTATGAGATACTCATTATCTCTCTTATATTATTTTACGGTAATTTTTGTGGTTAGTTCTCTTTCTTCTTAATATATACTATTTCCTTTAACACCATTAACATAAATATGGAGATGGGTTTTGTTCAATACTTTATGGTTTTAAACAAGTAGTATAATTTAAGAATCAGTTTATTATTTATATGGTACCTACTTCATACTAGCGACTTACCCTCGCCCTTGGGTATGTTTTAACGGTTACTATAGAACAGACTATATACATATACTGTCTATGTAAAAGTAGAGAAACCCTTTTCAAGTTTCATATACAAAAACTAGCCTATGTCCTTCTTCAAGGTTCCATCCATCTCTATACCAAAATTCATCAAAATTGGTTCAGGGGTTTTCAGGTTACTTTCAAATTTATAATATTAATATGGATTTTATGTTTCAGCAATATTCACATGGTACTACACGTTAAACAATTTAAACTTCGTTTAAATGTACCCGTAACAATTGTTAACCAATAGCACTCAAGAGCTTTCGGTATAAAAAAACTAACTTTAATTTGTACATTGTAGTGTATTGAAGCAGTTACTATAAATTCAATAATTGAAACAATATCTTTAGTATTAACACAGGAAGTCCCAATTTGGATATTCAATGGATTCAAATTGCACAAGCCGTTTCAAATTGCGAGGATGAAGCGAACAATGCACCTACTCACATATCCTATAACGCTATCAGCGAACATTATACACATTTCGCTCTACTTGCTAGAATAAAATGTGATATAGGCGCTTGACCTTGATTATAAGAATATTACTTTATAATATTTAACCAACTGTTAACTTACAATTATTTTTAATAACAAAGGTACACTGATGTCAAAATCACTTGAAAGGTCACTACCATTAGAGGTTGGATTTAAAAAAAAATATAACCACATATTAAAAAAATATATATTTGAAAATATATCCACAGTTGGCCAAAATATCTAGTAACTATCGACTCACCCTTGCTTCGCTCGGGTTCATTCCTAGTTACGTTTTAACGGTTAGTATGCAATAGATAGACTATATATTATATGATATATACTATATAGCATATAGCTTTCCTCAACAAACGGGCTATCTATTTTTTTTTATTCTTTATTTTTTAAAAGGGTTTGATCACAAAGACCATGCCACCCATATAGGAACTACAAAAAAAATCTTATCTCTTCTACTTTCTTAATACTGATTGCACAATTTTATATAGCATCCTTGCTTAACTCAATAGGGGTGAAGCAAGAATGCTCTTGCAAACACCAACATCCATTTTATTTTACTTAAATGTTTTAAAGAAACATATTCTACCTGCCTCATTCCGAACATATTCCATTAAAATATGATGAGTATCTTTCACAATCAAAAACGGGCTATCTAGTGCAAACATAATTTTTCAAATCGTTCTAAATTTATAGTTCCTGAGATTAGCGCGTTCAAACAAATTCTGCCTCTTTATAATATTGGTATATAGGTACACCCACGAGAAACCTTCAGTCAAAAAAAAAAAAAAGATTTGTTGAATAATCAACTTAGCTTCTATAAGAGATTTTTATATTAATTCTTATTAGTTAGTCAACCAAAGAGAAATTTTCGATTAAATATGCCGGTGTTATCAATCGACCTTACCTCATAAATTGGAACCATAAGTCACCATTACCATATCACTAGTGGCGACTCATTATAAACTTAGGATTTCACGGAGAGCTTCCCATTAACAACTAAATGACTTTACGCCGTTAAACACGGTAACTGGTTCTTTACTGGCTTGATCATCTCTTAATTTGGGACAGTTTCTTCAATTCAATTTAATAGGCTATAGTGTCCATAAATTATACGGTTGTCTTTATAAAGTATAATTATATTTTGATACCACTCCGGAGTGTCGGATTTAGTATTTTAAAATGATTGAGTTGATTAGTTTGAAATAGAACTTTAAGCTCGCTTTAATGTCATTATTTTTTTTAAAAAGTCTTCATTTGATAGATAAAAGCACCCCAATATTAAGATTATGTTAAGTATATTATGAAACTTGTAGCGTAAAACTGCTTTCGTGATATTAGCTTAACTAGCAAAGGTATTCATTTATGAAAATCAAACCAGTTGGGTAAATACTCCTTTAAAATGTTGCGGCTTTATAGGATTTGATTAAATTCGAAATTAAGATTCATGAACAAGTTACTTTTTATCTTATTTTAAACGTTCATCATGCTATTGGATGCTGCGAATATCTAGTATGAAAGATAAAAGTAGGTATATTTATCTAAAACGCTCACGTTATCAAGATTTAAGATGATATTTGTTATGTTAATTAAGCAAATGTCGCCAGTCTATAAACGCTAACGATTCTATCTCGTTATGTGAAAAGGAGATCAATTTAGCAAATGTGATGTTACCAATCAAGATAAAATAATTCGTAGAGTTCACGAACTTGCGGCAATAAAAACGTAGTTCAATACACTCATAATATTATATGGCTATCAAAATCTCTGTTCACAATGAGTCCGAGGTACAAGACGGATTGAGGTAATATTGGTGCGTGCATTATATGCATATGCATTTACATAAAAATCGACCTTAGCTTCTTTAAAATAAAGGTACATATCGTTTGATTAATTTTTTTTACATTTTTTCTTATATCTGTTGGTAGCTGTGTATTAAACGATTCTTCAAATAATATCGATTTTGATGATTAATTAGTCGATTCTGCTTTCCACTGAATATAAAAGCTTCTAATAACATTATTTATTCGAGTGTTTTTCCGTTAGTACTTTGTATAATCTCTGAAATCCTAACTTTTACATCAACAAGTTAAATTATGTTTGCTGCTAAATGACAAATTTATTCATCAAAATCGATATTAATTATGCTATTTTTTGGAACTACATTATCTATTCTATAATATCGCCAAGTCCAACATTAGTTTAACGGTATTGGATATAAATTAAAGAACGGTATGCTTCATAGTAACTTGCTAATGTGCGCCTGTTATTTTTATCAACTTCCAAGCGTGTGATCAATGGTAATAATGTATTTATAAATGATTTTTTATCTTAATGTAGATAGATTTGATTTTTGATAACTAGTGGTGTGCCCTTTCTTTGCATGTTTTTTATTTATTTTTTTGCTGTTACGATGCTGCCTAGGATTAGATACGACGCTATTCGTATCTAAGACTTGTTTTAAAGTAACGCTTTTGAGTATTTTTCGATGAATCATTAATGCCAATCAATCAAGCTTCATAACTAGCCTTTATATAAGTCATACATCTATATAAAAAATAGTTTCATAATCAGTTAAAAATCAGCGAAGATCATGTATTTACTAATATTATTTAAGGTTAATAGATCAAAACATACTTACATATTGTAAGTTGCGCTTTTAATTGGATTTTATTTATTTAGGACTAGCGACTCACTCTCGCTTCGCTCGGGTTCCTCCCTATCTTGCTTCCCCTTACAAAATTTCATCCCCGTTCTCACCCCCCTTAAGGAATGATTTTCGGGATAAAAACTATCCTATATCCTTCTCAGAGTCTCAAATTTTCTTCTTACTAAATTTTATCTAAATCGGTAGTTACAGAGATTACCCCCTACAACCTCACAAACTCACAAACTTTTCCTTTTTATACTATTAGTATAGATAAAACATATACACGAAAACATTATTATAATAAATATTTCTTAACTTAGCAAGTAGAGCCACGAGTAAAGTTATATCTATCCAAAATCCATCGTTGAGATTGCAGACAATTACAATGTTATAAGATCCCACCGTTTGCCGTCTTCATGACGAATCGAAATGACTATTCTTCGGTGAGATGATTCCCTCGTTTCCTTATAGCGTGTTTGGGCCAAGCGATAGCTTGGTGTGTATTTCTATTTAAACTCGTTTTAAATTCAATTTTCTTATTAATGGCTTCAAAGCGTGCTAGTTGAGCACAGATTACTTCTTACTCTACACAGAAACTAACTTTAGAATGGGTATTATTAGACATTATAGCTTTATTGGAATAATTTCTAAAAGCTCTTTTTTAAAGCTTTACATTATATTTTCCAATGTAATAGTTTTAGAAAATATAGCAAGTTCATAATTTTATGTAGTAAAATGTATATATGTATCTATATACATACATACACAAAATTGTAATATTTTTGATATATGGTAGTTGATAACATATTTGAACTATTATTAAATTTCAACAACCCGCTTATAATTTATAACTTGAGCGATATAACAGCTTTCAACAAGTCCATTTCAGATAGACGTTGCGAAGGCTTGATCAAAGCTTTATATTATTTCACAGACTGACCTTTCTATATTAGATAATTTATTACAAACTGTAAATGATGCGGAAAGTATTGAAAACGTAATATTTCTATTGCTATATCTAATTTACTCTATCGGGTACATTATAAATTAAAGAACAATTAATTCTATTGTTTGCCTTAATCATATCATATAGAGCCCTCGAAGTGACTTATCCTTGCTTTACTTGGGTATGTCTCTGGGTGCCTTGTGTATTTATAATCTACATCTACACTACTATTATAAAGAGGAAAGATTTGTATTTTTGTATGTTTGTAATGTATAAACTCAAAAACATTTTATTCCGGAAATCATTCCTGAAGGGGGTAAAAATGGGGATGGAAGTTTTTATTTGGATCAACCTAGGTACGAATCCGAGCGAAGCGATGGTGAGTCGCTAGTATTATATATCAGTACATATAATAGACTCACCATCGCTGTCGTGGTGGCAGTCCACCTTTTGGTAAATTTTATAACAAACAGTAGCTTGTGTTGCTCAAGGTCTGTCTGTGTACAGTCCAAATCCGTACGGCGTTAAAGTAAACTTTCCCATTCATAATGATAGTGCAGTAAATTACACATTTCACCATATTGAGCTAAAGAAATTCAACAAAAACAAAATCCTATTAGAGCTCTCGTAAATAAAGGATATCGACAGAATTTGTCGTCGACAATAGTAATTAGATCAAAAGACCTGGTGGATTTAGCTTGGAGCTGGGTTTAATCAGTGCTAAGCATTTCTAATTCCCGATGAACAAAGGAAGTAATTAGAGGTTATTTATGGGCTACCTTATCTCCGATTGTTGCACGACCGTGGAGCAAGAACGCGAATCTAATTGTTAGCTTATCCAGAACTGTTCACATTTACAACTGAGACAATAGGTACAATCTCCATCCTTTTATGGCTTTATGGTAAATTGTCATTGGCAATTATTGTTCCGGAAACACCATAACTGTTGTTTAATTCTTGTTCTTATGTATTAGGATTAATACCTTCTTTGGTATTTTATTATTGTATGTGTATATTTTGTTATCTGTCTATAAATAAGTGATTCATTCAGTGATCTGCTCTTGCCTTACTCAGAGATAGTGATTTACCTATAAATCCATGTAACTCTCCAACTTATACATGAAGGCAAATTTTAGTACTCCTCTCTTAAGTAACATACCTATATAAAAGTATAAGACTAACTCCAACTCCTATCATCGTGCCAAAATTGGGGAAAGATGGAGTTATGTGTCATCATGATTTTACAAGGGATATTTCCCTTTCACATTTCCCTCACAATATTTTGTGCAGATAATAAAAAAATAGGGATTATAGTGTCACTAATTTATTTACATATATAATATATTACACATATGTATTTTAAAACGTACAAGAAATTTTTTAAATTGAAAAGTTCCATCAAAATTAGTTTAAGAGTCGCCCATGCGTACTTGTTAAGTACGTATCGATAATAATAACAGTTACTTTTTCATAGCAAATGTTTATTCACGGTTGGACGACTGCTTTACCCTAGTCCCTTATGACGTAGGGACAGCTGCATCAACGTACCGCGGCTATCTCTTTCTGACAACCGTGTATGTGTATCTGTCTATCTCACATTTGTCTCGGCATCTGAGCTCAAACTATATCGATTTTTTGTTTGTTCCGATGCGTTTCAACGAATTATTTCGTTTGTTTTCGATATACCAAGAACATATAAAATTTTAATTAATTACAATAAATTCCCCGTATTTCTTAAAAAGTAATATTTAGAATTCATTATTTTAATTATAATGGGTTTTTTGGCTTTATTTATTAAATATCTAAAGTATGTACCTAATAATAAAGATAATTATTATTTCATAAGTCAATGCTACATAATATGTACCTATGAATACATTTTTTCTTTTAGCTTGCTTAGATCTCTTAAAAGACCGTTACGCCATCAAATGTGGACTGGTTGTGTGAACAGAAACTAGTTCCATTATAAGTAATATTATGTGCATATTCAAAATTTTCACATTAAAATCTGCTTCCATTTTACACCATATAAAATCCACATTAGAATACAAGGATACATGTTAAATTATTTTAATTAAGTTTCTTGCACTTCGATGATTTTGTGGAAGGAAAAAATCGTGAGGAAAACTGTATATATACATATTTAAGAGAACCTAAATAGCTCTTTGAAAACGTATGAAGTCCACCAATCAGCGCCTAGTCAGCTAAGTGGGCTATATGGTATAATCCCTCGCATGATTGCCCGTGCCCAGCAGTGGGACTCAAAAAAGAGGCCGAATTATTATACTATGTTACTATTATAAATTTTGGAAATATAAGACAAGGGTTAGTAACATAATTAGATAATGGTGTAACGGCGTCTATCGATAACCGTTATTCTATACAAAGTATACGCGAGGTTTTTTATATGGCTAGGGGAAACATAAAAATGGACGGATGGGTCACAAAGAATGTATAGTATGAAACAGTATAGTAATTTACAAAAAATGTAAACATGATAATTATTAAAGCCTTAATCTCTCGATCTTTTACAGATTTTAATAAAAAGATAATTTTATTACACCATTTTGTTTATATAATGTTAATTTGTCTATTTGTTAAGAATAAAATAAAAAAAAGAAAGCTTAATAGTATTCGTCTCGTCGTTACACGTCTCGTCGTTAGACGTCCCTCTGCGCGGCGCCTAACCCTTTTAAGCGGCTAACGTATTATAAAAAAATATTCTGGTTCTAGCGCATGGCGGTTAATTTGTATTGCTTATCCAGTATTTTCAAATTGATTATTATAAAAAACTTAAAAGCGTATTATATATCATCTATATATGTATAGTTGATGCACCTGATCCTGATAATTTATTTGTGAAACTGTAGTATTATGTAGTAGCGAATTGTGACTCATTTTGTTATTTATCTATAGATATATATAAAAATCAATTGCCATTCGTTAGTCTTGCTAAAACTCAAAAAATGGCTGGACCGATTTCAATAATTCTTTTTTTGTTTTGTTGGGGGTGTGTTAAGGGTGGTTTAGGTATTAAAAAAAGTTGGGAAAACCCAAAAAAAAAACAACTGGAAAGTCGAAAAGTTCAGAACTGTTTATCTTGTATAATATATAGTCTGTCTATTCCATACTAACCGTTAAAACCCTAGGGATGAACCCAAGCGAAGCGAAATAAAAATGTATAATTTGTCCAGTTCTTGAAACTATGACTGTAATCTAATACATATGCTAGCTAAATGAACAATTTTTAACGGCTTGGTCATCGATCACATTCAACGTAGTAGCTTCCATAAAAAGTTTGAATCGTACATGTGTGGAATTAACACATGGTAGCTGCCAGATGGCGCGCATTTGCGCGGTGTTTTTTTAATTTCGGTGGGAATCGGTACTGGATCTCGGATGAGATGCCGAGAAATCTCAATAATAATTATACGATTTGCATATGTAGTTTTTTAATTAAAAACTTTTTTATTTAGCTATGTTTTATAAAGAACATATAAAATACAATAAAATAATTTGGCTGAATAAATTAAAATCATTGTCAAAATAATTAGAGAATTAAAACTTCCTGTAAGAAATAAAAAATATAAAATTAAAAAATATGTTTACCATAAATAAAATTATAATTATATTTATTCAATTACTTTTTAACTTTTTATTAGGGGTTTAAAGGTGGGCATACATCCACGTTTTATGGATTCCGACGGATATCCCGCGGTTTTAATATGATGCGTGGAAAAAGTTTTCTTGTATATAGCTCTTCCATCAATGAATAAATATTAATAAATTAAGATTTATAGCTCTTTAGGGTCAAGACGCTTGAAATTATCTAAATCTGATTTAATGTTTATATGGGTAATAAAAAATTAGATATTTTTATAGTTTATAAATTAATTTAGTTTTAATTGTCATCTGATCTTATCACTGAGATATATTTTATATTCTAGCTGATCAATTTTTTTTAAAACTTATCATATTAAAAATATCTTCGAACTGGTAAAACTGTTGACAAAATAACAATAATTACCTACTAGGTAAGGGTGTTGAAACTTTTTTTAACACAACGGTTCCCACGTTTAAATCCCTGTCTTCAAACCATTCATTAATTTACTTAATACATTTAATCTGTAAAGTATATATAAAACACTTGACATTAAATGATTAAAAATAATTGCTGGTCCAGTTGCTGGAGTGTGAGAACCAAGGATATATTAGATATTATTATACAAAACGCAATTTTTTTTTCCTAAATTGCTTTAAAAGAAAACAAATAACAATTTGCTACTAACAGAAATCGAACTCATTATGGTAATTAATTTGTTACCATTTAATAGACAATTAATAGATTTAACAAATCCTATTAATTATCCCATTATTATATAATAATATCATAATAATCATAATCCCAAAATTTAGATAAATGTTTGTTACTCAATCACGCCAGAACGGCAGAACGGATCTGGATGAAATTTGGCACACAAATAGATTTTAATCTGGAATAGCACATAACTTACTTTATGTCCCAAAAAATGTACGGTCCCCTGGTATAGCTTTGTTTTTGTTTTTTCTACATATGGCTATAAACAAATAAGTAGAACAAAATATTATAGATCTCTAGAATATCGAGAGAGTAATAGAGCGTACGTAATGCAATATGACCGACCACGCCTTTTATTTGAATATTACTAGAATCAAGTGACCTTTATCTAGTTGAACTGATAAAACCATACTTATACAATCCTTCCTGCCCTTATATTTACTCAAATAATGAATCATGACAATATTCCTAGCCTTAATTACGTTTAAATTTCCTTGTTGCGGTAATACTTATGGTTTAGACATAACAGTGAAAGTCACAAACATACTGATAAAATGGTTATTTGGAAAAACATACACTTCATTTTATTAATCTAACATGCACAGATAACAATAAATCGTCGTAAAAAACAACTGTAATATCTGATATATTCTGTTGTAACTGCTCAAGTGAAAATTATATGGTATTTTATATGCCATTATGCGTTAGTCATTAATAATAATTATACCTAGATTTCAATGTCATGTGGTCTCATTTAAATAAGATCTTAAAGGCTCTAATGACACTTTGACAAAGACTGCTGGAATGACCTCAGAGATAATTATACAGTGTTATTCACTCACTTCTATAAAATCGTTGTAGTTTGACCAATTACGATGATTAGATGTTATCCAGTGCAAGGTTGTGTATGGTCAATGTGAATTTTTAGTGTCATTTGTTTCATATTCAACATCATATCATTTTAACCGATTTAAAAATGAGAAGGTACAATATTAGGTTTTTCTTTATATGGATGTTACACAATATATTCGCATTTGTTATACATCATAAGAGTTTTATCGCTAAGGATGGATAAAAATGTGACGTTTAATGTTTTTTTTTTAATATTTGAAAAGGTAGCCATATAAAAGATATATACATGAATAATTATAATAATTTAGCTACAAATCCGTAAGCCATCGATTTTTTATTTATATCATCTCAGGCAAGGTAAGACAGTTGTAAAGTAAAGGATTAGTCTCAGAAGTTAGCCACTAACCTCCAATAATATTTACTTATTGTCTGCTGTCTGACATCTGAATGCAGACTGAACGTTTAAGCGTTGGTTTTAAAGCCCTAATAGTATTTATATTCGAATAAATTCTATGTAGAATAGAACGATTAATCTCGAATGAGCTTGATCATGTTGCTCTCGTTACACTCATATTTTATTACCAGTCCAATAAGGACTTAAATATCTATGGTAATTGGGACCTTCACTTGGCCATATAAAACTTGGTAAGACGGGAATTAAGTATAACAACGTTCGTACGAGTATTGCTTTACTATTTATTATTACTAGCATTATCCCGAGCTTTAAAGTAATGATTTTATACAAATTTTCAACCCTACTTTTTACCCCTTAACTTTAAGTGGTATTTATACTTTTTAGTTCATTTTTTTCATAAAAAAATAATTTAATTTCATATAACCTGTAGCTAAGAGGCTTTGATGTTGTTTTTTTTCAAATTTTGTTTAACTTAAGATTTGCCTAATTAAGAAGTTTTTTTTTTTATTATTGGACAGTAATACATATAACGATCATTCTTATTATTATTTCTTAAAATTTAAATCCAACTTAAATATGATTGCCATACTAAGGATTACTTAAAACAATATAGGTACATAAATAAAACAAGCTGCGTGTTTAGTTTGAACCGTGTGGCCTCAGGTTCCCTCTTTGTGTGATAGCAGCCTGGAGGAACGATTTGTCACAACTATCGCTAAGATAAGTGCCTCAATATCTGCTTGAAAATATGGAAATGACGGTTTTGCATATCTGTAATGGAAAAAGCAGCGGACACTTCTGAATTATGCTTTGTACTGTTAATGTTACTTTAGCTCGAGTATAAGTTTATTGGAATTAGTTTGGTTCGTTATATATCGTTAATATAATTTATTTTAACGATATATTCATTATGCTTATGACTGTTTATTAGGAGGAAGTAGTTTGAGCTTTAATTAAAATAAGATTTTCCAAGCAAATAGAACTATGTGTTTTAAAGCTTTTGTAAAACTGAAGATAGATTTTTCGATACGTAGCAAGTCTTGCTAATGGCTCTCGCTTTAGTGATTCCTTAACTATATATAGTCAGAGCGCTGGAATGAAAGTTAGGCATATATCATAAAAATCTCAAAAGAAAAAAGGATAACGCCGATCCGTTGTTAAGGGAGGATAAACAAACATACAAAGACTTTTATAGGAACAATAATTTAGAGGTAATAATTTTTCTGGCATCGAATATAGACTTCAATATTTAAATTAAAAGATCTAGATCTTCATTCAATTAGAACCAGTAGTCATAAACTTATTCAGTATCTCAAATAGCCCTAACAAAGTTAAAATTATACACCGAGATAAACATTAGCTTGGCACAGATTTACGAAATGTCCCCAATGCATAATATAAGTTGCCGGTTAATATTTCATTATTTAATTACATACGTTTCCTTTATTTTCTTATTGCAAAATGAAAGGTAGACACTGATTTTGAGTACAATTTATAAGCTGTTTTCCCCCCCTTAAAATATTATTATAAATAAATATTATAATATACTTTAATATATAAATATTATATATATAAATATATATTTAATATTATAATATACTTTTCTTAGCTTTAACTAACCCTATTATTCATAAACATACATTTGACCAAATGTCTCAGTTTAACATGTAGTCTATGAGTGATATTTGGCTTTATATATATTATAAATAGGCTTTACATATAAATTCTCGCAATCCTTAGATTATATATTTACAATGTCATCGGTTCATTAGACTAACATTAGTCAGGACTCGGGGTGTAAATTGTTATACCAATTTATCAATCCCACGCTCTGGACTTACCGTTGCAACACTTATTCATATTGGCGAGCCTAGGGCCTTATCTTCAATCCTTTTCTAGCACTTGCTTTACATCATTTCAGAATTTGCATGCTGAGGATATTTAAATGAAGTATAATATGAATGGTACTAATTTAATATATTTACATATTACTCATGTAGTTGTGGCGCTATGGTGGGCGGTATATGTATATATATATATATATATATATATATATATATATATATATATATATATATATATATATATATGTATTCAGCCCTTTTGAACGTCCCACTGCTGGGCACGGGCCTCCCTTCAATATGAGGGGGATCAGACCATAGTCCACCACGCTGGCCAAGTGCGGGTTGGCGGACTTCACATGTCTTTCGAAAACTTGCTAGGTTCTCTCAGACATGCAGGTTTCCTCACGATGTTTTCCTTCACCGTAAGGTAAGTGGTAATCATGTTAGAAATGATTCGCACATGAAAACATCAGAGGTGCAAGACCCGGGATTTGAACTCGCTTTACTCGGATACTGAAGCGAGCAAGTTACCATTAGGCTACCACTGCCTTATATATAAATAGAATAAGTGATCAAAGACTTCATCCTAATAATGTATTCGGTTGAAATTTCTTCCAAATATTTTTTCCATGTTACATGTTTTGCATATGTTAATTTAGCTAGGGCCAATACCATGTTGGTCTGCCTCGTAGGACCATTTTTCATTGCGATGCTATACTCGTATTTAGTTTCATAAGGAAATATCATGTATCTCATTTGCATTTAAGTTTATCTTTATTACGATTTAATCAAGTTAATAATTTCTTAATTTAATTCAACAGTGTTTACATACTGCGTGTGTTTAATGAACTTATTTTTGAAGTTATACTTCTTGTGGCACGTTTGGAAAAAATTATGAGAGTATTGTGATGTGCGCGCACACCGACAGCCAAAAAGCGACATAATGCAGTTAGCTGTATTCCTTTTACAAGCAGATAGTTGTGTCATACGGGATGAAATCTTTAGGTATTTTTGTTCTGTTACGCCAAAGAAGTATAAATTCTTACGTTTTTTTCCATTTTAAATCGTCTATTTCCCTTAATTAAAGGCGTATATTTTCTAACCCTATATAAAATTTTAAAGTTATTAGCAATAAACATTTTTATCCGGTCATCTTACAGCGCTGAGATTTTTTATTTATCTATTAACGAAACATTCAATTCACGCAAGCTTTTTTCATAAATGATAAATTTATAACATGCCATATCAACTTTCTTTGTATTAAGTATAGATCCAGGCAATCCTTTTAAGGTCGTGTAATATGAGACCAGACTTACGTTTTCACCGAGCCATAAATTTATTTATATGATTGCACTTTTCTGCACAATTCGATATATCGTTTTTATCGGTTTATTGCAAACTGCTCTTACATGAGATTTCTTATTTACTTTCAGTATACGTTTTTCAAACACGCAAACTTGCTTACCGTTCTTTGTAAGTTGAATTTAAGATGGTTATTTGCCTTGCTAATGGTCTCATCAATTTTTTAAGTTCATCAAGCAATAAAAATCATCATATTATCGATTAATCGCGAGTTATGCGATACTATAATAATTTAGCTAACAGGTTTTTACGAATATCTTAAAATTACTTTTGAAATTATGATATACCTAAATATACCTATACTTATTGCAAGTCTCAATCAATTTATTGTTTATGAAAGAAAAACAGCGACGTCCATACATCGTTTTAAGATTTCGACATCTATTGTGTATGTGCAAGCGGCTGTATTAATGAATTGTTCGTCGATTCATCACACAACAATGCCGTGCGAGATGCTTTTGTCACACGTGAACCGCACTGTAATTAAGTTAACAAAGTGCTGGAGAAAGATTGATGGAATGAACGATTTTGTGACAGAGTTGACTGAACTTACTCTATTTTTTAAGATTCAGACCTCAGACTAAGATATACAATATCTTATATATTTTATTAGGCTTACTTATAATAACTATAGCTTAAAGTTTTACTTATTATTAAGAAGTGATATACAAACATAATATGTTACGTATTAGGGCAACGTGAAATCAACGTGAATTGTGCACTCTGTATAATTTGAATGGGGTGATATAAAATATGCCTATGCTCAATCAGACACCACCAAATGATGGTAAAGACTAAAGACTATTTCTATCATTATTAATATAGATTAAAAAAAATGTAAATTTATATGTATGTATATCACCTAATTAATTTATTCTGGCGATGACACGTAAATAACAGTACGAACACTTTTACATTTCATTTCTGTCTCCAACCGGCCGTACAGGTTCGCTTGAACTGGTTTAGGTCTATAATAATGTACATCTAAATTCACATTTGTTAACAAAAATTATCTCATCATTCGTTAAGTAACTTCCGTGGCAAGTCATTTACTAGTCTGTTATTTAATTAAATTAATAAGTTGTCTTACTTTTGGCGCATCATAGAGAGTTTTGTATCAAAATAGAATAGAGTAATCGAATCTTGTATGTATTTTTTATGTAAATATATTTATTTGATTAAGTATTGTTAATACTGAGGAGTTCGACTGGACGGGTAGAGGGGGTGGCCCTTATCTATTTCTCCCGCCAAGCAACAATGATTGCATTGTTGTGTTCCGGTATGAAGGATAAGGTAGCCAGTGCAGTTACAGGCAAGAGGCATATCATCTTAGTCGTCACAGTGATAACGTACCGGCGGTTCTGCAGTTTTGTTACGTAAAACCTAAGTGCATGAACCGTAGGTGTTATGGGCGACAGGTATCGCTTTCCATCAGGTGGGCTGTCTGTTCGTTTATCACTGAGTACCATAAAAAAACTGTATTGGTATACTAATGGCGGTGTTTTCGAATGATGCCTTTGTATTGGAAACCATTTATTTAGAATCTGCGAAGAAAAGATCGATTGGCAAACATAAATATTGTTATCTTTTACTCTTTGAATATGTGTCGTTTGACTAAAAATATTTTTTAAACCTACTCCTTAAAAACCATTGGATCATTGAATTCGTTTTGTCTGTTTGATTTTTTTAAACTATAATTTATAAGTGCTTAGTCTATAACCATATCCATCCATCTTAGTTTTTCTTTGGTCTTTTGTGATCTTTTCTTTTCAAAGTCGGTATGTCCGTGTGTCCGTCAATTGACAGTGGTAATTAGACTTCAGTAGACCGCAGTCTCATTTCAATCTTTGTTCCCTCAGCACTAAAGCAATAATGGTGCTTGATTCAAACATTAATCATCTTGTAACTGTTAGTCTTGAAACATCGCGTCGCCGCTAAGTATCTTTTTCATTGCTTTGAGTCGTTTGAGAAGTTCGCCTCATAACTGTTCCTTGGTTGTGTAAAAGGTAATTTATTGTCGACTTATTATCTCTTCTTATTAGAGTTTATTTCGTTTTTCCCTCGCTTAATGGTTTATTTGCGAATGCAAATGTTTAATTTTCTGTGTTTGGTTTTAAAGTGAGTTATATTAATATCAGATTTAATGTATTTTTTATACCATTTCAATTTATATTATAGCCTATAAAGTTTTTAAGACTTTAAATATGTAATTATCTCAAATGAAATTATATAATTTATAGTTTTCACTCGCTTCTATATTAGTTTTGACATATAGTGGCATCAAAATGCCATATAATTATAACAACCCGCAAATAAGCGGTTCAATAATCACTTTTTCTTCGCCTTAGTACTTATTTGTTCAAACGACCAATACTGATTGTACTTTACAGGGTCGTATTTTCTTATATTTTTACTAGCGACGCAGTTACGTACGATGCTACTTACGTTTTAACGTTTAATATAGATTTTTCAGAGATGAGATATTTTCCCCCAGTAAAAAGTATCCTATATGTTGACCCGGATAACCAGCTATCATCATACCAAATTCCATCCAAATCTATCCAGTAGTTTTCCCGTGATGCGGTAACAGACAGACAAACAAAAATTCTAAAAACTATAGATTCGGCCTCTGTATCGATAATAAAGTCTATTTCAATAAGATTTTCCAAAAAATATTTAATGTACAGATTCGACTCGGTTACAATTTTATTATATGTATAAATAAACAAAGCTTTATTTCTATTTTAGACTTTATTAGAGTGAAATGTGTATTTAATACCAAAAGTCAATCATTCTGTATTAAAAACTACCTAAAACTCTGTCGGTAAATTGCACGTTTGGACAAATAAGCAAATGTGACGATTTGTCGTTTTAAAGACAACAATGAATAAAACAAATAATATTATCTTGTCAAATTTACACTAGAGTAGTCGATGTATCGAAGTATCGTAACGGATCAAAGGCGTGTCAGGCGGATGCAGCAATAGAGAGGGCATCCGCAATTACGTTATGATTTGAGGCCCCTATTATACAGTGGGCCCGAGCGAAATAATGTCACCTTGTGTGTTTCGATACAAAAGAGTACGTTGAATTTGTTACAGGTATATATCAATTTAAATAGGTATTTAACCTCTATATACTAAATTCTTTACATTTACCATACAGTTGTACGACAATGTAATAAGTATATTAGAATATATTGTATTGTGTCATTGAAAATATGTTATACAAGAGACACTTGTAAATATTTAAAAAAAAACGTGTATTTGTACTTATGTATGTACGTACGTAAGAAGTTATACTTCTTTGGTGTACTAACAAAAATAGATAAAGATTTCATCCCGTATGTCACAACTCTCTGTTTGTAAAAGAAATGCAGCTAACTTCATCATGTCGCTTTTTGGCTGTCGGTGTGCGTGCGCATCGTAAAAATTTTACTCTCAACATTTTTTTTCAAACATGTCAAAAGAAGTGTAACTTTAAAAATATTTGTTGCGAAACTTGACAATAATTTCTTTGTTATATTTTAAATATAGATTGAATAAGGAAGCGCTGGAGAGAGAATCAAAGTCGCGACCTTCCTAATATTATCCAGACCAATCAGACATTCTATTGTGCCATGATGGCCAACAATTTTCTTTGTAGTTTAAAATTCCTTTTATTATTATAATGTTATTCTAGAAGAATGTGGTATAAGGGTAAAGCGTTATGGTCACGTGCTTTCTATCTACATAGGGTGAGCACCCTTACATACTGTTTGTTCCAGACAAATTGTCAGACAGATGTACGTAAAATATGAATTAAAATTATTTCAATAACTTAATATTTTCATATTTGGTAACATTATATATGTAATATGCATGTACGTAGGTATGTATGTTCACACAATTTTCTAAGTCATGTTTAGTTGTGTGTTTTTTATGTTTATTTTTAATTAAAAAGCAATACGATTCAAAAATGGTATAATAAGACTTAAATTAATTTATTATATACAAGTATTAGGTCAGTTGGGATAAAACCCTGTAAACGAATTTAAAGCATTTCTAGATGTAGGTAATTGATATTTTTTGATAGTTTTTGTTTTCTATGCACAGGAATCAAACCCGTGAAATGCATCGTAGTAAGATGTGATGAACATATCCGTTTCTACCTATTACTTATGTGCGCCTGTCATAAAAACACCCACGCTAGCGCCAGCGGCAGCATGTCACTTAACAGTAGTCTAAATTATCATAAATTAAATGAAAACGGTACATTTGTCTAATGATGTCTCTATCTGCGATCTCAATTTATTTTGGAAGTTTTATTCTTATTCAAGCGGAAATGAAAGCTATGGATAAAAGGCTTTAGAGCTTTTTTAAATGATAGTGATGTAATCTAGTTAATTTTTTTCTTTTATCGCAGTGAGATGAATGTAACAGGTGTGTTCAAAATTTGTTTGAATAATTCAAATAAGTTAATATTGTACTGAATATTTGTATAATATAATTTAATTAATTCTTTCGATGATAAAAGCTTATTATTTTTATACCATAACAAAAGTTTAAATTGCAAAAGCTATAATATTGTTATTTTAAGCTTTATCTAAAGTTTTAGTGTCATTGAAACAACGTTGCATAAGAGCTAAGTTTTTTTTCTCAGTTAATGTTTTTTTTATTGTTTTTATAGTTTCATAGTTTACTTAGCAAAAAAATAAAAAATAAACGTGTAATTTTAGTATTTACAGGAAAAAATCGATCAGCATAAAACCATTTTAATTTTTTAAATAGCTATATATAGCTTATATTTTAAATAGCTATAAACAGCTTTCAATAGCTTTAACCTTAAAAAATAGCCAGTAAGTCTAGCTAATTAGGTTTTCTCCTTATTTTACAAGACCTTATCGTAAGATTTCATCAACTATTTCAAATGTTAACGATTAAATATTTATAAACTTTTCGATTTTACAAGGCACCGATATGCAATTAAAATTCCTTGCAAATTGTTAGTCGTCTGTCAAATAAGTTTTACCGTGAAATTGGTAATAGTCGTTGTTATTTTGTTTCATTCGATATATCGATATATACCTACATGTGTAAAATTTTAGATGTGTTGAGTTTGTTCGCCTTTTTGTCTAAAGTTCGCTTTTATATCAATATTAAAATAATTTCGCCCTTTCTATAGGCAATCGAAGCAATAGATAGAATTATTACATATATTTGAAACTTTACTCTAAAATTAATATTTTATTTTGCTTTAAATATATTATATAATGTAGTACCTGGACCATCGAGCTTCACACGGTCTTTTTTTGAATTGTGTTTTTTCGAAAAAAAAAAATATAAAAAATGCTTTTTTCTCACAAAACACTATATAGATAAACTTAAAAAGCAAAACCTTATCTAAATTATACAGATTCAAATCGTTAGAAACGTTTCGACATACACGAAATATTATAAATTTATGTAAATATAAGAATTGCTCATTATATATTATAAGATTTACACAGATATTCAAAATTGATTCACTTTTGTAATAAATTATACAACATAACAGTATCAAAATATATATAGCATAATATAGCAGACGCTTTAAAACTACATGTGCAAGAGATATCGATATAGCAAATGCAAACTATCCAGTCTTTAGTCTATTTATCCAACTTTGTATTAAGTTTTCTAAAAAATTGTAATAATTATTATAATAACAGCTAAAATTAAATTAAATAATATACCACATTCAAGTATAAAACTTATTAGAATTATAAATATGTTAAAAATTAACTAATATTGTAAGTTACTTATTATGGTGCCATTTTTAATTTCTTTTGTTGTTTTGTAGGTAGGCTTACTGTAACAGCTTTTTCTAAAACTATCGCACACACACGACAATAATTGCTGTAAAGCATTCGAAACGTCGGGAACCAAATCAAAATATATCCGCGAAAAAATCTGAAAAGATCTAAATATCCGCGTAAATCTAAGAAAGTATTATGTATTCAACATTAAGAACCGCGAGTAAAACTAATAGTTTTATTGTATCCATAATATCGAATGCTCACGCGATTTCTTATAGACTGTGTACAGTGGCTACTTTAATGTTTAAATTATCGATGTTTTATGTGAGAAACAATGTTGAATTTATATGCAAGGAACAATTTATCATCAATAAAAGTCTAAGTACATAATGCAATAATCAATAAGTGATTAAGTAATTAATGATTAAATAAAAATAATAATAATTCAATAGTACAAACATTTTTAAAGTCTCACTGCTGGGCACGAGTCATTTAATGTATGGAGGTGTCTTTTGAAAACTAGTTAGATTCTAATATGCAGGTTTTCTCACTATTTTTTAATTCACCATTTTAATGGTAATCTTGTTGAAAATAATTTGCATATGAAAATATCAGAAGTGTGAGGCCCAGGCATGAACCCGCTATTCTTGATTTTCCATTCAAATGTGTTACCAAAGGGCTACGTCATATGTGAAGACGAAAATTCTTGAAAGGTAAAAAATGCAAGAATAAATAAATAAATAAATAAATATGTTGCCAACATATTAACACACAGCACCATCTAGTACCATAGTAAGCTACGAGGTTTGTGTTACGGATACCAGATAGTTGATACACTACACATATTATATAACTTTAAATACATACATATTATAAATATAAACACCCATGACTGGAGTATAAATATTCGTGCTCATCACACAAATGAATGCCCCCAGCGGTACTGGAACCCGCGACCGCTGGCACAGCAAGTAGCACTACAAACTTAGCCAAACGTGTCGTTGAAGTTGTGCAATTTTACCTTTTCGAGAGACTTTAAGAGAAGTCGTGGGTAAAACCTAGATGTAAGCTGTTAGGTACTAAAAACAAGTTAACCTGTTTTGATTACAAAGCCACTCTCACATTGTAAGTGGCAGATCCAAGCTTATCTTCGTCTAGCATCTATGCATAGATGAAATATTATAATAGAAATGGCATATATTAAAATAAATATAAGTTGTAGAATTATGTTATTTTTTTAAACACTTATCTTTAGAAAAAAAAGAACAAAATACGCAATTTAAGAAAAAACATAAGTGTGTCGAAAATGATCTCAATTCACAATTAAATGAAACTAAATAAATTAGGAAACAATACCTATATTAGTTCGTTTCTGAATTGATATTAAATTTGATTAAAATCGATGCCATTTCTAATAGAATCTAAGGACTGAATAATTCCCATTGCAATAAATCTGCAAGAACTCGCCGGTACACAGCGCACGTTGCGATGTACAATTGCGGGTTACATTCTGTTTTATTAATGAGCATGAGATGTCTCCTGACGTTTTAGAACGGAAGATATAAAAACTTACATAAAATACTTGTTAAGAAATGTAAGATTACGTAATTACAGTGTTCTAGACTGACGTTATGAGTACAGGGTATATGACTAGCCGGAGGTGACAGCTTCAATTTTTGCGCAATGTAAATATTATTGAAGTAAAACTTCTTTACGCACGCTTCACTTGGGGTGTAACCCGGTGAATGCGTTACGAGAAAATGTACGTACGTTTGTTGCCATGGTAACCGTTGTTATTGTCTGACTAATGATATATAATATTATATTCTTTAATTAAATGATATTCTATAAATATATGATTGTAATATGCCTAATAATCACCTATCCTAATTATTTAAAACATAAATTCAATTTCATAAGGAGAAACCTACAGAAGTTTTACTTCTTGCGCGTGTACACATTCATACACGCACTCTTTAATTTTTTTTATTGTGCTTATACGTAACATTATGTAAAAGCTAACTCACTGACTGACTGATTAATCGTTAAATATTAGAAGATAGGTAGGTATTGAAGCTAGAATAATGAAATTTGGCCCCTAAACTGTTCGTCTTATATTATTTTAGGGGCTAAATAATATAAGATACAATTTTAGGGGGGAAATGGGGGGCTTGAGTTTCGTTTGTTTTGTATGAAATGTTTTCCTTCATAATTTGACATTGTCAATCCATACGAACGAAGTCGCAGCTACGATATCGTTTGTATTATAATACAGTTTTAATATGCAATAGATATAGAGGTAGCCGTAGAGCAGTTTGATTGGTTGAAATTATCAAAAGCTAATCGAGCGGATGTGTGGAATTCTCACGAATATTTCGCGGAAGCGTTTCGTAGGCAAATTTTTTTTATTTATTTTTAACTCTTATGATAACACATTCCCACGGTCCGTTATCTGTTTGTTTGAAATGAGGTTTTGTGGGTCAGCATGCTCGTGTCGGTGTCGAGTAACTTATTTAGCTTTTTTATAACACTCATTAAAATATGATATGTCATTGTATCGCTTGAATTAAATGTCAGTGTTTAATTCTTTGGTTGCAATGAATTGTGATAATATTGTAGAAATCGATAGTTTTCTATTTTAAATAAAAAAAAAGATATATTACATACATTTGGAATTAACATTGTGGATATTATTGTATTTTACCTCAAATGGTTATGAATATAGTGCAATAATTTTGCACTTTCTTAATTTACTTTTGCTTACTGCATAAACAATATATGTACATACATATTTACATATAAGATCATGAGAAAATATAGTTTTTCCATCAAAAATTCACACGAATAACACCAACAAGAAATTTATTAATAAAAATATTGCATCCAATTATTGTGAACGCATCATTAAATCACTTAGTGACATCTGTAGGAATTTTAACTCCATGAATGAGTCATCGATACGATTCAGATTGAACTTATTAGGATTGTTAAATTAAACATGAAATCGGGACAAACATTTATTTTATGTCCGCAATTTAACAAAACCGGTAAACATCCATCAGCCAGCCCTTTTCGCTTAGGTCGGTGACAGGACAGAAAAAACAATAGCCGCCCTTATAAGGGCCAAGCGTAGTCCGTCCGCTTTTTGTAACACTCATGTATGGCCAACGTCGGGTACTCGCGAAAAAACTCACTTGCGAAAGTCATTTGCTTTCGTTAAAGAATGCGCACTTAAATCGATTTATAATAGTTTTTTGCCATTTGAATCGATATGGCGGCAGTAATTGATACTGTTTAATGACATTAATCGATTTTTTTGTCAATGCTTGACCATACAAACTAATGGCTGCGTGATAAGATCAAAGACCTATTTTGATTTTCAAATAATCTGGTTAATTAAAAAACATTAAATTAATCTAACAGATGAGAAAGCCTAATAGTAAATACGTTATTACATATTTATACTTTTTTTTATATTCAATATACAAATGAAGATAAAAAATCGATTAAAAATGGTCTGGGCTTAAATTCGGATGCAACGTAATCAACACTAGATGTCGAAATGTACTATCTCGTATCAATCACTGTTTCGGGACCACCAAAGAATTAAATGATTGTACATTCCAAAAAGGTTAAAAACCGGAACGAAAAAATAAGCCCTCTGTGAGAAAGACTAATAATATTCGAATCTTCAACTTACATTATTTGCAATACACTTAAAGGATAATTAAAAGTAAACAAATTTTTGCGTGATGCCAATTTTTTTGATATCTCTATGTAGAGACAGAGTTTATTGATCTTTCTTATCAATTTGCGGGCTTCATGCTTTACAAATGGGACTAATCTTGAACTATTGCCGGTTTTTTTTTCGCCAGCTCTTCTTTAGATTCAAGTTTTTTTTTAAATTAGTAGAAAACTCATGGTGTTAAGTAATTACTTAATCTATACTAATATTATAAAGAGGTAAAGTTTTAAAAGTTTTTGAGGATGTAGAGAATAATCTCTGGATTTACTAAACCGATTTAGATGAAATTTGATAAGAAGGTAAGGTAAGGTATTTTGAGACCCTGGGTAGGACACAGGATATTTTTGTCCCGGAAATCATCCTTCAAGGGGGTGAATATGGGGATTGAAAGTTTGTATGGGGAATCAACCTAGGAACGAACCCGAGCGACGCGAGCAGTCGCTAGTGTTTAATAAGATTATTTTGAATAGAATTAATTAAATATTTCCTTATAGAAATGATCAAACCGTTAACACGTTTTACATTCTTTTTGAACTCTAGAGATATTTTGGTGTAACCAAAAATGGTTCTTTTTAAAATTTCATTGTTAATATATTCTGATTGTAAAAAAGTCAGTTGAGATTGATTTTATTTTTTCTAATTACTATAGCTTGAGCTCTACACACAATGCGGTCTCACATGAAGCGAGTTATATGATATTCATGAATATCTGGTAAGCGAAAGCATGACTACATACAAAATATAATAGATATGGTATATTATGCAATATTTATTTCATATCCATTCATAATTCAATCTGTCTATTCCTATACGTAACATAAAACGGTATAAAATTTAAATTCAACAGTAGGTATTATGTCAGGGACCGTTACTGACAACGTCCGAATCTTATCACCTAAACAAACCTGTCAGTTTTGAACGCGTGCGTGGGAAATTATTTGATAAATCTAAAGAAAAAGTTTATTGACATTTGAATTTCTACTATTCATCCATGTTTTGATACAATGTTGTACGTTACCGGTTACGCCTATAAAGAATCTTGTCCCATTTTACTCGTTTTTTACATCGTATTGCAACTCTACCAAGTAGAGACGTATGTATATCACATAATAAAAATGCTATAATTAACAACGTATCTTTTTATTACACATACAACATACAGAGAAAGTATTTGATAAAAGTATTTTAAAGCTTTCTTTAAAATTCTCTTTATCGTTGGTTGGAGAGACGAAATAGGAGCTGTTATGTACTCTACATTTTCTTAGCAAGATAGCGATTATAAAATAGTAAAGCTCTACTACACTGAATTTTACTTATCCTCATTAAAAGTTAAAATATATAACTGATATAGCATAGTATATTATTACATGTAATGAAAACATAGTTTATCTCTTTCTTCTCTTGCCACGCTGCAATAGATATAGATATATTGCAGCGTGGCAGGAGAAGATAGAGTGCCTAACAGTATGATATTTTTATGTCACTTACTTGAGAGAGATCTCTAAGCATATTAAGTACCTGGGCGATCGAGCTTCGTTCAGCGTTTTTTTTTTCGACGGCGAAATTACGAACTATATTGTGTGGGCAAATCTTTTTGCCTGAAAATACGGAGAAAATGACTTTTCCCAGACATGAGGCCCAGATAGATCGATTTTTCGCTCCTGTAAACCCCTACATTGAAATTCTCATCGAAATCATTAGAGCCGTTTTCGAGATTGTGATTACAAATATACAAACATTGCTCATTTAATAGTATAGGATAAATACTTTATTTTCAAAAGTCGAGACTTCGAGATCGACTCGAGCTTACAACTTATCTTCCTTCATAAAACGCGTATAAACAGAGTATTAAAAATAAAACATGAATGTTAATTGTTTTCGTCATTTCAGGTTTTGTGTCATGTTCGCCGTCGCCCTGCAAAAATGGCGGGACGTGCCTTTCTTCACTGCGGGGAGAATATTTTTGCAAGTGAGTGTTTTTATTTTTATATTAATTCTATGTTTGCAGATATTTTATTAAGGTAACGTTATGACCATTATATATATTAGAGTAGTAATAAAAACAATGAGTACACGACTTTATAGAAGTAGTTTATAGTACCTAGCTCGTGGTGGTTTACGTTACATGATTCCATAATATTAAGAAAAGTCATTAATAATAACTAATTAATTTTAGTGTAATGTATTTATTATATATAAAATAAGCAAAAGAAAACAGTTCAGTACCTTTTTCTCCTCTGTTTGTCAACCGACTTTCTTTTTTTTTTTTTTGTAAGCTTCTAAAGCTATTGACAAGCTTTAGTGTTCTCAAAAAAAAAACTGTTTAAACAGCTAGTTTTTTATATATAGATAAATTTTATTCATATATGATTTCAAGAATGGTTATGGTCAAATTTGACCACTAGTTATTATAAGACTATTTCAAATACAAAATATATTATCATAGCTTATTTTTTAATACGAATACTACGATACTTTTAATTAAAAGTTGGTTGAAACTATATTTTGCTTCAGATATTTAATAATAACATAGAAGAACCCTTAAAATTGATCCAAATTTTGATCACAAAATGCGATACGTTTAACATTCTATTGCTACTTTAAATTATTACTAACCACACATAATTGTTAGGGCAAAAAAAACGCCCCTTAGTTATTTCTTTCACCATTGCATGTACGAGGAATGTTTTTCTCTATAACACAATATAGATTCGTGGAACTGCAGTTGTATGCAATTATTTATTTTATATATATATAAAAATCGATGTATGTGTATTTTTCTTATGCACTCCAAAGCAGCTGGAGCGATTTTGATGAAATTTTCAGGCAATCATTAAATTAGCTCAGCGCATAATCCTGTGAAGTTTGGTAGCGATCGGAAGTTTGAACGCGGGCGAAACCGCGGGTATTGCTAGTTATGAATAATTATGAATTTAAAAATAAAGATCTATTTAAGACAATGTTCACCGAGAAATATCTTAAAGTAATTTGAATTTAAAGCATTTAAACTCCATCGAAGTTAGATAAGCCACTAAGTCTAGTGACTTAGCTTATGTAACTTTTACTTGTTATATTTATACTAGCAGAAACCGCGGCTATGCCCGCGTTCAATCAACAAAAAAACTCTTTGTCTTCATATATACAGCGACTCATCCTCGCTTCGTTATGTACATATTTATATAATATTGTTCATACAAAAATACTAAAATTGCAATTAAAAATGAGGTAGGAGGGTGAAAAATACTTTATAACCTATTCTTATAAATACAGACTAAACAAAAACAATCATTAAAATCGCTCGAGTGGTTTCGGAGGAGTGCGACCACAAACACCGCGACACGAGATATTTATATGTTAGATAATTTTATTCAAGAGACTTTATTTGTCGAAAATATATATTTTGTATGAAAAACATAGTATTATCTCATTAAATCAATAATAATAATAGAAAGTATGGATCGACATAACTATTCTCTTGACAGATGCTCAGACTTATGTGAAGGGGCTTAATTGCGTTGAAAAAAGCTACCGTTTCGTATACAATATATGGAATTCAATTGTCCATATTTTGGAATGAATATGGATTAATGAACGATGTAATATTGTAACAGATTTTGAAATTTTATGTACTTTTTGTTTAAATATGTTACATTTATTATATAGACGAAATGTGAAAGACGAATGTTTGTATTTGTGTGTATGGTTGTTACTCTTTAAGGGTGAAACGGCTAGAGTTTCGATAAAGTTTACACAGATAGACTATCATCTGGGCTAAACAAATATAATTTTATTATAAGCTAATATCTATACAGATAAATAAAAGTGTCTGTTTGTAATATTAAAATAACAGCTTTGTATTAAATGCATATGAAATTATATACTGTAGGTTTTTATAAGAAAAACACATTTTTTAAATTTTTTGTATGTTTGTCTATTTATTCCGGCTAATCTCCGAAATGGCTGGACTTATTTTTTGATGAGACTTTCTCTAGCAGATAGCTGATGTTATAAGGAGTAACCTAAGCTACTTTTATTTTAGAAAAAGATTTAGCGTTACGCTCAAAAAAAATTAAACCTACTCGGGACGCACCCGAGCGAAGCGAGTGACACTAGTTGTTTACTAAATCACTACTTAAAAAAAATGGAGTATTTATTTGCTAAGCAAAAATCAACATAAAAAATAGTCAAGTGTATTTTAGTTTCAATCAAGTTTTAACCATCGAAGAACTTTCTCCATGATTCATATTAAAGGCCGTTAATACAATTCACATATAAGAGTTCGGTGGTAACTGGTTCACACTCTGCTACCACGGTATCACCATATATGTCGACTATTACGAGCCAAACTGAATCGGTACCATGTTTGTCCCCTACTCTTTGTCTCGCTTATGCTACAAATTAAAACCCCTTTTGCTTAAAAAATTAAAGTTATTCATATTTTTAATACTATACACGTATTGAAAGTGTTTATTTGTCCTTCTTTGAGTAGGTATATAGGTTTATTTACTGTTTCGAAGTATACTGTATAAGTAAATTACATACTTTTATTAATAAAAACTAAATTATTCACAGTTTTTATTTAATTAAATAAGAAAACAAATTAATTGGAATTTAATTTTCGATTACACTTTCAATTATTCTCAGCACGCAATACGATATAATATATTTTTGGAGGACACATCGTTAGTAGTAGGGCCCATGAACGTATATGGACGTCTTTGTTTCCATCATTCGCGACGCTCATTAAAGCTTCGCCCTTTAAGGAGCATCTGATAACGAGGTGAGATGCTTGTTACGTACCGTCACGTGCACTGTCAAATTACTATAGATTTAAATACTGTATGCATTTAAGAATTTTTATTAGCTTCTAAAGTACATATATCTTGTGGCAAGTTTCTTTTCGAACATTTGTGCTTTTTATAGTTTTGATATACAACTTAGTTATCAAAGTAGGGTAATAACTAAAAAGATATTTATTTATACTAATATTATAAATGTGAAAGTTTAGACGTTTGGATGGATGTTTGTTACTCAATCACAAATTTGGCACAGAGATAGTATATAGTTTGGAATAGCACACAGGCTATAATAGGCGAAAAAATGTACGGCTTCCGTGGGATAGATTTGCTTTTGTTTTTCTAGAGGCGAACCCGAGCGAAGCGAAGATGAGCTGCTAGTATTAAATATATAATGTTTTTAAGTTAATTAAGTATGGTCGAGTCGAAATACTGAGAAATCAAACATGAGAATGCCTTTTCACTATCTATTTCAATTAATACATAATAATTTATCTTGTAAATATGTATAAAATAATATATAATTTATTCTTAACGTCGAATATTGTTAAAAAATATTTCAAATGAAACCGCCATAAATACTTACAAACTCATGCGGCAACAAAAACCCAGAGATATCAGTTTCGCTTGTCAAAGATTAAAAGATAAAACTTTTCGTTCGAGTTCCGATAACATTTCCTTTTCGTTAAAGCTCTAGAAGCTCTAGTGTCAACTAACTTTCTAGAAAACTTGAAAGCGTTTGAAAATAACTAAAATTCTAAACTAAAATTTTTGCAAAGTGTTTTATTATTGTACGAAACTATCTACTAATTTTATTTATAGATGAAATAATCTATATCTATATAGTATGTACATAGTACATACATAACATTCTGAGTCGAATCTGTGCATTAAATATTTTTTGGAAAATCTTATTGGAATAGTCATTATTATCGATACAGAAGCCGGATTTTTAGAATTTTTGTCTGTCTGTCTGTGACTGTATCACGAGAAAACCACTAGACAGATTTTGATAATTTTTTAAAGAATTTATAAAAAAAAAATTATGAAATTATAATTTTTTTTTTTACGAAATTATAAAGTTAATGTAATTGATAAAATGTCTTTTGTAAATGCTTAAGTCGTATTTCAATACAAATGGTAATAAAATACGAGGCAGTCTATAGAAGTTTCGCCTGTCAAAGATGAGATGATAAAAAAGATGAGGATAAGATAACTATGATAGTACGTCTGGTGTCTTTGGCCCGCTAATGGAGGTGGGCGGGCGCCTAGTCTGATGTCATGCGAGCGCGGGCGCCAATTAACTTTTTATTTATTAAACTAAAAATTAACAGCAAGTTGAGATCGAAATCGATTAAAATTATCTATAATTTTTGATGATTATATACACATGTATGAGTGATTGCGCTTGATTACCGTCGTAATATTATATTTGACGTATTGAATCTCACATGTCATATTTATGAAATGACAATTTTTAAATGTTTGTTTGTATTGAAAGTTAGGTACAGTATAATACTACATACTAATACAGTAAATACTAAAATAGACTGTTTTATTGCTATTATATAATTATTCATGTAAATATTAATTAAAATTTGATCAACGCACGGACATAAAATATAATTGGATTTAACTTTATGTTTATAATTTGAATGTATACATTTTTCAGTATAATTTGAATTTTGAACTTTAACGTATTAGATGTCATGCAAAGGACTGTTAAGCAAGTAATTTCAAATCATTATCAATTTAATAATTTTATATGTCCCTTCTTAGAAGAGACACTGGCTTCTATACATTTTTCACTCAGAATTTTTGTTCCGAAATAACGTTATTTGAATTTCGTTAGTCGACAGACACTTATAACATTAAAACCTGTATTTTACATCTACTCGTAAAAATATTATACGCTTTTATTATACATGGTTAAGATCGACAGAGCTGTTCAGTTATTTTTAGTTGTTGATAATACTTAAACGGCTGTATGGCATTGTAATGGATTTTTAAACTGAATAGAGGTCAACACTCTGTTATTATACATGGTTTCCATCTCAATAGCTTTTATAGATTCAAAATTTGTTACGAGAATTAAGCTTATTTCTGTAATTGTTTTTAATCTACCTTTTAGTTTTTGTCGTATGACTCTGACTCATAAGGGTTATATGAAATTTTTGTAGATCAATATTTAAAAACTAATAATATCCTAATTTATTGAAGAATTTATTTATTTCTTTTGTATGGTGAAGAAGTAAAATCGGCCTTTTATCATTTTTATTAGGTAGATAGGTACAAATGTTGCCAGCCTCTTCGTCTATGTGTAGATAGTGAAATTAGACTATTACTTCCAGAGATTAGCCGTTTCAAACAAACATACAAACTTATATATTAGTACAAGTTTATATATTAGTGTAGATATGAGGCTGATATAAATAAATATCAATGCACTTGAAATTCAGCGCGCTATTTCATCTATTATTAAAGGCACACCTAGACAAAGGGATGGTTAGAGCTATCTACGATACTTTTAACTTTATGATACAAGTCGGGCCATTGTGCTATTAGGGCTTATGTTTTATAACTAACGTTACTGAGATAACTGAACACCATCTTAGATACTAGATTTAAATTAAAGTGCAAAGTGTCATATTACGAATATTTATAAACTACTTGTTGGTTGTCATAGAACTAGTACATAATATAACAAGATATGTAATATGTATAGATATATACATAGATGGATAGAACTCTCACTTGAAATCCGTTAATTTATTTTCATATGATATATGATGAAACAGACAGAACTTCATATTCTAGCGATTACTTAATGATTTCAATTATAAGTTTTTTATATGTAATACTGGCGACTTACCCTCGCTTCGCTCGGTTGCGTTCCTGGGTACGTTTTAAATAGTTATAAATAGTTATTAGTCAGCGTTAGCCATGTAAATTTTTTTTTACGTTAGTTTTTGAATTTTATAATAGTTATAATGCTATTTGGGAGCGGAGATAAATCCAACAAATCAAAGATAATAAAAATCGATTCAGCCGTTCCGGGGGTTGTAAATAGTGTAACTAACCCGACTTTGTTTTATGTTTATAGATTTAAGGTTTTTAACACCAATCTCAAGATTACTTTAAATGT
Organism: Argynnis bischoffii washingtonia; assembly: GCA_033884665.1. Classification (NCBI taxonomy): domain Eukaryota; kingdom Metazoa; phylum Arthropoda; class Insecta; order Lepidoptera; family Nymphalidae; genus Argynnis; species Argynnis bischoffii. The sequence continues at coordinate 15,961,363 of CM066610.1, forward strand.
AAGTATTTCGGTATATATGAATTAAAACCTATAAATTAAAAAATCATTAAGGTAATTAGCGAAGACATCTATTAGATAAGAGGATATTATTATAGGTTTGAAAAATGTACTCAGGAACTATAATCTTCCTAATACGGTTAAATTTTAAACTAACTACATAATAATACAGTTAAATTTTAACTAACTACATAAAAATCGTAAAGTTTTACTAACAGCATTACACTAATAAGTGAGCTTTTTCTTTTTTTTTACGAGTACATATTACACCTTTAGCCATTTGGTGTCAAGATAGGATTAGAAACTCATGTTGATTATTTAAATGATCGAAAGAGATTTGGGTGTTGTACTAGATTCTGTTACGATACAGATAAATAACTAGCGGCCCGCCGCGCCCTCGCTTCGCTCGGGTTCGCCTTTAGAAAAAAAACAAATCTATCCCACGGGAACCATACATTATTCCGGGATAAAAAGTAGCCTATGTGTTATTATGATGTATGAGCTATATTATTGTAAAGTTTCATTAAAATCCATTCAGTAGTTTTTGCGTGAACATCCATACATCTATTCAGACATGCTCATAAACTTTCACATTTATGATATTAGTAGGACCATAAACGGCGTTATGTAAACGTAAAGTTAAGAAAAAAAATAATAATAAGGCGTCTTTAAATGAAATTCCCATAATTTTATTGGTTCATGAAAAATCAGTAATCAGGTATTGAGTACTCGTAGGTGGCGCTGTTTATATTTTATAAGTTATTATTAACCATGGCATTAAGTCATCGAAATTAGTAAATATCTTCAAAAATATAAAAATGTTATTTTAATATTTCTACATATATAATAATTATAAGTATATATATATATATATGTAAATGTAAATATATATATGTATATATATATATATATATATATATATATATATATATATATATATATATATTACGAATGTGTTCGTAACTTTATTTATTACCTCTTATCGCCTCCATACCTTAACAACTTCGATTACATTTAAAACGCACGTAGTCTAAACTCAAATAAGCTTTTTATCCCTTTCTATCAAGTAATTTCCGTGGGATTAGTTGAAAACCGAGTTTCCGAATTAGATAGTCCGATTACTTTTTAACATAGAATGCACAATGACTTCAAAATCACTTAAAAGTGATCATTAAGCATTTACTTTTTTTTTAAATGTACCTACCTATATTGGATCACTTTTGAGATCATACCTAGGTATAAACTATAGATTAAAAAAATATACGGAAAATCGATTTGAAATAAGCAAATATACCTGACATATGTATGTACCTACAAAAACATACAAAATAAAATACAAACTATTTTTCTCCCATTTAAAGTTGCTTAAAAATAAAAGGATCTGAGATAGATTAGACAGCTCACTAGCATTATGTAAATTAAATTGCCCTTAAAAATATTTATATTTTGCAAGACTATATAACTATAGTGAAAGAAAACAAAGTTGGATAAAGCGAAGGTGCAGAGTCCCTACGACGCTTGCGCAAGCGATTCTCAAATACCTAAAACGTAGCAAGGACAGCTGTTAAGTAATGGTTTTGTCCAGTTCACATTTGCTTCTCTTAGTAACCTTTAATATCTACCGTTGGCTTTAACTGGATGCAACAATATAGTTTAGATATATAACTAAAAATATGTCTTTAGTATGGCTACTTTTTATTTAAGTAAGAAATAAAAAAGAAAATCCCAATTATTTTTCCAAAAGAAAAGTAGCTTAAGTTACTCCTTATAATCCCCGTCAAAATCGGTTCAGACGTTTTGTAGATTAGCCGGAACAAACAGACAGATAAAAATTTTAAAAATTGTTTATCTTATAAGTACCGTACATAATTTCATATGCATTTAGTAAAAAGCTGTTATTTTGACATTACAAACAGACGCTTCAATTTTATTTATCTGTAAAGATGACATTTATAAGTAGTTAATTATTATCAATGCTATTAAAGTATTATTGTAAGACCAAGTTAAAGCAATATTAAACATTAATTAATAATTAATAATATTTAGTAACTTGAAATTGAATAAACTTTAACTATCTTATAATAAAAAAAATGAATGAACATGTTAAGTTACTAAGTAACATTACTTAACAGCGACATTAACTAAAATTTAAAACTGATATTATAAATTTAATTACATCATCATCATAATCATATGAATAAGATATGTATACGTTATACGAACTCATTTCCGTTAGACTTTTTCTGAACTGTCCTCAAGCAGATGCTAACATTTAAAGTGTAGTCATAGCTCTATTTCAGTATAGGGCAGTCCATTAGCAGTAAATGGCTTTATAATAAAGGGGAAAGAATGCATCAGTCTAATATTATGAACTGCCTTGTTACGCTGATGGCTTGTAAAAACTATTGAGCATGATATGGTTTTAGGGGTTCTGTAGATTATTTCTTCAAAATCAATTCAATGTATACTTTATTCAAATATAATTTACAGGCACTTTTGAATCTTTACTTTTTTTTTCAAAATTTAAATAAAATATCAGTATGTAAGTCCGCGAGGAATCTATCACAGGCACGCTTTCGGCTGGCTTTATATTTTAAACTACCTTTTGCCTGAGGTTTCGTCTGTGTTTTATAAATAAACTGTGAATGATTAACGCCTGGATCTTTAGTGTATATAAAATGCAAATTTTCTAATCGATCATGTAGTTTCAGAGATTTGTCTCGTCTTAAGAAACAGCAACTCTCCACAGCTTCATATATAAAGATTAACAAAATTCAAACAATTTATTCGATTTTGCAGTAAAAAATGCTTTTATTTAAGGTAGTAGGGAATATTTCCTTATTAAAACTAATTGTAGAAGTAATATATTGATTATATTTTTTTTTTTCAAGAGGCAGATCAGTGTAATATATATTTAATTTTTTACTAAGTATCAAAGGGAGCGACATGGTTATGTTTAAAACTAAAAAGTATTCGTTTCCGTCGGGTGGTATCTGGATTCACGTAAGGGATCTCTAAATCATTCTCTTGCTTTGTTTGAGTTGGTTTCAAAAAGATAATAGCCTTTACTTCTTCAAATTCGTTTTGAGATGACTAGGCGTGAGCGTGAGAAATGAAATGACTTTTTTGGGAACTGTACTTGAGTTACTTTGATAGGATCTTTATTTTTTATGATTAATTAGCTCATCCTGTAAAGTACTAAAGAAACGTACGACATTCGTTATTTTGATCTTATTTAGTTTTTGCAAGATAATTTCTAAGGCTTTGAACCGGATGCATTCTCCTATATAGCAAAATGAAGGATGTACAATAACAGCATCGTTATGCGAAGATGAGTGTACTTTCAGGTATTTTATATTAAATAGCGACTCATTCTTGCTTCACTCGGTTGCGTCCCTAGGTAGGTACGTTTTAATTTTTTTGAGCGGAACCCTAATTAATTTTTTAAAATAAAAATAACCTTAGTTATTCTACTATTTATCTACTAGTGAAATTTCCGTCAAAATCGGTTCAGCCGTTTCGCAGATAAGCCAGAACAAACAGACAGACAGACGGACAGAAAGACAGAGAAAAATTGAAAAAAATGTGTTTTTCTTTAATAGGTACCGTATATAATTTCATATGCGTTTAGTATAAAGCTGTTATTTTGACATTACAAACCGACACTTCAATTTTATTTATCTGTCAGAGACCTTAATAACTTTAAACAAACTTACGCCTTGAGTAACAAAACGAGATATATAAAGATATATTAAATAACTTTTATATAAGAGCTGCATACTTCAGCGTACAGCATATACAATAAAAATCAAATGCATTCATTGGCAATATAAAATTAATTATTGATTTCATATCCTTCAAGCTCAGCATCATAAAAGAGCTTCGCTTTAGAATTCTCACTTGATGATCGTGTCGGTAGTGGCACCAAAACGATTAACTCTTTTTATCTTTTATCCCAAGGCGGTTGGTTGCTTGTAACCGACGTACCACATCTGCTACGAATTTTAAATCGGTTACCGTAATTATCGTTTGCCAGCTACTGGTTTGATTTTTATTTGGCATTTAAAAGTTGGCAATGTTGGGAAATGTCTTGGTAAAGTGTAGGTATAATTTGAACTAATTGATGTTTGAAGAACGTTTCTGGCTTACAATCACTCATATGGACATATTATATTTTGTATTTCTACAATTGTTCGTTAAAAAAACGTAGTGTTAAATGATTTCTAGATGATTTTCAGCGAAACAATTTCCAATACTATGTGATGCAGAATGGGTCGGCGTGACCGTAAATTAGAGGACGTCTATAATTTTTTGCTGGCATTGACTTTGAGCTGGATTCTTTAAAATCGCAAAATAAACTACTTTCGGCGGGAATTTCACTAAAGTCCGCGGGGCAGGCATGCGTAAAGTGGCCTTTTTGGGGCTATTATCTCCTCGACCGGTTTCTTTAGTTGAATTTGAAACAATGGCCGCGTGCAGACGCGGATGGTCTCCGCCTTAGCATACTTGGAAAACTATTTATTAATAACCATAATAATTCTTAAGGTTTAATCATTATTTTAGAAGTAAACATTTATTATTTCGATTTCCTATTACGTTTTTATAAAATAGGTGATTTTTACGTCTTTACTTATTTGATTGTTTTGTATGTTTATACGTTAAGAGGTTACAGCTCTGAACGTAAATGTTATTCTAGCTAAGACCCTACTTGCTGTGCGAGCGGTCGCTGGTTCGAGTCCCACTGCTGGCATTCATTTGTCTGATGAACACGAATCTTTGTACTCCAGTCATGGGTGTTTATATTTATATTATGTATGTATTTAGAATTATATATAATATGTGTAGTGTATCAAATATCTATTATCCATAACTTACTATGGAACTAAATGGCGCTGTGTTAATGTCCCAACATATATTTATTTATTAAGTTGGAGAGTGCAGTACAAAAGAAATATTTTGTCACTAGAGGAAAGCGGAGAGCATGGGAGGATGAAAAAGAAAGTGCATAAAGCTTTAAAATATATATTCTACAGTGTTTAATATATTTACACTGTACGTATATATGAATGTAGAGGACACACATAAAAAATGCGGTATTTTTTGCTCTGATCACTCAAAGATATTTGAAAATATCATAATAATATTATATTAAGTTAAAGTTTAATATAGTCAAGTGAAATATTTTTGAACTACGGCCTCATTGTCTTTAATTTATTATTTGACCCTCGACTCTAGTTCATAACGGGTGTACAATATTAATATTATTACGTATAAAATATGACTGCACAATAAATTGCGATGGTATCTGTGTTAACCTTGCCTTAAGTAACTTTTAGAGTTAATTCGTTACTCCTACTTGGCTTGCCTTATGAAGGATCCTTCATGCAAATATTATTAGCTCGCAGTTCCAAGTTTGAATGGATATTTAGCATAAACAGGCCCTCTTACTAGTAAAGCAGTAACAACCGAGTCTTAAATCTGTTTTATGTTTCGTAATAGGCAATTCGTAAGCATTTAGATGCTTAAATCTTCCTATGAGGCCACACGCGATCTTACATTATATTCTGTACCTATATATGAATGATATTCAAAATGTTGTTTATTAAAGTTTTTGTGACGTTGGGCTCAGTTTGTAATGACCCTACTTACTGTGCCAGCGTTCGCAGGTTGGAGTCCCGCTGGGGGCGTTCATTTGTGTGATGAGCACGAATATTTGTACTCCAGTCATGGGCGTTCATATTTATGATATATGTGTACTGTGTAGTGTATCAACTATCTGGTATCCATAACACATCCTCTCGTAGCTTACCATGGAACTAGATGGTGCTGTGTGTTAATGTCCCAACTGCCTCGGTGGTGTAGTGGTTAGCATGTACGGCTGCCGGCGGGTCGGGCTAAGTTTTAGTTATTGAGTCTTTCTGAATAGTAAGCCTCAGTAACAGCCCGGAGTTGGGAAGTTGGCGGTGTTTCACCTCCGTGCCTCGTAGAGCACGTAAAGTTGTCGGTCCTGCGCCTTTAATCTCTCCGGTCGTGTCGAGTAGTTGTCCCACCGGAGTTGAAAGTAACAGGAATAGACAGTGCACTTGTGTCTGCGCGTACACTTGTGCACTATAATATCTCCTGCGCAGTTGACTAGTTTCAATGAGATTGGCCGCCGTGGTCGGAATCGGTCAGGAGGACATTATTATAATGTCCTCCTGACCGATTCCGTCAATATATTTATTTATTTATGTTACGATTGATTTTAAACTAATATCCATTCTGTAATATCTCGAATATTTAAAATTTTAACTAAAAAGCTTTAGTGTTTTTTATAAGTTTGAAGTAAAGCAATAGCGCGATCGTCAATCTTGCTGTCTCTTGCCTCATGAGTTGCATATTTAATTACTTTAATATGTATACGGCAAGATATATTCGTGACAATCTTAAAATTTGTGAAGTAATTAAAATATCACGAAATTTTTTAATTAATAATTATAATATACTAATTTTGGCCCGTGGTTTCGCTCACGTGGTAAGTGGGACGGGGATCAAAGGTAGCATATATCCGTCCCTAGGATAGAACTTATATATTTAACAAATTTTATCGAAATCTGTTCAGTAGTAATGAAAAGATAAATGATTTTCACAATTATAATATTAATATGGATTTTCTCATTTTAATTGTTTAGTCCATCTTATCACTTTTAACCATTGCTTTTCATGTAATGTCAATTTGGAGGAAGGAACTATTTAATGAACGTTTGATCTTAGGATTAACTGATATTTGGCTATCTTTCCGGATATCTTAACAGTCAACAGATTGATTTTAACGATATCAATAAGTTATTCTGCCCATATACATTGAAACTACGGTGCAAGTTCTAAAATTACTTTATCGTAAAACAAAATACACAAAAAACATCCATAAATTTATAATATTTAGTGAGTTTTTATTCATTTATGCAAGAAGAGACTGATTTATTGACGACTAGCGACTCATCCTCGTTCCTTTCGGGTTCGTCCCTACTTACGTTTTAACGTTTAGTATAGATTTCTCAGAGATGAGATATTTTCCCGCAGTAAAAAGTATCCTATATGCTGACCCGGATAACCAGCTATCATCATACCAAATTTTATCAAAATCCCTTTAGTGATTTTTCCGTGATGCGGTCACTGTCAAACAGAAAGACGGACAGACAAACAGACAAAATTCTGAAAACTATAGATTCGGCCTCTGTATCAATAATAATGACTATTTCAATAAGATTTTCCAAAAAATATTTAATGTACAGATTCGACTTAGTTAGAATTTTATTATATGTATAGTATAATTCATTGGCATTATATGAACTTATAGAAGTTTCCGGAATTTTTATTCGTTTGTTAACATACTACCATAACATTCAAAAAGTCGCTTCCAAGTAAAGTAAAAAGTGGCCGTGAACCAAGAGTAATTTTACCTTTGTCTTAGGTCATCCTATCATATGAAAAAATCTTGATGACAATAAGAGCCATAAACATAGTTCGCTTTAAAAGATCAAAAACATCCACACAGAATTCAAAATACTGGAAAATGGACTCTTTTTTTCATATGAACAAGGTTGAAATTACTTTGATATTTTGTTTTTTCATACATGGAACACCTGAGCTTCCTATCGCGATGCCGTGAAGCACGTTTCGTTTGGACCGCTTCGTCGTGTGTCTTCTTCTTAATGGCTCCCTAACTGTCAGACCACATGTGTATACACGGTTTTATAACTAGGGCAAAGATCACAGAACAATATTATCATGAAGTAAAATATCGACTCCATATACAGATTGAGAATTGAGATACCTACTACTGTTTTACTTATTTTTATAGATTATATTAGTATACTAGCGACTAACCCTTGCTTCCCTCGGGTTCGACCCTACTTACGTTTTAGCGTTTAGTACAGATTTCTAAGAGAGGAGATATTTTCTCGCAGTAAAAAGTATCCTATATGTTGACCCTGGTAATCAGCTATCATTATACCAAATTTCATCAAAATCTGTCCAGTGGTTTTCTTGTGATGCGGTCACAGCCAATCAGACAGACAAAAATTCTAATATTTATAGATTCGACCTCTGTATCGATAATAATGTCTATTTCAATAAGATTTTTCAATAAATATTTAATATACAGATTCGGCTTAGTTAGAATTTTATTATATGTATAGATTATAAAAATATATCTATAATTATATAATTATACATATGTATAAGTTTCTAATCCAGTTTTTTGTTTAATTCGGGAGTTATATACCGATTGTGCGTAACAGACCAACACACACTATTCCCTCTAAAAAATCAATAAACTTATATATTATTAAGTATTTAATTCTTTCAACAATACTCTTTCATACATCATTGTTAAGAAACAATCGATGCAGTACGGTATTGAAAATATATATGATAGATTTAAGCAAAGTACCACCCACAATAGGCATTATTTAGACAGCTTTCTGAAACTTTGACGCGTAACACGAGCTATCAATCTAAAGTTACAACATGAATGTTAACTATCAATTATTCGTCTAATGAAATAATGGCGGTCGGAGCTCACGACTGAAGAACATGACGAATATGCTCGTGCTATGTTAATATCGTACTTACATCTGCTCTAATGTTTTGATTGCATTCGCTATCAATTCATTAGAATATATTTAAATCGAATGGAGAGAGAATAAAATCGATTTTAAATCATTTTAGTATTGTAACAATGCAATACTAAAGACACGCTTTACTTAGCTTAGGCTTTAAAATTTATGGTTTACCATGGACCAAAATAACATGCATTTGCTGTTGCGTGGCTAGATAAAACAATAACACATGTGCATATAAACTTTAGCGTTTCCAATACCTGCGCTATTAATTGGCAGGTGACACATCGTGGTCCCCCGTTTAATTTATTAGTTAACTTGATATTTAATTTCGTTATTCTAGACATCATAATATATAACTGGTAAGAAACAACACCTTTCAAAATACTCAAAGTTTAGTTAATGTATATTTCTGTCCTTCCAATCTTAGATAGGGTTTCGTCTGTACCGATAATATTCTTAATTATAATTATTTAGGTAATTAAAATAGAAGAAAAAACCAATTACCAGAACACAGTTACCAAAAAAACTTAAACAATGTTCTTCAATTGAGTGCAAAATTTCTAATGATTTATTAACAACACCTTTCGAAATCATCTATTATGAGGCTTTTGCAATATTATTTAACGAGGTCTGGCTTTAAATCATTAATTAAAGATCTCAATGGATCCGAAGACAAAACGCTTTGATTTCCACTTCGTGACATGTGAGGTATTGTTCGGCTGTGCAATGCTTCCTAATGATCTCGCTTACCGCTGAACTAAATCAAATTTCGCCTTTGAAAGCCTTTCAGTTTATAGACAACTTGATTGTCAGTCTTCACATGAAGATATTCATAGCTGTAACTGGTAAACTAACAAAGGCTTATTATGCTTTGTTTCCGTTTTTTATATTAGCGGGTAATATTCCTTTTGGAGAGTTTTTTACATCTTTTATTTTAGCGGGTTCAAATTCCTTAAAAAGTACATCCATATGATGAAGATACTTTTTAATGTACGAGTGTCTTTTAATATTTTTATTGTCTGTATTTCTAAAGTATCTAATATAATAATTTCTCACGCTTATTTAATCCTCCAGCATATTTAAATTGTATAGCGCTTTTCGATAATATTAAAAAAGCGTAACTTTGTCATCTTTTCGTCGATCCGAATTCCCGAATCGTCTCGGACTCCGGTCCGCGGCAAAAAACAAACTAATTTAAAACTTGGATCACCAGCGAGCGAGACTAATGCGCCTGCGCTGTTTACATAGAGACTCCATTTATTTACGCACGAAGCTGGAAATTTGTGGATGACAATCTTGGTTTTTTAATATTTCAGTTTTTAGTAGGTTTTGAATAACTTATTAGTTTTACAACATTCAGAGATAAAAAAAAAACAAAAATTTTATATAACCATACTATTTATTATTAAGCTAAAATTATGTTAATTTAGTCTTAGAAAAATCATATCAAAGTTTGAGTTGTGAGGTTAGATCGCTAAAGGAGCAAAAAATATAAATAGCAATCATTGTTACAACTGTAAGAGTATCAATCTATGTTTTTGTATTTGCATGGTTAATATCTTGTATGATCTTACGAGTAATTGATGTGAAAATATACTATAATATATCATCATAGTATATGTTTTATAAAAGAGTGACAAAACTTATATAAGTTTTGAAATTATTACAGCTACTTTTTTGCCTTCAATATTACTAAATTCTACAAGCACCTCATCCTAGGGCATCAATTTACAATTTCAAACACGCATTACATCTACGTCTTGTCGGTGATTACTCTCAGTGATTTAACGAAGCGGTACCATCATTATTTACAAAGTCTTTTGATTCAACAGCTATAATATCTAATTAGCTATTTGATGTTACTTCAGAATTGCACGTCGATGGACAGTATTTTCTGACGGAACAGACACGATTTAGTGCTGTGTAAACAACATTGTTGTCATTGCGAGGTTTACGACTGGTTGTACCTGCAATTTGCATGCTATTATACCGGCCTTTGAAAGATGTTTGTGACATTTCAAGCTATGCATCATCTTACAGTGATTGTTTTATGGATTCATTTACATTTTAAACTTCTTCTTAAGAATTTGAATATTTTTTTCCAATACTCTCTCTTTTAGATTATTTAATTAGGATGTTTCCGGTGTAATAGATAGGAAAGTGAAATTATCGAAGCTATGAGAAGTGGTGTCAATTAACATTTAAAATGAAATAAAGAGGTCTGTCAAGTGGGAACGCTGTAAGTGAGGACGGGTCTAATAAATATATGGCACGACATTTAGTAGTACTTAACGTTGATGCCGTTAAATAGATGCATCAGAACGCGGTGCAGCTGTTTAATATTCCTAATTAGAGTGTTGTGTGAGATATGGTTTGTGTCATCAATCACAAACAGGGCACGCACTTGTATTATAATAGAAAACCACTTTTGAAATGTAAACACAAAAAATCTTTTAAATTTTTACTGAATGTACTAAAATTGATTACATTTCCGTGAAACAATGGATAAAAATAATAACTTCTAATTATAACACACGTTCTGTTTCACGTTAATGGTAACGCACCAATTGTGTAAAGACGCATACCTCTCATAAACATGGCATATTGTTCGGAGATCTTGCTCTTTAACCTGTTATTACTGGTAATACCTTTACATAAGCTGAGCCAAGACACGCCCAGCCTTGATCGATGGACAGGGTCAACGTCTGCACAAACCCTAAATGATTTAGGGAATTCGTAATAACATGTAAACTCACTTATTGGGACACCAAAATAATTCTATCAAAAGACCAAAATATCTTATTATGTAATCATAAAAATCGATCTCAGAAGAGGAAAATAAATTATATAACGACTTTTTACTAGTTATTTTAATATCACTGCCCAGTTATTTTTCGTATGGCGCTTTAAAATCAAGTTAACAGTTGATACAAAGCGGATGTCATTGGACCAAAATTGTCTGGCAAACAAAACTGCACCAAGAGTTGAACGTTGAAGAGCCTTTTTCACTTCAGCAAGTGCATTTAAGTTCAATATCTCTCCATCAATCAAATTTAGACCTTAAGTGTGTTTGATGAAGTTCATTTTCATTCGATTATTTACAACTCCATTCGAAATCGATTTATTCAAAGCGGACTGTTACTAAGTAAACACTTGAAGATGAAGTCTCGAATTGATTCCGATGAATGTTTATTTAAAGAAATCTTCATGCTTTTTTGGCCAAGTTCATCCAAGTCCGTTGATCTGGTCTTCTCGATGATTGAAGTAGTATGTCAAAAGCATTAGAGAATTTGTGTTCATAGTTATTATTATTATAATTTGATTAGTAAACAGTGCTTGAAGTGTGGTGTTAATTAAATAAAAATTAGTCAGTCCTTATAATCATAACAACTTATACAAGCTTATGTTTTATTGTTTACTTATGTAGATATATGATCAAATTCTTTTTTTTTTTCATTCGTTCTTTACTTTCATTATTTATTTTATCATGTGTTAGACTTAGAGAGTAATAAAAAATTCTGTCTGTCTGGGAACGTATCACGAGAAAACTGCTGGACATCCGGGTATATAGGATACTTTTTATTGCAGGAAAATATCTCATCTCTGAGAAATCTATACTAAACGTTCAAACGTAATTAGGGACGAACCCGAGCGAAGCAAGGGTAAGTCTCTAGTATTGTGTAAACCTTAAACATATAGATACTGTTTTGACTTTAAAGTTGCTTCATACAGTACCATTTGCATCTGGTGAATCAATAAGAATTATTCTTATCTAGAAAACAGGTGCAGCGCCTGCGCATTCTTTAACTACTTTTTCTTATCGACATTACTTTCCAACCTATTATTTGAAGTAAAAAGTATGTATGACATTGGTTTGGACATTCAAAATGACATAGTCATCTTTACATGTAAGTTTTGTAGAACTTTAGGATGTTCAGCAAATAAAATCAAACTAATTTAGTCAAAAAGGAAAAAAAACAATTTACGCATGATAGGTATAGATAGGAGACAGTAATAAATAAATTTTATGTCGTATTAAATATGCTAATTATGTTAATTTCAAGATAAGGTTGTTTTTTAATTCTAATCAAAATTTGCGCTTCAAGATTTTCTATAAATAAATTAATTTCTCCAGTTCTCGTTTGATGTAAAGATGTTGAAAGCAAGAAATTCCCACGAATCAGGATTAACAAGTTTGCGGAGCGCTAAGCAAAAACGAATAACGTTACCTTTTTTGCAATACGAAGACGGTAAGGTCCAATACTACATTTGTTTTAATGTCTTTTAGGAATATCTTGTTCTCTTCACTTCGATTGGAGCAATAAAAAGCTTAAATTTGGTGTCGGCGACCGATTACCCGTTCATTTGAATAAGCCCTCAGGATGGTATTGAAAATAAAAGAGTATAAATAAAACCTTCAGACTCAATGCCTTAGATGTCTCACTGTGAATTGGAGATTAATCTTATCTTAAAAGAGCTAAAATACTCCATTACCATTTTGAAAGATCCATAAAAAGACGGTGCAAAATAAATCTGAGATAGCTTGCAAAAAGATCAGATCAATCTTTTCTCAATAAAAAAAAAATATTATTATCCTTTGACTTTACAGTTACTTATTGATTATTCTTCCGATGCGAATACCATTTGAATGAATCTGAAAAGTTAGTCAAATGTATATCGCATTAATATTTTTTGCTTTTATCAAGATTCATCTTCTGCAATAAAACTATATACGACGGCTATTGTGATCGATATATGAAATATCGCAGGTGGGTATAAAGAGATTTGAATATGTCTGGGGCTTTTTGTTCGCCGCTTTTTATTATTGTTGTTCCATTAACAGATTTTATTGCTCTGAACCCAGTGCACCAATTGGTCGCCCGCGGACAAATGATGCTATGGCTTTTATTGAAGTGCTTCGAAGATCTTTTACGACCGCGTCATTTCATAACTCTTAATTGTATGGATACTCAACAATTACGGTCGTATCAGTTTATCTTATTGTACTTTAAACTTTCAAATTAACCATATTACAAAAATTTAAAAGTTATATTTGATCGAGGTTAGTTATCATAAATGAGGTAATGTGAGGGATATGTGTATCTTTTGTGTTCGACTTCAATATTAATTTCCCAGACATCAGCACCGTTCATCAGATTGAGGTGAGGCTAATTAGTACAGAGAGCTTGTTACTTTATAATTATCACAGTTTGAAGACTGGGCGGACCGGTGCCGACTCGGCGACGTCAGATTCAGTTCAAGTTCTTTTATAATAACGGATAATTCATTTCAAACGTTTTCGTATCAATTTAATTCATAGATAATAGATATCTTATAACTTTGGAAATACGCAACATTGTATTTGCTTTTTCGACGCTACCAAAAGATTACAAACATAATAACGAATATATTCTGCGAAATCCATTTGTAATATTAAGAAAATTGTTTATAATTTTATAAGTACTGAAATGAGGCTTTCAATCGAAGGCACCGGGGAGCAAATATAAAACATCTTAAACAAGAAAATCGGTAGCAGATGAAAGACGCTTCGGCATTGACCTTATCTCGCTGAGAGCACGTTACAAATCGATTCTGCGGAGCCAATGGGACGAAGCAAACATAGGTCGATGAACCTGCGCCCGCGCACAATTTGCATACCTAGTCGTTACATCACGAGTGACCATAGCTCGTTTGACGATATGATTTGTTCGTGTCTCAGGGCATGAGGACCTTGTTAGAGCATATTAGATTTCTTTGTAACTCTCGATTTAACTCTTGTGGCTAATTTATATGGTATAAAATTGGATGATGCGGTATACTGTATACTTATTTACTATACTTGTATAGTTAATGTATTTTTTTTTTAGTTTTTTTTTAATTGAAGTATATTCAGGATAGTATTCTTTAAAGGCTATAATGATGAGATTGTACGCAGAAAACTATTACTATTAGTAAATATAAAATATATAATGTAGGTATATAGATAAATAATAAAATTATACTTATGGTATTTCATATTAAATTAAATACCGAATCCTTTAACATTAAAAGCACCTGTCATGAATTTTTTTGAATAATTTGTCACATATTACCATTCTAAAGATATGTGTCGTGTTTTTTTTATAGTTCCATTTATGTTTTTGTATTTTAATATAATGGTTTGATGCCATTTAAGATCGATATGATAATATTGGATTAACATTAATCTAAAATACTTTAACGCTTATATTAGTTAATTATCATATAAAAGGTTTTTTTTGTATTTTTATTTTTTATCCATTTTTATATTATTGCTATGTTGATTTTATACATTATAAGCTATTAGCCACGTGCACTTTGGTATGTAAATTAAGATTTCCTTATTTTAATAAGAATTTATTGTTATAAGCCAACTTTAAGTTATTTTGTTGTTATTAAGGTTCTTTCAATTATTAATTTAGTTGTAAATTATATATATGGACACAAAAGTTAAGCGGTCATATATAATAATCCTTTTTCAAGCAAAATTACCTACTTCAAAAGTAACAGATTATACTAACCTTAGAAGGGGATGTTTTACTTCTATATTAGACCACTTTTAATTTCTACACTATACAGATAAATAAAATTGGAGTGTCTGTTTGTAATATTAAAATAATCGCTTTTTACTAAATGCATATGGATGTATACACGGTACATATACCAACACCATATTTTAAATTTTTTGTCTGTCTGTCTGTTTGTTCCGGCTAATCTCCGAAACGGCTGGACCGATTTTGACGGGACTTTCATTAGCAGATAGCTGATGTTATCAGGAGTAACTTAGGCTACTTTTATTTTAGAATAAGAATCAGGGTTCCGCGAAAAAAAATTAAAACCCATGAAATTGTGATCACAATCCGCGTACGGCGTACGCACCCGAGCGAAGCGAGTGTAAATCGCTACCGCTACTAATAATTTATATAATATCTTAGAAGTAGCAAGCTACTTTTTATGTATAAACATAGCTAACCGCGAAAACGTACCTAGGGACGAACGCGAGCGAAGCGAACGTGAGTCGCTAGTATGCATATATAATCTATTTATTAAAGAAAAACCATGAAAATTGGTTCAAAATATGCGCAGATAATGCGTGATATAACCAAATTCAAAATGCTCCTTCGAAATCAATCAAACTATTCGAAATGTGATCCATTATTTATGTTGTTTGACATAAAATAGCTAAAGTTTTCCATCGAAAATATAGAAAATTGCAATATAAAATTTGCTATAAATACTGCAAGCATGTTTCAATATCGATCGTTAAATCGAACCAAGCAATCACAGTATTTGCTTATTTAAAGGAAATTATCCGAACTCCTCCAAGATCCTGTACGAAACCGGTGGTTAGTATCGGAATGGTAGCCTGGGGCGGTCAATTTCCAGCGCGGCCATGGGCCCGGGGCGCGAGAGATGGTTCCCACAAACCCGTTACATTCTAATAAAGGCTGTAAAGTCAAATATATTTTGTTGTTATGTTCTATTGTCTAAGCATACTTGAGCTATAACAACTGGTCTTTAGTTTTATTGATTGGATTTACGTTTACATTTTTGTTCACTAAATGATGATTGTTGTTACGCATTACTAGTGAGTTATCTTCGCTTCGCTCGGGTGATGCCCTAGATTTGTTTTATTTATTTTTTGTTTTAAAATACAGGCAGCGCCATCTTATAACTATTACTTATAGTATTTTATTACCTATAAGTTACTTCAGCTTTTATCTTTGTACCAAATTTCGTCCAAATCCATCCAGCCAGTTCTCGCGTGGAAGGAGTAACCAACATTGTGTAAAGTGTAATTCCTTTTGTTTTTAAGTCAGTTCTATACATTACACATCTATTAAGTATTCAACAACGAGAACAATTCATAATCTATACTATAATAAAACTGTAGAGGTCGAATGTCTGTACATAGAAAAAAAATGCTGAAAACCGAGTCAGGGGGGTGTAAGAAGAGCAATAGAACCAATCCTGATTTTTTTCAATTTTTTTGTTTCTCTGTCTGTTTGTCTGTTTGTCTGTTTGTCTGTTTGTCTGTTTGTCTGTTTGTACGGGCTAATCTCCGAAGCTGCTGGACCGATTTAAATGAAATTTTGCATGGTGGTACCTTATATCCCCGGTCAACATTTAGGATACTTTTCATCCTTGAAAATCAAAGCGTTCCCGTGGGATAGTAAAAAAACCGTAGTAACTTATACAGCTTGGTACACAAAAACAACTGATTGGATTTTAATGAAACTTTATAATAATATAGTTCATACATCAGAATAACAAATGGGCAACTTTTTATCCCGGAAAAATGTACGGTTCCCGTGGGATAGATTTGTTTTTGTTTGTCTAGAGGCGAACCCGAGCAAAGCGAGGGTGAGCCGCTATAATATTATAAAAAGGAAAGACTTTTTTGTTTGTTTATTTGTTTGTACCGAATAATCTCCGAAACTACTGGACCGATTTAGATGAAAGGGTTTAGCTGGATAAGTATAGCGAACCGGCCCCCTAATGGCAACCTATATCGAGAATAATGTGTCAATAAGAGCTTGATGTAGAAAAGCGATTTATTATTTTATTAAAAGCGAGTTCACTATCGTACTCAGCTTTGACCTTGAGATATAAAGAAAATGAGCGTGACTATGACTTTCGTTCAAAAGGGCATATCTCGAAAACCTTCAAAGCTAGAAACTTAAAACTAAGGCGAGGTTTTAGGTAATCTTTGAAAGCATATTAAATTTTTTTTAGACTTTTTTTCATAATAACCCTTTTTTTTAAATAATCTATCTATCTATACTATAATAAAAATGTAGAGGTTGAATGTCAGTACATAGAAAAAAAAATGCTAAAAACCGAGTCAGGGGAGTGTAAAAAGGGCAATGGATCAAATCCAGACTTTTTTCAAATTTTTCGTTACTCTGTCTGTTTGTCTGTTTGTATGGGCTAATGTCCGAAACTTTTGAACCGATTTAAGTGAAATTTCGTATGGCGGTACCTTATATCCCCGGTCAACATTTTAGATACTTTCCATCTCGAAAAATTAAAGAGTTCCCGTGGGATAGTTAAAAAACTATAGTAACTTATACAGCATAGTACACAAAAATTACTGATTGGATTTTAATGAAAATTTGCCATAATATAGTTCATACATTAGAATAATAAATAAGCGCCTTTTTATTTCGGAAGAAATGAACGGTTCCCGTGGGATAGATTTGTTTTTGTTTAGAGGCAAAGCCGAGCGAAGCGAGGGTGAGCCGGTGAGATTATATATACTCCTGGGTATGTGCGTAATGCGGGTAATCTACGTAGGGCGGATAATATTCGTAGGGCAGGTAATGTGTGTATTGCGGGTAACGTGCGTAGGGCGGGTAAAGGTAATAGGGCTGGAAAAGTGCGTAAGATAATAAAAGTGCGTAGAGTGGATACTGTGCGTTGGGCGGGTAAAGTGCGTAGAATAAATCTGTCTGTGTTTGAGCGTAGCAAGGGTGAGCCGCTATAAATTATAAATGAAAGACTTTTTTGTTTGTTTATTTGTTATTACCGAGTAAGCTCCAAAACTATTGGACTAATTTAGATGAAAGGGTTTAGCCGGATAAGTATAGCGAACCAGCTCCCTAATGGCAACCTATATCAAAATTTAAATAAAACTAACTTTTCGGATTTTTTCGCGGATTTATTTTGATTTTTGGTTCCCGACTTTTCAATTGCTTTACACTTATGACTTATGTGTCAATAAGGGCTTGATGTAGAAAAGCGATTCGTACGAGTTTCACTGTCGTATTCCGCTTTGAGCTTGAAATATGAAGAAAATGAGCGTAACTATGACTTTCGTTCAAAAGGGCATAACCAAACTATAGAGGTCGAATGTCTGTACATAGAAATAAAATGCTAAAAACCGAGTCAGGGGGATGTAAGAAGAGAAATAGAACAAATCAAGATTTTTTTCAATTTCAATTGTTTCTCTGTCTGTCTGTTTGTACGGGATAACCTCTAAATCTGTTAGACCGAATTAGATGAAATTCTGCATGGTGGTACCTTTTATCCCCAGGCAACATCTTAGATACATTTCATCCTGAAAAATTAAAGAATTCCCGTGGGATAGTTAAAAAACTGTAGTAACTTATACAGCTTAGTTCACAAAAACTACTGATTGGATTTTAATGAAACTTTACAGTAATATAGTTCATACATCAGAATAAACAATAGGCTACTTTTTATCCCGGAAAAATGTACGGCTCCGGTGAAATAGATTTGTTTTTGTTTGTCTAGAGGCGAACCCGAGCGAAGCGAGGGTGAGCCGCTAGTATTAGTATAAAAAAGCAGTTTCTAGATTTCACCTCACATCCTTAATGTTGTGACTCAAGACTCTAATAACGATAAAAACTCTTGACGAATTCAAACAGCATCCTATTGCTTAAATAATGGTTTTGTCAAGGAAATTCGTGAGAGTTCTTAGTTACTTAATATTTTGTATTCACATTTTTTAATTTAATGTTATACATTATGCGTATCCTTATATGTTATATATATACGGATTTAGTCATGGGACAGACTCCCGTGACCATGATTGCTGTAAAGTGTAAAGTAAAGCATTCGAAACGTGGGGAACCAAAAACCAAAATAAATCCGCATAAAACCTTAAAGATAATTTTATTCAATGTTATATATACACTTCATTTTTTTTTTATAAATATGTTGGGAAATTAACACATAGCACAATCTAGTTCCATTGTCAGCTATGGGGTTTGTGTTATGAATACCAGATAGTTGATACTCCACACTACACATATATAACTTTAAATACATACATATTATATATTTATATTATTGAAAGTGGTCATACCTCCGTTATAACAGATCGACCATAAATAGTGGTTGTCACAATGTTCTTGTGTCGTCGTAGATATTTGCATATAAAGACAAAGCTCAGATGTGGAACGCTGATCTAAGAATGTAGCAAGCTAGTGAGACTTTTAAATGGTTTGTTGGTATAATTTAATGAATGTACCTTGAGTATATTTCAATTATTTTAATGTTCACCGACTTCCATAAGGGGAATGTGTGTTTTCTGTGTGTATGTTACGTTGTTTCGCCAATTGCAGATCGATTTTCAAAATAATTTTAATGAATAGGTCATACGTTGACCTATATTGTTTCCATTTTAGTAAAAAAAAAATCAATTTTTTAATAAATTAGTTTGTATTAGGATATTCATGTAAAGCTTACATTTAACACCTTACCTTACCTTATATTTAAATCACAACTTTTTACATTATTGAAAAAAGATCGCGTCCTATTTACTTATATCAAATTATGGTATAAACCAACAGAAGCGTTAAATGAAGTAACGATTTTGATCTGTAACGACCAACTGTTTATTGGTTTCAATTTAATGTACACAATTTGCGACAATAACGGTGCAAATGGTCGAGTAATCTTACGATTTAACTAAAGTAGTTGCTAAATAATTGATTGTAGCGACTTAACCCTAACTCTTTAATAGAAAATAAAAACTGTTATTTAAATCACTTTATATTTAACTAGTTTTTTCTTTGGCTTTGCTCGCGTGATAAGTGAGGCGGGTATCAAGGGTAGCCTATATGCGATCCCAGAATGCAATCTGCCTTTGCCAAACTTTATCGAAATTTGTTTAACGGTTTAAGCGGGAAAAGGTAACAGAGTTACTTTCACGTTTATGATATTAGTAACTATGGATTATTCTATCCATAAAGATGGATTTTTTCTTCAAATTTCAAATAAAGCCCTTGCAATATAGACTTCATACAAAAAATCATGAAAATCGATTGCCAATTATTGACAGAATTGCGTAACAAACCCACCTATAGGAAAGAAAATCGTAGGTACAATCGGATTGAGTACTTCTTTCTTGAATTCGGTTAATTATTAAGACATAAAAAAGCAAATAAATCACATTTTTTTGCTACATATCCTTTGAATATTCCAGTTTAAAACGTTGGCTAGTGCTTAATCCCATTATACCGTTTCCTTAAGGACTACTCGAGTTGTTGCGCCGTTTAGCATGCTGATGCTGATCTGACCCCTTGATCTCATTGATCCGATGTAAGATACAGAATGTTTCCATTTTGATGTGCTCTGGTGCCCATTTGAACTCGCACCCGGATGTCATGTTTTTACATTCTGTTCTCTCGTTACGTCTGTAATCGTGTGCTGTATTCATGACTTCTTCATTCTTTGTTGGCATGTTTATTTTTATTAATAATTTCCTCTTTGCTATATCATAATTCATATAAAATATTCTGTTCGGATTATTGATGACAACTATTTCTCAGGTTTTTATTAACCACTATATACATTTAACGTCTGTGAAAAAAGTTCATTACCATTTTTCGGTGTCAATCGTAATGCTAAACGCGGTTTTTCCAAAACATATGCTGGAATTCAAAATAAAAAAGTGTGACAATTGATGTGCGCCAAATATTGTGTTTTCCCGTGATTTAGTATTCCATTTGCGTTGCTACGGCGTCGTTTGTTTACGGTCGTGCGTAGAGCTAGGACTACATTGGGTTACTGGCATCATTTGATGAATAACCTTGGCCGTTCTAATTGTTGAAGAGATAAAAAGTACAAAAACGTCGCGCCCAGACCGCTCGTTACTAAGCGTTCGTTTTGTTCCAAGTGCCTGAGGGCAATCATGTCTCGCCATAATAAAGGGCTGCGCACGTCCTCTGCTCCAAGATTTATGGATGTAAGAGCCGCCGACATCGGCGCGTACGCCTGCGTTTGTCACACTATCGCGATGCCCGACGCATAGCAATAATTGCTAAATTAGTTGTTATATTTAATATACAGAATACGTGTTAAAAACTGTTCTAACCTCAAAAATTATTCTGAAAAAAAAAATTAAGTAGAAGGGTGAAAAATACTTTACGACCTATTCTCATACCTACCAAAAATATAAAAAATATCAATAAAATCGATCGAGCCGTTTCGGAGAAATGCGACCACAAACACCTTGACACGAGATATTTATATAGTAGATGTATATGGAATAGACATTCAATTTTTCATACATATAGGTGTAGAAATGTACAACATATATTTAAATTAATTAAAAGTTATACTAAGGCTGAATTATATGTTATGGTTATGATTTATACTTTTGTTACATATCCATTGTTCTATTTCACGCCCATTTCGATATTTATGCTGATTGAGCGAGATATGATCTCTCATGCTCTTATTCAAGCGCGAATACTATGACTATAAGCCTTTCAATTATAGTTATTGTTATTTTTGAAGTTATTATCTAATAATTAGGTAAAAAACACCTTTATTTCATCTGTTTGCCAAGCAATTTTCTTTTTTAGGGTTCCGTACCCAAAAGGTGAAACGGGACGCTATTATTAAGACTTCGCTGTCCGTCCGTCTGTCTGTCTGTCCGTTTGTCACCGGGCTGTATCTCATGAACCGTGATAGTTGAAATTAGACACATTATAACAACAAATACTAATAGAAAGAATAATATAAATAAATAAGGGGGCTCCCATACAACAAACGTGATTTTTTTTGCTCGTTTTTGCTCGATAATGATAACAGCAACAAGTAGACGCTTGAAATATTCACACAATACTTAGTTATATAATATTCACTTTAATAATAAATAATTAAATTAAAATAAACAAATACTTAAGAGGGGATCCCATACAACAGAGATGTTTTTTTTTTGCCGTTTTTATAGATAATGGTACGGAACACTTCGTGCGCGAGTCCGACTCGCACTTCGCCGTTTTTTTTTCAGTAGCTGTTGACGTGCTTTTGTTTTATCAATAAAAATATTTTGAAACAGCTATTTTTTATATACTTATAAGTTAAATATGTATGCTACAAGTTTAGTTAATAATTTTATAAGAAATTTAAAAAAACTAGCATGATTGTAAATTAATATATTAAACTTAACTAAATTCATTCGATTAAATATGGAAATTTAAATGAAAAATACCTCAAGATAACTTAAAACCGTATTCTTTATACACTTTTTAACTATATTCTCATAATTAACTGCACAGATAGTTCCATAGTATAGGATATATTAAAAGAAAAAATCTCTTTCTCAGGCGCAACATATGGCGTTCATTCATATGTTATCTGCAATGGATCCAAGCATTACAAGCCCTGACGCCGTTCTTGGCGGTTAAGTGGGTTTATTAATCGTGTTCACTGCTTCATTTAACCGACCGCGTTAAAATAAATTCATCTTTATTTCTAATTACATGCCTTGTAATTGCATCCTGTGCATATGATTTTAATACATTCGTTGATGTACGCCCATTGTGTTTTTTTTTGAGTTTTTTTTTGTCGACTACGTTTTGGATTAGTGGATGGATTTTGATATAGCGTTTAAAGCTCTCCTGAATAGTGAAAAATTTTATGGCGACTCTACAGTATTTTTTCAACTGTTTCCGTCTAGACACTTAATATTAAATATTAGATTCCATACTCTAACCATGCATATCCTCAAACCTATCAAAATGAAAGGAACATTGATATCAATGTTAAGTGAATATCTGAACTAAATATTTGAACTACCTGGTTTCAGAACTAATCTATTTCCAAAACTGCCAATTTACAACTATTGATCCCCAAATTCTATTTTTTTATGTTCCTTAACAAAGTTGTTTTATTGTGATCCTTATGTCAATGGACAGTAGGGTCATATATGAATATGGAGTTGAATAGGGGTGCGGCATCATTTGCACGGTGCACGTGTGTGCAGTAACTCGATCCTCGCTTGGAGATAATAATTTCATATTGTCGAGCCCAAGCCCGAGGCTCTTACAATAGGACGATGGGGTCGCATGAATAGATGTCTTTCCAGAGATAATCGCTTTATGTAGTAATTTAGACATAAGGTGTTAACACAAGTCCAAAGTTTATTTTAAAACTACTTCAGGATAAGATCCGACATGATGAAAATATTCTCTCAAAATATTAGTTACCAAGAACTTAAATTACATCAGATGTCTGTGACAATATTATGAGTTTACGACACGTGAGTCAAGTATCATTGTTAGAAACTCCGTAAAAACATCCAAGTGTATATAATAAACCATTTCAAAAACATCAAAAGCCGTAAATGACTGCTCCCGTTATACTGAAACTTGTTAAAACTTCTATCACACGAGATTGTCTTCGAAGAAAGGGTTCATTCGCCTTAAACTATGAGAATAGTATAAAATGTTAGAACAATAATGTTAAGTAACGCGATGACGCTTATCTCCTCATTATGATACTTGAAACCGGAGTATATGCTACTGGTTTTTTAGATTAATTCTAAGTTACGTTCTACGTGTATGCATACTACGTGTATACAGTATGATACTTTATTTTTAACACGCTTTTTCATGAGAAGTAGATCATCACGCTTTACAGAATAGCCAAAAACAATGAAGACTAACCCTACTTTACTAAAGTCTGTTAAACAAATCTAATGATTATTGGTATTGCTCTTTAATCCATTCGAATTATTTTGAAATTGACATACTTATCTATTACTAGTATTGAGTGTAGTATCAAAAACATGGATTCAAACATATCAAATTTGAAATCGCTTACAATAACTTACGATTATTCTGTTTCAAAACGACAGTCTTAAATCTAATTTGGTTTGAATCAGTCTTTTGGTGTTAAGTTGAGGTTGGCGGATTGGAGGATGGCGGAACTTCGCCACCGAGATGCTCCAACGTCTCTATATATGTATGTATGTACTGTCTTTGTGCAATATTTACACATCTAAAAAACTATTTAATTTTACAATAATTTTTCATGGGCATATTTTAACAGAGATCGTAAATTAATTTTATTGTATTCCAATTTAATTTGAAATATTTATCATATTTTTTAACGACTTTTACTAATAATAGCAACCATATATTATATTATTTGGTTGTTGACATTGTCATAATTAGCTCACGTCATATAAAAAAAGTTAAAGTTCGCTGGAATAACAAGTCAAACGTAAATTCCTATCGCCTTACTCTATGCTGGTACGCAAGCTGCGCGCGCGCCGCACACGTCTGTAGGCACAGCTACGTCTGTGTGCGTGCGCTTGTACACATCTGCGCTAGTGTGGACGCGTGGGAACGGGAGACGCGTGCGCCGATACTGACGCGTTTTGTGCATTATTTAAACGTATAAAACGTTTTTGGTGTAAATACACCCACGTTTTAATCTTTGGAAATGTAGGCCTCTGATACCTCTAACATTTGGGTAACTGTAATATTCTATTTTGTGTGAATCATATCGTTTCTTAACTTTGCTAACAGACAATCCATCAACGCCTTCGATTATTTGTATAATATATCTAATTAAAGCATATATTTACCTTCATTTACCAAGAATTTTCAAATGGTTAAAGTTTTATGTTAAATATTCCACTTCCTTTATTAATTTGCCTTGACTACTCCTTTCTCCTAAAGCGATCTAACATGATTCGACCTTGATCACTGGCTTGCTCTGTTACCAATTTACCACGAGTTTCAACAATCACGAACTAGTGCTTTATTCATATAGATACGTATTATATTTATTTGAACAGTTTTTATAAAACAATAAAAAAAATATTTGAATATTTTATTGTTAACGAATAGATGTGACTATATTTTATATTTAAAAAAAAATAGTGTGTAAAGTAACCTTAAAATGAAGACAACAGCGTATTTCATTATATTTACATATATACCGTCAAACCGTCAAAGGTCCGATATTGCCTAGAGCAACGTGCTTCATTTCGTAGAGCGTTAATAACTTGAACTTTTTCATTTATTTCAATGCATGACGCGTACCTTGTTTATTGCTAATTGCCCTTTGTGATGTAGGTAAGCATAAGTGAACTAAATAGTCAAAAAAAGTAAAATATCAAATTAATAACTCAAATCGCGTCTTTGAGAGCGGAGGCGCGATCCGATACCTGCAAAAGAAAAGATAATACTAATAAATTAAAAAAAAAAAGTTTACGTGAAATGAATTAAAATTTAATTCGGTCAAGGGCGAGTTGAATTTGCACACGAAGGATTTCGTATCATCGTATATGTACTTTTTATTAATATGACTTTTACTCTATGTATGTGGTATATTAAGTTCGATGCTCGATTACGAACGTTAAAAAAATGTTTCTTGTATTCTTATTTTTATTATTTGTTGTTATAGCGACAAAAGGAATAGGTACATACTCTGTAAAAATTTCCAACTCTCTACCTATTACGGTTCATGAGATACAGCCCTGTGACAGACGGACTGACGGATAGCAGTGGTTTTGTAATAGGGTTCCGTTAGCACCCTTCTAGTACGGAACCCTAAAGAGTATTAAGTAACTTCTAATTTTTTTTTTTTATTTTCAACTTATATAAGCATAAACGATCAAAAATCAAACTATGTTCGTTATGCATAATATGACATTTGAAATCATTGCCATACTAATGTTATCTATTAATACTGTAAATTATATGATATCTAAGTTGTATACTTATCTACTTAAGAATTTTATATCCGTGTTAGATTTGGAATAATCTGAGAGACATTCAGCAACTTATGTTTTTCCAAACAAGAATATCGCCTAAATCCACCATTTACTAGCTAATTAATAACAAAATACCAGTAAAAACTAGTTATAATACTACAATTTTATCAAAGTTCCCTGCTATATATTTATGGCTATGCATAGTTTCACGCAAATTATAAAAATATCTTTTTAAATGGGTATGTAAATTACAATATCTGTTAATATTGAAATCGTTATCCATTATGCAATAAAATCAGTTAGTATTCTAAACCGAAGTATACAATTATGTTATCTGATTTTACTTAAATTTTACCAGATTAAAACTTTATAAGACAGCTTTATGTAACTACTTAAAGTTTTTTTATTTTATTTTATAACGTTTCTACTTGTAAAAGTAGCGAAAAATATGTAGAAAATTTCCAACAGAAATTTTTCGTCATCACAGTACCCATATAAATAACTAGTGATTCGCCCTCGCTTCGCTTCGTGTTCGTCCCTAGACAAAAACAAATCTATTCTACGGGATTCGTACATTTTCCCGGGATGATATATAGCCTATAGGCTTCCTCAGTTAACGGGCTATCCAATGCAAAAAGAATTTTTCAAATTGGATTAGTAGTTCCTGAGATTAGCACGGTCAACCAAACAAACAAATAAACTCGTCAGATTTATAATGTTATAGCTAATAATATTATAAATGGGAAAAAAGTGTGTTTTGTTGACGGATTTAGATGAAATTCACAGATATCCTATGATTTGGAGTAACACTTAGTCTACTGTTTTTAAAAAAATATTCCAAAAGGTGGTGCTGCCTGTAAATAATATTAATAAATAAATCGCAAAGCAAGGGTATGTCGCTAGTGTTTTCATAATTAAAGGAATATTTATTTTTGCGTATCCTATCCCCATACAGGACATTAATATCCGTGTAGATAACCTCAGGTCAAAGTTAATCTCGGTCACTCGTCCCCACCCGCTACTGAGACCACGCCCAGAAACGAACAAGTCCGCTCTCCCACCCAATCGCATAGCGAAACTGAATTAGAGCAATCTACTTGTTTGATTGCACCTTTGTATGTATTTCAGTTAACTTCTATAATATAATTTTGAGATCAAATGTCAGAATAAATAGAATCAGTGTCAAATATTATAATTTCTTGAAAATTCATTTATTTCAGTGTCATCCGTTTTATTTTAAAGTTGGAAATAAATGGCATAAAAAGACTAAACTTAATAATTGTAGCTATAATTACAGCTTTTACAAAATTACGTTTCTTATTATCAATTTTATCATCAAGTTTATGCGCTAGGACATTCTCGTAACCTTAGTTATAAAGAGTTAAAAATCTTCAGCTTTTTCTTACAACGTCAATTACTGGGTTCGTGAGTTCTCTTATCGCTTGTCTACAAGCTCTATCGCAAAGATTTACAGGTAGTGGGAAGTCCGGCACGAAGGACCAAGATTGTTATATATTTTTATATTCCATAAGGAAATTATTAATAATAATAAATATTAGTATAGACTGATATCTGTTGGTATCCAATTAATTTTTAGAAAATTACACCCTAATAAAAAATTTAATCATCATTATGGGTTTTCATAACTTAAAATAATAATTTTAACTTAAAACAAATAAACCGAATAAGTATCCTTGGATTTTATATAATAAAATCTGCACACAAAGCCTAGAAATAGAAATAAAAGTAGCCAGACAAGTATTTATTGTGCAGGCAAGAGGCATAAGCCGCGGCGCACGGCGTGATGAAGTATGGTCAAGGCTCGGGCTACCGGGCGTAACGTTTAATGCATTCTCTTTATCTCTAGAAATATGATGTGCTATTACTGTTAAATTATTTCTCTAAGCTTCATCGTTTCTCATTTCATTTACGTCGTTAGAACTTGGTTTATCGAAAGGATTATTTAATATTTCCTCTCTTTTTATGGTTTTAAAGTTTAATAGTCTTATTTTAAGGTTTGAAGTTTGTATTTTTTTACACCTTCTAGTACGTTTTTTTAAATTAAATTACTTTATTATGGTGGATAAATAAAAGTATTTTATTAATTAAAAAAGTCAAATATAATTTTAAAATCAGATATATAATTTTTATTACTTATAAGTTATTTATTACTTGAGTATCAATTTACACATGTTCTATTTATAATGTAATAAATAATTTCAGTAATGTGTAATATTTTGCCTTTGAAAAATCGAATCTATGACTTCCTGGTAGCCCCACCAGTCAGACGTGTCTACTAAGTGACAGCGTACTATGTTGTTATCAATTAATTAAAAGTACAGCTACAGTACAGCTGTACTGAAATTTATGTCATACTTTTCATACTTTTCCATATTTAAGTATGGGAGTTTCACCCTTTTCGTCTTGTTGCATTCACCCAAGCAGGAAACATTATTACTGATCTTGCACAAATGAGTGCATCATTCCAATTACGGCGTGTAACTGTTCGTCCATATGTGATGTCAAACCTAATGAAGACAGGAAGGACTGGTTGAAACCCTGTTAGAAAAACTCTGACAACTACACGAAAACCGTTCATATCTTCTCATTAACGGTGCTTCTTTACTAGTATTTATGGAATTATGCTTCTGCTTCGAACACATGCAAAAGACGTGCATTTAATACACTTAGGTATGTAATTATGAAGTAAGTAGGTACACACACACACACACACGTTTTTTTTTATTTTGAAATAGTTTTAATAGAAATACTGTTATCCAATCCATCATTCATGACTTCATCGTGACAGTGTATATTGGATTTCATGAGGAATAAATTTTCAAACGAATTACCTTCTTTGATAGAATAAGTTATTGTCACGAATCGTAATTGAATCTAGAACCCTTCACTATTTCCAGACTTCGACGTTAAATATATTTAATTTCTCTAAAAATGAAATTTTAACAGAAATAACGTATCATCCCGATGAAGCATAAAGATAGAGAATTACATGCGTATGCGCAGGCTTCGCGACGCATCTGATAACCGGCGACATGCCTCACTCGATTCTAAGAACAATTCGAATATTAGCCACGTGATTCCTTTTGTTCACGATTCTAGCAAATGCTTAATTAACTTTTCCTCTATAATTCATTTCGAAATACAAATTTTACTATTTAAAAAAATTAAAGAGTGCATGTATGAATGTGTACACGCGCAAGAAGTAAAACTTGTGTAGGTTATCGGTACTCTTTATGAAATTCAATTTATGTTTTAAATAATTAGGATAGGTGAGATACTAAATATTACAATCATATATTTATTGAATATCACTTAAGGAAAGAATATAAAATTATATATCATTTGTCAGACAATAACAACGGTTACCATGGCAACAAACGTACGTACATTTTTTAGTAACGCAGTACAGTTTTACTTCAAAAACCTCGAAAAGATATATAATAAAACTTTACTTCTTTTACGTTT
The DNA here is from genome assembly GCA_033884665.1 of Argynnis bischoffii washingtonia. Lineage (NCBI taxonomy): Eukaryota > Metazoa > Arthropoda > Insecta > Lepidoptera > Nymphalidae > Argynnis > Argynnis bischoffii. Next base: position 15,990,955 of record CM066610.1, read on the forward strand.
AGTTAAGTCATTAATAAAATACAATCACTTATTGTTTTGAACAATAGTTGACATTGATAAACAAGTAGAAATCTTGTACACCGGTACTGCACCTAATTTGTCTTTTAAAGTTCACGAGCGTTACAGAATATCGAATATCCGAACAGTTACACGCAACACTATTTATTTATTGCAAGCTCGCCGCGCCGCTCTCAGCAACACGAGATCTAGTGTCCGCTCAAATAAAATATTGCCTTATACCTTCACCCTAACTCGTTGCTTCAACGCACAAACATTGTCTACTTTATCATCTCATTCCTAGTTCCTATGTTCTTTGCTCTCGCTTTTCGCCGTAATTAGATCATCGATAGCGCTACAATTTATGGCGGACCATAATGAAGATTTAGCTTTCCAGCATTCTTCGATTAAACAAATGCCAGTTATTGAAAATTGCAAGTAGTTGGTCGTCTTTTTGCGTCGTTCATATTATTTCATTACAGTATTGTTACAAAGCAATTAGCTGAGCACTTAAGTGTTTGAGTACCTTCGTGTCTCTTACAACGATAAGTATCATTTAATTGAATTTATTTGCTTTATGAATCTTTAAGCCCCTAGTATTATTGACCGACTCAAATAAAGGACGTTAACAATTCAGAAGGATCTTTTTTCTGTATGAGTGATTGATTGATGAGTGGATTTCTAATAAATAGGTCACTTTAAAGCTTACACTACCAATTATATTTTGAAGAAAATTTTACATAGGTACTTCTATTTGCTTTGTGGACATGAAAATTACTTACTTATAAGTCGATAACTATTAAAACATTGGAAAAATTCTCGAAAAAAAATCTATTCCATACTAAACGTCAAGACGTACCTTGGGACGAACCTGAGCAAAGCGAGAGCGAGTCGCTAGTGACTTATAAGTTATTAAACAAAAGAATGGCAATATAACTCAGATAAATCACAATGTGTTTATATAAACCCATAGTGCATAAAATATCAGGAGTACAACCACCCTGGTATAAGGTCAGTGCGTGGGTGTAGAGCATCGTGAGCCGCCCACGTGTACAGGTTCGGTGGTGAGGCTTGGTCTGTATGTATTTACTGGAATCTTAAATTCAAATTCACAGTATAAATAGCATATAGAAAATTTTATCTGGAAAGAAGATTTCTTAGCCTTACACTTCCATACTAATATTATGAATATGAAAATTTGTGAGGATGGATAGATGAATGTTTGTTACTCTTTCACTCCATAACGGCTGAACGAATCTAGATGAAATTTGGCATAGAGATAGATTATAATCTGGAATAGCACATAGGTTCCTTTTCATCCCGTAAATGTTCGGTTCCCGTGGGATAGATTTGTTTTTGTTTAGGGATGAAACCGAAGCGAAGTGAAGATGTAAGGGAATGGAGCGACGGAGCGAGTATCACTAGTATACTCTATTTGAAAGTTATATTGAAAAGATCATAAAATCAATATATTTTAAAAATATAATACTTCTTAAAAATGTTTATTATACAATATGTTATTAAAGAAACATCTTATGCTATAGTTAATGAAAGCGTGTTATTAGTGTTTTGTTATAATAATAAAAATTAATATGGGTTTCATATTATCAATAATGATGATGTGGGCGTGAATTTAGTGTTATGTGTTATATGATATTCAATATTATCAGGCGCTTCACGTTCTCCAAATAATCAACATCAAACAATATTCCTAATGGCGCGTTAAATGTAGACTTTGAAATCGATTTCAATACTACGAAAATATTTGATATGACGTTTATAAACAAGGCTCATGCCATTTGTGTATGGCTACATGTGATGTATTATGGCAAGTTAAAATATTTTTGATGTTCTTTATTGCAATATATAATATAGTAGGTATATTTCCTTGTGTTTCTGTATTCATACAGCTGCATGTCAAAATTCGATCTATATATTTCTCACTCGATGGACAAGTGAAAAGGTGATTTAGGAAGTATCCTTTATCGTCTGCTGTCGAGATCAAAAATCACATTCTCCATGATTTATTCGTCCCATAAGATATACGTGGGACAGGATATTGTGTCAGTTTCCTTTCTGCGTTGATGAGTCCTCTATTATTTACTTCTCTTCATATTTAAATGAGTATATTATGGGTAGTATTGGAAAAATCCCACCTAAGTAATATAAAGGTGCGCTTGCGCATGTCACAGGACCGTGTCGCGACGTATCTGTGTTATTTATTGGCGTCGTCCAGCGAGGCGCAGGCACGATAGCGTTCTCAGTGGCGCGTGTTTGTACAATGTTTAGTGTATACTACAGGTAGCTAAAACTAAGACCTTTCTTAGAAGGTTTTCATGTTTAATAAAATTCTGTTAACCCATTGAAATAACATCGTGAATGGGTATGAATATTTAAATAACGCCTTAAAAGAAATTGATAAATTCAACATTTTGGCATACTTAATTTTCTATGCATAACTCAAATACTACGACTTTAGTGATAAAACTTTGATATAAATAAACTAATCTATTTTCATTTGTTCTAGCTGCACATCCCGTTACGCCGGCGAGTTCTGCCAGCATCTGAACCCTTGCCACAGTGAATCCAGTCCTCGATGCCAAAACGGAGGGACATGTCGAGTACGCCCTGGTGCCGGAGGGGCTCCGCCCTCATTTGCTTGCGACTGTCCTCTCGGCTTCAGCGCTTCCCTCTGCGAAATAACAGTACCGGCAGCTTGTGACTCTGCACCATGTTTGAATGGAGCAACGTGTAGGCTGACGTCATTGCAAACCTATGAATGTGACTGTCCGCCTGGTTATACAGGTATTCATTGTTCAATTATTTGATGATTCATTTAGTTTCACATAGTCATGGCATAGAAAAAAAGGTTTACTTTATTTTGATTTCGCAAAATATATTCGAGTTGAAACAAACGTTTTACCTAATACCTACTATTAAAAGTTATTCTATACAGATAAATAAAATTGAAGTTTCTGTCTGTATCTGTATCTGTATGTATTTTATGTAATCTCCGAGATGGTTGGACTGTTTTTACGGAACTTTTACTGGCAGATAGCTGATGCTATAAGGAGTAACTTAGGCAACTTTTATTATAGAAAAAGTATTGGGGTTCCGCAAAAAAATCTACTATAAAAGGAATTGTCGTTTTGTGTGATTATGTTATAGAAAGAGAGCGTTCTTTTTGTATTGATTATGCAAATATAATGTGTCTTCTATCACAGGAACATAATTCAAATCTAATAAAAGATCTTTTCATATCTGAATAGATTAGATGCACTTGCTTCCAAGGTGGTATATTCGCTTAAGCAATACCAATAAATCTTTATATGACAGCATAATGGTGTTCTGCTTTGAAATATGACTGCCTTTATTAATCTTTAATATGAGATAGCTATCTGACGAATCCTTATTAGATACTCATTAGATAATACCTATATACGGTGAATGACTGTAGCATTACGATGTAGCAGGTGCTATATTAATACAAGTTATGAATAAATTGCGGAACTGTTGTGATTTTAATTAGGCTTTGTGTCGTAGCAATTTCATTCGTAGCAATATTACTAATAAATGTATAGTGTATCTATGCAGATAAATATAATTGAAGTGTCTGTTTGTAATGTCAAAATAACAGCATTTTACTAAACGCATATGAAATTATATACGGTACTTATAAGAAAGACACTTTAACATTTTTGTCTGTCTGTTTGTTTGTTTCGGCTACTCTCCGAAACGGCTGGACAGATTTTGCAGGGACTTTTATAGCTGATGTTTTAAGGACTAAATAAGGCTACTTTTATTTTTTTTTAAAAGAATAACGGTTCGCCTAAAAAATTAAGTGTTCCTAGGGACGCATCCGAGCGAAACGCGGTCAAGTCGCTAGTATTCTATATAATAATATTATGACTTCAGTGTGAATTAATGTTTTATTAGTATTAGTTATATATATTTCATGCTACAACATAATAATTAAAACTAGAGAATTTAATAAATTAAATACCTAATATAAAATAAAGTCGTTATTTTTGTCTGTTTGTCATCATCTTAGTTGTTTTAACTTACGCAAAGAATTTACGAGTACATACGGTTTTCACAACCATTTAGAGGATTCCCACAGAAGGTTTTCATGTATAATACAAGCATTATATATATAGAAAGTAAATAACAATAGAGCTTTTTTTAATTAAGTCATCAAGTTCCACCTACGCACGCCCGAGCAAAACCAGGTTAAGCCACTAGTACCAGAATATAATCATATGATACACCCAAAACCAAGAACACCATTTGTTTAAACTTAATCAAAAAACAAACTAAGTAAAAAAATTAGGTTTTAATCTCAATGAATGTCTTTTTTTATATGTTGAGACGTTACCGCACAGAATAATCTGGTTTCATGGTAAACTACGAGGCTTGTGTTATGGATACCAGGTAGTTGATACACTACATAATGCAAATATATAACTTTAAATATATACATATTATAAATATAAACACCCATGACTGGAGTACATACATTCGTGCTAAATGCCCCCAGCGGGACTTGAACCCGTGACCGCTGCCATAGCAAATAGGGTTACTACAAACTGAGCCAAATCTGTCGTCTGTGTCTTATTTGTATAATTGAATTATTGTGAAATATAAAAAAATATATGTACATTGTACATACTATTATATAATAAATAATAAACAATTTCAGATGTGAAACTAGAACCGATAAATTTTGAAAGTTGTCTAAACTGTTAGCATTTCCTTTCAATTAACCTTTTAATGTTTACTGGCACAAAATCCCGTGCCCCTTATTACAATACAATAGAGTTTAAATTCGGGGTTAAATTTATTTGGTTACACGCAATTATGTTATCAAGTGGAATGATGCCGACAAGTTATTTTGTGATTGCAATTAAAAATTCAGCTTTCAATTTTTAGTTGCGGTATTTAAAATTTATACAACACTAGCGACTTACCCTCGCTTCGCTTTTGTGCGTCCTGGGTACGCAGATTTTGTTCATTTTTTTTTTTCATTTTTCATTTTTTCACTACATGTGTTTTAATTTTTTTGCGCGGAACCCTAGATTATTTTTCTTAAATAAAAGAATAAAAGTTAGTCGTTTTATTTATTAAAGAAATAAAGATATCTAATATTGATAAGGTCACTATAAAAAGTTGTTATTTAGCTAATTAGGTAACAATTTATGACAAAGTTCTCGGATAGACGATTCTATAGATAGGTACTGAATAAATTAATCGACTTGATTTTAAATTAGATCTCAAAACTTTTTGCGGCAGAAGAACTGCGTTGCGAGACTTGCATTTTTTTACATATTATGTTTTTGATGGAATATGCTATTGTGTAACCAACAAAGAAGCACTTTCATTTTTCCAGTACACACTAAAAATCATTACAATTGGTACATGCAATTTAAAAGCCTTAACAAATATTATGGCGGATATAAGGAGAAAGTAAGGTAATTTACGCTTCCTTTTTGAAGTAATGATATTTTCCCACAGATGATTACATTTATTGCATACTAGCGACTCACCCTCGTTTCGCTTCGGGTTTGTCTCTAGACAAAAACAAATTTATCCCACGGTAACAGTACATTTTTTCAGGATGATATATAGCCTATAGCCTTCCTCAGTTAACGGTCTACCTAATGCAAAAAGATTTTTTCAAATTGGATTATTAGTTCCTGAGATTAGCGCGTTCAACCAAACAAACAAACAAACAAACAAACTGTTCAGCTTTATAATATTAGTATAGATTACATGTTATTTCAGACTAAAGAATTATATAGATGGAACTCACCAAAATAAATGTCAAAGTCAAAAATAGTAGCATGATTATGCTGTTTATGCTACTATTCTCGATTTTGTTATTCTGATCGCGTACTTTTGTTAAAGAATAAGGGAAATTTTATATATGTTCTAGTTAAATTTATATACAATTTTTCAGGATAAAGTATGAATAATACAAATAATACGGTATTTTCTTGTATGTTTAAAGCATTAGTTCTCTTTGCCTTGAAAAAAAGATAGCATAATATTAGCTCATTTATTAAAATCATTTATTATAATCAAATCCATTAGCTGCTTTGATTTATTAACACTTCTTCCATTAAGAAAGTATTATTAACACTTATTTAAATATCACTCAGTATATAAATTGTCATATGTATATTATTTAAAAAAATAATGTTTGGCTTCATTTTTAGTTCTATGACACTGTCACACTGCAATATTCGTTAGTCAGAACATCTTATCAATAGATCTTATTTGATGAAACAAGTGACTTACCCTTACTTCGGGTGCATCCCTAGGTGCATTTTATATCCTACTAACATTATAAACGCGAAAGTTTGTAAGGATGTATGTTTGTTTCTCTTTCACGCCAGAATGGCTGAACGGATCTGGATGGAATTTGGCACTGATATAGATTATTCTGGAATATCACATAGGCTATTTTTTATCCTGGAAAAATGTACAGTTCCGTGGGATAGGTTTGTTCTTTTTTGCTAGGGGCGAACTCGAGCGAAGCGAGAGTGAGCCGCTAGTAACTTATAATATTATGTACAGCAGCGCCATCTTTTGTTAAATTTTATTATAAACAACCTATATGTTGAATTCCATGTATTTAACCCTTTTTAACGTTCCACTGCTGTTCCCTTTAATACGTACGAGGGTGATCAGGCCTCCTGTATGTTACTCCAGGTCAAAATGTCTATATTATGGTCTAAATTCGTCTACATACAAACACACAAACAAACTTTCGTATCTATAATAGCAATATGATCGTTTTTAATTTTAAAAAAAATGTGGAATATTTCCCCGATTTTAAGAGATAATGGATGTATAGATAAATAAATTATGTTTTGACATGACATGACTTTAAAATAAGGTCTTTAAAATTGAATTATATTTAAATATATAAAAGATTAATTTGTAATCCTTATTCATAAGGATCGATTTATTATTATTCGTGAAATCGATTTTATAATGTCAAATTTTAAAGAGCTACTTAAGCTGAATATTATTAATATATAATATACATATTTTATTTTAAAATTATTGATTTAGGCTCTGTCCGCACTACGATATTTCACCGTGCGATTTTTATCCTCGCGTATTATATTCCAACATCGCAATTATACTTATTACGCATTGCGAATAAAATTTCGTACGATTTTTGTCAGTTTGATGCGATTCCCGGCTGAGAGGAACGTCTTAAAATGAATAATAGAAAAAAAAATAATTTAGCTGATACTACGGCGGCGGGGGTGGTGAGACAGACAGACCTATCAAAAGTTGTCATAAACATTGGATTCACCTATGTATTTATGGCCTTGAGAAATCCGCACCGCATCGCGTTCAATTTGCATCAAATCACAGATTTTTTTCCGCGTGAATTTTTAAACGAAAGTGCGGCTACTTCTGTAAGATTCAATGTTTTACAAAATTGCGAAAAAAAAATGTGCGGTAAAATATCGCAGTGCGGACACAGCATAAATAAATATTTTCTGGTTCCCTTGTTACGCTATGAAGCGAAATTCAAAGTACTGAGTACATATTTATAAACAAAAAAGCTGTGACCATAACACCAATTGAGCTTGTTCCACCAATCAAACTACATTCCATATGTTTAACGCAAGTTTATTAGTCAGCAAGGCATTTCAATTAATTGATGACGAATTTGGTCTGTCCTGTAAATTATAGTAATTTATTTATGATGAATGACTTCTTATTCCATTAAAGTAGAGCAAAGATTGCAGTTTACATATACTAGTGTTCGCTCAACGGTTTAACTTTAACTATCATAAAAAAATATTGATAACAGTAAAGCTCGTCAATAACTACTAAAAAAAATTGCTTGAATAGGCGAATTTAGGGCTTTAAGGCTATGAATCTACTAACATTATAAAGAGGCAGAGTTTGTTTGTTTGTAGGTGTTGTATTAGATCGCCCATTTATTGAGGAAAGCTATCTATTCCATTACCATTAGAATATACTTACACTAGATGTTTAAAAGTTCCAAATAATTGGATTATAAGTTTGTACGTGTATTGTTTATGGTAAATTATAATACCTATATAACAGATAAGTCTTCGGCCCAGTGGTCGAAATTTGAACATAATCATATTTTTTATATTGATAACGATAAAGCTCATAAATTGCTACTATACAAAAATCCGTTGACCAACAAAGGAGAAAAGGTGCTGAAGTGTTTTATCCTTATCTATTTATATATAAATATGGTCAGTATTTCGTATTTTACGGTATTTTCGCATATGACTAAGTTTTCCTCGAAAATTTTAGATTTTTGGTGCTTCATTTACTTATCTTATATATTTAAACGAGGAATTCTTGTATATTTATATATTTATTTATTTATACCGGCGATCTCGGAAACGGCTCTAACGATTTTGCTGAAATTTGGTATATGGGGGCTTTCGGGGGCGAAAAATTGATCTAGATTAGTCACATGTCTGGGAAAACGCGTGTTTTCGAGTTTTCATGCGTTTTTCTTATGCATTATTCTACGCAAAATTTAATCGCGACATCTATACAACTCTGTCAGTAACACTTAGTCACTTAATGTAAAATTATTTTTAGGCCAAATTAAAAAGAAAATTGTTCTTATCGCGACATCTATACAACTTTCTCAGTCATTTAATGTAAAATATACAATCTTTCAAGAACTCCGAGCGAAGCTCGGTCGCCCAGGTACTGATCTTAATATATTTTTGAAAGGTTTTATTTTACTTAACCAAAAGTTTTGTATAGTTTCCGTTTGAAATGTTTGAAACATACTTTAATAGGTTTACTAATATATTATGTAGAGAGAGTACTAAATCACTAACAAATAATCAAAAATAATAAAATTTTAGTTTTTACTTGAAACTAAAGAGTTATTAAACATCTTGTTTTTCTAGTTAATAAATAAACATTAATATCTTTGGTTTGTAATGAAATACGTCAAATGGGAACACCGTAATAAGCTTCTTGTAATTCCACGTCGGCGACACATCTTTTAATGATGGTGTATAATAACTATCATGAGATGAAAGTTTCGAAATCATTTTTTATATACATATATAAGGAAAGTGTTTATAATATAGCAAATTTTTAACTTTTTCAATTTTTTTTATTTATGTACCATAATATATAAAATCTTAATAATATTATAAATGCGAAAGTTTGTGAGGATGTCTGGATGTATGGGTGTTTGTAAAGTTTCGCGCAAAAAGTACTGAATGGATTTTAATGAAACTTTACTTTTAGTAACATAGCTCATACATCAGAATAACATATAGGCTACTTTTTATCCCAGAAAATGTACGCTTCCCGTGGGATAGATTTGTTTTTGTTTTTATAGATGCTAACCCAAGCGAAGCGAGGGTGAGCCGCTAGTAATTATTAAACAAAAATAGTCAAAGTTAAAAGCAAGTAAATAAACGTTTCATACAAGGAGAAACTTTTCAACATACCTTTGGTAAATATAAGTAGTTTCCACTATACAACATTATAATACAATCTTTCTAACTCTAACTTCAAAGTTTGTCTTTTATTAAATAACTTACTATTTTCGCAAGTACATACATATATAAATAGGCAAAGGCAAAACATTTCAGTATCTTTTTCTGTCTGTTTGTCAACCGATTTTTTTTGTTTAGCTAGCTATTGACGAGCTTTAGATATATCTACACAAAAATGTTGGAGAAATTTAAATTTATGTATATATTCCTCAAATCAATAAAGATTATAGTTGAATTTTGACCACTGGTCGAACATTAGTATAAATATGTTGGGACATTAACACACATCACCATCTAATTCCATGGTAAGCTACGAGGCTTGTGTTATAGATACCAGATAGTTGAAACACTACACATATGTATAACTTTATATACATACATATTATAATTATAAACACCCGTGACTGGAAAACAAACATTCGTGACTGGAACACAAACATTCGTTTTGATCACACAAATGAATGCCACCAGCGAGATTTAAACCCGCGGCCGCTGGCACAGCAAGTAGGGTCACTACACACTGAGCCGAACCTGTCGTCTATTTAGTTATCTTAAATAATCGCGATGGTAAGTAATAGAGCTTTCATTACAGTTAAACTTGAAGGGAAATCGTCTATTGCACTATAATATCAACAGTAACATCGTTTTACATCATTGAATAGTTAGAAATGATAATATATTCTAATTTTATTGATTTTCGTTCAAATCGTTTGACCTCGAAAGACTCGTTAGTCTTGTTAACTATGAAGATTATTTCTAAAGCACCTACGTATACATAAAATCATATCTAAGATATGATATGTATTTGTGCCCGGGCCATAAACCGTAATATTATTAGCAGTAAAATTTACTTATTGCTACTTGAGTGTTTTGATTTCTATATTTATTACTAGTGACTCGCCCTTGCTCCGCTCGGATTCGTCCCGTTACGTTTTAACGTTTAGTATAGATTTCTCAGAGATGAGATAATTTCTCGCAATAAAAAGTATCCTATATTTTGACCCAGATAACCAACTATCAATCATACTAAATTTCATCAAAATCGGTCCGTCCAATGGTTTTCTCGTGATGCGATCACAGACAGACAGACAAAAATTCTAAAAACTAAAATTTCGGCCCCCGTATTGATAATAATGACTATTTCAATAAATTTTTCCAACAAATATTAAATGTACAGATTCGACTCGGTTAGAATTTTATTATATTATAGATAACGAAGTACATAATAAAGTACTGCACAGTAATGCATCAGTTGCTTGTTAAATGAGGTATAAGTTCGATCATGGACATGTAAAATTATTAATTTTTGAATTGGTGTGTCTGAAATAAAACTATCTTTTCGGATTATTTCGCGGATTTATTTTGATTTTTGGTTCCCGACGGGAGAGACTCTCCCGTGACCATGATTGCTGTAAAGCATTCGAAACGTCGGGAACCAAAACATCAAAATAAATCCGCGAAATAATCCGAAAAGATAGTTTTATATAAAATGTCAAATATTCTCGTAAATGTAAGAAAGTATGGTGTGTCTTAAATTAAATTCTCGACCAACTTCAAAAAGAAGTGGTTATTTAAATGTTTTTTTGTATGTATGTCACACGTACTTCACCAATTCCGAATCGATTTATATAGTTTTTTTTTAATGAAATGAATACAAAATTATAAAATAGTACTCTTTAAAATTGGAATACCGATAAAAATTGGTATACGTTTTTAAGGAAAATTTTATTCACATCTCTTGAAAACTTTTATATACAAGTATGTACTATGTATGCATGAAACAATATTTGAATTTAAGGTTTTAAGGTTAGTAATAAATAGAATATATTTAGACTGTAGATGTGCCAAATTATTGGATTATAAGTATCTATTTGTATTGTATATGGTAAATCATTGAAACCTGTTTGCCCTGTGGTCAAAATTCGACTATAATGATTTTTTTATTCGTAACACTAAAGCAACTGACAAACAGACGAGAAAAAGGTACTGATCCTATTTATCCTAAGAAGACTGAAACACTTTGATATTCGAAGAGTATTCGATGTAGTTATTCAATGAAACTCGTTACAGAGCTGTATTTATATGTGACTAGTGAGTTACTCTCGCTTTGCTCGGGTTCGTCCCTAGTTACGTTTTAACGGTTAGTATGGAATAGATAAAATTATATGATGTATAAGCATATAGCCTTCTTCAATAAACGGGCTATATAACGCAAAAAGAATTTTTCAAATCGGATTAGTAGTTCCTGAGATTAGCGCGTTCAAACAAACAAAGAAGCTCTGCCTCTTTATAATATTAGCATACATGAAACCAGACAATTTAAAAAATAGCAGCCACGGGTTTTATTTTAAATTGCTTTTCAAAATAGTTGGTATTAAACATTTATATCAAGTTAAACGTCTACGTGCAGAGATCTTTAATGTATTTAATTCATTTAATTGCACGAACTAATTTAAAATATAAGTGTTTATATTTGTAACTTGTTTTTGTCTTTATACGAGTATACAGAGCTCAATGAGTTTTTAAATGATATTAAAAAATAAAAGTAAAAGTAAAACTTTATTCAATAAAACTTTTAGAAGCTCTTATATGAGCTTATTCACTTGAACGTCAGTGAAGTCAGTTCGTAAGGAAATTACCACCGGCTCGCAAAGCAATTCTTCCCGTTTACTTGTACATATTTTCATCAATAAGAAACTATTGAAATCTATACTAATATTATAAAGAGGCAGAATTTGTTTGTTTGTTTGTTTGAACGTGCTAATCTCAGAAACTACTAGTAAGTAATATTGCTTAACTCAGTTATTGCTCACAATACCTATAGAGAGCCTATTTTGTAACTGAAGGGTTACGAAATATGAAGTGTGTATTGTAAAATCTTTGTATGAGTAAGATTAAATGATTATAGTATCATTTAGTACAAAATATTATTTTTAATAAATAATAATAAACATGTTGGGACATAAAACACACAGCACCATCAAGTTCCATGTTAAGCTACGAGGCCTGTGTTATGGATACCAGATAGTTGATACACTATACATATATAACTTTAAATACATACATACATATTTTAAATATAAACACCCATGACTAGAGTACTAAGCATTCGTGCTCATCACACAAATTTCCTAAGCGGGACTCGAACCCGCGACCGCTGGCTTTTAAGGTATATATTCAAAAGAATATATATGAAATTAGCATAGCTGTTTTTCCGTTAAGGTGCCTTTTTTAGATTTGTTTTTCTTAATCTAATTCTTAATGAGCAATCTATAGATTGATGAATGATCAATAAAAAATGAAGTCAGGACTATTAATTAATAGATTCCTCGGGCTCCGTAGGATTTCACATAACACTTAATTAGCTTTGAATTTGTAATTATGTGAAAATTTCTAATATCCTTTGAGTCAAACTAATAATATGTAACTGGAATACAGATCAAATAGTTTTGACGTTCAAAATGATACATTATCAGATTTTGTGTTGCTATAGTATACAAAGAAACACACAAGGCAAATATTTTTTTGGCGAACATTTTAATCGACTAATTTTTTAATATGTTTCATTTCAAACAGTTATTTTTGTTTTCAAAACGTTATATATTTGGTTATTAATAAAAAATCTCTTTGTTATCAGGTGAAGAATGTTCCCACGAAGACCACTGTGCATCCCAGCCGTGTAGGAACGGTGGGCGTTGCGTCGCTGATAACACCACAACCGTCGGATACTCCTGCGCATGTCCTCCAGGATTTACAGGTGCAAGATGTACTGAAGACGTCTTCGAATGCTCCAGTGGGTCAGGGCCTTGTCACCATGGAAGATGCTTTAACACCCATGGCTCTTACACTTGTGTATGTGAACCAGGATATACTGGTCGGGATTGTGATACAGAATACGTGCCTTGTGAACCCTCCCCCTGCTTACATGGTGGAAGGTGTACCCAACTGGATCCTTTGAGATATGAATGTGACTGTCCTACAGGTGAGCTATAATTCTTATAAATGTTTACGTTATATTATAAACTAGCGTTTATAAAACAACCGTCTATTTTATAAGATAGCGGTAAAAATAGACGGTTTCCAATGAAATTGCATTGCAACAGTTGCAGGCTTAGATTTTCTGTTAAATGAACCTGCGATCTCTGTTCTACATTACCGAAGTTATACCACGATGCCAGATGGCTGTTAAAATATAAACATAGTTCGTAATACATAATTAAGATACAAAACCGGTCTCACAATCGTCAAATATTAAAAATTAGTTAATCTCCGGTCAATCATTTAACTGGCGTCATTAATTTATCAAGATTAAAAGCGAAACGGTGTTGAGTGGCGAACAATTTGCGATATTGTGGCTATAGGTACCTACTATGTAGGTATAGGTACATGTTTTACATGACCGAGATGCGGTTTGGCACCTTTTTAACTATCTTAAAAAAAGGAGATAGATATAACTCAATTCGATGTTTTTAGTAAATATAGCTTTGTAATACAAAATTTGGGAAGGCGTGTAAAACTTTTTACCGGTGGTATGACTCTGTCAAGCTTGAGGAGTCCGACTGGATGGGTACCACCCTCTTATCTATTTCTGCCGCCAAGCAACAATGATTGCATTGTTGTGTTACGGTTTTAAGGATAAGGTAGCCAGCGCAGTTACAGGCTAGAGGCATATCATCTTAGTCCTCACAGTGATAACGTACCGGCGGTTCTATATTTTTGTTACCTAAAACCTAAGTGCATGAACTGTAGGTGTTATGGGCGACAGGTACTGCTTTCCATCAGGTGGTCTGTTTGCTCGTTTGTCACTGAATCCCAAAAAAAAAAAAATAATTTTTGCCTCTTTTCTTTTGTTTATGAATTTTCTCTTTTTCTTTAATAGGTTCCTTAAAAAAAACTATTTTTTACTGTTTCATTATTCAATCAATATTGCGTTTAAACTTGATTACTTCATAAGGAAATAACTTATTTAGTATTGAATTTATTTAAATAACAAAACCAATACCAAGAATTAACGTTACTTAACTGAAAAATTTAAACTATAGAATAACATACCTACTAAAAACATAAATCAATAGTCAAATTTAACTGATACTAAAACCAATAAATCTAAATTCGAGACTCTTGATAAAAATCGATATACCTAATTTCGTTTGAGCTTTAACGCATAAATTCTTAGTTTTCTCGTGGTCCCATATATATTGTGGGAGCAATTATTTCTACACCTGTCACACTACACTGTTTTGTTCCTGACCTCTGACACACAGCCATTTACTTCGCTATCCCGATGTTATCACCACTGAGCTATTAGTGCTAGTTAATGGTTTTGATTCTTTGGTTACTAACTTCTTGACCGACTTCAAAAATGTAGGTACTCAATTTGTGTGTATGTTTATTTGTGTGTTACGAAATATCTTTGCCAATTGTGAATTAATTTTTATAATTACTTATTTATAGGAAAAGTATATATAATGTATATATTTGAAATATTATCATTTCATTCTCCTTTAGAGTACTTTCTGACATTACACTTTGTAATGTTAAATGTTTCACTTGTAGATGTTGTAGCTGTATGTAAAATAGCTTATAACTTTTGTCAATAAATAGATTATAGCATGGAAAAAGATTTTTTCAAATATGTCTACTAGTTCCTGAGATTGGCGCGGTCAAGAAAACAAACAAACAATTTCTCCAGCATTTAATATTAATATAAATTAATTATTGCATCTAATTAGTAATTTGAGAATATCTATATCTATTATTTTTTCATACATAAGGGAAACACAAATAAAAATTAAATATTAATTATTATATTTCAATATTAACAATTTATATTTGTTTTTATTTCAAAATTTTTGTATTGTTGTGAGTTCTAATCGAAAACTCACTTTAAAGATCAGAGGTTGGTTTCTCCCACATATTTTAGCCAAAGTATTTCGCAAAGCAATCATAGACTATAATATTGTTGGTTCAGATAACCGGACGTTATGTAAATCATTCGACCAATTGATCGATAGATCAATGTTATATTAGACAGAACAAACTTTTAAAACGATAATAACAGTATTTAACACCATATTTAGGTCAAATAGTAAAAATTTTAAGAAGATGGCGAATTTCAATTAATTTTAGCTAATTTCATTAAAAATTATATCAACTTTAATACAGTTAAAAAATAATTGTCCAAAAATAACATTGTTGAATTGACGTAATGTAACGGTTGTTCAGAATGCCCTTTCTCAAACAAAAGTATGAGAAAATTATGTTAACAATAGGAAAAAAAATACATAACGCGTGTTGCGTGTCTACGAGTTTTACGATGCTTGGAGAGCCCGCGGCGACCACGACTATAAACTATCAGCTCATAAATAAGAATATTTATGTATCGGTCAATACGTACATTGTGCTAATGTTAAAAATATAGAGAGAGGTAATAAATACCTGTGTTGGATGAAAGTATAACATGTTATACTCTACAATGAAACACGGCTTTCGTATTGTATATGTAAACATGTATGTATATAAGTGGTAGAGTCAAGAGATAATAATTAAGGAGTGTATTATTAAAACATACTGAATATAGATAAATTTATCATAAATATAATCTATACATATAATAAATTGTAACTAAGTCGAATCTGTATGTTAAATATTTTGTCGAAAATTTTATTGAAATAGTCATTATTATTGATACAGAGACCGAATCTATAGTTTTTAGAATTTTTGTCTGCCTGTCTATCTGGGAACGTATCACGGCAAAACCACTGGACAGATTTTAATGAAATTTGGTATTATGATAGTTGGTTATTCGGGTTAACATATAAGATATTCTTTACTGCAATCGCTAGTCTATATATAAGTGGGCAAAAATATAACAGTTCAATACCTTTTCCTCCTCTATTTGTCAGGCGATTTTTTTTTAGTAACTACTGATGAGATTTAGTGTTATCAATAAAAAAATGGAGATAGTTAATTTTATGTGTATATAAATATATATGTTTACCTCACTCGACCACTGGGCGAATATTAGTAGTAATAAAAAGTTCAATTAATCACCAAAAAACTACAGCTTTGATTAAAATTTGTGCCTTTTGATATAATTTATCGTCAACAAGTCAATTATTTTTAGGGTTCCGTACCTCAAAGAAAAATAGAACCCTTATATTTACTCAGACTGAGATATAACAGATGGTATTATTGAGGCTTTACGTTGAAAAAGTAGAGCAAACATTGTAAATGCTTTAAAATTATATTCAATTAAGTACACTATTACTTAAAGTCTACTATTTTTTTATAAATTGTTTTATAATATTCCAAAATAATTTTAATGAGTCATTCATTTAAGTTCAGGGTAAATGATCCCATACTCTACATACTTCCCACAGTTTGAGTGCCACATGTTGTATTGGAAATGAACTTTGTTTGACGGATTTAAGCACTGACGTTATTTGTCGGGTCATTAAAATTAAATATTACTTGACTTAAGCGATTCATAAAATTAAGTTTGAAATATAACATAATTTGTTTATTTTAATTTCCACAGTAGTGTCAAAAATTGTCAAGTTTTATAATGATAGTATTTCATTATAGTTTCTAAACATATAATGTGCAATATTTACAAAACCTCATGATCTTATAACGTTTTTTATAAAAACTAAATATTACAGTTAAAAAATTCAAGCTTAATAAAGTAAAATTACATAAATTTTAACAGTACAATAAAAATTAAATATAATAGGTGTTACAAATATAAGATTTCATGAAGAAATCAAATTGATATCAAACTATTTCGTAAGAAGAGCTAATGAATACGAGATGCTCGAGCTAAAACCATATAAAAATATGACGTAACTTTACATTACATGAACTTTCTCACCCTACTTTGTAAATTATTTTTATTTTATACTGTTTTAGAGACTAGAATGCTTTGTTTAATTTTGTTGCAATAACTGACACTTGAATTTTCGTAAATTATACGTGTAATGGGTGTAATGTTTTTTTTTCTTTAAAATTTCAAATTGTTGACATTTCACTACTACTCAGTTTTAACTAAGATTTGCATTCAGCGTGCATTGTCTAATATTATTAATTCGATTTACGTACTATATATATTACGTGATAATATATAATAGTAGTGACTCACCCTCGCTCCGCTCGTGTTTGTCCCTACTAACGTTACGTTACTTAACGTTTAGTATAGATATCTCTAGAGATGAGATATTTTCCCGCTGTAAAAATCATCCTATGTGTTGACCCGGATAACCAGCTATCATCATACCAAATTTCATCAAAATTCCTCCAGTGGCTTTTCCGTGATGCGGTCACAGATATACAGACAAAAATTCTAGAAACTATATGTCCATTTCAATAAGATTTTTCAAAAAAATATTTAATGTGCAGATTAGGCTTAGTTACAATATTTTTATATGTATAGATAACATACATAAGTGAATGTCACCGTAACAGTCAAGATATTTAAAAAATGTTGAAAAAAAAAAACTAAGTTTATTGAACTTTATTTGAAGTACCTAACATAATATGTAATGTCATACGTACATAATGTCACGTGTTATCCATTAATATCTTTTCTCTATAATCATTTAGATTAATTAGGTCCTTGCTCTATCACAAGACAAATGTAATTTTTTAGGCAGATGTTAAAGGAATAAGTAGCTTATTTTGACTTCATGGTTGTCACTCTTTTGGTGACAATTCCAGCAGTTCCCTAAAGTAACCGATTCATTTAATAAGAAGAAAGTAACTTTAGGAAATAATATATTCAGTCTCAAAGAATGATTGCACAAAAATCACTTACAGTTAACATTATATACGTTGTATGAATAATGAGTGTCGTTAGAAATAAATATAAACATGTAAGTTATAAATTAACGAGTAAATTAACGCTGTAACCGTTAAAATAATACATCGTGCTCTAATTTCCAGTTAAGAAGGCTGTGGGAATGCAAATGAAAAATATATTTAATTAATTTCAATTGACACTGTACTTATTTTATGAGCAATAAAAATACAAGTTTGGCGAGGCAGCCCTAGATCTTGAAACACACAGCTTCCGTGTTTTAATTTTATCTCCATATGTATGGGAAGAAGGGCGGACACACTCTCACACCATATTATGTTAATAGTATTGTCAAAGTGGCATTTTCTAAGCGTTCCTTAACAGACAACTTTGAGCTTATTCTGCATAAATAATGTAAACTATCCAATATTCATTTATGTGGTCGTCAAATTCTTCAAATTTTATACAATTATCGAACTTATATCTTGTACATTATGTGCTATTATCGAACGAACTATCGTACTATTCTAATTTTTTATATACATAATATATTCGATTGCATCGATATGTGTCAAAGTAATCATCGTATTTTACAGTACTTAAACCTTTTAACATTTTAAACAATATTGTTATATAGTATGAATAATTAATTGTTTATAAACTTTTTCGTCGTGAATTAACATTAAGACTTATTTATATGCAGCCAAGAAATAATTACCTACATTCTTATATTTGAATAATTTCCATATAAACTAGTAATATTGTTAAAAAAGGATATTTTATAACTTATAACGTTATTTGTATAATATGAATGAGAGTGTAAGATCGAAAGAGCTATTCTAAATAGCTATATATAAAATAGTGTTACGATGCGTCTGTGTTCTACAATTTTACACATCTAAAATGTTGTTCTGCTATATTGGTTTTACGTAAAACATCGTAAAGCGCACATGATAAGTCTGCTTCGTGTTTACGTCATGTTTTTTCTCGACGATAGATTTAAACGTTTTCCATAACCATATGTGCGTGGGAACGAGGGGGCTAATGAAGGTAACGAGTATGCCGACTTGCTAATCGTATGTCTATAGCCCGTTGTATACCAAATGAAATTTCAACACTGTTTGTTCTGTTGATCTAAGGGGTTTCTTAGACTTCTGGTGAAATATCTTAGTGGTTTTAAATCAATTCTTTACATTAGTAATCAATACATTTTAGACTTACTTATGTATATTGTATTAGCGACTTACCCTCGCTTCGCTCGGATTCATCCCTAGGTACGTTTTAATTTTATTTTAGCGGAACCTTAATACTTTTGATGAAATAACAGTAATATAAGTTACTCCTTATAACATTAACTATCTGTCAGTAAAAGTCCCGTCAAAATCAGTCCAGCCGTTACGCATATTAACCGAAACAAACAGACAGACAAACATTTTAAAAATTGTGTTATTCTTATTGATACCGTATATAATTTCATATGAATTTAGTAAAAAGCTATTTTGATATTACAAACAGACACTTCAATTTTATTTATTTGTATAGATTATCGTAGTTATGTTAACTTTTTAGTCAACTTCAAACAATGGGGTTACTACAACGATCAGATTTTCCACTTAGTCTCTAATTTTCTAATCAAGATGATTAATTCCTATATAAAAAATGGACAAACACTTTCGCATTTTACAACATCAGTAAGGATTTTTTATTTATACCAATTATAAATTTGTTTTTTTCCCAGGCTATCGCGGTCAGAATTGCGAGATCGATATCGACGACTGTCCGGGTCACTTATGTCAAAACGGTGCCACCTGCGTTGATGGTCTCAACTCTTACACTTGCGAGTGCCCTCCCACTTTCACCGGTACCCTATGCGAGACAGACGTTGACGAATGCGCTTTAAGGTAAGTGATGATGCTATTTTCCTTTATAATATATTTTACACTGCCTTTAATTTAGTCTAGTTATGTTCTTTTAAGTTTGATTTTGGCCGACTTCAAAAAACACCGTTGTACATATTTTGTGTGTATGGTTCGCACACTTGATTCATTTTAAATTCTAATGGGTGGTTCAATACAAATTTAAAGTAAATATTCTAACTCTGACAATATTTTATTAATCAAAAAGTAATTATCGATTCTCTAAAAACATATATTTAATTAGATAGTCTGTATACTAAAGAAGACTAAATTTTTCAAGGCATTTAAGAGAAGAATGACGAACAAACGTATGCCGGGATTTTATATACATATGTATAGAAGTAGCATAACCCTACATCACTAAGTGGACGATAACATGTTACATTATATATTTTATATTGCCGTTATAGGTAACCTCAAATTGGCATATTATAGGATATAAAATTTATTTTACAAACTTCAATTATATGGAAATTCGCACTCGTATTCCAGAAGCCTATTCGAACACCTGCCTTCATGATAACCGCTTCTAAGAACTGTTTACGTTATAAGTCCTTATTACCATTTATTTAGGCTCACTTTCGTATCGAATTTTTTTCACCTTCAATGCTTCATAAGGCAGCAATAATCGTTATAGCTATATATAGATATAAGAGCTTTCGAATATAACATGATAAAGACCAGTAATAAAGGTCTAATTGAAAATCAATTGATCGATCCAAAAAAATCCTGTCGAACATGAGAGTATGATGCCAATTACTTGTACTTCGTAAAGAAAAATAATTCAACAAATGCTGAGATCAGAGACATTTTATATGAGAGACACGATAAAAAAGTATTGCAATAATTACATTAAATGGGTTAATTATTTTTGAGTTTGGTGCAAAAGGCCTTAAGGACGCAGTAAAGATCGATAATTAACGTTGTTAGTGAAATATCTAGTTTTTTAGTTTTTACCTCGGGAGCTTTTTGCGTGGTAGATACATCTGTAAAAATAGCCTAGCTTATGAACTATTTATCAATTAGCAGTAAAATAATTCAATAATTTCAGAAATTATCTTCTACATAAATAAACAATCAAATTATACTTCATTGATAATATTTTAAAGAAAGAAGAACTTTAAAAATTGGTCTACAACAACTAATTTTACGAAAAATCTCTTAATAATAGCCTAACTAAAATAAACACTGAAAAATCGATGCTACTAAATAGTAATAAAAATTTCCATGGGATAAAATTGTTTTAAACTAACTGGTTACCATGATACTGTACATGCGATCAGAGCATTTCAATTTTGAATAAAAGAATCCGTATAAAAAGCTGTATCAAGAGTTTAAGATGTGACTATAGGGTTTCACATCCACCGGAACGCCGAAACAAGTTTTATTGACATACATACACGCGTATTCAATCGACTTTATTAATTTTAACTTCATAAAATATAATTACTACACGTGATACATTTTCGGTTCATTTAAATTGTATGTAGTGGTCATGGGATATAAACGTTTTACAATCACAAAGAGATAGTGTTTGAAGTATTATAAAAAATATTATAAGAGAATTGATTAAAGTAACATATTTTATATGGTGTAGTTTGACTCTTAAAATTAGGTTTAATTACTAAAACAGTGTTTCCTTACAATAAATAGAAACACTTTTTAGTGCTTAGAATTTATTTCTAAATTATCACTCTTTTGTCTGGAATATATGTTATCTTTTCGATGAATGATGAGTATCAGAGCAAAGTAGTGGGTGAAACCATGAATAATTTTAGGCGATTTATGTGATATTGTTGTCGAAGATTATTTGTTATTCTATTCAAATTATTAATAATTATCTTAAACTCATCTATATTAATATTATCAATGTGAAAGTTTGTGAGTATGGATGTATATTTGTTGCTCTTTCACGCCAGAACGGCTGAACGGATCTGGATGAAATTTTTTACAGAGATAGATTATAGTCTGGAATAAAATATAGGCTACTTTTTATCCCGGAAAAATGTACAGTTCCCTTGGAATAGGTTTGTTTTTGTTTTCCTAGAGGCGAACCCGAGCAAAACGAGGGTGAGCCGCTAGTACTTAATATTACTATTACTATTATTTTTGGTTCATAATTCAAGTCATATCAATTTATATGAACCAAAGACCGCCATGGACTTTGCTTTTTTGGATTTTCAATATTAACTCTTTAACTTTTTGATATAAGGCTTTAAATTGTTTAAATTATGTAACAAAACTGTCGAACCGCATTTAGCTGCTCAAAGTTCTTTCTCCGCTCTTATTTCACTACACACTTCCAATGAAATGTAATTTAAAGTATTTTCAACTCTATCAATCAATAATATGGTTTATTTTAACTAAACAAATTCTTCAAGTGGATAATGTCATCCTATCCGGCCCGCTGGTACGTAAAACGTTACAGATAAATGCGTGCGCAATATCGGGTTACGAACGTTTTTTTACTTTTTTCTTTCCGATGTCCATTCAAGGGTAAAGATGTTTGGAGTTTCCAAAACTTACAGCAGACATAGAGTAAGCTTATTAGATTAAAATCGCTATCAATAATGTCCAAAATACCATGGGTGAAGTAACAATTAAATGTTTATGGTGATTATTTATGTCAGCTTTTACAGTATATCTAACATCGTAAATGTTTTAGTGTTCTATAATAGCCACATAAATAGATTTTATCAAGACGGTACCTCAGTTAAATACTGTAAAGCGTTCATAGTGGATATGAAAAAAGTGAAATCGACAATAATTACATATTATTATAGTTTTTATGGTTAATAGCAATTTTAATTAGTTCTAGAGCTAAGCATGACTCTTATTAGTGAAATAATCTATACTTATATATTATTTTATTAATATTATAAAGCTGAAGAGTTTGTTTGTTTATTTGTTTGTTTGGTTGAACGCGCTAATCTCAGAAACTACTAATCCGATCCGAAAAATTCTTTTTGCATTAGATAGCCCGTTAACTGAGGATGGCTATAGGTATATATCATCCCGGAAGAATGAACGATTCCCGTGGGATAGATTTTTTTTAGTCTAGGGACGAACCCGAGGCGAAGCGCGGGTGAGCCGCTAGTTAGTAATAAAATAAAATCGATTTTATCGTTTTATCCACAAAACTTAATTATAAAACGTGTACTTACTGAGAAAGCTTTTATGATATTAGCTGTAAAGCATATACATTCAATTAATTTCTAGCAGTAGGCAGTAGCAGTTGATTTATTCATAGTTCACACTAAAGTGTAGAACAAATATATAGTTCCTGTTCGAGCAATTAAAATAAACTTTGAGACGAATCCGGTGTTAGAAACACTAAAACATGCATTTTTTAAATATCGTCAACGAGAAAGTGGACATGTTTATTCATGAGCGACACATCCAGTTTGGTGCTCAGATATTTATTAATTGTCCAAAATAGTAGGTACTTCTTTGAGATAATTACGTAACGGAAGGCTTAATAGAAGGCTCAACTAGTAGCCGTAAGGTAAATTGTGATAAGAATTTTTTTTGATTTCAAACGCAGTAGCTTAGATGTAAATTGAATTGGTTTGGGGGCTAAGGCGATATTGATAGTTTATCGGTTATATAGATAATTTTATGAATGAATTAAGCGTGGAAATGAACTGAGATAATAGATAATGTATCCAGCATCCGTATTGGATATTTAATATATAAATATAAAAGACATAACTTTGTTTGAATTTGTTAGATGATAAAGCAGTTATTTTATATAGTAAGCATATATCAAAAAGTGTTTATAAATAATGTGATAACGATTGAGTTAAACAAGATGTATAAATTAATTTAATTGTAAAATATTACGTAAAACAATTTCTATGAGGGCGCCAATGACATGTAAGAGCTCCATTACCGGTGTTTCTCTAGTGATCATTTGTTACTGACAGCGGTAGCCCATCGGTATTTAAATTGGTGTTATCGCTTACACATTAATCATGGTCATCAATAGTTGTATGTCGGCGGATCATCTGACGTTGCTTGTTGTTCATTTAATTGAAATAAATGTAAAATATATTTGTTATATGATAGATTAGCGACTTACCCTCGCTTCGCTCGGGTGCGTCCCTAGGTACGTTTTAATTTTTTTGAGCGAAACCCTAATTGTTTTTCTAAAATAAAAGTAGCCAAAGTTACGTCTTAATTCTTATAATATCAGCTATATGCCAGTGAAAGTCCCATTAAAATTGGTTTAGCCGTTTCGGAGATTAGCCGGAACAAACAGACTGATAAAAATTAAAAAAAAAATGAGTTTTTCTTATAAGTACCGTATATAATGCCATATGCATTTAGTATAAAGCTGTTATTTTGACATTACAAACAGACACTTCAATTTTATTTATCTGCATAGATTTATTTAGTAATCATGTTATGTACAAAGGATCAATAACCAGACTGTGTAAATCACTAAATATTTTTTTGTTTTCCTCTCTTTTTGTCCCTATAGGAATTCCAAACTTTAAACGAATCAAATAATGTATGATATGTTAAAATCTGTCAAGCTGTTTAGGGCGCAGAGTGTATCAAAGAAACAGACATATGTATTACATACGGTCGAAAATGAATAACATCCTTGAACATTCGGTTAAAACCCAATTTATGTATGTATGCATGTATGCATGTTTCTTCGGTATTATTTCCTCGATAAAAATTTCTCAAGAGTGAATTAAAAGTGCGAACTTAACCTCTTATGTGATGCGTATTTATCTATTACCTTGGCGACCGATTTTCGTTAGGCGTTTTCATTTTGTAACATCTTGTTTTTTCGGAAACGATACAAAATACTTCCTTTCCTTCACAAAGATACTTAAATAAATAAACTTATCTTAATACAAAACTTCCAAATCGTTAGAGCTGTTTCCGTGGCATACAAAATTTTATATGCAAGTATTCTTGTCTTTCTCATTTAATATTAAGATTTTTGTATACTTTCCATCTGATCGATTTTGCGAAAAATAAATACATTTCGTGACTACCTATCCCTTTATGAAACTCAACAGAACATCCATATTAAGCCATCGTAAATTCAATTCAAGATTGTCAGAGTTACAAGTGATCTTAGAATTTATTCGTTTACCGACACACCTATCTACCTTATGTGGAACATTATACGATATTGTGATGCACTTGTGCTCGTTTCGGCAAAATTTATTGGCCTGAAATATGGATGTTACTTGTTATAAAGTCAAGTAGTCAATCGCTTGGTGACTCGACTAATGCATATTTAAATTTTTATGGCGGTTCTCATCTAACAAATCACTTACGCGAACAGATATATACAGTTATTTTGTCGAGACTTTTTGTGGTTCGTATACTTCTATACTAATATACTAATATTATTTTTCGTATTTTTACCGAAAATATAGTGTAATTACAAACACAAAATACAAAATTAAAAAAAAGTTACAATTACCGGTTAGTCCGAGTAATACATGATACATTGCAAGACTTAAAATTTTTAAATCCCAAAAGTGATCAATTTCATCAGCATCCGGCGCATTAAAAGTCAAAAACTTTTTTATAATCCGGCAAAATGTTGCAAGTGAACAATTTTGAACAAAACTGGGCAAGGCCTTATATAAGCATGCGGCGGAGCCGGCAGTATCTTGAAGACAATAAATTACTAAGCTTTGACTATGCCGATGGTTATAATTAATTGTTGGTGATTGGCCTATGTGATGTATGCGTAACCTGATTTTTATTTTAAAAATATGTAAAAAATAGTTTCCTTACTATTATATATATTTGTAGAAAAGTAAATATTGTGAATATACTACAGATGTTTTAGTCTTTAATTTCTAAATGAAACTATCTTTTCGGATTATTTCGCGGATTTATTTTGATTTTTGGTTCCCTATGTTTCGGATGCTTTACAGCAGTCATGGTCACGGGAGAGACTAAGGTTTTAGAAGTCTCAATGGCGTTATATACTTGTTACAGACAGTGCCTACCCACAATTTTACAAAAATAATTGATGAATAAATGATTCATAAAATTCTTTTCTAAAGAAAACTTTAATATCCATTTCTATTATTAATTTGACCGCTAATATATGTACATTGTACATATTATATATAAAATTTTGTATGTATCTGTATGTGTATATTTGTTATTCCTTCACGGTGAAAGGACTAAACGGATTTGGATGAAATTCAGTACATAGATAGATTATGATCTTGAGTAACACATACCCTACTATCAGGCACCAAGGGGCGTAATCGAGCTAGGCGATGGTACGCTAATCTTACTAATATTGTAAATGTGAAAGTTTAGATGGATGTTTGGATGTTTGTTACTCAATTACGCCAGAACGGCTAAAAGGACCTGGATGAAAGGCACACAGATAGATTATAGTCTGGAATAGCGCATAGACTACTTTTTATCCCGGAAAAATGTACGGTTCCAGTGGAATTGATTTGATTTTGTTCTTCGAACATTACATTACTTTTTCATTATAATTGCAAAACGTCTTTGTTTTACGCAACAATGTAGTAACAGATTTATGTGATTTTTTACATCTCAAATAATTGACGATTTGCAAAGTGTCATATATTTTTAGATGTAGTCTTAGCATTATTATTTAGATGTAGTCTATTGCAATGTCTAAATCTAGTTTATAAAAACAAAGAAATTATTGTAGTGAGTGTAATAAGAAAGTTAGAAGCAGTTTTTAGCTTTGGCTAGGTGAAACGACGTATGATTAACGATGATGACTATGACTGCGATGGCAAATGCCTTCCGTGTCGAGGTCAATGCCACTGGGCTTTATTGCTTCAATTCACAGCTTATTTCAGCAGAGTGTCTTTTAATATTGCTAATATTTCAATAAGAATACATCATTTTGTTTTTCTTGCCTCGACTTTCTTCATAATATTATTAAAATCAATTCCTTCAAGAATTACCTTCCTCTTCACATGCAACTCGTAATACAATTTGCTTCGCTGTTATTATCTTAACTAAGTTTTATAAAATATACTTAGAAAACATATTTAGAACTAGCGACTCACCCTCGTTTCACTCGGGTTCGTTCCGAGGTACGTTTTGACGATTAGTATGGAATAGATAGACTATATATAATATTATATATAACCTATAGCCTTCCTCAATAAATGGGCTATCTAATGCAAAAAGAATTTTTCAAATCGGATTAGTAGTTCCTGAGATTAGCACGTTCAAACAAACAAACTTTGCCTCTTTATAGTATTACTAGTACAGATAAAAAAAACTTTCTTTAAAATAAGTAATTAAGTAAGTAATGGTTTGTAGGATAAATAGTAGCGTAATTGATAGAATTAGTTTATCAATTATCAATGCTATTATAAGTCAACTTAATTGACTTTATCTCATGATCATTATTTTGAAGATTAGTTTAATGAAGTAAAGATGTAACAAATATGTTATAAATTTATTTCCTGTATCCCGGAAACGGCTTTAACGATTTGGATCAAATATACTGAGATTTTGCTTTTTAAGTTTATCTTTGTGTGTGTAAGTGAAAAAAAACACATTTTTTTTTATTATCTTTTCCGAAAAAAAAATGCTAAGCGAAGCTCAGATCAGTAAAGGTCAATGTTATAAATAATAAATAAATAAATATGTTGGGACATTAACACACAGCACCATCTAATTCCATGCAATTATTTAACTTAGCAAAACTACGAGGCTTGTTATGGATATCAGATAGTTGATACACTACATACATGATATAACTTTAAATATATAAACACCCATGACTGAAGTACAGACATTTGTGCTCATCACACAAATGAATGACACCAGCAGGACTCGAACCCGCGACCATTGGTACAGCAAGTAGAGTCACTGCAAACTGAGCCAAAAGTGTCGTCAAAAATTGTTATAGTATGTTTACTATTAGTCAAATTGTATTTCCTTAGCCACACAATTGCCTATCATCTATACTACGTAGCATATACATGTATATGTACGAGCAAAATGCATTGAAGCTAAAAGTCGCAATTTGATTTACAACTTCTTTGAAAGTGTAACATATTTATTGACGTCTCTCTGTTAGTATAAAGCTATAAATCGTTCAAAGGGCAAGGTCCACATGGAACGTATTATTTTTCTTTATAATTTTTCATGAATAATAATTAATCTAACATTAGTTAACTTATATAAAATTTTCAGTCTCACACATGAAATAGAAGATAATTATCTATTAAATATAATAAATAATTTTGACTTATATATCATTTTCAAATGTAACTGGCAATGTTGGCTGTTTTAGGATCAGATATAATATGCGCAAGCGCACGCGCCCACGGCACGCCTGTTCAAAGTTAGCCTTTGAGTCTTTGTTGTGAAACTGTGATTTACTTTATCTATGACCCCTTTTGTTAAATGCTATGAATGATACTAAAAATTAGTTTATTTTATGCAATTGTGTTCTTAATATTTTATTCATATACTTAAATGAATACTTTTAACAATTCCATTTTATTTTTACTAGGGATTCACCCTCGTTTTGCTCAGGTTCATCAGGTAGATTCCCCATACAAACTTTCATCCCCATTTTCACTCCCTTAAGGGATGATTGCTGGGATAAAAACTATCCTATGCCCTTCCCAGGGTCTCAAATTATTTCTTACCAAATTTCACCTTTACCTCTTTATAATGTTAGTATGATTATATATAATAGTTTATAAATTGTCTATACGATGAAAATAAAAAAAAATACTTTCTTTCACATGTAGTTCTAATTAAAACCAAAAACTACCAAAAACGTGGAATGTATGACATTAAAGTACTAAAAGTGCTTTTTACTGGAAACTTACAAAAATATTCACTAATAAGTGTTATTTAAATAGCTTAAAACATTTAGAAAATTCTCAAGTTGGTACGTCGCCTCGTTAAAATTTTGGAGAATCGCTGTACATACTTTATCATTTGACCATCGCAGACCGTAGAATTCGCTATTACCGAAACAATACTCGAGATCTAACCTACTTACATTTCGCTATAGCTTTAAAATGCACGTGTATTTAATTAATAATAATAATAATTTTAGTAATTTTTCTTATAGCTAGCGACTTCTCCTTACTTCTCTTGGGTACGTTCTTAGCCTATGTATTACTCCATGTAATAATCTATATACACATAAATATCTTCAATTTTTTTCATATAAAATAGTAATCCGATTGTTACAATTGAACATGAATACTCTTATCTTCATTATTCCTTAAGCTAATTTCTATCAACAGGCCGTTAGTATGTCAAAACGGGGCTACGTGTACCAATTCCGTGGGCGGGTTCTCGTGCATCTGTGTGAACGGATGGACGGGGCCGGAGTGTTCTGTGAATATCGACGATTGCGCTGGTGCTGCGTGTTTCAATGGAGCAACTTGCATAGATCGTGTGGGCGCGTTTTACTGCAAGTGTACGCCGGGAAAGACTGGTAGGTTTACTAAAATGAAGGTTTTTCTTTATTTTCAGTTTTTTTTAGGAAATATTATATGTGTATGAATAAACATTGCACTGTACGGATAAAGGATTCACCATCTCTGTAGTAAAAAGCCGTGTCTGTGAGTAATAATAGCTCGCATTTATCTTTCTTTTAACATTATGTTAATAAAATAAAAATTTTAATATTATTATTTGAATAAAAAGTATTATTTGTCTGTTCACATAATATATACAAGTATAGTGGAAAATATTTAGAACTACTAAAGCGATTCCGTATATTAATTTAATAATAATTTTAAGCTAAAGTAGTTCTGAAAATAATCGAGTAGTTTTGAAATTACAGCAATTGTTTCATTCTTAACGTATTAGGTCTCCTCTGCCACTTGGACGATGCTTGCACGTCGAACCCGTGCCACGCGGACGCAATCTGTGACACCAGTCCCATCAACGGCTCCTACACTTGCTCCTGCGCATCTGGATACAAGGGATTGGACTGCTCTGAAGATATAAATGAGTGTGAACAGGGTATGATTGTGTTTTGGCATCTTTTTTTATTTTTATTATCATAAAAAATTATAACATTAGATGTAAGTTTAGGTATAAAATACTGAAATTTTGTCGAAGTAGTATTTTTGTTAATAACTTTCACTATAGTGTTTTTATTTATTTAAAATTAGTTTCTCAATAACTTTTTTAATGACTAACAAGTTATAAAAAAAAGTTAGGTCTCCATTTTAAGCTGCAACGATAGGAAGAGAATTTTTCATATTTTCAAGAATTTCTGATAACCGATTCCGATAATTTAATTTCTATCACGAACACACATTTGATTTCATCAACTATATATGAATGAATAACTCTTTATTGTACACCCAAAAAGAGAAAAGAAAATATACGAAATATAGAAGAAGGTATAAGGCGGCCTTATCGCTAAAAGAGCGATTTCTTCCAAGCAACCTTTAGGTGTAGGAGATAGTACTGAGATAGAATAGTCCTACCGGTGGTAGGACTCTGTCAAGCCTGAGGAGTCCGACTGGATGGGTACCACCCCCTTATCTATTTCTGCCGCCAAGCAACATTGTTGTGTTCCGGTTTGAAGGATAAGGTAGCCAGCGCAATTACAGGCAAGAGGCATATCATCTTAGTCCTCACAGTGATAACGTACCGGCGGTTCTGCAGTTTTGTTACGTAAAAGTGCATGAACTGTAGGTGTTATGGGCGACAGGTATCGCCATCAGGTGGGCCTGTCTGCTCGTTTATCACTGAGTACCATAAAAAAAAAAAAAAAAAAAAAAAAATAGAAGGGGCGCAAATAATAAATAAAGAGACAGTAGAAATAATATATATTTATACATATACGTTCATACAAATATATAATAAATATAAAATAAATACAACTATATATTTATTATACTTATAATCAACCCCTTACTTAGGTTCTCCCTGCGAACACGATGGTATCTGCGTCAACACACCAGGCTCATTTGCCTGTAATTGCTCAGTGGGCTTCACCGGTCCTCGATGTGAAACCAACGTAAATGAATGCGAGAGCCATCCTTGTAGAAACGACGGATCTTGCTTGGATGACCCTGGCACCTTCAGATGTGTATGCATGCCTGGTAAGTACATTCTAAAATAAGATTTTTCGTCATGAAAAACCAATTTTTGATATCTTTAGACTTACATTTTGACCTCAATTTAAATATTTCAAACAATGTAATGTCTGTGGCAAAGATAGTTTTAATATGCCTTGAATAAACGTCTTAATTGTAGTTTTTTTATTATACTAATAATATACATGTGACTGTTTGTCTGTGAATTAGTTTGTTATTACTTGACGTTGTAAGTGCTCAATGGATTTTGAGGAAATGAAATATCGAGGAATGAATATTTATAATATGTATAAACGATTCATAATCATATATAAATTATAACTAACAACACACCTTCGCTTCGCTCGGGTTTATCCCTAGATTGATTCCTCATACAAACTTTTATCCGTATTTTCACCCCCTTAAGGGATGATTTCTGGAATAACTATGTCCAGGGTCTCAAACTATCTCCTTACCAAATTTCATCTAAATCGGTTTAGTAGATCCAGAGATTACCCTCTACAACCTCACAAACTCACAAACTTTACGAAGGAAAGAAATAGAATAATCTTTTACAAATCAATGGTTGAACAGCTTGATTTCTATAACGGTACACGGTACGATACAATTTGCTCCTCAGTTGACAGCGTGATAGCTGGATGTTTATCATTAGATGGAATGAGTTGGGAAGGATTGACAGAAAAACTAAAAGAAACTTAAAAATTAAACTTAAAATATGATTTTTGTCTTCACGATAATTATTTTTATAGTGGCTTCTATAGCTTTTATTCACTTTCTGCTAATATCTATACTAATATTATAAAGCTGAAGAGTTTGTTTGTTTGTTTGGTTGAACGCGCTAATCTCAGGAACTACTGATCCGATTGGAAAAATCCTTTTTGCATTTGATAGCCCGTTAACTGAGGAAGGCTATATATATCCCGGAAAAGTGTACGGGTCCCGTGGGATAGATTTGTTTTTGTCTAGAGACGAACCCGAAGCGAAGCGAGGGTGAGTCGCTAGTATAGACATATTTTTGATCGGTATCAAAGGGAAGTAACTAAATCTTGCAAATCATCAATAGAGCTGTCAACTAGAAACCAAAAGAATATTTATGTTTTGAAAAGAAAAGAGATGATAAAACATCGGCAGAGTGTACTATAAATTATTTTTGGCCGATTTCAAAAAGAAGAAGTACTTAATTCGTTTGTATTTTTGGTGTTATGCAATATTTTGTCACTAAACAAGCGAAGCCATAGGCTAATGGTTAATAATAATGAAAAATACGTCACGATAAACTAAGGACAGTGAGTTTGATTCCATTTAATAGAAACATGTTTACAGTAACATTAATTGCTTTCCATGAGATTGTAGAACCTCTATATATGTAAAACAGAATTATCACAACTAGTAGCGAGAATTAAATTTTTTGCCAACGTTACAACACTCAGTTCCCATGACGATGTGAGCGGCGAGACGGAAGCTCTTACTTGATTTAACATAATATAAGTCTTATTAAAATGCAATAAGAACTATTTATGGCTATAATAATTATGTTTTCTTAGTGCTTAGTTTAGCTAAAATAGCCTTCTATATAATATACTATGGAATATTTTATAAATGTATTTGAATTTTATGTTAATTCTATTGGGATGTATAAATATTAAAATTAAAAGTCAAAAAATTACATATAACATTAAAATATTATTCTAATATACTTAGTTTTACGCCGTATTGCGAGTAAAGCGATTTTAACCTTAATAACATAATAAACAAACTATTATACAAGTAGAAAGTATTCAAAATGAAGATATTACTTTATTTTACTATGTTATAGTTTTAAAAATATTTAGTTTAGTATAGATTTCTCAGAGATGAGATATTTTTCCGCACTAAAAAGTATCGTCCTATATGTTGACCTGGATAACCAGCTATCATCATACTAAATTTCATCAAAATCTGTCCAGTGGGTTTTCTCGTGATGCGTTCCCAGACAGACAGACAGACAAAAATTCTAATTACTATACATTCGGCCTCTGAATCGATAATAATGACTATTTCAATAAGGTTTTCCAAAAAATATTTAATGTACAGATTCAACTCAGAATTTTATTTATGTATGGATAACTAATGAGAAATATAAAATACAATATTTATATACTCAATACATATATTTTTCTTTGAGTAATGATAGAACGAAAAGATTCTTTTACAACTATTAACAAAAGTAGCAACTAAAATAATACCTAGAGATTGTATTTATATCGATTATAATCGTATATCGATTCTTAAAAATAACAACTGCACTTTAAACCTATGAAGTACCCACATGCCCATAACCGATACATTGTCAAGTACACAAAACATGTCAGCGACGCAATGATGCGGATGGAAGCACTCAGTGGAAAACATAACCCGATCGAATTGCGAATGCATCGTAACCCGTTCCTTTATAATATGAGATATCACTTCCTAATTTAGCCATGCAATATATAACTTTGACTTGAGTATAATACTGGCAAATTGAAAAGGTTGTGTAAGGATTAAGAGTTCGAGTATAGAGGGGGAAATTAAACATAGTTGTGTTATACCACTTATCTCACGCATGAGTGATTCCAGACTCGTCTGGCAAGTGAACTAATAAGGGCAGGCTTGGCGCTCGGTATGACGACATTATAATTTTTTTATAGTTAAAACATGCCTAATGGGCCCTTGCACTCGGTTTTTATAACCATATAACCGTTGTTTATGCCTAGATGGATCTTTAAATATTATTAAAAGAAATAATTGCAGTTATTCCCATTTAAAAATAACCGTCAGTAATTATTTTCTTTTTTGCCATCTTATTTAATGTCTAAGATTTTCTTTAGTTTTTAAGATTTACTTTAATTCACTTGGCTTTTAGTTAGGGAAGATTTGTTGTATTCAACTTTTGGTTGATTCTCTTGGGAAGGTTCCGTTTTGAATTAGTAGTCGACATAAACTCGTATATCTTCGTGTGTACGTTTCACTATACCTTCATCTTTATTTACATGAGACCGTTGAGTTTCTAAAGAAAACACGATTGATTTCTTAGATTTGACTATTTATAAGATAATATATCATAAAAAGAAACTAAACTGGTTAAATTTGCAATTCTGAAAGTTATTAAAAATTACTTTAATGTTATATATGTTGACATTTGTATTTTTTTTTATTTTGTTCCCAAAAAGCAGCTGGTCAAGTAATGTGTGTATCTGAAGCATTAAACATTCAAATATGCGCATAAACCGGCATTAGCTTGCGCCCGCTGGACATTCTTATTGTACCTTGTGATCCGAAATCGTGACGATGGCGTATGGTATAAAAGTACACGACAGCGGAGTAGAAGTTAAATATAACTTCCTGTACTTTAAGTCTGTCTTAATTGGTAGGCAAAAGGATGTCCAAATGTTTTGGATGTAGGATGTCTCTATAGACATCAGAATAATACATAGGCTACTTTTTATCCTGGAAAATGTACGGTTCGGTGGGATAGATTTATTTTTTAGGCGAACCCGAGCGAAGCAAGGGTGAGCCACTAGTAGTTTAATAATTACTGTACATTTTGATTACAACATTTTTTATTTTTTTAAAAGTGTGTTTATAATTTGCACCGAACGTTTACCCGCGACATGCGCTCGCGCACTGGGCGTGGCATCCCCTCTAACTACCATTTTGGTACGGCAAAGGCTCAATAGGCCATGTCAGCTATACAAATACTTGCATAATACTTTATTGCTCTCAAAATTGGAATTTGAATTATTATTCAAACTTAATGGTCTTGATAATAGGTTAAAAGGTTATTGTTTTAGAATTACGAAATATATATCTTTAACTAAAAGCAATTACGCAGTATTGGCCAAACAGAAAAAAAAATACTTTTATATTTGTTTTACAATTGCATAATTTTCAATGAGGAATAAATATCCTTGATATAACTAACGGTACAAACAATTGCAAACTCCATACATTTCGATTCGACGTACGTACTCTCTTCGACATTCTAATTAAACCCAAGCCGCTGTAATTAACATGCCAACTTGTACTGTTCCTGTGAACATTGTTGTGAACATTTCTTATTAAGTTTTATGAAACTGTATTGTGGTTTTTTGTTTAAACTGTGTGTTAGTTTTCATTCCAAATTGTCAATATAAATTAAGGTCGCTCACGGAGTGCACTTTCAAAAAGGTGAGACGAGCTGTTACAAATGCCTCTAATCGCACTAGAACATCTAGAATAAGGACATTCAGAATGTTGATTACTTAACTTTACTCTGTTGTCTGATTATATCGTTGGTTTAGTGGCTATAATATATATGCGATCTAGAGGTCCTGAATTCGAGTCCCATCGGGCCATGTTTGGTTTTTGGGGTTTTCTGTCAAGAAATTCTCAGTAGCGGCTCGGAGGAAGTTGGCGGTGTGCACACTGCAGTACAATAATATTTCTTACTCGTAGTTCCTACGCATATGGAGAGTCTCTTGATTAATACTGCTAGTTTGACTGCCGTGACATCGGTCAGACGAATATTACACTTTATGTGTATATACCTTTTACATAAAATACTATGCATCATTAGAAATATTGAAAAAATATAATAGCCAGTGGTAGCCCAGTGGTAACGCGCTCGCTTGGAAAACCGAGTGAAACGGGTTCAAATCGCGGGTCTAGCACCTCTGATATTTTCATGTGCAAACCATTTCCAACATGATTACCATTTGTCCTAACGGTGAAGGAAAACATCGTGAGGAAACCTGCATGTCTGAGAGAACCTAGCGAGTTTTCAAAAGACATGTGAAGTCCGCCAACCTGCACTTGGCTAGCATGGTGGACTGTGGCCTGTTCCCCTCGTACTGAAGGGAAACCAGTGCCCAGCAGTGGGACGTTAAAAAAGACCGAATACATTAAAAATATTATTATAATTTTATATTTACTTATACGTTATATATAGATACGTACGGTATACGATCAATTATTATAATTTTAAGCAATCAATATTATTTTATGATATCCTATTCTTTCAATCAAAGTAAATATCATTCAAATACAGTTTTACCTTCAAAAACCACAATTTAGACATTTAAATTAGTCCACAGACAGATCGGATCCAATAAATAGTACAAAAGTTTGACTGAATAACAAATTTCAGGTTTCACTGGAACACAATGCGAGGTGGAAATAGACGAGTGCGCAAACAATCCGTGTCTGAACGGCGGCGTGTGCCACGACATGATAAATGCCTTCAGATGCACCTGTGTTATTGGGTAAGTTGAAATTGTGTCATTTTGCAAAATACTCACTGAAAGACTTAGGTGAATTATGATCATTATTTAGAAAACAAAATATTTAATATACTTTATGAGTACATCAAAAAACTAAATTAATCTAGGCTTTTCGAAAAAATATAATAATGGCATGTGACCGACCTTCTTTCGCAAAACTTTTTTTTTGACGTGTAATTTGGACGCAATTTAAATTAAAAGTCAATACTTTTTCTATCACTAAATTAACTAAGTAGATATTTCATGTATGAATATTGTCCTTTTCTTTGCAGATTCACTGGAGCAAGATGCCAAGTTAACATCGACGATTGTGCATCAAGCCCTTGCAGGAATGGAGGCACTTGTCATGATTCAATAGCTGGATACACCTGCGAATGTCCTCCTGGTTATACTGGTAAGTAAATGTTGTATTTTATAGAGAACTGGCGACTCGCCCTCGTTTCCCTCGGGTTCGTTTCTAGGTTGCTTCCCAAAACAAAATTAATTAGTTTGGTTTTAATCTTTTTTCGTGGGACCCTATTTTTTTTCTAAAATAAAAGTATCCTTAGTTACTCCTTATACCATCAGCTATCTGCCAGTGAAAGTCCCGTCAATATTGGTCCAGTCATTTCAGAGATTAGCTGGAACAAACAGACAGACAGACAAAAATTGTAAAAAATGTTGTTTTGGTATATGTACCGTATATACATTAGTAAAAAGCGGTTATTTTAATATTACAAACAGACACTCCAATAGATATCAGAGGTTTTTAGGGTTGCATAGCCAAATCCAAACTGAAGCCGGAATCTGTATGAAAAAAATATATAAAAAAAGTGAACGCAATGTACTTGTATACATATGTATGTATACAGGATTTAGATCGGCAAGTCCGGCTGAAATATTAGATACGTTATTATGTTTGCAAACTGACAGCACATCTAGCCTTATTTAGGTTTCAGTCCGATAAATAATGGAACACCTACTAGTATCATGTCTGTCTGTCCATCGTAGTCTTCTAATGTTGGTTGTATTCATATATAATAATTAATTTTTTTAATTCCTGCACTATTATGGTCCACAGCATATAACTATGATAAGATGAGATCTAAGATGATTGTTTTTAATTTTTATAATTTTTTACAATTATATTTAGATATAAATATAATAATAGGGCAGTAGTAGCCCAGTGGTAACGCGCTCGCTTGAGAAACCGAGTGAAGCGGGTTCAAATCCCGGATCTCGCACCTTTGATATTTTCATGTGCGAATCATTTCTAACATGATTACCACTTGCTTTACGGTGAAGGAAAACATCGTGAGCAAACCTGCATGTCTGAGAGAACCTAGCAAGTTTTCGAAAGACATGTGAAGTCCGCCAACCCGCACTTGGCCAGCGTGGTGGACTATGGCCTGATCCGCCTCGTATTGAAGGGAGGCCCGTGCCCAGCAGTGGGACGTTAAAAACGGCTGAATACAATAAATATTTTAATAATTTCCTTGTTAGTTTCTTAGCAAATATGTCGACACTATTCTCCGCCAATATTGTCGGAAATCGTGCCCCTTTAGGACAATAAGGTTGCAAATCGTGACGTTCGGTATAAAGTCGTGCGGTGTCCAGCGGAGACATTTGTCAACGGGTGTCACATATATCAAAACAAGGGTTTACATGGGCCCAACCGATCTTATAAACATGGGAATATGAATTTGTTGTTCGATTATTAAGAATATATTGGTTTTTACTTTGATATGTATTGTTGGAATATGTTATGTTTTGAATATGTAGGGATGAATTGATTAAAATATGGTTTTATGCTGTGCTTTAATGGCTAATACAAACATTTTTCATTTGACGGAATCAAAACTTTAGTTTTCATAATACTTTCTTAGATATACGCGAATATTTGACATTTCAAAATAAAACTATCTTTTCGGAATTTTTCGCGGATTTATTTTGATTTTTGGTTCCCGACGTTTCGATTGCTTTACAGCAATCATGGTCACGGGAGAGACTGATCAAAAATCATAATAAATTCGCGAAATAATCCGAAAAGATAGTTTTATTTTGAAACTTTAGTTTTACTAGGTGTGGCATTTTTACACACTACAGCTATTAATGGAAATGTTCCCATTTTTTTGTGTTAATTATAAAAATTTAAGCAAAATTTAACAAAAATATGAAAGAACTAATAAAATATCTTTTGAAAATGAATAAGAAAAAGTGAAAAAGTTGCAACAAATGAAAAAGTTATGAAACTTTAATGTTGCGCTTTTAAGAATAATTTCGTGACGTCACACGACCTGGACGACCGAAGTTTATATTAATTTCTCAGTCATATTATATTGATAGATTAGAAAAAAAAAACACTGATTTATTAGTTTTGATCTATATTATAAATCCATTGCGTTAAATATGATATTATCAACATCAGGAAACTTCATTATAATAAACATATAATATCGGGTGTGCCACAAGGTGTTAAATTAGACCTCTTACTATTCAAATTTGTTAAAGAAAATACATTAAAACTTTGTTTCCATTTACGAATTTTAATACAAGGCTATTTTACAGGAATGTCCTGCGAAACAAATATCAACGATTGTCTCTCAGCGCCGTGCCATCGGGGGGAGTGTATCGATGGAGACAACAGCTTCACTTGTAACTGCCATCCAGGATACACTGGCCGCGTGTGCCAAACTCAGATAAATGAATGTGAATCTAATCCTTGCCAATTTGGTGGTAAGTAATATATCTAGATATCCACAGTAATATTATAAATGCGATAACTCAGTTTGTCTGTCTGTTACCGTTTCACGCTAAATACGCTGAATCGGTTTGGATTAAATTTGGTATGAAGATAGTTTGAGACCCGGGAAAGGACATAAGATTTTTAAGTTTTTATTTCGAAAATCGAGTTTTAAGGGAGTGAAAAGGAGTAGGAGTTTGTATAGGGATCCATCATTTCTCAAGAGATGTAAAACTCATCATACCTATGTATATATTTAAAACGTACTACTGTACCTACTGACGAACCCGAGTAAAACGAGGGTGAGCCGCTAGTAGTAAATATAGAACGAGTGCTGGTGCTCGGCCTTTTTCATAAAGGGTATAAAAAAAAACATTTTTTTTAGAAAAATACCTATAAAGATAAACTTAAAAAGCAAAAATTTATCTAAGTACAAAATTTGATCTAAATCGTTACAGCCGTTTGTGAGATACACAAAAATATTTATCTGGTTTTTGAGAGTCTGTACAGATTATAATATACCATTTTATGGACAATTTTGGTCTTACATCCTTCTTAAGGAAATTATATATATATTTTTTTATTTAAAGGTCACTGTGAAGATTTAATCGACGGTTATCAGTGCCGATGTAAAGCTGGAACATCTGGGCGGAACTGTGAGATCAATGTCAACGAATGTTATTCCAACCCGTGCAGGAATGGTGCCACCTGCATAGATGGCATTAATAGGTGTGTATATTTTTTTGTTTATGTAACAGTATTAATTATTATTTTTAACTAAATTTCATATTTCATTATGTCATGGTAATATTTTGTATTTGTTCTTTTCATCCATATTTTTTTATTTTTTATTTTAAGATATAAAAATATTATATTTGTTATCTGTGATATTAAATTTGTTTACTAATTATTTTGTTTACATTTATATGGGTTGGGTTTATTTGGATAAGTTAAAAAAATAATTATATACTAACATATAATATTTTCTTTTCTTATACCTCTTTTGCTTTTATAGTTGTCGAAGTTTCCCTTCTTTTAATTTAATGCCCTTTTTTCTTTCACACGCAGCAACAATTACTTTGAGTAAGTGCTTTTAGAAATTACCGCATGTATTAGTGTTTAGCTTTTCATATATATATATATAATCGATTTTAGCTTTGCGATTGATATTCTTATAACGATTATTACATTGGAGCTTTTTTACTATGAGCTTTTTTTAAATATACTTATAGTTTTCTTTCCTTTTATATAAATTGTGTGGGAGAATTCAAAATATACAGTAGTAGTAGTACATGTATCACAAATAAAAAAAACTCAGCTGTTTTAAAGATAAAAAGTTAACTGAAATAACTTAATAGACTTAACTTTTCACTTAAAAAAATATGTTATATTACATACAAAGGTAATTATTACATACTAGCGGCTAACCCTCGCTTCGCTTTGGGTCCGTCGCTAGATAAAAACAAATCTATCCCACGGGAACCGTACATTTTTCCCGGGATGATATATAATCTATAACCTTCCTCAGTTAACGGGCTATTTAACGCAAAAAGAATTTTTCAAATCGAATTAGTAATTCATTAGATAAGCGCGTTCAACTAAACAAACAAACAAACTCTTCAGCTTTATAATAGTAGTGTAATGCAAACGTTTTCCTTTGGATTGTTTTGAAAAGCATTAAAATAAAATTGATATGACTCTTTCAACCCAAAAACCAATGTTGCATGTTAAAAAGCATGTCATACCAACATACGAGTATGTATAAAGGCACTATATATTCAATGTGCCCACA
Organism: Argynnis bischoffii washingtonia; assembly: GCA_033884665.1. Classification (NCBI taxonomy): domain Eukaryota; kingdom Metazoa; phylum Arthropoda; class Insecta; order Lepidoptera; family Nymphalidae; genus Argynnis; species Argynnis bischoffii. Next base: position 16,032,060 of record CM066610.1, read on the forward strand.
CTATCAGGTACACGTGCGAGTGTATCCCGGGATTCACCGGGCAGCACTGCGAGACCAACATCAACGAGTGCCTGTCAAATCCCTGCGCGAACGGCGGCAAGTGTATCGACCGCATCAATGGCTTCCGATGTGAATGTCCTCGGGGCTACTACGATGCTAGGTATGTGATGTCCTCACCGACTTCTGTTACGGCCTCTAATCTCTTGAGACTAATCAACGGCACATGATATTATTATTTATTACTATACTAGCGATTCGCTCTTGCTTCGATCGGGTTCGTCCCTACGTTTTAAGGTTAGTATGGATTTCTCAGAGATGAGATATTTTCCCGCAGTAAAAAGTATACTCAATATTGACCCGGATGACCAGCTATCATCGTACCAAATTTAATAAAAATCTGTCCAGTGGTTTTCTCGTGATGCATTCTCAGAGACAGTCAGACAAAAATTTTAAAAACTATAGATTCGGTCTCTGTATATATAATAATGACCATTTCAATAAGATTTTCTAATAAATATTTAATGTACAGATACGACTCAGTTAAAATTTTATTATATGTATAGATTATGCTAATATTAGCACACAAGTGCACTCTCTATTCCCTTTAACACTCATATTCCGATGGAACCACACGACACGATTGGTGAGAGATAGAACGCAGTATCGTTTACGATTACAGTGTACGGTCTGCTACTGAGTATTTTATCTTAAAAAAAATTAATAACAATTTCGACCCGACCCAGGAATTGAACCCAGGAACCCTCGGTCTGCAGCCTTACATGCTAGCCACTGGACTAATGAGACTGGCTAAGTACATAATAAGAGATGAACGCCATTTTGGATCAACTTGCATGGTGTACATATTCGTAGTATCGTATTTAGACACACATTTTAAAATTTGTGTTTTGATTTAAACGTATTTGAATTTAATATTGTAGATCTTTATTATAATAAATTTTTTATTAAATAATTTTGATGTATTTTACTCTAATATAACATATTTTTATGGTTATATTCTATTTTTTTTGTTTATATTGCAGATGTTTATCCGACGTGAACGAATGCGCTTCAAATCCTTGCATCAACGGCGGTACCTGTGAGGATGGTGTCAACCAGTTCATATGCCACTGCTTGCCGGGCTATGGAGGTATGTAATGATTAAAGTATTATCACTATATATACAATTATTACATTTTAGGTACATTGCTTAGGCTTTTAGGCTTAGGCATTTTAAGCTTAGAATTAAAAAAAATACATATGGCCATACAATATGTTTGTTTCTGTAAGCTAAAAGAGCGTATCGCTGACAACTACAAATTAAAACTTAATTCACAAAGGTATTAGTGGTATATTACAAACAAAATGTTCAGATATTATGCTCTTTTTAGTAATACGCGTGAATTTATTATATATATGTACAATGTACATTACATAATATATTAGCGACTACCCTCATTTCGCTCCGGTGCGTTTCTAGGTACTACATAATTTAGTATGATGATAGCTGGCTATCCGGGTCAACATATAGGATACTTTTTACCGCGGGAGATTATCTCATTCCCACGGGAGTACCCGTTATTACACAACCCAAAAAATATTTATGATCAAAATTTCTTGAAACTTGGTATTAATGCTCTTCAATACAATTAAATAAATACGTGTTTTAGTGTTTTTTGAAATTCATCCCATAAGGAGATAAAATAAGGGATCAAAATTTGTATGAAACCTACCTTTTTAAAGGTTTTTTGTTGTAGTTTTAGCGCGAGCGAAGCCGCGGGTTTTGCTAGTTTTAATATATATAATATAATTAATATTGTTTCATCTCTACAGGTCAGCGCTGCGAGCGTGACATAGACGAGTGTAGTTCGAACCCGTGCCAACATGGCGGCACTTGTCACGACAGACTCAACGCGTACAAATGTGACTGCGTGTTAGGATTCACTGGTGAGTACTTACTTAGAAATAAAATTAAAATTATTCGAACAAGATATTATAATATAGGTTATAAATGTGAAAATTTTTATATGTGTGTACATACATATCTTTGTTACTACTTTACGTCTAAACTTCTGGGTGGATTTGAATGAAATTCTGTATACAAATAGAGTATAACAGTGTTTAAAGAGATAGGCAAAACTATGGATCCAGTTGATCGAAACTACGATTAAGTCGCTACGTCGTACCTATTGGCATATTTACAAAAAATATTATTGGTATTATATAACGATGTTATAAGAGGCTACATAGAGTTTTTCTTTATTTTAGTCACATTTAAACCATTTTTTTAATTAAGTTTATACTTTTGCAGTATCATCGTAGCCATTTTTTTCCTGTATACATATACTAGCGACTCACCCTCGCTTCGCTCGGGTTCGTCTCTGGCTTGGATATAGTAAAATGTATATAGTATTTTATCCTTAAGAGTTAGACATATGCCATCGCGGACTTTTTTTGTAGATCTTTTTAAGGTGTACTATACTTTATTACATTATTTTGATCTATCTCATAGGGTTCAGCCAGCGTTTGCAATGTAAGCGCGAAAAATGTGTTTATTTACGACATTACATTAGAAACATTTAAAATTATCAGTGTTTCTCTACTATATTATGCATGTATTCTTCTTCTTCTATCTATTAAAAAAACGCATTAAAATCCGTTGCGTAGTTTTAAAGATCTTAGCATAATATATAGGGACAGACAGCGGGAAGCGACTTTGTTTTATACTATATAGTGAACAATCGTTACTAAATAAATAAATTTTATTTCATTTTCTTAATTTCCAGGTGTGAACTGCGAGACTAACATCGACGACTGCGCTGGCAACCCCTGCCTCCACGGCGGCTCCTGCATCGACCTCGTGAACGGCTACCGCTGCGTGTGCGCGCCGCCACACTCTGGCAGGAATTGTGAAAACACACTCGATCCTTGTTTACCTAATCAGTAAGTTGTTATACTAATGTTGTAAATGCGAAAGAGTGAGTGAGTTAGTGAGTGAATGAATGTAAGCGAGACTTAAGAGAAAATGCTGTGTGAAATTCGGAAGGGACATGTCTTATTTTATAAATTAGCACGTAAGCTACTTTTGTCTAGGTATCTCTGGACGCACGCGCACGCGACTATGGTCTGATCCCCCTGGTATTGAAGGGAAGTCCGTGCCCAACAGTGGGACGTTAAACAGGGCTGAATACATGCTCTAAAATTGTAATATCAGTATTAAAACTTTATCTATACAGACAAATAAAATTGAAGTGTCTATCGGTAATGTCAAAATAACAGCTTTATACTAAATGTGTATAGAATTATATATATAAGAAAAACTCAATTTTTAACATTTTTCTCTGTCTCTCTATCTGTTAGTTCCGGCTAATCTCCGAAACGGCTGGACCAATTTTAACGGGACTCTCACTGGCAGATAGCTGATACTATAAGGAGTAACTTGTCTACTTTTATTTTAGAAAAAAGAATTAGGTATTCGCTCAAAAAAATAAAACGTACCGTAGAGTAACATAATAATCAATTTCAGATGTCGTCACGGCGGTCGTTGTATAGCGGAGGCGTCGTACGCGGAGTTCACGTGCCAGTGCCCGGTGGGCTGGACGGGCGCGCTGTGCGAGCGCGACGTGGACGAGTGCGCCGTCACCGCCCCCTGCCATAACGAGGCCACGTGCATCAACACTGAGGGCTCCTACGCCTGTCTCTGTGCCCATGGGTATGAGGGGAAGGACTGTGCTATAAATACGGACGATTGTGCTTCGTGTAAGTTGTTATAATATAATTTCTTAAAACTCCTAGATTATTTTTAGCTTTAAAAAAATGAAAAAAAGATGCTAGAAATGAAATCAAAATTTTAAAAGGCGCAGACAAAAATCTGTGGTGTTTTTGTACTCAATTTAAACGTGTGTATCTATGCCTTCCATTATTTTTATTATTTAATTCACATAGTTGTGTGATACTAAAGTAAAGTTTCATTGAAATTTATCCATCCATATATGACAAACTAGCGACTCACTCTCGCTTCGCTCTGGTTCGTCCTTATGTTGCTCCCCATACAAATTTTTACCCCCTTAAGAGATGATTTCCAGGATAAAAACTATCTCATGTCCTTCCCAGGATCCCAAACTATCTTTTTACAAAATTTCATCGGTTCAGTAGTTTCGAAGCCTTATCCGATACAAACAAACAAACAGAAAAACAAAATTTTCCTCTTTTTAATATTAATTATAACAACTAGCTAAAAATTGAAGTAACTATTTATATTGCTGAAAATGTCCAATTCTTTTTAAAAATATCTCGTACATATCTATGTGTTAACATTAGTTTCATTAAACATTTCAGTCCCCTGTCAAAACGGAGCGACATGCTTAGACAGTATCGGTGATTACAACTGCGTGTGCGCGAGCGGCTTCGCGGGCAAGCACTGCGAGGTGGACATAGATGAGTGTCAGTCTAGACCTTGTATGAATGGCGCTACTTGCAATCAGGTAAATATTTCATTTATAATAGTAAAACCTAAATATTAAGGTCTCTGAATACCAAAATAAATATATATGTACGTACGTATGTATTTAGATAAATCGAAAGTGGTTTAGTTAAAGCGAAGTTGTAAGTAAATAAATAAATATGTTGGGACATTAACATACAGCACCATCTAGTTCAATGGTAAGCTACGAGGCTTGTGTTATGGATACCAGATAGTTGATACACTACATATATAACTTTAAATACATATACATTCTAAATATAAACCCCCATGACTGGAGTACAAATATTCGTCCTCATCACACAAATGTCCCCAGCGGGACTCGAACCCGCGACCGCTGGCGCAGCAAGTAGGGTCACTGACTGAACCAAACGTTGAAACTGAGCCAAACGTTTGTCAGATAAGAACATATAAGTTCGGTGGAAATTACTCCATCTAGTGACAAAAATGTTAATACTATTAGTGACTAGTAAGTGAAAGATTTTGACGTTAAGGAACCATTTCACTAGATTTCTTTTATCAATCGTAAGGTAATTAGGGTTAAATATTAACAACGCTCAAAATATTATTTGTCAGTCAAATGAATTTTAAAACGTAGGTTTTTAAAAGAGTGACCCGTTAGCAAATTAAGGACAACCCAATTTTAACAGCAGTTTAAATATTTATCGTGATATTTAATTCTGTATCGAAATATGCTGATATTTGGTCTTAACTCGATTAAAAAAAATAAAATAAAACATAACATGACGAGCTTGTACGACGAGCCAGATAGCAAGTTCCATTGAAAAAAAAATTAAATCTGTATACACATTTGCTTGTTACCTTACAAATTTCTTTAATTAATTTCAACATAACTTCATTTTCCTGTCCACCAGTACGTGGCGTCATACACCTGCACTTGCCCTCTGGGCTTCTCGGGCATCAACTGTCAGACCAACGACGAAGACTGCACAGAATCTAGCTGCATGAATGGAGGTTCCTGTATCGACGGCATCAACTCTTACAACTGCTCTTGTCCCCCTGGGTGAGTGATATTTTAAATATTGTGGTCATAAATATATATATTTGTACCAGTGACTTACCTTTGGCTAGCTAAGGTACGTTCTTAGGCATAAAAAATAGATATATAACTAGACTATATATAAGTCATTACTTTATATATATATATTTTTCTAATTAAATTTTTTTCCAGGTACACGGGTTCAAACTGCCAGTTCAGGATAAACATGTGCGACAGTTCTCCTTGCGACAACGGCGCGACCTGCCACGACCACGTCACCTACTACACCTGCCACTGTCCGTACGGATACACTGGAAAGCATTGCGAGACTTTTGTTGATTGGTAAGTTTGGTGTATTTTATTTTTATAATTGCATCTATCTGTATTAATATTATAAAGAGGAATGATTTTTTTGTTTGTTTGTACCGAATGAGCTTCGAAACTATTGACCCGATTTAGATGAAATTTGGTTAGAAGATCGTTTGACTCCCTGTAAAGGCCATAGAGAAGTTTTTATTCCGGAAATCATCCCTTAAGGGGTGAAAATATGGATTAAAGTTTGTATGGGAAGCAACCTAGAGACGGACTAGAGCGTGGCTCTCTCTATAGTATTTTATAATCAAATAATCAAATCTTTTAACCTTTTCAGCTTCTCAAAATTAAACCTATCTTTGTTTCAATATTAGTCTTCAACTAATAGGTAATCTGTTAGAATTATATATCACTCTATATTTTAAATTAACCCACCGTCAAGCTGGGTTTACGTTTGTTCGGGCTAATCTCAAAAACTAGTGTACAGATTTTTATACGATTATATCGAATAGAAAGAAAATTTATATATTAAATAGCTACTAGTATGATGATATTTTTGTGTTAAGTTGGAAAAATCTTTCCTCCTAAGAGTAAGGGCATCTAGGCATGCAACTGTATTTTTTTAATGCCCCATTGCTGGGCACGGGCCTCTCTGGATAAGGTCATAGTCCACTACGCTGGCCGAGTGCGGGTTGACGGACTGAGCATGTCTTTGGAAAACTTGTTAAGTTCTCTCAGACATGCGGGATTCCTCGCGATGTATTCCTTCTCCATAAGTGGTAATCATATTGGAAATTATTCGCACACGAAAATACCAGAGTTTCGAGACCCGGGATTCGAACCAGCTTCACTCGATTTCCCAAGCGAGTGCGTTACCATTGGGATACAATTATAAAAATAACGAATAATTTAATTTTTTTTACTGTTTCAATGTCTTAACATATTTATTTGTTAATTATATTTAATATTTTTGCCTGCAGGTGTGAGAACAACCCGTGTGAGAATGGAGCGACTTGCTCACAAAAGGGCCCGCAGTACACGTGCACGTGCGCGCCGGGCTGGTCCGGCAAGCTGTGCGATGTCGAGATGGTGTCGTGTAAAGACGCTAGTATTAGAAAAGGTAAGTTGGTTTTATGGTTTTAGTTAAAGCTATAGTTAGAAGTGGAAAAAGGAATATTTAGATGATACACATATTTAATGTTAAATAAATATTGATCTGAAATATTTTTATTAGGGTATTCTCGACATTTTTTAATGTTTAGCCAGCCAGCCAGCTAAGGACGATTTGATAGAACCAATTATTGTCTTTTCCTGTGGGAATGAAAGATTTTTTTTTATAGTAAAAGGTATCCCAAATGTTTACCCGAGTTGTAAGTTGTCACTGCACAAAATTTAATTAAAATCGATTCAGTACTTTCTGCGTGAAACGCGAACTCACAAACAGACATACAGACAATATTTTTACTAGCTATTGTTTTGGGGTCTATATTCTGTACACAATATATTACAGCCATTGTTCTTGAAAAAGATATCATGTACAGATTTTGCTAAGTTATTGTTTTATTGCATATATAGATGAATGTTAAATTATTATGTATCTTTCGCAGGTGTAAAACTAAAACAACTATGTAATAACGGGTCCTGTGAAGATATAGGCAACTCCCATCGCTGTCACTGTCTCGACGGATACACCGGCTCCTATTGTCAGAAGGAAATAAATGAATGCGACTCAGCGCCATGTCAAAATGGCGCCGTTTGTAAAGATCTAGTTGGTACCTACCAATGTCAATGTGCTAAAGGATTCCAAGGACAAAATTGTGAATTAAACGTCAACGACTGTTTGCCAAACCCCTGCCAAAATGGCGGGACGTGCCATGATTTGATTAACAACTTTTCATGTTCATGCCCATTCGGAACTTTGGGTAAAATCTGTGAAATTAACGTAAACGATTGTAAGCAAGACGCATGCCACAATAATGGTACTTGTATTGATAAAGTTGGTGGGTTTGAATGCAAGTGTCCTCCAGGATTTGTGGGGCCGAGGTGCGAAGGAGATATTAATGAATGCCTTTCTAACCCATGTTCCAGTCCCGGGACACAGGATTGTGTGCAATTGATCAATGATTACCATTGTAATTGCAAACCAGGATACATGGGACGGCATTGCGACGCTAAAGTGAACTTCTGTGCAAACTCACCATGCCAAAATGGTGGGATATGTTCGGCGATCCAAGGAGGTCATGATTGCTTATGTGGTGACGGGTTCTATGGGAAGAACTGCGAGTACTCCGGCTATGCGTGTGACTCTAATCCATGTCAAAATGGTGGTTATTGTAGAACATCAGAAATTGGTGACTACGTTTGCGACTGTCCGTCTGGCTTGTCTGGTGTTAACTGTGAAATTGATTCTATGAATGAATGCTTGAGCAGTCCTTGCAAACACCCAGACGCTAGATGTATAGATAAACCTGGCGATTATTTATGCTATTGTCCAAGACAATGGACCGGAAAAAGCTGTGACATCCATGACCCTCACTCACGAGGTGGATACGGGAGTCCTGTGTCTGGAGTGTTCAGTAAAAACCCTGGACTTACTCTACAGGAGCTAGATTTAGCTTTCCAAAGAGAGACATGTGTCAAATTAGGCTGTAAAGAGAAGAGGGGTGACCATCATTGTGACGAAGAGTGTAATACATACGCATGCGAGTTCGATGGCAACGATTGCTCCCTGGGTATTAATCCATGGGAAAATTGCACAGCCCCGATCAAATGTTGGGAAGTGTTTATGAACGGAGAGTGTAATGAAGTGTGTAATACACAAGCCTGCTTGTTCGATGGTAGAGATTGTCAGAAATCCCTTCAAAAATGTAACCCTGTATATGACGCGTACTGCCAAAAGCATTATGCCAACGGGCATTGTGACTATGGATGTAATAACGCGGAATGTAATTGGGACGGTTTGGACTGTGAGAATGAACCTCCTGATCTCGCCGAAGGCGTAATGTCTGTTATTCTTTTGATGGATATGAGAACGTTCAAAGAAAATTCTGTGGCATTTTTGCGTGATTTAGGCCATCAATTACGAACAACCGTGGTGATAAAGAAAGACCATTTGGGCAACGATATGGTGACTGCATGGAAAGGCTCGACAGATGTTGGCCTTCAAGATACTGAATTTGGAAAGAAACATCAAATAGTTTATACGGAGAGGGGACAGTCGGGGGTTAAGGTTTATTTGGAAATTGATAACAGAAAATGTACATCGATGTCTGCATCAGAGTGTTTCTTCTCAGCACGTGAAGCGGCTGAGTTTTTAGCTGCAACCGCATCTAAACATTCATTGTCACCTGATTTCCCTATTTATCAAGTCAAGGGTGAATCACCCCCTGACATAGATAATTTACCAACAAATTTTAAATACGTCTTTATCGGGGTCATTCTAGTCCTTCTAGCTGGTCTATTGATTGGGGTGCTAGTAACCGCTCAAAGGAAACGTGCGGCTGGTATAACTTGGTTCCCAGAAGGGTTTATTCGTAATAATTCATCAACCCGTCGTCGTTCACGACGCAGGGGTCCAGATGGTCAAGAGATGAGGAATTTGAACAAAGGGTCCATGGGATGTATGGATGTGGACATCAATGGTGGTCACATGGGTCCTCCCCATTGGTCTGATGATGATGATGATGGATCAGCACCACCAAGGGCCAAGAGACCTAGAGGTCCAGGAGACGCGAATGGAGCACCCGGTGGCTACGCTTCAGACCACACAGCGATCACGGACTATGAGGAAGCCAGTCATGAGTCCAGGGTTTGGACTCAACAACATTTGGATGCTGCGGATATAAGAGTACCACCGAGTATGATGACGCCACCCGCTATCGTAAGTGTATCTTATATTTATCATTTTTACTTTTTTTTGTTCTATATAAATTAAATAAAAAAAAAATAACAAAAATCATAAAAAAGCACAACAAAAATTATTCTAATTACGCTTATTAATCAAAATCAAATACACTACGCAATTTTACTAAAAAACCATTTTTTTCCAGCACGATGGCCACGTGGATGTTAATGCAAGAGGACCTCTCGGCATGACACCATTGATGGTAGCAGCTATAAGAGGAGGTGGTCTTGACACTGGCTCCGACGTGGAAGACGAGCAGACCGCTCACATCATTTCAGAGCTGGTCGCTCAGGGGGCGCAGCTGAATGCTGCTATGGATAAGACCGGAGAAACCAGTCTTCATCTTGCTGCCAGGTAAGATATTAGCTGTACTATTACTTTACCGGTGGTAGGACTCTGTCAAGCCTGAGGAGTCCGACTGGATGGGTACCACCCCCTTATCTATTTCTGCCGCCAAGCAACAATGATTGCATTATTGTGTTCTGGTATGAAGGATAAGGTAGCTAACGCAATTACAGGCAAGAGGCATATCATCTTAGTCCTCACAGTGACAACGCACCTGTGGTTCTGTATTTTTGTTACTTAAAACCTAAGTGCATGAACCGTAGGGATTATGGGCGACAGGTACTGCTTTCCATCAGGTGGTCTGTCTGCCTGTTTGCCACTGAATCTCATAAAAAAAAACTATTACTTTATTATGTTTCAATAGGTTTTTTATAACGATGTTTTGTGCTTATTTTTGATATATTCATATAATTATATGTTGTATTTTAGTGTAATATAAAAGTGCGAAACGACTAACTAGCATTGTAATTAATATAAAAACACGTAACGAGACTTTTAAATGATAAAGAATAATCTCTTTATTATTTCGTTAGTTAAACAAAAATAGTAAAACTTAAGAGATTTTTATATAAAAACTAGTTTTGACACGCGGCTTTGCTCGGGGGAATTTCTTGTCGAATTTCATCGACATTTAACATGAAGAAGTATCAAATAGACAAACAGACGTTATGAATAATGTTAAACATAATTAATATTTTCAGATACGCACGCGCAGACGCAGCCAAACGTTTGCTAGATGCGGGTGCGGATGCTAACTCACAAGACAATACTGGCAGGACGCCGTTACACTCAGCGGTCGCGGCAGATGCGATGGGCGTGTTCCAGATCCTTCTACGGAATAGGGCCACCAATCTCAATGCTAGGATGCATGATGGCACCACCCCTCTTATACTGGCTGCGAGGTAATTTTATTTTTCATGAAGTAAAATTATGATTAAAGTTATATACTATGTACTCTCCTTCGCTCCGCTTGGGTTCGTCCCTATTTACGTTTTAACGTTAAGTATAGATTTCTCAGAGATGAGATATTTTCCTGCAGTAAAAAGTATCCTATATGTTGACCCGGATAACCAGCTATTATCATACCACATCAAAATCCCTCCAGTGGTTATTCCGTGATGTGTTCACAGACAGACATACATACAGACAGATAAAAATACAGACAGATAATAATGTCTATTTCAATAGGATTTTCCAAAAATTATTTAATGTACACATTAGGTTTCGTTACAATTTTATTACATTATGTTTATTATATTATGTATAGGTAGATGTTGAGTAATAACAAAAATGTGTGAAAGAAAAGTCTTGAGCTTAAAGAATTTTATTTGTCTGTTTGTTTGTAAGATTATAAAAATCTTAACGGTTGCTTTTAATTTTAAAATATAAACCACAAAGTCTATACTTTTTAAAAAGGAATATCATTATTTTCAGCAATTGCGAAGTAAATTAAAATATAAAATCTAATGTTTCTCGAGTATTTTCTTCATCCCAGGTAATTTTAGAAATAACTCAATTATTATATATTGATATAATGTTAGAAGCTATGTAAGAGAAAAAATTAAAGAGGTGTCAAGGGACACCCGGATGGAACGAAGTTCCTTTCGATTAATTAGTGAAGGAATTGTAATAAAATTTTATTCTTTTTAAGTTAATAATATTTTTTTTATTATTAACAAATACATATACCTCTTGTATAGCGATGTGAGCCTAGTACATACCGAAACGTTAGTATTACCCAAATATCTGATTGCATAGTAACAAACAAGTACGTAGTGTGACAATAATGTATATACATATATTAACCTCTTGTTTAGTGATGCGAGCCTGGTACACACCGGAGCAAAAAGTGTCGTTACAACTTAGCGATAAGGAACTTCGTTCCAAAAGGCATATATATGCACGATGTAATAAATCAACAAATAACAAACCTTCCAGACTGGCAATAGAAGGAATGGTGGAAGATCTCATCAATGCAGATGCGGATATCAACGCGGCAGACAACAGCGGCAAGACCGCGCTGCACTGGGCGGCGGCCGTCAACAACGTGGACGCTGTCAACGTTCTGTTGGTGCATGGCGCTAATAGAGACGCTCAGGATGATAAGGTGAGGGATATATTATATATATATATATATATATATATATATATATATATATATATATATCAGTGTAAACTCCATGTAACGTCACTCGATTTAACGACAAACTCTCTAAAGCGTCGAAATAAATTGGCTTTGGTTGGTTTAGCTTATTTTCCATACAATGATACACTCTACATAGCATTACATCCACTCTCAATAACGACAACAATTGAGTAATAAAAAGTACCTTTTAAGTTGCTGAAATTAGTAAAAAGCGCAGCTGTGTACGTTTTTTTGTCGCTTTATTATCCTAGCCTGCAATAAACTCGACTGTCGGTATCACGCATACCGAACTTTCTAAGAAATTCGTTCTTTTGTTTACAAATTGGGATTGCTTGCACGTGTAAACTGATCTTGCTTGACCATGATTAATAAGTAGGGGTCATGGATTGTCTATACGTTATCATATTCTTAGTTGCTCACAAACTTTCAAACTGTAAACATGGCTAGTAAAAGAAAATCACTGTGTATTGACGAAAAAGTTTTACTGATACGCGCAATAGAAACGGGAGAGAAGATAAGGGATTTTTCTAATTCTGATTTTTCTTCTCTCCATTTAACGACAACTCTCTATAACGCCATAAAATGCACAGTCCCTTCAGTGTCGTTATATAGAGTTTACACTATATATATATATATATATATATATATATATATATATATATATATATATATATATATATATATGCATATTCTGAACATGTTTGTTTGTTTGTTGCTCAATCATGTGAAGTCTGATAAAACTTGCTAGTATATGTATGTATATAGATTAAATTTTATGTTAACATGTAGTATGAAGCGCATGAAGTAATTCTTCACGTAACGTTAATTTATTTATTTTTTTATTTTTTTTTTGGAAAACTCGTCGGACAAAATTTGTGTTTGTCTATTTGGAATGCTAAAATACTAAAAACTAACTAGTTTTTAATAATGGCTCAAATATTTCGTAGCTCAGTTTTTGGACATTACGTTGAAATAATATCTCTGAAAGCAATTTTTTTTATGACTCTTTAAGTTACGCTTCGCGTATAACTATATTGTACATCTTCATATAAAACTATACAATACTAGCTCTAAAAAATCACCATTTTATCTAACATTTCTAACCCAAGACATTCTATTACCAGGACGAAACACCACTATTCTTAGGCGCACGTGAAGGCTCGTATGGGGCGTGCAAAGCCTTATTGGACGCGATGGCGAATAGGGAAATAACCGACCATATGGACAGACTGCCGCGAGACGTCGCCCAGGAGAGAATGCACGATGATATTGTGCGACTTCTAGACGAGCACTGTCCGAGACCGCCGCAGCATCATCATTTGATGTGTAAGTTATTTTTTAAGTTATACTTCTTTTGGAAAATTTGGAAAAAATTATGAGGGTAAAATTTTTACGATGCACGCGCACACCGACAGCCAAAAAGCGACATTATGAAGTTAGCTGAAAGCGACATAATGAAGTTAGCTGCATTTATTTTTACAGAGTTGTGATTGTTGTGTATTTTTGTTCTGTTACGCCAAAGAAGTGTTACTTCTTATGTGTGTACATAAGTACACACACACACTTTTTTTTTTATAATTGGTTTTGTCAATTACATGTATTCTTTACTAGCGATTTTAATTTTATTGCGCGGACCCTGATTCTTTTTCTAAAATAAGAGTAACAAAAAAGTTATCATTTTGATATTACATACAGACACTTCAATTTCATTTATTTTGTATATGCATGGAAATTGTCTGTGCCTACTTAAAATTTCTTATATCGCATGTAGAATTTCGTTATTTACGAAGTAAAAGTATGGAAATTGTTCGAGTTTCTGTTTGTATTGCGAATGGGAAATCTCATCCGTCTAACTGCTGTCATATATTTTTTTAGATTTAAAAAAAATACTATATTAATAACAAAATAATATTAATGTACCCCCATTTTTCTCGCAGCATCACCCAACCCTCATCCGCAGTTGATAAGCCAACCCACTGTTATCAGTGCGACGGCGAACAAAGGCAAGCCCAAGAAACCTCGCGCGAAGCCCGGACCAGACAGTCCACAGGAGCAAGCCTACGACAATAATTTACAAGCATCCCAAATAAGACGGTATGTGGTTACAATTTTTTATAATATTACTAGTGATACTATTAGGCGGTGGTAGCCCAGTAGGTAACACGCTCGCTTGGGAAACGAGTGAAGTGGGTTCAAATCCCGGGTCGTCTGATGATTTCATGTGCGAATCATTTCCAACATGATTATTATTATTATTATTTTCTATCTAAATATACGCCTAATGTTCTACATACAAAAATTCTGTTTGTCTGTATTCTTATGTTCTACCATTTTGTGGCTAAACGGATTTACTAATAAGTGTTTAATATAAAAAAAAAACACTTGCATTATTACTTTGATATTATTCATATTATATTTTTAGAATGTATTTATAACAATTTATTTCTCTGTAAATAGGAAGCCGAGTGTAAAAAAGAATAATAAGAAGGTGGCGCAAGAAGTGCCTCAAAGTGTAGAGAGTTTGGGATTCAGTCTAAGCCCTGTTGAGTCACCACTGCAAAATTTACAGGTAAATTATTTATGTATTTACTTTAGTTATTCCAGTAATATGTAAATTATATTTTAAAATAATTAAATAATTTTATAATAATAAATACATAATTTATTATATAAGTAACTATCTATGTTTGACTTAAATTAATTGAAAAATTGCTGAATATTCATTCTAGTTATAAACTATCTTCTTACCAAATTTCGTCTGAATCAGTGCAGTAGTTTCGGACATTATTCGTTACAAACAAACAAACAAAAAATATTTCCTCTTTATAATATTAGTATAGATTTAATGTTTTCATTACATTAATAATAAAATATAACCTCTCAGGACCTACCGTCGCCGTACGACGCGACGTCGCTGTACTCCAACGCGATGGCGCAGTTCCCCCTGGAGCAGCTCGTGCAGCACAAGCAGCCGCCCAGCTACGATGATTGTGTTAAGGTAATCATTTAAACACTTTAGTTGCTGTCTTTGTGTCCTATAGAGGATGCCATATTCTATTTAATGTGACGTCACATAGCCTATAACCAGCGTACGTTCAATGCGCTTCCAGAGACGAAGAAGACGAATTCGAGACTTAGATTTGTTCTTCATCTAAATTCTTTGTCAATTAGGTACACTCCATTACTTTTGTTTATGTTGTGTTATAATTGTATGCTAATAATAATAAATCCGGACGCCATCTTTGGGCTATACCTATGGATTAGTCAAAGATGGATCCCAGCCTATAGGTGTTGGAGCTATTTCCCCACGCAAGCCTTCTAAAGGACAGAGCTCCTTTCAGCTCGTTAACTCTAAAGAGATAATAATAATGTACTTGACTTGACTAAATGTATAAAGTATTAATCTTATTACCTAATGAACCCATTTTTGGTGTTTGTGTACCCTATAATACCATAATATTTTTTTTGTATTTGTATAAAGTTGTTCACGATGTAAATAATATTTAACTACCTACTTGAAATTTGTCTTCTCATTAAGTGATTGTTATTCTTTTGAGAAATAAATAAATCTTTATCCGTTTGAAAAAAAAAAATGTATGAATTATTGACAGACGGGCCAAACACTGCAGTACGGCGGCGGGCTGGGCGCGTCGCTGTCGCCGCCCTACTCCAACCACTCGCCCACGCACAGCAACCAGACGACCTCCCCTCACGCGTATATAGGTAATATATTCAGTTATTTCTTTATCAAAGACTATTGTGAACGATATAATCTTTATGGCGATGTTAATCGTCGCCATTTTCACTTGTTTGATATACTTGGGTTGAACAATGAAACTTGTATGATCATAAGAATATATGAATAGAAGATTGATAAAAACTTTATCGTACATACAAAGGTTACAGAGCACAGGTGAGATATTTAACAAAAAAGAAAAGAAAGTAAATTAAAAAAAGAGCAAACACAATATTGCTCTTTTTTAATTTAAATAAGAAAGCTCAAACGTTTAACGTTTCTTGGATAAATGAGACTTGAGAATATTCATTGTTAATCCGATTGGGAAGTTTCTAGAAATTTTTAAATAAAACTATCTTTTCGGATTATTTAGCGGATTTATTTTGATTTTTGTTTCCCGGCGTTTCGAATGCTTTACAGCAATCATGGTCACGGGAGAGACTTAGGTTTTAGACATCTCAAAGGCGTTATATACTTGTTACAGACAGTGCCTACCCACAATTTACGAAAATGATTTTTAAAATTCAAAAATGGCACCAAACAATCCGAAAAGGTAGTTTTATTTAAAAATGTCAAATATTCGCGTAAATCTAAGAAAGTATTTCTAAAACTTGTTAAATTTGATGACATATAAATATGATAAATTATATGTTATTTTCCATATTAAAGTAAGATATTGTATGAGCAGGGTCTCCGTCGCCGGGCAAGGCGCGGCCGTCGCTGCCCACGTCGCCGGCGCACATGGCGGCGCTGCGGCACCACCACCTCGACGCGGCCGCGTACTCTGCGCTTGCGCACCTTAGTGAGTGTTCTTACATAATTATATTATTTACTAGCTACTAGATAGTTTGACAGTTAATATATATTATATACATACATAGGTATGGCGAGTTTTATATTCCTTACTTAAGAAATTATTGATTTCCCATACAAACTTACTTTGACGGTTAGTATGGAATTATCCATTCCATACTAACCGTCTAACTAAACTATATATTATATACATACATAGGTATGATGAGTTGTATATACCTTACTTGAGAAATTATTAGTTTCCCATACAAACTTCCACTATAATCTATGTCTGTGGAAAATTTCATCCAGACCTGTTCAGCAGTTCTGGCGTGGAAGAGTAACAAACATCCATACTCACAAACTTTTATATTTATAAGTTTTATATACAGATTAAATGAAAAAATATATAAATAGGTGCGAATGGGCAACATAACGCGCAGCTGCAGGCGGTGATGACGCACGCCGCGGCGCTGGGGCAGGTGCAGGGCGCGCAGCATCCCGCCATCACTAACATCATGTCTGGTGAGTGTTTTGAGATACTTTTCAAGTGTTAGGAGATACTTTTTTGGGGTACTTTCTGTTTCAGTAAAGTTACATGAACAATACAACTAGCTTATATGTATATTTATTATAATTGTTTTTTGTTAAACTATTATTTTCTCTAGTACTGTCATTATAATACCAATTTAGTATTTATTTCACTATGTTATCTGTGTATTTGTAAAAAAACTAATTACAACCTTCACTCTCAGGTCTCTACGGCAGCTGGGGTATGGGTGACACGTTCCCAACCCCCTCCCCCGAGTCCCCCGACCACTGGTCCACCCCCTCCCCCCAGACACCCCTCACACAATCCCCCCACTCTGATTGGTCGGACCGCGCGGCGCTGTCCCCCAACGACATACAACAAACAAACAAAGGTGCGACTGAAGCGTTTTATATATAGTAGTGGTGTTGGACTGCCTTTTTGAGATTTTCAGTTCTTAATGATCCTAAGGAAGTTATTTTTTTGTGTTATTAAATTCAATGCCAAGTTTGATGTCGTCTTTTTTTGTTAAATTAAACGGTTAAACTGTATGTAACTTGTGAAGTTACAAAATATCAGATTGTAACGCCATTTCATATGTCTCTTTCTCACTCATGTCAAAACATTTGGCTAGACAGAGACGGATGTATTGAAACTGACGCTGACTCTAAACTCTCGGAAGATTATTTAAAAATAGCGCCTTGTAAATTCTGTACGAATCGTAAAAGTAGAGTACCTAGTTGATATTTTGGAAATCTCAAGGTGCTAGGGTGCCGTGGAAGATAGACTGATTTGTATAGCCATGACGTAGCGTAGCTTGAGAAAATCCCATGACAATACTCTTGGTGTATTTCTATAGGTTTAAATACTTGAAACTATATGTATGACATTTATTATGTATTTAATATACTCCTCTATGAATGTAAGAGATCGCATTTTATTGTAAAAAAAAAATATGAAATGTCAAAACTGTTTATTATCTGTCAGTGAGCACGAGATTATATACATTTTTAATATTTTAAAATAAGAAGCGATTTTGAACGGTTATATTATTATAATAATGTGTATATTTTTTTTAATGATATAACGTAACGAATTAACAAATGTAATGTAATGGCTGCCATAATCGATTTGTCTGTTTTTTTAATATCGATTCATAATCGCTCGTATCGAAATACACTCGGCCACGACACGGACGGACACCGTGAGCTAGTTGTTATTGTTATACATATGTGTTTTTATTCTTGTTTACAATATATTTAAATGGGAAATATCAACTTATGAGATTGTTTTGCGTACTGACGTGAAAAATTATTTATGTGTGATTCTTTAGCACGTAATGTACTGTATTGTAGATTTTTTTTTATAATTATAAGTAAATTTTATAGTTTTAGTTAAGTTATAAGTATCTGGGATCGACGCTTGTTTTTAAATGCAAATTGTAATATTCGAACACATAACGGCAGGCTTCGATGTCAGTTTTTTTTTTAATTAGATTTTGTTTTCCCGCTTTACAATCATTCCATTTTTGCTTCCATATTGTTATGTTTGAAGGTGGCTTGATAGTGGCACGCGCAAGAAATGGCAAATTAGTATTTTAAATGATAAAGTGAAATATTGAATTAAGTTATTTATAATTATTTCTTTTCTATCAAAAGTCACCTTAGAACAAATGTGTGTCTATTCCAAAAGTACGGTATTACGTACAGTAAGATCTCATCATTCCATTATCGCTTTAACATGTCGGGACCGTATGCTCAATTTTGTTAGAAAAATCAAATTCATTCATGTATTTGTATTATATTAATCGTAAGATGTTTTTAATTAAGTTTTTAAAACTGCTACCCACGTCAACTTCGCCTATATTGTAAATAATATTTAATGAAACTCGAATTTTGAAGGATCTTCGTAGTTTTTATAGGTTTAGTTATAATTTTTTTTTTTCTCTGTGTCATTGTTATGTGCCAATGAGCCAAGTGTTTTATTTCTCAAAGGTGAAAAACCTAGATTCCATGCTTGTTGTTTAAAGACGTCAACAGATAAAATATTTTAGTGATAATTGTGTACTATTAGTAAGTAGGGTACGTTTAATGAAACGCGTGCTTCCCTTAAATGCATTCTTTTATAGATAAAATATAAGAATAAAGATTAAAAAGTGTAGGAAAAGTACAAAATTACTATTTAGTTTTCAATTACAAATTAATAAAGTGTTAGGCACAATAATTTATTTCATTACCATTTTGTGGCATTTTTTTTTTTTATAATAAAAAAGTTAATGTAATCTTGGCACATTGTTAAACGAGCGTTAATGCATGTAAAGTAAGGCACATATATTATATTTTCTCTGCGTGCCTTCAAATTTTAAGTATTGTAATAAACTATTACGTATAGTTTGAGGTCTTTTTAGCGTAAGGCGAGTGTAAATACGTTTTTATCATTATTTTTATGAAATGCATTTCATTGTAAGATTCTAAATTGTGGAGAATAATTTTTAAATATTTTCCCATAACTGACAATAAAGGAATAAAATTAATTATTGTTGTTTTCTTAATTTTCACCCAAGTATCTAGATCATGCAAAGTCTATACATACATATAATAAAATTGTAACTGAGCCGAATCTGTAGATTAAATATTTTTTGAAAAATCTTATTGAAATAAACATTATTATCGATACAGAGGCCGAAAATATAGTTTTTAGAATTTTTGTCTGTCTCTCTGTCTGTCTGTCTGTTACCGCATCACAGAGAAACCACTGGAGGGATTTTGATGAAATTTGGTATAGTGATAAGTGGTTATTCGGGTCAACATATAGGATACTTTTTACCGCGGGAAAATATCTCATTACTGAGAAAAAAAATACAAAAACTGCATTGTAAGAGTATACTAATATGTAAAACCTAATAATTTGGTTTTTGGTCATCTGAAGGCGAGCGGAGCCGCGGGCAATGCTAGTTCTTTTATATAAATAAATATATTGGGACATTAACACGCAGCACCATACGAGACCTGTGTTATGGATACCAGATGGTTGATACACTACACATACATGTATTCAGCCCTTTTTAACGTTCCGCTGGGCACGGGCCTCCCTTCAATACGAGGGGAATCAGGCCATACATATATAGTTTTAAAAATATTCATGTTCAGAAGTTTAATAGTGAAAATCGTCTCGAATTTTTTTTGTATCTCTCTAGCTTTATTTCTATTCTTTAGTATGTCAAATTCAAGAAAAAAAACAGAAAAGTCAATATTCATGTTCAGAAGTCACTCGAAAAGGTCTTAGGAAAGTTAAATAAATCTTGAACAACCTTTAAATATTAAAATATCGACTTGAAATTTTTACAATCTTAATCATTTTTATAGTAAAAAATAGTGAAATAACGACAAAAAAAAAATCGATGTTCAACGATTTTAGAAATTTTTTAAAATTTTAAGCAACCTTTAAATAAAACTATCTTTTCGGAATTTTTCGCGGATTTATTTTGATTTTTGGTTCAAGACGTTTCGATTGCTTCATCATGTGAATCATAGTCACGGGAGAGACTAAGGTGTAAGATTGACGACACGTTTGGCTCAGTTTGTAGTGACCCTACTTTCTACACCAGTGGTCGCGGGTTCGAGTCCCGCTGGGGGCATTCATTTGTGTGATGAGCACGAATGTTTGTACTCCAGTCATGGGTGTTTATATTTATAACATGTATGTATTTAAAGTTATATATGTGTAGTATATCAACTATCTGGTATCCATAACACAGGCTTTGTAGCTTACCATGGAACTAGATGGTGCTGTGTGTTAATGTCCCAGCATATTTATTTATTATTATTTATTAAGATGTCTTAAAGGCATTATATAGTTGTTACAGACAGCCTACCCACAAAATAACAAAATGAATTCAAAATTTTAAAAAATTGGCACCTAAGTACCTTACAATATTTGTTAATTTTAATTTTAAACATTTTTATAATTTTAATTATTTTATACTTGAAATATGGATTTTTTATTTATATATAATAATTTGAGCGACCTCTTAAAATTTTAAAGCTTTTAAAACATGATAAACTAACATATTTTTGTAAATGACTCGAAAAAAATATTAGTCTTTTGTGGGCCTCTTAATTGTATTAGTAAAATCATTTATGCAATTTTTTTGAATAAAATATGAATATTAAAAATAATATATATTTTTTTGTATTTTTAAAGCATTAGATCTCTTATCCTTGAAATAGAGATAACATAATATGTAGTAGCTTATTTTTTTTCTTTATTATAATAAAATCCTTTTTTAAAATTTTCTTTTTCATAGTAATCAGCATTACATACTATTTTAAATTTAGATTTACATCTAATCTATCTAATATATTTAAACGAGCAATTCTTGTATATTTATATTTTTATTTCTTTATTTATTTATATCAGCGATCTCGGAAACGGCTCTAACGATTACGCTGAAATTTGGTATGTGGCGGCTTTCGGGGGCGAAAAATCAATCTAGATCAGTCTCATGTCTGGGAAAACGCGTGCTTTTGCGTTTTCATGGGGTTTTCTTTTGAATTATTTTACGCAGAATATGGTCGATAATCTCTTACCTTCGGATATAAGCATCGTGGTCAAGCGGTCAAGATGCAAGTTAGACAGCACATATGCCTGGGATCGAGTCCCGGTCGTAATACAAAGTTTTTAATTTTGTTTTTTTTTTATTTATTCAAGTGTTTAGTTTTTTTATCTAAAAAATACTATATAACAAAAAAGAACTCCGAGCGAAGCTCGGTCGCTCAGGTACTTAAAGATTATACATGATATTATGTAAATGTAATATGTAAAGTGCAAATTACATTTTACAGTATAAACTCTGAGATTTGAGTATTCTTTTGATATGACAGCGCCCGTTATAATACGTTTCAAAGTACCCACACATAATTGAAAAAAAATGGTATTATATTAGAGTACGTGTTGAATAGGTGACAGTTAGCTTCATTAGTATCGTATTAATTTTGTGTGAAATAGTGCATAAATTGAGGAAAGTTGAAGCACGAATTATGTGAATTTTTAATACTCAAATGATTTTGAACATTGCTAGTAAGTATTACAAAACATCGCAAATATGTTATATATCTTTATCTTATCATACGTATAAAAAAGCTTAAACGGTTTATAGATCTAATTAGAATCAAAAGTTAAGCTAATAAGATGTATAAAAACAAATACTTAAACAAATTGACAAAAAACAGAGCAAATTTATTTTAATGTAGATTATCGTTACGTTACGTTGTGTTAAAATTGGTATATGAAATAATAACAAAACTACCAGTAAACAGTGGGGTTACAGCCACGAGGCGACACTACAACGGGATGGTGGGTCGCTGGGACAGCCATGACCATGATCACCATAGCCACTATAGTGGGCAACAGTGCGGTGATGATGGCCCTCTGGAGAGTGCGGAGGGCTCCTTCTCATTACCCCTTAACTAGCTTGGTGTTTGCTGACTTGATGGTAGGATTGATGGTTCAACCGTTAGCTGCTGCAAGGGAGCTTTTTGTGTTTAACCTAAGTAAGTTAATGCTTTGTAAGCTTCATTTTTATGTACACTTGCTTCAGACTTGCTACGTAAGCCCGTGACGTAGCTAAAATTAACAATGCAAACATAATTTCTAATAGCTATCTATGAGTGAAAGAATAATTAAAACCGGTTCAGTAGTTTAGCAGCTGCAAACGAATAAATATTTTCTCTTTATAATATTAGTTTAGATAAAGAAATACTCAGTAGAAGTCAGAAGGAAGTGTTTTTAACCTAATATCTGTTGTTTAGAGCACGTTAAAACGTTATACGCGTGAACTCTCATAAATTGCCTTGAATTTTCGTCCACCGTAATATGAGAGCTTAAGAAAATAGAAAGTGCATGAGTATTACCTACTAGCGACTCACTCTCGCTTCGCTCGGGTTCGCCCCTAGGTTGATTCCCCATACAAATTTTCATTCCCATTTTCACCTCCTTAAGGAATAATTTCCGGGATAAAAAGTCTCAAGTTTGAGAAGATAGTTATCTTCTTACCAAATTTCATCTAAATCGGTTCAGTAGATCCAGGATCCAGAGATTACCCCCTATAACCTCACAAACTCACAAATTTTACCTCCGTTAGGTCTCGTACGCTAGTAGTAGTAAGCTTTAATGTAAGCTTGACTAATTTAAGTGAGGTTTATCGCGGAAACAGAAATCTTTAAGGAGAATATTGTTATAAACTATATAACTGGAGGATAGTCTGTGATCCATTAGTGGTATTTAACTGTAGATAAGTGAACCGATTTTTAATTAAGTATTTCAAAAATAATATGAATTTAGAAAAATGAACAAAACAACATTTTAATAAAATTTTCATGCAATATCCTATACCTTTGAAAATAAAGGTTAACTATTAAAATTAAATCTTATAGTTATCTTCTTAAAACAAACTAAATTTCATTGTAAGTGATAATTTAAAGATTAAATTGTTTCTAGATCGTATAATCTGCGCATGCTGGAGCACACTAGATGTGCTATGCTGCACAGCATCCATCCTCTCACTGTGCGCTTTGGGCTGGGAGCGGTGGTCGGGCATCACGGCTCCTCTAGCCAGAGCCCGGCGAGCGAGGAGAGCCAGGTTACTCGCGGTGCTAGTGTGGCCGATCGCTACGATAGTGGCCTTACCTAACGCCTTCATACCCTCCCCAAAACACTTCCATCCCGGTGAAATGGAAAAGGCTTGTTCTGTTAATATTAATGTTGGGTGAGATTTTCTTTTTGTAATTTTTAATATATTGGTTGTAAATATTGCTTTAGTTTATTAGATTTAAATTATATTATATAAAATCCTTACAATATAATGTATTCGAAGTGGTATAAAATGTGACAGTTCGCGTTTTCGATTTTATGAGAATTAGTTTTTTTCTTTCATTAAGTTTCAGCAGTTATTATTCTTATGACTTCAATTCAATTTTTTTCGTTTTGATGTATTTTTGTTGATTATAAGTTCTAAAGCGAGAACAAATTAACGTATAATTAACGTATCATTTACGCATTTTCCTACATACATGCATAAATATGAAGACTTAGCAGCTAAAAGAGTCACTAAAACACAGGCTGTTGTGATATTATATTAAATTAAAAATTTAAAAAAATCCCTACGCAAAGAATATTTATAGTTTAAGGAACAACTCTTAAAAAGTAAATAATTTTGGAAAAGAGCTGATACTTTGCACTGCTGGACCGATATTAACTAAACATAGCTAAAAGAACAACCGCAAAGAGACTGGCTTTCAAATGAAAAAAAACCGCATCGAAATCGATCCATTCGTTTGAGAGCTACGATGCCACAGACAGACACAGACACACACAGACAGACAGACATCGACGTCAAAGTTATAACACCCCTCTTTTGCGTCGGGGGTTAAAAATATTTTTCTTTACAGATACGTGTTCTTCAGCATAACATTTTCGTTCTATATACCGGCGAGCATGTTAGTGACGATGTACGGGTACATACTGCGGGCCCTGTCTGCTCCCCCTCCGATACGCGCCCACCGCGGCCGCACACCTTGTCCTAGCAGACACGTAATAACTAAATATTATAAACTTATACTAATGTATATATATATATATATATATATATATATATATATATATATATATATATATATATATAGTATTCAGCCCTTTTTTTAACGTCCCACTGCTGGGCACGGGTTTCCCTTCAATACGAGGGGAATCAGGCCATAGTCCACCACGCTGGCCAAGGGTGGATTGGCGGACTTCACATGTCTTTCGAAAACTTGCTAGGTTCTCTCAGACATGCAGGTTTCCTCACGATGTTTTCCTTCAAGTGGTAATCAAGGTAGAAAATGATTCGCACATGAAAATATCAGAGGTGCGAGACCCGGGATTTGAACCCGCTTCACTCGGTTTCCCAAGCGAAAGCGTTACCACTGGGCTACCACTGCCTTGTATATATACAAAGTAGCAAAAAAGTGGTAGTAAAAAAACGATTTTCGATTTATATATATATATATATATATATATATATATATATATATATATATATAGAGAGAGAGAGAGATATTATAAAGATAGTACCTGGGCGACCGAGCTTCGCTCGGAGTTCTTGAAAGATTGTATATTTTACATTAAGTGACTAAGTGTTACTGACAGAGTTGTATAGATGTCGCGATTAAATTTTGCGTAGAATAATGCATAAGAAAAACGCATGAAAACTCGAAAACACGCGTTTTCCCAGACATGTGACTAATCTAGATCAATTTTTCGCCCCCGAAAGCCCCCATATACCAAATTTCAGCAAAATCGTTAGAGCCGTTTCCGAGATCGCCGGTATAAATAAAATAAATATATAAATATACTAGAACTGATAGAATTGCTCGTTTAAATATATAAGATATATATATACTATGTAATTATTACGTTCGGTATAATATACTAGCGACTCACCCTCGCTTCGCTCGGGTTTGTCTATAGTTTGCTTACCAATACAAACTTTCATCCTCATTTTCACTCCCGTAAGGGATCAATTTCGGGATAAAAAGTATCCTATGTCCTTCCCAGGGTCTCAGTTCAGTAGATCCAACAATTACCCCCTACAACCTTACAAACTTACAAACTTTATCTCTTTATGATATTACAATTAGTATAGAGAATCGGTTCTTCATTTCCCTCACGAACGTTAAAAATACACAGAGTTACTATATTATCTTCTGCATTTATTATTGAAGCAATGTCTCCGGCATATGCCTCACATACAGTTATAATTTTTTATAATAGTCTTATAAAAGATTATGTAAACTCAAAATATATTTAATGACGGCACGTTTGGCTCAGTTTGTAGTGACCCTACTTTCTGCGCCAGTGGTCGCGGGTTCGAGTCCCGCTGGGGCATTCATTTGTGTGATGAGCACGAATGTTTGTACTCCAGTCATGGGTGTTTATATTTATAATATGTATGTATTTAAAACGATTTTCGATTTCGATTTGAAGCTTACCATGGAACTAGATGGTGCTGTGTGTTAATGTCCCAGTATATTTATTTATTTATTTGTTTCATAGAAATATTGATCAGATATTTTAAAAACAGCATAACAATTTGTTTTGATAGAACAATTTATTAACAGCTATCAGCAGTAAATCCAATGGTAAAAAGTGCACCCTCGAATTCTGACGACACCAATAACAACCAAAACCAAAATTCACCAATGTGAGTAAAAGCTTATTAAAAATTATATCTTTGAAGCTATTAATTAATTTGACGACACGTTTGGCTCAGTATGTAGTGATTATACTTGCTGCGCCAGTGGTCGCGGGTTCGAGTCCCGCTGGGGGTATTCATTTATGTGATGAGCATGAATGCATGTACTCCAGTCATGGGTGTTTATATTTATAATATCAAATATGTATGTATTTAAAGTTATATGTGTGTGATGTATCAACTATCTGGTATCCATAACACAAGCTTCGCAGCTTACCAGTGAACTAGATGGTGCTGTGTGTTAATGTCCCAACATATTTATTTATTATATTATTAACAAGTTAATTGAGTTGAAGTAAAAATTCAAATACCACATTTTCAATTTAATAAGCATGTATAAAACAAGTTTACATGGCACAGTTTTCATTTGAATTTTTCAGGAACATATCTCTTAAAGGACAAAAATTAAATGTCCCTACTACAAACATGGCTTGCACTGCTTCGACTACAGGAAAATGCAGTCATCAGTAAGATATTTTTTATAGTAAACTAAATTTTGACCAATGTATATCTGACTAGCGACTTACCCTCGCTCCGCTCGGGTTCGTCCCTACTTACGTTTTAAAGTTTAGTATAGATTTCTTAGAGATGAGATATTTTCCTCCAGTAAAAAGTATCCTATATGTTGACCCGATATTTGTTTGTAGTACATGCTATGTATCAGAGATGGCGCTGTATGTGAAAAAAGATATTCCCGCTTTTCTGTTGAAATTTTTCCTGAATTTTCTTTGCTATAAACCTCACGGAGCCCGAGACCTTTCCAATGAATGCAAAACCGTGGAAATCGGTTCGTGCGTTCTGGAGTTATAGCGTCAGGAAAGAAAACCCGACTTATTCTTATATAGTAGATGTGCTAAAATATTCTTATATTTTTTTTAATATAATGTTATTTTACGTTATAGTTACGCACAGAAATAAGTACGAAATCCTTTAGAATAATTTTTTCGTAATACATATTATGATTGTTGGTTTTAGTACTATTCTTAATTTAAAAAAAAAACATATATTTTTAGCGAAAGTTTCATCGTCCGTCAGCGTCGTGCAACACGAACGATTGTAATGTTGATGGCCCTGTTTCTCATCTGTTGGACGCCTTATTTCGTAATTCTGCCTTTAGGTAAGACAATATTTACTTACATTTTAATCTATAGAATTTAGTTATATAAATCGAAAGTTTTATATGACTACTTATACAAAAGAAATAAATATATATTATCATAGAGATATGTATGTATATTCACACTACATTTGTTCAGTAATTTCTCTCTATCATGAATGTTACATAGTTTTTCGTGTCGTCATAATACTTTTCCTCAAGCAAGAATAGAATTTATACCATTAAAATACACTAAAATTTTCATGATACACAAATTTTATTTCAGATTCTCTCTACGACTGTATTTGGGAGACGACATGGCAATGGTGTACTTGGCTGGGCTATATTAATTCAGCGTTAAATCCGCTCGTGTATGCGGCTGCATCCCCCAGTGTGAGGAGGGCCTTACATTCATCGCTCACCAGCTCTGGGTCCCGAAAAGTTGATATTCCTTTGACTGTCAGAAGAGGATGAGGTAAGGATATCAATCTCGATCGTGTTTTCTCCATTGGCGAAGTAATCTGTGATTAATTGGCACGCTTTGAAGCCATATATATAGATAAATAAAATTGTCTGTTTGTAATGTCAAAATAACAGCTTTTACTAATACATATATGGTAGGTAGGTACTTAAAAGAAAAACATAATTTTAACAACGATTTTTTGAACTACTAAACTGATTTTTATGGAACTTTCACTGGCAGATAGCTGATGTTATAAGGAGTAACTTCGGCTACATCTATTTTAGAAAAAAAATATATTTCAAAAGATTTTTTTTTATTTTGGATTATTTAAATACAATATTTTCATATTATAATCTATATGTACTGGTAGATAAGACGTGAATAGTTTTTATCTTGAATGTTGCTATATTGCTAAAATCAAGCATTATTAATTGAAAAATTAGCTACTAAAAATAAAACTTAATAAAACGCATAGAATTAAAATAAATATCCTTTATTTACATTCGATTAGTTCGTGTACATATCTTTGGCATAATCTACCCATTCATATATCTGGCTTTAACATCAAAAATTGCACTCAAAATACTGCCTTCATTCAGTGGAAGCTTTAGAAACTACTCTTAATTAAAATTTACAGAAAAAACAACAAACAACAGTGATAATATTATTTACAACTTATCATAGACTTTGTAACCAACGAGAAACAACAACGCCGCTTTGTGCATAAATACCATCGATCAAAAAATTACTAGATACACAATCCCATGCAAAAGTTCTCATAAAACTGTCACCTATTGTGTTTAGGTAATTACTATAGTTGAACGTTTAAATAACTGCCTCGGTGGTGTAGTGGCTAGCATGTACGGCTGCACATCCTGAGGTCCTGGGTTCGAGTCCTGGGTCGGGCCAAGTTTAGTTATTGAGTCTTTCTGTATAGTAAGCCTCAGTAACAGCCCGGAGTTGGGAGGTTGGCGGTGTTTCACCCCCGTGCCTCGGAGAGCACGTAAAGCCGTCGGTCCTGCGCCTTAACTCTCACCGGTCGTGTCTCGTGTCGTCCCACCGGAGTATGAGAGCGACAGGAATAGAGAGTGCACTTGTGTCTGCGCGTACACTTGTGCACTATAATATCTCCTGCGCAGTTGGCTAGTCTCAATGAGATTGGCCGCCGTGGCCGGAATCGGTCAGGAGAACATCATAGTTGAAATAAATATACGACAATGTAAATTAAACCTTAAATGCAATACTTAAAGTTGTTTTCACAAAAATAAATAATAAAAGCGGGCTCAAATGTTCAAATTAGCGGTCATTCGGTGAGGACATTTTTTGACGCTGATTGTGTATCTAGTATTTTTTTGATCCATGATAAATACCAATTTTCTTAATAATATTACGTAATATATAAATGTATGTATTTTATTTTGTTTCTTTGAATTCGAATGGAAGCAGCTTATAATGTAAATATTGAAGGAACTTGTACAATTATAGAATCATATTCTACATACTTTTAACACTGGATTATTCTTTACAGGTTATTGCAAACCACAAAAACAATGCAACAGCTATATAAATCGAAATATCGTAACCTGGAACAAACTTCCCGAAACTATTGAAAACAGTTGACAGTTAAAAAACGGTCAATAAAAATGTCGTCACAAGATGGCCGCTAGCGAGCTAAAATGGCGGCGATGGATAAGATGGCGGCGGCAAATGGCGGAGCGATAGCGCTTGCTCCACCAAAGTCTCTCGCATCTGGAGTACAGGTCTTGCATGTGCAGCGACCGGAGAGACAGTAGCCCGGCTCGTTTTCTTCCGATACACATTCCTTTAAATATAAATTTTAATATTGTAATAAATTATTTAATTTAATTAGAGTTACTTGATAAATTGGTTTAATAAAAATATGATATGTTTGTGATGGCAATTATTATTATAGTACCAAAATTTCCTCAAATTTTAACAAAACAAGCTTAATTAAATCTAATCAAAATCATAATAAAACTCTTTATCTATTTGAAAAAGTATTATGTATATGAATTTAACATTAATTAGAATAGCTTAAAATATTTTTTAGAAAAGAAGATAACGTTTAAAATAAAATATTGATACAAGAACAAATAATAATAAACTCATTAGAAAATATAGAAGATAAAGTAACAAAAATAAAACCTATCCTCATATTTATTATACTCTTCTAATGTATCTCATCTCCAACGTCGCGGGGATTCCCCACGTTGCATCTAACGGTTGGATTTTTAACGTCAGTAATCTGCATATAAGTTGTGTGAAGATTTCCCATAACTCTGGTAGAGCTATCAACTCCCAAAATTGGGCAGTGAGTTATAGCACTGTGGTATCGCACTCGCTTGGAAAACTGAGTGATGCGGGTTCAAATCCCAGCTATTGTACCTCTAATATTTTTATGTGCGAATCATTTCCTATACTACTTGTCTTACGGTGAAGGAAAACATCGTGAGGAAACCTGTAGGTCTGATAGAATGTTGCAAGTTTTCGAAAGACATGTGAAGTCCAACAACCCGCACATAGCCAGCCAGTATGGTCTTGGACTATGGCCTGATCCCCCTCGTATTGAAGGGAAGCCCGTGCCCAGCAGTGGGACGTTAAAAAAGGCTGAATACAATTAACTCACCTCATCTCTACTACACTCCTGTCCCGGTCGTTTCCTTCTCCAACACCGTGGGGGATTCCCCGCGGCTCGTGCGTCGTACGCGCATGCGCAATTACCGCCCAGACATAAGGCAGCGCCCGGCGAAGGCATCTCCGGTACACCGGCCAATGCGTCACATTGCACGTCGTATTGACATGGGTCTTCTATTGCTTTTGCGGCTGTTGGAAGAAATTTAATAATTATATTATATTATTGGAATTATTTAAAAAAAATATAATAAATAAAACAAAATAGTAAATAACTATATTGGGACATCAACACACATCACCATCTAGTTCCATGGTAAACTACGAGGCTTGCGTTATTGAGTTAATACACATATATAACTTTAAATATATACATATTATAAATATAAACACCCATGACTGGAGAACAAGCATTCGCTCATCACACAAATGAATGCCCCCAGCGGGACTTGAACCCGTGACCGCGGGCACAGTAAATAGGGGCACAAATTAAGTAAAACGTGTCGTCAATTTATATAAATAAATAATAATAATAATTAATTAGTCAAGTAATAAGCACGCTCAAATGGAAAACGGGAGCCAAACACGTTCAAAACCCTCTTTCTTTTGCCATTCTTACCTGTAAATATTTTTATGTGTCTTACGATAAAGAAATATATCGCGAGGAAACTTGCATATCTAAGAGAGAACCTAACAATTTTTTGACAGACATTGGAAACCCTTCAGCCCGCTCTTGATCTAATCCTTCTTGCACTAAGTGATGGTCCGTGCCCAGCATTGGGACAACAAAAAGGATTTTATTAATTTTTAAATAATTAGAATGTAAATAATTAATACTCCGAAAAAGAATTCGACTAATCTGTAATAATATGAAAGAAACATTCTATAAATGAATAAAAAATTCTTTTAAAGTGACCATTAGTACTTAAAAACAAACATTTCTAACGCTTTGACAAATAATTAAAATGAACTGTAAATATAACATACATTCAACACAAGCGTTAATATCTTGATAGGCGACCCAATTGTCCTTGCAGCGACAGGTGCCGCGACACTCGAGCCCGACCCCCGCGCACTGCAGCTCGTCTTCACACGCTTCACCCAACACAGCGTCTCGGACACATCTGTTGTAATTGTACACTTATTATATAATTTTTTTAAATAAAAACAATGACTGATGTGAAATTCCAGGGGACTGCGGTATAGGCTTATATCTACGAATTCATAATGAGAATTAGAAAAAGTTTCACACATAATGTTCAAGTGGGTTCAAATCTTCGGCCTTGCATATTCTAATTTGCGAATTATTTCCAACCATTTGCTAACACAATGTGAGGAAACCTACATGTCACGGAGAACTTGGGAAGTTTTTAAAGGAAATGTTACGTCTGCCCAGCAGTGGAACGTTAATAAGCGCTGAATACAAATAATAAATAAATTCTTAGTCAATAAGTTGGCTCAGCATAGTCATGACTCATGGATGGCACCATTTTCTTGTCTGAAGACCAAAAAAACGTCAGTATTAAGTACATGAACTCACCTAGTGCCATTGTCCCTGGGACTGAACTGCAACTGGCACGTGCAGTAGCCGCGCACACAAAACGCCTGTCGCTCCGGCCCTTGTTCACCCAAATAACAATTCTGGTCCACAACACATCGCTCGCCAATCACTATAACATAATTATTATCTTTATAAATCACTAATATTATTATTCTGACAACTTTGTCAATGTATTTGAACGTAAATCTGTAAAACTATGAATAGTATCTGCTTTTCTTTACATTTTCTAACATATTTATCAAGGAAAAGTTAAAGATCTTACAATTCTTAGGAGTAGATCAATTATATATAAAGCTATTAAAGTCGTTCCAACAAATAAAAAAAACTAATGTACCTACAATAAATTTTTATTCTCCCTCAATGTACATTTCCAAATTTAAGAGTAAAATGACTGTGACATACGGACATACGTACCTACATGTTGAATTTCCGTGTTTGCCATTTGACATGAAAACCATAAAAACAGTTCTTACCCGCAGTTTCATAGCAGCGATCGGTCTCTAAATGCGCGGTAGATGCGCACGCGCAAACACCGTTGATGCATTCAGAGTGCACACCCATTGTAGAGTGACATTGTATATGTTGCACGCACTCTTCGCCATTGCGTGCCTCTGGAAAAACGAAGGCAATAATGAAAGCGCTTTTTAGATGAAAGTTACTTGCAATTTTAATCGTTGTAATAACGTCGTTATAATTTTAAATTTGAAAATATCCTAAACAAAATAATTAAAATTTAACTCAATAACATCAAAACAACACGCCACTTTATATAAAGCAAGAGTAGATTACAAGGATCAAATTATTGTTTACAAAAGTGAATAAGGAAAGAGAATTAATTATATATAGGTACCCACTTAATAACACATAATGAGAAACCGAATGTAGCGGGTTGAAATCCCGGGTCTCGCACCTCTGATATTTTCACGTGAGAATCATTTCTAACATGATTACCACTTGCCTTATGGTGAAGGAAAACATCGCGAGGAAACTTGCAAATCTGAGGGAACCTAACAAGTTTTCGAAAGACATTTAATTTAAAGTCAGCCAACCCGCACTTGGCCAGCGTGGTGGACTATGGCCTGATCACCATGGGCGAAGGGAGGTCCGTGCCCAGCAGTGGGACGTTAAAAAAAAGACTGAATACCCGCTTAATAAATTTATACATTTTTGAAGAATGTAAAAAACGTACCCTTCAAGCATCCCTTATGCGTGCTATTAACAGCTGCGTACACGAAGCCATCTTTGCACACGCAGTAACTGCTCTGGCGACAGAACGCGTTGTCTGGACATTCAATATCCACGTGACATACGTTGCCTGTTCTACCTGTAAGGAATTGTATATTTTGTTAATACTTTCCTAGATTTACGCGAATATTTGACATTTAAATAAAACTATATATTTGGATTTTTTCGCGGGTTTATTTTGATTTTTCGATTTGGTTTCGAATACAATCGTGGTCACAATTGTCTTCTTTATTAGTGTGAAGAAAATTGGGAGTCCCCAATTGTTGTATTTTCTTTTTGCTTATTTTGAGTTACTTGCATGAAGTTTTGGAACAGTACTAAAATTAGTTTTGGTTGAAAATCTTTTACGTAACTTTAACTTTTACGTTATTTTTCAAGCCATACTAATACCATTATTAGTATGGCTAGAGAAGTCTTATACTGGTACTAGCGTTACTAGGTACGTTTTAATTTTTTTGAGCAAAACTCTAATTCTTTTTCTAATATAAAAGTAGACTGAGTTACTCCTAATAATATCAGCTATCTGCCAGTGAAAGTCCCGTTAAACTTGGACCAGCCTTTCGGAGATTATCCGGAACAAACAGACAGACTGAGAGACAGACAGACAGACATACAGCCAGGCAGACAAAAAAATTAAAAATTGTACTTTTCTAAGTACCGTATATAATTTCATATGCATTTAGTATAAAGCTGTTATTTTGACATTACAAACAGACACTTCAATTTTATTTATCTGTATAGATAGATATATACAAGTAGAGCCCGTCGCATAATATATTCTAATATGCAATAAAGATTAAATAAATAAATAAATAAATAAATATCCAAAATTTGAATTGGCTACCGTAGACGAAATTGTTTTCTAAATACATATTCACTAAATCAAAACATATACACGATATTATTATATATTTACTATATAAATCACAAAAGAATTATCGCATGAAATGCATGCGAAAATTACAAAATTGGTAATAGGTACCCACCCGATTTCCCAACAGTCGTACATTTCAATGTAACAATGAGCTAAATTGCGCTTACAGATGAGCACTGTGCCTATTATCTGACCACTCGGTATTTATTTGAAACAGTACAAACAATAGCGCTATAACAATTG
This sequence comes from Argynnis bischoffii washingtonia, assembly GCA_033884665.1. Taxonomy (NCBI): domain Eukaryota; kingdom Metazoa; phylum Arthropoda; class Insecta; order Lepidoptera; family Nymphalidae; genus Argynnis; species Argynnis bischoffii. The sequence continues at coordinate 16,066,727 of CM066610.1, forward strand.
GACAAAAGAATATTATTATCTAAATTTTATTCACGAATTATCCATTAGTGTGCCCAATTTTTTGGCGTTACCATTAAATAAAATTAGAATGTCATTTCTTTATAGCTACTCTATATTAAGCTGGAATGATTATTTTCACGGTATCAAAGTATATTTTTACCCGTTAATTGGTAAATAGTTAAACAGATTCGTCGGGCAGTGGTAGCCCAGTGGTAACCCGTTCGCTTGGGAAACCGAGTGAAGCGGGTTCCAATCCCGGGTCTCGCTACTCTGATATTTTCATGAGCGAAATCATTTCTAACATGATGACTACTTCGTCTTACAGTAAAGGAAAACATCGTGAGGAAACTTGCATGTCCGAGGGAAGCAAGTAAGTTTTTGAATGACATGTGAAAAACCATTAAAGGGGTTTTGATGAAATTTGGTATGGTGATAGCTGGTTATCTGGGTCAAAATATTGGAGAAATCTATACTAAACGTTAAAACATACGTATTACGTAGGGACGTACCCGAGCGGAGCGAGGGTGAGTCGCTAGTGTAATATATAAATATCTCATGTTACGGTGTTTGTCGTCGCACTGATCCGAAATGGCTCGACCGATTTTAATTTTTTTTTAATATTTGGTAGGTATGAGAATAGGTCGAAAAGTATTTTTTACCCTCCTACCCCCCCCCCCCCCATTTTTTAAGTAACTAGGGATAAACCCGAGCAGAGCGAGGGTGAATCGCTAGTAAGACTATATCGATAGTAAGGTCAGTTATGAGTATTCGAATGATTCTAAACTTCACATGGTTAAAATCGACCTCCGAGACTAAAAAAAGCGATTAAAAAAAACTAATGACAGCAAAATGATGACTATAATATATGATGTATACTCGTAACCTTGAAGCTAATATAGAAGGAAATAAATTAGAAACATGGCTAGTTAATAAGTCAATTAAAATAAAATAAAATAAATAAAATAAAAATAGCCTTTATTAACTTACTACTATCGTTAACATTTTCTTTCTTTGAACACAACTTATACAAATCTTTGAAACTTTCTGTATGTATGTGTTTACTTATCTATATAAATCTATATGACTATCTATATGTGTACTAATTTTCGTAAATCTATATTTCTCTATATGTGTATGTAGCATAAAATAATAATTATTACCTAACATAAATTAATAATAATTAGTATATTAGCTAGTAGTAGTCGCCTCTGCGGCGTAGGCCTCTCCTAAACCTTTCCAAACTTCTCTTTCCCGAGCCTTTTGCATCCAATGATTACCACACCTGTGACTGTAAACGTCTCTCCATCTTTTACCAGGTCTCCCTTTTCTCCTTTTCCTGTCCCTTGGTATCCACTCTGTTAAGCGTTTTGTCCATCTATTATTCATCCTGCAAATATGCCCTGCCCAATGCCATTTTAGTAATCTAATTCTTTTTCTTACATCTATTATTTTTGTTCTGTTTCTGATGTCACTGTTGCGAATTTTGTCCGATAATTTTATTCCCAGCATGCTCCTTTCCATCTTTCTTTGACATATAGCAATTTTTTCTTCATCCTCATTTCTCATTGACCACGTCTGACAACCGTATGTTAGACATGGTAATATTATTGTTTCATATATTCTCTTCTTTATACTTATACTTACTGTATTGTTCTTCATTATTTCTCTCAAGCCCCAATATTTTTTCCATGCTAGAGTTATCCTTCGTTGTATTTCTTTTGCAGTACTATTTTCAAAAGATACTAATTGTCCCAGATAAATATATTCTGTTACATATTCGATTTTTTCATTTTCTACAACAATGTCTTGCGGGTCTCCATTGGTTAAGATCTTAGTTTTTGTGGTGTTGAGTGACAGTCCTACTTTATTGCTTTCTAATGATAGTTCCCTGACCATGTTCTCAAGCTCTGACGCACTTTCAGCAAATATCACGATGTCGTCCGCGAAGCGTAGGTGACTCAGTAGTTCCCCGTCTATATTCACGCCTTTCGTTTCCCAATCCATACATCGAAATATAGACTCAAGTACTGCTGAAAAGATTTTCGGCGAGAGCGGGTCTCTCACTCTCTAACAAGCTCTCTAACAATTTCGTTGAAATTTGGTATGCGGGGGCTTTCGGGTCTCATGAATCTCTATATATATATATATATATATATATATATATATATATATATATATATATATATAATATATATCTCGGAAATGGCTCTAACAATTTCGTTGAAATTTGGTATGCGGGGGCTTTCGGGTCTCATGTCTGGAAAACGATAGATATAAGCATCGTGGTCAAGCGGTCAAGGCGCAAGTTAGACAACACATATGTATGCCCGGAATCGAGTCCTGGTCGCAATACAAAGTTTTTACTTCTGTTTTTTTGTATTTACTGAAGTTTTTAGTTTTTTCATCTAAAAAAAGATGTAGGTAACAAAAAGAACTCCGAGCGAAGCTCGGTCGCTCAAGTACTATACATATCATTGTAGATAAGTATTTCACAAAATGTAAGGCTGATGTTTTATTACACACATAACAATTGAAAGTTATTAAGTAAATAAAAAAAATTTAATAATCAGATTCAAGTTTCAGGGTAAAAGTACTTATGTATTTGATCTCAATGCGACGCGACGTCTGGATATAAGTGCTTTGTAAACAGGCGCGGAAATATGAATATGAATTTAAGAGATACTCTCGCCGTCTAGTCATTGATACATACATATATACATTTACATATATTTTTACGTGAATGTTTGTTTGTTTGTTTAACGATAAAACTATAAGTTGTTGCACGACTGCTAATGTCTTCGATATAGTACCATTAACGAAAGACAGATGGCGTGCACGAGAAATGACATTTTTAAATCTATACATATAATAAAATTGTAACTAAGCCGAATCTGTATATTAAATATTTTTTGGAAAATCTTATTTAAATAGACATTATTATCGATATAGAAGCTGGATCTATAGTTTTTAGAATTTTTGTCTGTCTGTCTCTCTGTCTGTTACCGCATCACGAGAAAACCACTGGACAGATTTTGATGAAATTTAGTGTGATGATAGCTGGTTATCCGGATCAACATATAGGATACTTTTTACTGCAGAAAAATATCTCATCTCTGAGAAATCTATACTAAATGTTAAAACGTAACGAAGGACAAACCTGAGCGGAGCGAGGGTGATTCGCTAGTAATTTATATGAGCGTGACTATCACTTTACACCTGTGTAAAGTCAAGGTTGCTAGTAAATAATAAAAATCTATTTCCTTCGAATAACAACCAAGTGCCATCTTTATCTAGGGCGACCTTGAGAATTTAATATCGTTATGTTTGCAAACAGTTTACAATATATAAACATGAATGTGTGCACAGCATCTCAGGTAAGATCTTGTTTATCTTAATTATTAAGATAATTGATTATATTGCGAGCAGGTTTACTACCGTATTCGACAAAGTTGTGTGATTTATATGTTTATATTTCAAATGTACTCATGAACTTAGTATGCACGATTTCTAACGTAGAATAATGGATATTTGAGAGCTAATCGTTGGGAAAAACAACTATGATATCTATTTTTTCTTTTTAAAGTACAATTTCAAAAATAAAACTCTTATCAAATTATGAGTTTTAGTGCAACTGATCCTTTTCTAAACGGGGTAGGGGGAGTCCGAGAAATGTTATGTGCTCTTGTATGGGGTTAGGGTGGTTAAAAATGATCATAGTTGTTACCTTAAATTAGTTTTAATACGAAACGACGCATTCATGCCTCTTAGTTTATTCAGAAGTAATAATCTATACAGATAAATAAAATTGAAGTGTATGTTTGTAATGTCAAAACAACAGCTTTATACTAAATACATATAGAACTACATACGGTACTTAAAAGAAAAACAATTTTTTTTTTAATTTTTGTCTGTCTGACTATCTGTCTGTTTGTTCCGGCTAATCTCCGAAACGGCTTGACCAATTTTAGTGGGACTCTCACTGGCAGATAGCTGATGTTATAAGGAGTAACTTAGGCTACTTTTATTTTAGAAAAAGACTTAGGATTTCGCTCAAAAAATTAAAAACGTACCTAGGGACAAACCCGAGCGAAGCGAGGATACGTCGCTAGTCTTAATTAAAAATTTGCTGACAATATATGAGAACTCTACAACCCAGAAAGTTTATATTTAAAAAAAATTCAATTCGCATCAAATATGAAGTGGAGTGACGAGACAAAGCTTGAGTTATCTCGCACCAGTCTTGTTGTACTTTCATCAAATTAAGAATTTAGTAATGCAACGGTATATTAAATAACTTTGAGACTAATAAACCAAGAAAGACCGCGACATTTAAATTTACGAATAACTGTACATATTATTAGAGAGCGACCGCAATAACTATTACGAATCGCAATTTCTTTACGCGTTTTTAAAAAACCAAACAGAATTTTGATTGCATTTCTTGGCAAGTTTTATTTAATTACCATAGTATAATTAATGGGCATTTGACCCGGTTTTTCTATACTAGTTTGTTCTAAATATAATACTGGTGGAGTCGTTATAATTGCATACCTTAAGCTGGTAATAAGTAGTAATGCTTTATGATATTACAATTTTAATTGTTTATTGTATTGATTTAAATATATTTAGTCTGTCAACTCGCACTTGGTTAGCGTGGTGGACTATGGCCTGATCCCCCTCGTATTGAAGGGAGACTCATGCCCAGCAGTGGGACGTTAAAAAGGGCTGAATACAAATATATTTAACGATGGATATTTTCTCGAGTTGTATGGTTTCATTTCTTATTATTTTAATTAATTAATTTGAAACAAAAACAAAACAAAATTAATTAATTAATTTGGTTTTTTTTTCGTGGGATCCATTTTTTTTCTAAAATAAAAGTAGCCTATGTTACTCCTTATTACATCAGCTATCTGTCAGTGAAAATCCGGTGAAAATCGGTCCAGCCATTTCAGAGATTAGCCGGAACAATCAGACAAATAGACAGACAGACAGACAAAAATTATAAAAAATATTGTTTTGGTATATGTACCGTATATACGTCCATATGGTAAAAAGCTCTTATTTTAATATCACAAACAGACACTCCAATTTTATTTATCTGTATAGGTTAAGTGTTTTTAGCTATATTAAATACTGGCGACTCGTCCTCGCTTCGCTTCAGGTTCGTCCCTAGACAAAAACAAATCTATCCCACGAGAACCGTACATTTTTCCGGGATGATATATAGCTTATAGCCTTCCTCAGTTAATGGGCTATCTAATGCAAAAAGAATTTTTCAAATCGGATTAGTAATTCCTGAGATTATTGCCTTCAACCAAACAAACAAACATTTCAGCTTTATAGTTATTTAGTATAGGTATAATATTTAATTTTTTTAATTATTATATATTAAATAGGTATTATATTCGTTGGAAGTAAAACAAAAATAACGTAGTAAAGGTGGAAAATAGCAATAGCATAGAAATAATAATAGGAAAATTTGTTTCATAACGCAATTAAAATTAAATTAAAAATTAATAGAAATACATCTTTTTATCGCAAAATTATTTAATTTAAATTTTATTATTTTGCTTATGTTAGCTAAAGGATGTCATTATATGAATATTTAGTTCTTTTGTCTCTACTTTACTATCGAACATCGATATTTAATAAAAGAAAATTTCATATATAAATAATCGATTTCTTTAATCGATATTCGTAAGGATTTATAGGGAATTCTAAAAATAAACCTCCACTTATTCATACATTTTTGAATAGTCTACGACATACAAATGCCCTCAATTCCAAAACTGATAAGGTAATCACATTTCGTACTTGCATTTGACACAAATTTTACTTAAACTTTAAAAAGGTAGAGCCACGTTGACTTACTGATATGGCAGTTGTAATCGCTGTATAAGGTGTGAGTGACGAAATTTTATGGTGGACTAATATACTTAAAATTACGAAACGTAAATAAAATTAATATTTGGAAATGACTGTGTGTTTAATATAATTTTTAAAATGGCTATACTTATTTTAAATATATTTGTGATAAAATAGTCGTCTTAGTGAATAGGTACCTAATAAAGATACGTTAATGTACAGATTCAAGTCAGTTAGAATTTTATTATATGTATAGATTTGACATTTTAAATGAAAGTAACTTTGCAGATTTTGTTGTGGTTTTGTTCTAATTAAGTTCCCGACGTTTAGAATGCTTTTCAGCAATATCATACTTGTAATAAAAATTCAACAAAAAAAGTAATAATTATAATAATAGCAACCATAATTAAATAAAATTTGATATTCACTTATATAACTTATTAAAATTAGTTAATATTATAAGAAATAAGAACAAAAATATAAAATGAAATCGCGACAAATCTGAAAAGATAGCTTCATTTAAAATGAAAAAAACACTAAGCTAATTATTTTAGTTTAATATTTTATTAAACAAAAACTCTGAAGTCTGCCTTTCGGCTTTTCTGTAAATCATTTTTATAATAATTTCTATAACAACAATTAATATATTAAACTAGATGTCAACAATCGTGAATACAACACCTATTTATGTATGTGGCTTCAATTTGTGTGAATCCTTACTAGAATATATAGAATTGACACAGTTAAAAATGTATAATTTAGTTAGCACTTTTTATTGACATAATATTTGTAATTAATGTTAAAGAATTAGTATACTTTAGGTAAACATCTCTGTACTTTTTTTTTAAATAAGGCTAGATTAGGTTCTTTAGGTACCTGCTAGGTTCTTTAAAACATGCATATTTCCTCACAATGTTTTCCTTCACCGTGAAACAAGTAACAATTATCGAAAATGATTCGTAAATGAGAACCCGCTACACTTGGTTTCCCAAGCAAGCGCTTTTCCACTGGGCTGGGCCTTTATGTATGTGTATATATAATATATATTACATATAAACCTATGTAATTGTATATAAAAAAGCATTATTATGTAAAAACAATGTACCTATACCTACAATCTCGCGTTACGTAAGGAACAAAGCGATATGCTTTCACTTTTATTCGACGCAATGTATGTGCATAATTGAACGCAATAGTCATTGTAATTGATACATTGTTGGCGTAATACGGTACGGATGAATAAATAAATTCATAAATAAAACTGTCTATTTTTTATTTTATCCCTAATATATTTATTTTGATTTTCATTGATTTAAAAAATTGGAGGAGATAGTTTTTAAAACTAGCGACTACATTTTAACTGATAGTATTGAATAGATTGAATATATATATATATATATATATATATATATATATATATATATATATATATATATATATATATATATATATATATATATATATATAGATATGATGAGTTTTACATGTCTTACTTGAGAAATGATTGATTCTCCATACAAACATTCCCCCCCCTTTCAACGTCTTAAGGGATGATTTTCTGGATAAAAACTATCCTTTGCTCTTTCCAGGGTCTCAAACTATCTCCATACCACATTTCCAAAAGGTAACAGTCAGAAAGACAGAGAAAACTAACTTTCGCATTTAGAATATTAATATAGATGTCAAATATTAGCGTAAGTCTAAGATAGTATAAATTATGTATGAAATCAAATCCTGAAAGTCAATTTTAATGTCTGTCTGTCTGCCCGCCCATCCGTCCTAATTTCAGGAAGTTCCCAAACAAATAAAATTTTTAAAGGTTCATTTATCTTTCTATACCATTATAAATAGCAACACAACACAAAGTATGGCAATAAACAAAAATATTATTACGTAAAATTATATGGCAATGCCAGCAATTACTCCTTGATTTAAAGCCAGCGATTGCGGGATCAAATCCAGGTTAATAGCTTAGCGGTGCAAGCACAGGAACGCTGCGTTATTTAGTGTAATAATAATACGAGTGTTATTACAACAAACTTGTACTTATATGACTTTATATAATACATTGAAGTAATTTTACATTTTTTAGGGTTCCGTAAATCAAAAGCAATAAGAGGAACGCTTATAAGATCACTTCGTTTTCCGTTTGTTTGTCTCTTTGTCTGTCTGTCAAGACCCTTTTTCATAGGTATGTTTGGACGTATCAAGTTATAATTAATACTAAATATTCAAGTCTGCAATCCCTTGAAGCTAAGAATCCCTTGAGAAAAATCAATTTTTTCTTTGTTTATGTCGCATATTTAGACACTTATAAGGGAATCAAAACCTATAAAGAATTTTGCCCTTGACCTAGAATCATGAAATTAGGCAAAAGCAATATCCATTAACCGTAAATTTGTAGTTTCATTACAAAAAAAATGCTACGGAATCTTCGGTGTGCTAGCCAGACTCGCACTTGTCCAATTTTTTTATATGTATGTTTAATTGTCAAGCTAAGCCAAGTTTCTTCTTTTCATATGTTATAGAAGGTTATTTTTTATTTATTTATTTTTCCGTATAATCGCAAGAGGTTTCTAAAAATATGATTTGCTAAAATGACAAATGAATAAAACTAAGCTATTACGATACCAGATGTCAGATTTTCAATTTGGTTTGATGAAATAAGAAACGAAATGTAGGATCTTCTACAGCTTTTCTTCTCATCTTAGAAAAAATATTAAATTTTATGTAAATTTTAAAATTCCACAAACCGTTTTGAAACAACTTCATTTTAAAGTCAAAATTTTCTTTCTATTTATTCAAGAACATTATACCTAATATACCTACCTGATAAAAATATATTATGATTTTATGCAGGGTAGCTACTGCATATTTGAACGTTTCATTCGCTACGAGCCAGCAAGCCGAGCTTCCTCATGAATAACTCCTTACATATACATACATACATTATACATCAATATTACCGATTTAGAGGTATAAAAATATCATAAAAGTTGATTTTAAGTAGACTACTATTATAAATGCGAAAGCTTGTATGTTAGCTAAAACGACTAAGCAGATTTTGATTAAGTTTAGTACATAGACTTTGACCTGTTAAACACCTCACCTAAGAAGGCAACCCGAGTTAAGCGACGATAAATGGCAAGGTAGTTAGAAATTTTGTACGTTTTCCGTAAATAATCTATACAGACAAATAAAATTGAAGTGTCTGTTTGTAATGTCAAAATAACAGCTTTATACTAAATACATATAGAATTATGTATATACGGTACTTATAATAAAAACACAATTTTTTAAATTTTTGTCTGTCTGTTTGTTTCAGCTAATCTCCGAAATGGCTAGACCAATTTTAACGGGACTTTCACTGGCAGATAGCTGGTATTATAAGGAGTAACTTAGGCTACTTTTATTTTAGAAAAAGAATTAGGGTTTGGCTCAAAAAAATTAAAACGTACCTAGGGACGCACCTGAGCGAAGCGAGGGTAACTCGCTAGTGATAACATATAACGTAACCCGAGGATATAGGAGGTATCATGTAACCGTCAGTTGCGTATTTGTATAAAAAACAATTACTAAGTGGGAAGTGCATCAATGGTTGGAGAGAGGTATGTAATGAAGCGAGTTATTTTTACCGTAAAGCGTTTACGCAATTATGACTTTTTATTTGGTCTCGCTAGCTTTGTTTTATCTGTTTCTACTACCGCGTAATTTGGATTATGTCAACATTCTTTGTTTTTGTCAATTTCTAAGTATTTTATTGCCTCTCTCTTAAAGAATATCGAGTCGGGTTATTTGAAAAACTACCTATAAATATATGTATATCATTTAAAAAAAACCCTTTGCGATAGAGAGCCCGTTTATTGAGTATGGTTTACAATATTTTAAACAAAACTATCTTTTCGATTTTGTCGCGGATTTATTTTGATTTTTGTCTATTTTGTGACCATGTTGTAAAGCATACAAAACGTCGAGAACTAAAAATCAAAATATGTGAAAAAAAACGAAAAGAGAGTTTTATTTAATCTTTAGGAAGACCTTGAGACCCTAGGAAGTACATAGGATACTTTTCATCCCGGAAATCATCTCTTAAGAGAGTGAAAATGGGGATGAAAGTTTGTAGGGGGAATCAACCTAGATAAGAATCCGAGCGAAACGAGGGTGAGTCGCTAGTTATAGATAAATGGCAAAAACAAGACAAGGATACCACCTATCCTTCTCTTGTTTTAGAGTACACGAAATGCTCGATGTCGATATAGAAATATCGACTACGTAATGTTATGCTTATTTAATGTTAATATACTACATTTATAAAAGAATTTTTATTTAATTATTATTACTTTTTGCATGAAACTGAAGCTGTTATCTCTTAACCGACTTTAAAAATATAAAATATGTCTTTCAAGCCTATGGATACGTGAACTTTAAAGTACCTAAAATATAAATGGAATTTATGGTTAAATCAAAATAATAAGTGAAATTATAGGGATTTACTTTTAATTTAACCAAATCTCTTTAAGACATTGAATGTATAGACAGACTTATTAAATAACCAATTGCTTTACAAGTGAAATATTTCTTCTTATATTAATTCGTCATTTTTTTTTATGGTATTCAGTGATAAACGAGCAGACAGTCCACCTGATGGAAAGCGATACCTGTCGCCCATAACACCTACGGTTCAAGCACTTAAGTTTTATGTAACAAAACTGCAGAACCGCCGGTACGTTATCACTGTGAGGACTAAGATATTATGCCTCTTGCCTGTAATTGCGCTGGCTACCTTATCCTTCAAACCGGAACACAACAATGCAATCATTGTTGCTTGGCGGCAGAAATAGATAATAGCTTTAACTTATGGGAAATTTTCTACTGAACAATCAAAAAATCTGTAAAAAAAGTTTACTTACGTTTCTCCGGTCCTTGAGCAACTGCGAAACCCAAAAGGGTGCAAACAAACAGCCAACCCCACGCAGCCATCCCGTGACGTCACTGCGCTCTCTCACGTCTAGAACAAGCAACGCACAAAGAATATTTAAATTAACAAACCTCCATCACTGCGTAAAGAGATAAGATAATTTTATCTAGACTTTTGTGATTAATTATGATAGGAAAAATACTTAGCAGTCACGAGATGAAGGCATAGGGGGGAGGGGGGAAAGGGCTTTCAGTTATATTACTGTCCTGTCTGTCTTTATATCACTTATTATAATAAACTTCTATCCCACAGGCACTTGTTAGTGCCTGACAAAAAGTATCCTATGTATTAATCTAGAATTTAGTCTATCCTTACCACTTGGTATAGAATTAGCGAGACTTATGTCGGTAATTTAAAAATAAAATAAAAAACACTTTTTTTTTCTTTAATGGCTTGGAAAAAATACTCTTTTAACGATATGTAATGTGGAATTTTACATAACTTATCAAAGAAGTCAAAAGTCAAAATGAAAAATTACCACAATCGACTTGGCACATCATCGGATTAGCTCGATGTCAAGTTGTATTGTCATTTGGATGTTACATATGTATGTGAGTTAAGTAAAGAAGTAAATGTTAAATTAAGTAAAAAATTAATGCCTGAACTTATTAATCTATACTAATATTATAAAGAGGTTAAGTTTGTGAGTTTGTGAGTTTGCGAGGTTGTGAGTTTGTGTATCTACTAAACCGATTTCGATAAAATTTGGTATGGAGATAGTTTGAGACTTTGGGAAGGACATAGGATACTTTTTATCCCAAAAATCATTTTTTTTTGAAATTTGTCAGAAAGTTTGTATGGGTAATCTACCCAGGGTAGTTTGTACGGGTAATGGGTAACTAGGGGCGAACCCGAGCGAAGCGAGGTTGAATCGCTAGTTATAATTGACGGTAAAAATGCGTATGATTATTAATAGGTTATTTTTAAGATTCAAATATTATATTTTATATAATATTATTGTTCTTAGAGTCGCAATAGAGTCATAGCAGCTCTATTAAGATTTCTGAATCTAAGTCCAATGTTTGCGGTATAATCAAGTGAAACCGCAAAATGCTATGTCTAACAGCGTTTTATAAAAAGCATTTAAAAGTTACCAAGACATATGTTATTAATAGAGAGAGAGAGAGAGACAAAAAATGTTCTTAAAGTGTACAAATTTATCTAAACATGCAATATTGTGATAAAATATAAAATAAGATTTTTTTTATTTATATTCATATAGACAGACCATATATTATATATATACATATTTGAATAATATATATACATACATAGGTATGATGAGTCGTTGTGGATTGTATTATAAAGTGTTTCCCGTGGGAATTAAAAAGTAGCCTATGTCACTCTCTAGCCTTCCAACTGTCTCCATATAAAAAAATTACGCGAATCCGTCACTCTATTTCGACGTGAAAGAAGGCAAACACACAAACAAAAACACATTTACATTTATATTATTAAGTATGGTAGTATGGATTATAAAACATAAATATAAATTTGCACATCTATAAAAAGATAACAGTACTTGTAATAAAACGTTTTTATGTACGACTTAAATATAAAATGTGATATGGCTAAGTTGAATCATCATTTATATTTTTAGAATATGCAATGCATGTTTGATCTCTTACACATTGTACAAAAATATTAACAAACATAGTCCTAAGAACATTTTATTTTTTATTTAGGTTGCTTCCTATCATTTCACAAACATTCATCCCCATTTTCAACCCTTTAAGAGATGATTTCCGGAATAAAAACTATCCTATATCCTTCTCAGGATCTCAAACTATTTTCTAACCAAATTTCATCTTAATCGTTTCAGTAGTTTCGGAGCTTATTCGGTATAAATAAACAAAAAAATCTTTCCTCTCTATAATATTAGTATAGATTTCGTTGATTTTCCATCAGGAATACTACGAGATCGTTGTGACAACAAACTTTATAAACTGGATAGTGATATTAACTACTTCTTATTCTAGTATAAGAACTAGTTCTGGTGAGAAACTATTTGATACAAGACTACTTATTTTCTGTATAAAGATCAATTACTTATAAGATTGCTAAATGAATGAATGAATGATTGAATGAATGAATAAATGAATGAAATAAACTTTATTCAATTAGATTTATTACAAGTGCTTTTGAATCGTAAATTTAATGTAAGCGTCAGTGTAGTCAGTCCGTGAGGAAGCTACCACCGGCTCGGAAAGCAGTTCTGCTGAGAAGAGCCGGCAAGAAACTCAACAAACTTAATTCAATTCCAAACCATTATGTAAAACGCTTAAATAGCCACAAATTCACTTTGTATCTCCAAATATAATCATAGAACAAAGAAAGAAGCGATTTGGTAATGTTTTGGTCTAGTAGAAAAATGCTTCACACGGCAGGCACTCTTCCGTTTCGACTCTCGATAGACCACTATTCGTAATAAGTGCTTGAAATTGTATGTTTATATAGCGTAACTGAATCGAAATGGTCACATTTGAAAAAAATGAATTAATTTCTTTATATAACAAAGGGAATTGGAAATAAAACTAACAATAAGTTAAATAGCTTTGTAGGGTTTAGAATATTGAGTGGTAAATTAGAACTACAAACTAGCACTTGTTTTATGCTAACTTTAAAAAGGAAGAGGTACTCTATTCGTCTCTTTTGAAGTGAAACGGAACTCGATGAAACGGAAATGCGTCACTAAAAAGAGACAAACACATAAATATACAGGATTAAGCCGGCGAGAGAATGAGATAGAATACATTGCCATGTTGCCATGGTAACCGTTGTTACTGTCTGTCAAATATATAATATTAAGTTTCACTTCTACCACGTGTGAATTTCACACACTTCAAATTTTTTAATTTGCTAGTATATTACACAATAATATCTTGGCCAACTGTGGGCAGATTTTCATAATCCTTTTTTTTTATTAATAGATTGAATATTACTCAAAGATGACTGCCTCGTATAATTTTTTTAACTCTATTTTTTACGTAGTTATATAAGTGCCTAATTTTTGTAAAATTTAGATTAAGATCTTGCATTTCTGGTGAAAAAAAAACTTAATTTTAATTTGTCCTAAATATATTACGCAAACAAAAAATACAATTACGTTGTGAAATTGCTGGGAATATTGAATAGTATTATATAAGTGACTAGACTTGTATTCAATGCGGTATAATTTTTAATTATTCAGGTCATCTCAGTAGAGACGTAATCTCTTTATAATTAATAGATTAGTACACAAACTTTACCCTAACCCGCACATTAACCGACTACAGTCGCAGCGACAGACGTTTACTGCACATCATTTTGAAGTATGTAGTGCTGTCAGGTATATAGCTGTCAGATATTAAAAAGTCTCTAATGTTCAGCATAAAACTTCAAGGGAATAGCTAAGTAAGGGAACCTCCTGCGCGGCTCAGATCACGACTTATGAAAATATTGGAGACAGGTCTTGCGATATAGAAGACGGCTTCAAATGAATCGGAAGGAGTCACGTGATACTTACACGCCTAAGCGTGATCGGGCCGTAATAAACACAAGACCTATAAATTATAATATTATATTATTATATTATAGTACTTGCCGGTGGGAATGGTGAGTGTGTGTAGAGAAAGAGAAAGCATTAGCTAAAGTACTCGTATCATCTGAGTCGATCAGTACGTCTTTGAGTTGTCTGTGATTTAACTACGATTCTGCGAGCCCAAAGTAAATTGCCACCCCAATAATTTGAGAAATGGGCAGGAAAATGATGATAGTTTTATTATAATAAAGAAAAAAAGCTACTTTTAGGCATCTCTCTTTCAATTTTTTTTTTTGTTGGGACATTAACACACAACACCATCTAGTTCCATGGTAAGCTATGAGGCCTGTGTTATGGATACCAGATTGTTGATACACTACACATATATAACTTTAAATATATACATATTATAAATATAAACACCCATGACTGGAGTACAAACATTCGTGCTCATCATACAAATGAATGACCCCAGTGGGACTCGAACCCGCGACCGCTGGCACAGCAAGTAGGGTCACTACAAACTGAACCAAACGTGTCGTCAATTCTCAAAAATTGCATATTAATTTAACTAATACATATATAAATTTTCCCATCTTGGAAGAAAGTAAACAATTTGTACGGCAAAATCGGGAATAGTAGCATAAATAGCAAATCACGCTACTATTTTTGACTTTAATATTTTTTTTTGGCAGGCTCCATCTATATATTTCTTTAGCCTGAGCTTACAAAATATTTTTTTATATAGGGTACGTCTCTACAACAATTGCTTATTAGTACTGACATTATCGACGTTTAACAGCTATGAATCCAATATAATTATATTACACAATTCCAAACAAATTGGAGTTAGATGAAATGAAAAAAGAATCACGATCAATCGTGACCGACGGCTGATCTATCTTCACGCAACTACAAAGGACAGGCTGTTTCCAAATATAGCGATTAGGGCTAGCACACACTTGCGTTATAAACGCTCTTGTTTGAGCCTTTATTAAGTATTTTTATAAGTATGTACTTTAAATTTTTATATACTTTTAATTTTATTATTGAAATAAGTATTTTTTTAAATATTTTATTGCTTTATACTATAATTATTTTAAATATTTTTTTTCTATAAATCATTATTTGTTAAAAAAAAATGTGTTTAAATATTATCTTAGATATGTTAGTTATATTATTTTAATGTTGTATAATGATATTACATTATATAAGAAACTAGTCGAAATAATATAACTGAAATATTTTTAGGCATATCCATTTCATCTCTTATATAGGTACCTATACAACAACATACAAAGATAGGCGAGAAAAACATAACCCTTTCTTTGCAGTTGGGTAAAAATACGACAATGGTATATAATATATTGAAATATTTATTTTGCAAATGCTAAGTGTGTTGTAACCCTTATATTTTTAACTTTTTTTTATTATAGAATCAAAAAGCCTCTAGGCTTCTATAACTGTTTGAAGTAAGACGGTTCATATCTAAAGGCCTCTTGTACAAATTGGGTGTATTTGTTATTTTTATTGCTTTAAAATGCGGCTTTACACGTATCTCTGTTTAAACCTAAGAACTAAAATGCTGTCAAATATTAAAGACCTTTCATATATTTTTGATGTTTTGTCGTATCATTTATTTACTAAAAAGCAGACAAAACTTTGTTTAGTTATATATCATTTAGATTTATTTTTATTATAGCACTAACACAAGTCTAGATTTGTTTATATTTTCTACGTAGGTACATACATAGCTTGTAGAGTTATGTGAACTCAATCTTATCAATAATGAAATATTTAATCTAAAATCACGTATTAGTATAGGAATGAAAGTACACGATAAATGGTATTTCTTAACAATATCAGAAAAAATGATTATATCGTATCTCCATACAGCATCAATCGTGTATATGACAATTTATCAGAGATAAAATTTTTCTTGAAATTTTAATAGGTATATTTAGTATAAAGAAAAAAATATTTTTTTCTCATATATGTGACTTTATTTGGGATTGTTTTGGGAAATTAATTCTTTAAACATATATAAATATATCATTTGCTAGTAAAGAAATATTTTATTTTTGACTTATAAAAGAAGGATTTATTCAATTCGGAAGAAATTTTTATGTGTATTCGATATATTCACCAATTCTGATTCGATTTTCATATTTTTAAATGTGTAGGTCCTTAAGGAAGACTCCGTATATATAAAAAAAAAAACACGTAGTCTATCCAAATATAACACTTTATATGCATAAACATTATTTTTTATTACATGTTGACATTAGGTTTATATACTATTTATTTGAGGTATAATACTATAGATTTAAGATAAAATAATTTCCTTTTATCAAGGAACGTAATAGCATTATGGGAGCTCTCAGTCTGTGTAGAGCGTAACAATTCTCTTAGTTAATATCCGGCGACCATGACGTCCCGTATTACCTCTATAGGGAGTGTAGAGTCGCTAAAAATATAAATTCAAATTGCCTTACTCTATCACGAGACATGGCGCGAGACTTTACTTGTGGTTTACACTTCCGTCACATTTATTCGAAACTAAACAAGTGATTTTTGTTCATTTGTTTTCTTTTTGAAGTGTAAACTAGCGACTAAAGAACTACAATCCAATCTAGGGACTAAAGAATATGTCAGATCTGGAAGTCCTGATTTCGAACCTTAAATTACTTTTGTAGATTTACGCGAATATTTGATAATTTAAATGAAACTATCTTTTCGGATTTTGTTCCCACGTAAAACATTCGAATCGTTGGGAATAAAAATACGAAATAAAAGCGCGACAAACATAGGTTTTCCTGTAAAAAATCTCTGTAGTGTTGCACTACTACATCTCTATATTTGTTTTGAATACTGATAATAGAGATATTATTATCTACGCATTATAATATCTCAGTAGAATCTATTGCTGTAGTTGAAATCTGTCTGGAGTAAGTTATATACATATGAAGGGTACAAGCAAAAACAGGAAATGTCACAAATTTTTTTTTGTTTTGTACTGGTAACAAATTTTTGTCTATGGCAATTGCATTCCCAAGTACTGCTTTTTAATAATACTCAACGGATGTCGCTAAAAATACGTTTTTATTTATTCCCAAAGCGAAAAGAACTGCAAATGTCCATGACATAACGGTAAAGAAGGAGGATAGTTTAAAAATGTACATAGTAAATGGATACTTTGATCTCAATAAAAATATCATACTTCTAAACTTTAAATCACTTTTTTCTCATTATCTATTCATTAGGACATTCCTTGTTTTTTTTTTTTTTATTTTATGAGATTCAGTGAGCAGACAGACCACCTGATGGAAAGCAGTACCTGTCGCCCATAATACCTACAGTTCATGCACTTAGGTTTTAGGTAACAAAAATACAGAACCGCCGGTGCGTTGTCACTGTGAGGACTAAGATGATATGCCTCTTGCCTGTAATTGCGCTGGCTACCTTATCCTTCAAACCGGAACACAACAATGCAATCATTGTTGCTTGGCGGCAGAAATAGATAAGGGGGTGGTACCCATCCAGTCGGACTCCTCAGGCTTGACAGAGTCCTACCACCGGTGTTCTTTGCGTGTACTCTACATGTAGTATATCCAAAGAAAAATTAACTGTAAAATATAACAAAATACATTAAAAGTATTATAAAATGGTTCATTCAACTAGTTAACTTGATATGCGAGTGTTATACTCTCTTGGTTTACAGGAAGTTCTTTGTCACTCGGTACTCGACCCAGCATCTGGTAACCGTTGCGTTTAAATGAGACCCGTTAATGAATTTAACCGACAGTGATCAATTTGCACAGTTTCTCCAAAGTTATCGTGCTTTCTAAAATCTTTACGCTTTGCGCTTTAACGTGTAACAGACAACGAAATGCGATATTCGCGTGAAACTAAGTAAAATTAGTGAAATTATGAAATACAAGCGACTCATCCTCGCTTCGCTCGGGTTTATCCCTGGGTACATTTTAACGGTTAGTATGGAATAGGTAGGCTATATATAATATACACAATATACATAGGTACAAAATAAATAGTTCTGAATTTTATTGGATTTTTCAGCTGTTTTTTTTTGGGTTTTCCTCTATTTTTTTTATACTTAAATCACTCCTGATAAACTTCTAAAAAAAAACAAAAAAAAAATTACTCAAAGCGATTCAGCCATTTTTGAGTTTTAGCGAGACTAACGAACGGCAATTGATTTTTATATATAATCCTTTATAATTTGATATTTTATAAGGTTGATTAGTGTTAAATACATCACTTATATATATATATATATTTGTAACTTTGAAATATAAATAGTAGGTAGTGATTAACAATTTATCAGATAACTCTACAGCTGATAAAAAGTGTAAAACATAGAACTATGTTTATATGTAAATAATTAATATAAAATCGTAATTTATATAAAAATAAATAAAATCAAATTAAACATACGTTTGTCTGTTACATTATTTTGAATGGATTGATCAATTTTTGATTCTTCCATTCTTTCTTCATATTTCTTTAAAAAAAAACTTATTATAGCAATTTTTATAAAACTAGTGGTAGTTCAGTAGTCGAAATTCGACCATAAACTTTTTTTAGATATTATCACTTATGCACTTCAATAGCTTGTTATGTGCCTTAACAAGTTGTTTAAAGAAAATTATTTAGCCAACTTAAAAAAACGAAACATGTATATTATTATTTTTAAGTTCTTGATTTTGCCATCTTGTATGCACCAGACAAAATATTGGCTAGTTTTAAATTTCTAAAAACAATATTTTAATTGTAATATAAAATATAAAATCGCACCATATACTTAAAATCCTCCTTAAATTCCCCTTCTATATACGTATATTCCTCACAACGCACTATCACAGATATACTTATCACTATCACTTTTATTCTATCATATCACTTGAATAATAAATAAATGTTTGCACCATTCAAACAATTGTGTGCAGCAAAATAAAACACTTGTTCGCGTTGATTTGTGTTATCGACTGACCGACGATAATGCGAATTTGATTCATTCATTACTCACGCTTTATCGGTTTACAAAAGATAGCTGTAAACAATGATATGGATGTTCTTGCTTTATCGAGTCTTTTGGAATATTGGGTGAATTAAACTAGATTGATAAGGTTTTAGATAATACTAGATATAATAATAATTTGCCATTGTCAACTAAAGTGGCCTAACGGTCTAACCCAAAAAACAATACTTATACTATGTTACTTTTAAGTTGATAAATAAATTATATGAATATTTTATATACAAAAAATGCGAAAGTAATTCTGTCTGTTTGCCTGTTACCTTTTCACACTTAATCTGCTGAACCGATTGAGATGGCCTTTGGTATGAAGATAGTTATTGATCCTGGGAAGAGCATAGGATAGTTTTTATTCTAGAAATCATCCCTTAAGGGAGTGAAAACGGGGGTGGAAGTTTGCATGGGGAATCAATCATTTCTCAAGTAAGGGATATAAAACACATCAACCTATGTATATATAGTCTATCTATTCCATACTAAGCGTTCCATACGAACCCGAGCGAAGCGAGAGTGAGTCGCTTGTTAATAAATAAATCTGTAAAAACTAATAAACTGTATCTATGTAAAAACTGACAAACAAACACTTTCATTTTAGTTAAGATTTAAATATTTAATTCATTTATAATCAAGAAATTTGCCAAACAACATAATAGAAGATAACACCAAGAAGTATTTTTGGAATTTTTATAAATGGTGGACTCGGCCTTTTGCACTTATTGCCTGATTTACGAGTATATACAATAATGTCGAAAGCAGGTAATTAATTCCTTTATAAAAATATAGGTCAGTTATCTTAGTTACTATTATAAGTGTAACTACTGCATACATCCCTGGTGGGGATCGAACCCACGACCTTTGGATTAGAAGTCCAACGCGCTATCCTCTGCGCCACAGGGACGATGATTAAGTAGTCTAAAGTATACAACACTTTCTGTCAAGTAAACGCGGTACTTTCGCGATATCCTACTAAAGACTTTTCCAAAGTGTTTATTGGTGAGTCCATATTTTTCTTCTAGCAACTGAGCTGCAATTTAATTCGTCTTTCGGAAAGACACAATATACCAATACTGGAGTGACAAAAATCTACGACCCATCTATCAAGACTTATCGTAGAATCTAAGAATAAGTTCTGGTGAGGTATTAGCAGTATTGCAAACAGTTACTGTATGAAAAGTAACTAAATCTGGTACGAAGTACATAAACGAGTTTAAATGATATTTCAAACGAGTTTTTCTATTCGAGATAGTATCAAAAAATTCGAAACTCGTTCTCATTTTCAAATGTCATTCAATCTCAAAATAGGGGCACTGTGAAGCGAGGATTGATCGCTATTTCATATATTACAAGTTAAGTACTATATTTATATATTATAATATATAAAAACCAATTGCTGTTCATTAGTCTCGCTAAAAATGGCTGGACCGATTTTAATTATTCTTTTTTGTTTTGTTAGGCGTGTGTCAGGGGTGGTTCAAGTATACAAATATAGGGAAACTCCATAAAAACAGTTGATAAATCGACAAGTTCAAAATAAAACTAACTTATCTAACTTATTAAGAAAAGATAGTTTTATTCAAAATATTAAATATTACCGTAAATCTAAGTAAGTATTATAATACCACGGAGAATTTTTACATTTCATACAATTTTTTTTTGTTAAAGTTGTTAAAATGGAACTGGTGAGCAAAACGTATTATTTTCAAAACGACTTTCATTCGAATTCGTATTCATATGTCTTTTCAAATACAAAAATGATTAATCTAAATAAGTTTAATGTGGAATAAAAACTAAGTTAAAGAGAATCGCTATTAAAAGTGGTATAAAACATAAAATAAAAAATATATGTCCTATAATAAGAAAAACTTTTTTTTTAATTTAAATATTATAAAAGAGAACTTTCCCATATCTTTAATCTTTCTTGAATCCTTAGTTCTAACATACAACAAAATTTAGTGGGTTTTTAATTTTATTTATCTAAAACAAATGTAATTTACAGTTACTCCATTTTGCTTTCTACCTATAATATATAATAACGTAGTACCATTATTTACACGTAAAGCCGGGCTAATTAATATGTCCGTGAAGAATTTAAATAGGTCTAATGTGACAACGGATAGTGGATAGGATGCGTATAACGGAACTGGTTGCACTGACCTTGAACACGAGCTCTAGAATTCAACATATGTATATCAACACTTGCAAAGAACAACATCAACTCAGTATTGTAGCAATATAAATATGACCAAAAATTTTATATGAATTCCTTTTTTGCATATATTTTATGTATTCTACTGGTAGGCATTGGCCTGTGGAATAACCCATATTCCACCATGCTGGCCAAATGTGGGTTGCTAAACTGCACATATCTTGCGAAAAATTGCTTAGTTCTCTTAGACATGCAAGTTTCTCACGACGCGACGTTTACCTTCATCGCAAGTGAAAATGAATGACCTTGAAAATGATTTGATGAATATCAAAGATACAATACAAGAATACAATACAATACAAGATGTAGAAAGATACAATACAATACAAGATGTAGAATTTGAACCCATTTAACTTGGTTTCTGCGTTACCACGGGGCTGCCACTAAGTACCACCTACCACTGCAGCTTATTATTTTTAACTAGATTTTTTCTCATATCTCAATACTAAGTTACAGTCATGTTTTTTGCAGGTGTCATTACATATGATTTTTTTCATTTTGGATAAATTATTGCTTTTTAGAATTTTCTCCGTTTAAGCGGTAATCATTTTTGAGGACAATAAAGGGTTTTACCAGATCACTTATGAGGACAAGAATGTTTGTGTATGTTCATGTGTAGCTGGATAGATTTGGGTGAGATTTAGTATACAGAATACAAATAGAGTATGACAAAAGGCATAGAATAACATATGCGCTACTGCTAGTAATAAAGTGTGCTAAAAAGGCGACACTACCTGTCGACAATATTATAATTATAAAAAGTCACCTACGGGCGTTGCCGAGCGAAGCGAGGGTAAGCCATTAGTTTTTGGTATTTTCTATTAATAGAGAAATTTTAAACTGTCATTATTTTAATATTTTTTTAGATTTACGCGAATATTTGACATTTTAAATAAAACTACCTTTTCGGTTTTTACGCGGATTTGAGTTTTGGTACTCGACATGTGAAACGACTTACAACAATAATAATCACGAGAGAGACAGTCTCTCTACGTTGGGAACATAAAAACAAAATAAATCCACGAAAAAATTCGAAAAGATAATTTTATTTAAACTGTCATTGCTTTGATTTAAACGGACTTAACTCTTAAAAGTAGAGTGTTTTCTATTTGCCAGTCACACTTCTTAGCCTTAGAGGTCGAATCAATACAAGTGACGACCTTAGAAAATAAGAGGCAATACAAAGTATATGCACGTAGCAAGTACCTGCTGTTGTGCAACGCTGTACGGTGTACGCTCAAGGAAAAATTCTTCATATGACGAATGATTTTAGTTGATATGTACATACATAAATAATTGTTATGCCCTTATTTTAAGTAATATATCATGACAATTCTTATATAATAATTATTTTTTTATGTTTTGTCTATAATATGTAATAGGTATGTATTATATTTATATATAAGGGCGGGGGATATTTAGGTATCCCCCACCGCCGCTCCCCCCACCAATAAGACTCTTACCACCATATAGTATTTAGTAATACTAGCTTATACCCAAGCGTCCTTCACTTCTTACGAACTACTTATTAACATGGAATAAAATATAAAAAAAAAACCATTGTAATGATAATAATGTAATGAAATAATACTTTTCTACCTTATTAATGAAAGAGTCTTGATATATCAATAAACTTAAATGCGTCTATAGGACCAAATTAAGTTACTAAAATAATTATTTTAATAGCTCCAAAGCATGTTTTGGATAATTTATTACACTTTTTTCTAATAAACCTTGAACGCTCCAGTTTAAAAACGTCTCAAACAAAGCTATGACTTATTTGGCTAATCGAGTTTTAACTCTACCATATAATTTATTTACATTTTGTCTCGAATACCTACTCTATATTTTACGACTGTTCATTATACTATGAGATATGAGATGATAAATGCACTAAATTAATATTTCACGTTCTATCGCTTACACGGAAGATATAAAATGACCTAACCGAATATTGATTACGTTCCCACGATAACCACATTCACCATATAAACTAGTGGCTCACCTTCGCTTCGCTCGCGTTCGCCTCTGGGAAAACGAAATCAAATCCATCCAACGGAACATGTACATTTTTCCGGGATAAAAAGTAGCCGATGTGTTATTCTGATGTATGAGTTATATTATTGTAAAGTTTCATTAAAACCCATTCAGTAGTTTTTGCATTAAAGAGTTACAAGCATCCAGACATCCATACATCCTTACAAACTTTCGTACTTATAATATTAGTAGGATATTCATAGATTAAACTAACTAGTGTCCGCCAAGTAGTTAAAATTGAACCATAATTAATTATTATAGAAAAAAAATAGCAATACACGTGTAACTGGAAAAAAGGAAGCTTTTTAAAATCATATAACATCAATCTTCTTTAACTACACAATGTTTCCGCGTATGTAGGTCTTCGGAACATAAAGCAGACCTATCAGTTTTTATAGTGCTAGTGAGATGTATGAACTTATTGACCGACTGACCGACAGACGTTATGGTTAAACACGGCGTTGAAAACCTGATTGAATTAATAGTGTATTGAGAACAGTTAAGCGGTACTGATCTCGTTTTAAATTTTTGTTAAATATTATAGATTTGTATGTTTGTATTTTACTAAACGCCAAAAATTACTATTAAACTATTAAGAAAATTGATTTATTAGTTTAAAGTACCTTTTTAAATTCATTTTTATTAAATTATCACATAAATTATAAGCGTTAACGTTTTTTAAATGAAGACGTTATTCGTAATATGAAAAAGAATGAATTATTTTCTTTTTTAGGGTTCCGTACCCGAAGGGTGCCAACGGAACCCTATTACTACGCCTGCGATGTCCATCCGTCCGTCAATCAGTCAGAGATCTTATGGACCGTAATATGTAGAGTTGAAATTTTTGTAGAGTATGTATTTCTATTGCCGCTAAACAAATAATAATAATAAATAAATAAAAAAACAAGAAATATTTTTTTAACGATCATAATCGATCATCGAAGTTAAAATACTGCATACAAAGAGTAAAAGTCATATCAATACAAAGCACATGTACGATGGAAAGGAACTCTTCGTGTGTGAGTTCGACTCGCACTTGACCGAATTTTAAAATAATATAATTAATATACAGAGAAAAGAAAAAAGAAAAAATAATTGTGACATCCCTGGTGGGGATCGAACCCACGACCTTTGGATTAGAAGTCCAACGCGCTATCCTCTGCGCCACAGGGACGATGGAAGAATGAACGAAAATGTAGACCATTTCTTATCTAATATAAAGAACACTTAAATGATGAAATAGTGTTGTGTTATGTGGTAATATCTCATTTTATATTTTAATAATCATTCATAGTACTCAAAAAGCAAATATTACATATAATTTTCACATCAATATTGTCAATGTCAATTTTCATATAAAAATGTTTTTATAGTTTGACAATAGATGGCGCTCTATGGACTTTTTTTAATGCAAACTATCCAAATTAAAATACGAAAGATCATTATAAAAAATTTTTTACTATATTAATAAGTAAATGAATGATTTCGTTCCCATTCATTCAGCTCGTCCTTACAGAAGGCCAGTCACGTTGTTTGACGAAAACCTATTTGAGACGATATACATCAAAACATCTTCTAAGGTCATCTCAAATAACTCGTTATTATTTGTTTACTATTGTTATTCTATTAAATTCATTTAGAGATTAAATATTTTTTTATATCTCCCATACTAAATGGGCTGTTATATGTTTGGATACAAATCATAGGTATGTTTGGACAGTAAATTATAGAGGTTTGTAATAATATCACCACTTTTGCGATTTAGGGTTTCGTACCTCAATAGTCTAAACGAAAATTCTTATAGGATCACTAGAATATCTATTTAAATCGAAAGTCAAAATTTTACATAAAATACTTCAATTATTACACTTTTTACTAAATGTCATAATAAATTTACCACTAGTTCGGGAAGAAAGGGTATAGTCATGGTCTCATAGTCATGAGAAAAACTAGCTTGGCTACAAGTTCCGTGAATCAACTATGAGGATGGTTAGGTTAGTTTCGAAAGAAAATGAGTATGTTAAACATAAAGACATATGTATACATACAGGATATAGTGACTCAATAACATATGACTAACTTAGCCAAATTAATTCTGATTTTGGGGTCATACTAAAAAATTAAATTTTCATCGTCATACAAAATGATTGTCATATAAAAGCTCTTATTATGACGGATACACATTATTTCTTTTACTTTAAATATAAGCTAAATTTAAAATATGTAAAATATACGTAAAATTATCTTTGTTCCATAATTATAAAACAAGTTCAACTTTATCTATAAATATAAATATGGCCATTAACACACAGCACCATCTAGTTCCATTGTAAGCTACGAGGCTCGTGTTATGGATACTAGATAGTTGATACACTACACATATATAACTTTAAATCTATACTTAATATTATAAAGCTGAAGAGTTTGTTTGTTTGTTTGGTTGAACGCGATAATCTCAGGAACTACTAATCCGATTTGAAAAATTCTTTTTGCATTAGATACCCCGTTAACTGAGGAAGGCTATAGGTTATATATCATCCCGAAAAAATGTACGGTTCCCGTGGGATAGATTTGTTTTTGTCTAGGGACGAACCCGAAGCAAAGCGAGGGTGAGTCGCTAGTATATCCATATTATAAATATAAACACCTATGACTAAAGTACAAACATTCGTGCTCATCACACAAATGAATGCCCCCAGTGGGACTCGAACCCGCGACCGTTGGCACAGCAAGTTAGCACTACAAACTGAGCCAAACGTGTCGTACAAGCTATCTATATATGGAAAATTGCAATTTAAATGCCTACCTAATATAGAAATGTAGAGTACTTACGTACATTCATTATGTAAATGTGACCTACTTATTGTTGATGCAATCAACTATCTCGAATTATGCCCTTCGAAATTTCTTTATTGATTTTTATATTGATCATTTGATCTTTTTGTAACATTTTAACTTGATTAATTTACATGTTACAGTAATCGTCAAAATTTAAGATATTTAAGGGTACATTTCCTACTAAATCTATACTAATATTATAAAGCTGAAGAGTTTGTTTGTTTGTTTGGTTGAACTCGCTAATCTCAGGAACTACTTATCCAATTTAAAAAATTCTTTTTGCATTACATAGCTCGTTAAGTAAGGAAGGTTATAAGCTATATATCATCCCGGAAAATGTACGGTTCCTGTGGGATAGACTTGTTTTTATCTAGGGACGAACCCGAAGCGAAGCGAGGGCGAGTCGCTAGTTTAATATAAATACAAGCAATATAAACATGCGCAACCGAAAATCAAATAAAATTAGGTATATCACATTAATAGTGTTACTCACACATTAGCATAACAAATTAGCTCGTAGTGTTAATTAGTTTTATGGTCGTTCATTAATAACTGTATTTATTGATTATAATTGAAAATTCACTGTAATAATAGGTTTTAGAGTACAATTTAATGACGTTTATTACGTACTAGCGACTTACCCTCGCTTCGCTCGAGTTCGTCCCTAGTTAGGTTTTAACCTTTAGTATAGATTTCTCAGAGATGAAATATTTTTCCGCAGTAAAAAGTATCCTATATGATGACCCGGATAACCAGCTACCATCATACCAAATTTCATTAAAATCTGTCCAGTGGTTTTCTCGTGATGCTGTCACAGACAAAAAATTCTATAGGAATCTATAGTTTTAGAATTATATAATTAGCCTCTTTATCGACAATAATGACTATTTCAATAAGATTTTCCAAAAACTATTTAATGTACAGATTCGACTCAGAATTTTATTATATGTTTAGATATAGATAAATAAAGAAATATGTGGACTAAATTTTCGATATTATTTGTACAGTTGTTCTGAGGCATAACTACATAATAAAATGTAGCGTCCGGAAGAAATAATAAGTAGGTACTATTTATAAAAAAAAAATACATCAATCCATACTTAATATTATAAACGCGAAAGTAACTCTGTGTGTTTGTCTGTCTCCATTTCACGCTTAATCCGCTTTAAATTTAGACGAAATTTGGTATGGAGATAGTATTCCATACTAATCGTCATAAGGTATCTAGAAACGAACCAGAGCGAAGCGAGGGTGAGTCGCTAGTATTGCATAAATAATATTAGGTATTATGTGTATTAGGTATAGAGCCTTTGATAATTTTCCTAATGTTATATTAGCTTTTGCCCGCGGATCCGTTTGCTTAAAGTGCAAAAATCAAGTGCATTATACCCTACATACGAATGAACTAACAAACAAAAAATCAAATACCTCTATTTTTGTTAGCATGTGTT
This sequence comes from Argynnis bischoffii washingtonia, assembly GCA_033884665.1. NCBI lineage: Eukaryota > Metazoa > Arthropoda > Insecta > Lepidoptera > Nymphalidae > Argynnis > Argynnis bischoffii. The sequence continues at coordinate 16,094,681 of CM066610.1, forward strand.
AGGGAAAAAACACAGGAAAGTTTAGTACTATTTGTCCTAATTGTATTTTTTTCTTGTTAATAAAAGAGTAAGGATCAATTGTGAAATAAATATTTATTGCTTCAAAAGACAAGGAGGTTCTAATTAATAAGGTTGTATGATAATTGTAGGTACTAATAATATCATCATGGAAGGATGTTAGTTAGCTGTAATAAACTAACTTGGCATAAATTGGCAATGGCCTAAAATATTTGTAAATTAATCGAACACCTTGAAAATATGTACTATAATTAACCTTGTACTTGGCCCCCTACCCTATTGCGGGTAGGGGTTGAAATTTGTATAATATATAAAAGGAAACCGTGATTGACTGATTTATTAACGCATAACTCAAACCACTCAACGGGTTGGGTTGCAATTTGGTACACAGATAGTTATTATTACGAAGGCTTCAGCTAAGAACGGATTTTAAAAAATTCAACCCCTAAAGGGATTAAACTGGGATTCGAAATTTATATATAGAAATCATGTAAGAGAGATATATCAATATGAAAATTCGCAGATTACTCTTGTCAATAAGTAAATAAAGAAGTGTTTCGTGCGTTTTCAAAAAAACAACCCTTTAAGGGGGTGAAAAGAGGTAAATAGACTAAAAATCGACATGGGTGTTATTATGAGGGTTTGTCGGGACGTATAAATATCAACAATTTTGAAATTAAATACACTTGAACAAGGCAATAAAATCCTCTTTATTATTTTGTAAAGGCTAAAAAATCTAACTTCGCGCGAGCGAAGTCGCAGGCGAAAGCTAGTAAGCGATAAAATCTACAGTTTTCGTTTGTTAATAACCGTTTGTCGTCATTTTTATTGACGCATAAAAAATGTTATTAAAATATAAAAATTCCAATTAGTACAAAAAATATCAAAAATATTTGACGTAAACGTTTTCATGACGGTATGTCAATAAACACTCGTAGCCACTATAAGTGTACATATTTAGTAATTTTGACCTACTTCCTACCAAAAAAGGAGGAGTACCTATTCTATTCGCCTGTATATTTTTAAGTTGTCATACTTTCTTTTTTTTATACACAGTTAATATTACAAGGGTATTCATAAGTCCCAAGGGTAAGTTATACATAAATTCCAAAACCATTCATCCCTCTAGGATGAAATAAGTAATAAAAATAAGTGTTTTAAACTTTAACTAGGTAGGTAAGTCAGTAGATCTTATCAAATAAAAAAAATACATACCGTACTGAACTGATTTTAAAGGTCAATGAACGTTTTATATGCTGAAACTGACTTGTATACCTATATTTTTACTTCATGATGTCAATTTTTAACTTCAATTAATTTATGAATGCAAAATGCTAACTAATTTGTTACGGTTGTTAAACAACCAGTTATGATAATAAGTTTTTAAGTATATCACATTGTACAAAACGAGAATAGAAGAACCATTTAAAGCAGTCTCGAAGATATGCACAAAATAGAAACAGGTTTCTAGTCTGGCGTCTGCGAATTCTTATGGGTTATTAGGGTGGCTTTCCAAGGAAGTTGACTTACGATTACTGGTTTTTTTTTTCAAATATATTCAAGAGTATTTAAAATTGGCCAAATTTTTTTAATATTCATATTAAGTCTATCTGTCTGTTTGTTACGATTTCATGCTTAACCAACTGAACAGATTTGGATAATATTTTAGACAAGAACATATACTTACTTATACTATATTCCTGTTTCGCTTAACATACGAAATGTACGGTTACAATGCCACACAATGTACAAAAGCCCAGTGTTAGCCCGTTGATAACGCGTTCGCTTGGGAAACCGAGTGAAGCGGGTTCAAATCCCGGGTCTCGTACCTCTGATATTTTCATGTGCGAATCATTTTCTAACTTGATTACCACTTGCCTTACGGTGAAGGAAAACATCGTGAAACCTGCATGTCTGAGAGAACCTAGCAACTTTTCGAAAGACATGTGAAGTCCGCCAATCCGCACTTGGCCAGCGTGGTGGACTATGGCCGGATTCCCCTCGTATTGAAGGGAGGCCCGTGCTCAGCAGTGGGACGCTAAAAAGGGTTGAATACAATAGGTGTTACCACCTCGGGTTCTAATTACTTCTTGAAGCCTGTTTGGAAGATCATCCATGATATTTGAAAATCAACTCGAGAGTCTAAATGTTTATTTAACACTCAAACAAATACTGCAATATTCTATTCTTAATACAAACAAACAAGGTGACAAAAGGTGTAAATGGGCGGTCAATTGTGCCTAGAGTGTTATCATCTTGAAGGTTTTCAATCTTGACGACCGTTTGGCTCAGTTTGTAGTGACCCTACTAGCTGTGCCAGCGGTCGCGGGTTCGAGTCCCGCTGGGGGCATTCGTTTGTGTGATGAGTGGGTATTTATATTTATAATATATATATTTAAAGTTATATATGTGTGATGTATCAACTATCTCGTTTCCATAACACAAGCCTCATATCTTACCATGGAATTAGATAGTGCTGTGTGTTAATGTCTCAACATATTTATTTAATTATATGAAGTAATATTATAAATAATACAATACCCTATAAGCAATGGCATTGCTTTCAATGGATCACTAGTTCTATGCAGGAGACAATATAACTTGTTTTAGTATTCAGAGCCCAAATAACTTATACTGGAATGTATAGAAAATGCAATAACCTAGACCTCGATGTATATTAAAAATTTTCACTATACCTATTATACACTAGCGTCTCACTCTTGCTTCGCTTGGGCTTTGTACCTAGAGACCACCCTAGATACGTTTTAACGATTAGTTTGGAATAAATAGACTATATAATATAGACATATATAGTAATGATGAGTTTTATGTATATCCCTTACTTGAGAAATGGATGATTGTTCATACAAACTTTTATCCGCCTTTTCATTCCTTTATGAATTCCGGGATAAAGACTATCCTATAACCTTACTAGGGTCTCAAACTATCTTCATACTAAATTTTATCTAAATCGGTTAATTGGATTTTTAGTTTATCCAATACAAACAAACACACAAAAATTATCATTTATTTTTCTCTTTATAAATTATAGTTTTGAAGTTATGTCCAAAGTTTTTAAAATGTGAATTCATAAGTTATACAAACAAATATTTACATTTTCGCTAAAATTACATTCATTTTAGGCTTCCTTTTTTTCACCGACTTCAAAAAAACAGGAGTTATGAATTCGACACGTATGCATGTAATATTATTTGAACTGGAAAATATTCACATATAATCATTTCTTAGGGCTTCCAAACCATAATACAAAATGTTATAGGTATATTGTAATATGTGTGTATGTATATTTTGTTTGCTTACTTTACAGAATAGGTTGTATTTGAAGATTTTCAAATAGTTTCAAATTAGCATACCTTTTCAGCTAAAAAGAGATCCTTAATGTTCTCGCAAATGTAAACGGCATCGATCAACTTACAGATGTCTGTTCCGGTCTGCTTCAAACAAAAGACAGAGTTGGTACCTAGACCCCATACAAGGTCTTACTGATGGAAAACAAAGATTGCAAGGAACAACATTGTACATAGTTTAAAACTGGAAATCATTGTTTTATATTTGAAGTCCAAATTCAAAATTACGACAAAACTGAGTTGTAGTATTATTAATTGCAGGTGTCGATGTTTTCTTCGACTATCCTGCTAGAGAATATAAATAATAATAATAAAGAGGTAAAGTGTATAGAGAATTAATTCTCTTTCTCCTATATGAAACACTAGTGACTTACCCTCGCTTCGCTCGTGTGCGTCCTTAGATACGTACACACAGTGCTGCTACAGTTTAATAAAAAGATCTTTTTAAGAGGAATTAATAATAAATAATAATAATAATATTAATAATAATTAACTGTAATACATTGTTTTCATATAACTTTATTACTTTACGCGGCGCACGCCAATAAAGCTCCCAGTCGGCATGATTTTGTCCTACATATTGAATAATCATCTTCATATTTCAGCCAATTTACACAAAACCTTAATGAATTATACACCTAAACCTTCGTCGAGAAATTACGAAAACCGTATGAAAATGTGTTGGATAGTTTTTGAGTTTATCGCGTTCAGACAGACAAACAAATATGGCGAGGGACTTTATCTATACATATAATATAACTGTAGAGGTCAAATGTCTGTACATAGAAAATAAATGCTAAAAATTGAGTTAGAAGGATGTAAGAAGGGAAATAGAACAAATCCAGATTTTTTCAAGTTTTTTGTTTCTCTGTTTGTCTGTTTGTACGGGCTAATCTCCGAAACTGTTGGGCCAATTAAAATGAAATTTTGTATGGTGGTACCTTATATCCTTGGTCAACATCTTAAATACCTTTTATTGCGGAAAATTAAAGGATTCCCGTGGGATAGTTTAAAAACTATAGTAACTTATACAGCTTAGTACACAAAAACTACTGATTGGATTTTAATGAAATCAGAATAACAAATAGATTTCTTTTTGTTTGTCGAGAGGTGAACCCGAGCGAAGCGAGGGTGAGCCGCTAGTTTTATAATATATATGTAGTGATATCACAATGTAATTTGTAAAATATTCTGATGAAAACATTATTTACTACGAAAAAGTATCACATTAATGACCGATATGAATATACTAGCGACTCACCCTCGCCTCGCTTCGGGTTCGTCCCTAGACAAAAACAAATCTATCCCACGGGAACCGTACATTTTTCCAGGATGATATATGGCCTATAGCCTTCCTCAGTTAACGGGCTATCTAATGCAAAAAGAATTTTTCAAATCGGATAAGTAGTTGCTGAAATTAGCGCGTTCAACCAAACAAACATACAAACTCTTCAGCTTTATAATATTAAGTATAGATTTGGTTATATAGTGTAGGTATACGTAAAATCAAAACAAACTTATTTGTACAACAAGTCATTTAGAGATTTCAATGACGAATAAATAGGAAAGTTGCGATCCAATTATGTATAGAACAGTAAGCGAGAGGTAAAGTTCAAGGATTTAGGAGCTGACCACTTTTGTATTAAACGTTATATTATTCATGCTACGAGGTAACGTGATAAAATATATCTTTTTAGTTTTCTAAGAAAAAAGCTCCTTTTGAAGCTCCAATTTGTAATTTGAACTCTATACATAAAAACAAGAAACGCAGAATATATTATTTTATTTATTATACATATTTATTAATAAATTGTAATATACTTTATAAGTTTTCTTAGAAAAGTACTTATTAAGCACTTGATAAGTTTTTCAAGTAGAAAATTAAGTTTTCACTTAGTATTTTTTATTAAATAATTACTAAATTATACTCCTCAATATGTTATAAGGCACTAAAAATAACTTTCAGAACCCTATAAAACAGTAATTATATTTAATAAAGCAAGTACCGAGTTCAAGGATATGGGAAACCGGTCAAGTGCAAGCCTTGCGTATTCAGCGCATACAACCGTAATAAACTGTTTAAACATATAAAAATAGAAAAAACCATGTTATTGCTAATAATTAGTATGGATTTACTATAACTCTTTATTATAGAGAGAAAGCGAATGTGATGTATATATATCTCGATATATCTATTAAGTATTTACAATTTTAGATTAATATCATGTAGAAGCAATCAAAGTCGATTTTCAGTAAACAAGAAGAGATGTATCAACTTTAAAGTCACTTAAAAGTCATTATTCCACGATTGAGGGTGGAATTTCTTTATACATTTATGTGGAACCACCCTTGACATATAAATTATCAATTAAAAAAAGGGTTAGGTGTATAAATCGATTCTCAATTAGCGAAAATATCGAGTGATATACACACAAATAATACACGAATTGAGCACCTTCTTACTAAAGTCGATTAAATAGACATATGTAAATATTGAGCAAAATACATTTTTTTATTATAAAATAATGAAATATTTTATTTGCTGTGTCATTATATGTATGAATGTATTTCACTTTCTCATTTACACTTAATACACTTATAATACACTTTTAAACATGGCTAGAAATTAAAATAGCATGTATGACATAAGCAAAACGATTCTATTGTATCCAACACTAGGAGTTTCAAGAAAAAAGTTTGAAGTACGTAAGTTGTTACGTTTTTCGTGTCAAATTGATAATTTTTTGAAGTTAATTGAAAAATATCACTTAGGAATTTATTGTATCAAATAAAATATAGTACTTTTTTTATTTTTTTTTTTTTTTTATTTTTTTTTTTTTTTTTTTTTAATGTCAGGAAAACCCCTGTTACGGGTACCCGCTCGCCAATGGGGAAGCGAGTCGGGTTATGTGGGACTCCTGCCGTGATGTGCGGCAGCCTACTCACTAAAAACCTGACCAAGATCCTCCTCGTCGCCATAAGGCCGGGGCCGCGGGTACCAAAAAGACTCTTCCGCGACCCCGACGGCGAGCGCCTGCTAAGGCCCGTCTCCATGTCAGGGGCTGAGATGTTCGACCACCCCTGACAGCCTCCTCCCGCCAGAACAGTGGACGGCCGGCCTCCCCTAGCCGACCGCCCTCTGGCAATGAGGCTGCTCCAAAGTCCACTCTGCTAAACAGAGAAGTACCCGGAGCAGCCCCACCAAACCTCACCGCCCACCGAAGTGGGCAACACTACCTCGGCTGCAGAGGACAGGGAGAGCGGCAACGAAACACCAACACGCCTCTTCCTCTGCAGCCCCACCGCGTCCGCCCCCCTCCCGTCCGATCGCAGGATCGGCTAAGCAACCCCGCAACCAGTGGCCGCAACGCCGTCAGATGCAGCCACGACGAGAGAGAGGCCCCAAATCCACCACAAAATGTGGCACCCATACCACCCACCGAAGTGGGTCCACACCCCCAATCGCCGCAAGCGGCCCCATCCTCATGGCACCCCAACCGCGTTCGACGGCCCACGGTCAGGGCACCCCCACCACCACCCCCTCGTCAGTGGCCGCAACGCCGTCAGATGCAGCCACTAACGAGAGGCCCCATCTGGTCCACCGTAGTGGACACCCGTCTGCCCACCTAAGTGGCCCCCCCCCCCACACTGGTGGCCGCAACTCCGGAAGCCGAAGCCTCAACGGAGAGCGGCCCCGTGCGGGGTGCCTCAACCGCGTTCGACGGCCCACGGCCAGAGGCACCCCTCCCCCTGCTGTTGGTCCGCGCCGGATTTCTCCGGTACCACCCGCTGGGTCCAAGCGGGTGGCGTTCCCCTATCCGCCACCTGGGGACGCGCCCGGTAGGAGTCAGCTCTCCCCCGGGAAATAAAATATAGTACTGGCCTATATGATTATTTATGATTTATTATTATGTTAATTTAAAAAGTAATAAAACTGTAAATAATACTTTTCCGAATGAATAATCTACAAATTAGGCATAAGGCGAAATATGAAAATACGGCCTTGTTTGTAATATGCGGAAAATAGAAAATCGAGACCTGAGTATGAGTCATTATTATACATAATAATATTTAATTTGTCATCTTAACATAAACATACAGTTAAATTCTATGGTACATATTATAGTAGAGCAATTAATATATAATTTAAAAAAGAGAACAGGTACCTAATGAAATAACAGGTAACTTAAATTAAAATAAAACCTTATTAAATCGTATTCTAAGAAGTAAAAGCCGTTAATTACAATTGTCTTAATTAAGATATACATTTGGTGTTCCAAAAAAATTGCAACTTAACCGAAAATTTTCCGATAACGCGAACAAATAACAAAAAAAATTAAAGAAACAACACAAACAATCGATTCATGGCACATTAATCTCAATCTATATAAAATTTGAATAACTTACCATAATTTTTCAAAACTCTACCAAAAAAAACACAAGTTTCCAACACTAAAGTTTTAAAACTTTGTTATAGTTTATATATATGTACGTCACTATGGCAACGGCGCATGCGCAGTGTCGGCCGATCGCGGTCAGACTGACGGTTTTCGCGCCAGAGAGCCTCTAAACTACAATATGTGAATCGTAGTAAACAAAAGGTACACAAGATGCGCAATAAATATTTATTAGCTGAATTTAAATGGAATTTTACAATAATATTTGGTTAGTTGAATCGATTTTAGATATTATATATGTGTGGAGATTAGGGATGTTTTTGTTGTTTATAAATAATGTTGTTTTTAATTTGTTGTTGTGTTTTTAAATTAAAAAAGTTTTAGGATGGTATAATTTTCGTTTTTTGCTCTAGTTAAATATATTTCATAGTGTGAGCTTAATACAATACTTTATATGAATAGATATTTTTTCGAAACTAGGGACCGTCGCATTCTACCTCTGCTCATTCGTGCCTAAGCTAAGTTTTTACTATATATAATATTTAGCACCTTATTACGTTTTATGATTTTAGGGTCTAAATTCCGCACCTATGTCCAATACACTCTTAGTCCAATAAACTTCATGTTAATACATACTTTATACTTGTGTAATAATACATATTTTAAATAAGATGATTTTCTTTTTTCATTCTTTTATTTATATATTATGTATCTTGTAAAAAAATCAAATATTTTACATCGGTCGTTTTGTCTCGCTATTGTTTAAAACAGTCCGTATTAACGTGCGCATCGAATGACGTTCCTTCCGCGATTATTCCGGTATCTCTCCTTTAGAAGGCTTCAGATGTATCAAAAATACCAAAATAGATGTGAATGTATCTAAATTTAATAAAGGTTACTATTTCAAAAAAGTTACACTGACTTCAAAACCACAAAAAAATATTATTTTATCCTTAGGGGTGGTCTTTTTTTCTTTTTTCATAAAAAAAAAAGAATTACGATAATCGATTTACAATTTCTGAAGATATCGAGTAACATGCACATAAAAAATACAGACGACTAATATACTTCCTCGTTTTTGAGGTATATCAATATAAAAAGCCAGCCCTTTTAGGACCAGTACACACTATAGCGCCGATTACGGTTCGTTCTTGGTCCGATATAGTAAACTATTTTTATAGGAATAACGTTACTGGAGTGTCATTTGACCGAAACTTGACTCTTAGGACCGGTCCACACTATAGTGTCAATCACAGTTCGTTCGATCAATTCGATCCGATATTGGTGTGGTAAATTATTTTTATACAAAAAACAATACGTGGTAAATTATTTTTATACAAGAAACAATAAATGCATTCACACTAGCAGCAAGAGTCAAGTCACATCAAAATACTTCACCAAACCGTTATCGGACTAAGAATGAACTGTAATCGACACTATAGTGTGGATCAGCCCTTACTGATATGAGTGCACTTATTGTGGTATATATAATATAGATCGGCCCTTAATGCACCACCTGTAGCCACAAGCTTTCTTTAATGTTAAGGGGATTAAGGACATAGTTTATCACGCTAGATAAATTCAGGTTTGCGGTCTTCACCCATTTTATCGTATGAGCAAGTGGTAATCATTGGAAGCTTATTCCAGCTTCACTTTGATTCAAGTTTGATTCCAGTAGAGAGAAAACTTTTTAATTCCGAAATAGGAGTTTGTTAAAAATATAAAATTAGGTAAGGTATAAAATTTCGTAGTAAATATTCAAATTACACTACAGCATTCAGATTTTTAAATTTAATTTTCAGCCGTAGAAATATATAGATATTCATTTTGTACATGATTAACCCAATCCTTTAATCTTTTTTTAGATTATTTTTTTATATAAAAAGATTCAATCCTTTTATATAAAAAAAAATAAAAAGATAGGAGATTTTTTTGTATTATGTATTTTCACATTAAATTGCATACGAAATTAATTACTTATATAGGTGCACAATTTTAAAATTACACATATGTATAATGACGTAATGACAAGTTTGTTTCAGTTTATAGTGACCCTACTTTTTTTTTTTATAGTTGGGGAATGCATTTACGCATACCACCTATCCCCCAGGTGGTTATGTGGGGCTCACCGGCTAGAACCCACTCACGGCCGCTCACGGCCGGTACTACCCACTAAACCCGAACTTTCCCCTCCCCTCCGCCTTAGTGGGACGCCGCGGGATCGCTTATGCATAACTACCGCGACGAACCCTACTTGCTGTGCCAGTGGTCGCGGATTCAAGTCCCGCTAGGGGCATTAATTTGTGTGATAAGCACGAATGTTTGTACTTATCGTAGGTGTTTATATTTATAATATGTCTATATTTAAAGTTATATGTGTGTAGTGTATCAACTATCATAACACAAATCTCGTAGCTTACTATGGAACTAGATGGTGCTGTGTGTTAATATTCTAACATATTTATTATTATTTATTTATAATAAACACCGGACGCAGTGAAGACTTGAGCGAAGCGAGCTTAACTTAATAACACTCGTGTATTCATGTAACCTGTCAGACGAGGCACTTAACTTACCTAACATTAAATATCAAGATTTAAAAAGAATATACTATTTTGACGATATCTATTCATTTACAAAGTAAACTGTTCTCTAACTATATAATAAGTATAGGATTACTTAAAGATGTTTGACATATCTGAATGAATGGGTGTACCGGGCAGTAAAGCATCGCTTCGGTGCATATGCGTAGGCAGAACAAAACAGTGATCACTTGTTTCTTGCTGTAATGTATATCTATACTTCTATACTTAATTATCTATACAGATAAATAAAATTGAAGTGTCTGTTTGTAATGTCAAAATAACAGCTTTATACTAAATGCATATGGAGTCATATACGGTAGAACTTATAAGAAAAACACAATTTTTAAAATTTTTGTTTGTCTGTCTGTTTGTTCCGGCTAATCTCCGAAACGGCTGGACCAATTTTAACGGGAATTTCATTGGCAGATAGCTAATATTATAAAGAGTAACTTAGGCTACTTTTATTTTAGAAAACGAATTAAGGTTTCGCTCAATAAATTAAAAGTACGTAAGTAATATTATATAGAGGACAGACTTTTTTTGTTTGTTTGTTTAAACTGTAAAAGCTCCGAAACTACTGGACCGATTTAGATGGGTAAGAAGATAGTTTGAGACCCTGGGAAAGACATAGCATAGTTTTTATCCCGGAAATCATCCTTTAAAGGGGTGAAGATGGGGGTGAAAGTTAGTATGAAGACTCAACCGAGGGATGAAACCGAGTGAAGCGAGGGTGAGTCGCTAGTCAATATATAAATAGGTAAAGACAAAACAATTCAGTACCTTTTTTCCCTCTGTTAAACGTTTTTTTTTTAGTAGCTATTCACGAGATTCAGTGTTATCAATTAGGCCTTAGGGGTATAGTTCGGTTTTTTTTTATATCTATAGATAGGTCTTTTTTGTACTGTATAAATTAAAAATTCATAACAACAGTTAGTGTTGTTTATTGATGTATGGATGAAGTTTGTATGTTTAGGAAATTTATGTAAATTGTGAGGGAAATGATTTGAATGATCTTTCTGTTAAGCGGGTATCGAATGACAGATATTAATACTTAATTTTTAAGCAAGTTTTATTTATTTCTTTTCAAAAATATTCTTTATATAATTTTCTATATTGTTTTGATAGTTTTTGAAATGTACATAGGTAGAATCCATACTAATGTTTAAATGTGATAGTGTTTGTTTGTTTAAAAGTTTCTGTTTGATGAAACCTACCTTTTTAGAGTTTTTTTTTGTAGTTTTAGTGCAAACAAAGCCTCGTTCTAGTGAAATAAATATGACAAAAAATTACACATTTGTTTCAAGCTAAAACTCTACATTTCTCTATAAGCTCAAGAAAATTAAGTTATATATACTATATTTATTACTTTAATAAGCTTACCTAACTAACATCTCGAAGGGTGTTATATCTCTTTCATATCGTTTTAATAGCAAAAAGCGTAGTACTGACGACACGTTTGGCTCAGTCTGTAGTGACCCTATTTACTGTACCAACAGTCGCGGGTTCGAGTCCCGCTGGGGACATTCTTTTGTGTGATGAGAACGAATGTTTGTACTCCAGTCATGGGTGTTTTTATTTATAATATGTATGTATTTAAAGTTATATATGTGTAGTGTATCAACTAACTGGTACCCATAACACAGGCCTCGTAGCTCACCATGGAACTAGATGGTGGTGTGTGTTAATGACCCAACATATTTATTTATTTATTTATTACTATTCAGTAAAATAGAGCACGTATTGGAAATCTATACTAACCAGTAGTTGATGAAAGTTGTTCATCCCACATTCAAAATATTTTTCATTGTAGAGACCACATAAAGTATAGCTGTCAAACCTGTTAATATATATTTTTTTATTGTCTAATAATGTAGATATATTGATGGCATTAATTTTTACATCCAACAAGCTATTACTCTTCTAAAATTTCTATCAACATTTTATTTCAAGAATAAAGCTAATATTTTTATGGGATTGTCACATTATGTAAAACTAGCGACTCACCCTCGCTTTGCTTCGGGTTTGTCCCTAGACAAAAACAAATTCATCCCACGGGAACCGTATATCTTTCCGGGATAATATATAGCCTATAGCCTTCCTCAGTTAACGGGCTATCTAATGCAAAAAGAATTTTTCAAATCGGATAAGTAGTTGCTGAAATTAGCGCGTTCAACCAAACAAACAAACAAACTCTTCAGCTTTATAATATTAGTATAGATTTAGTATAGTTATAATATAAAACTATAGTAAAAATACTTTTAAAAATTATAATATTGAATAAGCAACTCTCGTATATTTAAAAATTTACTAGCGAATCACCTTCGCTCCGCTCGGATTCGTCCCTACTTATGTACGTTTTAACGTTTAATATAGATTTCTCAGAGATGAGATATTTTCCCGCAGTAAAAAGTATTCTATATATTGACCCGGATAACCAGCTATCATCATACAAAATTTAATCAAAATCCCTCCAGTGGTTTTTCCGTAATGCGGTAACAGACATACAGACAGACAGACAAAAATTCTAAAAATTATAGATTCAGCCTCTGTATCGTTAATGATGTCTATTTCAATAAGATTTTTCAATAAATATTTAATGTACAGATTAGTATTTTATTATATGTATGTATAGATTTCGTGTATCTCAGAAACGGCGCTAACTCTAGATAAGCGAATAAAACAAAAAAAATAACGCCTTGCCAAACTCGGTTACTCGGAAACTGAGTTAACAATTAGAATAAAAACCTTTTATATAAAACTATATAGGGCATTGTACAGTAGATGATCTTAAAATAGGCACAAAATTAAAAAGTCGTTAGTCTTCGAATTCATAATTATTTCCGTTTTCTTAAAGCATGACAACTGATTAGTTGAATTGGAAACGGAATATTGTGCACCAGAAATAAGTAATTTAGACTCTTCCATTACATTTAACATTTCTAAAAGTTTGTAAGCTACGAATTGTAACACTTTTTAAGATGCCGTAACTAAAGTGTTTAGTCGAAATTCTATTTACTTCGATTACTCTGCCCATTCTATCGTAAAGACTCTCTTTGAAGGAATCTTGTGAACCATATATAATAAGGTGTTTCCACGTAATACGCTATAATGGAGGGTACTATGTAATTTTGATGCTTATGTCTTACTAACGACTTACTCTCGCTTCGCTTACTGTTCGTCCCAAGATAAAAGTAAATCTATCCCGCGGGAACCATACATTCTTCCAGGATAAAAAATAGCCAATAAATATAAAGTTTCATTAAAATCCATTCAGTAGTTTTTGCATGAATGAGTAACAAACATCCATACATCTATACATCCAGACATCCATACATCCTCACAAACATTCACATTTTTATAATATTAATAGGATTAGTATGGAATAGATTTTATATGTCAATATCTTATAATAGTGAGAATAATGCGCTACTATGCTACTATGCTAATACATGCGCGATACGAATTCACTGTTTATTTTTTTCCTGTATTGTTTTCATTGGCCCTCTAATACACTTAATATTTATTTAATCCTAAATTTATTAATAAATCTATACTAATATTATAAAGCTGAAGAGTTTGTTTGTTTGTTTGTTTGGTTGAACGCGCCAATCTCAGGAACTACTGATCCGATTTGAAAAATTCTTTTTGCATTTGATAGCCTGAGAACTAAGGAAGGCTATAGGCTATATATCATCCCGGAAAAGTGTACGAGCCCCGTGGGATAGATTTGTTTTTGTCTAGGGACGAACCCGAAGCGAAGCGAGGGTGAGTCGCTAGTGTTTTAATAAGTCTCGCTTGATCCTTTTTACATCAGTTCCAGTTAACGTTTAAACAATCAACAGTATTCTTTAATGAGAGCGCGTCGAAATAAAAGGCCGCATTACTTTCGCGGTGGCCGAATCGTATGGTCACGAATTTTATTAAACGAGATAGTTATATATAAATTTGTATGTGCGAGAAGGAGATGGAGCATACAGGTTATGCCTCTCACAGGCTTTCTCACGGTGTTTTGTTATGATATGTTTTTGAACAGGGCTGTACATGTTTTTCGAAAGTGATTTTCATGAGGACTCCTTATGTGTAGTCTTTTGGTACGTAAGCTGTTTATTTTTAAAGTGTAGCACAGGTTCAAGTCCTGTCTTAACTACATATTACTTCAATGAATTTCTGAGTTATTTTTTGTTACATAATCAGAGGTAGATATTTAGATCTTTTCTATTTAATGCCCCACTGCTGGGGGTGGGCCTCCCTTCAATATGAGGGGGATCAGGCCATAGTCCACCACGCTGGCCAAGAGCGGGTTGGTGGACTTTACATATATTTGTAAACTTGCTAGGTTTTCTCAAACATGCAGGTTTTCCTTCAGCATAACACAACTATGTTGGAAAATGATAAAATCAAACATGAAAATATTAGAGTTGCGAGACCCGGATTTAAAATTGTTTAAAATTACTTATATATGATGTTTGATTGTAAGCGATAACATTATTCAAATACCTGCTTTAGTCACCCCTGACTCAAAGTACCGAACATACAATATTACGCACTGTAATTGCTGTAAGCGAGTTTAAACAACGATAAGGCTCTTTAACATCACATTACCATTATGGCCTCCAAAGTCTATAAAAGCTTTATTGTAGTAAAAGGTTATAATTTCATGGGAAAATAACTTTTATATCATGGACTCTTACTCGTATGTATTAAAGATAGATTTTATATATGCCTTATGTTATATGCCTTAACTAGCAACTCATCCTCGCTCCGCTAGGTTTCGTCCCTAGTTACGTTTTAACGTTTAGTATAGATCTCTGACATGAGATGTTTCCCGCAGTAAAAAGTATCCTATATGTTGACCCAGATAACCAGCTATCGTCATACAAAATTTCATTAAAATCTGTCCAGTGATTTTCTCATGATGCGGTAACAGACAGACAGACAAACAAAAATTCTAAAAACTATAGATTCGGCCTCTGTATCGATAACAATGACTATTTCAATAAATGTACAGATTCGACTTAGAATTTTACTATATGTATGATGGAGGCTCCATAAAAACTACCATCCATCCACCTATCCTAAATACCTACTCGATGGCAAATCAGATGGGTGTAGAATCGAGGCAAGCCTAAACTCAGAATGAATAATTGGTGTCAGAAGTGAAAATAAAGAGAAAAAAAAATATGCTTCATCAGATCTAGGCTGACCCGTGGCGACAGACATTTTCATGATAGGTAGTAAAAAGCAAAGAAAACGTTTCTAACAAAGTCTGCACTGTGCGGAAAATTTTAAAATCGACTCTTTAAGAACATACATTTTTGTTGGTGTAATAATATTATCAATAACGCTATATTTTATACATTGGCCAAGTGCAAATCGGTCTCCTGCTTAAAATTTACTATGTATTTTATAAGCATGGCATCTAAATAATCTGAAATTTTGCTTACTCATGTAGTTTAATATGATAGAGCTGGTCATGTAAGAGCTCTATGGCCTATACCATAACAATATACCATAGGAAGATGAACATATAAAACACTTTTACGTTCTATTTTTAGAACTTCTTAAATGAAAACGAGAATTAGACGACAGAGGGTTTTTCCAATCTTATTAAGTTACCATTGGAATTTATTGTTATCAGTATTCGATTTGCATCTTGGATTTGCATTAAACGTGTTCAAGAAATGCAAGAAGTAATTTATTTTTTAACAGAACTGTACCTAACTCGATATTTACTTTTACCTAACTAACCATTTATTTGTCTATACTAGTAGTTCACACTCCCTTTGCTCATTGAATTCTTGTAACATTTTGTTTTTATGGATTATATCACCATGAAGTTTCGTCCAAATTCGTCAATAGTGTTTTGGGTCAAAGAGTAACAAACATCCATCCATCCACCCTTACAAGATTTCACTTTTATATTAAGTACAGATTCAATATAAACAAAATATATGAATTTTGGTCTATTATATTATTATATATGAACGACATTTGCAGCTCTATATATAATAAAATAGTGTTGTAACATGAGCCTGTCACGGTAAAACCAAGCAAGGAACGAATGCATGCAAAATTTCCCTATACTGTTAGAATCACGATCGAAAACATCGTGAGAGACGAATCGATTCGATTTATTGGCATTAGAACGTTATGCAAGTAGAGACAACTTCAGTTATTTGTATAGCAATATAATTTTAAGCTGTGAACATTTGTACGCAATCATGAATTTTCAACTCCCGACCGTGTGTACCTGTGTATATGTATGTCTGTCTGTGGCTTCGTAGCGCCCAAACGAAAGGTAAATCAAGGAAATCCGTTTAGCCGTTGGCAGGATATCAACTCTTTTCTAGGCGGTAAAAGGATTTGAACAACTTCCACAGATCTAATCGATTCGAAACTTGGTATCCCTTTACTTCAATGATATAGCAACGATATGGTAACCTTGGCTTGATGTTACAGCGTCACCTGGAATCTGCAAGATACTTAATTCTACTAAAATACTGTATAGATATCATGTTTAGGTTCATCGAAATAGCCTCATTGAATATATTATTGCACTGGAGATGTTTTAAAATTTTTAATTTAATTTCTTTATCATGATAGTTAAGTTCCCATGTATGTATCTTTGTTTTACATACATTACATTTGCACATAAGTTTAAAACCGCCTCGTTCGTCTAATAACTAGATAATATGGCTGCAAGTCAGGTCTTGGTTTCCATTAGTTCTGGGTTTGTTCCAAAGACTCTATGTATGTAGGTTATGTTAAAAAACAGCAACCAAGAGTTCGAAATTTAGCGTAGTCTATGCTGTTTTTGCTTACGCTTATACCAGATTCTACTATTGTAATGAAACAATATTGTATACTATGGTATATAATATTGTACTTATATATTGTATGCCACAGGTTCCATATTTAAAATGTGGTCACATTAGATGAATTAAATTGAACAAAGGCGTCAAATATGTTAGCAACACTGTGTATTTCATTCTTGACAGTTTTGTACGACTAAAATAAGAAATAAAACAATGGTTTCACTGTACCACTGCTGTCATAACCATGTAATAATCATCAAAGAAAGATTAAATGTAGAACAAAGACATATTTCGACCATGGCGTATTATCCTTACGCTTTTTGTTAAAAAAATAATTAAAAAAACGTCTGGTGACCCCTTTTATTGACAGTTATGCTAACTACCGTTACAGATTATAATTAACTAGCGGGCTTGTCGGGCTGTTCTTAATATTATTTAAAACTAGCGATTTACTCTTGTTTCGCTCGGGTGCGTTCCTAGCATCGTTTTAATTTGAGCGAGACTCTTTCAAAATTCTCTTTCTAAATAAAAGTAGTTTAAGTTACTCCTTATAACATCAGATTTCTGCCAGTGATAGTCCCGCCAAAATTAGTTCGGAGATTAGCCGGAACAAGCAAACAGACAGACACAGATAGACAGACAGACAATTTTTAAATTGTATTTTCTTATAAGTACATAATTATATGTACGTATATAATTTCATATGCATTTAGTAGACAGACAGGCAGACATACAGACAAAAATTTTAAAAGTTGTGTTTTTCTTATAAGTACCATATATAATTTTATATGTATTTAGTATAAAGCTGTTATTTTGACATTACAAACAGACACTTCAATTTTATTTATCTGTATAGATAAATCATGGCTCTCCATAAAAATTATGTATTATTTCAGCCCTTCGTTTATGAGCTTGAGTTTTAAAAAATCTTTCTTAGTAGCTACTTATATCATTATTGAAAAATTCTGTCAAAATTTCATTAAAGAAATGAAATTTTGAATCAGTTAGAACAAGACAATTAAAATTTATATATAAAATCTTTTAAAAATTCAGTTTTATTATACGTAAGTAAAAGTTAATTGATGTTTAAGTAGCAAAAAATTGGTCTATTCTAATATCTGTAAATTCGAGATAGATTTTTACCAAATATCATGACTCTAACTAAAAGTTTAATTTTATACATTTTCACGCTTTTTTCTAAAACAAAACATCAATATGACTGCGTATAATCTATTTTGTTACGCCCTTAATTTGATTATGGGAAATTCTTTGAAGGAATCTTTGCCCAGAGGCATTAGCTGTGTCACAATAAAAATAAAGCAAATCTTAAGACCTCAGACATAATACTCAAAATGAATTGAGTAATAGATAATTTATGCTACATAGAGCAAAAGAAAAAAAGATGGTTATTTTAATGATTAAGAAATCTTTTACACATTTTTTTAAATAAAATTATAATAATTATTATACATATATGAAATAAGTACCTATAGACTTTAAATAGGGTAAAAACCGGAAATCGTTTCACATTTTTCTGTGTTCAATAATAATTTTTAATAATATTTTTGCGTCCATTTTTCATTTATTTAATTTTACTCTTTTAATATTTGCTGAGTTTATTATATATCGTTTCCAAGATCTGTTCCATTTTAATTTCAACTCTCTTAATACTTTCTTAGATTTACGCGAATATTTGACATTTAAATAAAATTATCTTTTCGGATTTTTTACTTTAGAAAGTACACATAGAACAATAATGTGGCTTAAATAATTAATATTTTATTTTTCTTTATAGTTATAAATATAATAATGACAACACTAAAAATATAGATTACTAAAAAATAAAGTTTTCAAAAAAATGTAATAATTATAATAATAATAGCTAAAAATATATAAAAAATATTTCATATTTCAAATATAAAAGTAATTAAAATTATAAAAATGTTTAAAATTAAAATTAACAAATATTGTAAGGTACTTTGGTGCCAATTTTCAAAATTTTGAATTCATTTTGCTATTTTGTGGGTAGGCTGTCTGTAACAAGTATATAGCCTTTGAGACATCTAACACCTTAGTCTCTCCCGTGACCAAAAATCTAAATAAATCCGCGAAAAAATCCGAAAAGATAGTTTTATTAAATTCTCTTGTTAATGTCTTCAAAGCGTGCCAGTTCTGTTTGATTTTTCTTCTATGATATATCGCTTGTCAAGTTGACGTGGACAGTACTTAACGTTAACGATTTTTTTCTTCTTTCTAATAAAATGAAGAATCTCACAAATTGTTAGATGAATACCGTTATTTTAAAAATTAAAACGGCATGTAAGAAATATTTGATTAGCGCTAGAGAGAAATTAGCCCAGGGCTTGAAGCCTTTGAAAATGGTAAAAGGTGAAAAAAATAATAATAGGATGAAACCCATTAGAAAAGAGAATATAACAAAAATTACAAGAAATAATTTACGGGCGATCTGAGGTCGGGAAGTGGAAGGGGGGAGGGGGGACGAGGCTTTAAGGGTAAAAAACGGCAAAACTACAAGTCCTATAGAAAAAAGTTAAATAGCAAAGTTGTAGGTAATAAAAAGATATACAACTTTTGAATTTTACTTTTTTCACATAACCTCAAAATTTATGTGAAAAATTCAAATAACCAGATTTTTGGTTTGTTATTATTATCTTTTACAAAAAAAAAAAAACAAAAAAAACAAAAAAATTGGCGCAATCTTACCTTTTTACGTCTCAAACACACTGTAATTTTTTTGATTTAAAATATTAATTTTTTCACCTTATTTTGACTTAATATCGAAAAAGCACCTTAATTTTCAACCGCAAATTCTTACGTCAAAATGTCTGTTTTTTTAAAAAAGTCGGTAGGCTTTTTGTTCATTGAAATCTCTTCTTTCTGATGGTGTAAAAAAATAATACTTTACCATGGTAAATTTTCTCAGAAAATGTGTTCTTTAAAGAGTGTTTCTTAAAAAATATTTAATTAATATTTAATTAAATAGACGTTGGTAATAATAGAAATTCTCTAAGCTTTAAAAATCCATTGCTTATTAAAAATATACATACATATTATATTTTATTCTATAGAAAGGCACAGTGGTCCTTCTATTCTGTCTTATTAACGTATTATTTCGAAGCGTTTTTTTAATAGTCAAGTAAACAAAACCAAATTATTAATTTATTCAAGTACGAGGTATTGCTAATTATAATCGCGGTTGGTTTCCGTCGCTATTTAATTACCATTAAGATAATTGTTATTGATTTTATTAGAATCGCCTTTATATTTCTATACAATAATTACATTTCAACTAAAAAATACCCACGTGTGGTGTTATATACATCAAAATTACCTTTAAAAAATTATGCCACCTGTAAGGCTGAAATCGGTTTTTTTTACATTTTTATATGAGACTACATTTGAAGTATGAAAAAAGAATTAAGAAAATCGATTAAAAGTTGAAAGAAATATGTACCAACATAAATAAAATAAAAAATATGCTACCGCATTGAAGTACTCGTTTTTTTAAAGTCGGTAAAAAAACTTACGTTTTATGACATGAATGTATGAGTATGTACATGTAATCTTTGTTAGTATTTATTATAATACTAGCGGCTCAGCCTCGCTTCGCTCGGGTTCGTCTCTAGAAGAACAAAAACAAATCTGTCCCACGGGAACGTACATTTTCCGGGATAAAAATAGCCTATGTATTATTCTGATGTACGGGCTATATTATTGTAAAGTTTCATTAAAATCAACACAGTAGTTTTTGAGTGAAAAAGTAACAAACATCCATACATCTATACATCCAGACATACTTATAAACTTTGGCATTTGTAATATTAGTAGTTATAAGATAGATAAAGAAGATAATAGGTACTTAATTGCTTACTGTACATAAAAGTCGTGTCGTACAGTTGTAATGAGTTTATATAAAATGTTCTGTCAATTTGAGATGTGCTTGTGTCGGCTTTGCGAAGCTCGCTGTTCCCACGATTGAAGTACTCGGAGTACTGTATGTCAATCCTCATAGGGTGGCAATAATATTATAAGGACTGTGAGATCAGAATGGTGTGGTAATTATTCCTAATACTCCGCCTCCCTGGCGCTTATTTGTTCAAACTAACAACACTTGTCGTTTACAGTAGAGTCTTTTTCTCTATTAAAAACATAGCTTCATCGTTTTTTCTCTTTTTTAATGTAAAATATGTATTTTATACCAAAAGAATTGACATTTAAAAGTCAATAATTAAAAGTGAATTGATCGTTTATCGATCGATTGGTCTGAGTACCTAGTAATCTATACAGATAAATAAAATTGAAGGGTCTGTTTTTAATGTCAAAATAACAGCTTTTTACTAAATGCATATGGAAATATATACGATACTTATAAGAAAAACACAATTTTTAAAACTTTTGTCTGTCTGTCTGTCTGTCTGTTTGTTCTGGTTAATCTCCGAAACGGCTGGGCCTATTTTGATGGGACTTTCACTGTCGGGTAGTTGATGTTATAAGGAGTAACTTAGGCTACTTTTATTTCAGTAAAAGAATTAGGTTTCTGCAAAAAAAATGTACCTAGGGACGAACCCGAGCGAAGCGAGGGTGAGTCGCTAGTATTTCATAAAATATGTACTGAGCAGCAAAGTAAACTTCACAATTTAACGATTCCGTTTAAAATAAGTATATGTATGTATATTGTATATAGTTAAGGCCGAGAGGTAACGCGCTTGCTTGGAAAACCAAGTGAAGCGGGTTCAAATCCCTTGTCTCGCGCCTCTGATATTCTCGTGTGCGGATCAGTTTCGAACCATTACCATTAGCCTTACAGTGAAGTTAAACATCATAAAGAAATCTACATGTCTACATTTAACAAGTTTTCGAAAGACAGGTGAAGTCCGCAAGCCCGCACTTGAACAGCGTGGTGGGTTATAGCTTGATCCCCCTCGTATTGAAGGGAGGCCCGTGCCCAGCAGTGGGACATTAGAAAGGACTGAATACATATATAGTTAAGTGTATATATATAGAATATTATATTTATGGTCACCCTACCGATGATAATCTCGGCGTACTCGACTCATCCCACACAAATCTTTGCATTAGATTAGGGCTATACGTTCTAGAACCACCGGGCATATCTTAGCATTTGTGTCCTGACTCCTGATAGCCTTGTGGATGATGCCTTGAAATATGGACCGACTTTTCAACCGACTTCTTTAAAAAGGAGGGGGCTCTCAATTCCTCGGAATCTTTTTTTTCTTTTTTTTATGTATGTTCACCGATTACTCGAAAACGCCTGAACCGATTTGGAAAATTCTTTTTTTGTTTCAAAGGGTATAGGTACTTCCCAGGCGTTCTCATTTAAATTGTACCGAAATCGGTCGAGGGATTTCTATAAAATCGACAGTTAATGATTTTTAAATAAATAAATGACTTAATCGAATATGTTTTTTTTTAATGAAATTCAGTGACAAACGAGCAGACAGACCACCTGATGGCAAGCAGTATCTGTCGCCCATAACACCTACAGTTCATGCACTTAGGTTTTAGGTAACAAAAATACAGAACCGCCGGTGCGTTGTCACTGTGAGGACTAAGATGATATGCCTCTTGCCTGTAATTGCGCTGGCTACCTTATCCTTCAAACCGGAACACAACAATGCAATCATTGTTGCTTGGCGGCAGAAATAGATAAGGGGGTGGTACCCATCCAGTCGGACTCCTCAGGCTTGACAGAGTCCTACCACCGGTAATATGTTATAAAAACTTTCTTTTTACAAATTATTCGCAAGATGTAAAAGGAAATTACTATTGTTGGTAATTATTATTTTTTTCAATTTTCTTGATAAACATTTGTTTAAACGCTCTTTGCTTTTTAATATCAATTAAACTAAAGGTTGTTTTAAAATAAGCGTATTGTGAATACAATGATAATAATAATCAGTGTCTAAATAGGATTAGGTTCCTTTGATTATGCTAGACCACACTATGACGTTACCGCATATGATTCCCGTGGAATGTGATGGAATTTAACCTGTTGAAAAGCCTATTTGAAAGCCGGAATATTGAATCAAAATACGAAAATTTATTGATAAATGACACATGCAAATAGCGTAAGATTTATAATATTTAAAATTGATACGTTTGTTTCACACAATTTAAAAAAAAAGGAATCGCGTAGCGCAAGTAGGTACTTTACTTACTATTAGAGGAAAAAAAAATGGCTTAGTAGTCACAGAGTCAACCTCTAAATACAAATAAATAAGGTAGAGTCTATTGAATAAGAAAAAACAAAAACAAATATTGAATCTAATCGACGTACATATTTATATACACAACTAAAAAGATATTCCAAATTAAAAAATTACTTATGTATACATAATATACTCGTAATTATGCGACCGTTAGAAGTCGATACCCATAAACAATCATTGAAAATCGGTTTATATCACGAAGATATGATGCAGATTAACATACACACAAACACAAACATACATTCGAATTGAGTACGTACGTACTCCTTATAAGTTTTAACATTTCATGGTCACTGACAATATTCTCATGGTATAACTGACCACTGTATAGGAACCATAGCGCTTGTAACAGTTCCGAATTAGCAACTCTAACTCCTAAGTTTCTTCTCTTGCTTTTAGTAACTTTTAAAGTTACAATAAAAAAATAAATAAAAAAAACCGACTTCCAGGCATTGAAATGTATAAAATAACTAAACGGGGGTTTTTATTTAGAATAGATACCTAATCAGATATTTTCGAAGTCGATCTGCTTTGATTTGTATTAGTTGGCACCGTATACGTATATAATATATACGGTCCAATTGAGAACATCCTCCTTTTTGGAAGTCGGTTGAAAATTGTTAAATACCGTTCTACAAGAATTTTGTTTTTATAAGTCGATCAAAAACAAGCGGTGACAAATCTCAATTCAATAGTAAAACCCTATAAATAGACCATGGCGTGACACATTCATACCTAATATGGAAAGACATTCGATTTACGTTAGTCATAGTTAATTTAAACGGTTGAATAACTAAAAGTTGTCATTTAATTCATCGGTTTTTCAAAAGGCTTTAGTTGGTATAGTGACTTAATATGTTATTACTCAATATTCAGCCCTTATGAAGGTTCCATTGTTGAAGAGCAGCCAGCAGCCAGCAGATTGAGCAGGCGATAGTCCACCACACTGGCTAAGTTTGGTTGGCGGATTTTACATGGTCTTACGAAAATTTGCAGATTTCCTCAGGATGTTTCATCGTATGAAAATGATTTGCACATGAGAAAATCTGAAGTGCGAGACCCGGGATTCGGACCTGCTTTATTTGATTACCGTTTATTCGAAGCGCTTTACACTACCTTTTTATTTTTGTACGTAAATATTAAAAAAAAAATTACCTATTAAAAATAATTTTTATTTTTTGTATGTACATAAATATTTTTTTACAAAAATTTTAATAACATTATAATATATTTTTTCAACAGAGCACTTTTTTTTAATTTAGCGCCATCTATTGGTCCATCTTAAAACTACTTTAAAACAAAGATTCTTTTCGTGGTTTTCTGCATTTCAAACAGATGTCGCTTTTGTATTGACAAAAGTGAGTTTGAAGTATTGCTTCATAGATGGTGTATATTTTCGTAATTCCACAAATTTTTGATGACATGATCTAAGCTAGAAGTAATACTAAAATACATAATTTTTTGCATATTTCGTGAAATTAGTATGTAGTACAAAACTACTCCAATTTTATATTCTTGTAACAGCTGTACGAGTTTTTATACAAGCTTTCTATAATCTTAAATTAAAAAATATGTAGAAATTCATATTCCAGCTGGCTGGCTATATGGTCGTTGAAGAAATTTTAAAATCTATGGGTGATTTTTCTTTCTTAAAATCCCGGAGCTGGAAAGTTGGCGGTGTTGTACTCCCATACCTCGAAGAGAACATGTCGTGTCGCTCCTGCACTGGATTCCTCAACGTCTAATTATTATCTAATTGCATATCATTCTACTGGGTTTTAAAGTGAAAGAAATAGGCCCTTGTATTTACGCACACACATATGCCCTATAAAATTCACTGTGCATAAAAAAATTAAAATATTTTATAAAAACTTTTTGTATAAACAAAACTAAAATTATTTTGTATCTATGAATAAAGACCAATAGTCAAATGATCAAGTTATAATACTTACAACGTCTATAGATAAATCCATTACTTTCAATCTAATTGAAAGAATCTGATGGCAGTCCATACTAATATTATAAATGTGATAGTGTGTTTGTTTGTTTGTCCTTCTTTGACGTCGAAACAGAGTGACGGATTGGCGTGATTTTTTGTATGGAGATAATTGGAGGGCTGGAAAGTGACATAGGCTATTTTTTACCGTGAGATATTATCTCGTTCGCTTGGTAAAACACGTTATAATACAACTCACAACAACTCATCATATCTATATTATAACACGTGCCTAGAGACGAACCCGAGCGAAGCGATGTGAGTCGCTTGTATGATTATAAGTTTTATAAGAAAATATTCAAAAAAGCAATGATCGATTCGAACAATACATTTTTTATCTCCATTTTTGTAACCTTTTATATGTAGCGTTCTTCGCTTTTAATTTAATTGTATCAAAGTCTAAATTAATATATCAATATTAAATGCTCAAAAAAATACGCACAGCGATCGCTAGAGATTAGCTGCTTACATTTCAATAACTTTCTATTATGTTGTGTTTAATCTTTGTTTATTGAACTATTACAATAGTTTTAGCATCACAAAGGGATAATGACCGACTTTCGGTTATAGATATTTTTTTTTATTTTTTAAATACGTGACTAAGCATAGACATTCATCTGACCGTAAAAAGTGTAATGTCAGAGCTATTTAGCTAATATTTTAAATTTTTTATGTAAAATAGAGGGTGATTGATGGATAGTTTGATGATTTTAGTTTTTAGTTAAATTTTAGTTGTAAAAAAAAACTTATAATAACCGAATGTTCTTTTTTTATTTAGCTAATAACATATATAGTAGTTACTTAAAAAATCATATTAATTGTTATTAATATAACTAATTTATTAGAAACTGGCTTATATGTATAGTGCTTGCTGCTGACGGGTAACGATGTTGTAAAAGTATGGTTGACGGCGGTGTTATTAAAAAAAATAAAAAGTGCGTGTATGAATGTGTACACGCGCAAGAAGCAAATCTGTAGGTTATCGGTACTCTTAATGAAATTCAATTTATGTTTTAAATAATTACGATAGGTGAGATACTAAAAATAACGCATATTAGGCACATTACAATCATATATTTATAGAATATCATTTAAGAAAAGAATATTATATATCATTTGTCAGGCAATAACAACGGTTACCATGGCAACAAACGTACGTACATTTTTTCGTAACGCCAGCTTACTCCCCAAGTCAAGCGTGCGTAAAGAAGTTTTACCTCAAAAAATAATTGGTTATTTGACAGTGAAACCTCGTCTAGAAATCGATTAAGCCATTTTGTAGTTTAGCGGTAATTAACAGAAAAACACACAAAATCTTGTAAAAAATATTTTAATATCAATAATAGTCGAGTAGTCACATATTCATAGGGCCTCAATAAGAGATAGAGCTTGAAATTACAATTCCTATTTATTTAATAAGGTATAAACAAAATTGATTAGTCCTTTTTAATTTATATTTTATTTTTAGTAATATCATAGTTTAAATTTGCAAATTTTCGACATAAGAAGTAAAGACTGATTTTTCATGACATATTTTCATTCTAATAATATTTATACAACAAAATGACAAACTTGTCATCATCATCTAAAAACACTCCAAAAACTAAACAAAGGGATGGTCTGAAATCTTTTATATGTGGGGTTTGGTGAACCCTTGGATTATTTAAACGAAATCGCGGAATCACTGCAAGGGTTGAGGATTATGGCCTTAAGCACCCCATGGTTCGATGGCTCATAAACAAGGTATTACGGTTACGGCATTTTGGGTTAGGGATGTTTGTTTTTCATACAAAAATGAGAACGGTATATAGAAAATTTTATAAGGCACCTTTTGACGTAATTTTATTTTATTGGGTTTCATTTGAGCTCATGATATTGAAGCTTTGAGTGTAAATTATGGCTCTATCAATAGACTCACTAACTTTGTTTCTATATTAGGTTATCATTTATATATTATGTTGAGACATTAACACACAGCATCATCTAGTAGACATGGTAAGCTACGAGGCTCGTGTTATGGATACCAGACAGTTGATACACTACATATATATAACTTTAAATACATTCATATAAATATAAACATCCATGACTGGAGTATAAACATTCGTGCTTATCACACAAATGTATGCCTCCAGCGGGACTCGAACCCGCAACCGCTAGCACAGCAAGTAGAGTCAATACAAAACCAATGTGCCAAACCATATGTATGTATAACATGTAAATATTAAAACAGAGAAAAAAATTAAAAATTGAAACAATCATACAGCCTACACCTAAGTCAAAAAAGTCAAATAATAATAATGGCTAGCCTCTCATGAAAATAATAAATCAAAAAAACTCAATGACTTTCAAACATTTAACTAGCTCAAAGTTTACTTCAAAGGATTTTTTGAAAGGACTAACAATCGCTTTCCCTCGCCAAACTTTTGTTCCAAAAAAAAAGCAGACAGAAGTTATAAAGCAATTCGCCCAGCATTTTTCGCAGATTCTTTTGGACGGCGCATGTAGGTATTGGTGCCGAATTTTCATTTTTACTCGACTACTGGCGTGTTAATTAACTAAAAATTATAACTAACAAGTGTATTTTTTTCGGGCTACGTTATTAAGTATGTTTCATTTGTAAGCCATCTGATCCGACAAACGTTCCTGTCAAAATTGCAAATTTAATTCTTTATATTACACAAAAATCCTTAAGAGGATTGTGAAGTGCCGATACACGGCGCGAGTAGGTTTTTAAGAAAATGCTATCTGTTTCATATCGCTCGCTTTGCCAACCCTTATGGTGCGATAGAGAGAGTTGCAAATCTTAGAGGCAATTACCTACATTCCTGTTTGAAATATTGTTTTGGGCGATAACGTTTTTACCCCCCTAAACATTTAAGAAATGAGACAATTTTGGTCTCATTAGATTCAGTACACCTTAATCTAGGTCTGTACGTTTTCCTTTTTTAGTAATTCAGTTTAGTTTAATTATAAAAAAAATAAAAACGCTCGAGGAAGTTTTTACGTCAAAAATACAGATATTTAGATGCTAATAACTTCTATCATACGCAATATTTCTTTAAAATAAAAACGTACGGACCTAGTTTTTCATTATATCTACAACATTTCCAAAATTTATGAAAATTAGACTATGTTAATGGGGGGGAAAACGTTATCGCTTTTTGTATGGGAATTTACTTTTTTTATTTAGCTTCACAATCCTCTTAATAAAGCAGCACAAACAGTATTTCCTATTAAATGTTTCAGATTTTTTTTTCAGTTATATAGTGAGTGACTCACCCTCGCTCTGCTCAGGTTCGTTCTTACATTTTAACGGTTAGTATAGATTTCTTAGAGATGAGGTATTTTCCTGCAGTAA
Source organism: Argynnis bischoffii washingtonia (assembly GCA_033884665.1). NCBI lineage: Eukaryota > Metazoa > Arthropoda > Insecta > Lepidoptera > Nymphalidae > Argynnis > Argynnis bischoffii. The sequence continues at coordinate 16,123,472 of CM066610.1, forward strand.
AAAGTATCCTATATGTTGACCCAGATAATCAGCTATCACCATATCAAATTTTATCAAAATCCGCCCAGTGGTTTTCTCGTGATGTGTTCCCAGACCGACAAACAGACAGACAGACTTTTACTGTAAACTTTTAATGTAACTCGAAAACTGAATTTGTGATCATCTATGCAGATAAATAAAATTAAAGTGTCTGTTTGTAATGTCAAAATAATAGCTTTATACTAAATGCATATGGAATTATATACAGTACTTATAAGAAAAACACAATTTTTTAAATTTTTGTCTGTCTGTCGGCCTGTTTGTTTCGGCTAATCTCCGAAACGGCTGGATCAATTTTAACGGGACTTTCACTGGCAGATAGCTGATATTATAAGAAGTAACTTAGGCTACTTTTATTTTAGAAAAAAAATAGGTTTTCGTTCAAAAAAATTAAAACATACCTTGGGACGCACCCGAGCGACTCGAGGGTAAGTCGCAAGTATTTCATATAATAAACTTAAAATATGATCGCGGATTCAGCAGTCGAGGTTTTTACGTTACTCTATTCTAGACTGATTCAGTGGTCACACTCACCTGCTACATTGCATCAATATACAGTACACTGTACAGTGTACAGAACTTGCCTAACTAACATCAGTAAGGCGTCATGTTACAAACCTAAAAATAATAAAAGTGATACTAAAAGTATTAAGTATGTTTAGTGAATAACTTAGTGCTATGTCATCTTCATGTAACAGACAGTCGTAGTCCAGTAGTAATGTGTATGCTTGGAAAACTGAGTGAAGCGGGTTCAAATTCTCGCTCTCGCGCCCGTGATATTCTCATGTGCGAATCGTTTACAACATGATTACCATTCTGAAAGAATTTAGAAAGTTTTTGAAAGACATGTAAAGTCTGCTAGCTAGCACTTGGCCAGCGTGGTGAAGGCCCCTCGTATTGAAGGGAAGCCCGTGCCCAGCAGTGGGACGTTAAAAAGGGCTTACATATCATTTATATCCTTCTTATCTTTAAGGGTGAAATCAAAAAGATAAAAGCATATCCATAACCTATATATATTTACCCTTCTAAAGTTTTCCACTTGAGGGAATCCGAAGGGATCACTTCTAATTGATAATAATATCTTAGCAAGCGGACCATAGCGAATTGGTTGCGTTTTATACTCATTACACCTTAAAGGGGGTCTTACGTTTATTCATAATACGTAGTTCACATATATTAGTAAGCTTTACTTTAGTCGCTACTGATTACAAATTAGTATTTAGCACATCATAACAATTTATAATAAAGGAAATTACAAAAATAATTATATATATACAAAATAAGTATACATTTAATTATTACTGTACAGAAAAAAAACATGTCCGAGCTGAATAGTGGCAAGAATGCTAGCCGCATCCCCCGCTGAATGACAATGCCGATTCTTTGGGCGAAAAACGAGCTCTCTTGTCACCAGTAGAGGCGATAAGACGAGGTGTTATGTATAAGTGTATGGTTTAATAAATATTAATTTTGTTTAAGGCTAATAATTATTAGTGTTCTATATTATTCTAGTCCATTTAGTTACATGGTTTTAGTTGTTTATTTATTCATACAAAACTTTAGATAAAAAAGCTTTACAAAAACGTGTGTTCGTTTTGAGTGTTAGTACTAATGATGCAATTCATACATAGGTACTATACATACTCTCATTCTAATTTAAATTTATAATGTTTCAACTAATTAAATATACTAATGTTGTTATTAAAAATTTTTAAAAAATATATTTAAATAGGATTCACCTATCTATATAAAAACTTTTTCCTGTTATGTTTTTTATTAAAAACACTAGTCAATAGTTTTGAAACAGAAAAGAAAGGTAAATTAGAGAAGAAAAAGTAGGTAATAAACTGTTTCTTCTTTGCCTATTTCAACAAAAATATAAAATACTAGCATTGCCCGCGGCTCTGCCCGCGTTCAGATGACTAAAAACCGAATTCTTAGGTTTTACATATTAGTATACTCTTACATTACAGTTTCTGTATTTTTTCTCAGAAATGTGATATTTTTCCGCGGTAAAAAGCATTCTATATGTTGACCCGGATAACCAGCTATCATCATACCAAATTTCATCAAAATCCCTCCAGTGGTTTTCTTGTAATGCTGTAACAGACAGACAGAGAAAAATTCTAAAAACTGTAGATTCGGTCTCTGTATCGATAATAATGTCTATTTCAATAAGACTTTCCAAAAAATATTTGAAGTACAGATTCGTTTAAGTAACAATTTTATTATATGTATAGATAAGTTCTTTGTTAGCAAAAGTTTTATGATGCTATTTAGTACTAGTTTTTCCCGAAATATTCCTTAATAATGTAGCATTTCATTATGGCTCTATCACGCTTCATTAAACGCAAATGTTTATTCATAAGGCAGCGACGCTTAAAGTTTAATGTGATGGCTAATTGATATAAACTACACAATTATAGAGCACGAGTTACTTATCGTATATGTTGCTGCCTGCGGCTTACCAGCGGGTTAATAAATATATTGAGCTTAGTTCTGCCCTTGTAAATTTTCAAAAGATAATTAAGTTAATGTTCGCTCAGTAATCGAAATTCAACTATAATTATTCTTGAAAATATAAGGAAAACATATATATAGATATATATATACATATATATATATATAAAGTAATTAGTTTCAGTTTTTTATTGATAACACTAAAGCTCATCAATACCTTCTAAACAAAATTAAAAAAATCGGTTGACAAACAGAAGAGAAAAAGGTATTGGACTGTCTTTGCCTATTTTATATATATTTAAATACATAACAATTTAAAAAAAAATGTTAATTTTTTAACCAAATTATGATTTTGACTGATTTCAAAAAAGAAATACTCAATTGCTCTGTACGTTTGTCTAAAAGTTATGGCATTCGTTATCTCCGCCAGTATTAGATCGATTTTATATTAACTTTTTTATAAATATTTCTTCTAAAGGCCCCAAAAAACTAATTATAATGTTTTTTAGTTACATACTTATTATCTTACTAGTGACTCACCCTCGCTCCGCTCTGGTTCGTTCCTACTTACGTTTTAAGGTTTAGTATAGATTTCTCAGAGATGAGATATTTTCCCGCAGTAAAAACTATTCTATAAGTTGACCCGGATAACCAGCTATCATCATAACAAATTTCATCAAAATCCCTCCAGTAGTTTTTCTGTGATGCGGTAACAGACGGACAGGCAGACAAAAAATCTAAAAACCATAGATTCGGCTTCTGTATCAATAATAATATCTATTTCAATAAGATTTTCCAAAAAATATTCAATGTACAGATTCGGATTCGGTTAAGTTACAATTTTATTATATGTATAGATATCATATGTGATTTAAATTCTTATTTTAAAATATTAGAATAAGAAGTAGTCTAGATGTGTCAATTTTCAACTCATAAGCTTCAAAACAAAATAGTCCGAAACAACGCTGCACAAAAGGGAAACAACTAATAAGGTAGCGAATAGCCTTTTCAATTAATATTAAACATGTAATTTTTTTTAATATACCACCTTTGAGGTACAACAATTTTTTATAAAATAAAGTCATCAAGGTAACTTGATGGGTATCAATCATTTAAAGTAGGTTAAAATGCAAAGTAAAAATAATTTTATTAATTACAAAACATATCCATATGCGCAAGGCGAGTCAAATGATTATAGCGTCCTGTTATAGTTTAAAAAAAATGATGGACCTTAGATAAGAACCGTCAAGGCTATTTAAAATATAGTCAAGACATTGTTAGAATTAACATTATATAAAAATTAAAAATTTGTTAAGTACACGTAATGAAAACCACCTCACTCATATGCGGGATTGTATTTGCCGAACAACTCTTTGACTGACTCTTTGATCAATTCCATATTTACTTTTTTGTCTTTGACATTTAATCTGTACATATAATAAAATTGTAACTAAGCCGAATCTGTACATTAAATATTTTTTGGAAAATCTTATTGAAATAGATATTATTATCGTTACAGAGGCCAAATCTATACTTTTTAGAATTTCTGTATCTATCTGTCTGTCTGTCTGTTTGTCTATCTGTCTGTCTGTCTATTACCGCATCACGGTAAAACCACTGGAGGGATTCTGTCGAAATTTGGTATGATGATAGCTGGTTATCCGGGTCAACATATAGGATACTTTTTACTGCAGGAAAATGTTTCATCTCTGAGAAATCTGTACTAAAAGTTAAAATGTAAGTAGGGACGAACCTGAGCGGAGCGATGGTGAGTTGCTAGTGAAATATAAATCTTGTGTTATTATAAATTTTCCTTGTAGAATTTGTTAAAATATAAAGATAATTGAAATAGAGACTTTAAATGTTGTTTTTATTGCTTTTACAGAAAGCCATGTCAACTCCCCACAGATCTTCTTTCTATTTTATTTGTATTTTTTTTTAATATTTTTTTTTCCATTCAGCCATTCTCGTAATTTTACCTGCCTGATTTATAAAGGTATTATAATTTGTGTATTCGCGTCATCAGTATGGCCAGTATGATTATATTAATACTAATAATTTACATAATAATTAATGTATAATAAAACAATTATTATTTGATTAATTAATAATTGATTTATTATACATTAAAATATTGAAACCTTACAATATACAAATTGACGTATTAGTCAATAATCTGTATAAGTACTAACGCAAATCTAAAACACTGAACAAAAGTACAGTTTCTATATTTATTGTATTGCCCTATAGGTTAGCTCTGTTTAAAAAGCTTAAATAAAAAATTAAATTAAAAATTTAAAACACCCCCTACCTAAAAAATACTTATAGTTTAAGGAACAACTCTTAAAAAGTAAAAAATAATAGTCCTTTATCAGTCGTTAGAAACCAAATAAACAAATGTTTATCGAAATATGAATTGAAAAATATTCTGATTGACCTGTGATTGTCAATCTTGCACCTTTGTTGCTTGACCACGATACTTATGCCTGTGCGTAAGAAATTATCGACCGTATTTTGCGTGAAATAAAAAAAAACTGCATGAAAACTCAAAAACACGCATTCCCCAGACATAAGACTAAACTAATCGATTTTTCGCCCCTGAAAATCCCCACATACCAAAAAGCGAAATCGTTAGAGCCGATTCCGAGACTGCCGGTATAAATAAATTGATTAAATATATTAGATTAGATAGTATGTCGACTTCGACAGTTTTCGAGCAGTTTTGTTAGAAAGTTTCTGCATAGTGCGAATAGCCTACTTTAGTTTTCATAATATGCAATTTAGTGCTATTGTTAGCTATAGTAGATAGATGCGGGTAGCCGTGACGCACCAGATGTGCCCGATGGGCCGTGAAGCACCTTTTATTTGAAATTCGAGTGCGATGGACTTTTATAGTGGGAGTCGAGAGATCGATCTGTTTTTATTTATATTACAAAACTAGCAACTCACCCTCGCTCCGCTCGGGTTTGTCCCTAGTTACGTTTTAATGTTTAGCTCAGAGATGAGATATTTTCCCGCAGTAAAAAGTATCCTATATGTTGACTCGTTTAACCAGCTATCACCATACCAAATTTCATCAAAATCTGTCCAGTAGTTTTCCCGTGATGCGGTTACAGACAGACAGACAAAAAAATCTAAAAACTATAGATTTGGCTTCTGTATCGATAATAAAGTCTATTTCAATAAGATTTTCCAAAAATATTTAATGTACAGATTCGGCTTAGTTACAATTTTATTATATGTATAGATAACAAAATTTTGGCAACATAAAAATATATGAAAGCTACATTATTAGATTAATGTTTCTATGTATGTTTTTGCAGGAAAGAAAGAGAGAGAGAGATGCTAGCCAAATTTTACAGGAACCAATAAATTTTACAATTAAAAGTGAATTTCGTCACTCTCCGAACCATAAGCTATCTTTATGAAAACCACCGCGGAATCGATAACGATTCCAACAAACTAAACAACAACAACATACTAAAAGACACGCTTGGCTCAGTTTGCAGTGAAACTACTTGCTGCGCCAGCGGTCGCGGGTTCGAGTCCCGCTGGGGGCATTCATTTGTGTGATGAGCACAGGTGTTTGTACTCCAGTCATGGGTGTTTATATTTATAATATGTATGTATTTAAAATTATATATGTGTAGTGTATCAACTATCTAGTATCCATAATACAGGCTTCGTAGCTTACCATGGAACTAGATGGTGCTCTGTGTTAATGTCCCAACATATTTATTTAAAAGAATACTCTTTTATTTATTCAATAGTATTAGGAAGGACTTAGTAATATTGTATATTTATAATGGAATGTTTTGTTTTATAGCCGGTAGCGTTTCCGATGTCGACTACTCTTTCAAAGATTAGAGCTGCTAAATTTGATCTAAAAAAGTCATATCAGCATAGATTCTAACCTCCAGATAACGAATTGGCAATTTGAGAAATCTGGCAATCTATTAAGCTTTAAATTTAGCGGAAAAAAGTTTCAATGCAGTATGGAAATAACTTTTTTCGGTATCCCTTCATTATGATAGTACAGAATCATTTCACTAAAAGGTGTCATTCCTATGTTTAATAATTGTTACGATATATTGATAGGCAATATACTGAAAGGCATTATTAGTACTTGAAGTCAAACAATATTATAAAGTATCAAAGGATTATTATTTTTCAATATTTTGTTAGAACGCTATGGTATTTTTAAGTTTAAAATTATTCCAGCTAAAGTACTATACACTATGCCCGTTTCCCAAAAACAATATTTCATAGGTCCGCGGGCCGGCTGCCTGTTCGTCACATGCTAACCCTTGCCGTATTCAAATTAGTGTTGTACCAGCATATGCTGTTTCATGTACACTTCTAAACACAATTCTAATTTGAAATACACGTTTTTTAAATCAAAATAATGAATTTTTCCAATTTGTAAACTATTAAATATTTTTATTCACACACAATATATAAGAAAATGAATATTATTCTTTCTTTACTTCATAATTTTAACTCATTTTCGCTTTGAAATTTGAAATAGCGTAGCCTACAATTATACTCGTAAGGAAATTTTATATAAAGAGTATGTTTGTTGCTCCTACACGCCGAAAGGGCTGGATGGATTTTCATGAAATTTAGTCCAAAAATAGGCTACGACCTGAACTAACACATAGACTACTAGTAAAGAAATAAAGGTTACTGAAATAATATAAATAAAATCAGTTATTGGCTCCTTCGTTATTGCACAGACTTTATTGTATCAACAAGGATTTTAAACCACTTTCGTCGTTGTCTGTATCTAACCGTACACCGCGCGTGGTATTTCGATCCCACTTAAGATATTACTTATTTGAATACAAAATTATCGTTCACCTCGATTTATCTGAGTGCGTAACGCACAATACTGTTTCGTGGTTTTGGCGGTACTGAATATAATTAGGCGGTCCATTAATTTCTATTAACGGCCTTTTACGAAGACATAGGGAACTCAGTTTACAAAATTCAATATTTATGAAGACACGGATGATTAATTTAAGAATTCATTAATTCATATTACGAGTACTTATTCCCATTTTTAGAATAAAACTTTACAAGTGGTAAAATAGAAATTTTATAAAGATATAAAATATATTTTAACTGTATATTTAATACTTTTCTAGTCTTAGTAAAAAAATATAAATAAAAGTGGAGCATTGACCTTCTAAAATAGCATCCAAATTCAGTAATAAAAATAAATAATTACTTTAAATTACTGAACAATTGGCTATTGTTGTAATAATAAATAGTTTAAATTGTTAACAAAGGGCACGTGACCGAAAATATACGTCTGGGATAAAAGAGGACGGTCCACGCTTTCAAAGGGTTACATCTGTTATCGTGCTTTGCATCTAACGTATTGTATTCTAATGTCCTAAAATTTACGAGAGGCTGTTAACTAGTATTTATGTTATTTTTAAGCACTTTTTATGGTTTTATTATCATTTTAAAAGTAATCATTGGGTTTGATATGTGTAATAAATTAGATTTTTAAGAAAAATGTATTATTAATAAGCCGCTCACAGCAGCTAATCTGATCATAACGTGATTCTTTTGTGGTGGAGGTAATATATTTAGAAATTTGAAATTTTTCTTTCTTTAAAAATTATCATAATATAGAGATTTTTATGTATTTGTGTTTATGCTTTACACATTTTTTTCATGTTTATTTTTCACTACATGGTATTCTACTTTCTAATAGTAACAAGACAATAATATCTAGCTTTGTCAATAGGATATATCCACTCTTTAAAAAAAAACTATTCAGGCGAGTTTCAATAGTTTACAGCCGTTTTTAATCGAAATCAAGATTAAAAATTGAAATTAAAACAGATTATAATTTAGAATGAAATTCATAAACATAACACGATCGTGTATCCTGCTTAAATAGATAGAAAAGCAAATCCTATGTATCTACTTACACATATAACATATGTAGTGGTAGGTGCATTAATTATGATAAATAATTTAATTTAAATAAAACTATCTTTTAAATAAATTTTTCGATTGCTTTACAGCAATCATGGTCACGGGAGAGACTAAGGTGTTAGATGTCTCAAAAGCATTATATAGTTGTTACAGACAGCCTACCGACAAAATAACAAAAATGAATTCAAAATTTTTTATAATTGGCATCAAAGTACCTTACAATATTTGTTAATTTTAATTTTAAACATTTTTATATAATTTTTATAACATTTTTATAATAAAATTTTTATTATAAAAAAATCCAAAAAGATAGTTTTATTTAAATGTCTAATATTCGCGTAAATCTAAGAAAGTATTACATGTAACATAGTTAAAAAATGAATCTAACGTTTAAAAAAATACATAACCAATGATGTTTTTTTTTAAATGAACCAAAATGGACAGTTAGTTTCGATAGTAAAACCGTTTAAGAGTAAATTACACGTTACGTATGAACATCTAATATTATTAAGTTTATCTACGAGTAGGTCACGGACCGTTGGTGTTGTAGGGTTGACACATCCGTACAAAAACCTGTTTGTATGTCTTGATAAATGTAATAAAATGGTTTTCATATTTAAAAAAAAAACTAGTTCTGCTCTTGGTTTCACTCGTACATATTTAAGCTTTTAAGCTTCAGTTGTAAGAGCTTTGAAAAAACTAGCTCTACTAATTAACTAACTCAAAGCATTTCCAATACTATTATACCCCACTGGAATGCTATTTCAGTTTCTATACTACAATCTATGTCTAATTTTAAAAATCATGTCGACAACAACAAATTGACAAAATCAAAACAGAATACATTTGTAATTAAGCTATAAAAAAGTTATTTTTTTTTTTATTTACTTTATTTTGTTCATCGCAAATAACTTTACAATACCAACCCTTAAATGCAAAATGAAATGTATGAATTATTTATCCTACTGAATAATATTTTCAGAAGAACTTTTCGCGTGGATGATGAAATTTTATTATTGACAGTTTTTTTTGTACTGTAGGTACTCAACCAAGTAGCCAAATACGAGTACATTTCTTTGTATAGTAATATAAATTGGCGTGAAGGTTAGACTCATTTTGACCTAGTTGCAAAAATATTTTGTTTCGTAAACCTCGAAAAGTTCTACATAATATATACGTACATACTTCTATATATGTACATTGTACAATGTACATATCTATACTAATATTATAAAGAGGAAAGATATTTTTGTTTGTTTGTTTGCTTGTACCGAATAAGCTCCGAAACTACTAAACCGATTTAGATGAAATTTGGTTAGTTTTTATCAGGGAAATCATCCCTTAAGGAGGTGAAAATGAGGATGAAAGTTTGTATGGGGAAGCAACCTAGGGACGAACCCGAGCGAAGCGAAGGTGAGTCGCTAGTTTCTGATAATTTGGTAATAGATCGCTATTACGGATTACGGTACCTACTATGTATTACGCCATTTCTAAGAAAATTTATACGGTACCTACTATGTATTACGCCATTTCTAAGAAAATTTAACTTGAAAAAATGAACATACACTTTTATTGTAACTTGTAGTTATTTTTGTATGCAATAATAAAGTAAAATTCTAACTATTCTAACATAGGCTTATATCGGCATTTCACTTCTTGCTCTACAGTGAACATTAGTCTTAGAAACGTCATTATATACAAATTGAATAAAACCATGAAGGAGGTTAAAACTAATAAAAACTACTAAACAGAATTCAACAGGATTTTTACCGCATAAATACTACTCTATTTAATTGAAAGTATTCACGTTTAGATTATTTATTTTAATTGATTCAGTAGTTAAAAAATTCTTTAGGTTTTAATTTTTATAGAACCTAATGATACATAATAATAATAATAAATGACGGTTATTTTAACTGATACCAAACTAAAAAAAATATACCTACCGGGCAGTCCATAGATAGTAAGTAAGTAATCCATACTTATGTTATCCTTTTATATTTATGTTAGTATTTCTCGCTTAAACCGCTGAACCGATTTCGATAAAATTGGCAAGGATTTCCAAAGATTACAATAGGTTTCGTTTATGTGAACAGAGACATGTGACAGCTATGAATACCACAGACTTTTGTCCGTGATTTTTTTTATGATGTTTTGTTTTATTTTGAGTGATTTCTATCGTTTTAAAGATTAAGGTCATAATCTCACGTTCTTTGAGCTATTTGAAGCGCGAGTTATTTGAAGTTTAAAGAGCGGTGGAACTGAACGTTGGTATAAAATATTTGAAAACTAGCAGAACCCGCGGCTTCGCTCGCGCTAAAACTACAAAAAAATCTCTGAAGAGGTAGGTTTGAAACAAACTTTCATCCCCTATTTTACCCTCTTAGGGGTTGAATTTAGGAAAACGCTGACGCGTAATTTATTATTTTTGACGTACTCAATTAATACGAAATTTCATGCAAATATGTCCAAGGAATAAAAAGTTTCATACAAACTTTTATCCCCTATTTCACCCTCTTGGGGGTTGAATTTTGAAAAATCCTTCCTTAGTAGATGCCTTCGTCATATGAGAAATACGTGTGCGAAATTCAATTCTCTAGCCTTAAAGGTTTGGCCTGCGCGTTGATACATTAGTCAATCACTTTTACCTTTTATAAATATAGATAACTTATCTTGTTAAGAAACTGTCAGCCCTGAATAACAGATGACCTCTAAGGGTCGATAAATAAGGTACGCCTACGGTCGGGACACTTCAGTAAAACGATAATTCCCACGAGCTCGTCCTACCCTCCGATATAGTTACTTAAGACGCTTATTAACCAATTTTTGGTTTCCGCATAGTTTAAATAGATTAGTTCAAGAAATGCTTTAGATAAATACGTGTATTTATATTTTTTATTTGTCAAGAAACCGTTTAAGTACAGAGTAAAAATAAACTGAAGTCTTAACTCGAATATTGTTTTATACAAAAAAGTTATTTGACCTCTCCTTCTTTTTTACTTAATTTCTATTAGAATCTATATATAAATAGACAAAGACAAAACAGTTCAGAGCCTTTTTCGACATCAACTGATTTTCATTTTTTTAGTAGCTTTAGTGTTATTAATAAAAAACAGAGACAGTTACTTTTTTATATAAATATCTTATATAAATAGATATATAAAGATAAAAAAGTTCTTTTTCTTTTCTGTTTAATAAATAAAAAATTAAATGGGTTGACCATTTTATTTTTTCTTTTTTGTTTAGTAGAACAATAAAAAAAATATTATGATAGAATTTTGAGCTCTGGGAGAACACTAGTGTGTATAATTTCAATGCGGGTGAATGTTTTTTTGTGTATATTACGCGATATATTTTAGTGAGTTTATCGACACAGGTATTTAGTTTAATAATATAATAATTAGAAAGTTTAAAACAACTTCCACGTTTAATTTAAAAAAATATATTGATAATTTCCATGTTTAAACATGTATTTATATGACCATAGTGTAGTCTATACGTCTGATATCAATATATCTCACTCATTTAATTAAATAATAACCGATGTAAGCGAACACAATATAATTTTAAAACTAGCGACTTACCCTCGCTCCGCTTGTTTCTGTAGCCTAAGTTACTCCTTATAATATCATCCATTTGCTAGGGAGAGTCCCGCTATAATTGGTCCAGCCGTTTCGGAGATTAGCCGGAACAAACTGACAATCAGACAGACAAAAATTTTAAAAATTGTGTTTTTCTTATAAGTACCGTATATAATTCCATATGCATTTAGTATAAAGCTGTTATTTTGATATTACAAACAGACACTTCAATTTTATTTATCTGTATAGATTATTTCTAATCAAGTAACAGCTACTTTACAATTGTATAGATAAATATTGAATAGTGTACCCCAATCAATTGTCGCGACATCAACAATAGATATAATGACGTTATAACGTGATGGGCTCACCCTCTGATGATCAGCGGGGTACTATGTCCATACTCTAAGCCAATATTTCCATTACATTAGGGCTATTTAAAATAAGCTTTTAAAATAATATTTTCATGTGCGAATCATTTCTAACAGGATTACCACTTGCCTTACGGTAAAGGAAAACATCGTGAGGAAACCTGCATGTCTGAGAAAACTTAGCAAGTTTTCGAAAGACATGTGAAGTAAGCCAATCCGCACTTGGCTAGCGTGGTGGACTATGGCCTGATTCCCCTCGTATTGAAGGGAGGCCCGTGCCCAGCAGTGGGACGTTAAAAAGGGCTGAATACAAAATAAGCTTGCTTAAAAAAGCAAGCAGTCATCGTTTTTATCATTAAGTGCTGCGCTGGAATTATTTTACGTGTTGTATCTATGTATTCTAATATTATAAAGAGGTAAAATTTGTTTTGTTTGTTTATATCGAATAGGCTCCAAAACTACTCAATTGATTTAGACTAAATTTGGTAAAGACTAAATTTGGTAAAAAGATAGTTTGAGACCCTGGGAAGGACGAAGGATAGTTTTTATCCCGGAAATCATCCCTTAAGAGGTTAAAATGGGGGTGAAAGTTTGTATGGGGAAGCAACCTAGGGACGAACCTGAGCGAAGCGAAAGTGAGTCGCCAGTTATTAATAATAACAACCAATATTATAAAACATATTCGAAAGGAAAGTTTTTATTAGAAATTATATATCTACGTATTTAATAATTGTTAATATAAATATTAGATATTAGAAAATATTCGAAAATATTCTAAACTTTTTTTTATATACAGCATGTATTTTTTATTTTAAAATAAGTGCAAAGTAACCTCATTTAACCCTCAATGTACACAACATTATTTGAAATAACGCTTGGTTTTGAATTTTATTCCATCGATTAGTTTTGTAGGTTAGTGTTAGAGGATGTTTGTTCACACTATCGCAGGGCGATGCGGGCGGCAGATGTCAGCGGTAGTTAGTACTTTTGTTGTTTTGACAATTTATTATAAATAAAAATGTCATTAAACTTGTATTTCGTCATCTATTAATATTTATTATATTATTGATATTGCTGTAACAAAGTTTTTTTAGTATTTATTAAATTTAATAGTCCACTTAGCAAATAGAGCTAATAATGTAAATCAGTAAATATGTAGTAATAAGTTATCTAAATAAATTTTCTTCGGCTCATATTGATTGAACTAGCAAAATTTTTAAAAATAAAATAATAATATCGAGAACATCTGTTACTGGATATACTTACTATATTTTAAAACTATTTTTATTTTACAAAGAATAACCGAATGATAACAAAACAATCTTTTTTTCGCCTTCGGCAAAATGTATAACGTTTTACTAACGTCCAATTGTCATTCAAGTGGATCAAACGTAATACAAGTCCGCTCGAATTTAAACTGGTTTAAAAGACAAAAACACTACAATACCAGTAGTTTAACATCATTTAGTAGTTAATATGTCCAGTTGAAATGTACTTTGTGTAAATAGCCATTATTTTTATTAAAGGGATAAATAAATAATTTCCAGGTCATTTAAGGGTTAGGTACATACTCGGTAATTTTTGTTTTAATTTTATTGCAATGCAATATTTAAAATTGGGTAATTT